>JAPVLO010000190.1:2858333-4287500 GCA_027257055.1 Cephalopachus bancanus
CAACATTCTGATGCCTTGGCATGCTCAAAAATGTTACTTATTGAATTTCTAGAGGGCCAAAGAACCTTAGCATCTGCTTATTTTGTGAAAGTTAGCCAAAGCTTTAGCAGAAAATAATGTTCAGGATAGCTTTTCCAGACAGTCTTTCTCTACCATGACAATACTTTTGCTCATTCCTCTCATCAAACAAGGGAAATTTTTGAGAGTTTCCATGGGAAATATTTAAGTATCTATTTTATTGTCCTGATTTGGCTATGTCTGATTTCTTTTTGTTTCCTAATCTTAAAATAATTCTGTTCAGAGCACCCATTTTTCTTCAGTTAATAATGTAAAAAGATAGCTGAACTTGGTGGCTCAGCCTGTAATCCCATGCCTTGGGAGGCTGAGGTGGGTGGATCTCCTGAACCCGGGGGTTCGAGACCCGCCTGGGCAACTTGGTGAGACATCATCTCTACAATAAATCAAAAATTAGCCAGGTGTGGTAGCACACGCCTGTAGTTCCAGCTACTTAGAAGGTTGAGGAGGAAGGATCGCCAAAGGTCGAGCCTGCAGTGGCCGGGAGCAGTCACTGCACTCTAGTCTGGGCGACAGAGTGAGACTCCAACTCAAAAAAAAATGTAAAAAGATGACGTTGACATGGTTAAATGCTATGGATCCTCAGTTCTCTAGGAATGGGCTAAATGGCCAGTATCATTACTTACAAAAGTGTCTTGATCACATGGAGCTTATGTTGATTAGTAAATTGTATATTTTCCATTTCTATCTTTTAATTCAATGTTCCTACAAACCTTTTAAAATCCCCTCATATAATCAAATCACTTCTTCAATAAATAAGTGATCCTGAAATGTTGCATCAAAACCAACCGAATAATTGATGGAGGTCTTTGTTAAAAATTTTTTAAGGATTTCAAGATGGTGGCAGTAAAACATTAAGCCAAACCCAGGTCCTTCCGAGTGTGAGTTCTGTGTGTGACTGCATAGTTTGTGTGCCCATTAAATCACCACAAATTAGACTAAGAGTATCAAACAGAAAAACTATAGGAAGAATATCAGAGAATTTTTGCTTAGATACAGTAAGGAAGGTCCCAAATTATTTCTCCCAATTCAAAATTATTTTGGAATATTAACATTATAGGGGAAAACGGTTCAGCAATATGTATCATAAAATACAGTTATTCATGAAAAGAGATACTGCTCTTACCCAGACTCCACAGTATCTAAGAAGAAAAGGGTTTGGTGATAGACATATCCAGGTCATAGGAAACGTGTTTGCTGAGACAAGTTTTCTCTCAATCGTAAGATTCTAGTAAAATTTAATGGCAGGAAAAAGTACATAACTGTCATATAGCTGTAAACATAATATTTGTAAAGATCACAAGAAATCCCTAACTAGATAAAACTCTTTCAATTAACAGTGAAAGAAAATGCTCGATATGTTTAGACATCAGGGAGAATGATTTTTTTGTTGTTGTTTTTTGTTTGTTTGTTTTTCTGGATAACCCTTGAGGCAAATTAATAGGTCAGGAAAAGTGGTAGAGATTTAATTTGTTGCTTAGAATGGGTATATTATCAAATTTTAATATGAAGTAAAAATCTTTAAAACAGGAGCCCTCGAGAGTATCAGCCAACATGAAAATTTGGAAAGCCTAATTAGCTATCCCATATCTGAGATGCAATAGTGAGGAAATTATCACATGCATGTGAATGGGTCAAAGATTTTCCTTTTGTCCATAATAAAAAAAAAGTCATTATAGTGAGTGAATAAGAGTAAATAATAGAATATTTTAATCAAGGTATTATTATTATTATTATTATTATTATTATTATTTTGAGTTGGAGTCTCACTCTGTCACCCAGACTGGAGTGCAGTGGCTGCTCCCGGCCACTGCAGCCTTGATCTGCTGGGCTCCGGCGATCCTTCCGCCTCAGCCTTCCAAGTAGCTGGAACTACAGGCATGCGCTACCACGCCCGGCTAATTTTTTGATTTATTGTAGAGATGAGATCTTGCCAAGTTTCCCAGGCGGGTCTCGAACCCACGGGCTCAGGCAATCCACTCACTTCAGCCTCCCAAAGCGCGGAATTGCAGGCTGAGCCAAAGAGTCCCGCTAAGGCCTTATTTTTATGAGTGAAAATGTCATCAGAAATTCTGTTATTAAATAGAAACCACATTTACAGACATTCATGCAAAAGGAAGCAGGATTTTACCAAACAATTAACAAATGTACAGTTAGTCTTCTGAGAAAGTTGTTTTCAAACAGAAATCTAATTTGGCTTCATTAATTGTAATTTTATTTCATTCTTAAGGTCATTATAGCCATACTATGTTTAATTTTCCTGAGGCTATTTGGAAAATAAACTACAGCTCTATAGGACAAACGTTTTATTTTGAAATATGTTTCTCCTGTGAATTCAGAACAGTGAGTTAGTAATACAATCATTCTAGAAAACAGGCTAAAACCATACTAGAGGTTACTTGAGTTAATCCTAATTGACTCAATTTTGAGACCCACAGATTGTTTTATTTTAGTGCAAAGTACTACTTTTCCACTGCATTATGTTGTGACTTAACAGGCCCTCTGTATGTTAGTTATATGATATAATCTGATAATTATTTGGGGGGGTAAATAAAAGATAATCTAGTGTAAAGGCATAGCAGAAAAAGGTACTCAATTAGCAGTGAAAATATAATTCTAAACTTTGCTCTTCCATGTTCAAAACATTTTCCTCTAAACATCTCATTTACTTTTTTCTAAATATTTTTGCATTATTGAAAAAGGCAAAATTTTAAACAATACAATTATTTTATTTCTAGCATCTAGCATCTACTATATTCAAACCAAATAAGACTGTACAATTTTTTGATTACTGATGTGCTTTTACTTTCAGGAAATATTATCCACAGTTTTATTTCAGTAATTTTAAAATCCAGATGGACTTGGTTCAAATTTTTCTAATTGATTCAAAAATATGCTTAATAGACAGTTTATCCAGACCAGACTTAGATTTTATTTAGTTTTTCTCAAGTTTCTAAATTTTTTAAAAGTGTTTTTCTTTCCTTTCCTTTTCTTTCCTCTCTCCCTCCCCCTTCCTCCCTCCCTCCCTCTCTCTCGCACTCTCTCTCTCTCTCTCTCTCTTTCTTACTTTCCGTTATCTTTTGGAGACAGGATACTCAGTTGTGCTGAATGTTCCACATTCTGCATTTGGTTTGTTGCTCATTGTTTTTGTTGTTAATCTGGTTCCTTTCTTTCTCTTCTTTATTCAAGGCATGACTAATGGAATGATAGACCGAGTTGAACCGTTTGGCTAAAAATATAGCACAGGTGATGCTTAGTCTCCACTTGCCTCTCATCAGAAAAAAAAATATTTCTAATTTATCCAATATTTGTGATCAAATAATTGACTTCTGTGTCAGAGTTTGAGTTCTCTTTTCTTTAGTAATAGTTTCTATTTTCCCCTTATCAAATAATAATCTATGGACAAGTTCATGTGAAAATTTGCACTGTACAAATGTTCTATGAAACAATCATGTGACTATTATAACACAATTTATAATGCATTCTTGAATCAATGAGTAGTTTGTGGCTTATGATTTTCTTTCCTATTACTATTATTTGTTTCACAATTATCATGAGCATTTTTCAATAATATAAAAATTTCTGTTGTTAACAGGGACTATTTGCTCATGCAGGATTAATGTGTAAACTCCCCCTTAATTACCTATTTTTAAAGGAAAGACTTGTTTGAATATCTTTCTCAGATATTATGAGATTATATTTTATTATTTTGAATATCATTATACACCTATGAATTTTAATCAGTTTGATGCTTATAATACACTAAGATTACTATTCTTGATTTTTATATAATTACAACCTTATCCAGTGGCAATTTCTTCAAATTGTCAAAATCAAACCAACTGTTGAAATGTACCTTTCTTTTTTGTGCCTCCTTGTCACAGGCTCTCCTTATTCTTTTTCTAACCCAAACCACAATTCAGTCATTTATTCAGGCTCAGTGTCCTAAGGTAGATAAATGTCATTAGAAGCTATAATTTGAGATCTTGAAGTTATCATTGTTATTAAGGTAATAGTTTTAGGCATTTCAATGAAATATTTAAAAATCATGAGTTTGCATCTGGAGTATCAATTTAATTTCATTACATTTTTCAAAAATATTTTTCCTTTTTAATATGGCATATTAGAGAGCAGTGGCTAATAACAAACCCAATACCTAAATGTCTCTTAAAACAAACAAAATTTCTTGCCCATATTATTAGAGACTACAAGTAAGCTGCAACTTAGCAGCTTGGCCCAGCTTGACTCAAGATGTTTTCTTATTTTAAACTACGGATTAAAGAAGCTTGTCTGTATTTAGGAGATGACCAGAAAATATCACATTGCCATGCCACAATTCAAAGAGGCATGGTAATGGGATCCTCCTACAAAAAAATCAGATCAATCACATGACAAGTGGAGGAGGATACTATATCATCCTATCACAAAGAAAAAAACAATAATCAGTAGCAATACTCCAATTTGCTACAGCCTGCCTTCTTTGTCACAAATATTTCCTTTCATCTCTGCACATGTAAATTGAAATTCTTCCCCAAGATGTCCCCCAAATTTCATGGGATCCTGACTTAAGACTTGGATTCATGATCTCATAATTCAAATTAAGTAATGTACCTTTTACTTACTTTAATTAGAGTGGTAAAAACAACTTTCTTCACTAGAATTTCCTGAGACATGTTGAAAATGGGCCACTACACTCTACCCTGAACTTTTGAGGAATGGGCTGTGAACATCCTCTAGCTCTACGCTTCAACAAAAGGATAAGGAGACCTTGTGGACAAGGTGATTGACAGCATGAAACCTATGATCTCCCTTCTATTCCACACTTCAGTTACTGTGACTTATGTTCCCTGTCCAAATGCCTTGAGCATAAATCCAGGACCCATTCAATCTATTGAGGTTCTGCTGTCTTGCCAGATTGACATACGAAGGCCCAAAGGGTGGTCAAGAAGCAACTGTATGGAGGAAGAACAGAACAAGAATTGTTGTTTGAGATGTCCATACGTGTGTACCCAACAACCCTCCTGGGGTAAGATATATCTAGAGTTGGGAAAAAAAATTCCACTGGAAAAATGTGGAAGGACCTGGTTCTTTGCTGTACTTTCCATGATTCCAATGTGTTCCATGCACATCTCAACAGGACATAGGAGAATATGCCCTTAATTGAATTTCTTGTAGTGATCCTGACCACAGAAAGTCAGGAACTAGAATACATTTTATTTTATAATAGTCTGTCTTTTGAGGTTGTTATGCTTCCATAGGACATTATTCACAATGCTATGTCTAAAAAATGTGTGTCATCTGAATACAACAAATTTTTTAATAAAGGGAATGAATGATATACCCTTGATTTGGTCTTTGCTTACAACCTGTGTCCTAATTTAATATTTTTAAAAAACAGAAATGAAGTAGATTTTTCAGTGTAAAATGTCCGGGAATTTCTGGATTCTCTCTCTCTCTTTTTTTTTTTTTAATTTATACCTACTTTCAAACAGATTATTTTGTCTTATGAGCTCATTTTAGTCACCCATCGTTTTTTGTTCTTAATACTATATTTAAAACTGTTCAAAGTCCACCAGTAGTGATTGCAATGTCTACAATATCTTCTCCATGTGTCTTTTTTTTTGGAAATTTGTCCTCAATTGGGTTTACTCAAAAAATGTTGCTGAACCCTATGCTCTGAGTTATTTTTGAATGTGACAGTATTTGTGGATGTGACAATTGCAGGTACAATTAAACAATACTCAGGCATATGTAATATGCTTGGTTCACATTTTCTTTCCTCCTCTTTTTAGGCATGATTGCATTGAAGTGTCTGTGGGGGATTCTGAGTTCAGGCTGCACCTTTGACTCATTTGAAAAGACTGAATATATACATTTTTCTAATTACCTAACCACTTATTTTCCTTCTTTTGTTGATTATCAAAATTTTCACTAATATATGTCTAGTGTTGTTTTTGTGTGTCATTTATCAGAGATTATTGGATGGATTTACTATCTGAAGATTTAGTTTGGATTTTAATTAAGAAAAATCTTTTTTATATCAAAGGAATTTTTGTATTTAGTACAAAAAGAATTATGAAATATCTTTATGTATGTTTTTATATGTAATTGATGATTGTTTGGTAGTTCTTCTCTGCATTCATTGCAATTACTTAAGATTTCCTCCATACCTAAGACATAGCATTGTGAATAATGTCCTATGGAAGCATAACAAGCTCAAAAGACAGACTATTACAAAAGTAAAATGTATTCTAGTTCCTGACTTTCTGTGGTCAGGATCACTACAAGAAATTCAATTAAAGGCATATTCTCCTATGTCCTGTTGAGATCTGCATGGAATACATTGGAATCATGGAAAGTACAGCAGCGTCTATTTTTTCTTCAATGTCTCCATTTTGTTTAAAAGTGGTGATATTAAGCCGGGCTCGGTGGCTCAGCCTATAATCCCGCGCCTTTGGGAAACTGAGGTGAGTGGATTGCCTGAGCCCGCGGGTTCGAGACCCGCCTGGGCAGCGAGACCTCATCTCTACAATAAATTAAAAAAAAATCAGCCGGGCGTGGTAGCGTAGGTAATTCCGGCTACTCGGAAGGTTGAGGCAGAGGGATCGCCAGAGCCCAGCAGGTCGAGACTGCTGTGGCCGGGAGCGGCCACTGCACTCCAGTCTGGGCGACAGAGTGAGACTCCAACTCAAAATAAATAAATAAATAAATAAAAAATAAAAGTGATGATATTGTCTAAACTTCATTTTATATCCTTTGAATTTTACTCTGTATTTTAGACTGATTGTGAACTAAGTCATGGTCTTGTTCAATACTGGCTGGATGATCTAAGAAAACGTTTTTTTACAACTTCCAAATAACTAGTATTCATGAGTTAAGCCATGTATGAGTTTCAGTTAAATGAATTTGTTTGTGATCATGCCTTATTCATACTCTAAAACTCTGTGCTGAGGATGTATATATGTATATATATATATTAAAAACAGTGTCTTGTGGGGTGAATCAAACCTGTAATCCCAGCACTTTGGGAGGCCAAGGTGAGAGGATTACCCGAGCTCAGGTGTTCGAAACTAGCCTGAGAAACATGGCGAGACCTGGTCTCTATAATAAGTGAATTTTTTAAAAAATTAAAAACAGGGTCTTACATGGTAGCACATGCCTGTAGTTCCAGCTACTTGGAAGACTGAGATGAAAAGATCACCTGAGTCCAGCAGGTTGACGCTGGAGTGACTGTGAATGTGCCACTCCACCCAGCCTGGGTGACAGAGTGAGACTCCAAACTCAAAAATAAAGCAAAGCAAAACAAAATATAACAAGGTCTCTGTATATTGACCAGGCTGTTCTCAAACTCCTGGCCTCAAGTGATTCCCCTCCTTTGGCCTCCCAAAGTGCTGAAATTACAGGTATGAGACATCATGCCTGGCCTCTATGTTTTATGTTATAACAAAAAGACAAAATATGCATGAAATTAATTATGCACATTTTCTAGACATTTTATTTCATTACTTTAGTGATTTATTCCTTAATAACTATTTTGAGGGCCTAGAATGTGGCAAGTAGTGTGCTGATTTTAGGATAAAGCAAACCCATGACTTTAATTCATGCTGTTTACTTATACTAAATGATATCACAATGGCCAAGATATATGAATAACACAAAACATTACATTATTTTCTAATTAATTTCTTGCATAATTTAAATTAGGAAAATTAGTTATATTGTCACTTATATTACAGATGCATGGATATTATTAATATTTAAATGAAATCCAACTTATATTTTAATCTTTGAATTTATTATATATAGCTATACCTGGAAATATAAACAGATTAGAATTTAAATTGAGTGATAGAGGATACCAATTTTAGGAGAAAACGTGCTGAAAATTCAATTTGGCAATATTTTACTGTCATTTCCAGAAGGTGTGGGAAAAGTAGGAGGTATGCTGAAGTGAAGGTAATTTTCATTTTTAGATCTAAACGTCAAGGAGCAGTCTGACTATACAAAGAAGAAAACATTGAGCAGAAAATTCTTCCTGAGAATTCTGTTGACTACAGTTTTTTGAGTTCACATTTATAAATATTAATCTACATCTTTTAATCCCTGCAGTTCTGAAATTCTTGACTATTTTCTGTCACGGAAATTTATAGTTCTTTCTTTACTTAGGTGTCTGTATACCTTTTGTGCTTTAAATAAAACAAGAGAGTTGACAGTTTTTAGATATTTAGGCATATTTATGATGGAAGAATAAATGAAACAATTTCTTTTTTTCTCTCTGTTATTGTTCATAAACTTCCAGTGGAATATTACTATTAGGGCAAGGGTACCAATTAATCACAAAATGTTCTAGGTATCATTTGATAATCACTGCAACAGATAAACTATGCTGGGCTCGATAGTTACATAAGCCAAAGTGATGTGAAAGAAAAAAATGACAGTTTACTTCAGATGTTGCTAGCTTTATTAAATTTTATTTTGTTCACTCTATTTCTTAGCATACTGAATGGCATTTACAAACATATTTACCAAATTTCCTTTACCATGGATAGTCTTATAAGTATGTCCCCAATTTTTTTAACAATGTATATAGCAAATAAATGGCTAAAATTTGTGCTGGCATATTGAACATTGTGAACTGAGTGATTACCAAGGGCCTGGGAGTCATTATGGACTGTAGAGCTCAAATTGGGAAGAGAAAATAGTTACAAATATTTTGGAGTTTATAAGCTTAGATTAAATATAGAGAAGTAAATACTAAATAAAATACAATGTTGAGTATGCTTCATGTTTTATGTGCACACAAATTGCTTTGTGTTTTGTAGGTGTGGAGGATTGGAATGGAGTGTTTAACTTTGTTAGGATAACCCATTACTTAAGGAAGAAGAGATCCCTATTGTTGTTTGTATGCACTTTTGTACAGTTGAAAAATTTCCTTATGTATGAAAACACAATGAAAACAAACCAGTTAATAATAAAAATTAATACAAAAATATAGTGTTGAAGATGCCACAACATCAGATATATCAGTCCCTCTTGAAATGCAAGCAATTCAGTCAGAGACTTCCCAGAAGTAAAATCATCTACATGTAAGATGAAACTATAAAATATGAACAGGAGATAGGAAGAGGACAGAGGGTGAGGTATATGTGTCAGAGGTTGGGGAAGAGAGTTAGAAAGGAGAGCACTTTGTAAAGAGACAAGGCCAGCACGGTTGAGGAGGGAGGGAAAACAGCAGCAGGCAAAAGAGAGACATGCATGCTTTGCAATTACGTGTGTCTACCATTGTGTGGACAGAACAAAGAAAAAAATTATAAGCCAGTAGGCCAGTGACCCTCATGAATAGAGATGCAAACACTCTTAATGGAATATTAACAAATAGAATTCAGCAATATACAGTAAAACACAAGAGCCAACTTGGAGTTTAGTATAAGAATCCAAGGCTTGTTGAATATTTGACAATAGATCAATGTCTTTCATCATATGAAGAGATCGATGGAGGAACATCTCATGATCAGATCAACTGATGCAGAAAATGCATTTGAAACTTCAGATTCATATTTGTGATAAAAGCTCTCAGAAAAACAGGAACAGAGGGGCTGTATGGTGAATTTTACAATTTCATATTTTTCTGCTTCCCGATCATCCCCACAGACTATGATCTCCTTGCCCAAAAGACCAGGTGCCCCCATGTGATCAGGGTGAATACTGCCACAAGTTTTCCTTCTTGACCTACTCACATTTTTAAACTCTCCAGTGAGAGTTCCTAGCACCTTCTGATATGTTTTCCATCATGACCCCCATAAAGGCACTTGACCACTGGTCCTGGCAATTGTTCTCTGTTCCCCACCTGCCCACTGAGCCTGCTCCCTTAATGCTACCTCCTGCTCCCTTAATGCTACCCCCCTCTGTTTCTTTAAAATCTATGAATACAGTAAGCTTTTCTCTCCCTTTGTCTCACTTGTGTCCTCTCTTGTGACCACATCTGACTCATCATCACTTAAAAGAATAGATAACGGGTATTTTCTCAACTTGATCAGTAGAAACAATAAAAAAATTCTACATTTTTTTTGATTAAAGTTGGCATATTCAATGACGAGAGACTGAAGTCTTTACCCCTAAGATCAGGAAAAATATTAAAATGTATTGTTAAATTTACATCTAAGGATTTCTTGTTTACCAATTATAAATGGTATTGCATTTTAATTCCATCTTCTACATGTTCAATACCAGTATATAGAAACATAACTGATTTTAGTATATTTCTCTTGTACTCGGTGGATTTCTGAGCTCATTTGTTAGGTTTAGTCTAATAAGCAAATGGGGTCCTGTTGTCTATTAGGATAAACCTAACATTAATCCTTTTGCTTGTCAAATCTGTCTTTTACAGGTCAACTCTAGGATGCAAAATTAAGAGTGGCAGCTTAGTTCAGGTGACTGATGAGAAGCCGTGATAAATGGCCCAAATGACTTGCATAATCCACTTGTGACCCAGTTAATAGTGGTAGGAGAAATAGTGACAGGCTGAGCATTAGGGAACAAATTTCAAAATCATGTTTTTAAGGAAAAAAGATCAAAAAAAGGAATATATAAAATAACTAGGAAAATAATAATAATACACCCAGTGTGAGAATTCAACTTAAAAACAAAATTTAATCATATTTTCATATTATAAATTTATCTCTGTACTACAGCAATGCAAATAAAAGACTTAAGTTAAAATTTTCAAATACATATCCTAGCATTGTAACTTTGGTTTTATTGACTTTATGAAAATTTGTCATTTAAAAAATACATTTTTTCATTCTTTTTGCCAGTTTTGATGAGGTTTAGGTATGCAGAGCTCTTTATGCTGTAGTCCTGGGAGGGAAACATTCCAATGTATTATCTAAAACATTGATTTAATTTCTATGATACATGAATCGCTCATGGAGATAATAAAAATAAACTTCATGTCAATAATGCTAATTATAGCAAAAAGATCCTTGGGTAAATAGAATGATTAAGCCAGAGGGAGAGTGAATTTAACTCTGAGAAAGTTGCAAATGAAGTCACATTTCTTTATCAACACCTGAATAACACTGGAATTCACAGTGATAAAGTGCAGACAAAAATGTTTCTATTTAAAAGAAATATCAAAATGCGTATTAGGGAGTATGATGATATTTTACATGTAGTGCAAAAAGATTTCTAATTCCTCATTGATATTATTTTGATTGATAGCCAGTATTTACTAAACACACTGTATATGTGTGTGTATACATAACATACTACTGAATTTGCTCTTATAATAATTTACACTGTATTTATACCTGCCTTTGCTGAGAGGACCCTAACTGTATTTTATTTGAGGTGCTTTGGGATTGTGAACTTTCTTCTGTCTGGAAATTAGGTGACAGGTTCTTACCCCACTGTGCTGATTTAAAGCAGATTTCTGTTCTCCAAAATTATCTTTTTTGTTTTCTTGTTTTTTGTTTTTACTTTTCTGCTCTTACAATTATCAAGTAACAGTTTACTATGATGTTCATTAGTTTCACTTCTAGGAATGGCATGACCAAACAATCTCCAAAAATCTTTGTAGTCCGTCTACCCATTCTAGTAACTATTCTGGTTCTACTGGAACTACAGAGACTGACACTTTGCCTCTCAAGACTGTCACCTTTTGCCATCTGCCAGAAGACTCACCATCCATGATGAATTCAAAAAGACCATTTTGATGATGGCATATTCTGCTCTCCTTTCTGGCCACTACAGAGTCACCAATGTGAAGATGTTAGTGCCACTCAACCACGAACTTTCTCAAAGCCTTGGTGAAGTGAGTGTGCACTGAACTCTTCGGAAAGACATATTTAGTATACCAGCCCTCCTCTTCTTAATAAACCTGCCCCCCTAAGGTTTCAGATGATTCTTCTATAACAAATTCAGGAAATTCTGTCATCTCAATGCAATTGGTCTATGGGTCAGTCAACTAGCTGAGCTGTTAACTCCTCTTTCAACTTTCATGTTAACACTGATTACAAAATTTCTGGTTAATGTATTCATATAAAACATCTACCTAACTCAATGCTACATTCCTTTGCCGCTATTTTTTTAAATCCCTTTCTCTGTGTGTTGAGGATTAAAGTTTGCCAATGAGAGAAACTCATATGAGGTTTGGAAGGAAGAAGTGAAACAGAGCTATTATTTGTTTCAAACAGGATAAAGGTACGATACAGTTGGCTTTTGGGTTCATTTGTAAGCTCCCATTTTGCAGTTACAACACCACCTAAGGTATCCACAATTAAAGGCGTTCTTCCCTAATTTAAGAGCTGCAAGGTAACATCAAACTGATGTTTTCTTCAATCCCTCATTGCTATTCTAAATCTTTATATATGTGTATGTGTAGCTGATGCATAGGCCATAAATATGCAGCTCATTGTATCAGAAAATATTAAGGTAACTGCCTTGTGTATTCTTTCATGGAGTTTTGTGCCTCCAAGCTAGCAGCTAAAAGACCATATTCAAATCTTTTTCTAACTCTAATATTTTAGAGGTCTATTTGTACCAAGTCAGAAAACTGTTTATTAAATCTACCTCAATAAATATTATAGTTATTAATTTCATAAATATTTATCAAAGTTTAATTCTGTGAGACATTAAAAACACCAAAGTGAGAGAAGCAGTGTTGCTAGACTTAAGGAATTTGTCGCCTTTGGAAAAATGAGCATTTTATTCAATTTTGTCCATAACACATAATGACATACTGTAGCAAATGCTATGGCAGAAGTAAAGAGAGATGTGATGACTTATTGCCTGGTGATATGATTTACTTCACATGTTCAGAAATGTGTCCTTGACAAAATTGTTTTTTAGCTGAGATCTAAAAGGTATATGAGAGCTCACTGGACTTATGGGAGATGCTCTTCCAGACAAAGGAAACTATATTTATAATATTCTTAAAATTAATTTTTTACAAATTTATTATTTTAAAGATGTGGGGTACAGTTTAGGGTTAGGTATACAAAAGTTCATTATGCAGATACTTTTGTTAGTGAAGTATACCCCCATCTCCCCTGGCAGTTTCTCACTACTGCCCATCCTACCATCCCTCTCCTGGCAGTTTCCCAGAACTGCCGATCCCTTTCTCACAGTATTATAAAAATTGTTCAAGGTCAACTTGTGAGTGAGAACATGTGGTATTCAGTTTATTTGTTTCTTTGCTAAATTAATCAGTGTTATGGACTCTAAGTCCATCCAAGTTGCTGCGAAGTTCATAATTTTGTCCTTCTTTATGGCTGCACAATATGCCATTGTGTATATGTATCACATTATTTTTATCTAGTCTTCTTTTGATGGGCAGCATAGTTGGTTCCATGTTTTTGCTATTGTGAATAATGTTGCAATAAACATGCATGTTCAGGTATCTTTTTCATAGAATGATTTGATTGTACAGTGGTACAATTATGGCTTACCTCAGCCTTGACTTCCTGGCTTAAGAGATCCTTCCTTCTCAGCCTCCTGAGTAGTTGAGACTACAAGAATGTGCTATCACCCTGGCTGGTTTGTTAAATTTTTGTAGAGACCAGGTTTTGCTATGTTGCCCTAGCTGGTGCCAAAATCATGGCCTCTAGCAATTCTCTCACCTTAACCTCTCTAAGTTCTGGGATTACAGGCAGAGGCCAAGATGGTTGGCCTGTCCCTAAAATTTTAATTGAGCATAGATGAAGACTAAACAAGATTTTCCTTCATCCCATCAAAGCTCAAACTATTTTAATATCTCAAATTTTTATCATTAAAGTATCTTAATTATGGTTAGTCACAGGATGAATTTAGTAACATTTATCTTCTCACTCTGGATTTGCCCTTGCTGGGTCTCTAACCTCAAACAAGTTCTCTCTGTTTTTCCATCCATCACTGCTTCCTTTCCATGAAGATCTGACCCTTACCATGGTATCACCTCACACCCTTGTGATTTCAAGTTGGATTCATGCTGTGGAAGACACTGACAGGATACCAAACAGCAGGAAGTGAGTGGAGACAGGGATTTCTTCTCCAACTTATCTCTGCTTTCAGATTTGTTTGTTTTGGTTTTTGGCAGTTTCTGCCTCCCTCCATGACACCTCTGTAGGGTGTCACCTTCTTTATGAATGCCAAAATTCATAAAGAAGACCCCAGTAAGACTATTTTTATTCTCTTTGCTCTCTTCCATCTATGAGAGTAACAGCATCTCCTTGTTTTTAACCTCTAGGTGTCATGGAATTCCCTTGGTTTCCCTAATCCTGATCATATATCTGTAAAAACTATTTTAAAGACTTCGAAACCATTTGTGTAGGATTGTGTTTCCTACCAAAACAACAAACAATAAATGTATAAAACAAGAAGGTTGAACTAGGTAACTCAGAAAATCTTTTCTAGCCATGTAATTACAGAATCTAGAGTTTATTGAGACTAATTTTCCAGAAAGCATTTTTATCATTAACTTTATTTTAAATTTTAATATAATGAATGCCTACATAAACAAAACACAACTGGGAAAAAAAGATATTTAATCAAGATAGAGCAGATTTTTAAACTATTCAATAATGTGAAGGAGACAAATAATTATAAGAAGCATAGCCATAAGCAATGTAATAAATAAAATGAGTTAGATAAGTAAATTTCTCATTGATATTACATATCTAACAGAAAGTAGTTGGAACTTTTTTTCATATGCACATTTTTTTCCTTCACCTCTATGTCAGAACTTCTCTTTCTTGCCACTATTTATGCCTTTACCTGTTAGACGCCAGTTGGGCTTTCCCCAGTTGTGCCAATCAAGAATGTTTCCAGATATTGGTAAATGTCTTTATGAGGCAAAATTTCCTTTGTTATAAATTACTGATTGTATGATTATGTATACACTCATACACATTCACACTCGATAAATAGATAGATGTAAAGATATAAAAATAGATAGAGACAGCTAGATAGTATATAGATAGATAGTTAAACAGGTAGATAGCTTTAGGATGACAGATAGATAGATAGATAGATGAATGTAGACAGCTAGATAAATGGGTTGATAGCAGATAAATGAAGATGATAGATTGATAGATACATAAATAGATGGAGGATAGAGATAGAAAGATAGATAAACGTATAGGCCCATAGATATTGATGGCAGATAGATATGCCAAAGTAGGCTTAAACGATACTTCCTTTTTAACAATTTTATTTTATTTTATTTTAAAGTTGTAGGGTACAAGTCAGGATTGTGTACATAAGTGGTTTAGGTACAGGTGAAGTTTTGGGCCTCTCTTAAGCAAAACTTTCTTCAGATTTCTGTGGTCAATATTCATTTGTTTAAAGGTTGCATATCAATAAATACTCTAGCACTCATGATCAAAAGTGCTTGTATACAGTTATCCACTGATAACCATGAGAGAATGGTTTCAGGAAACACCTTGGATACCAAAATCCATGGATGCTCATGTTTTTTATGTAAAATGCTGTAGTGTTTTAATATAACCTACATACAACCTCTCTGATACTTCAAATCATCTCTAGATTACTTATAATAACTAATACAACATAAATGCTATATAAATAGTTATTACACTGCATTGTTTAAGGAATAGCGAAAAGGAAATCCTGAACATGTTCAGTACAGACACAACTACTTTTTCCAAATATTTTCAAATCCGCAATGTGAAAATCACAGATATGGAAGGTTGAATATCTGAGTGCTTGAAAATTTTGCACTCATGTCTCCTAAGTATATAATTGGATGAGCCAGGTTTTCCCTAGACTACTATAAACTTCACTGGGATAGAAAAAATGAGTTATTTAACTTTATATGCCCAGCACCTAGCACAGTCCTTTGCATATTATAGAAAAATTGTGCCAGGTACAGTGGCTCACACCTGTAATGCCAGCAATTTTGGGAAGTCAGTTGGGAGAATTCCTTGAACCCAGGAGTTCAAGACTAACTTGTCTAACATGGTGAGACCCCTTTCTTTAAAAAAAAATCCAAAAATTATCCAGGCGTGGTGGTAAGTTCCTGTAGTCTCAGCTCCTTGGGAGACTGCGGTGGGAGGATATCTGCAGAACTATGGCTATGCCATTGCACTCCAACCTGGACAAAAGAGTGAGATGTATGCTCAATAAATAAGAAACAAACAAACAAATACATAAATAAGAATAGTCTATTGACCTGAAATAAACTTTGGTGTAGTATGAGTGAGATCGCTTCAAAGACTAGCTGGGATAAGCTTTCTACTTTATTTTTCAGGCAATGTAGAATCATTTAAATTTGTGGAACCAAGGGCTAACCCGATCATATCTACAGTTAAGAAAAATAATGCTGAAGTCTGTCACACAGGCCACAGTTCACATCCTTAATTAACCAACTATTATTATTAGGAAGAGTCCGGATCACTCCTAATCTACGAAGAAAGTTTTCTCTAAGGTAATGTTACATTCGCAATTCTATGACTTTTGAAAACGTTAAGAGCTATGGCATAATTTTGGCAATAAATATTGATTAACTATTAAGATGTGAAGAGAAGTAATAGTTGAAGGTGACAACATTGAAGTGAATATAAGGAACAATGTGGCGATAACAGCCTTATCTTCTTAACATAATTCATGATTATCCTCTTTTTCTTCCGTGTCATCACCTTCAGTATTCCATGCTAATGGCTACTTACCTTTGAAAGTAACTATACAAGTAGAGATGGTGAAAAAGCCAAAAATTAAGAAATAAACAAGTTGTTCCATGTGTGATGTGGACTGTCACCATCACCAATCAGAGAAAGGGCAAGTGGCACAGAATCACATAGGTCACACTCTCCCAGGGGTGTCACTTTTAAAAAGAAAGTGAAAAATCAAATGCATGCAAGGTGTGAAATCCTGCTGCATCATCTTGAACAAAAGATGATCATTTACATAGTCCTTTTCTACAGCTCTTCCCAGAATTAAAGTGCCATTGTCAGTAAAAGTTGTATTTCAATCAACACTTTATTTATGCTACAGCTGATTCTAACCATACCTGTGAACAGGCTTTGCTCTGAATCTTGCCCTATCTTTCAGTAGAATGTGATCATCAGCATAATGTGGGAGCTAACCATGCATTCAACTAAATATTTCTCAATATTTAGGGATGTTTTATACTAAATTATTTCTGTCCATGCACTGACACATTTACAATATATTCTGACAAATTTAATAAACTAAAATTTCCTTCCAATGTCATGAATACTTTCTTTTTCCACTCCTAACTATTACCAGTTTCTCACCCAGGCAAAATCATGGCTACATGGAAAATTCCCTGCCACTATCATAAAAACTATTTTTCAAGGGTGTCTAAGCATGACACATAGAAACTATGATGTGGAATTTATTTGTATAGATAAATATATATAGTACATTTATTTATCTTGACTAAATTTTGAGAGAACTAAAATTACAAAGTAATGTGTTATTTTGATGTAACTATAAACTGACAATAAATGTAGATTTTTCTTCCATTATTAAATTTATTTTTTTACAAAAAGCTTGTATTGTAAAAAAAAAAAAAAGGTAAGGAACAATAAAAACTAAATAAAATGACAAACTCCAGCTTTCCAGGTGTAAACCTTATTAACAGACACAAATGTGTCTTTTGACATCTTTTTTAACACACGTGAGTCCACACACATTTTACAAAATCACACTCAAAAAAAGCATACAATTATGGAAATTATTTTTTACAATGCATCAATAGAACATGGTCAGAGAGACCTAGTCCATTATATTTAATAGCTTTATGAGTATTCCATAGTATGGTTTATGTTCTCTTTTAATATGTGAGGAAAAACAACAAAAAATGGGTATAAACAATTTTAAATATTCTACGCTATGCCGACATTTTTTTTTTTTTTTTTTGAGTTGGAGTCTCACTCTGTCGCCCAGACTGGAGTGCAGTGGCTGCTCCCTCCACCGCAGCCTCGACCTGCTGGGCTCCAGCGATCGCTCCGCCTCAGCCTTCCGAGTAGCCGGAATTACAGGCACGCACTTCCTTGCCGGCTAATTTTTTGATTTATTGTAGATACGAGGTATCGCCAAGTTGCCCAGGCGGGTCTCGAACCCGCGGGCTCAGGCAATCCACTCACCTCAGTCTCCCAAGGGCGCAGGATTACAGGCTGAACCACAGAGCCCAGCTATGCCGACATTTTTTAAAACCTCTTAAGTCAAGGTTGATTGTAGGCTATTTTTCAAAAAGTTCTTTTTTGATTAATAGCATCCCAATAATACTGAAGAAAGATGCTTCAACTGAAGTGGTAAATGTCTTCCTCAACTCACAGATGATGAATGAATGTGAACCCTGTGAGGCCCTATGAGAAAGGTATAACCTCAAAGATGGTAGCTGTTATTTTTTGCTTTTGTGACTGTTTTTTCTGACTATTAAAAAAATTTCAAAAGTATCTAGTTATACAAACATTACTTTAAGCAAAGAGTTTTGCTCAAATGATATTTGGGTAAATATAGGGCATGTCCATTTTAAATTCTTTCAGTAAATGATATATACATTTCATTCATGAAAAGTTAAGAAAAAATTCAAAATGTCTCATGTAATAATCTAACTCTCTTTGCAATCCATAAGAGTCTTCTTATCTATATTTCATTATGTAATACCAAAATTGATAGAATTTTCAATATAATCCTTTTTTTCCTAATTTATGCTCCTGATATAGTAAGAGAAGTAATCATATTCCTTTGACTGCTGGGTAGTTTTAATATGTCCCTGTTTTATGGAGATTTAAACACAATTGCTGTTTTACACTGAACTATGTCACCTTTGATTTCCTTGCATCCTTTTTAAATTTAATTCTTTGTGATGGAAAATGTAATAAAAATACCTATTACTTGGGTCTGTAGACTTTGCTAAACTATATTCAAAAGAGTAACAATGTGGGACTATCACGTCCCTAATTGCTTGGACAATTACTCTGACAGCTCATAAATAAAAGAAAAACAAAAAGCAAGCAAATTTTAAGTACCTGACATCTAATCCCTGAATGTTCTGGAGAATTCGGATGAAGGGGCAGAAGCTAAAACAGTTTCATAGAAAAATAAACTCAAACCCCAAATTTGCTTCTGAAAATTTGTTCAAAAGCTAGTCATACCTGTGTCCACCAAAGCTAGTCTCATTGCTACTGAAGGAAAAGAGAAGTTTTCCGTCGAGAAAGCCAAAATTGCCATCTAGAACCTAGAGCAACCTATTATCTACTTGAATATATCCTTAGAAGCAGAAAAAAAAATATATATATATACATATATATCTTTGCTAAGAGGTTTCAATGAGTATGTTGACAGCGAGCACAGATTTTAGAAGGCAGCTATTGCAGGAAATATTGGAAGAGAAGAATGAAAATAGCAGGTAATAGCAATGCTTTTGTAGTAGTAATAATAGTAGCATAGCAACAATACTAGTAGAAGTAGTAGTAGTAGTAGTAGTAGTAATGGTGGTGGTAAGTGTTTTTGTGTGTGTATGTGTGAGTTGGAGTTTCACTCTGTTGCTCAGGCTGGAGTTCAGTGGCACACTCATGGACATCCCAGCGTCGATGTGCTGTGCTCCGGCAATCCTTCCCCCTCAGCCTTCCAAGTAGCTGGAACTACAGGCACATGCTACCACGCCTGGCTAATTTTTGATTTATTGTAGAGACGAGATCTTGCCAAGTTGGCTAGGCTGGTCTGGAACCCGCGGCTTCAGGCAATTCACTCGCCTCAACCTCCCAAAATGCTGGGATTACAGCCTGAGACACCAAACCTGGCTGGTGGTAAGTTTTAAAATGAGGAGACTGGGAGAAACAGCTACACACAGAGCATCATTTAGGCTCAAGTCACATTTGATATTGTGTGGTTGTGTTCTCTTAAGAACACTGGGTGACTGTGTTTCTTTACTTTGGGGAGCCTCAGGGAGTTGAACTTATTTGTGAATAAAGCAGAGTGAGTTAGCTCCAAAATTGCTGGGGACCACAGAAACCACTATTTGTGAAGATATCTTTGGAAAGAAGTGAGGTGACGTGTATCTTTGTTGCCTCTACTCTTCAGTGTTAGAGGAAGTGAAATTTGCAGGATTATTCTAATCAACACTTCTACTCCAAGTGTCTCCATCTGATACATGCTCCCCCACATGCCTAAGAGATTCAGGTCCTTATGAACCAGGTCCTGGTTTATTTAGTGATGTTGATACCAAGAGTGGAATAGGAAGGACACGTGCTTATAGGGGAAAGAGTGGGAAGGTCTTGGTGAAAGAGGTTAATTCTGTCTATATCACTCAAAGTGGAAACGTGGGAAATGACGGGCTGAAAACAAGTTAAGGGAAAGAGAGTTTTCTATAGTGTTTTGGCAAGTGAGATGCTAAATAAGTGGTGGAATAAAGAATTTGACTGGAGAGAAAACGGGACATTCTTGCTAATTAGATTAATAATTTGTATGCTATGGACTAGAATCATGAATACTTGCAATTCTAAATTAACTTTCAGTCTTTTGGGAATGTGCTTTTAGAAATGTGGCCTAACTCCTGTAATAAACCACACAGACTGGTGCTTCAATAAAAGTTATCTTAAACAATGACACTAATGTGCTAGAAATGCACTCAGCATTGAGATTTCTTTCTATACAACCTTGTGTGAACTACATATGTTGTGGGAGGTTGAGAATTTATGTCAGGCTTAATTATAAGAGGGAAGGGGATTTCACTCTCTCTAAAAGTATGAACTATTTAAATGAATTAAAATACAGGCAAAGGGATTAGCTATTAAGGAGAATCTACTGCTGAATTTCTTTAAGGTTGCTTACAAAGATCAGGAACCGAAAGAGCACACACTATTGCACTTCCCCTGACTCTTGGGGATAGCATTCCAAGCAAGGCCTGGACCAGCTGCCAGGTAAGAAGAAATTGGCAAAATATCCTTGATTGGGAAAGAAAAGACTGTTGGAAGCTTTCTAGCTGTTACACTGTTGGTGGGAGTGTAAACTAGTGCAACCTCTGTGGAAAGCAGTGTGGCGATTCCTAAAAGCTCTAAATATCAACCTGCCATATGACCCTGCAATCCCCCTACTGGGAATATACCCTGAAGAACTCAAATCACTCTATAAAAAAGATACCTGCACACATATGTTTATTGCAGCATTGTTCACAATAGCAAGAACCTGGAAGCAACCATGCTGCCCATCAAAAGAGGACTAGATTTAAAAAATGTGGTACATATACACGATGGAATACTACGCAGCCATAAAAAAGAACAAAATCATGAATTTCGCAGCAACCTGGATGGAACTAGAGTCTCTAATACCGAGTGACCTCTCACAGAAACAAAGATCCGAGTATCACATGTTCTCACTCATATAATGGACCTTGAACATCCAATGTAATACTATAAGCAAATGACTGACAGTAGTGGGAAACTATGGGGGGGAGGGAGATGGGATTAACGGTAGCAAATATCTGTCTGGGGACGGAGAAACATCTCTTATCAACAGGGTGCCTGAATGAAATGTATTTGTATACCTAACCCTTAACTGTACCCCACAATATCATGATAAAAATATTGATAAAAAAATATCTGAAAGGTTTAGTTGACAATTGGAGAGATGGCTGGTAGGGTCAGGGAAAGGAGTCTGGAGTCAGTAAGCTTTAAGATGTATGTGATGTCCCACTCGAAAAATCGAACTAACTTTTGGAGGATGGGTCCCTTGTAGTACAGGCTTCCTCCACCAAGTAAGTGTTTTTGGAACCCACTGCCAGCAGTGTACCAGCTAGCATTATTGTCAGAAGCTGTGTTTGGCTTCAGTGAATTTTTTTTTTTGGGGGGGGGATTCTTTCAACACATTTGCCCATTTCATGACAGATGATTTATGAGGATACCTGCCCAAGGCATGCTGAGTGTTCAGAAACTTTTGACCTCAAACTGGCATGACCCCCGTGCCCCTCCTCCCTATTTGTACAATCTGTCCTTGAGTGACTTTTTGTTTGTTTCCTCAAATGAAAAAAGTTCTCAAAGGGAAACATTTTGCTGATGAAGAAGAAGTGAAACAAGCAAAAAATGGCAGAAGCATCAAAAGTCAACAAAACTGACAAGTTCAAAACTATTTTTGAACAGCAGAAAAAGTATCTTGATAGGTATATTACATCAAATGGAGATTACTTTGAAGGTAATTGAAGTTTGAACATGTAAGCCTGAATACACAATTTTATATAGATTCTGTTTTTTGCGTCCCTTGTATGTTACATGGTGTAGCTCCTCATGAATGGCTTTCATGGGGGAGGGGTCCTTTATGCAGTACCAGTGAAAGCAATAGGAAGGATGGACACAGAAACATTTGTAGATCTGATTCAGTAAAAATCCATCAAGCAAGAATCTAGATGACTGAAGCGAGATAGTAGAGAAAAAGAAAAGGAGAAACATACAGTACTAGCATCCGTGACACACACATTCAATGGCGTCTGTGGTTTTGTAGATGTGTCTTGTAGATTTGCTTACTTATTTATTTTTATTTTTATTCAGATGAAATGGAGGAGCTGAGATATTCTAGCAAAAGCCCCAGTCGAATTGCAGGCCACATGCTGAGAAAATCCAGGAAAATGAAGCTTCATCAGCTTCTTTTATTTCAAATGGTGCAAGCACCCACAAGTCCAGGAATGAGAAAAAGAAAGGGGATTTGAGTTTTAACTACTCATTTTGAAATTAATTAGTTTTCTCTTAAGGTAGAGTGTCTCTTAAACACACACATGTTTTTCATCGTATTTATTAATAAAATCTGTGTGTATTTGTTTTCCATAAATTGCCACACACTGGATGGCTTAAAAATACAAATGTTTTATCTTAAAGTTCAAGCATCAGAAGTCTGACATGGGTCAGAGTAGGCTAAAGTCAAGATGTCAACAGTGTCCTGTATCCCATTTTGCAGTTTCTAGGGGAGAATCTGTTTCCTTGGCTTTTCCAGCCTTTAGAGGTCCACCACATTCTTGACTCATGGATTCCTTCCTCCATAAGAAGCCAGTAAAGTGCCTCTCTGTCCATTCTTTTACAGTGTCAATTCCCCTTCCCCCTTGCTGGACCTGGTATGGAACAGGTTTTTTCAATGACTCACGTGGTTACATTGGGCCTATATGTATAATCAGGCTAATACTCTCATGTCAAAATCCTTAACTTTAATCAAATAATACAGCGTAATTTATTTTTTTCAATGACTCACGTGGTTAAATTGGGCCTATATGTATAATCAGGCTAATACTCTCATGTCAAAATTCTTAACTTTAATCAAATAATACAGCGTAATTTATTCATAGTTCCCTGGTATTAGGACATTGGTCTCATTGGGGCAGGAGGGAGAGAGAGCATTGTTCTGCCTACTGCATTTTGTGAAGATAATTTTTTTCCACTAGTTAAATGAATGAGGAGAAAAGGATATTATTGTACATTACTTTGCTTTAAAAGTGCCTTCATGCATGAAAGTCTTTACATGTATCAAAACATTTAAATTGTATAAACAATCAAGCAAATTAAGAATCACTGACAACAATAATAGAATCAAGAGTAAAAGGCCTCTATAGTCACAATGTATTAATTTCATGCACAATTAGGTGAATCTATTTTTTCTCTGAGTCTCTTAGACACACAATCCAGAAATGGAAATCAGTTGTGAATTTTATTTGCATAGATTTAATAAAATATTGATTCTTCTTAGATTGAGTAAATTTCTGGATAACCATATTCACACTGCTGACTCTTCACTCTAGCCAGACAACTAAGCCTGAAAGTAGAATTTCAAACTAAAACCATTGCATTATTCTGTTTTTATTCACTATTCAGGATATTTAGATCTAGAGAATGAATTCATTTTTTTGGCAGTGAAGCATCCGTTTGTCTTTATTTTCAAATCAAACAATAATTTGAAGACTACTACATTTTAGGGATATTTTTAAGTATTTTTACTTTAATGAATATTTTTAAATTTTAGCATCTGTGGCTAAAGTGGAGAATTCTAATTTCTTTGACATCGGAAAAATTTGATAAAATTTGTCTATGTAATAGAATCTCTACTGTAGAAAAAAATCTATGATTCTTGGCACATTAGAAAAATTTATCATTTGGGGTACAAAATATAGCAGTTTTAATCTGAGGCTAAACAAAAATATGAAATTGTGAAATTTAAATAAAATTGATGTTATAATTATTCATTAAGATGAATGAGAACTTGTGTGTGAGTATATGTTTGTATAAGTTTTTGACAAAATAAATTAAATTGATTCATCAAAAATATGAACAGTTATTTCCATCCACGTTAAGCTTTCAAAGGTGTGTGCTTTGTCAACACTTATCACTAAATCTGTCGTTTCAATAATAGTTTTAGTACCGTTACTGGCATAACAGTTATATAAAATAGGAAGATGGGGTGCATAAAATCTGACATGTGTACTTAGAAAATATAAAAATAAATTTGAATCTATTTAATTTTTAAAAATTTAAAAATTGAAAACAAAATATTTTTCTTCTAGGTTTCAAAGTCATTTGTCTGGGTTTTATAGAAATAATTTTAAAAATCTTTTTTTTTTTAATCCCAGTAGTTGAGAAGCAATGACCTCCACTGAAATGTCTAATAAGGATAGTATATTCAGAATAAAAAGTGATGGGTTGTTCACATGTCTTCAAATAGAGCTCTCTTACAACCCGAGGCAACAATTTTCTAGAGCTAAGCTGTTGTTCATGTCTTTTTAAGTTGGTTTTGTGATTCAGCACTCAAAAGGCTTTTTATTGCTTTCTGAGTATTTTGCTGTAATTTTGACCTACTGCCATTGTAACCTCTGTGGTCAGAAGAGCAGGACTTCACCTTATGTGGCTGAGACAAAGAAACTAACTTACAAATTCAGACATATTAATACATTTTAAATACCCTGATATACTGGCATTGTAAATCCACTGTATTGTTATCTCCTGGAAAGCAGGGAACGTGTCTAATTTATTTATCTCTCTATCCCAGGATCTATTTAATGAATGGACACAAATAAGTATAACTATTAATTTGTAACATATCTGTTGTGCATTTAATTAGAACAGGGTTTAAATAAATAAATATGCAGACAAAATTTTAAACTGATTGTACTTGGTGGTTGAAACTTCTAAGTGTAAAATTCCCTGGTTTCTCCCATAAAGTTAATCGTTTTGAACCCTGATTTAAATTCTCAATTTCCCTGAAAATTATCCTTTGTGATTTTCTCTACTTAGGAAGCTTAGATAAAAAAGATAGACAGCAACAATTTTCAATTAAGTTTTGAATTGTTGGATACTATAGATGTAACGAAAAAACTCTGAGAGGTAAAGAAAACATCAAGGGACAAAGCTGGACACAAGAATTTATTAATCACTTACTATACATCTTACTTTGTATTTCATAAATGATTTATATTTCTAGCAGAAGGTGCCAAAAAGGATAAAGTTTAGAACAGTGATAATTATTTGCTTTTCATTCACAATTTCATAAATGTCATGGTTCAATTTGCACTGAAAAACATTTCGCATGTAATTATGATTATCTATGTATCTAAGTTTGTGACTATATTCATTTTACAATTTCATGTTTCTGAACATAATACACTGGTTATATTCAGGATATCATTGCGAAAAGAATGACCAAGAGAGTGAGCTTTGGAGGTATTCAGTCCAAGTTCCAATATGGCCAAGAGCTTTTGCCAGGTAGGTGGCCAAAGAAAATTTATTATTCTTCTTGAGTCTCATCATCTTTCTCTGTGGAAATTAATAAAATGATATTTATATCTCACATATGTGCTGAGTAAAGTAACTAAATGTACACAAAAAGCTCAGAAAATAGGCCCCAAATCTTAGTTCTTTTCAAAATTAAATGTCACAGTAACTACTGCCTTTCTATAATTTTAAAATTAGATAATAGAATATTTTTAAAATGAGATGATGCACACATACATATAAATATATTAATATAAATATATTCATGGCATTAACCTTAAAATTAATAAAGAATTTATGTTAAGCTGCATACTTTGTAAATGTTGATTTAGGTTATTTTAATGACTATCTCAAGTTACCTGTGTGATTTTTTTCTTAAAACATTTTCTATTAGTAGTAAAATACTATAGTAAGCACAATCATTGTGATAGATTATATAGATAGGTTTTATGTGCATATGTTAAATATGAATTAATATACATTTTCCAATTCTGAATGCAAAATTTCTATGTGTCTCTCTCCATTCCAGTGAGGTATTATGACTGGTTGTATTTTTGCAATGAATTTATTGTGATTTAAAATATGTACTAGCACATAATTTTAATCCTCCTCTTTCTTTTCAGTTCTTTCCTTTTCCCAGTAAAACACTGAATTCTAAATGACCATCTGTCTAAAGTGCTTGTATTGTAGAAAGAACTGATTTATTTACAAGGCACATCTTGGCAAATATTCTTAGATCTCACCTAACATCCCAGGAAAACCAGAAACTCTTTCATCATTCATAGGATCAAATGAAAGTACTTCGCATCACTTTGTGTCATCTACACAGAGCATATAAAATATTTAAATGACAGTATATGATAGAGCCTGAAACTGTTTTGTCAAAAAAATTTTGGCACTTGCTCATACATACAGCTAAAGCAGAAAATTGAAACAGCACCTCCCATCTATCTTTATGTTCAGACTCAATGTTACCATCATCTTAAGTAGATAAATTTTTTTATATAGCATGCCTACAAACAGAGATATGGATACACAGAGATAATGGGAGAGACAATATGGCTGAGGGAGGAAATCACTTGAAGAAATTTCCTGCCTGGCTCGGTGGCTCAGCCTGTAATCTAGCACCTTGGGAGGCTGAGGTGAGTGGATTGCCTGAGCCCGCGGGTTCAAGACCCACCTGGGCAACTTGGTGAGACCTCATCTCTAGAATAAATCAAAAATTAGCCGGGTGTGGTAGCGCGTGCCTGTAATTCCGGCTACTCGGAAGACTGAGGCGGAAGGATCGCTGGAGCCCAGCAGGTCGGGGCTGCGGTGGCCGGGAGCAGCCACTGCACTCCAGTCTGGGCGACAGAGTGAGAATCCAACTCAAAACAAAAAACAATATATATATATGGATCATTTTAGTGCTGTACACAAATGTGGTACTCCTACTTCCTTTATACATAAAAAACACAGACCAGGAATATACTAAGAGTATAAATATGTTGTAATTTAAAATATACACTGCATTTGAAATATACAATAATAGCATAAGTATTATCAAATAACTAATTAGGCAAGCCAAAATGGATTAGCTAGTGAAAAGTAAATAACTCAGCACTTTACTTTTCTGTTCTGAAAGCTTTGGGAATGAGGGATCAAAAATAAGGTAGTTATGGTATGATGGTTGGAGCTAGATAGTGAAATTATAAAATAACTGGGATAAGGTGCTGAGATGCACTTGTAGCTGGGTCAAATGATGTCTTCAATATTTAATATGCAATGATATAAAGATAAATCAATCAGCCAAAAGGGTTAGGCAGCAGTGGCTAAATCTTGATCCAAAATAAATAACTGACAATTCATGTATTATGAAACACATTCTATCTGATAAACAAAGCCTGGTTCTTAAGATTTTTCTCTTATAGGGGAAAAATCTATAGTGATAGAAGAGCAAAATTACATTTCTATATTTTCTTCTTAATTTGCTGCACCAAGCAACAGTTCTGTGTGTGTGTGTGTGTGTGTGTGTGTGTGTGTGTGTGTGTGTGTGTGAGAGAGAGAGAGAGAGAGAGAGAGAGAGGATAGTGCTCATTGGGTGTAGTAAATTAAGAGGAAAATATAAAATGTTATTTATATACTGTGTATATATATCTTTCTTATATATAACATTGCTTCTGTTGTTTCAAAAGTATCTTTTAATTCCACTGAATTAAATATCTTTCACGGAAAATTAAAAAAACTACTCACTAACCAATATTTCAACATGTATTTTCCAGTAATTCAGTATTAGGGGACAAATAAAACAAAATGAGTACAATAGTTTGTAAATAAAAATTTATGATAGCACTACTTACAATAAAAAATTAAGAAAAGGGAAGTGATTATACATTATAATTAAATAAACTGGCACGTATTGATAAAATGAAATATTGTGCCATCACTGTGTTATAATAAAACTTACTGCCCAGAAAAATAGTTTAAATGCAGTACAATTAGCATCACTGACTTACACTTTTGCAATGGCATTATTCTTAGTAGAGTATACGGTTTCTTAAATTAAGACTGACATAAAGCCTCTCACATCTGAAATTTCTATCCTAGTCAACAATTTGGAATAGAATAACTAAAAAAGAAATGTAGAAGAATGCAATATAATTGAGGGATGCTTAAAATGATTCAAAGTTCATTTAATAGACTAAAAAATGTTAAAAAAAAAATTCCTAGCACAAAATTTTATTTTACATTAGAAGGCCCAATTACTCCATGCTTTTTAACAGTGTTTGTACTGTGACATGAAAAAGTGTCATCTGTTGTCAGTAAGAAGTGATTACAAAATATTTCATATTCTAATAATAATTACATATCATGAAAATATGTGATGTAAAGTTTGCAGTTAACATATAAAGATCACATTTTATGTGCACTTTGTCACTAAGTAAGATGGCAAATTTTATATTCTTTCATGATTAGTGGTCACATTAAAGTGAGAAAAAGGGAAGAAATATAAATATGAAGATAAACTTTTTTAACTATAGAGAAAAATAAATTATTTTTAAAAATAGAAAAATAGAAATACTTCATAAAAGCAACAGGTGCTTGGTTAATTCAAGCAAGAGTTTTTAAAGTAATAACTTACTTAGAATAAAAAAAAACTTGGAGTAAAAAAATATGAGTTTTAACACACACACACACACAAACACACACACACGGCAGAAAAACAAGTGCATCTCTAAGTGACCAAATAAAAGTACACACAAAGAAAACTGCCTTCCCCATAGAATATTTAAAGGAAGTAATTTGAATAATCATATAATTTATGTGTGCAAACACCTGATGAATGTATGTGGGGGGTACCTCTCATTTATTCATACACTGTAAATCTCTATTATTATATAGATTTAAAAGACAATGTTTTTGATTGCTAGAAATTATGGAGGTATTTAGCTGGCTACCCAAGAGTTATATCTCTTCTTTTATTACTTTACCTTTGAGAACAGGTTGTCCAGGTATGAACTACATGTGTATCTTGCTTGATCCACATGACTAATTTTTGGCACATAGAATGAGAATGGAGTAGCTCATGCAGTTTTTGATCTTTGCTGTCCGATCTCCAAGGAGTATGTTAAATGTAAGAAAATCCTAGATGAGGGTGAACTACAACAGTGAGGAAACTTGGGGCTCTGAGTAACCATGAGAAATACTTCTTACTGATCAGCAGCATACATGGAACTCATAAGAGTGAGAGATAAACTGTGTAGTGTTAGGATGCTGAAATGTGAGATTTGCTATTATAGCAGTTACTATTACCCTAACAAATCAATCAGTTCTTCTATTTCATATATTACCATGACCAGGGTGAGTACAAAATTTAAAATAGATAGAATAAACTAAAATTGACTTAGTAAGTACTCAATTAAAATTTTTAAAATAAATACAATACATTCTAAACTACATTAAATGGGATTCAACACTTCTGTTAAATACAGAAAATCAATCAGCAGATATTGCAATGCCTCAGAGGCCCCCAGTATTTTATTAACACTTATACTCTAGGTTAAATTCATGATGATGTCTTGCATAAAATGCTTGCACTGAAAGTTCTGAGTTTTCATGACATGTGGCAAGCAAACATTATTTGTATGTTCTTCAGTTTCCAATTTTGTCCTGATTTTTCCAACACAGGGAAAATGAATTACCATCAGAAACAGACAAAAGATCTTGGAACTGTAAAAAACCATAAATTGTTCAGTTTTCTTGGCCTTCTTATCACGTCTCAGAAGTGAACATGTCAATCACTCTCAAATTTTCTGCTTTTGTCTTTATGAAAATTATTTCCAAATCTTCACTTACATTTTTATCAGCACTTCTTGTGTATTTTTATTAATTAATCCTATGTATTTCATTTCTTCCTGGATATTTTAACTCAGGTACACTATTCTACCATGAGAGAAAATGTATTAGAAAGCTAGTTCTCTACCCATGTGAAAATAAAAATAATAATTTAAAAATTCTGAAATTAACATGACAATATATTATCTGCACATGACAATTTTGTGTATTGCTCCAAAAGACAAAACACATATGAATAACTTCCCAATGGGTATATAGCTAGTGACAATTAAAATTTAAAACATCTTTTTTGACACACAGTATTTTCAATCTACATATATTTACTTAGCATGAGAATATTTTCTTGTCCCTGGAGATATAAACATGAATGTGAAACATTTTCTTTCTTTGCAAAGTTTATGTCATAATTTGATTAACATCTTAATAGATCTTATTTTTTGTTTTAGCTACATCATATTGAATATCATAGAACATCTACCTCCCTACCACCCAGTAATATAAGTGATTGTGTTCGTGAATACAAATACAAGTTCAAATGTCTTGGTTCAGCATGTAAAACCCATATTCGACACTATCTTTTATATTCCTATTAACTCTCCTGTCTATTCATTCTGGTGCATTAATTATTGTCTCAAAGTGTGTTGTCAATTATTCCACCTGTGCTTTGGTTGTTTCTATTCATCTTCATTAGTCTTGCTCACTTATCCATGGGAGACCTATCATCCAAGCTTCAGTTCAGTAAGTCTTGATAATCCTTAAATTCTTCAGTGACACCTGTAGTATCCGTGAAGATCTCATTTTTTAAAATATCAGAGCAATTATGATTTGCATGATTGTTGATACTTGCCATAGTTTTTATTATTGTTTTTCTTGTGTGTGTCTCCTCAAACAGATTAATAATTCTAGAGGGTTTTTTTTACTATATTTCTAACATTGCTTTTTATGAAATATGATTTACTTAAGACACAAGACTTATTTTTATTGAAAAATGTCCTGGTTTGTCACTTCTATTAGCCATTATAGCATATTCCAGAATAGGTGCTAGAAGAGAAGTACAAATGCATAATAAAACAAGTGATTCCTTAAAAATAATGAAATTAATATTCAAATAAATGTCTAATGTTCACAGTGCTTTCCAATTGCATGTGACTTCTTGAATTTGCCAGCATGTGTTTATTTTTATCAGATACTCAAACTAAGTAAATATGTTTTTAAAAATCAGTCTGAAACCTATTATTCTAATTAAGTTCATAATTCATATAATTTTTGTTAAAGAAATTCAAATATGAAAGCAATCAACTTGCTGATAGTTGTTTTTGTTTGGTCTTCACCAAAATCTATCTTTATTCTTGCTATATAGCCACTAGCAATCTGCTAAAAATTAGAAAATATCAAAATATAGGATGAGGATATGAATTTATGTACTCAAGAGAAATTCATTACATGCCTGACAAAATAATACAATTATAAAAAGGAAAATAATTTAGCAGAAATCTAATAAAACCTCAGTAGTCATTTCTGAATTAACTTGGGAATGTTATCAGGTAGAGAAGGAAGAATTAGTATTTAATAGTTATATTAAAATTCATTCAGCAATAAAAAAGAATATGCCTTAAACAAATCAAAAAAAGAAAACTAATAACTTTGAGTCAATTAGAGTAATTAGGTGGCATTGAAAAGATACTAAGAGGCATCTAAATGGTAACCTTCTCCCATTAGTCAGAAAATTGTATTTCATATTTTTGTCTCTATACAACTGCACTTTCTTTTTTATCTTATCTTTTCATCTCTTCTTAATTGAAAATATAAATGCAAGTTGAAATTTCATATTTCACTCAATGATTTTCTCTGACATAATTTTTAGATTTATTCATCACATATGTTTCAGTAAAGTTAAAATGAGAGGACATCACATCATTACACATTTGTTGAATGCCTTCTGTGTGAAGATACCGTTGCTAATATAGCCTTGCATGTTGCTATTCATGGCTTTTTCTGCAGTCATAGCAGGTCAAAAATATAAAGACAATGTAAGTGCCATTGAATTAATGTCTTTATCTATATTGGAAAAAAAATCTTGAATGCCAGATATTTCCACAATCAGGAAGTGAATCACTACTATCTAGGTCTCCTGAACAGGATACAAATCTAAAGCATAAAAATTCTTGTTTCAATCTTGGTGCAGTGGCTCATGCCTGTAACAACAGCATTTTGGAAGCTGAAGCAGGAGGATTGTTTGAGCCCAGGAATTTGATACAAGCCTAGCAACATAGCAAGACCTTGTCTCTACAAAAAAAGAAAAAATAAATTAGCCAGGTGTGCTAGTGCATACCTGTAGTTCAAGCTACTCAGGAATCTGGAATAGGAGGATTGCTTGAGCCCAGCAGTTTGAGGCTATGGTGAGCCATGATTGTGCCACTGTACTCCAGTGATGGAGTGAGATCCTGACACAAAAACAAAAAAATCTGACTTAATTCACACACTAATAAATTGTCAATGAGTCTGTGCAAGGTGTATACTAATAATAATATATTATTTCATTGTCCAGAATAGGAAGAACAATTAAAAAAATATTTATTTCAAGAAAAAATATTTAAGCACCTATGGTAAATCATTGGCATAGGAAAAAAAAAAAAAGTAAAATCAAGCAAACAAACAAAGCAGCGTAGATGTACTAACTTTTTAACCTAGTGAATTAAAAATGCAATTCAAAGATCATAACTCAAGTAATGGAAGTTTAAGTATATTTTATAATGCTAAAACCTAACAAATAGAAAACAAAGATCATGTGCAAAACTATCAAAATTTGAAATGTAAAGTACATTTTTAAAACTAATAGCAAATGATAAAATTGTGCACTACAATTAACTGGTGAAACATATGATGTAAAAAGGCACAAAAATTTGATAAAATCAACTACTAAAAGGACAAAGAAAATCGTTGATTAAATAATAGGGGAAAATCCAATTTTTATCCAAGATATACAACTTTTGTAAAGCTACCGAATCATTTGAAAACAAAAACAAACAAACAAAAAAACTACAAACCAATAAATAAATGGACAAATAGCAAGAAGGACGTTATGTTTCCAGAATTCCAGAAGACAGAATTTGGGTACTGTTTTAAAAAAAAATTCTACCCAACTTTTTATAGCAAATAAATTCCAACTGTATTAGAGATTATTTTACTTTTTAATATATATAGTCTTACCTATATTCAGAGACATTCACATAAAGGAATATATTTAACAAAGGTGCCTTTTTTTTCCTACAGATATGTTCTCCCACCCCCTTGTACTTTCCCTCCTTGTTTTTCATCTCCTCTATGCAGAAAAAAATAATTCCCCTTACATCTCCTATATGAATATACTAGGGTGAATTTTTTTCATATTTTTTATGTTCATAAAACCCAGTATAAAATATTTGCATATCATATATCACATATATTGCTATTTTTAACCATAGTTTGCTTTATAAAAATAGGAATTCTGTGTGTGTGTGTCTTGCTTTACTCACTCAATATCTCATAGTTTGTCGAGTTCTTTCAAGGACTTTATTGCTGCAGGCAAATGAAGACACTATTTTATTTTTGTTCTTTTGCAAACGTAGTTCAGTTATCAAAAAACACGGTACACGTACCGCAGTGAGGAGCTGGAGAGTAGTGCAAGATTTCCAAAATTAGGGCTAGGAGCTAGGGAACACTCTTGAGCACTGATAGTAAGTGGGCAGATGGAAACTATATGAGAATATATGCAAAAAGCTGTGAATATGCTATAAACCCCACCACACTCCTTCAACATGTATGAGAACTGTCCATCTTACTTTAAGTCCAGCAGAGGAGCTTTTGAATAATGGAAGAGTCTGACATATGTGTCTCTCCTGAGGCACATCTGGGCAATCAACAGATTATGGGCTTCTAGCTAACAACTTTGTTAGTGTAACAAGGACAGTTCACTTCTTTGGAATGGGCCAGAGTCATTGGGGTTAGTACATGATAGATTCCCATATGAACAGAAGAGAGACAAGCAGGGTGTCTTCTTGGACCCTGTCACATAGGTCTGCATTTCAAAATTTCATCCAGACATTCCAGAAAATCATTAATGTTGAGTTATCCCCAAGGTACTTATTAAGTAAGACATTATCTGAAAATTTTTACCTCATTTTAGTATTCCAACCATGGGGACATCAAATATCAAAGGAATCCAGTTGGAAGCCTGTAACAGGCAAGAGTATTCATCCAATATAGTGAGAGGAATCAGCCTTGCTCAGTCAGTTATGTGCATGGTGGAAGATGCAAATGTTGCTATCCTTTTAAACCTCACAATTCTTGCATTTTCATCAAAATGGATGCAAATGCAGATTAAAAGGACATAGCAATGGATTCCAATAGTAAGGTATTAAAGGACATTTATTCATTATCTCTTCTGCTACTATTAACAATTCCGCAAAACACACTTTTAGGTATAATTACCAACTTAAATGTGAAAAATGAACTATGAAAACACAGCTTTTATATTTTTTTCTATAATCATAGAAGCAGAACAATTATTCTAAAGAAATTACAAAGATTATGCTATGGATAAAATAACAAATTATTTAATTTTGTCAAAAAATAAAGCATAATAGATAAACAAAACTAAAAGCAAATATACACTTTAAAAATTACCAGTTCAAATTTACACCAGAAAAGTGGAGGAAGGATAATTTCTTACTAGAGATTATGATTGTATCTGCAAGAAAAACCATGAGGCCTTGTGTCTTTGATTTGTTATACTTTTAAATTTGAACATACTACTTTTAACAAGCAAACATACTACTATTTCAAATGAAAAACAGAAAAGAATGAATACTTTATTTATAAATAAACAATAAAAAACCATCAACCACAATGAACAATTCACATTTATATCAAGTCCAAGATACATATGAACATAATCACTCTACCATTTAGCATTGTCTTGGATTTATTCATTCATGCAAATAGAGCTAGTTTAGAAATAAAAGCAACAGAATAAAATATTATAAATTATAAAGGAATATTGACACTATTTGCAACTGAAGTCACAAAAAGGAATTATAAACATAACCATAAAAATGTGTTTACAAATAAATAAAATAAGTTTCTACTATGTTAATTACAAATTCATTGATGCATATATCTTATATTGAATGAAAAGATTTAGGAAAACATAAATAAATCTGAAAGACCTGGATATATCTTAAAAGCAGCTTTTAATTTGAGATAAAATATAAAGAACTAAGATGTTTAAAAAGTAGAAAAATTCAACATTGAGGAAAAATAGCCTAGGATTTAGATGGAAATTCAGAATGAATGTATATTATTCAAGTGTTTATAAAATGGCACAAAAATAATAGAAAGAAGAAAATAAACTAGGTATGACATTCTGGAAGAAAGTAATAGTCACTACAAATCAATGCTATTACTAGAACAAGGAGAAAATGCTTAACACATAATTCAACATAGCAAAATCATCAGAAAGCTTTGACGCAACAAAATAATATCAAATTTTAGATGAATAAAACTATGCTATAATGAACTGATGATGATATAACAAACTGTTTTCTTTTCTGTTCCACTGAGAGAGAGTTAAAATTTGGGCTAAAGCAGAACATTAAAATTTGGGACATTGCAAGTGTTGACCACTGCCAAGGGACAAAGAAACCAGCTAAATTCTTGAAAGTTTCACAGGAATGTCAGACAAATCTGAAAGGTGAAGGATCTCTAACCTCAACTTTGTTTTCTTTCAAACTTTCTGAGTTGTAGGGCTTTGTGATCAGTTGAAGAACTAAGCTATCTTTTATTTTTCCTGCACAAGACAGGTGATGGTGTCCCAAACTAATTCAGTGTTTTCACACACACACACACACACACACTCTCTCTCTCTCTCTCTCTCTCTCTCTCTCTCTCTCTCTCTCTCTCTCTCTCTCGGGCAACACTTAAGCATACTTCAAGTATCCTCATCACAATTTTGCAGATTTTAAATCCTTGCAAATATATACTGGGGAGAATGCAAAAAATTTGATGGCATGGGAAAATTGTGAGCAAGTTTTCATGACTCAGGAGAAAGAAATCTTCTAAGCTTTATTTATCTATGTATTTAAATATTTATTTATCTATTTATTTAAATATTTATTTATTTATTTAGTTGATGTCTCACTCCATCTCCCAGGCTGGAGAGCACTGGCATGCTCATGGCTACCCCAGCGACGACCTGCTGAGCTCCGACAATCCTTCCGCCTCATCCTTTCCAGTAGCCAGAACTACAGGCATGCGCTGCCAAATCTGGCAATTAAAAAAAAAAAAAAAACAAACTTCTTGTAGAGATGAGGTCTGAGCAAGTTGCCCAGGCTGGTCTCCAGCTCTCGGGCTCAGGCAATCCACTTGCCTCTGCCTCCCAAAGTGCTGAGATTACAGGCTGAGCCACCAAGCCCGGCCCTTTTAAACTTTAAATCAAATGACCACTAAAATAGAGGAAGAATAGTAAAACAGAGAAAGACTAAGTCTTACAACGACTTGAATCCAACTCCACCAGCTTAATCTAACACCAGATTCAAGTGATCATTCTGTCAAATTGTCCTAAAGACAAATGAAGAAACATTTTCAGTAGAAGTTAGTACCATTTGAGTGCACTCCACTTCTTTCCTATTTAATGAAGATTTGCTAGACATACAAAGACGGTATTTAAGAAGATTTTAAAAGAGAAAAAGGCCCAGAAAAGATCCAGAGGGGATGAAGATGTTGGAGTTAATGAAAAAGTACTTAAAATAACAATGGTTAATATTCTTAAACTATAAGACTATAAATAAAATAAATGAAAGAATAGAAATGGCACTAAAAAATTAAATTTGAAGAGAAGTATCAAAATCACCCTTAATACATGGAGTGAGGAAAGAATATTTGAAACATAACTGGATTTAATAGCAAATGGCACTTACCAGAACAGAAAATAGAAACTCAAAGAAATGTCAGTAGAAAAATACCTTTTTTTTTTTTTTAAGATGTGGGGTACAATTCAGGATTAGGTATACAAGTGGTCATTGTAAAGGTAATGTTTGGGCCTCCATTAGGTCCCCACTTGGCCTGGCTTGAGATCAGGTAACCTTATTGATGTTATGTGCCCACCGCACCCCTGGCACTTTCCCACTATGGCCAATCCCTTTCTTACAGTATTATGGTAAATGTTCAGGGTTCACTTATGAGTGAGAACACGTGGTACTCAGTTCTTTGTTTCTGAGACATCACTGAGTGTGATGGGCTCTAAATCCATCCAAGTTGCTGCAAAGTCCATAATTTTGTCCTTCTTTATGGTCTATAATGTTCCATTGTGTACATGCACCACATTTTTTTTCTCCAGTCCACATTTGATGGGCAACACTGATGGTTCCATGTTTTTGTGATTGTGAATGGTGTTGAAATAAACATGTATGCAAGACTTTTTTTTTGTAGAGTGATTTAAATTCCTCCAGGTATATTCCCAGAAGGGGGATTATTGTTGGGTCATATGAAAGGCCTATTTTTAGTTATTTTAGGAATTGCTACAGTTTTCCACAAAGGTTGAACTAGTTTTCATTCCCACCAACAGTGTAGAAGCATTCCTTTTTCTCTGCATTCTTACCAGCATCTGATGTTTTTTATTTTATTAATGATGTCCACTATTACTGGAGTTAGGTGGTATCTTAGTGTGGTGGTTCTTATTTGCATTTCTTTGATTGTTAGTGAGACTGAGCACTTTTTCATGTGTCTGTTGTCTGCTTAAATGTCTTCTTTGAAGTGCCTATTCATGACTTTTGCCCACTTTTTAATGTGGCTATTTGGTTTTCTTTCGTTTAGGCACATTTGAGTTCCTTGTAGATGCTGGATGTTAGGCCTCTGTCAGATATATAGTTGGCAAATATTTTTTTCCCATTCTGTAGGCTGTCTCCCTGCTTCCTTGGTAGTTGCTTTTGCTTTACAGAAGCTTTTCAGTTTGATGAGGTCCCACTTGTCTATATTAGCTATCATGGCATGGGCTTTTGGGGTTTTTAATCAGGAATTGGCTGCCTAGTTTGATTTCCATAAGAGTATCTCCTGTGTTTTCTAATATTCCTAAAGTTTGAGGTTTTACATTTAGGTCTTTGATCCATTTAGAGTTGATATTTGTATATGGTGATAGGAAGGAGTCCTGTTTCCTTCTTCTGCACGTGGGTCAGCCAGTTTTTCCAGTACCATTTACTGAATAAATTCTCCTCTCCCCAGTGGTTGTTGATGGAGACTTTGTCTAAGAAAAGTTGGTTGAGAAATTGAGACTTTTGCTTCCAGAATCTCTACCTGTTTCATTGGATTATATACCTGTTCTTGTACCAATATCAGGCTGTTAAACTATTGTAGCCTTGTAATAAATTTTAAAGTCTGGAAGTGTGAATCCTCCCCCTTAATTTCATTTGCTAAGGATTATTTTTCGCTATTCGTGGTTGTTTATATTTTTATATGAATTTCTGTATTGTTGTTTCCAGGACTGAGAAGAATGATGTTGGTAATTTAAAGGGTATTGCATTGAATCTGTAGATTGCTTTAGGAAGAATAGCCATCTTAACAATGTTGACTCTTCCAATCCATAACATGGAATGTTTTTTCCATTTGTTTGTGTCATTTTTGACTTCTTTGAGCAGTGATTTGCAGTTTTCTTTGTAAAGATCTTTCACTTCTCTGGCTAGAAAGATGTCAAGGAATTTCATTTTTTTTGTAGCTATTGTGAATGGGAGTATGTTTTTCATTTGGTTCTCTACTTGTTTGTTGTTGGCATATAAGAATGTGTCTTTTGGACACTTATTTTATACCCTGAGACTTCACCAAAGCCCTCTATCAGTGCAAGGAGATTTTTGACAGATTCTCTTGGATTTTTGAGGATCATATCATCAGCAAAGAGGGACAACTTGACTCCCTCTTTTCCTTTTTGGATACCCCTGATTTCCTTTTCTTGTCTTATTGTTCTAGCTAGAACTTCCAACACTATGTTGAACAGGAAAGGTGACAGTGGGCAGCCTTGTCTTGTTCTGGCTTTTAGGGGAAATGTTTCCTGTTAAGGCATTTGCTAATTGATTACCTTGACTTAGAAGTTTGAAAATTCTTTAGTAATTAAGCGCTTCCAATTTCTGTCTATTTAGGAATATGTTGACTATAGGTTTACGATAGATAGCTTTGACTATGTTTAGGTATGCACCATCAATACGTAGATGTTCAAGGGTTTTTATCAAGAAGAGATGCTGGAGTTCATCAAAAACTTTTTCTTTATCTAATGATATAATCATGTGGTTCCTGTTTTTATATTTGTTGATGTGTTTAATTGCATTTGTTGTTTTACAGATGTTGAATTAGTTTTGCATACTGGGGATGAAGTCTACTTGGTCATGGTGATGATTTTTGAGATGTGCTCTTGCGTCTGATTTGTTAGAATCATGTTGAGAATTTTTGTGTCTGTCTGAATCAGGGATATTGGCCTGTAGTTGTCTTTTGTTGGATCTTTACCTGGTTTGGGTATCAGTTTAATGTTAGTGTTATAAAATGATTGGGAGAGAGTTCCGTCTTTCTTATTTGTCTGGAATACTTTCAGTAGGATTCTCCTATCATCTCCTCCTTGTTTTGTAGAATTCCATTGGAAAGCCATCTGATTCAGAGCTTTTTTGTAGGTAGTTTTCTAATAATATAATTAATATTCTGGGTTGTTATTAGTCTATTTAGGATCTCAATTTCTTATTTCTTCAACCTAGGGAGGTTGTGTGATGCAGAAATTTCTCCATTTCAATTAGGTTATTGAGTTTGATTCCATACAGGTGTACATAGTAATCACTGATAACCTTTTGTATTTCTCTGAGATCAGTTTGACTTTAACTTTTGCCTTTCTGATTGTGTTTATTTGGGCTTTTTCTCTCTTTTTTATTGATCTTTCTGGGTAGGGGTACATCAATCTTGTTTATCCTTTGAAATAACCAGCTTTTGTTTCATTAATTTTTTCTATGATATATGTGATTCTATGTCCCATATTTGGGCTTTCACTGTGGTAATCTGGATTCTTCTGGTGAAGTTAGGTTTTGGTGGTCTTGCCATTCTAGCTCCCTTAGGTGATTTGTTATGCTCCTAATCTGTTCTCTTTCCATTTTCCTGATGTGTGTTTATAGAGATATACATTCCCCTCTTAGTGCTGTTTTCATGCCATCACAGAGTTATTGGTAAGATATTTCTTCATTTTCATTTGTTTCCAGGAATCTTTTAATTTCTGTTTTGATATCTGTATTGACCTAGGAGTTGCTCAGCATCATGCTGTTTAGTGTCCATCTCTTTGTGGGTTGGAGGGAATTTTATTGGTGGTAACATTTATTATTATTCCACTGTGGTCTGAGAAGGTGCATGACAGTATTTCATCTTGTGAAATTTTTATATGCTTAATTTACAGCCAAGGATGTAGTCAATTTGAAGGATATTCCATGTAGTGATTAGTAGAATATATATTCTGTTGGTTGTTGGGTTGAATGTTCTATAGGTATCTATTAGTCTATTTGCTCAAGCATCAAGTTGAGGTGCTGGATCTCTTTGATGATTTTTTTGCCTCAGTGATCTATTTAGGATTGTTAGTGGGGTATTTAAGTCCTCAGCTATGATATTGTCAATATCTTTTTTACTTTACTTAGTAGCTGCTTTATAAAAGCTGGTGCTCCTGTGTTGGGTGCATACTTGTTTAGGATGGATATTTCTTGTTGATTGATGGATTGAAACTTTTATCATTATGTAGTGCTCTTCCATATCTTTTTTAATTTTTGATAGCTTAAATATTGTTTTGCCTGATATTAAGATCACTACTTCTGCCTTCTTTTGCTATCCATTTGCCTGAAAGTTTGTTTTTCATATTCTAACTTTGAGTCTTTGGGCATCCTTTGTAGTGAGATGAGTTTCTTGGTGGCAGCCAATTACTAAGTTGTATGTTTTTATCCAATTTGCTATTCTGTGTCTTTTCAGCAGCACATTTAGTCCATTCACACTTAGGCTGACTATTGAAATGTGAGAGTCTGTCCCTGTCATAATGCTTTAACAAGGCTGTTTTTTTGTTGTTGTTGTTTAGCTGTTCTGTTCATATATGTGTGTGTTTCATTTTTGTGGCTATGCTGTATGTTCTGATGCTTCTGTATTTGTTTGTAATCTTGTGAAGTATATAGTCTTTCTTTTGTTTTTGTTTTCTTCGTTATATAACATCTTCTTATGCATCTCCAGTAGAATTGATCTGGAAATAGCATATTCTCTTAGGGATTTAATGTCTGAGAATGAGTTTAATTCTCTGTCACTGAAGAAGCTTAGCTTGGCTGGGTAAAAAATTCTAGGTAATAACTGTTTTTCTTTGAGAACAGTAAAGATTTGGATCCAATACCTTCTGGCCTATAGTGTTTCTGAAGATAAGTCTACAACAATTCTGATTGATGTCCCTGGTATGTATTCTAACCCTTTTCCCTTTCTGCTTTAGGATTTTTCCTTTCCTACCTATTTTTTGTAGGTGAATTACTAAGTGTCTAGGCGTTGGTCTTCTCATAAGATGTCTTGCAGGGGTCCTCTGAATTGCTTGTGCTTGTATAGTCATATCTCTGACCAGATGAGGGACATTTTCTTAAATGACCTCATGGAATGTTTGTTCCAGGGTGTTTTCTGTTTCTCTTTCTATTTTAGATACTCCAATTAGACATAGATTTTATTTCTTGATAAAACTGCACATCTCTTAAAAAGTTTCTTCTTTCTTCTTGAGGGTTTTTTTTTTCCTGATAATTTTGATAGATTGAGGTAATTCCATATTTTGGTCTTCCAGCTCTGAGATTCTTTCTTCTGTTTGGTCAATCCTGCTTCCCATGCTTGTCAATTTGCTATTTATTTCATGGATGTAGCTTTTTATTTCTGTTTTATTTCTATTATTTCTTTTTATTTCTGTTATTTTATTTCTGTTATTTCTACAGACACTTTCTGAAGTCTGTCTAACTCAGTTGAAATTTCACTTAGTTTTAGCCCTTGCTTTTCTTGATTTTTATTCATTATCCAACAAATCTCTGATCTTCACGAGTATCTTCTAGGAACTGTCATTCTGGGAAATAGTCATTGTTTGTGCCCCAGTAACTATTCTTTCTAGCATTGATTCTTTGCTTGGACTCTGATGGTTACCAGCTGTTATTTGCTGACTTTTCTTCATTTGTAGAAGTTCTCTTATCTTCCTTTTTAATTCTGCTTTTGCTCAGTGAAAAATGGAGAAGCAGTCAATTCTGATATTTGCTCTACCTTTTGTCTTTCCTTGAGCCAGGTGTCTGAGTTTTTTAAATTATGGATTGAGACTGGGAATGGGGCATTTCGCTTTCTATTTACAATTTTGAGCATTTACTAGGGCATGCAGAAGGGGCTGCAAGGATTCAGAACCTTTTGGCAGGTCATAAAGTTTACTATGTGGTGAATGGACCAACTGGAACTTGCTCTCCATCTCTGTACATTATGATCTTACAGTGGGTATGCTTGTACAGCCCCAGAGTCTAAGACAGGGTATATGAGAGAAAAGAGAAGAAAGAACAAAGGGAAAGAAAAAGAAAGAGGGAAAAGAGGAAAAAAAGAAAAGAAAAGAAAAAAAGAGAAAGAACAAAGAGAGAGAAGCTAAGGAGGAAAGAAAAGAGAAAACCAACAAACAAATAAAGCAACTGAGATAATCAAACATACCAATGCCTGCCAAAAAAAGGGTGATAAAGTATTCTCAGCATTAGTATGTCTCTTTGAGAGATGGTACTCCCTCTTGTGATGGGTTCTGCAATTTCAGGTTCCATATTCACTGTTGAAACTTAAGATGTTGGAATCTTTAAAATTTATTACAATGCTACAACAGTTTAACAGTCTGGTATTGGTACAAGAACAGGCACATAGACCAATGGAACAGGATAGAGATTCCGGAAGCAAAGCCTCAATTTCTCAACCAACTCATCTTTGACAAAGCCTCCAACAACAACCACTGGGGAGAGTAGAACCTATTCAGTAAATGGTGCTGGGAAAACTGGGTGAACACATGCAGAAGATTGAAACAGGACCCCTACCTATCACCATACACAAAACTTAACTCTAAATGGATCAAAGACCTAAATGTAAAATCTCAAATTATAAGAATCTTAGAAAACGCAGGAGACACCCTTATGGAAATTGGAACTGGCAACCAAATCCTATTCAGAACCCTAATGTCCATACCTTAATAAATAAGATAGACAGGTGGGACCTCATCAAACTAACAAATTTCTGCAAAGCAAAAGAAAGCATCAAGAAAGCAGAGACACAGCCCACAGAATGGGAAAAAATATCTGCCAATTGTATATCTGACAGAGGTGTAACATCTAGGATGTACAAGGAACTCAAATGGGCTTAAATGAAAAAAAAGCAAACAGCTCCGCTAAAAAGTAGGCAAAAGACATGAATAGACACTTCTCAAAAGAAGATATATGGGCAGCCAATAGACACATGAAAAAGTGCTCAGCCTCACTCATCATCAGAGAAATGCAAATCAAAACCACATTGAGATACCAACTAACCCTAGTAAGAATGACCATCATTAATAAAACAAACAACAGATGCAGGCAAAGTTGCAGAGAAAAAGGAGTTCTTCTACACTGCTGGTGGGAATACAAACTAGTGCAACCTCTTTGGAAGACAGTATGGTGATTTCTGAAAGAACTAGAAATTGACCTTTCATAGGGCCCAGCAATTTCCCTATTGGGAATACACTCAGGAACTCAAGTCATTCTACAAAAAAGATACCTGCACACATATCTTTGTTGCAGCTCTATTCACAATAGCAAAAACATGGAACCAACCATGCTGCCCATTGAAGCTGGATTGGATTTAAAAAAAAGGGGGCTACATATACACAATGGAATATTATGCAGCCATAAAGACTGACAGATATATGTACTTTGCAGCAACCTGGATGGATTTAGAGTTGATCACACTCAGTGATTTATCACAGAAACAAAGAACAGAGCTCCATATGTTCTTACTCATAAGCGGACCTTGAACAATTATAATGCTATAAGAAAGGGATTGGCGATAGTGGGAAACTGTCAGGGGAGGGGAAGTGGGATTCGCAGTTGATGGAAACTGCTAGGGGAGGGAGGAGCATACCTCATCAACAAGGGTACCTGCATAATCAACGTTTGTATACCTAACCCTGAATTGTACCCCACATCTTTATAATAAAAAATAAATAAACAATAAAAAAGAAACAAGATGTTAGACTCTCCAATCCTCTCCGCCAACTCTCCACTTTTTCCCCCATCCATTGCCTTCAATTGGTAGCTTGCGCAAACCCACCACCTGTGTGAAGGAAAGGGATCTAAATAACTTCTCTTTTTCTTGCTGCTAGAGAATGGGAGGGGAAGTGAGTCATTTAGGAACTTATACCAGTCTCCTTTTTGGTCAGTTCTGTCTGCATCTGTCACCTAGCAGCTGGCTCAGGGCGGATGGTGGATTGTCTGAAGTTTGACATCTGCCAATACACACCAGGGCTTGTGCACTGGAAACAATGTTCTCTCAGACACAGTGCAACACAGAGATCAGCACCTGATCTCGAGATGCAGTTCTGCAGTTCCACAGAGGTTGCTCTGGAACACATCTCTGCCCAGGCACTAGTGAGTCTCTTCATTTTCTCTCCTGGGTGCTGTTCCTGCCACAAGTAAGATCAATAACTCCCTCTCAGGCAGTTACCAAAGTCTCCAGACCTCAGGACCTGGTGGTAGGCTCTTGTGACCAGTCCAGGCTCAGGGTGGTCTCTTGCAACTGTTTCCTCAGGACTTGCCTTCCTCGCTGGCTCCCTCACTGCGTTGCACTCCCTCCATGGCGCTTGCTGCCAGCGTTCAGCATGGCGCTGTAGTAGTGGGGTCAGCAATAGCTCCATCAGTTCTTCCCAGGAAAAGTTTTTCTGAGTTTAGAAAATGGCATTCAGCTTATGTGCTCTGGGAAGCGCTTGGGTTCAATCAGAGTAGCTACAGCCCCAGCGACTTCACCAGGAGGAGGACCCTGGCTACTTGCTCTAGAGACCCCATTCAGTCAGCCTCTCACACTGTCACTTGCTCACAGAAACACATGAAGAATTATCCACATAATCACTCACACTCACAGGGACTTGCACAGTCTGGCTACACTGTCATCTTCCCACAAATCTGAAAATACCTAAATTAAATAACAGAGTTGGACAATAAATAAACAAAACTTTTTCTAAGTTACTAAAAGTCCACAGTAATAAGAAAAGAAGAAGTGTGGAGTAGAAACAATAATCATAAAGACAATGGCTAAGAACTTTAGAAAACTGACTTTGTAAGGTCAGCTGTCAGATTCAAAGTCTCTGAAAGTCAATTATGATTAACAATGAATATCACATTTGGTTGTATCATAGCATAACTGAGAAAAAAGACACAAAAATATAAATTCATGATAGAAGCAGAGGAAAATGAACTACCTTTAAATAAATGACTGACAACTAAAAAGAAATGATAAAAACCAGTGAAGAAGAAATCTAATCTTTAAAGTGCTAGAAAATTGTAACTGCAAGCCTACAATTTTGTAACCAGAGAACACACACTTTAGAGTATACACTTATAAGATGCTTTCAGACAAACATAGTCTGATAGAATTTGTCTTCAGGAAACCTTCAATAAAAATGAAAATTAAAATAAGTTATTCAGGCAGAATAAATGATCCTAGAGTAAAATATGTAAATACAAGCAGGAAAAAACAATTAAAGAGTAAATTGTAAATATAAATTAATATTGACTGCGCAGACAATAAAGGTAATGTGCTGTGAAGTTTAAAACACATATGGAACAAAATTACATTAAAATTAAAGCATAAAATGTGGAAAAGGATAAATGAAGTTTAGGCTTCCAAGGCTCTAATTGTGATAAGTGATGAAAGTAATACTATACTTTAAAAAGTCAAGTAAACGTGTCATACTCTCTAGGACTGCTATCAAATACAGCAAAATATGAACTAATGATTGTCAAAGGGGAAAAATTAATAACAAAATTAGTCTAGTCATAGCATAGAAGGATAAAAATGAGGAACATTAAGTAAGTCAAATAGAAAATGTGTAATTTGGTTATCTTAAATTAAATAGATTAATATAAAATTAAAGACTAATATTGTCAAAGTGTATTTCATTCTTGTGCAATAGTATAATATATGTACTTCTTATGAGAAGCATACTTTAAATATAAGAGCATAGGAAAGTAAAAAAATCAAAAAATAAAAAAAGACAGTGCAAAGATTACCTTCCTCAAACAGTAAAAGTTGGTATAGTTATGCTTATATCAGATTAATATGATTAAAATAAAAATATTTCTGAAAATAGATCTAATTTAAGATGCAAAAGGTTTTCATCAACCAGAAAATTAATGATTATAAATTTGCAATCATCTTACTCCAAAACCACAAAGCATACAAAATTAAATAGAAACTCCTTTACTGTAGAAGATGTAAAAATGGGTGGATTTAGAGCTGAAAGATTTATGAGTGGCACAATATACCCTTTTGACTCCTCGGCTTCTACATATATACTCTACATACATTTGAACTTCTGTACTTCAGAGAAGCAATTATATATTTCCACACAAACACACAACTATCTTTCTTTTAGAAGAGGTTTTTATCCTTACTCCAAATGAATGATGCTCAATCCCAGTATTTATTATCTATTGCTTATTATATGAACTATTTTCAAGCCAGCCCAGTCATAGGATGTTCTACCTAAAGACTAAATGGTAAAGTTAATGCCTAATAACTTTATGTAAAATACATATAAAACAAGTAGGATAGAATAAATTATCATGAATACAAACAATAACCAAAGAGTAAAAATGTAAAGCTACATAGTTTTGATTTCTGTATTTGGCCACATGTTGTGATTTATTTCAATAGTTTCTTTTTTTTTTAACTGGAGTAATCCAAAGCTGTCTGTCTGTGTCTTTAATTGTCTTGCTTTTGTTGTATTTTTGTTGTTGCTGTTGTTCCTCACTATTAACAAATGGACATGGAACTATGAAGAGACAGCAAAGAATTCCCTGGGTTCCAGACACAGTACCTTCTATGTAACAGCAGCTCTATTTTCTTGTGGTAATCAAGATCATTCTCTTCAGTCAACTGATTAACTCTTTTTTTCTCATCTGTTGGTTCAGTGGTATAAGAAACTCAGAATGGCCAGAACACGTCTCATCTTCTAGCTAAATGGAGTCATTCCTTTTTTTCCTGACTGAAGCACCCCCCCATTTCCTTAAAAAAATGAATACATTCAATTCAAAACGTTTTTGGATAAATGACCCTTTACCTGTTAAATAAACTGCATCAATGATGAATAACATTCAAAGGAAAGAAACGAAAAGGAAAGAATGAAAGAAAGGAAGAAATCACAAGGTCTAGAATATTTTACTGGGGAATTCCATCAAACATTTAAGGAAGATATGACACCAATTCTCCAAAAATATTTCTCTTTTTCAGAAAATAATATTTGAGGAAACACTTTCTACCTCATTCTGTGAAGCTAACATCACCCATTAAATTCCAGAATCACATAAAAATATTACAAAAAAGAAAAAAATATAGAACAATATAACTCATAAATATGAACAGAACTATTCTCAAATTAATATTAGCTATCAGGTCTAAAATTGCATAAAATAATTATACACTATAACTTAGTGGGGTATATTTCAGATATGTGAGAAGTCAAAGCATTTAAGTATTAAAAAATCAATTAATGTAATCTACCATATTAATAAACTAAAAAAGGTCATCAAATTGTATAAATTGGTGCTGAAAAAGATCTGATTATATCCAATAGCCATTCATGATAAAAACTGTCAACAGGCCAGGTGTAGTGGCTCACTCCTGCGATCTCAGCACTTTAGAAAGCCAAGTCAAGGTTGCTTGAGGGCAGGAGTTCAAGACCAGTCTGGCAAGTTAGTAAGACTTTTTCTCTACAAAAAATAAAAAAAGTTAGCTAGGTCTGGTGGCCTGTGCCTGTAGTGCTAGCCACTCAGAAGCTGAGACAAAAAGATTGCCTGAGTCCAGGAGGTTGAGGCTTTGATAAGCCCTGTGATTGAGACACTCCATCCCGGGCAACAGAGTAAAACTCCAATTCAAAAAAAGAAAAATAAAACAATCTAACTAGCCAGGCTCGGTGGCTCAGCCTGTAATCCCGCGCCTTTGGGAGGCTGAGGTGAGTGGATTGCCTGAGCCCGCGGGTTCGAGAACCGCCTGGGCAGCGAGACCTCATCTCTACAATAAATCAAAATATCAGTCGGGCGTGGCAGCGCATGCCTGTAATTCCGGCCACTTGGAAGGCTGAGGCGGAAGGATCGCCGGAGCCCAGCAGGCCGAGGCTGCAGTGGCTGGGAGCAGCCACTGCACTCCAGTCTGGGCAACAGAGTGAAACTCCAACTCAAAAACAAACAAACAAACAAAAAAACAATCTAACTAATACCAAACTAAAAGAGAAACCAGACCCCTAACAAGTGCAACATAAGGGGAAATTTCTTAATTAAATAAATGGCATGTACATAAAACATGCAGCTAACATTGTTAATGGAAAGAAACCATTTTATCCCTACAATTGGGGTAAGACAAAAATGCCCTCTCTAACCACTCCTATTCAACACTCCACTGAAAATTCAAGTTAGGTAGTATAGTAAGACAAGGAAAAGAAATAAATGCATACAGATGGACAAGGGTGACGTGCAATGATCTTTATTGGCAGTTGGTTGCATGATTGTCTAGTTAGAAAATCTCAGAAACTGAAAAAATAAAACAAGACAAAACCCCAACACTGGATCTAATGATCATGTACAGCAGGGCCATACTATACATGATTAATATACAAAATGTGATTGCTTTCAAAGAGTAAAATATGGAAAGAAGATGAATAACTATATGCTGGAGAAACCTAGTAAATATTAACTCAGCTGTGTGATTAAGTTTACCGTTGACAGTGATAAGTCATATTGATAGCACAGATGTACTCTTGACCTGATGAAATAAAAGTGGCACTTTACTTCTGTGGTTTTCCTCCTAAAAGAAAATCCATATCCCTAGTCTAGTCTTCAAAGTAACACCAGTTACATTCCAGTTTAGATATTTATACAAAATGCCTGGCAAATACTCCTTAAATGTGTCAAAGTCATAAAATGAAAAAGAAATCTGAGAAATTGCCACAGTTAAAAGGAGAAGGGTATATGAATATTATATATAATATGGGATCATGCATGAAATTGTGGATTAGAAAGGAGACATTGATTTGAAAATAAAAAAAAAACTCTGAATCTAGCAGGAATTTTAATTAATAAAAATATTGTATCTTCAAAGTTCATGTTTAAGGAGAGAGTAATAGACACTACAATTCTTGCCTCTATTTGAAATTTTAAAATAAATACGTCTCACAACAAATGCTGCCCCTAAATTAATAATGGTAATAATAAAATTCTATCAATTATAAAAATAATAATATGGTAGCAATATTGGTTCATTGCTGTGTTAAAAAATATCCCATGCTAACATAAGATGTAACAATAGAGAAAACAAACTGTACTATCATCTCAATAATTTATAAACATATATTCATATTCTAAATTTAAAAATTTGTATGAAATACTAATGAATAGACCACACAGAAAATAAAAATAAAGAAGCAAGCTTGTGTAAAAATTAAGCAATAAACTTTTAAAGAGACAACACATCTAAACTTTTTCTAAAATACAGGACATATTTTCAAATAAATTTAAAAGGTTTTCAAAAATATGAAATCTTGTAAAGTGTGAAAAAGCATTGCTTAAAGATATTTTTATGACTTTCAGCTATACCATAGAAAAAAGGGAAAATGCTCAATAATTATTTCAATCTCAAGCTACAAAAAAAGACTAAATCAAACTGAGCAAACATAGCAGGGAGGGAATCATAATGATAAGAACTATAAGAAATTAAATGAAAACACCAAAACAATACAAAAAATTATGAATGCCCATGTTGAATTTAACTAAATTGATAAAGTCTAGCAAGAATGATCAAGGACAGAAAAAGAAATAATTTATTAATGATGTAGTATGATACTTCAAATAAGATCTCAGAAACATGAAAAAGTAAGATGATATTGTGAAAATCATCCAAAAATTTAGAAGTATAGATAAAGGACAAAATTTCTTAAAAATTCAGACAGTAAGTCTGAGAGAGCAACTTCAGTGTATGAATAATATAATATCTGTCAAAGAAACTGTGTATCTTATGAAAAAAAGCTCAACAAAGAAAAATCTAGGTGTTGGTGACTTTGATGATTATTTCTATGAAAGCAGATGAGTATACATTTTATAAAACAATTTTACTTATTAGAATGGTAGATAAATATATGAAAATGTACAACAAACTTTCTTTTTACTCTTGATTATTGTACATAAATTGGTAAAAAAAATTTCTGGTATATTTGTATAACATATTTAAAATTCAGAATTATACATGATTTTTACATTACATTTTTTTCTTTTTAGAATTGAGTATTTTAAAACTACTCGCATAATGGTAAAGATATATGTAAAACATTTTTATAAATATAAATGTGCCTATTGACATAAATATTGATTTATGTCTAGACCAGCCTGGGTAACTTGACGAGACCTCATTTCTACAATAAATAAAAAATGAGCTGGACGTGGTAGCCTGTGCCTGTAATTCCGACTACTTGTAAGGCTGAGGAAGAAAGATCATCTGAGCCCAGCAGGTTGACACTGGGGTGGCCATGAGTGTGTCACTGCCCTCTAGTCTGGGTGAAAGAATGAGACTCCAACTCCAAAAAAAAAAAAAAAAGGATTTATGGGAGACTGTGTAACTGTGCACTATATTATCAAAAATACATCGAATGTTTATAATATTAAGTATAAAAAATTGATTATTGTCTTATTTTCACAGTATCCAACTTACATTACACATACATAACACCCAACTCACGTAACACAAACACATATATAACACATATATACCAAACAATATACCAAACACATACATATATTTAATTGGGTAGAATATATCAAAAGCATTTTATAAGTAATGATAAAAGACCTAAAATGGAAATCTTTACATAGGCTACATAATTTAGAAATTGATATTACATAATTGAGATACAAAAGCATGAATCTGACTTCTTCTAGGTGAATTTTTAATGCTTTTATTATTATTTTTTTTTTTAGTTGGAGTCTCACTCTGTCACCCAGACTGGAGTGCAGTGGCCCCTATCACACCCGGCTAATTTTTTTTGATTTATTATAGAGATGAGGTCTCACCAAGTTGCCCAGGTGGGTCTTGAACCCGTGGGCTCAGGCAATTCACTCACCTCAGCCTCCCAAAGGCGCAGGATTACAGGCTGAGCCACTGAGCCCGGCAGTTTTAATGCTTTTAATGGTACATTAAAATGCAAGTTAAATTTAGTTGATTTTTTTTCTCTACCAAGTAGTCCTTTTCTACTTTAAATTTCAATGACTCTTTCAACACTCAATATTATTACTAGTAATTGTACATTATTACTATTATAATGTAATAGTTATGCAGTATTAATTTTGTCACTTTAACAAGATTAGATTAAATTACATTTATGGACAAAATGCTTTGAAAGCATGAGATGATTATATGATAATCAACCAATAAGATTTATTTTTGACAGTTGCTTCAATATTTTTTCTACTTACCTGGACTTTGATATTCCTTTATTTTACCTTTTATCTGCTAATTAAACTTAAAAAGAAAGTAGAAAAATAATATAGTTAAAACAATTAATGTAGAAATAGGAGACATGTCAGATAGCAAGTGAAGGAAACCATTTATAGAGGTATGCTCCTTAGTTTTTAAGAATCCATCTTTTGAGTGTTTCATTTGATGGCAAAAAATATAACTGCAAATCTTGAGATTCACTGCAATAAAAATCTGTGCATATTTTGTGTAATAAAAATCTGAAGCAAAAAGACACAGTTAATACCAGAATTTTTTTTCTGTAAACATATTATTAATACGTATGCTCAATAATTGTTCTATATCAGAGGCTTAGCATTTTCTGCACACTACAGATTGCCAGTCACTGATTAAACAAATCTATCAATTCCAAAGAGTTTAATGAATTAAGAAAATTATGATTTAAAATAAGCTTCATAGTCATATGTCCAATTTTTAGTTTTTCTCTTATTTTGTTTTATCAATTGTAAAATATTAGCACTTTCTTTTGAGGTCATAAAGGTCAAAGCTAACAGAAGAAAGAAGTTTCCAGCTGGGATGATGAGCAAATTAGATGCCTCTCTGCTCAGCATGAGGTTTCTTTAGCTGCAAAAGTAAAATGAATCAACCATGGAATTACCCCAACAAACTAATACCTAGTGCTGTAGTGCTAGATCATTATATCTCTGTACAATTAAAACTTAAATGTGACTTCATCAAATAGGTCAATATTAAAATTATAAATATAAAAATCAAATATGATAATTAAAATGATAAAAAGTAGAATTGCTTAACTTGTGGCTTATATAAATCATGGATAAGAATATATGAATACATGAACTTTCTTATTTGGAGAAATAAATTTTATTCTTAAAAGAATTAGAAGCTTATGTATCACTTTAAAAATTCTCATAAAGCACTTCCTTGTTCACCTTCTTGTTAAAAATGTATCTGTAGTAGTCTATCACTTGACAGGCGTAAGTTGAATATATTTAGTTTCCACTTTGGATAAGTGAATACTCACTTAAAATTGAGGCATTTGGGGATTTCCTCTTAGTATAGATGCATTTACTTATTTTCTGATGCTTTTATTTATTTTCACTTATACTAAAAGCTTAATTTTCATTTCAATAAAAATTACTTAGGTAAAATATTAAATGCCAATAAAATTGATTATTAAAACTTAATGTACATGATTACAAATTTATGTGTATAGTTTGGTATCTATAACACACATATATTAAAATGTGTATATATATGTACATATATATTGAATTTTTAAAATATATATGTACATATATATCTTTTGTTTGCTAATTTTCTCATAATAATTCAGATGCTTTACACAGGAAATTTTAACCCATATTGAATTTAAATAGTGATTTGTTTTAATATTCAAAATATTGTTCAGAATGTATTTATACATGTTTAGACATATAATTTGACAAGATGTTAAGTTCCTATGAAAATTTTTTTTACAAATTAAGGAAAGCAAAATAATCCACTACCACCAACAGCAAGCAATGACAATCTTGTACTTAATTTTTAAATTCAAATTGGTAAATTGTTTAAAGTTATGAATAATTAATGATGGAAAAATATCAAAGGACTAAAGCAGCCAACTGAAAGATGACCCAGTGATGAGGCTGAAAATATATGAAAAAAAATAAATAATGTTGGATGTAAATCAAAGTGTGAAATACTCTTGTGTTCATGCCAATATGAATAAATCAGTGAATAAATAAATAAATGTGATAGAATAGACACATCTTTTGTGCAGAAGAATTCTAAATAATTTGTCTAGATATGCTAGCCTTAAGGATGGGCTCATAAATTCCCACTCAAGTGTGGGCTGTTCCTTGTGGTCTTTTTTCAAAGAGTATAGTATAAAAATGAGAAAAGTGAAACAATTTTGCAGTGGAGAAACTTAACAGATACATGTGATCAAGTTTAACATCTTGAGTGATCAGTCATGTTGATAACATGCTTGTGCTCTTGGTATGATGTGAATGAATGGCACTTGTACTTCGTATTCTTTTCCAAATCCCCTAGACCCAGCCTAATCATGAGACAAAAATCAGATGAATTGTAATTGAGGTCCATTTTTACAAAACACCTGACCACTACTCCTCAAGCAGTGAAGGTCTTCAGAAACAAAGAAGGTTTGAGATTTGTCACAATCATGATACATGGCAACTGAATGTAGTGTGGTATTCTGCATGGTCTCCTGAAACAGAAAAAAGACATCAGGTAAAAACCAAGGAAACCTGAATCAAGTAGTTAATAATAGGGTAAAAATAGTGGTTCATTGAATTTGGCAAATTTGTTATAATAATGAAATATGTTCACCATAAGAGAAGTTCCAAGCTCATAATAAACCTCCAAAATTTATAGCATATAAAAATTTTCTGTACGTTTCCAAAGCCTTTCTTTAAATTTTTATGTGATGAGTTTTAGAAAGTGTTTTTTGTTTGTTCATTCATTTAATACTCACAAGAATTCCATAGTGTGGGTATTTTTCACTTACCTTTGAATACATTATTAATGATTACAATTTTTGCATCTTGCTTAACATCATTCAAAGATTCTGTAGTAGGAACAAAACTTGAATCATGATTGCAAACCCCCTTTTTAAAAAATTGTGAAATGCCGTTGGCACTAGGATTTTTGATATTAGGATATTTGGATGGTTTATTCAAGTTCCTAAGTGATATTTGCAGCATTATATATAGTAATGAATCTTAAACTGGATGTTGATGGGCATCTGAAGATGAAAATATGAATCTTGGGAGCAAATTGCCAAGACTCAAATCCCACTGTAACATTTAATAGCTGAGTGCCTTGGGCAAAGTTCTCTGAGTCTTGTTTATTCTCTTCTGTTAAACAGGATTGGTGTCATAGCACATATTTCAAAGCATTGTTGAGAGAATTAAAATAAGCATATACAAAGTGTTCACAACCATTCTTAGTCATAAAATTGTCCAATCATTATTATTATTTATAAAAATATACCTTAATTAAAAAAGCAGAGATAGCCACCAGGTTAATTTGTGCACATTTATGGTTATCAATATGGATATGTTGTTAAGAGCAATATAAAAGTTATAATATATAGATAAGGTGAGTGAAAAGCACACTTACAAAATGAAACAGTGCAAAACGTAGGGTGGTGATATAAGAAAGGTTTTGCTTCATAAATTGAAACCAGAGCCATTCCATTGAGGTCAATATCCTTATTGAAGTTTAAGACTAAGTCTTAAGAATAAGATTTTAATTGTAATCTTTATTCTCTCCAATTATTTAATATGTTTTAATATTGCCTTAGGTTATAGTTGATTATCTGTTATTTCAGTACAGAAATTTCTAAAAAAGAAGAACTGAAGTATCTTACAGGTGGTTTACACTTACATCATTAATTCTATTGGTATCAGCATAGTTTGTTATAACAACTTGATGTGCAATTAACTAGAAATTTTGGACAAAAATTGTTGTGCCTTTAGTGAATTAACCTTTCACACTCTGTCCAAGAACAAGAGTCAAACCTCCTGACTCACACAGGTTCCAGACTTATAATGATGTACATATTCATGTACTGGTACTTTTATTCCTGTGAAATGAACTCCCAAAGCAGGATGTATGATGCAAAGTAAATATAAATGTATTATTTTGATAAAACTGTGCCAGAGTATTCAGTTTCACCAGCAATTTTCAAGTGAGACAGTTTTTTCTTTCTTTTATAGTATTTTTCTACTTTCCTCCCCTCTTAATCCATTACCCAAATATGTCAGTTGAAATAATATTGGGGTGATGATAATTTACTTTTTAAATCTGCAGGATAATTACTTTTGATAATTTAATTTTATTTGAATCTGCATATATAGATTACTGGCAAGGTTAGCTCATTTCCTTGGTTTATGAACTATTTGAATTGTCCTTTTGTGGATTGCCATTTAAAAGTCTTTTTTTAAAAATTTTATTAAATTTTTCTGCCTTTCTTCCTCCTTCCCTCCCTCCCTTGCTTCCTTTTTTCTTGCTTTCTGCCTTATTTTTCACAACATATTAAAATATTTACATATGCCATAAATAATAAATCATTTGTCTATTAATTTTTTCTCAAATATTTTCACATAGTCTATGTGTAACATTTAATTATAACTATGTATCTTTGATAAACTTAAATATTTAATGTTTGTGTTCACAAATCAGTCCACGTCTATCTTGAAAATTATGGATTTCCTTTCTTGCTTAAAAAATATGCTCTACAGTTCGAAGTTATATTTTTTCTATCATATTATACCTAGAATTTACTTTGATATATGCCCTGAAGTTAGAATTTATCTTTGTTTTGTATCTGGTACCAAATTTTTCTGTAACATTTATTAAATAAACTATTAATTTCTCACATATATAATGGCATTTTATATGAAATCATCATATACTAGATAAGTTTCTATACCCTCTCTTTTTTTCAATGAATTACAGTGATTTAAAAGATGGTTTATTCTCTACTAGAATGATACCTTCTTTATAGAAACATGCTTATTCATTTATTTGGGTAGGATTGTGATCTTATAGTAAGTTACTTAAGTTCTCTTTGCCTCAATGGACTTATCAGTAAAATGAGGATAATTGCACACTGTTTCAAGTGAGACAGATGTTTTAAGGATTAAATGAATCCATATATGATAGTATTTAGAAAAGTATCCAGCACATGGTATATACTAATATAAGAATATATCATTGAAGATTTGGCTTACCTTTTTGATGGGTGACTATTGGTGAATTTTAATTTGATTGATACCATGTCATGCTTATATTCTTGTGTGTTTAGTAAAGGAGACTTTCACTTCTACATTTAAACAAAATATCTACTTTTATTGGTATTATAATAATTTCAGTATTTTTTCCCAAAGTTGATATTAAAAATTAAAATATTTCACTTGAGTATTAATTTGGTCACCTCCCACAGTTTTTCTATGTCATTTGAACACATTATCTTTGTGTCCAAAAATATGGCTTACTTTTTTTGGTAGTTTTCCCTTAAGTTTTTGTTAAGTTCTACATTATCTGCTTGTAGGGCACAGTAGTTTTTAGTGCACATACAAAACAAAACATGCATCTCATCCAATTACGACTAGCAGAAGGAACACACACACACACACACACACACACACACACACACACACACATAGACAGGGAGAGAGACAGAGAGTGAGTTTCAATTATCAAGTATCTATATCAAAGGTTATTTGCAAATAGTAAAATGTTATATGTCACAGAATAGATGGAGAAGGCAAAGTATTCTAAATCTTCCTTCTCTAATGCTCAGCACAGTTCTATTTTATAATAAAGCTTTCCTTTACTGAATGTGAGATACAAAATATATTGCTGTGTTCTTGGGAATACTACTCATATAGAGTGAGGAAAACTAATTAAACCAGTAAAACACTCAGCTATTAAGAGTTTGATATGTGTGCAGAGATATGGAGAAGCACAGCTTATGAGAACATTGATATGCTTTTACCTTCATCCTTTTATGTTTAATAGAGGTGATTTTATACAAGTTTTTGTATGCGTAAATGTGTATCAGTATGTCTGCGTGTCCTTGTGACTGCATATTTCACAGAAGAGAGAATTTCACACATTCATTGTGTTAATTGCAGGGATATAAAAAGGTGACAATGTTAGCATCTGCAACAATTAAGTTGACTGGGATAAGCTCCAGGTTAAGAGGAGTAAGAATAAAATAGCAATTTAAAACAATTTAGACAAATTCACATTAATTGCAAATTTACACATAAAAAGAAACAGTTGTCTTTGTGAATGTATTTAAAGAACATGTTTTGTCCTCATTTCTACACAGTACCTTTTAAAAGTGTAATAGTTATGTGCAATCTCTGAATATCTTTGAACTAAATTTTACTCTAAAATGTCAGATAATGGACGGAACAAACTGTAGAGTACTAGTTTATATCATTCACTTTTTTTGAAACTACCTATCAAATAATTAAATGATCCATAGACACAGAAAAAGAAAATCTCCTAGGAAGAGTTGTCCTGAAAATTGCTCCATAATTGTAAATATTTTGGAGAGACTTGGAGAAAAATCTCATTCTAGGTTTCTTACCTAGTAAGTCTCTTATTCTTCATGCAGAGAAGAATGTGAAGGAGACTCTGTCCCAGCATGGATCTGTCAGGGCAACTCTATTACTCGGGCCTAGATTTTTATTATCTTCATTCCTTGGTGGGCTTCAGGTTTAACGTAAATCATAAAAGGGGCTCAACGAGTTGGTGAGAAATCAGATTTTCTAGCAGTATTTATTGCCATTTCAGTACTATGAAAATTGTATGTGTGTAACAGCAGATTGAATGGTTCTGCAGGGGTTAGAAGACATCAATAAGTGATATATATTAAATTTCATAGGCATTTCCTTCTATAGATTTGAGACTCACCTTTGAGACTCATTTAATTTCTTCCATAGCATATTTGCCTTAGTAAACTTCATCATTTTTTTTCCAGGAAAATGCAAAGTAAATAAAAATTAGATCATCATAACTTTTCAGAGTTTTAGATAGCTGAATATTTCAAGATTTATAGGTAATTTTAAGACTATCAGTAAGACATCTATGCTTCAATTAAAATCAAGTCTGTATCTTATTTCACTTAGAAATGTTGTTTATCTTTTGCTATTAACAGTTTTGCAGTTTGGGCTCCTATTTGAAATCATATACTTTAATTAACATGACGTGTCTTTGATCATCTTTGATCATTTTGTGATACAAGCACCGTCAGAAGAAAAGGGTTCTGGGGAAAGTCGAGCCAGGGTTTAACAAAAGATCAAAAGAAAGAGACAAGTAGAAGATAAGTTTAATTATTGTTGTTCAGGCAGCAACAAATGAATGATTACTCTGTGTTGACCTTGCATAGATAAAGATCAACAGTAACACTTAGAGTATGGCATCTACCTTACAGAAGGATCATTGTGGAAATAATACACTGCTTCAAAAATTGAGCAAACACCCTCCAGATTTATGCACGAACTTAATTAATGTTTGACAGTTTGATTTGAGCTTGAAGATATAATGTGTGATCCTGTAAATGATGTATAACATATCTTACAGAAATTTATTTTATTACTTAAAAAAGGTAATCAATTCAGCCATTCAATAAACTCTTTAAGTGTTGTATTAACTTTCTATTGATTCTGTACCAAGTAACTACAAACTTAATGACTTAAAGTGACTGAAAGTTATCTTACAGTTCTGGAGGATAGTAGTCCTAAAATGTTCTTATGAGACACAGTCAAATCTTAGGGATGAGGGTGTCACCAGGGCCGCTTCTTTCTGAGGCTCTGAGGGTAAAATCCATTCCCTTGCCTACTTCGACTTCCAAAACCCACCCTCCATTCCTTGGTTCCTGGCTCTTCTTTCGTATCACTCTAACCTGTATCCACTCTCATCATTCCTAACACTAATTCTCATCCTTCTGTCTCCTTTTTTTAAGGGCTCTTCTGATTATATTCAGCTCATGTTATCTAGGATAAAGTACCATCTCAAGGTTCTAAAATTAACCACATCTACACAGTACCTTTTACCATATAAAGTAGAAATCACAGTTTTCAGGGATCATGATATGGACATTTCAGGGCGTTTGTTTGTAAACTGACCCCCAAAAGAATGAAATTAGCTTTTGGAGGTTGTAGCCCTTGTAGTACAGACTTCTCTCACTAGGTAGGTGTGTTAGGAACTCATAGGCATCAGTGTACCAACTAGCAATGTTATGAGAGGTTGCCTTAGGCATCAATGTTATATATAGAGTATTTCAACACGTTTGCCCATTTCATGATAAGTGATTTACTAATGCACCTGCTCACACAGCACTGAGTATTCATAACTTCTTTTTTTTTTTCAGTGACATGCTTCTCATGGTCACTGCAGCCTGAACCTGCTATTCAGCACTTTTTGACAAAAAATGGCCTGAATCCTATGCCACACCCTCCCTATTCACCCATCCTCACCCCTAGCAACCTTTTTGTTTGTTTGTTTCTCCAGGTGAAAAAAGTCCTCAAAGGGAAGCATTTTGCCTACCTGGAAGAGGTGAAAAAAAAAGTCAGAAGAGCTAAAAGGCATCAAATTGTTTTGAGCAGTGCGAAAAGTGTCTCAATAGGTGTATTGCACCAAATGGAGAGAACTCTGAAGGTGACTGAAGTTTAAAAATGAAAGAATAAATACATAATTTTTAATAAGTAAATTCCAGGTTTCTTTGGATCCCCTTGTATGTGTATGGTATTGTTTTAGATGCTAAATTGAAAAGACAGATAACTATCCTTAAATGTCTTATGATACATGTGGAGAAACAGATTTAATTGTAACATAAAGAGTGCAGAGGCAGACAGGAGCTCTAGGTAGACACTGAGCACAAGGGGTCATCTGTACTATGGCTCTGTGGGAAGATGAGGGGCTAGAGGTAATGAACAAGGGAAGACTAGTGAAAGGACAGAGAGTAGGAGACTAACCCAGGCAGGGAAAGGTAATGGTGAAAACAGGAATTTTCTAGGAAATTCTTGCTCATCGAGGTAAGAGAGGGCAGTGTTTGCACTAGAGTGTGAAGAGTCATGACCAAGATCCAGATTATGAGAATGTCTTTATATGATCCTAAGAAGGTGAGTCGCAACTCAACAATATCATGAAGAAACTTTGTAATAACTCTGATGTTTCAATCCTTTATCAGGTTAACTTGATAGAAAGGCCCCGATTATGGGCAATGATGATGTGATGTCTAATGTACACTCAGACTGAAAAGCACTTTAGATTACTAAATACCTTTAAAATTTTATCTGAAACATGGTAGAAAACTAGTAAAGGATTTTAAAGCGCCTAGGTCTGACAGGATATAGTTACATTTCTATTTAAGAAGATATATGTAGTTATAGTTTGAAGTTAAGGTAAATTAACACAAGATTACAACCATGATGAAACAGAAATAATTTTTTATTGCATGCTAAAAATTACAAGAGCCTGAATCAGACTGATGACATTGTCATGTCTTGTAAATGGATTAAAAACAAATGAATGAAGCTTTAGGCATACATTTCTCCCACTTGATGTGGGAGACTTAAATGAATGAAAAAATAATCATATGGATAGATGTGATGTGCATTTGCACATATGTGAGAATATATGTGTACAGATTTTACAGATAGAAGTAGTTATGAGCAAAGGCAATTAAACCAAGGTAAACATTTCAAGTGTAGCTCTTAAACTTGAAGCATATCATTAACCTGGAGTTGTAGCTTATTGTCAACATTTTCATTTTGTGTCAGTGGTGACTCTTTTCTTAGCTTTTTAAACCCAAATTCATTATATTATAATTCTGAATTCACACATTTAAATATATTAAGGATCTGGCAATATTACTGACTTTTATATGCATGTGGCTGCATTCTAAAATAGTTGCCTAGCTGGTACATAAATAGCTCTTAATTGTAAAATATATTAATATTTAAAGTCTTGATAAAGTTATTTCCTAACTCTTATACTGCTGAAATTATTTGTCTAAATATCCTATATTTGTTATCCCAGCAAATTTATTATAATCTGGGGTTGAAATAAATATATGGCATATAGCCAATAACTAATGCCACTTTTCTGTTTTTCTGAATTCAAAATCTATGATTATTTCTACAAATGTGCTTAAAATTTAATTAAAATATAACGAGAATAAATACAATTTCTGTGAAGTTTATGTATAATGTGCAATAATTATAATGCTGGTTTTAGAGATTTTGGTAAGGAATATGGATTTAAATATTAGCTTACTCATTAGGCATATATACCTTTAAATGAATTGTATAAATGCATTCATCTATATCCTATATCTTGCATGCTACAGGCTTCATAATTGACAAAAATAAAAATAAACAATTTTTCTGCTTACTTTTGGAATGTATAAGTCTTTGGATTTGTTAAATGGAAACATATTTAACTGTGAGTAATAGCAATTCTCTATTCCTAAATAAGCTGTAGTTTTATAATCAGAACCAGACTGTTATTCTAAATTAGAGTCAAATATTTTTGTGCAATCTGTATGTTTTAATTGTTTTAAACTTTAGTGATATCTTATTCAGTAAGATGGAAAATTTTTTTTTTTCAAATGAGTAATTTGTGCATTAAATTCACTCTTTATTTAAAGTCATAAAATCATTGATTTGTTGTTAGATAACTCAGTCTCTCAAGTACAAAACGACTGTAAACTATTGAACTCTGACAAATGTCTAGGAAAGAATATTGAACGAAGACGTCAAAAAGTTTCCTGAAAATGATGCTTTGTTTATAGTCAAGGGAAACATACATTTTGTACTTTCCATTTTCTGTTTTTCCAGGGATAAAATATTTAGTGTTAGCAGTGTAAACTCTATTCTTAGAGAGCCTGAGCTAAATTGGCTAAAATGGTTTAGAGCTCCAAATACTTTAGGGGATACTTAAAGGGATTTATATGAAGTAATTTTCCTTCCTGTTGTAAAACAGTATTATTATATAGGTAAAAAGTAATACAGAGTGGCAAATAATTTTGACGAGATAAATAACACATGGGTTTGAAAACTAAAAATAGCTAATAACTTCCTCTGCCAAACAATTAACACAAATGATTATGTTGATTAATTCAGTCACTATTTCAAGTTTGAAATGGAGTAATTGGTCACTCCAGAGTTAGCATTGCAATATAATCTGGTGATAAAATATTAATATAATTGACACATCTCTGCACTCATACAAATTAGAATCTAAGATGAGAGGCAAAAATTATTAGGATATGTGGTTATATATATTGTGCTATGCAAGCCTTAAGTTAGCCATAAAAAAGGAACAAGATAAGTACTCAAGACTTTGATATGTTAAGAACTCAGAGGGTGATTTGTGTGAAAAATAGAGGATGAACTGTGAGTCAGGACAAAAGCCAATGGAAGGTCCTATTATGACATGCCAGAAAACTGGGACTCTTTCTTCTAAATAATAGGAAACTACTGAAGTGTTTAACCAGTGGTAGTTTTAGATGTTTTTATATTTTAGGTTTATATTTTATATTTTAGGATATCATGGTGGCATGTGAGAGACAGATTAGAGAACTGGCAGGGTTAAGGCATGGAGAAATTGTTTCAGATTTTGAAATACTTAAAAGTATTTCATAAAAAATAATGTTTTTGCTATGTACTTCCCATAAATGTGACATCATTAATTTAGGCACATGACTACCGTATACTTAGATTAATAAAGCATAAACATAAAAACACTTTCTTGAACAGCATTCTAAAAGCAGTAAACAGAGGCATGGGTGTGGGAGGTTTTCAAAAGGAGTTTAGCATGAGGGATGCTGTATATGCTGTTGCCAACATTCGGAACGCAGTGACTCAAGATACTGTGGCGCATGCCTGGCAACCTCTGACCTTTATGTTCAGTGATGATGATGAATAAGGTGGTAACTTTGATGGATTCTGTATGTCAAGTGAGAAAAAAAATGATATCTGACCTCCTTACCTATGCAAACTCTATAGTTAAGTTCTCGATCAGTAATCTGGAAGACGTGGATATTAAAGAAGTTTTTAACATTAGGAATGAGGTTCCAGATGTTCATTCATTGACTGATGGTGAAATAGCATAAATGGTTCAGAATCAAGGTGATGGTGAATATAATTACAATGAAAATAATGTTAACACTTCAAAAAAAAGTTCCCATAGATGCCATGGTGAAAATATGTGATGAGTCTATTGAAAGACTAGAGCACTGTGTAGTTATAACAGAACAAGCAATCATGTCAGTTTATAAAATCACAGATTGATTTCCAAGGCAAAAAACATTGTTAATGAGGCAGATGTCACTGGAGGAAACATTGTAAAAAGCTATCCAGTAGAATGTCGTATCATCCCTAGAGCATCCACTTTGTGGTTTCTCAGTGGCTTCTTCTATTCCCATCACCTAAAATGTACATAACTTTCCAATTAAAACACAGCATCATAGGTGAAGACTGAAAGTCTATCATTGTTTGTTGTTGCTATTGTTTAACAATTGATGCAGGTATTATGTACTGCTTACCCTTAGCATGCTATTTTCACTGTATCAGTCTGTCATGTTTTTTACTGTTAAATACTTAGGTGTAAATAAGTGTAAGATGACTGCTTATTGGCAGTGTATAAATTAGTGGATCTGATGGTGATGTCAAGCAATTAGATTGGCTACGTAATTGACTTGGATAGTGAAACACTGAATTTCTGATGGTTTGATGTGCACAAACTGTTTCATGCATGCAATAATTTAACATATTTCATAAAAATATCTTCAGCCTATGTTTAAAAGGTATTAATGAAAAAACTAAATTTTGTGTTTTGACTACTGTCCGATACCTAGGATATCTTATTATGTATATGCATATAGTCCAAAATCATCCTAAACCAAGGGAAGTTAGGACCAGTTGGAGGCCAGAGCTTCACTGGCATGGAGACTACTGATGTACATAATTCTGGCTTGTACTCCACATCTTTACAATAAAATAAGGGAAAAAAATCCAAAATCTGAAAAAAAGTCTGAAATTCAAATCATTTATTGTCCAAAGCATTTGGAATAAGAGAAAGTTCAACTTGTATTGGGGTGTGTGTGTGTGTGTGTGTGTGTGTGTGTGTGTTTAAAATGGATAGTGCTGGGATCAAATTGTTGTTTTATGTGGAGGATTCAGTTAGATAAAATTAGCAGAACATTTCAATAGTTGTATTAAAATATGACAATATTTACTATATTCAACAATTATATAATCATATGCCACTGTTTAAATGAAAAGTCTTAGATTCTAACAAAAATATTTAATAATTTACATAATATTTCAAACATTAAGTAAAACGAAAATAAAATAGGTTGAAGTCAATACCTCTAAATGGTCATTTGAGTTGCCTAGGTTCAACACTTTCTGATTCAATATAACTATTACTGAAATTTTCTTTAAATGTTTATTTTAAAAGTTGACATATGAAATAACATAAAGAAATCATTATAAGCATTTAATAAATTAGAGCTTTAAAACAATCTCTAAGTCCCTGATGGAGGTTATCTTTAAGGTATTAGACATATGGATACAGTTAACTTTAGTTATTTGGTTGACTTGGTCTTTGAATTCTCATGATAGACTTTTATATTTTCTCATTAAGATTAGCTGGAACAGAAAAACTGAGCTGCCTCTACACAATGCCAACAATTTGACAGATTGATAGATGCATTGAACTTATCACGTGTACTATCAATTCAACTAATTTATTAAGACAATCAAATGAAATTTATCTGCACAATTTCTAATGGGTAAAACATGATAGTATCATTTTAGGATGAGGAATTGCTAATCAAACTTTTTGACTATGAATTTTGAGGAAATTCATTAGCCTGATTTTGATAAAAATTATACTATATCATCTGTTCAATTCTAAGTTGGGAGAATTCAATAACACAATATGAGTATCTAATTAATACCTGAAAATAAGAGAGTTTTATTTCTCACACTCTTGAAATTCTAATTAGTACTTGTCATTCTGTTATAAATACTTTGAAATATATACTATAAGGAAGAGAAATAACATAATTTATTATTTAAGTTTTCAGTAAGTATTGTGTGGAAAATGGAGAATAGTCATTACTTGGGGTATATTAAACTTTCATATTACATTTCAGATTTCAGGGCATGGCATAACAATAGGCAGGGTGATTGATGTTAAGTCAAATGCATGGATATTTAAACATTAACTTAGCGATGGTCACTATTAGCATTGGCAATAAAACTCAGATTTATAATTTATCATCTTCTATTACAGGCATTGACTTTTATTCACGTCTTACCATGTCAACTGGAAAAAATAGTGATCATACATTTCTTAAAGCTGGGCTATCATAATCTTTGATTTGGTAGATGAATGCTGAGACACCCAAGTACAAAATTAAATGATATTAAAGACATATAATAAGGCATTTTTAACAAAATATCTTCTCTTTTGTCCCATCAAACATTTTAAAAATATGATGCTTCAGAAAATATTGTATAAATATTAAATTAAACAAATACAACTGTGTCACCAAAATTCTGAGTTTGAATGTTTAACATCATTGGTAACTTTCAATTTTATTAAATGCTTAATGCATACATGCAGACATGCACACACACACACAAACACACACACACATGCACACACACACATAATTATATGCAGGCATACCTCAAAGATATTGCAGAATTGGCTCCAGAAAACCACAATGAAACAAATACTGCAATAAAATGAAACATATACATTTTTCCCATTGCATCAAAAACTTAGATTTACACTATACTGTGGTTTATTATAAAGTCTACATGAGCATTATGCCTAAGAACAAAGTACATAACTTAATTTAAAAATACTATATTATTAAAAATGCTAACGATTATCTGCGACTTTAGTGAGTCATCAACTTTTTCTTTTTTCTTTTCTTTTCTTTTTTTTTTTTTTTTTTTTTGAGTTGGAGTCTCACTGTGTCGCCCAGACTGGAGTGCAGTGGCTGCTCCCGGCCACGGCAGCTTCGACCTGCTGGGCTCCGGTGATCCTTCCACCTCAGCCTTCCAAGGAGCTGGAACTACAGGTGTGCGCTATCACACCCGGCTAATTTTTTTTTTTTAATTTGTTGTAGAGATGAGGTCTCGCCAAGTTACCCAGGCGGGTCTTGAACCCGTGGGCTCAGGCAATCCACTCACCTCAGCCTCCCAAATGCTGGGATTACAGCCTGAGCCACCGAGCCCGGCTCATAATCTTTTTCATAGTGTAGAATCTTGCCTCGATGTTGATGACATCAGAGTGGTAGTGGCTGAAGGTTGGGGTGACCGTGACAATTTCTTAATATAAGGTAACAGGGAAGTTTGTCACATGAATTGACTCACAAAAGATTTCTGTGTAGCGTGCCATGCAGTTTGGTAATATTTTACCCACCTTAGAACTTCTTTCAAAATTTGAATCAATACTCTGAAATCCTGATCCTGCTTTAACAAGAAAGTTGATGTGATATTCTAACTCCTCTGTTGTCATTCCAACAATGTTAATGGCGTCTTCACCAGGAGTAGATTCCGCTTCAGGAATCTTCTTTCTCTACTCATCCATAAGAAGCAACTTCTTACATATTTAAGTTTTATCATCAGATTTTGGCAGTTCAGTCACAGGCTCCACTTCTAATTCTAGTCTCTTTCCTATTTCCAGCAGATCTGAAGTTGTGTCCTCTACTGAAGTCTTGAAATTCTCAAAGTCATTCATGAGCATTGGTATCAACTTCTTTCAAACTCCTGTTAGTTTATATTTTAATCTGCTCCTATGAATCACAAATGTTCTTAATGGTATCTAGAATGCTTAATCCTTTCCAGAAGGTTTTCAATTTGTCTAGATCCGTTTAAAAAAATCACTATCTATGGCAACTGTAGCCTTATGAAATGTATGTCTTAAATAAAAGTCCTTAAAAGTGGAAACTACTCTTTGATCCAAATGTCACAAAACGGATGTTGTAATAGTAGTCATAAAAACAACATTAATCTCCTTGTACATCTCCCTCAGAGCTCTGGTTGACCAGGTTCACTGCCAACTAACACTAATATTTTGAGAAAAAAATTGCCAATTAGTTGTATATTTTGAGAAAAAAATCCAAAGCAGTAGGTCTCAATAGTAGACTTTAAATGGTAAATAAACAATGTTATTGGTATAAGAGATGTGTAGTTATCCAGGCTTTGTTGTTCCGTTTATCCAGCACAGGCAGAATAATTTAGCATAATTCTTAAGGATCCTAAGATTTTCAGAATATTAAGTGAACACTGACTTCAACTTTAAAAAAATCATCAGCTGCATTAGCCCCTAACTAGAAAGTCAGCCCGTCTTTTGAAATGTTGAAGCTAGACTTTGCCTTCTCTTTAGCTATAAAAGTCCTACATGGCAATAACTTTTAATAAAAGTCTGTTTTGTCTACATTTAAAATCTGCTGTTTTGTGTAGCCACTTTCATCAATAAATTTAGCTAGATCTTCTTGATAACTTGCTATAACTACTGGATGAACAGTTGCTACTTCACCGTGCACTTTTATGTTGTGGGGACAGCTTCTTTTCTTAAACTCAAGAACTGACCTCTGCTAGCTTATAACTTTTCTTCTGTAGCTTCCTCACCTCTCTCAGCTTTTACTGAATTGAAGAGAATTGGGGCCTTCCTCTGAATTAGGCTTTGGTTTAAGGGAATGCTGTGGCTGGTTTGATTTTCTGTTCAAACCAATAAAACTTTCTCCATATTAGCAATAAGGCTGTTTTGCTTTCCCATCTTTTGTGTGTTTACTAGAGTAGCATTTATTTATTTGTTTGTTCATAAATTTTAAAGATGTGGGATATAATTCAGGATTAGGTATAAAAGTGATCATCGTAAAGGTAAAGTTTGGGCCTCTCTTTGGCCCCTACTTTGCCTGGTTTGAGATCAGGTACCCTTATTAATGTTATGTGCACCCCTTCCCCTGGCACTTTCTGGCTACTGCCAATCTCTTTCTTACAGTTTTATAGGAAATGTTCAGGGTTCACTTATGAGTGAGAACATGTGGTACTCAGTTCTTCTTTTTTGTGATAGACTGAGTATGATGGACTCTAAATCCATCCAAGTTGCTGCAAAGTCCATAATTTTGTTCTTCTTTACGGCTGCATTATAATTCATGGTGCACATGTACCACATTTTTTTTTATCAAGTCCAGCTTTGATGAGCAGCACTGTTGTTTACATGTTTTTGATACTGTAAATAGTTCTTCAATAAACATGCATGTGTAGGTATATTTTTTGTAAAGTGACTTAAGTTCCTCCAGGTATATTCCCAGAAGGGAGATTGCTGGGTCATATGGAAGGCAAATTTTTAGTTCTTTTAGGAATTGTCATGCTATTTTCCATAGAGGTTAACTAGTTTGCATTCCCACCAACAATGTGGAAGTTCCCTTTTCTCCGCATCCTTGTTAATGACGGCCATTCTTACTGGAGTTATGTAGTATATCAAAATGGTTTTGATTTACATTCTCTGATGATTAGTGAGATTGAGCATTTTTTCATGTGTCTATTGGCTGCCCATATGTCTTCTTTTGGAAGTGTCTATTCATGTCTTTTGACTGCTTTTTTTTTTTTTTTTGAGTTGGAGTCTCACTCTGTCGCCCAGACGAGTGCAGTGGCTGCTCCCGGCCACCACAGCCTCGACCTGCTGGGCTCCGGCGATTCTTCCGCCTGAGCCTTCCAAGTAGCCGGAATTACAGGCATGCGCTACCATGCCTGGCTGATTTTTTGATTTATTGTAGCGATGAGGTCTCACCAAGTTGCCCAGGCGGGTCTTGAACCCGCGGGCTCAGGCAATCCACTCACCTCAGCCTCTCAAAGGCACAGGATTACAGACTGAGCCACCAAGTCCGGTTTGACTGCTTTTTAATGTGACTTTTTTTTTCTTTTCTTTTTGGCACATTTGAGTTCCTTGTAGATCCTGGGTGTTTGGCCTTTGTCAGATATACAGTTGGCAAATATTTTTTTCCGATTCTGAGAACTGTCTCCCTGCTCTCCGCATGGTTTCTTTGTTTTGTAGAAGCTTTTCAGTTTAATGAGGCCCCACTTGTCTATCTTATCTCTTTTGGCATGGACATCTGGGGTTTTGAACAGGAATTGGTTGCCTTCTCTGATTTCTGTAAAGTGTCTCCTGTGCTTTCTAAGATTTTTTATAGTTTGAAGTTTTACATTCAGGTCTTTGATCGATTTGGAGTTGGTTTACGTGTATGTAGATAGGTAAGGGTCCTGTTTCATTTTTTCTCATTTGATCATTCAGTTTCCCAGCACCATTTACTGAATAGGTTCTCATCTCTCCAGTGGTTTTTGGTGGAGGGTTTATCAAAGATGAATTTATTGAGAAATTAAGGTTTTGTTTCCAGAATTTCTATCCTGTTCCATTGGTCCATATGCCTGTTATTGTACTAATACCAGTGTGTTTGGATTATTACAGCCTTATAGTAAAGTGTAAAGTCTGGAGGTGTGATACCTCCTGCTTTTATTATTTTGCTAAGCATTCTTTTGGCTATTTGTGGTCATTTATGTTTCCATATGAATTTTTGTATTGCCATTTCCAGGTTTGAGAACGATGCTGGCAATTTAATAGGTATTGCATGGAATCTGTAGATTGCCTTTGGTAGGATGGTCATCTTATTAACAATGTTGATTCTTTCTATCCATAAGCATGGAATATTTTTCCATTTGTTTGGGTCATCTTGAAGTTATTTGAGAATGTTTTGTAGTTTTCATTGTAAAGATCTTTCACTTCTCTGGTTAAGAAGACACTAATGCAGCCGGGCTCGGTGGCTCAGCCTGTAATCCTGCGCCTTTGGGAGGCTGAGGTGAGTGGATTGCCTGAGCCTGCGGGTTTGAGACCCACCTGGGCAACTTGGTGAGACCTCATCTCTACAATAAATTAAAAAAAAAAATTAGCCGGGTGTGGTAGCACGCACCTGTAGATCCAGCTTCTTGGAAGGCTAAGGCGGAAGGATCGCCGGAGCCCAGCAGGTCGAGGCTGTGGTGACTGGGAGCGGCCACTGCACTCCAGTCTGGGCAACAGAGTGAGACTCCAACTGAAAAAAAAAAAAAAAAAAGAAGAAGAAGACACTAATGCACTTCTTTTTTTGTGACTCTTGTGAATGGAATTGTGCTTTTTATTTGGTTCTCTGCCTGATTGTTGTTGGTGAATAAGAATGTGACTGTCTTTTGCACATTCATTTTGTATTCTGAGACTTTGCCAAAGTCCTTTCTCAGTGAAAAGAGGTTTTTGACAGATTCTCTTGGATTTTTGAGGTGTTGGATCATATGGTCAACAAAGAAGGATAACTTAACTTCCTCTTTTCCTATTTGCATACCACTGATTTACTTCTCTTCTCTAAATTGCTTTAGATAAGACTTCCAAAAAACTGTTGAACAAGAGGGGTGAGAGTGGGCAGCCTTGTCTTGTTCTGGTTTTCTAGGGAAATGCTTACAATTTCTGTCTGTTTAGCAATATGTTGGTTGTGTGTTTACCATAGATGCCTCTTACTATTTTGCGGTATGTTCCCTCTATGCCTTGGTGTTCAATGGTTTTTATTCAAGAAGGAATGCTGGATTTTATCGAAAGTTTTTTTTTTTTTTTTGCATCTAATGATATAATGTGGTTTTTGTTTTTTACATCTGTAGATGTATTTAATTACATTTACGGTCTTGAATATGTTGAATATACCCTGCATCATGGGGTTGAAGCCTACTTGCTATTGGTAGATGATTTTTTAGATGTATTATTGACTCTGCTTTCTAGAATCTTGCTGATAATTTTGACATCTATGTTCATCAGGAATATTGGCCTGTAGTTCTCATTCTTTGTCAAATCTTTACTTGATTTTGGTATCAGTTTGATGTTAGCTTCATAAAATGATTTTGGTGGAGTACCATCTTTCTCGATTGCCTGAAATACTTTCAATGGGATTTCTATTAGCTTCTCTTTGTATGTTTTGTAGAATTCTGCTGGAAAGTTGTCTGGTCCAGGGCTTTCTGTTATAGGTATTTTCCTTATGATGGAGTCAATTTCCTGGGTTGTTATTGGTCTATTTAGGGTCTGAGTTTCTTCTTGTTTCAACCTTGTGAGGTTGTGTGATGCCAGAAAGTATTCCATTTCATTTAGGTTTTTGAGTTTGTGACCATACAGGTGTGCATAGTAATTTCTGATAATTGTATTTCTTCAGAGTCTGCTGAGATTTGATCTTTTGCATTTCTGATTGTGTTTATTTGGGTTTTTTCCTTTTTTTTTTCATCATTCTAGCTAGGGGTCAATCAATGTTGTTTTTTTTCTTTCAAAGAACTGGTTTTTTGTTTCATTGATTTGTTTCTATAGTATTTTTTCTTCTTTGTCATGCATTTGTGCTTTTACTTTTGTGATATTGATTCTTTTGCTGAGGTTAGTATTTTTGTGGTCTTACCTTTCAAGCTTTCTTAGTTGATTTGTTAGTCTGTTAACATGTTCCCTTTCTATTTTCTTGATATGTGTTCGTAGAGGTATAAATTACCCTCTTACTACAGCTTTCATGGCATACCAGAGGTTTTGGTTAGATATTTCTTCATTTTCATTTGCTTCCAGGAATCTTTTGATTTCTGTGTTGACAAAGGAGTTGATACATGGTGTTCAGTATGTATGTGTTTGTGAGTTTTAGGAGAATTTTGTTGGTGGTGATATTTATTTTTACTTCACTGTGGTCTGAGAAGTTTCATGGCAGTATTTTAACCTTGTAAAATGTGTTTATGCTTGATTTATGGCTGAGGATGTACTCAATCTTGGAGTATGTTCCCTGTGGTAATGAGTAGAATGTATATTCTGATGTTGTTGGGTGGAGTGTTCTCTAGGTATCTACCAAGTCCTTTTGGACAATTGTCAAGTTTAGGTTCGGGATCTCTTTCTTGATTTTTTTTTCTCAATGATCTATCTAGGATTGTTAGTGGAATGTTGAAGTCTCTAACTATGATAGTGTTAGAGTCGATGCCTTTTTTGTAGTTTACTTTGTAGTTGCTTTATAAAAGCTGGTGCTCCTTTGTTTGGTCCATATACGTTTAGGATGGATATTTCTTGTTGATGGATTGAAACTTTTATCACTATGTATTGTCCTTTTGTATCTTTTTAAAACTTTTGATAGCTTAAAAGTTGTTTTGTTGGATATTAACATCACAACTTCTGCCATCTTTTGTGAGCCATATACCCAAAAGTTTGTTTTCTGTCTTCTAACTTTGAGTCTGTGGACATCATTTGTGGTGAGATGAGTTTCCTGTAGATAGCAAATTACTGGGTCTTGTTTTTCTTATCTGTTTTTCTCTTCTATGTCTTTTCAGTGGTGAATTGAGTCCGTGCACATTTAGTCCAATTATTGAAATGTGAGAGTTTATCCCTGTCATAATACTCTTATAAGACTATTATGCTTTCATTTAGCTTTTGTGTTCATATATATGTGTGTGTTTATTTTTATAGATATGCAGTGTGTTGTGCTGCTTCTGTGTTTGTTTGCAGTCTTGTAAAGTATATGGTCTTTCTCTCATTTATTTTTTTCTTCTGTGTACAGCACCCTTTTAAGTGTCTCCTGTAGCACTGGTCTAGAAGCAGCATACTCTCCTAGAGAATTCAATGTCTGGGAAGGATTTTAATTCTCCTTTGCTAATGAAGCTTAGGTAGAAAATTCTTGGTTGAAATTGTTCATCTTTGAGGACGTTAAAGATTAGGATCCAATTCCTTCTGCCCTGTAGTCTGAGCAATTCTGACTGGTTTCCCTCAGTATATAGCCTAACCTTTTCCCCTCACTACCTTTAGGGTTTTTTCTGTTATATCTACTTTGTATAGGCAAATTACTATGTGTTTGGGGATGGTCTTCTCACAAGATTTCTTGCAGAAGTTATCTGTCTTGTGCCTGTAAGTCATCTCTCTGGTCAGATGAGGGAAGTTTTCTAGAATGTCCTCATGGAATGTTTGTTTCAGGGTGTTTTCTACTTCTTCTTCTATTTCAGGTATTTTGATCAAACATAAGTTTGGTTTATTGATAAAAATCACACATCTCTCGAGGAGTTTCTTCTTAAGGTTTGTTATTTATATTTTTAATAGATTGGGTTAATTCCATATTTTGGTCTTCCAAATTTGAGATTATTTCTTCTGCTTGGTCAATTCTACTTCCTATGCTTATCAGTTTATTATTTATTTCTGGAATGGAGTTTTTGCTTCTGTTATTTTCTAAGTATGTTTTTTTGAGTTTGTCCAACTCTGTTGTAATTGTATTTCATTTTAACCCTTGCATTGAATGATTTTTATTCATTCTATTCAATGATTCTCTGATCTCCATAAGTGCCTTCTGGTTACTGTCATTCTCAGAGATAGCCATTGTTTGTGCACCAGTAGCTATTCTTTCTAGCACTGACTCTTTGTTGGGACTCTGATGGTTACCAGCTGTTTTTCATTGTGTTTTCTTCATTTGTAGCAGTTCTCTTATCTTCCTCTTTGATTTTATTGCTGAGTGGAAAATGGAGAAGAGGTCACATCTGATATTTGCTCTACTTTTTGTCCTTCCTTGAGCTGGGGCTCTGGTTTTGTTCATTTATGAAGTAGGGCTAGGGGTAGGGCGTTATGCTGTCTTTTATAATTTTGAGCACTTACTGGGGCATGTCGCAGGGGCTACAAGGATTCAGAGCCTATTGGCAGGCCATAATGTTTGTTATCTGGTGAATGGGACAGGTGGGACTCACTCTCCATCTCTGCACAATATGACCTTACAATGGATATACTTGCACAGCCCCTGAGTCCAAGACAGGGTATAAGAGGGAAAAGAGAGAGAAGAAGGAGAGAAAAAAGGGAGAGCAGAATAAAGAGAGAAAAAGAAAAAGAAAAAAAGACAGAGAAAGAACAAAGAGAGAGAAATAGAAGGAGGGATGAGAAGAAAAAAACAAACCAACAAGCAAAGCAACCAAATGAGATAATAAAATAAATCAATATCTTCCACCAAAAAGCACAAAGAAATAGCAGTTGATAAAGAGTTCTTGGCTTTAGTATGTCTCTTTGAGACGGGGGAGTCCCTAGTTATGAGTTCTGTGACTGCAGGTATGTTACGGGCAGGTTCCTTCTTCGTTATTTAAACTTATGTTAGAATCTTTATCCCCTGCTGCCTGCAATTGGTAGTCAGCACATACCCATGTGAAGTTAGGGGGCTGAAATAATTTGATACAGTGTCTCTTGGGATCTCACCCTCTTCCTTCCTCTCCTAGTGTGGTCACAGCTCTCAGGGCATCCGGTTTACAGTGGGGGAATGGGCCCTCTTTTCTTTGCCTTGCCCTCCCAATCTCTTCTGCTTGTTGCTAGAGGCAGGGAGGAGTCAGCTAGGCTCTCACCAGCCTCCTTCTCAGTCAGTTCCGCTGTCTGTTGTCTATCACCCAGCAGCTGACTCAGGATGGAGGGTGGATCTTCTGGGGTTCCACGTCTGTCATTGTGTGCCAGGGCGTGTGCACTGGGGGCAATGTTCTCTGAGGTCATAGAGAGCAGCCCCAATGAAATGCTGATATCAGCGCCTGATCTCAAGATGCAGTTCTGCTGTTCTGCACAGGCTGCCCTTGAGCACTTCTCTGTTTAGGTGTTAGAAAGTCTGCTCCGTTTCTCTGCTAGCTACTGTTCCTGTAATGAATGGGGTCAATAACTCCCTCTCCAGCAATTACCAGTCTCCAGATCTCAAGACCTGGTGGCAAGGCTCTGGAGCCCAGTCCAGAATTGAGGGGGCCACTACCCACTGCTTCCTTGGGACTCTGCTTCAGACTCCCTCCCTGCATTCCTTCTACTGCTTGCTGCCAACATTCATCTCACTCAAACAATTCTTCCCAGACAAAGCTAACCAACTCCTTGGCTGCTAGGAGGTCTCCCACTCCGGTTGCATACATCTGTGTTTGGTCCAGTGGGGGTGAGGTATCTGTATTTCCGGTATTGTGCACTTAGAGTATCCTCTCTGGGCAAACAATGGTTGATTTCAGAGTGAGCAAAGATCACCCTTCAGTCTCAGGATACAGACTGCTTAGGATGCAGGCTACTCAGATTTGAGTGGGATAAAGCAGGTTTCTGTCCAGGTTTTGGGCAGAGAATATGATGACAAGGCTCTGGAGTCCAGTCCAGGCAGTTCGTGTTTTTTCCTTCAACAGGACTCAACTCCAGATTTCCTCTCCACACTTTCTCCATGGTCCCTGCTGCCAGTGCGTGACCTTTTGCCACAGGTGGTGGTGTGGGCCAGGTACCAAGTGTTGAGAGGTGGTTGAACTCTTTTGCCTTTTTTTGAGAGATGCCCTAGGGATGGTGGATTCTTCTGCACACAGAGAGTGCCAAATACAAAACAGTGGCAAATTGGAGCCATTTCTTCATGAGGACCCCTTTATGTCTCCCCTCAATTGGACATTTGCTCACCACTTGCACACACAAATGGATGCAGATTAGTTATTTTATACACTCACCCATGTACTAACATTCCAACTGGATCTGTCACCATCTTGATGCCTCTCCTAGAGTAGCATTTTTCAAGAACTTTCCCTTTAGATTCACGGTAATGTTGTTTAGCCTCGTTTGGGGCCTATCTTGTCTTTTGACATGCTGTACTCACTAAGCTTATTTATTTATAGCTTTAAAAAAAGAACTTTGTATAAATATATGGTGTACAAGTATAATTTTGTTACATGCATAGATTCTGTAGTGGTGGAGTCAGGTCTTTAAGGGTATACATCATCCTAATACAATTTGTAATCTCTCATTGTCCATTTCTAGCTTTTGATGTAAAAAGAGAGATGTGCTCCTCATCCATTCACTTAGGGGCTATTGTAGAATCATTAATTGTCCCAATTCTAATATTGCTGTGCCTCAGGGAACAGGAATGCCTGAAGAGAGAAAGAGATCGTGGAGTGGCCAGTCAGTGGAGTAGTTAGGCCACACATATTCATTAATTAAGTTTGTCATCTTGTATGGACATTGTTTGTGGCACCTCAAAACAATCGTAATAGGAACCTCAAACGTTACTGATTACAGACCACTATAACAGATGTAACAATAATGACAGTGTTTGAAATATTGTGAGAATTACCAAAATGTGACACAGGACACAAAATGAGAACATGCTGTTTGTCAAATGGTGCCAATAGACTGTACAGATATATAGATGCAGGATTGCCATAAACTTTCAATTTGTAAAAAAAAAAAAAAAAAAACCAAAAAATATATGTGTATATATATAAAATATCTGTGAAGGGCAATATAACAAAGAGCATTAAAGCAAGGTGTGCCTGGGTACATAGTCTGCTGTATATTGATCAATGTTCTTGATGTTACTTTGATATCAATATTTTATTTATATAAATAATAGACCTTTTTTTTACTGCTAATAGTTGGATCTGACTTGAGGAATTAAATAGGAAGCTAAGAGATTAATGTGATTCATACATAATTTGTTTTATATTTTTTAGTAATTGTGAAATTAATACACTTAAGCATTCTGGCAATTTTACATCTTTTTTTTTTCCCTTTTTTTCTATTATTTCAGCTTTTTCATTCTTAAGCTTTTGTCTAAGACAGCTCCTGGTAGAGGCGACTTGCTTACAGTTCATTTTTATGACTGAATAACACAACAAAAGAAAGTACACTTTTTGAATGATGGCTTTGTTTGCATTTCTCATAAGTATTCTTGGTATTGCTGGACCCTTCTGTACACATTGAAATCCTGAGATATTGCAAAAGCATTCAACAAACCAGGTGCTACTGATAATTTATTAAATCTCCTTTTCATTCTTGAAAGTATGATATTGCAGATAATTTTGTATGGGATCTTTGAAGAGATTTCAGTATCTATGTGCTTCAGATAAGCATTTTTGTAAATTTGTAATTTTTATGAATGTAATTAGATCAGAGACTTTTGATTATTAATTCATATATTTTTACCATGCACATACTAGGTGTTAAATTGAAAAGGTCCTTATTGCAATAGAGTTATATGGTCTTGGTAGAAGGAATATTGATAAGCAACTAGTTAACTATTGCAGGTGATTTTAGAATGGTAAGTGTTATGATGAAAATCACATGGGGTAGCGGCAATGAGGGTACTACAGTCTGAATGTTTGCTCCCCTCAAATATTCATGTTAAAATCTTAAACCCCAAGGTGATGGTATTAGGAGGTGAGGGGGACATGTGGAAGGTGATTAGGTCATGAGTGGGGAACTCTAATGAATGGAATTAGTGCTTTTATAAAAGAGACTATGGAGAACTCCCTTGCCTTTCCACCATTTGAGGACCCAGTGAAAAGGATCCACCTGCAAACCAGGAAGCAGTTCCTCCCCAGACTCTGAATCTGCCTATTCCTTGATCTCAGATTGACCAGCATCTAGAACTGTGAGAAATAATTTTTTATTGTTAATAATCTACCAAGTTTAAGGTATTTTCTCATAGATACTCAAAAAAACTAAGGTAGAGTGACTTGGGTTGATGCGGGAGTACAGTATCTATCTATCTATCTATCTACCTACCTACCTATCCAATCTATGGAAACATGACTCTTAGTATTCCTACCATAGAAGCTTCCAGCTTTTTCCAAATTTGAGTGCTTTTCTATGGTACCATATTTAGAACCTCATAATATAAGGCATATTGTGATGCTCTTGAAAGAAAATCAGTGGATAATGTTTCCCAAAGTAGTAATTGAATAGAGTTTTTAAAAATGGATTATTTGCAAATCTAGGCTAGGGCTAAATAAAACAATAAAGGCAAGCTAAACTTCTAAAATAAGAAAGGCTTGAACATGCTTTGGTTTGAAAGGACAATAACAGGGAGTAAATGGAACTCAAGAAAAGCTTAGTAGAGGCTATGGGCCACCAGCTGGCTTTTAGGAGAAGAGTGCAGTCATTGCCCAAATCGAGGCTTAACAAAATGCAGGAGCCATATGAAATATCCACACCTCTAATACTTCCTGATCTCTAATTCCTTGCAATTTCATCCCATTGACTGAAAAGTCATATATTAACAAACATTTACCAGAGATACATGAAATAAATTTTTTTAGCTTTTTTTTAAAAAAAGAATACCTTTGTCAAGCTCAGCAATCATTGCCAACACTCTGAATATAAAAAATTTTCCTAGACTACTTCCTAATGCATTTACAAGGACAGTGATGCTTATAATATGCTAAAATATCATAAGATTGGCATTAGTAATTTAAATCCCCAGGAAACACACACAAAAAATCTATTTCCTATGGATGCAGAAAAAATGATTCATTCTTTTCTTTGAATGTTTATTTCCCGGTTTTTTTTTTTTTTTCCTGAGAGATTAAATGTTCTTCCAAGCATGCTTGAACTCAAGAAACTTGCAACATTTGAAAGCTACCTGCATAAGGACTTCAAAGACTTAAAAATCTTGTAAAGAAACATTTCAAGCCAGCAGTTTTTCAACATTTTACAGATTATTTTGCATGAAGTAAATGGTATTAAAGCAGGAAAATGTGATTCTATAGACAGAGATATATGATCCCCAAGGCATCCCTGCATGATCCAAATACTTCAACCAATTTTGTATTTGGAAAATGAAGCGTATATATTTTTTTCAAGTTTAATCTATTTCACATTGATGAGCTGAAGAAAGGAACAAAAGGTCCACTTGACAGGTCTATTTTACACATTTGCCAAATATCCTCATAAAACTGTATCATTTTAAGGGTGATATAATTTTGTTTGTTTTTGAACAAGAGAGTCTAAAATGTTCTGTAATAGGAACTGAATATAAGAATGCCAATTACCACAGATACAGAGCAGATATATTGTAATGATAAATATACACAAAAGACTAAAACTGATATAAAGTACAATTATTTTCTGCAGGTTTTTAAAAGTTATATATGTTCATATTCTTTTCTGCTTTCTAGAATATTAAATTACTACATTCTTAGACAGTAAGTTATCTAATATATGCCAAGACTTATGCACCTTAAGTGAGAATTGACTTAAGCATATGAAGTAATAAATAAAATTACAGTTTAAATAATACCTCATGTAAATCTATATAATCTTGAGATATTCCTGAGAAAGAGCAAACAAGTGTTTGCTTATAATCAATTAACTTCTTTCAGTGCAAGATTGCCTTTTCTAGTTAACTTGAGTAATGAGAAGCTTATGTTTGAATGTTGACAAAATAAAGATGAAATTATTCAAGTATATTAATTAATTCACTTAGGTTATAAAATTACAGTTAAGCACATATTTTAGCAAAATGTTTAGATCTTTCTTACCACATTAATTTATCAAAAAATTAAAATATGCATTTTCTTGAAAGATTATTCCAACTCCCTAGGAACCCATCAGCATTAAAATAATCCTACTTGTGTAAAAACATGATTCCTTTATGTTTAAAATTAATTCAATAATAGAGTCATTTCTAGACTATAGGTGATTTTACAAAATGTTCACTGCTATGTACTTCGAAATACAAGACTGTGAAGTTATTTTGTTTTGTTTTGATTTTTACAACTATTATTTCCCAAAGACTTGTGAATAACTGAGTATACTTCAAAAAGCATAAATACGCATAACAAAAACTCAAAATCATTTTGTTAGGTTTGAATGCTATGAAATACAGTTTTAAAATCTTCTATGATCTCATGATGAATGCAAGTTTCTTATGCATATTTAAATATAGATATGGATAAACATAGATATTGATATGTACACAATGTAATCATAAATATTTATTTAGGTACACACATATATTTGCATACGTTATGAGAAGAGTGTATTACAGCAGTCCTTCTTTACCTGTGGAGGATATATTCTAAACACCTGATGCCATTGTACTCCTCCCTACATACACTATGTTTTTTCTAGACATACATGCCTATAATAAAGTTTAACAAAATTAATAATAATAAAATAAGGAGAGCATAACAATATACTGTAATAAAAGTTATATAAATGAGGTCTCTTTTTAAAATATCTTATTGTACGATCCTTCTTCTGGTGAAAACATGCGATGATAAAATAATTACACAATGAAATAAAGTGAGGTAAATTAAGTAAGCATTGTGTTGTTGCAATTCAAACTTATGAATTGTCAACTTTGGGAATTTTTAATTTAATATTCGCTGACCAAGACTGAGCACGGGTAACTGCAACCATTGAAAGTGAAATTGTGGATAAGAGGCGACTACTGTATCTTTATATCACAAGTAGTGTATATTACATGTGGTGTATCTATGCATGTGTGTATGGAGGAAGGAAGGATATATTGTAGGCTTGTGAAGATGCTAACTCATAGGGAAGTAATAAAGAGCAAGAGAAAGAGATACCATAACACTGGACATATTGAGGTTTATAAATATCTCTAAGCTACCTACCAGGGAGGTGTCCCAGCCCAAAACTGAAATTTATTTATAAAAAATATTATGTATTAATTCTTACATGTTTAAGCTTCAGTTACCTTCAAGGTACTCTTATTTTGATGATATACACCTATCTAGATACTTTTTATACTGTTCAAACAGTTTTTTAACTTTTCAATTTTGATACCTTTTAGTGCTTCTGGAAGGTGGAGCACGAGGATCATGGCATTTTTGGTCAAAAACTGCTGAACACTCAGTGCAGGTGGGCAGGTTTGCTTGTAAATCACCCATCATGAAATGGGCAAATTCATTTAAAGAATCTCCAAAAACAAATGTAATTGAAGTCAAAAGTAGGCTCTCACAAACGCTAGCTGGTACACTGATGTCCATGGTTCCTTGAACAGTTACCTAGTGGGGAATCCCTGTACTGCAAGGGACCTACCCTCTAAAAATGTAATTCCGGGTTTTTGGGGGGGTATCCCTTCATATATTTTTTGCCAAAACTTTGTATGAAATAATATGCATACATTTATTTACCTATAATTATGGAAAATCTAATAAGCATGAGGCAAGATAAACAAATAGACGTGAGGTCCTAATTTTGTGTCTCCCAAGAGTTGATTCTGAGCCTGTCTGGGAGAGGCAGGGAAGGCTGGTAGAGAGGGAGAAGTGATACAGGGAATATGATTAAATGATATGTCATGATGCCAGATATCACTGTGGATGTGTGGAACTTGATAATGCTAGGAAACTCTGAGAATAGTCTAAAACAGATGTCTCTTAATGATTTCATTCAAAGGGGCCAGGAGACTGGAGTATTTGTACATCAACTTTCTAGAATGATTGGTTGAGGACAGCTCCCAGGGTGTGTTATCTTCCTTGTATTCCTACCTGTGGTGTTTCTGGGAGAAACAGCTTTCACAACAGTCACAGAAGCACAGGCACTAACAGCTGGAAGTCTGTGGGACACACTGCTAGCTCCAAGGGCCATGGAGAGTCCTTGATCACTTCTGTAATAAATACACATTTATGTATATGACAAAAGCAATATTGTATGTGTTCAAACATACAATATTTATATGTACATAATAAATACATTTACATCTGTGTATTGACTAAGTATGACAAACAAATATCTCCTGTAAAAGTGATTTTTGGGTGCCATAGAACAACGTTTTTTCCTGATAAAATGTGGTATAGAATGTCATGCATTATTAAAATGCTAACATAAAAAAGTACTGGATTCACTTTGAAAAATGACAGCTAAAATGAACACAGTTTCATTTTCTTGCAAAGCAAATGATGCTCTGTGGAATTTCAGTGCACAAATATTCAATTTTAAAACCTTTATTGCAAAAGGGCAAAATCCTTTTGGAGAATGTGTGCACATTTTATCTGTGACTTCTGAATATTACTAATGAACAATAAATTGTATTTTTAAAGTTGTTCTTTTAAGGATAAAAAAGTCAATGTATAATTTTACAAAATTGTACTTTCTCATTCTAAGTTCACGAAAACGAACAGTGGGGTAATTCAGAAACAGAAAGAACATTTTCTATATTCTCTACAGGCTGTTTTTCTATTTTTATTAAAAGAAAAATAGAAAAATATTCATCTTTTTGCTATATATTTGTAAGAAGTATAAGTAGGATAATGCATACTAAAAAAAATGCCTTTTTTCCCCTCTCTGACACAGATATATTTTCCAAGTAATTGTTTTTTTCAAAATAAAAATGTCTTGTCAAATCATTTGATTCCCTATCCTCCCAAGCTATATACTACTAAATATTTATAAATGAATCTCTTCTAACATGTCCAATTTTAGAAATTATATTCTATTATAATACTGATAGCTTTTGATAGCAACTCTTTGACTATGGACAAGTATTGAGAATACTAAATACTGGAATTTTAAAATTCTATAAAGAAGCGAGAATGCATACACATCTCTAAAAATAAACATTCATATAATGAGTTGTGACTTTTAAAGTGAGATACATTCTGTAAGTCAAAACATTTCCACTCAAATACAGAAATAAATTTTGAATGAAAAATATCAAAAGATTAAATGGATATATAACAAGAAAATTAGGTGCTTTATGTTTAGGTGAATATAATCACATGATATTATTTTCTTTTTATTACTCAACTTCTCTGCCATAACATTATACTACTTTCCAAACATTAACATATTAAAACAAATATTGAGAATAGGAGGTACACAATACGTGTCATTAAAGTAAGTGTTGAACCTAATGACAAAATTTCATAGAGCAGGACACAATGTTTCTTGATGTTGTTTTATGTTAATTTGGCCTAAAAGTTTCTATTTCTGAAGTATAGGTACTATTTTTTCCTAAATATTCTAAGACATTTAAAAAGAACAGGGCTAATTTTCAGCCATTCTAGCAGGTTCCCTAAAATGTTGCCACCAGAACAATGATAGAAAGCAGTACAGGTGTCTCTAGAAAGCAGAGACCAGCTCTCTTGATGGAAGAAGTTGACAGAATACAGGCTGGGGAGAAAGTGGGATTTCAACTAAAGAAAACAAGTTTACTGTTATCATGGGCCATAATTTCTTGACTTATGTTGAGTATTCCATTCTTATTTTTCCAACTCAGTCACCTGCATTCCTCCTTTGAACTACATTCTAAAGCAGATCAATAGCATTCAGCTCCTAAGGTGTGCCAAGCAGTCTCCTTGTTTTACACAAGTGGCTCCAAGTCTGAGAAATCTCTTCATTCATCTCACAACTCCTTCTTTCAAAACAGTAGTTACCCTGCTAATTTCTAATCACCCTAATCATCCCTCAGGTATAACTTATTTTTCTCAGCAAAGACTTTTCTCACCCTCAATAATTTATCTTGGAGCACGTTGTTTTGTTTTGTTTTCATCTGCCATATAGTATAAGTCATCATAGTTTGTTTTAATTGTCTGCATTCCCTGATAGTGAGCATGCATTATAGTATTAAGCTTAGTAAATGGTTTTGTATATCATGAGAGAAAGAGAGAGAGAGAAAGAGAGAAAGAGGGAGAGAGAGAAACTTAATTCTGTAGGCTGAATAATTGAAAAACACAAAAATGGTCTTAGGTTGCCTAATACATTACAATTTTAAAAGGATTCTCTCACACATATTGTTCTAGGTAAGATACTCAGTTAAAATTTTATTTCTCATCCGGGCTCGGTGGCTCAGCCTGTAATCCTGTGCCTTTGGGAGGCTGAGGTGAGTGGATTACCTAAGCCCGCGGGCTCGAGACCCTCCTGGGCAACTTGGCGAGACCTCATCTCTACAATAAATCCAAAAATTAGCCGGGCGTGGTAGCGCACACCTGTAGTTCCAGCTACTCGAAAGGCTGAGGTGGAAGGATCGCTGGAGCCCAGCAGTTCGAGGCTGCGGTGGCCGGGAGCGGCCACTGCACTCCAGTCTGAGAGACAGAGTGAGACTCCAACTCAAAAAAAAAAAATTTTTTTTATTTCTCCTTACTTCTCATTTTGGCTTTATTCAGAGTGCTGACTTTATTTTCTCTTACCACTGTCTCAGTGGGTATGCAATCAAGGCTGCCAAGTGGTCCCTCAGAGCCCCATACTGAAGAATAAAGAAAGATTTTAGTTCCCACCACAAAAGGGGTGAGAGAGCTCTCTGACTGGTTTTGTTAGTGGAAGTATACCTGGTCCTAGTTTATCCATTTGGGATAGCTAAGAGGTTAAGTATTATTTGTGGCCTAGTGTGGCCCACATACCTTTCCCTGAGAATGGTGAAATATAACTTTATTTTTATCTGAGAAGTGGGGGAGAGGTGGCATAAGAATATAAATGATAGACACTACTTAAATCATCTTAATTTATTGTTGCACTATCATATTGGAATATAACACTATCAGTGTTGGAATATCACTTTTGTGTCTATGAAGAAGCTGATGCTCACAGTAATTAATAATATAGTTTGAGAAAGTAATTGAATGAGAAATTAAGAGATTATCATACACTAATGTAAAAACTGGACACTTTTATCTGAATCTCACATTATTTTATGTCTATGCTACGCATCTAAGCAGATATATTGCCTACAGTTTAAAGTCTTCTGGTAACTTATGTTATTCTCAGGATACCACTTCTAGCTCTGTGGAACAGGAATTTGAGGGCATGTTCATTGATCTGAGGGACAGAGCAGAAGATTAAATTCCAGACAAAGTTTTGCTTTGTTTGTTTTTCTTCATTTTTCACAGCTCTTCCAAATAATTGTACTATAATAGTAACACTGGAGAGAGTATAATATAAACAATATGCAAATAAAGAATTAATGCTGCTTAAGTTACACACAAAAAAAGAATGTTAGGCATAATTTCTGTGCAAAATAGTGTAACATTTTTCTTGTTATTCAATTGTACTACATTGATGGGCTAATGACTGAATCTTTCACTCTCACTTTATTAATCTCACTTTATTAATCTATTGTAATCTGCTGGGGAAAGAATAAGAGTACTGCAGCTTTTTCAAAAATCAATTTGCCTTTCCATTTAATAAAAGATTAAGTCATGAAGTATCATATAGAACTTGTCTAGTTTTTTAATGTTGTAGATGAGGAAGCTGACACTTAAAATTGGAGTATTCACGTATTATCTAGTTATTATCTCTTAGAATCAAAACATAAAATGAAGTATTCTAAACTCTCTAGCCAAGGCTTTTTCATTACAACATAATTACCAGGTGGTATGTTATTATATAAAGTAATAATTCAGTTAAATCAGGAATCAAGTTATATTTAGAAGTACATAGTATGACAGAGAACACATTTATCTTATGCCTCCAAAATAGTCTTTCTCTACAGTTTTTCAAAGGAAGCTATCTTAGATGCATGTACAATGTTTAATGGATCAATAATATATTAAAATTAAACCACTAAGAAAGTACTAGTGATATTAATCTCTACATTTTTATATTAGAAATATGTTTTAAGCAGTGACCAATAACAATAAGAGCAAGAACAAGAAAAAGCTCAGGTTATTTTGCACTTTCAGTGAGTATATTTCTGATATAAAGTAAATTAATAAAGAAGTTGAACCACTCTATTTTACATCAGATTTTACATTTCAGGAGATGATCTTCTATTGAGAGAAACAACGATGAACTCCATATTAGCTACTTATGGCATCTATAAAAAATTTCCATAAATTTGGAGGCTCAAAACAACATAAATTTATTAGCGTAGAGTTTTAGAGCTTAGAAGTCTATCATGAATACCACTAAGCTTAACTCAAAGTATCAGCAGATGTATTTTATCTGGAGACTCTATTTCCTTGCCTTTTTCATCTCTCGGCTTTTTGTTGCATCCATCTTGGTCCATCTTGAAGCAAATAGCAAAGGATTGTCAAATCTTTCTCTCTTTCTTTCTCTCTCTGTTTCTGTCTATGGCTCCTGATTTCATTATCACAGTTCCTTCTTTCCTACAGAAGGCCTGCCAGATAGCCAGGATAATTCATAATCCAAAATCCTGATTTATATCTCCAAAGTTCCTCTTTCCATACAAAATAACATATTCTAGAGACCAGGACATGGATGTTTTTGGAAGAAGGATATAATTTAGCCTATCAGTCTTTCATTAGCTAGATATCTCTACTTTTTGTCACCAGATATATACTGCTTTGGTATGCTTAGTGTTTGATATTGAAATGCAAATTTATCTTTCCATTGCCAGTTTTACAGTAATTTTTTAAATCAATTCTCTACTTCGTTCATACCACATCTATTTTAAATAAATGTCTCCTCATATGTAGTGTTTGTTTTCTGATTAAAAATATACAAAATTGACAAATTAGTTTAGACTAAACAAAATACAGAGTGGAGACTCAGCTAAACAAGATTTGAGAAATGAAAGAAGAAACATTACAACTAATCAGAAATAAAAAGAATCAAGAAGGATTTTTATAAACAGTTACATGCTAACACATTAAATGACCTGGAAAAAATATATAATTTCCTAGAAACATACATCCTATCAAAACTAGATCAAGAAGATATGAAGAGCCTGACAAAACAAACACAAACAAAAAAACAGACAAAAAATCAAGAGATTGACTCTAATCAAAAACTTTACCTCAAAAAAAAAAAAATTGAGAACCAGATTGTTTTACAGGTAAATTCTTGCAGATATTAAAAAATAAATTAATTTAAATCCTTTTTTTCACCGTCAAAAAATATAAAAGGAGAGAATACTTCCAAACTCAGTTTTATGAGGCCAGCACCATCTTGACATCAATTGTAGACAAAGTATCATGAGAAAAAAAAGTATAAGCCAATACATCTGAAAAACCCAGATGGAAAAATGATCAATAAAATATTGGCAATTAGTTCATTGAAAAGATTTAACACAATGGGTGGTTGAGTGGAATGTAGTTCTGGGATATAAGTTTGGACAACATAAGCACATCAATCAATGTGTACCATAGCAACAGTTAAAAAAATTACGTGATTATCTCAATAGATGCATAAAATATATTTAACAAAGTTCAGCATCCATTCATAACAAAGTACTCAACTAAATAGGTACGCAAAGAATGTATCTCAACATAATGAAGACCACATATAAAAAACGTGCAGCTACCATCCTAATCAAAGTGGGAAAACTGAAAACTTTTCACGTAAGATCCAAGAAAGGCAAGAATACCTATTCCAATCATTCAATTTAGCATAGTACTGGCAGTGTTAGCCAGACAAATTGCACAAGAAAAAGAAATAAAAGACTTTCAAACTGGTAAAAAAGATAAAGTAATATTATCTCTGTCTGCAGGTGACATGATCTTTTATGTAGAAAATAAATTCAGTAAAGTTGTAGAATACAAAGTCAATATACACCTTTTTTCACACAAACAAAATACCTCAAAAGGAAACCAAGAAATCAATATAATATACACTAGCATCAAAAAGAATAAAATGCTTAGACAAAAAATTAATTAAAGAGGTGAAATATTTGTCCACTAAAAACTATAAAGCACTGATAAAAATAATAAGGCACAAATAAAATTTAAAATTCCGTAATGATGGATTATAGGAATTAGTATTGTTAAATGCACATACTACTCACAGTGATTTACAGATTCAATATAATGTCTGTTAAAATTCATATGGCACTTTAACATAAATAGGAAAAAAATAAGAAGAATCCTAAAAATCATATGGAATCACAAGCCAAAATAATTTTGAGCAAGAAAAATAAAGCTGAAGCCGTCACATTTCATGATTTTGAATTATGTTTCCAAAACATAGTAATCAAAACTGTATGGCACTGGCATAATAGTAGACAAATAAAACAATGAAATAGAATATAAATAGTAGGCATTAATTGATACATATACAGTCAACTAAACTTCAATAAGGCCACCAAGAATATCCAATTAGGATAGGATAGTCCCTTCAATAAAAAGTGATGAGAAAATTTGGTATTCACATACAAAGAAAAAATTGGACCCTTGTCTTACACCATACACAAAGATAACTCAAAATGGTTTAAAGATTGAACACAAGAATGTAACTAAAACCAGGCTCGGTGGCTCAGCCTGTAATCCCGCGCCTTTGGGAGGCTGAGGTGAGCGGATTGCCTGAGCCCGCGGGTTTGAGATCCGCCTGGGCAGGTGAGACCTCATCTCTACAATAAATCAAAAAAAAAAAAAAAAAAAGTCAACCGGGCGTGGTAGCGCATGCCTGTGATTCCGGCTACTCGGAAGGCTGAGGCGGAAGGATCGCCGGAGCCCAGCAGGGCGAGGCTGCAGTGGCCGGGAGCGGCCTCTGCACTCCAGTCTGGGCGACAGAGTGAGACTCCAACTCAAAAAAAAAAACAAAAACAAAAACAAAAAAAAAACAAAAAAAGAATGTAACTAAAACTCCTAGGAAAAAAGATTGGGGAAAATCTGTTTGGCATTGATCTTGGCAATATTTCTTTTGTTTTCCTTTTGTTGTTTTTGTTATAACAATAAAAACATCACAGGCAAACAAACAAACAAATAAAAAAGCAAAATCTAGCAACTAAACCTAAATCAAACTAAAACACATCTGCACATCAAACGGAACAACCAACTATATAAAATACAATTTATGAATTGAGAAAAATATTTACAAATTACATTTCTACTATTGAATTAATATCCAAAATAATAAGATATTCACATAATCCAAGAGTATAAATAAATAAATAAATAACATAATTAAAAATAGGGCAAAACACTTGAATAGACATTTCTCCAAAGGAGACATACAAATGATCAACAGATATATGAGGTCTTGAAAATCAGTAATCATTAGAGAAATGCAAACCAAATCCACAATAAAATATCATCTCACAGCTATTAGACTGGCTATTATAAAAAAGACAAGAGTTAACAAGTATTGGTGAGGATGTGAGAAAAGGGATCTCTTGTACACTGTCAGCAGGAATGTAAATTGGTACATCCATTATGACAAGCAACACTATGGTTCTTCATCTACCATATGATCTCCAATAGATATCTGTACTCCCATTTTCATTAAAGAATTATTTATATTTGCCAAGATATGCAAACAGTCTAAGTGTAGATTGATAAATGGATAAAAAAGCGATATATACACAATTTATAGAATATATATATATTACATATATATTACTTACATATACACAATGGAATACCATTCAATCATTAAAAAAAAGAGAATCCTGACTTTTGCGACAATGTGGTTGAATCTGTATGATTGCATGTACATTGGAGGAAATATATCTGAAATAAGTCAGACATAGAAAGAACAATATGGCATGATCTCATTTACCTGTGGAATCTAAAAACTCCGAATTCATAGAACCAGAGAGTCAAATGATGGTGACCAGGTATTGGGATTTGAGGGAAATGGGGAGGTGCTGACCAGAAGATACAAAAAGTTGGCTATGTAAAATGAATACATTCTAGTGACTTAATGTACAGCAGAGTAAGCTATAGTTAATCATATCGTATTGTATAATTAAAATTTGCTAAATGTGTAGACCTGAAATCTTCTCCTAACACCAAATAAATAGGTAGTAAGTATGTTAGGTGGTGAATATGCTCATTAGTTTTACTATAGTAATCATTTCACAAGACATATATGCACTAAAACATCACATTGTGTATCTTAAATATATTTTATACTTAAAATATAAAACTATTTTATTTATACTGATTTATTTAGAAAATAAAAATATTTTTAATTTACAAAAATTTATACAGACTGGTGTGGTGACTCACACCTGTAATCCTGGCACTTTGGGAAGCTGAGGCAAGAGGACTGCTTGAGCCCAGAAGTTCCAGACCAGGCAGGGCAACACAACAAGACTTCGTCTTTGCAAAGTATCATATATATCATATGATAGATATACATATATAGTCAGACTTGGTGGTATCCTGTCGTATTGGCTACTCAAGAGGTTGAGGCAACCTGAGCCTAGGAGGTCAAGGCTGCAGTGAACGTGTCACTACACTCCAGAGTGACAGAGTAAGATCCCAAGTCAAAAAGAATTAGATTAAGAATATAGGAATCATCAAAAGATAGTTATTTGATATCTTATGAATTAAACTAACTCTCAGCAATGTTTGGTTTCAAATGGGAAATTATTTTTTATTCATTCCTTCCAGAAAGTCTTGAAATAGATGTGTTTTCTCATTTCTTCTTTTTTACTAAGGTGTTATTTTATGAACAGATCCTGAAAAATATTTATGCTTCTATATATATTAGAAATCAATATAGAACATGTACACATTTTTAGGTATACATATATAGAATTATCACTGACTGTTGTCTCTATTTAAATGGAAGTACTTAATTAAAACATTGTATACCAATATTTATGAAGTTACTGCAACAGATGTGATAATACAACGTGTTAACTAAGCATTTTGCAATAATGCATATCTTGTTCTTCAGTAGAATGCAGCAAAACATTAATAAGTTGATGTATATTTTGTACTTAATTCTAACTTCAATGTAGAAATTCCTTAGATAAGAGGGACTAAGATTTTAGAATTTTTCTATGTACATTGGAGGACAAATAATTGAACAAAAAACATCGTAAATTCATTTGAAGTGTATTAGTCACTTTTCTGTGTAATATTATTGAAGAACAAACAACACTTCTTTTGTTTGTATCATTTGTGCATGGTGATAGTTCATAGTTTTCATGCTGTATGAAAATCTTAATTGAAGGCCAGTGATATGAAATATTATTTTTTCTCTGCTAATTAACTTTAAAGTTAAGCACTCTTTATCAAAATATGATACCCTGGAAAAGAGAGGTGCCTATACTGTCCTTTGAATTCTAATGTATTTCAAGTGCAATGACCTTAAGATAGAACATTAAAATTTGTGTCATATATCATGAAAATGTTTAAAGGTCATTCTATACCATAAACACTTTTAGGGTATAATATTAGTGTGAAGTATTTTCTTGTATTTAATTTTATCTCTTTGATACAGTGAGTAGATAAATGTCATATCTATTTATAAAATGTTGATAGTGATGTTCAAAGTACATTCATTCTCAGTTATGGTAATTTTAATAACTCTTTTATCTATTAAACCATTTTATGTAGTTAAGGTTTACAAAAATGTTGGGCTAACTTCAGATTTAATATAAAATATTCAAAGATATGTGAATCTAATACTTCAACCCGAGGCAAGTAGCCGTTTTATATACAATATGTGTTGTTTGAGTATTATATTCAGGACATTTAAAACACCGCAACGTGTAAGGGTTTTTTTGGTTTTTTTTAATTTATTTGATCAAGAGATTTGAATACGTCACTATTTTTGAGAATGTTAACATTTTATAAGTATAAAAAGCACACAATTCCATAAATCAAATGAAATCTCATGTGCATTCATGTACAGACAAATACACATTGCAGACACTTGAGAACTCTATAAGCTCTAACATTCTTGGAACATGTAATAAATCTGGAGAAGTTCCATTATGTATATATGTTGAAGATTAAAAGTAAAGAAATTCTACTAAACCAAATGAGAAGAGTCTATGATCGTAAACCCAAAAACCATATTCTTGTTGAGGACAGGAGTAAAGAAAATTAACCTCACTATTTTCTTGTCTAGTCATTCAATCACAGCTGCATTCATTAAAAAAGTCTATATTAATCAGAAATAAAATTTATATCCATTCTATGATAATCTCTAATGAGGAAATTGATTTGAGTATGTGTAACATTATGGGACTATTGGCAGAAATTAAATATAATGATACCTATCAAATTTAAAATATAGGACAAGACTTTGGAAATAGAGTCAAGAGTCTGGAGAAAAATTTAGAAATACGCTCACAGAGGCCTTAGTCAGCTGAAGAAATCATAAATGAAGGATATTTACAAAGGGGAGAAACAAAAAAGCCTGGTCCCAAAAGTTTAACAAAATTAAAGAGATTTGGAAGCAGCTCTATGAGAAAAATTTACAAGAGGTACACTGAAAAATATGAATGGGAGATGATGAGAAATAAACAAAGCTGTTGTAGAATATCACATGTCCAGTCCAGTAATGTTGGATTGATTTCTTAGGTTGTAGTACTTTGTGGTAAAAATAGGAAACATATATATTTTTTTACTTTTGATATATTTTTTTTAAAGATGCAGAGTACAATCTAGGGTTAGGCATCCAAATGTTCATTATGTACGTACCCTTGTTGATGAGGTGTGACCCCCCCCAGCAGATTCCCACTACTGCCCTGAACAGTTTCCCACTACTGCCAATCCTTTTCTTACAGTATTATGATAATTGTTCAAGGTCCACTTATGAGTGAGAGCACATGATACTTAGTTCTTTGTTTCTGTGATAGATCACTCAGTATTATAGACTCTTAAGTTCATCCAGGTTGCTGTGAAGTTCATGATATTGTTCTTCTTTATGGCTGTGTAATATTCCATCGTATATATGTACCACATTTTTTTTATCCAGTTCTCTTTTGATGGGCAACACGGTTGGTTCCATGTTCTTGCTATTGTGAACAAAGCTGTGATAAACATACATATGCAGGTATCTTTTTCACAGAGTGATTTAAGTTCCTCCAGGTATATTAGCAATAGGAGGATTGCAGGGTCATATGGAAGGTCGATTTTTAGATCTTTAAGAATTGCCACACTGTTTTCCACAGAGACTGTACTAATTTACACTACCACCAACAATGTAGAAGTGTTCCTTTTTTGCCACATCCTCTCGAGCATCTGTTGTTTTGGGAGTTATTGATGATGGTCACCCTGACTAGAGTTAGGTGGTATTTCAGTGTAGTTTTAATTTGCATTTCTTTGATGACTAGTGAGGCTGAGCATTTTTTGATGAATATGTTGGTTGCTCATATGTCTTCTTTTGAGAAGTGTCTATTCATATCTTTTGCCCACTTTGTAATGGGACTGTTAGTTTTTTTCTTTTTGATACGTTTGAATTCCTTGTAGACACTAGATGTTAGGCCTTAACAAAATAAAACATACAAGGAGGAACTGATACTAATCCTATTTGAAGTATTCCAGGCAATTGAGAAAGATGAAACTTTCCCCAAATCATTTCATGAAGCTAACATCACATTGATACCCAAACCAGGTTAAGAGCCAATAAAGAGAAAGCTACAGGCCAATATCCTTGATGAACATAGAGGTTAAAATTCTCAACAAGATCCTAGCAAACCAGATCCAACAGCACATATGAAAAATCATCCACCACAACCAAGTAAGCTTCATCCCCAGGATGCAGGTCTGGTTCAACATTTGTAAGACCGTAAACATAATTAGATACATCAACAGATGTTAAAACAAAAACCACATGATTATGTCATTAGATGTGGAAAAAGCTTTTGATAAAATCTAGTCCCCTTCTTGATAAAAGCCCTCGAACATCTAGGCATAAATAAAATATACCTCAGAACAGTGATAGCCACCTATGAGAAACCCACAGACTGCATACTGCTAAACAGACAGAAATTGGAACTATTTCCCCTGAAAACCAGGAGGCATATTTTAACAAATTATTGTATTGAGGAAGCAAGAGGAAAGAAAATGGAAATAGTGATCATTTAAGGTTCGAACCTTAAAAGACAGGTAAGGCAGAACGTCAAGAGATGGATTTTTAAAGTTGTGCCTCATTTGGATTAAGTATGTTGAATCGCTCATCATGAAACCATTGGACTGAGAAGAGTTGGAAGTTGTCTTGTTAGTCAGAAAGGACAAAGAGCAGCCAGAGTATCGCATGTCCTGGTGAAAGTGTGAAGCATGTTTAGAAAGAGAAGAGGACTATGAGTACTGCATGTGTGGGAAGTAATGAAATCATCTTTTGATTCAACTCAAAATCTGAAATTAGTTCTGAAACATGAAATGACATTTATCTGACCTTTTACAGAATATAAAAAAATGTCAGAGTTGGAGGGACTATTTTTAGAGTTTAAAAAGTAGTGATCTTATATGGTATTTTTTTAAGCAATCTAAAATATTGGTATTTCTTTTCTACATATGTTGGTTTCTGACTAGCATGATGTCTCTTTTGATTTATAATTCTCTCAATTGATGTGTTATAATTGCTCTTTAGCAATATTCCATTTTTCTGTTAGGTATATATTTACATAAAAGAAATTGGAAATATTTCCCCTGTTCCTTTTGCTGTTGAGTTTAGATAATTTGGAACATTTTTCATCTTTGTATATATAAAATATTAGTTATATGAAAATGCAGTAGAAACATAAATTATTCATGACTCGAACATTCTCATATTTCAAACTATGTGGTTTTCTTTCTTTAAGGCCATTAACACTTAATAGATAAGGTATTACAAATGTGTGAATGAACTGCCCTTTGTGTTCATATGACAGCGCTTTTGTCCTCAAATAATTTTTCTTGTAGAACGTGACATAATAACAACTGTAATAAAATATTTAGTTTTTTGATTAAACCACAGACACAATTTAGTAAAAATACTAAAATACTGTGACGACTATATGTTTTAAACAGAAGCAAAGCAAAAAGCTTGTTGAGGACACATATCCTAAATGAGCGAATGTTACAAACAACATGTATTTTTTACCTGTCTTTTGTCCAGAGGAATAATCATTGGTCATTATTCCACCTATTTTATTTTTTACTTGATATTTATCTATCATGATTTACTATATGTAGACCAAAAGCTGTATGTAAAAGAGGTCACCCAAATATCATTCCCAAATGAAGGAATACAACATCTGTATATGTATAGAATATATTCTTATTTTTCTTTATAGTTTAATCTTGTACATTATAAAAATTAGATCCATGTTTAATATTGCATTCAAAACATTAGCAATTACATACCTAATAGCAATCAATACCAGTAGCTCACATTTATTAGGTGGTTGATCTTTTAAAGATACATTACTATGTACTTTAAACACATTCACATAATTATCAAAATGTATTTATTAATTTTTATTGTCTAAGAGAACATATCTCTTGTTTTACTAATAAGAGAAATGATCATTTGAGAACTTAAAAATATTGTTCAAAGTTACCTACCTATCAATATTTTCTGACTGAAGTGCTACCGAAGTGCTACCGAATCAGTTCATCCTACTCATCCTCACACACACATAAAGGAAAACTCGAGAGATTATACAGATGAAACTGATTCTAAAGAAAAGGGCCGAATAGGGAACCAGAGTTGATGCATGAGTGGAGAATAAGTGTTTCAACTGCATAATGTATCTATGTTATATACACAGATATATCATGTATATCTCTCTATATAGCCATATATGCACACACATATGTCGATATATGTTTATACACATACATACAGAATACAAACTACATAAGAAAATAGCTACAGATATCTCAAATCCAGATAACATGCAAATACTTACATATCAGATGAGTTATCTTACTTGAAGCCAAAATTTGGGTGTCATGGGAGTAGATGGAAGGTAGGTGGGAGTTACATGGGCAGCACCTTCAAATGTTACACATAGATGTGTTAAAATACTGTGTGTAATAAAAGACCGGAACTCTACATTTTCGCAGAATTTATTAATTTGTGCAATGTCATCTTTTTTCCCCATAAGCAAAAGTATTTCGACATGCTATTTACTTTATAAAATTGAATACTGTATGCTTATTTGCATGTGGTTGTGTGTTTTTCAACTGCATATCTAATATCACAAAAATTAAAATATCTTTAAGATCAAATAAGTAGTCTAGCTTTCAAACGAAGCTAAATTTGGGTATTAATGTATTAATGTATTTATGAGCTTTTTTCATAAAAATAAGAAAAATAATTCAATAATGAATGTTTTTACTTTTTTTAACTTTCCTAATGGGAATTCAGAAAATGACAATAATCATAGAAAATCACCCTTTGATTGGAGTTATGTTAGGAAAAATGTTAGTAGAAAATATTTGTATACAATATTAACAAATATTAATTTCACTAGCTAGTGTTCTATACTCAATGACTAGTAATGCCACTGCATATTTTAGGCAAATAATAATAAGGTGATGATATTCTAATATCCTCATGAACATACAAAATAAAATATGTTGTTTATAATAATGAGAGAATTAACATATTCATAATAGCAAAATCAAATGCAGTATGAAAAATGATATGAATTCTAAAATTACTTTTATTTAATTCTTCACAAGTGTTTACTTTAAATAGTGTATTGAAGAGAAACAAAATATTTACTCTTAGAGTATATGTGTGTATATTAACACAAACTTTTTTTTTAAGTAATAAATAATTTGTGGACCACAGTATAAAAGCTATGGACTGGTGTTACGGTTTATTGAATTTTGCTAGAGTCTTATGAGACTTTGAATAATATTGCCAAAGATAAAATAATGTTAACACTGCCTTTTGAAGGTAAAAGCAAACCGGTCTCGGTGGCTCAGCCTGTAATCCCGCACCTTTGGGAGGCTGAGGTGAGTGAATTGCCTGAGCCCTCGGGTTCGAGACCCGCCTGGGCAGCAAGACCTCATCTCTACAATAAATCAAAAAATCAGCCGGGCGTGGTAGCGGGCGCCTGTAATTCCGGCTACTCCTGTAATTCCGGCTACTCGGAAGGCTGAGGCGGAAAGGATCGCCGGAGCCCAGCAGGTCGAGGCTGCGGTGGCCGGGAGCGGCCACTGCACTCCAGTCTGGGCGACAGAGTGAGACTCCAACTCAAAAAAAAAAAAAAAAAAAAGGAAAAGCAAATATCATCCAAATGCAAGAAAAAAAATTCATTCCTATCAATTTGCTCATATTTCAGTATATTCCAAAATACTGGTCATTAAAGAAACAAGGAAGGCAGGCTATTAAATATACAATCGTACAAACTGGTGAAAGAAAACGAAATAGAGTTTTCAACAATGTTTAAAATATGAGAATGACATTCTTTTAACTATTCCAATGTTTTCACTAAGTTGTCATTTTGTTTTTATTTATAATGCTTTGTGAATTTTAACACATTTTATGTTATTGAGCATGTGACAAATTAAATAAAAAGATCTGGATACATAAAAAGACAAAAGAAGAATATTAGAGATCATGTGAAGTATTTTGCTTATGTGTACACTGTGAATAATTGTGTTTTGTGAATTAGCTCACTGGTTTGACAAAGTGCATTCATTTGTTAATCTCATTTTTAATGTGTACTCTAGAAGATATTATATAAGATGATCCTGAAGAAAAATAAATTATGTTTTATTTTATAAAATGCAGTAGATTTTAAAAATTGCACCTCTAAACAAAAGCTCTGAAAATTGTGAGAATAGTTAAGATCTCTTTGCTTACTTTACTAATTTCAAGTAATGCTATGGTATGATCTGAAGATCATGCAGAAAATATGAGTATAAGCTAGGAAAGTAAGAAAGACATTTAAAAACCCACATTGCTGGGCTTGGTGGCTCAGCCTGTAATCCCAGCGCTTTGGGAGGCCGAGGTGAGTGGATTGCCTGAGCCCCAGGTTCGAGACCCGCCTGGGCAACTTGGCGAGACCTCATCTCTACAATAAATCAAAGATTAACCAGGCATGGTAGCGCGCGCCTGTAGTTCCAGCTACTTGGAAGGCTGAGGCGGAGGGATCGCTAGAGCCCAGCAGGTCGAGGCTGCAGTGGCCGGGAATGGCCACTGCACCCCACTCTGGGTGACAGTGAGACTCCAACTCAAAAAAAACCCCAAAAAACCAAAAAAAAACACCCCACATTAAAAATCTATATCACTCGAGGAGCATACGTCAAATCATGTTTTTTAATGGAAATTTATTTTAAATATATACATTTGTACATATAAGCACATAATTTGTAGACATATGTAAGCGTACATATGATAAAATATATGTATATATCAAATAATGCATTTTAATAATCATAAAAGTATATTCAGACAAGATAAAAATTAGAAAAATTTGAATTAATGTAGATATAGAGATGAAGATAGATAAAGAGACAGAGGCAGAGAAAGAGAGATAGAAAGTATGCTTATTACTTTCTTAAAGATGATCTGTAGCATGTTTTGGTGAGTTGGTTTCAACTAAAAAAATATTCAAAATAAAAGAAACATTGCATGAGTGGCAGTTGATATTTGTTGAATGTTAACTAAATTAATAAGATATTAAACATCAAAGAGGCAGCAATATGAAATGAGAATGAATCTATGCATTTAATAAGTAGAAAAATTGTACGTTGTGAAAATATCCCTTAAATTACTAAATTCTGGTATTTAAACTATAATGCTTACTGTACCGTTTGCTGGAACTGGATTTATATTGGCTTTCAACACTACAAAAAAAGTAGATCAATACTGGTAATAAATCTTTAAATGCTTTTTAACCTTACAAGCTTTTTATAATCTGAAGGATAATCAATAAACACAACAGAAAAACGGCTTGTGATTCATTTTTTACGGCAGTGTTATTCTATGACACAATGCCAATAACTTTGAATATAAATGCCAAGATCAATTTTGCTTCCGAAAAATTATTTGAACAGGTAGAGCAGTAATAATCACTTTTATTTACAAATTTACTACATCAATCTTCATCATATAATACTAAGCTAATTATTTTGTCTGTGATATAGTAGCAACAACAATAAATTTATTCCAATATGATTTTTTTCTCTTATGATATTACTAATCACCAAGACATGTCTATAAGGCTGATACCAGTCAAAATATATTTTTTATTTACTTAGAATATGGCCAATCATGCAAACTTTCTATATCTGATGCAATTTTTGTAAAAAAAGGTTTATTCTTTCAGACTCAAGAGGAAAGAAAAAGTAAGATAATAATTTTAAAGCAATTTTCTCATAAACACACATTTTGATATTACTTTAAATTTTTTTAAAAACTTGATTTGCATACTTATATTTAATCATACTAATTTATATGAAATATATGAAAGTGTATCCCCTAATAGGTAGTTACACTGAAGCAAATAAAATTTGCATAATTTTATTTTACATTTTTAATGTAGCAATCATTAGGATAATTGTTAAAATTTCCTATTCACTACTATGTCTCAATTCATAAGATTAATTCAGTCTTCAAAAATCATAAAACTTAACAGAATGAAGAACGAGTTTTAAGGTATGCAAATAAAAAAAAACATTTAAGAAAACAAGGTATCACATGAAAAAATGAAAGCTTTAAAAACAATCTAACTTTATTACAAATATGTGACATGCCCTTACTGAAAGGCGTAGAGGCAAAAGTTGTTGGCTGCAGTATTTTTGGAGTTGATGGAGTTTGTAGAACTAAAAGGAAAAGGAATTTTATCTAAGCACAGTATTCCAGTAAGTAAAGTTGTTTCCTGCAGGAATATGTGTTAAATCAGATCCTATACGCATACATACTCAATTGAAAACGTAAAGTGAATGAAGGTCAAGTGAGAGTCAAACTTTTCATCGATAAAAGAGGGAGGTTAAAAACAAGCAAAAGAAGCGAGTTTATAATAAGAAATATAATACAGAATTAGATTTGGAGATGTCAGTATGAATTCATGTTACTCGGGACAGCTAAAAGCCATACAGGACACAATAGTAGAACCGCGCTGCTAGAAAGTGCTAGTACACTCAACCAACTCATCTTTGAGAAGGCCTCCACCACCGACTGGGGAGAGAAGAACCTATTCAGTAAATGGTGCTGGGAAAACTGGCTGATCACATGCAGAAGATTAAAACAAGATCCCTACCTATCACCATACACAAAAATCAACTCTAAATGGATCAAAGACCTAAGCTTAAAATCTCAAGCTATAAGAACCTCAGAATATGCAGGAGAAACCCTTATGGAAGTTGGAACTAGCAACCAATTCCTGATCAAAACCCCAAGCACTCATGTCATAAGAGATAAGAAAGACAAGTGGGACCTCATCAAGCTGACAAGCTTCTGCAAAGCCAAAGAAACCATCACGAGAGCAGGGAGACAGGCCAGTGACTGGGAAAAAATATTTGCCAACAGTATGTCTGACAAAGGCCTAACATAAATGTGCTGAAAAGAAAAAAACACCCCCATTACAAAGTGGGCAAAAGATATGAATAGACAAATCTCAAAAGAAGATGTACCAGCAGTCAAAAGATTCATGAAAAAATGCTTAACCTCACTAGTCATCAAAGAGATCTTAAAACTACACTAGTCATCAAAGAGATGCAAATTAAAACTACCACCTAACTCAAATCAGGGTGACTATCATCAATAACTCAAAAAGCAAGAGATGCTGGAGAGGATACAGCAAAGAGGGAACACTTCTACATTGTTGGTGGGAATGTAAACTAGTACAGTCTCTGTGGAAAACAGTATGGTGATTCCTAAATGATCTAAAATCAACTTTCCATATGAACTCGCAATCCCCCTACTGGGAATATACCCAGAAGAACTCAAATCACTCTATAAAAAAGATACCAGCACACATACGTTTATCGCAGCATTGTTCACAGTAACAAGAACATAGAACCAACCACGCTGCCCAAAAAAAGAGGACTGGATAAAAAAAATGTGGTACTTATACACAATGGAATGTTATGCAGCTATAAAGAAGAACAAACTCATGAACTTCACAGAAACCTGGATGGACTTAGAGTCTATAATACTGGGTAATTTTTCACAAAAACAAAGAACTGAGTATCACATGTTCTCACTCATTACCGGACCTTGAATAATTATTGTAATACTATAACAGAATGTTTGATTGTAGTTGGAAACTTCCAGGAGAGGTGTGGGAGGTGGGATTGGCAGTAGTGGGAATCTGCCTGGGGGGGGGAGGGGATACACCTCATTAACAAGGGTACCTGCATAATGAATATTTATATACCTAACCCTGAATTGTACCCCACATCTTTAAAAGAAAAAAAATAGTACAGAAGAAAAATACAGAGAGGGGGGAAAATGGGATGATTGACATAAGAAAAAAATTTATTTTGATATACAAGCTGAAGAGAATTGCAGAATTTCGGGCAAAGGAGGAAAGAATGCAGATACGGCTTTTCGAAAAAAATTTATAGTACAAACATAAAATAAAATTAAAGTTATCTGTGAAAGAGAATAAAGGAGAATACTGATCTGTGAATTTTAAAATCATAAATAAATAAAAAATAAGTACACAGTTTAATGGCTCTAGAATTACTGAATCCAGATGCACTTAGATAAGGAGGGGGGTAAAACATCACTTGAAGGCTTAACTCTAGTTGAGTGGTTAGTCAAAATAGAGAATTCAATAATGAGAAATCATAGAATTTTTAAAGGATCAAAACTAGTAATCTTTAAAATTAATTTAAGTATATATGTTGGATTAAGTATAGCATAATGCAAATGATAAAATATTATTGAAAAAGCAGACAATATGTGATGTAAATTAGTATAATGAGGGAAAAATAAAAGTATGGTAACTTTCTCAGTTCGTGCAATTTAAAATTTATGATATAGAGATTAATTTATCCCTTAAAAATTACATTTTATTATTAAAATATGATTTTAAGTATATATGCGCCTACGTATATCTAGGAACCCTCTATAAAAACAGTGACTTAGGCCAGGCATGGTGATTCACTCCTGTAATCCCATATTTTGGGAGGTGGAGGTGAGAGAATTGCCTGAGTCGAGGAGTTTGAGACCAGCCTAGGCATCTTGGCGAGACCTCATCTCTACAATAAATAAAAAAAGTAGCTGGCTGTGGTAGTGCACTCCTGTAGTTCCAGTTACTTGGAAGGCTGAAGTAGAAATATTACTTGAGCCCAGCAGGTCGAGGTTGCGGTGGTTGTGGGTCTGTCACTGCACTCCAGCCTGGGTGACAGAATGAGATTTACACACACACACACACACACACACACACACACACACACACACACACACACTAAAACAAAAAAAAAAAAACCAGTGACTTAAATAATAATGTTATTTCTGACATAGGATTTTGGTTAATGTTCATTAAATTCATTACACTATTTTATTTTCCAAATTATTATAATATAATATGTGGCTCATCCAATGTTTTAAAACAATATTATCTGAATGTTAGATAACTGTGGAATTCTAGATGAACCTTTTGAACAGTTATATAATATTTATATAGAATCACAAAGGAGTTATTAGTAAATAATTATTTCAGTTTTTCACAGGGTTTACTTCTAAACCAAATTACTTGGGGCGAAATATTTTTTGACATGGCTGAATGTTTCATATAAACCTAATTTTTAAATAATAATTCTTTTAGATTTTTAATAAACATGCTAGATTTTTATAATCACTTAAATAGATCCACAATTTTCAAAATACACTATTTTGAACAAATTGTCAGGATAGCAAAAAAATGCATTAATAGTCCTTAATTGAAATATTTTATAATGATCTATACTAATACCAAAGTTTCCTTGAACCCGAGACTTAATCATGTTTTAAAATTCTGAGAAGTAGTCTTAATGGGTGTCTATACATCTTAATGTGTGTATATACTATGTGTGTATATTCTACTGGTGATAAAATATACCATGATATGAAAATTTCTTATGATTTCTCTGAGTAAAACCCATTGTTACATGTAGTAAAAGTCTGACATATATCTGATCATCACAGTTTCCAATCATTTAGTTTGATAGACAACTGCATATTATAAAACATCTATATATTAATAAATGGCTACAGATATCTACCCAACAGCAAGTTTCCAAATGAAAAAAGACTAAAGTTTGAAAAATCAATACAATATCCTTGTTAGAATGCGATGAGTACTTATTGATTTTTAAGCATTGCTCCTTTTCCTAGAGCGCTATGCTATCCACATTTGTCATTTTTATGTTACACTATATCTGCTAGATACCACTGAACTTTTGGAATTAAGTAATGTTCTTTCAACTTTTCTTTTCATTAGTGTTTTGATGATACATTAATTAATGTATTTTTGTAACTTTGTTATTACAATTTTGTAACATTATTTCTGTTCCAAAATAAAAATTAGACAAAATATTAATCTGTATTCTATAATTTACCTACCATCATTTTGTTTTTTAGTGAATGGATTCCACATTATACCAAGTTCTTTTCTTAAATGAGAAAATATAGTTTATTTAGAAAGTAAATTAGAAAGAGAAAAAAAGAGAGTTACCTCTCCACAGTAAGGAGGGGGTACACAGAGTTCTAATTTCCCTTCTTCCTTAGGAAATATTGGGGAAATTTGAACACTTAAAATAAGATTTTAAAGAAATCTAATAATTCCCTTTCCTTATATAAGACATTAGTTTTCTACTCTTAAAAATGTTAGTTTAGTGAGGATACTTGATAACACATAAATGCCAGAAAAATTACATAATGTAGTTATTGCCAAAATATCAAAAATTACAAAAATATAAAGGGTTTAAGGTAATTTCATAATATTATCATAGTGACAATACACTAAAGAGGGTTTCTGATACATTTGTGGCATGGTTGATTTACTCACTTGTTTTTAAAAGATCGGTTATTTATCCTGGGAGATGTTGATATTCATCTACACATAGAATAGGCATTCTCTTAAGGGCTATTCCTAAGTAATCTATAACTGAACTAGCATGAAGGCTCTTTTTGGGGCCCAAACTCTGCTTTCCTCTTGTCTTACAAAGAGGTATGCTTGACTTTCACGTGAAATCTTAACCACACTTTGCACCTGAAGTTGCATAGTGAGATTTGAAGGAGCCCTCACTCATTCTGGCATTTATCAACAAGTTACATATTTGGATAGTCTGATGTGGACCCAAAGTTTGACTCAATTACAAAAGTTCTTGAAATCCTGTGGGTAGTTTTTGTCTCTTTAGGATGAGTATGTATTTCCTTTGAAAGTCCACCCCTCTATCTTTCCATGAAATTTATTTATGCATTTCTCTGCTATCACCCCTTCCCTTTCATAAAAACTCTTCAACAGAAATATATATATAATTACATATGTATATATAATTGTTGTAGACCTAGATATTATTTGTTATAATTAATTAGAATTATTTCTAATATCAAGTTTGTATCTCTCCATCCACCCTACCCCCAGATCAACCCAGGAAGGGATGTGATCCTATACCCCATCCCTTTTTTAGTGTTTCTTCCCCTGTTACATGAACTTAGTATTTAGAGATAAGAGCCTTCTTACATCCAGTCTAGTTTTTGTTGTTGTTGCAGTTACCACTTTTTTTCTGTTTGCTTTGAGTAAAGTAATTCAGGGCTTTTTACTTCAAGTATGAGAAATCTAACAAAATCACTAAACTAATTGAATTATGCATTATTATATATTGACAGAATAGCAGAAGTAAGTACGGGTACATTTCAGTGGCCCAATAATATCAAGACTTGAATTAAAAAAAATATTTTAAACTGTTCGTTGGCAATACTTTCATTCTACATTTTGAAAAGATGACATGATGACTGCAGTGGTTCAGGCACCAGATTCAGACACAACAAAATCCATAATTTAAAAGAATACCCCCCTCCCCTCCTTATATCATCTTAATAGTTGTAAAATTACTCCCATAAACACCAACAGAATTTTCTCACAGACCAACATTGCCCAAATGCCTTGACTTTATCAAATCAGTACCTTAACTGGTTTAGAACAGCCAGTATCTACTTTTTGGAGGTGGAGTTAAGTTCAGCCTCTCTTTAAGTAAATGGTTTCATAGAGAATGATGGATACCCAAGCAAATATTTAATGGTGTTTAAGAGAAGAAATGGAGGAGAATGAGTCTTGAACTCGAGTATCAAACATTAACAGGATCGATTTGTGGAGGCCATTCCAGTGTATGCCAAGCATACTCAAATCCTTCTTCCTATTAATAAACATTATACCTGTAGATAATGTACTTACTCATCTGGAGTGTGAGAAAAACTTCATCTTTCTATGTATCTAGCTCCATTTCAGGAACTCTGTGTTATGGTCATCTTACTCATTACATCTTGATAGAGGTACTTGAAGCTTAAAAATAAGTTATTCATCCCATTGATATCCAACATAGAGTAGAGCAAAGAGAATAGGAAAGCTATCACAGTTTGCAAAATAGTCAACTTTAAAAATCTATGTACCCAGTTTTTGCAATGGATTTTGCAATTTCTTTCATCAAGAGTTGGAGCATATTTCCCAGTTCTCAAAAATGTAACTTGCTTTGACCAAAAGAATGTGGCAGACTTTTTGGCATTCCAAATACTAACTCAGGTATCAAGAAACTATGAACATTTCTACTCAATCCTGTAAGTGCCCCTTGAAATGCCCAGATAAGTCTTATGAAAAATGAGTACCTTATAGAAGAGAAGCCAGCTGACCCAGTTGTCACTATGCTAGAATTGTGTGCAGTTAGCTAATACCAAATATTTAAGAGAGTCCAGCCTAAAAAAGGGTTGGGAAACCATGATCAATGAGACAAATCCTGCCTAGAATCTATTTTTGTATATTCCTGATTCTAAGAATGTGTTTACATTTGTAAAATGTTGCTTAAATACAAAAGAATATACAGTAGAGAGCATATGTGATATGAAAATCCTAAAACATCATTATTTAGTACTTTATAGAAAAATTTCTAATTTTTAACCTCTTTGAGAAAAAGAGTAAGTTATCCAGCCCACATCTGACAATGTGTGCATGAGTGAGTTCTCTGGCAGTTGAAGAAAACATCAACCAAATGGAAAACTATGAACAATATTAATGGATTATTATTTTAAGCTACTGAATTTGGGGTGGCTTGTTTTTACAGTAATTGTTTATGTTATAATAGACACTTCTACACAAAAATAGAAAATAACAAAATTTATTGATCTGCATACTGAAGGGTTTTCAGCATACTTTTTTCTGTAAAGGACTAGATAATTAATATTTTAGAGCTTGTGGGTTATAGAATCTCTATCACACTACAAATTAACTCCATCATTGTACAGGAAGTCAGTCATACACAGTAGGTGAATGAATACGGCTGTATTACAATAAAATATTATTTATAAAAACAGGAGGCAGGCCACATTTGGCCCAAAGACCATATTTTTCCAACTCTTGACATCAAGCATTTATTATGGGTTTAGAAGTTATCCTCAACAGAAGGAAAGAATGAATATTCCTATGGAAAAGGTATGAGTATTATCAGGTTTTATTTTATTTTGCTTTCTTGACCAATATATGTGTTTACAATCTGCTTTCTGATTGCAACTACTTATTACTAGCTCTGCAGTTCCTAACTCTGCATCTGGAGGGATTTTTCCTTGTCCATTGTTTTAAATGTTCAAACATGAGAAGATTATTGGAAAGACTATGTTTTCTGGGAGTCAATCCAGCTTAAAACAGAGCTTTCCTGTACAGTTCTTTACAGAGGGAATGCAGTAGCCTGTGAATTTATTTCCAGTTAAGAGCTGTCTTCAGTTAGACTTAGGGTTTTCTCACGTATAACACTTTAGAAATATTTGCTTCATCTGCTTCTACTCTTTTCTCAGGTATTAATATCTCCAACAAAAATGTTTATTTAAGCACAGATTTTTGTGTGGAAATCTGTTGGCCAAAGTACTCTGTGTTTAGTCATAGCCTGGATGCTCAGTGTAATGATCTTGAGACATTATGCCATGGCAGTCTTAGTGGGGGAAGTTGTCTCTACTTATCATGAATTCATTTACTCTGGGCCAGTTTCATTTATTTAACAAAGAATGCCAAGTAGAATGTACTTAGAGAAAAATCATATTTCAATCATGTCCCAATCTTATCATATACTATTTTTCACACTTTCCATATTGTATTTAGAGAAATCACCTTTCATGTCAATCCTTATTAAAAGCTATTTTAAAAACAGCCAACAAAATACTCAACTGATTCCAAAATTCTGCTGTTTATCTCCATCTATTAGCTGTGTTCTTATTAACTAAAGTGTAAATGATTATAATTTGCTCAGATATTTCATGATGTCATAACAAGTGTAATAAACTGCCCATCTGGGAATAAACGTATTTTTACTGCCCTCCCTTGTATTTCCTTTGATCAGTCAATTCTGCTATGTAGATGCCATTTCTAGCACCATATTCTTGGTGCCAAATTCTGTTCTGCCAGTGTCCTTTCAATAATAAGTGAAAAAAAACCCAATTCAACATTTTTCCCCTTAATATTAGTGATTGCTATTCACTAGAAATGTCACTTATATAACAAGCTTATTAAATGTATTGACAAAATGAAGGCAAATATTTTCAATAACTATGGCTAACTTTAAAATAACTTTATTTTTAAGTATACAAAGATACAGATAGATGCACAAATTTCTGATCTTTTGTAGAAGCAATTATATGGAAATTAGGGCTAACTGGCTTACCTTAGAATTTTCTTATTGTTAATATGGGGAACAAAATATTTTATCTTGAAATATTTTTTTCCAGTTGTATTCTTTATTCTTTAGGAAAGACTACAAAAGGTAGAAGATTATTGTGTACATCTATACAGTTATATACATTAATGCAATTTTCTCAAATGATCTGAAAATTTACGATTCACCTCAATAACTCATGCCACTAATTAAAAAATAAACAAGACAACCATAGTTAACTTATTCTCTTCTTGCTAGATGTTAAAAACCTTTCACAGGTAGAAATTAACTTTCTTGAAGAAATATTTCACACACATAAAACATTTTGTAGCATTCTTAATCTTCTTTGATTTCTATGCAATGTACTGCAACACAAATATAAAAGCACAAAATGTTCTCAGGATAGTATTATCTTTTAATGAAAACAAACAATTAGATTTTTTGAATTTTAATCATGTTCCTTTGTCTTTCAGAGAAAGAAAAATTAAATTAAGCTTTCTCTAGGTCTTTGGAATCCATGAAAGTACACTTCAGAAAAAAGCAAACCCATCTGTTTTTTACCTTTCAGGTCTGAAAATGAGCACTTCCTTCCTGAATTGCCAGCAATAGTACATGTTGGAACAAAACTACTGTTTTTCTTTGCGGATAAGTCAACATTTTCTCTAAATTCTTTTCAGTTGTTCATTCATATGATTAGGAATAATTCCACTTCATTGAAGTGGATTAGCAAAACATTTACAAAAAAACAGATAAAAACATTCACAATCTATTTTGTGAAATGAGTAATGTAATTTTTTTTTTATTTTTTATTTTAAAGATGTAGGGTACAATTCAGTGTTGGGTATGCAAATGGTCATTGTACAGGTAAAGTTCCAGCCTCACTTTGGTCCTCATGTCACCTGATTTGAGATCAGGTGCCCTTATTTGATGAAATGTGCTCCCTGACTCCCACTCCCTCCCCTAGCAGTTTCCCACTACTGTTTATCCCTTTCTTATAGTATTGTGATAATAGTTCATGGTCCACTTATGAGTGAGAACATGTGATACTCAGTTCTTTGTTTCTATGATAGATCACTGAGTATTACAGACTCTAAATCCATCACAGTTGCTGTGAGGTTCATAACTTTTTCCTTCTTTATGGCTGCATAATATTCCTTCATGTATATATATCACATTTTTAAAATTCAATCCACTTTCTATGGGCAGCACGGTTGGATCTATGTTTTTCTATAAGGGTGAGTTGTTTACCCTAATCTATAAACCTTTCCAAGTGTAATCATCAGGAAATGCCACAGCTAATTGGCCAGGGTCCTTGATTTTAAGCATTAATTTAAAAGAGAAGAAAAATAATAATTTTAATTGGTAGGTTTAATCTTAATTTCTCTATGATACAAAAGTCTAAAAGGTAAAGCCCAGGATAACAATCAAAATGAAATTGAGTACCTAAATCAAATACAACATTGTCATTTCATCTGTAACCCGATCTCCCCCATGATATTTCTGTGTCTATCAAGCCTGTCATTCTCTGGTGCTTCGTATGGCAATCTTATAATGTCATTGATAATTTGATAACATTGAGCAAGTAATTAGTGAGATTTGAAAGATACCTTTTGATGTTGTATTTGTATTTATTCATAAATATGGATCTTTTGGCTCTGTCTTGCCTTACAGTGACTTCCATGACTTTCAAGACTTTCAAGGGCAACTCTACTAGGGAAAATATATACCATATATATAAAATCTAAAGCCTGATGATGAGCCTCAAATTTACCCACGAAGCTTATCTTGATGATAAGGAGTTGATTTCCATCTTCTCTAATTTTCATAACTTCTTGAGCTGAACACAGAGAACTAGTCCCCAATATTATTTTAAGTCATAATTGTTAACAACAGTAGAAATTCAGCCAAAATATGTTGAATTAATATATGAATGTGAATGCATGCAATGTGTGTCTACATATTTGCATAATCATTTGCATGCATTGCATATTATTTTAGAGATATTAGAAATATTACATAATTTTTCTAGCAATGCAAAGAAGTGCTGATAAAATAAGGAGACTAAAACTTTTCAGAACCAATTTTATCTTAAATTTTGTCATTATCTCTTTAAAAATGTATATGCTGACATTTATTTTTCTTTCACTAAAATTAAGCCTACATATAACATAGTACAACTACATGTAGTTGATTATTTTACATATGTTTATACCTAGTTAACCACCACAGGCACCCTCATGCCTTCATTTTGGATAATGATTACGCCAAGTAACTACCTTTATATTGTTTACTATTATACAGTAATTTTTCCTAAGTTGAAACTTGCATGAATGAATCAGGTAGTATATATTATTTTACATCTCAGTGTTTTCACTCAACATTATGAATATGAGATTCATCCAAGTTAGTGTATGTATCATAGGTTTGCTGTTTCAATACTATGCAGTATTTTAGTATATTAATATATTATATGTTACATATTTTACTAATGATGTCTATTCAGTGGTTGTCAGTTTCTATATGCATTTTTTAGATTTAGTTCATAATTAACATTTTTTCAGAATGGTTTTATCAATTACCTTACTCCAACCAGTGAAATGTGAGAGCTCCATTTCCACATTTTTTACAACACTTCTGGTATTGTCAACTCTGTTCATTTTAACCACTCTGGGAGTGGAATTGAATATGTTAAGTAACATTTTATATACTTACTGGCCATTCAGGAAACCATATTGCTGAAATATCTTCTCTATTTATTGCATATTTTATTTGATTGTCTTTTCTGTATTGTTTTGTAACCATGCTACCTCTGAGTATGTGTAAATGACAAGTATCTTCTCCCAGGAATTTTATTCTTTTAGCAATGCATTTTTTGCCCTGAAATTTCTTATTTGACTTAAGTTTAATTTTTCAAAATTTTATGGCTATTCTATGTATTATGTTTTCTGTAAAAATACTTTTCTGACAAAAAGTCATAAAATACTCAATTTAAGTTTTTTTTCATTGTCTTTTTTTCTTTTTCTTTTAAAGGTGTGGGGTAAAATTCATGGTTAGGTACATATGTGGTCATCACACAGGCAAAGTTTGTGTACCCTTATTCAATTTAATGTTTCTGAATGTTTTATTTTTCCTTTTTGATATGGATCTGTGATCAATATCAATTTAGGTTTTAGTGTATATCTGATGACTGTATATGCATGGATCTCTTTTTGGACTCTATGTTCTATTTCTCTACACTTACACAAATACCTCATTGTCTTCATTTTTAGCTTTAAAACAACTCTTCTTATCTGGTGGTATACATTCTCCAGATTTATTTGTTCTCAGAAGGATTGTGTTGGACTTTTTAAAAATATAAATCCTGGATCTGTTTGTTAAGTTCTATAAAAAAGTTCAGAGACATTGATTGAAATTATAGTCTATATTTCAATTTAGGGAGAATTTATATCTTTATAATATAATGTTTCATTTGTTAATGTTACATCAATGTGGTATATTAAAATATTAATACTTATACCTTAACCTAAAATTTCAGATCTTATTAACATCATTTTCTGATACTAGTAATTTATTTAAAGATTATTCTATTGTCTGAATTGATAACTGGAATCACAAACCATAATATTTATAAGTCAAGGAATAATCCCAGCTAAGCTAAATTTCATCAGTGATAGGGAATTAAAATCCTTCCCAGACATCTAATCTCTAAGAGTTTTTGCCACCTCTTGACCAGCTCTACAAAAAACACTTAAGGAAGTATTAAACACAGAAGAAAGAAAAAAAAGATCACAATGTCCTTCTAAAAAATGCACAAAAAGTTGGAAAATACACATAAATCAACAAAAGAAAGACAACAAACAAGTAAACAAACAGCAACAACAACAAACTTTATAAGAATCTCATGACAGGGATAAACTCTTACATCTCAATAATTAGCCTGAATGTGAATGGACTGAATGCACCACTGAAAACACATAGAATGGCAAATTGGATAAAATATCATGATGTAACAATATGTTGTCTCCAAGATATTCATCTCACCAGGAAGGACACTCACAGACTCAAACTAAGAGGATGGAAAACAAGATTTCAGAAACTCAAAAGCAAGCAGGATTTTAAAAAATTAAAACAATATTCCTCTGTATTATTCGTCTAAATATATAGTTTTGTAACTAAGTCATTTTGGCTTATAATTTACTTTTGTCATTTATTCCGCTATTGGTTGACACATATATTACTTTTAAATATTTTTCTAAAAAATTGGAAAAAAAACATTATTCTATGCTCTACTATGAAATCAATTTTTTAGCATCTGCATATAAATGAGAACATGTGATATTTAGCCTTCTGTACCTGACTTATTAACTTAACATAGTGACCTCGAGACCCTTCCATGTTGCTGTGAAAAAAGATTTTGTTATTTTTTTATGGCTAAATAGTATTCCATTATATATTACATATTCTTTATCCATGCATCCATTGATGGGCACTTAGATTCCATATCTGACTTATTGTGAATAGGGCTACAATAAATCTAGGGGTGCAGATACTTCTTCAATATACTGATATTTTTCCTTTTGAAGATATATCTAGGAGTAGGATTGCTGGATCACATGGTAATTCTATTTTTAGTCTTTTGCAGAACCTTCATAGTTTTCTTCATAGTAGCTGCACTAATTTATTCCCACCTCTTATAGAGGCTAGAAAGGATAGAGGGAGAAGGGGATAAGAAGGGAATAAGGAGAAATTGAGTAAAGAATAAGAATTTATAGTCAGATAGGAAGAATAAGTTCTAGTGTTCTATAGCGCCATAGGCTGACAATAGTTAATAATAACTTATTGCATATTTTCAAACAGCTTTAAAAGAGGATTTTAAATATTCCTAACACAAAAAAGGTAAATGTTTGAGGTGATATTCTAATTTTTCTGATTAATTGCTCACTACATGTATTGAAATATTGCCTTCTACCCTATAAAATGTACAATTATTATACATTAAGTAAAAATAAAAAGACATTGCAAGTCACATATCTAATAAGAGACTTGTATATAGTATATATAAGTAACTCTTATAATCCAATAATAAAAAACAAGTCATTTAATTAAAAATGGGCATATGATCAGAAGACAGTTTTTCAAAAAAGATATGCAAATAATCAATAAAATATGAACTAATTCTCAACGTTATTAGCCAATGGCACAAGGCATATCAAAACCACAATGAGATACCAGTCTTCATCTATCAGGTTGACTATAATAAGATAGACAGACAATAACAAATGTTGTCAAGGATGTGGGGAAATTAAAGCACACATATACAACTGTTAAGAAATTAGAATGGTGTAGCTGCTGTGGAAAACAGTTTGGAAGTTACTCAAAAAGTTAAATGTGAAATTATCATGTAATCAAACAATACAAAAAATTACTATTTGGTCATAAAATAAATGAAACATTAAGATATGCTACATGAATGAACTTTGAAAGCATTACGCTAAATGAATGGAAACTGTGTATTGTATGATTCCATTTGTGGGAAACATCTAGAATAAACAAGTCCATAAAAACAGAAGTTGAATAAGTGGTTTACAGGGTCTAGGAGAATAGAGTGAATTGGGAGTAACTGCTTATTGGACTGAATTTCCTTTGGGGGTAATAAATGTTCTAAAATTAATTACAGTGATGGTTGCACCACTGTGAATTTACTAGAAACCACTGAATTGTGGTTAAATGAGTGAAGTGTATGGTAAGTAAAGTTTATGTCAATAAAGTTGTTATATAATAAAGAAAAAGAATGAAAAAGACAAAGTAACACAACTAATTTATAATTTGATAAAAAGAAAGAAAATAACAGAAAGGAAAAGGAGCAGAAAAAAATGTTAAGGCTACATCAATATAATAACAATGTATTGTGCATTCTATATAAATACAGAAAAGTATATTTGCCAGAGTTAATTTTAGGGAGATGGAAATTTTTCTTCTTAAACCATTCTAAGTTATGTTGTTTGAGATATAAGACAGACTATACAAGACCAGAGTATGGTGAGAGTTGCCATAGGGGAATGATATAGATAAATTCAGATACAATAGAAAGCTGTTTTTTTAAAAAATTATACCTCCAATCCCTGTAATTCAGAGTGGTAAATAAGTAATTCATAAAAGATGAAAACAAATACTCTTGGTGATGTTTTTGGAAATTTAAGAGTGTAGTTCTTAGAATCTTGAAAAACATTTTGAGACTTAGAGAATAGAGGTGATATTCTGTAGGTCTTTGCTGATATATTGACAATAACTTTGGTATAACTCAAAGCAATGGGAAATTTGGACCACATTCAATGATTTCTGAGAGACGGGGCAACCCAAAACACACCAGACAAAATAGATCAGTGAAAAAAAAAACTGTACAATAACGAATAATTCTATTTTCTTCTTATTCATGAACATTCAAATTAAGATTTTGTTCACATCTGTAGGTCTGATTAAATCTTCCAATCTTTAATAGTTTGCCAGTGTTTCAAAAGAAGATCTAAATACATGCAGCATTATGTGAATTACCTTGTGTCATCAAATTCTCACAATTTCCAAATGGATTAGCTAGCGATAGAGCTGTCATTATTTAACCAAGCCCAATTGGAAGCTTAAGCCTCTGTGGGCCTTGGTTGCATTTCACTGGGTTATTCCGATTTATCACCAGCTTAGAGGATCCAGGAAACAATATTCAAGGAAATCTTACAAAATAATCTCATTCAAGCTCTTAGAAAGATGGAAGAGATGTGTTTGGGATTAGGAAACAAGGCATAAAATATCTTATGATTTTGCCTAAAACAAAGGTATTCTTTGCGCAGAAAATTTGCATATAGTATAAAAATGCATTTGCCAGAATTTTTTCCCAAGCAGTATATGGTACTAGTTTAGAATGTATTGCCGGTAGTCTCTGAAACTTGAATGTGAACAACTGTTTTGTCAAAGCCAGGGGAACAGTAGGGTTGATGGAAATAAGATTGCGATTAAACAGAAAGATAGGAAAGGTATGTGATGAATTCCGTTCTTTTTGTTTAACTATTTCGTATAATATTCAATAATAACTTGCAGAAAATCACAGAAATCTTGAGGCAAGAAAAACTTTAAACAAATATTTTATTAGCAACAAAATATTTGCTAAGAAAAATTTTCAGTTAAAGGTATTGTTTTCAATAACCCATTGCAAAATATAGAGATGCCCCCATTCAGAAGAAGAAATGTAAGTTACTGAAAATCAGGGTTGCATACATTGCCGCAGTCAAAGAGGTGATAGGAAGTTCTTGAGATTATCCCAGGATTATGAGTCAGATTCTATCAAAACACCAGGAATTGGGAATTTTTTGTAAGACACGAGAGCAGCTTAGCTGTAAAGAGGTTGTAACATTTTGATCATAATGGTAGCACTTAAAAAACACTGTGCAAGGTTACATAAACCAGCATGGAGACACAAACACTTATTATCTCATTTATCTGTGAAATCTAAAAAATACATATCTCACTTATATGTTAAATCTGTAAAAAACTAAACGCATAGAAGTGGAGAATAAAATAGAAGTTACCGGAGGTTGGTGTTGGGGTGGATGGGGAATGGAGAGATGTGAGACAAAAGTCCCCAAATTTCAGTTAGACAGAAGGAATAAGTTCTGGTGTTCTACTGCACAGTATAATGATGTATTGTAAATTTCAATATAAATGAAAGAGGAGATTTTTTTTTTGACTCAGGGTCGCACTTTGTCGCCCAGGCTGTAGATCAGTGACATGCTCACAGTTCACTGCAGCCTCCAACTTTTGGGCTCAGGTGATCATTGTGCCTCAGCCTTCTGTGTAGTTGGTACTACAGGCACATGCCACCATGTCTGACTTTTTTATTAATTGTATAGATGAGGTCTCACTATATTGTCTAAGTTGGTCTTGAACTCCTAGGATCAAGCAATCCTCACACCTTGGCTTCCCAAAATGCTGAAATTGCAGGTGTGAGTCACTGCTCCCAGCCAAAAGAGGGTATCTTAAATGCTTTCACCACAAAAAGTGAAAAAATTTGAGGAGTATGCTAATTAGTCTGATTTGATCATTCCACAACGTATAGACTTATCCAAATACTACATTGTATCCCATAAATATGCGCAATTATTATTTGTCAATAAAAATAAAATTTAAACATGGATATGAAAAAAGTAAAAAAAATAGTGGGGAATATATTATTTTGCAAACAAATTCAGCCGAATTTTGTTTTACCCATATTGCTGGAATTAATAAAGATCGTGTAGCCTCATCAAAGACTACTGATTCTAATGTCAAGTCCTCCTTAAACCACAACCACCCACGATAAGGCTTCCCTTCTTTTTCCCTTTCTTTCCTTCCATAGCTCCTGTTAAGGTAGTCTCCAGGGATACCATGAGAGAACATAAAAAAGGCAAGCAGGCTCAAATCATTATTTATGTGATTTTGAGCTCAAGTGAGAGACCCCAAAGGAAATAGTGAATTTATACATACCAGTGAACTGAACCTGATCCTGAAGAATTTTACTTGATAGTGATGAAAGTGAAAATAATAAAGTTATGATTCTTGGCCAATTTCCCTTGTCACTTGTGTTCAATGGTGGATAATTTCACCACTCTTTTTAAAAATTATGTTACAAAATTTATTTTTACAAGTGAACCTTTTGGGCATATTGGAAAAAATGTCTTGAGTTTCTGAAGAAAAAAAATAAAACAGAGCTTTATTTAGTCTGAATTTGTATGGAACTTTGAAGTGGTATTTTGAAAAGACAATTTTCCAAACGAAGGGGTAAAGTCTGAATGAAGGAAATGAAAACAAGTGCTCTACAGGAAAAGAAAAAGATTGAGGCAGATTATTACATAAATATAACTGTATATTCATTATATGTCAACATTTGATACAGGCAAGTTTGTGAATTTATTTGACATATTCAGTTTATTTGGTAAGACAACATAATTTACCATATCTCTTTCAGTATGAAGCTCTAAAGAATAAGCAAAACGACATACTGTTGATGAAGTCCAAACATACATACAGCCTTTATTCTTAGGCTGTGAAACTGTAAGGTGAGTGGGAAATTTGCACAGTAACTGTAGATCTATAAGGTGTCATCTCTCAATGAATTCATTGTCAATTTATTCTAAGCACAATTAAATGAGTAATTATGCAACAACAAATAAACTTTGTGATGAGACTATTTTCACTAAGACCACTTCTATAAAAGATATTCAGATTAAGAAATAAAGAAATGTATATTATTGCCAAATTTATCTCTAAATAAATTATTAGGATTTATTTTATAAAAATAATTCGAGAGAAGTCAAAAAGAGCAAAATGAGAGAAATCTATAAAAACCTATAGCTAAAAGTCAGAGGCTCTCTGAGCTACTTTAGGTCTAATGATTGATTTTCAGGAAGGATAAGTTAAAATTGTCCTGCTCATCTCTTTATCAAAAATAAATGGATAAAATCCAGAGTCCTTTGTGTGAATTGAATAGTTACACAGTGTTTTGAGAGTGGACTTATTATTTTAGACCAAATTAAACTCTATTCATAAACCTTGGTTTTTATTTAACCCAAATTGCACCATTTATTTATTTATTTTTTTGTTTGTTTTTAATGTCCACAATTAGCTGAGATTTGCTGAAGATAAGCTGCACTTGTCTCTGCTATTCTGGAATTCTGATTGAAGAAACAGCTCTTACAAAGGGCACGACTGTCTCATGGTACAGGGCAGATAATAAATGGTGGGACCAGACATTGGCTTATACTGTTTCTTACTCAGACATGGCAAACGTCACTTGAGTTTTAATTCAGTTGGTCAAAAAGTCAATGACACGAGGAATTATAACTCTACCAGGGAAGAGAGAAGTAGGAGATAATAAAATCTACCACCCATGAATAAAGTTTAAAAAATCTATTATCTCCAGTATTTTATGCCCTAGAGCTAGCCACATATACATATTACATGAAAAGTGCATATTTTCATTGAAGTAATCAAAGAAAGTATATTTCCGGTACTTGCATGCATTTCAACAGCTATGCAATGTTTCATTTTAGATATGAACATGTTTTCTAAAAGTGTGAACAGTTTTGTAGTTAGCATCCTTATTTAAATTAATAGTGTATCCTAATATATCAGAATATACCCAATGGTGATATTGCTGACTTATAGAGCGTTTAAATTTCCATGAGTATTACCATAATGTAATCTAAATATATCATACCAATTTACAACCCACCAATAATATAATATATACAATTTATATTTTTTTAGGAATTTAAATCTACTAAGTGACAATACCAGAGAACATCACTAGGGTGATTAAACAAACAGGCAAAATACAATAAAAAAATAGTCTAAGTGACAAAAGAGAGATTCAGAATTTTCTAGCCTATGTAAGAGGAAGGATAGAAATCAGTTATTTGAGCTTGAAGAATATGTAGACTTCCCTCAAGTAAAAATTGTTGGGGAAAGTCTCAAATTATAAGTGATGATACGAAAACATAGGTAAAAATGAAAATAATTTTGGTAAGTCTGAATAGTTTATTAACAGATTAAAAGTCAAAGACTTTTTGAAGGTTTATTTTGCTTTTAATTGATACATAACTATTGTACATATTTATAGCACACAGTGTAATGTTTTGCTACATGTACACATTGTGTGATGATCAAATTAAGGTAGTTTGTATGTCCACTACTTTTTATCGTTGATCATCTCTTTGAGGTGGGAGCATTCAAAATCATCCCCTCTAGCTTATTGGAATATATAATATTTATTGTTAACTAAAGTCAACCTTCAGTGCAATAGAACACAAGAACTTATTTCTTCTTATCTAACTGCAACTTTGTCCCCAATGACCACCAACCTCTCCCTCTCCATCTTACCCTTCCCAACCTCTGGTAAGCACCATTTTACTCTCTACAGCTAGATCAACTTTTTCTAGGTCCTACATATGAGTCAGATCATGCGGTATTTGTCTTTTGTGCCTGGCTTTTTTAAATTTAACATGATGTCCTCTAGACGCATCTATGTTGTCACAAATGATAGCATTTCATTTTTTAAGTGGCTGAATAATACTGTGTCATGTACATATACTACAATTTCTTGTATTTATTCATTCCCTGAGGAGCACTTAGGTTGATTCCACATCTTGGCTATTGTGAATAATGATGCAGTAAACATGGGAGTGAAGATATATCTTTGGCATATAGATATCTTTTCTTTTGGATATATATCCAGCTGTGGGATTGCTGGTTTGTATCGTTGCTCTATTTTTAATTTTTTTGTGACAGTTCCATATTGTTACTCATATTGACTCCACTAATTTTACATTCTCACCAACAGTGTATAATAGTTCCCCTTTCTCCACATCCTCACCAGCATTTCTTATTTTAGGAGTTCTAGATAATGTCCATTCTAAATGGAAGAGGTGCTATCTCATCATGGTTTTGCATTTTCCTGATAATTAGTGATGTTGAACATGTCTTCATGCATATCTTTTTTTTGATAAGTGTTTATTCAGGCCTTTTTCTCATATTAAATAAAAACAGTCTTAAATTATAATCTGGGTAACAATGTGGAGGACATTGAGTTTTGGGAGCTGAAGTTCATATATGATTTGGTGGCAAAACAAATCCACTAAGAGTTAGATTATGTGATAAAATATAAATATTGTGATATGATTTTATCACAAACACACACTCAAAAACTAATATGGTAAAAGAATGTGGAATTGATTAGACATGAAGTGAAGTTAGGGAACATAATGTCAAAGTCATAAGTGGAGGAAAATTAGGGAATCGGACAAGTAGCATGGTTTAGAATGAGATTGGAAAGGAAGAGGCAAATGTGAGTTATTTCAAGGTTACAATCCAGAAAATAGCAATGGAATAGGTAAAGAGGGTATGCCGGTAGTGCAAAATGGCTAAATAAAGGATTAATAAGAGATTTTTGAAATAAAGTGTCTGAGATGATATAGTCAACTTTAACAGAAATAAAAAGTCAGTGAAAATAGTTGATTTGGGTTGGATTGATAAATTATTCTATAATATTTGTTTTTATCCATTTTGACTCAAACAGAAATGACTAGGAACGTTTTCTCTTAGAATTTCTTGTCATAGCTTCTAAGGCTTCAGGATTACAGAGAAACCTTCCTATCATCCAAGTTCAGTTATAAGATTTATAAGCAAATCAGAACAGTAGGAGAAAGCAATTTTAAGCCTGAAGATACTCCCTAGAATCTATCTTAGGAAGGCATCTTTTAAATGACATCGGGTATGTTCATCTTACCCTCAAAGGGAAGCAGGTACATTTACAATAACTTCATAAATCATAATAAATTATGAATTTTGGGGAGAAAAGCAATTGCAAATGTACGTTAACTGGCAACCGTGACAGCGTGTAATATATTCAGCTTAGTGTGAAATACACAAAAAAACTTTATTTTTATACACATAAGTGTGGATGATAACATGGACCTCATCCATCACATTGCACTATCGTTGTTTTAAAGTATTCTTAATATACTCTTAATGCAATATGGGAAGTTTAGTATCCATTCATCAAGTTGTATTAGTATTATTGTTGGTTATTATTGTATTACGCTAATATAATACAGTTCTTAATATAACATTGTCAAAGACCATACTGTACAGTAACATTAATATTAGAAAATTTTCATGTATATTTCCACACTGTTTGTGAATCTTTTATGAGTTAAGATGTAATAAGAAGCTCAGAAATATCTGTTGAGACTACAAGAATATCCATGAGGGAACGTTATTAATGTGTTATTTTTGGCATTCGGCAGGAATTCCCAAGAAGGCAGTCTCATATGAGCCAGTAAATCTACTTTAAGGGTTAACAACATTTTCTACCCCAAGTGTCATATAAGAAGAAATGATTTTCCTTATAAAAAAAGGTAGGTTGAGCATTCACCCTTTCAGTATCTATTTGGTTTTGGTTCCTATTTACCAGGTAAAAAATTGCAATCCAATTCAGGAGATAAGATACACAAACAAAAAGTAGTTAATTAGATGCTCAATCATCAAAATGTTAGTGCTAATTATTTGAAAGATGAACAATCCCAGACACAACTGGAGTTACAACATTATTTTAATAACAAGGATACTGTAATTTTATGTCAAATGATATCTAAATAACCACCGAAATAATGAGGCTGATGTTCATATTATAGGAACACAAAGAAATTTTCTTGTGCATGAGAAATGAGAAGTTTCGTGGAAGAACAAAATGTGTAGAATAAAGCAAAGTGAAGAATTAAGACTGATTGTGGTATTGTGAGCTTGGAGTAAAGAAATCTGCTTGGTTCTAAATGAAAATTAAACAGAAACAGGAAATATAGAGCTAGATTATAGTTTTCTAAATTAATCCTGTGAAGTCTGAAAAAATACTTGGAGGTTATTAGTATAATGTAGAATTGATAAATTATTATTTTAGGTTGATAAATATGTCAGTGTGCTATTACATAGGAAACAAAAAGATAAAAGAATTTAGGAACAGAAAACTAGCTGGTAAAATTCTAGACTAGGAGAAGTAACAGATTGGAGAAAGATACAATTTATCTTGAAAAAAATATTTACATATTTAAAAGTTAGGTGACACTTCCAAAATGAACTTTTTAATGAACTTTTCAATGTTGGAAGAATCTGGAATTGTTTGTATATTGTCAATGAAAAATATGAAACACTAACCTAAAAAAATATTGCAAAGCTACTTAAATCAGAAAAGAAAAAAAAAGGGGTAGTTAAGAGGGAGTATGAATTCTCCTCTGAAATATTGATGGAGTCATCCCATGCTTCCCATATGAAAAACAAATTCATGAGGTAAATTATAGTAGTGAACATTGATTTTTGAATCCAGTGATAACTGCAGTCATAAGTTAGAATCAACTCAATCAAAAGAGAACCTAGAAAAAAACAAGAGCAGAAGGTCAAGGACACTTGCCTCTCATTTATGATTTAGCAATAATATATTTTCTGATGTGAAATGTAAATCAAATGAAAAGACAAGGATCTCTAAAATACACACTTAACATGTAGAGTTAACATAGAGATTTTTCTCAACCTGGTACATAAAGCACAAGGCCCAATTCCAATATCATAAAACGGTAAAGCTCTGGTAGCAGAGGAAAAAAATCACCATATTTTATTTGCACTACTTTCAATATTGACCTGGCCAGAAAAAAAGGAAAGAAAAAAAAAATCCCTGTTTATAGCCTCCATTTCTTTTGGTGAAGAGGATTTTATTGAATTTTTGACACTTATTAAGATCAAGACTTTATATGTGAAATCTTTTTTTTTTTTCTTGCATGGTCCACTGAGTAGAATGCCTTTTCTAATGTCAGAAAACATGATATATCTAATCAGCTCTGCCTTCTGAAGAACATGTTCAGTCAAGTAGTAGGAGAATTCCATTTGGTTGAATGCATTTTGGGAGTAGATGGTTTTCTGCATAGCTGAGTCAGACAGTGCCCTCACAGGATGACTAAAGTGGTTACAGGGGAAATTTATATCTCTCTGCCATTTAAAACTGAACCTATTATCCTGGAAAATAATGACTAAAAATAAACCTATTTTTCTATCATCTTTTATATATGTGTGTACATTATATATGTATATATATGCACAAATATGCATGCATATGTGCATGTATGTATACGTCAGATACAATAAAACAGAGATTTCCCAGAGATTGTGAATTTGAACTTTTGAACTATTGATGGAACAACTCACTACAATTTCAGTGGGCATATATGAATGTCATCATAGAAGTGGAACGCTACACTAAGTACTGAGTTTTTTCTTAAAATCTCAAATTAATTAGCCATTGACAATATCATTATTTCTGAAAATCGTACACAGGTGAGGTTACATTGGTTGAATGCATTTTAGAAGTAGATGGCTTTCTGCATAGTTGATTTAGAGATTTATGAATCATGCAGTCTACTGTATAAAACATTTTTTGAATGTAACTTGATACTGATAGTTATTTAATTATGTATGTCTGTGCATATTTTAGGACACAGTCTATTTCACTAGGGATATTGCTCATATTTTTAAAATTATATTTTAACTATTTTTATGACCCTGTCTATATTGAAGTCATTTTAAAATACTATTGTGCATCTTGCAACCAATTCTCCAAAATGTTGAATAGTTATTTGGTTTTTTATAAACCATAATGCTCAATCATACCCTCACACACATATACTCCAATACATAATTATGTGTGCCAAATTTCATTTTATTGTAATGAAAGTTTATAGACTATTTATGACAGTAAATATTTTTCTAAAATAAATAATGCATATGAATCTTTATTCTTTTCTTGTTCCCAGTTATGCAAGCATATAAGTATACTTAAACAAGTTCTGTGATTATTACTCACCCCTTTTAACCTTTTATGCTTTCATGAAAATTAACAAGTCATAAATTCCAGAAAAATTACCTCATTTTATTGAGACCAAAATATAGCTCGACCTGATATGTATAATGTATGACCATAAGCATTTGGTTGTATCAAAGGAAATAATCAGCAAAATGGAGGGCAGTCTATGGATTGAGAGAGAATATTTGTTAACCATATGTCAGACAAAATGTTAACAACTACGATATATAGATAAATCAAGTCAATACCAAATAAAACAACAATAAAAATAAAATGATTAAAAATGGGCAAAAGACTTGAATAGACATTTTTCCAAAGAAGATATACAAATAATCAAGTAAGTAGAAAGGTGCTCAACATCACTAATCATTAGTAAAATGCAAATAAACCACAACGAGATGTCACTTAACAACCTTTAAAATAGCTATTATGAAAAAGACCAGAGATAACAAGTGTTGGCAAGGATGTGGGAAAAATAGAATAAAAATTGTTACCGCCATTATGTGAATAAATATAGAGATACTTCGAAAGTATTAAAAATAGAACTACCATACGATCCAGCAATCCCTATTCTGGGTATATACCAAAGGAATGAAGTTAACACCATGCAAAGATATTTGCACCCTGATATTCATTCCAGCATTCTTTAAAATAGCCAAGATATGGAATCAACCTAAGTGTTCATCAATGGATAAGTAAGTGGATAAAGAAAATGTTGTATGTGTATATACAATGGCATATTATTCAATCTTTTAAAAAAAAAGAATATCCCTTACTTTTGACAATATAGATAAACCCAGAAGGCATTACACTAAGTGAAATAAGCCAGACACTTATATTTGAAAGAAACAAGAAACTCAAATACTTAGAAACAGAATAGAACAGTAGTTTTCAAGGGTGGAAAGTTGAAAAAAAATGGGGAGATGCAGGTCAAATAGTGCAGTTATGTAGAATGGATAAGTCTAGAGACCTAATGTGCAATGTAAGGATTATGGTTAATATTGTACTCAGAAAATTTGCTAAGAAAGTAGATTTTAGGTAATTTTACCACACACACAAAAGTGAACTATGTAGGATGATGGTTATATTTATTTAGTTCACTGTATTAATTATGTCACTATACACACACACATACATACCTATATAGAGAGATATAAAGTCTGACAATTAAATTAGCAAACTTTCCACCATATGCTTATACTGGCAGCACAGTGCAAACAACTTGGTGAGGTTTCATAACCTTGGTACATCAGTAACTCACAGCCGGTTTGCGTTGATGTGTGGTGGTGTCTCGCTAAGTGGCATTCATTGTTGTTGCTGCATGTTTTCGTGAGCTCTTCTGAGAATTTAAGACATTGAATTAGAGCAATGAACAAACATTACATTTCTAGTTAAATTTGGCAAGAGTGGAAGTGAAATCAGGGACATGTTAGTCTATGTTTATGGGGATAATGGCATGAAGAAATTGATAGGATACAAATGGATTAAACATTTTTTCTGAGGGGACAGAAAGTGTCACTGATGAAGAGATATCACAACAGCCAGTAACAAGCAGAACTGAGGAAAACATTGCAAAAATTTGTCAGATCTTGCATCAAAATCATGTGAGAAGCATAGCCAACCAAATAAACATTGAGAGACAAACAGGAAAACCTTAACTGAAAATCTTGGCATGAGAAAGATGTGCAAAATGGTCCCAAAGGAGCTCTTGTATCACAACAATGCACCAGCTCACACAGCACTGTCTGTGGAGAAATTTTTAACCAGTGAATAAATAACTTTATTGGAACACTCTCCCTACTCACCTTATCTGATCTCCAAAATCTTTTTTATTTACCTGAAGATAAAGCAAATATTGAAAGGAAGACATGTTGATGACATTCAGGACATCAAGGGTATTACAACAGCTCTGATGACCATTCCATAAAAAGAGTTCCAGAATTGCTTTGACAGGTGGACTAGGCATAGCTTCCCAAGGACAGTACTTCAAAGGTGACCATAGTGATATTCAGCAATGAGGTATATATCACTCTTCCTAGGATGAATTCATGAACTTATGAGACTCAGTAGATCAAAATACCCTGCTGTACAGCTTACATATGTGTTTAAGGTGTTAAAACTAGCAATTATTTTATCTTTATTTTGTACATTTTAAAGGCATTTCAAAAGTTAATATAACACAATATAAATATGGTGAAGCTTGTGTAAAAGACAGCTTGGAAGTTCCTCAACAAGTTAAACATAAAATTGTCATATGACTTAGCAATTTCATTTTTAGCTCTACATAAAAAAAAAAAAATGTAAGCAGGGACCCAAACACATACATGTATCCTATGTACACATTAGTATCATTCACCATAATCACAGGTAGAAACAACCAACATGACCATCAACAGAGGAATGAATAAATGTGATATGTATATATAGTGAAGTATTATTCAGCCATAAAGCAATGAAGTCCTTATGCATGTAACATCTATGAATTGACAATGAAAATACTGTGGAATAAGACAACCACAAAAGTACAAATATTGTGTGATTCCATTTATAGGCAAAATATTGAGACAGAAAGTAGACTGTAGAGAAGCTGGGGTGAGGGGAATGGAGACATAGTGTTTAAAGGGTACCTAGTTTCTATTTGTGGTAATAAATAATTTTGAAAATAGATAGTGATAATGATTGTACAACATTGTAAATATAATCACCATTGAATTCAACACTTAAAAATGGGTAAAATGGCAGATTGTATTTTTTAAATGAGAACCTCACTCTGTTGCCCAGTGCAGTAGTATGATCATGGCTCACAGCAGCCCTGACCTCCTGTGCTCAGATGATCCTTCCACCTCAGCCTACTGAGAGAACTACAGGTGTACACCACCATGTCTGGCTAATGATTTCCATTTTTTTTTTTTTTTTAGAGACGAGGTTTTGCTATGTTGCCTCAGATGGTCTTGAATTCCTGGGCTCCAACAAGCGGTTCTCTCAGCTCAGCCTCCCAAAGTACTGGGATGACAAGTGTGAAGCACTGCACCTAACCACAAATTGTATTTTATATATATTTACCACGATCAATTATGCTAAAGAATAAAAAAAGGAATAGAAACCATTATTTTACTATTTGCTTTGTGTTCAATTTTTCTTATACATTTCAATTAACTAAATGCTGTCAGTCAGCAGAGTTAATTTTTAAAAAGACAAATTTACCTTATAATCATAATGCCTGAAAAAAAATGAGAATATCATTAAACAGTCATAGTAGTAGTTAGGGGGAAAAAAAAACCAATTCCTTCTTGTTGTTAAAAAAAGAAAAAATATATTAATCATTCCAAAGTAGAGACCTGGAGATTAAGAGAAATGGTAGCATGGTGCCTGTTGTCCCAGTTACATGCGAGGCTGAGGCAGGAGGATCACTTGAACCCAGGAGGTTGTAGCTGTAGTGTGATATGATTGTGCCTGTAAATGTCCACTGCACTCCAGCTTGGGCAAAATAGTGATGTCCTGCATTCTACAATTAAAACAGAGAGAGATAGAGAGAAAGAGAGAAAGGAGGTAGGGAAGCAGCAAAAGAGGAAGGGAAAGAAAGAAGGGAGGGAGAGGGAAAGGAAGGAGGGAGGGAGGGAGGGAAGAAAGAAGGAAGGAAGGAAGGAAGGAAGGAAGGAAGGAAGGAAGGAAGGAAGGAAGGAAGGAAGGAAGGAAGGAAGGAGGGAGGGAGGGAAATTGTACCTAATGTGACTTACAATTATTCTGTTCTTATTAAGCTTATCTGTATATTGAGATATTGTTTTGTAGAAGAATATCAATTACTAAGCATGAGTCACTGCAAATTTGGAGCCACTTTTGCTGAAATAAGATTATATTCCTTTGAGGAGCCATCGTAGCCTCTGCATACACCTGAAACAGCATCACTTTGGGCAGATCGTTATCCACAGTGTAGAGAAGAAACAGTGAGGGATTGATCAAAACTTTGTTTTCTCTCTAATTGGATGTCGAAGCTGTACTGGTCCTCACTCCTTTGAAATATAATGGTCTGAGGTTCCTGGAAACTTGTGTGAAAGAGTAGAAATCAAAGAGGGTTATAAAACCTATTGATAAGAAGGGGTTGAGTATGTAAGCAATTATTTATGGAAAAATAATGAATGAGACACATTTGTATTATATCCTAAAAATCTTCATAACAACAGTTTAAGTATGACACTTTAGGAGTTTTATAAGAAATATCCAATTCTTATTTTTCTTTAAGGCAAGCAAGAATGGAGGAAAAATATATTTTAAAAAATCAGATTACATATAAAAACTTCTTTATTTAGACCAATAACCATAGCTAGTGATTTATGCTACATTGTTCATCTTTTGGCATTATTTGGGTTCCATTAATTTTTGTGCAGGTAAATATAATTTAATTGTATATTATATATTATATGTTCCATAATTTTCATTTTATATGTTTGGATTCATATCATGCCCAACTTTTGAGTTATCTGAAAGTAATAGAGTGTAATATTAATCTTTTTGTCTCCAATCCAGATCATCAAAGTAAAAGCACACTCAAAGCAGAAGTTTTAGACTGCATATGTTTGTATTAACATAAAATGTGTAGTTACTCTGGATTTGGATTTTTATTGATGCTTCACTTTTTAAAAAAAGGTGTTGAAAGAAGCACTCTCTAATTCAATGACAGAGTTGGCCTTGCCCATGTGCCAGAATGAACATATTTACATTTCTTTTTAAAAGTTAGTGCCTTCTACCTAATATCAATATTATTATGATGGTATAATGTTCATGATACAAGGAAGAGAAATTGATGCTTCTGTGTGTATGTATACATATACAATTTATATATGAATAAATTTACATATATGAATTAAAATATAAAAGGTAATTAAAGAAAATGCATATACAATTTTGACTTTTGGCCCTAAAAGTTATGATCAATTAAAGAACTGTTGTGATTCTTTGCATATCATATTGCTTGCAATATGTCAAATAGTATGACTATGTTCTCTCACATTTACAATGCGAAATTCTGTAGATTTCTTTCATGATATATTTTTGTTGAAAATTATCTCTTTAAATTTCTTCCTATCACACATATGAGACACTTTCAAATTTTTATTTCTAATGTTTTGCCCTGCTTAGCAGTTGTTTTTCTTGAAGTCAAAATATTTTTTAACCCGCCATGGATCGTCCATTTTTACAAAAAGTAGGTAAAACAAATCAAGATTAAGCAAGATGGTGGCATAATATTTCCAGGATACGTGTTTATGAGCCACAGCTCAGAAAGAAGTAGATTTAAACTAGTCACTTAGAAAATTTATGAAAAATTAATTTTTAAAATCTTTACATTCATGCCAACACCATCCATGTTCAGTAGATCAAGCCTGAGTCTACCATATTTTCTAAGTATTACTTTTCTTACTTGTATCTAATTCATGTTCTATATATTTTTATTCTGTGTACACTTCTGACTTTTCTGTTAAAATTACTGTTATATCCACATTTTTTCTATGCTATAGGAAAGAAATAAGGCAAATTATTTTAATCATTCATCTATTCAATAATTACTTATGGTGTTTATGCTCTCTGCCAGTCTTTTTGGCAGTGAGTAAAATAAGAAAAAAAATCCTGGCTCCTATGAAGCTTACATTTCTATTGGATGAGAGAGACAATAAAAAAAGAAAATAAATATAAAACATGTCAAATGGTGATAAGAAGTACATAGAAAATAAAGTAGGTTAAGTATAAAATGTGGTACAGCTGGAAGAAAAAAACATTTTGTATATGGAAGTCATAAAAAATCAGTATAGATTTGAAGTGGAGGAGTAAGCTACAAGCACATCTGCTTTGCTTGATTTTTTTAATGTGATTATCATCATTTTCTACAGTTTCTACATCTAAGGGTAGAAAATTAGAACTCACAAAAAGAAAAATGAAGAAATTGTCCATCAGTTATTAACTTAACTTTTTAAAAAATTTTTATTTTAAAGACATGGGGATAGAATATTATGCAGTCATAAAGAAGGACAAATATATGGACTTTGCAGCAACGTGGATGAATTTGTAGTCGATCATACTCAGTGGTTTATCACAGAAACAAAGAACTGAGTTCCATATGTTCTCACTCATAAGGTGACCTTGAACAATCATAATGCTGTAAGAAAGTTATTGGCAGTAGTGGAAAACTGTCAGGGGAAGGGGGGGGTGGGGTTGGCAGTTGAGGGAAACTGCTAGGGGAGGGAGGGGCATACCTCATCAACAAGGGTACCTGCATGATCGATGTTTATATACCCAACTCTGAATTGTACCCCACATCTCTATAATAAATAATAATTTTTTTTAAAGAAGAAAAAAAGATGTGGGGTACAATTCAGAGATAGGCATACAAATGGTGATTGTGCTGGTAAAATTTGGGACTCACTTTGGTCCCCCCTTCACCTGGCAGGTACCCTTATTGATAAAGTGTGTCTCCACCCTCCCCTGGCAGTTTCCCACTACTGCCAATCTCTTTCTTATAGTATTATGATCATTGTTAAGGATCTGCCTATGAATGAGAACATGTGTTACTCAGTTCTTTGTTTCTAAAATAAATCACTGAGTATTATAGACTCTAATTCCATCTAAGTCGCCATGAAGTTCATAATTTTGTCATTCTTTATGACTGTATAATATTCCATCTTGTATATGTACCACATTTTTTTTATTCAGTCCACTTTCAAAGGCAGCAGGGCTGGTTCCATGTTTTTGCTATTGTGAATAATGCTGCAATAAATATGCTGTGCGGGTATCTTTTTCACAGAGTTATTTGAGTTCCTCCAGGTATAGTCCCAGAAGGGGAATTGCTGGGTCACCACTTTGTTTTCCACAGAGGTTGTACTAGTTTACATTCCCACCAACAGTGTAGAAGCATTTTCCTTTCCTCGCATCCTCTGTAGTTATCTGTTGTGCTTTGAGTTATTGATGATGGCCATACTCACTGAAGTTAGGTGGTATCTCAGTGTGGTTTTAATTTGCATTTCTTTGATGATTAGTGCCTCTGAACTGGTTTTTATTATGAACTCTATCATTCTCAGCAGCTGACATAATAGAATGACAAAATGACTTATTGAAGTCTCAGACAGCATCAGATGCAGGTGAGAACTTGCTCAGGAGCTGGCTTAGAAGGTGAAGTGTATGGTATCTCTTTGTGGCACATATACTGTGCCATTTTTTTCCATATACAGAATACTTGGCTCTGCATATTAAACAGTGGAAGAGGGGGCATCAATCCTTTTATTATAAAAATACTCATTTCCTATTTGCAAAATTGTGCCTTTATCTTTGGGATTTGCTGGTCTAGATGTCATAGTGACCAAGGGAGAAATGCTTGCATTGGGGGACTCAAAATAGTTCAATTGCGCTTGAAGAAAAGATGGCTAACAGGCTTCTTTAAGCTTACCATATTGAGTTATCAAAAGTAAAAATGAGAAGGATTACTGCACAGACTGGGGTGATTGATTCTGATTATCATAGAAAAATAATGCTACTGATTACATGAAAAAAGGTATTTTGAGTATACTTGTAAACCAAAATGTATTCACTATATTCCTATGCTCACTAGTAAATATTACCAAAGTATTACCAAAGATAACAATAATCCAATTTAAGTAGAAACACAAATGACATAGCACAATCAAAAACAAAAATTTGGAGTAAATCTGCCAGATAATTAAATATTGTCTCCTGAGGAACTTATTGAAAGTAAAAAAAAAAAAAAAAAAAAATTGATTGGATGGTGTAGGAAAAAAGTTAAACAGACCAACTGTTACTATAAGACAGTTTTAGGGAAGAGAACTGAAGAATTATCATCATTATGGATATTTCATTTCCCTCTTTAAACACACACACATAGACATCTATGTATATGAGTATTTATTTATAAAGAGATAAAAAGTATATTTAAGAAACTTCATATACTTTGTATTTTAACCAACATTCCTAATTGTCTTCTCTTACTCTTCTCTGTAAGTTCTGCTGGTGACTAAACTTACAGCTCAGTCTTTAGGGTACTCAAATGACACAGAAAAAAGTTTACTCAAGTAGGACACTGACTAATAAAGTGCAATCATTGCTTTTTGAAGAAAACTTGCATCATATTCAGCAGAAACAAAATGAAGTTTTTAATTGTTCATTTGCTTAAATTTTGTTAAAAGGTCATATAGATGCTGAGTTGACGAAGGGATAAAAATTGGACTGGGCTTTTTGTAGGTACCTGAGCCTTTCTGACACCCTACTTACTGTCTTCTTGGAAGGTCAGAGAATCTGGGAAGAACTTTTTCAGTATCTGATTTCCAGTATGGTTCCAGATCAGATTCTGCCAATGAGAAAAATTCAAAGATTCTGAAAACTGAATAAATAGAAAAGGCATCATTCTCTGAACTCATCTGCAAGCACCACGTTTGCATACAGTCAGTCAATCATTCCTGCTTTGATGCTGCAAAGTGTTAAATGTGATGCTGTCTCACCAACCCAACCACTCCACTCCCACCACTAACTAAAATTCTAGAGTTTCACAGATGTGTGATTGGGAGTTCCAGAATATATGCTATTTATAATGCTCATATTTGTTCCAGAAAATATGCTATCTAAAATGTTTGCCTTTGTTTTCCTCAAAGACGTTCTAATGGCGTGTAAGTCAATCTTCAATTACCTGCATTACAACACTGTCCTCTTGGAAAATTTAAAGTGAATTCCGTTTCCCTTACCAAATCTCAGCTGAAGCATCTGCAAAGAGCATTCCAGGCTGAGAAAAGTGATTTCCAAACCACCCTGGAGAGAGGAATGCACAAATTAAGTTTGTTTCATTTACCTTTTTACTTGGCCTTAAATGAATTTTAAGTATCACAGCTTTCTTGAAGATGTTCTATAAAACATTTCCTAATGCAAGCTGGATTATAATGGTAGAACCTATACGAAAATTCTGTGCCTCTTATAAAATAATTCTGTTTTAATCAAGCCAGTTGCCTACAATGTTGGAATCACTTTCCGTGACACAAAGAAGTCATTTCTTATGCCTCACTGTGATGACCAAGCCTCTTGATTCTAGTTAATAGATGACTTATTTTAGGCTTGAATGAGCCAACTGAACTGACATTTTGTATTTTCTTAAAATGACAACAGGATCTTCTTTATCAGTATTTTGAGTATACTAGATTATTCCAGACACTAAAGTCTGATTGTACTAAAACATGAAGCTTATTGTCCCTAATGGCCAATGAAATGATTTGTTAGTATCTGAATTTTAGTCCAACACTTGTCATGCTAAAGGAATTTTTTTAAATTTAGTTGATATAGCCAGAAATACTACTTAGTCCTCTAATTGCATATAATTTCAGTACTTGTGTCACTGATGTTGTCAATTGTGTATGAGTAGACATTGGAGGCGTAAACGTAGCAAATTACTCTCTTAATATGCACAATGCTACTTCAGAACTCTCTATAGGTTTTAGAAAAATTAAGACACCAGCAGAATCCAAGTTGCAGTTAATAGGTTTAACCTAGGTGTCGGAGAGTTCAGAATTCTTAGAATTACATATCCTTGTCAATAATTAGTGTAAATGTTACTGATTGTTCATTCATCATTATCTGGGAATCATGTGAAAATATGTTTTCCTATTGAATGCAATGTTTTATAATCATTGTGTGTGAAAAATCTCTGCTTTCAGACTCACTAGGGATCAAGCATAAGGTAGTTAAAATTTCACTGCACTTAAATGTTGAAGATCTTATCTGGTAAAGAAATAAAAGATAATTCTTAATAATCAACATTTTCTCTACAAATTAATGCATCTGACATAGCTTGCTCTTGGACAGAAATTTAATTGAATTTGAAGCCATTGAGGACCAGGGGGAGATTCTAATTTATATCCTAGAGCCAGTTTGCTCAGACTAGAGCTCCCAACAGATTGATACTCAGGAGACAAGAGATGGTTCTATGACTACTTACAAGAAATCAACCTAAAACATGCCCATGCTGTTGGGAATTGTAACCTGCAATTATATTCCAATATTGAAATATTTGTTTTTACTATAATCATCACATCATTTCTCCATTAACTATTTGGTAGATAATATTATTTATGAGATCCTTCCAGTGTCTAATGACACAAATTCCTGTCTGTCTTGAGTTGCCCAGTCAGATCTTCTATTACTTCTTTTAGGCACTCTAAACTCCAAACAAATGAATTACCACATAAATGCTTGGATTTCCCATGTTCTTAGTTATGTTTATTTTGCTTCTAATACCTAGAATAATATTTTGTTTCATTTCTGCTTATTAAACTTTGTCATTTTCAAGAATCCTGATTTAAATGTTATTTCTTCTGTTCAAACAACTTTTTCTATTTTCTCTGGTTCCTTAATAATTGGTAAAGCACTTACTATACCTTTAATATATCTTGCCTTGTGTTATTTGTACAAAAATCAATACCACCCTCAGTAGGCCATAATCTACCTTTAAACGTGAAGGTTGTGTTTCATATATTTGTGCTTTATAGAATACTAGTATACAATATACTTTTTTATTATTTTATTTTTATTGACAGATAAAACTGTGTTGATTTAATGTGTAAAATATGAAGTTTGGAATATGTATATACATTGTGCATTGAATACATCTAGCTAATTACCACATGCATTACCTCACATAGTTATGTTTGTGGCGAGAACACTTAACATTCACTGCTTTCAAACTTTTCAAGAAAGTGATATAATGTGTTCAACTACAGTCACCATGTTTTATGATAGATCTCTAATGCAGAACACAGAAATAAATCCAACAATTTACAGCTAAGTGACTTTTGGCAAAATGCTAAGAACACATCATGGGGAAAGAACACTCTCTTCCATAAATGGTAGTGAGAAAACTGGATATCCACATACAGAAAAACTAAACTAGACCCGATCTCACACCATATACAAAAATCAACTCAAGTGAATTAAAGACTTGAACATAAATTATGCTTACATTATATCCATTCTAGTAACATAATTTGTGGTGTTTAGAGTAGAAAAAATTCAACACTCAAACTAAGCTCAGAAAGTCAATGTCCTCTGTCATTGCCTCAATCTACAGCAGACACAGAAATCCAATAGATTGCATTTGCCACACCAAACAATGCTCAGAACCCATATCAGGGTTGGATGAGGACCCCATGAAGTAGATTCCATAAATGTGCTTTGTTGTGGTCATCTTGAGATGAGGACCATAGGATGCCTTGGACCCAAACTAGGACACTGGCTGTCTGCTGTGCTCAAGCTCTCAAGAAAAGCATAGAGCAATCATAGAACATAAACCCCTTCCTCCCATGTGACCTCGTTATCTCTTTAGGCAAGGGGAAATAGAAGTGATTATGGGGATGGCACAAGTAAAGTGAGGTTAATGAGACTTGGGAAGTAGGTGGCAGGCAGTCAAGAACCCATCCTGGGGAACCACAAGAGGGGATATTATGCTCCTGAGAGACAAGGATGCAAGCTTCAGGGAATGCTCACTGTCCCATCAAAATTCACCTTCAAATCTCAAGACATTAAAATCAAAGCACAAGACTTTTTAGAGTGCTGGGTTCTGGGTGATCACACAGGCACCTACTCTGAAGTTGGCCTTGTATTAGATATGAAGTAAATAATGGTCACTTAGATAAGTGGGACCATTTTTACTTACATAGTTTGTGGGACTTTACCTTATCTTAATTTCTAACCCTCTCTCTCACTTTCTCTCTCCACATATATATGTATATATATATGTGTGTGTGTTTGTGTGTGTGTATGCACATATATATTAAAATACAAAAATGTTTACACTTGAGATAGTTGCATATTTTTACAGTTCTTTTAAATTTGGGTGTAATATAAGAAAGATTCATCATCTACAATTACAGTATATTGATTCAGAATGCAAGATTGATGGAAAATCAATATATTAAAACAGAAATACTATCATAACTTCATTAGTACATCATTTTAATAATGACAATACAATGATCAAAATAAAATATGAATTAAAGGGCTTTGTAATTATTGAAATTTTGTTCATAGTCTTAGCACTAACTCATTTTAGCCATTAGCTGCCTTAGGTCTAATAGAAATCAGTAATTTTTTTCAAATATTTTTGAAGCATAGCCTGAAATAAATACACAGTGTGCAAAGAAAAAAAATATGGACTCATTCGTAAAGAGGCAAAAATGAAAAGTTATTTATGCAGTGGCTCACACCTGTAATCCCAATGCTTTGGGAAGTGGAAGTGAGAGGATTGCCTGAGCCCAGGGGTTTGAGACCAGTCTTGGCAACTTCGTGAGTTCTCATCTCTTCAATAAATCAAAATTAGTGGACATGGTAGCATGCGCTTGGAATTCCAGCTATTTGGGGAGCTGGAGTGGAAAGATCACCTGAGCCCAGCAAGTTGAGGCTGCAGTGGCCATAAGCATGCCACTACATGCTGGGCCTGGACAACAGAGTGAGACTCTAACTCAAAATAAATAAAAATTTAAAAAGAAAGAAAATACTAGGTATCAAAAGTAACAGAAGACATGGTGTGGTACCCCACACCTGTAATCCCAGCACTTTGGGAAGCTGAAGCAAAAGGATTACTTCAGTCCAGGAATTCAAGAGCAGCTTGGGCAACATAGTGAGACCCTCATCTGTACAAAAAAATTTTAAAAATTAGTCAGATATGTTGACACATGTCTGTAGTCCTAGCTACCTGGTAGGTTGAGGTAGAAGGATCATCTGAGCCCACAAGTTCAAGGCTTTTATGAACTCCTGTGTCCCAGCCTGGGTAACAAAGCCAGACCCAGATTCAAAAAAACGAAAGGAAAAAAAAAAAAACCAGGATATATAGGTCAATTATTTTTTGTCACTAACTATGCTAAGTTACCACACAACACTTATGCACATCAAGTATAAACATGGGAACAAATTTGTATTATATGTATAATACATAATACATATTTATTATGTAGCATATATAATATAATGAAGAAAATTATATAAATTTAAAACAGGTAAGATTTGCCAGACAGTTAAATTTGACTCTCTATATTCTACACAAATCTCATTGCCTAATTGACTATGACAGAATAAATATGGCCCACATGACCCTTTGTTCAATATTAATTTCAGAGTGCTGTAAAATCACTAGTAGCAATGTTGCATTCTATATTCCTTCTGCTCTGATGTATTGTCCCATTGCATGAAACTTTATTCTATGGTTGAATGTTCTGCTAGTTATATTTTATTGTTTATATATATTAAAATTTAATGTGTTTATTGTTTTGATGTTACACTCTAATCAAAATTTTATTTCACAGTAAGTTTTCTATTTTTCAAAAAGCAATAATATTAAAGCTATTAAACTTTAAAGCTATTAAGCTTATTATTTTGGGTTATTTTAGAATATAGCTACCATAGTTATTATGAATATGTGATTTATTGAGGACCAGTATATTCTTTAAAATGCAATATAAGAATTTCTGAGAAAGAAATCTAAACACATTATGCATAAATTTATGCCTTTGTCATTGATGATTAACTATTCTTTTCTTCTAAAAGTTTATTGATTTAAATCAGCTAATCAGGAAAAATAAATAATCTAAAGAAATTGATGTATAAGGATCCCAATTAATAATCTCTTTCAATTATTCATTTAAAAATTAAATATATTGAATACTATATATACCAAGAATGTCTAATTACTGAAAATACAAAGTCAAAAAACATGAATTAATCACAAGTCAATTAACAATTACACAATAGTGTACAGTAAGAGCACATTTCATATTTGAGTAGGATCACCTGACAGTGACTTTAAGGTTAGGAAGGAAAAAATTATACTTATAATAAAATTGTAATTATGTTCACTAGATAAGAAAGAGTTAAGGATATTATGACTGCTTTATCAATCCCAAAATAAAATATATTTAAAATTATTTATATTCAGCAAGGGAAAAAAGTAAACATAAATAAACACTGCAATAAAAACAACTTCTTTTAGTTTGACATCCACATCTGTAATGCTCAACGTGAGTGAAATGTGACCTCTGAATTGCCTCTCTACTGATGGACAATGTTGATTTAACTGAATTGACTAGCTAGGTAGCTGCAGAAAGCTGACATTACTTGCTATTTATTACACGTTTTTAGCTTTCATGGTGTAGGTCGTTTGCAAAAAGACTGTCATATTTTTGTTTTTAGTAAATTTGTATTCTTGAATATATAGTCTTTCTACAAAATCTAGTTTGTTTTACGATTAGTTGAACCCTGAGGGCAGTATATATTTTTATTTGATTGAGGATTAGGAAAAATGTGGATAAAGTTTCTTAGCTTGTTTAAAACTCTATCAAATGTATCACTGAAGAAAATGTTCTTTTAAAAAAAATTTGTATTTTTAAAGCTGCTTTTATTGGTTTGTATCTCTTCATAAAGAAATGGCTCCCAGCTGAATTCCTCTAAGATTGAATGCTGGAAGGTCTTCTCAGGATCAATGCAAAAATCTCTATTTAGAAGATAGTATGTCTGATAAATCAAATTGATCCTGAAAAAAAGAATGTATTCTCATTACAGTTCAGTGACCCTCCCTCAAGTGCTGGTTAGCAGATCGTCCACTGAAATGAACAGGAGCCTAGACTCATGCAGAAATACTTACTGCTGCGCTGAGAGATGAAAGCAAGGAAGATCTGTTCCTTCATATTACCCAGAGACCTCGGATAACTCATTAGAATTTCCTTGGCTTTTTATTTTAGGTATTTTCCTGATACCCAGGCTTGATGTTTTATAAATCCCACTTCTTCTCTATTCCCAGATTCATTAGACTCTGAGATGTTTTCAAACTAAAGAATGAAGAAAGTCTTGGGAAGAATATACATTTTCTGCACTTAGCTATTTTTTATCTTCATGTGTTGCACACTGAACCGATATTAAGCTAAGAAAAATGCAGGTGAGAACACTTCTTTTTAAATATATGCTAATGACTGCAGTTTGGCCCAAAATGTGGTGCTGCTTCTGTATAACACTTTGTTGCTGCTGGGAAAATTTTCTCCTAAGTAGTTTTATAGTTAATTATTATCCTCTTCATACCTTAATTTGAATTCTATACTACCATTCAACACCTTTTCAGGCTTCCAGTACTTAGCAAACTAGTTCATAGTTTTATTGCCCACACAGAAAAGATTTAGAAAAGAAATTAAGAACCATTTATTTTCAGATTTGATTTTCATGCCTTGGAAAACATTTCAGAGAACATTAGAATTTCTAATATCTTGTTATATTACCTTGAAAATTGGGAAGGTTAAATAGAAGCTGGGAGTTTGAACTAAATGGAAAGAGTGACTATAATCTAAAAATTCAATGATGGTTGGTCTAACCTCAACCAATTTGAAATGAATGAATAAAAATTTTCAACATGAAAATTATAACAACTTTTAGTTATGGAACTTGAGGTTGGTGTTAAATATCCACTTAATATTGATTGTTAGACCTAGGATAAATCTATATAAATATACAGATGGAAATAAATTAATAATATAATATATATTAAGTACGTATTTAATATTCATTGTTAGAACTAAGATAAATCTATATGAATATATAGATCTATATATAGTCCACGTTTACTTGCTTTCTTCTGTACCTTGATTTTTTTTTTAGTGTTACAATTAAACTGGGAATGAAGTAGCCCCAGTGAATCCATGATTAGAATTCTTTACAATTGTCTTTATAGTAGTTGTGGCATGATGAATCCACCAATCTGTAGATTAATTTTTAAACTTTGGTTATAAGGCAACTCTGCCATTTATTAGTCATGTGACACAAAAGATACCTAATCTTTTTGGGCTTCTGGTTTATTTTATATTAAATGGAGAAAAGAGGAGGAATGTGAGTGAAAGGAAGATTCCTTTCAAATATTCAAATATTAAATTTTCATTATTGGGTATAAGTTATCACTTTTGTGCTTTGATTATTTTCTGATACATTTTTGTGTGGTTGATGACTACTAGCAAAAAGAATAATGCCTTCTATGTACTATATCTTTAAGGAGAACTGGATATTGAAGATGTTTGTGTCTTCTGGAGAGAGAGTGGAGAAATATTAAAATGTCATTTCTCATAAAAACACAAGGTATGCTTGGGCATGGTCACTCAGAATCTGTAATCCCAGCGTTTTGGGAGGCAGAGGCAGGAGGATCACTTAAGCTCAGAAGTTTGGGGCAGCCTAGCCAACACAGCGAGAATTTGCCTCTACAATAAAATAGGAAAAATAACTGGACTTGTTGGCAGCAACTACTCAGGAGGTGGAGGCAGAAAGATTGTCTGAGCTCAGAAGACAGAGGTTTCAGTGAGCTGTGATCATGCCACTGAACTCCTAGGTGACAAAGTGAGATCTTGACTTAAAAAAAAAAAAAGTTTGAGTACAGATGGACCCATGTTCCTAACCCAATTACTCCATGATGTAGAATATGACTCTGTCAACCTCTAAAGCAATGAATCTTCCTCTCTTCCTTATTAAAATCTGATTCAATAGCTTATTTCTAGATTGGATAAGAACAATGCAAATTCTTATTTAAGACTAATAGAACAGTTAATAGGATATATGGATCAAATTGTGAGTTTATTATTTTTAAAATATCTTGTGGGTATTGATATATTTCTAGAGATTGGAAACATAGGTAAATAAGTCATGAGGCTTACTAAAAGTAACAGAAGTCTAGTTGGTGTGAAAGAAAACATCTAAATTTAAATTGATATGATATATGAAATCATGGAGTCATACATAAAATATATCAGCAGTACTGCTAAGCAAAAGGGAAAGTATCCAAAAATTCCAACTAGTACTTCCTCTTAGGTGATCCAACATTTTGAAGGCACTGTGTCAAAAGATGAAAAATAACGGATGCTGGTAAGAATGCAGAGAAAAGGGAATTCTCATACACTGCTGGTCAGATGTAAATTAGTACAGCCATTACAGAGAGCAATATAGAGGTGTCTCAAAAGATAAAAAATAGAACTTCACTTGATCCAGCAATGTAGTTCCTACTGGCTATAATATGAATACTTTCTCTCTGCCATTTTATTTTATTTTATTTTATTTTTTATTTATTTATTTTTTTTTTCGAATCGGAGTCTCACTCTGTCGCCCAGACTGGAGTGCAGTGGCCGCTCTCGGCCACCACAGCCTCGACCTGCTGGGCTCCGGCGATCCTTCTGCCTCAAACTTCTAAGTAGCCGGAATTACAGGCATGCGCTACCACGCCTGGCTGATTTTTTGATTTATTGTAGAGATGAGGTCTTGCTGCCCAGGCGGGTCTCGAACCTTCGGGCTCAGGCAATCCACTCACCTCAGCCTCCCAAAGGCGCGGTATTACAGGCTGAGCCACCGAGCCCGGCTTCTGCCATTTTATAATACTCAATAACACTCGTACTACATAGTGAAGAAAACATTTGAGGATCTTCAGTTATTTGAATTTTACAAGTACCAGGGTAGGTACCTATAGTAATGTCAAAGCTATTTTAACTTAATTCATCAGTATCTTTCAACATAACCAGAAACCAAAACAAATGTTTACTTTAAGGAGGATTGGTAAATATATCACATTAGTATTTTATTTCAGTACTACACATAAATGGAAGGTAGCTTAGATTACCATTCTGTAAACCAAGGAATCTCCTAAACCTAGCAGCTAAAGAGCTCATTAACAAGTTTTCAGATAAGCTATTACAAACTGCTCATTTTCCACCGACAATGGTGAATAGTTCTGTCGAATAGATATAAAATTAAATAAAATCTTGACCAAACATTCTATTTAATTTATCCAAGGCAAGCCTACATACAAGTCTTTAGCACATTTTTTAAAAAATCTAAATAATAAATAATCACATGAAAGTGTTTAAATAATATTTTTTCAGTGACATTTAAAACTTTCATCTTATATCATCATACATAGGCCCTTAAGTGACATAAGAACTTGTTTTGATAGGTGCAAAATAAAATCTACTTTATTTAGCTAACTAATCAAGTAAGTGACTTTTAATTTGATGCAGCTATACATACAGTGAACATCCCACATCACTGAACAGTTAATGCCACCTTTTATCCTTTATCATTTTCTTTATGAGCTAAGGGATTGTTCATTCAGATTCTTCTAATTCTCGTAATACCTGGGCTATTATTACAAATCCTTGCTGTTCAGATAGCATCCAATTTCTCATGAATCTCATGAGTATTAACGATATCTTGTTAAATGAAAATGGAGGTATCACATCTTGCCTGGAATTTCATTTGCAATTCAATAGTTTAAGTGCTAACATAAAGAGAAGGCTCACTTGAAATGCACTCTCGTGATGTTTTTTTTTTCTCTTTCTCTCTGTAGATATGCTATATTTAGAAAACGAACTCTCATTCAATATGCAAGCACCAGAAACATATTACATTTAAGCCCTTTTCCTTCTCATGGGCAAGACTGAATAAACCACAGTGAAGAGGGAAGTGGAGAGGGATTAATGGAGGTGGACATTCTAAGAGATGTACAAATCTGCAATCAGTACATTGAAAAATTTAGAGTATATTGGTAAAGATAAGTTTACTTAAAATAGCCTAAGTATTTGCTTATGGTTATGAACATATATTATTATAAACACATGTAAATATACTGCTATTACCAGACACAGAATTAGGTGTGAAGCCTGTACAATTATCTATGCAGAGAACCCATGACAGCATCATAAAAGTCTATCATCATCTCTTTCAGTGCCACTTTGGGCCTTAAAAACTAGATTTTGTTAATCTACTAGAGTTAGATTAATTAATAACCTGTATCATATTCAATAGTTTTGTAAACTATAATGAGAATGATGTTAAGCTGACTCAAAGACCTATTGTACTTGTTCATCACATTATATTCATAAAGAAAAAATGAAGAGACAAATGGATATTCGGGAGTTGCACTGAATCATCCTATCAAAAGGGATCTTATAATATTTAATGTATCACTTTCACAAAAACGCATCTAACAAGGAAAATGCAATATTTGTATCTTTACCAGGAAACTCCTGGATAAATAAAGATATAGTTTGATTCTTATAACTCAATTTAATAGATATAATATTTATCATATTACTTTAGTAATTATCATTCTCTTCAGAAAGACAATATTTGGAGATTTAACATTTCCTAACTACTGCCACTTTCTAGTTGGGAGTTTCAGATGATTATAAGTATACATTTATTTCCCTATGCTCTATATCTAAAATTTAAAAAAAGAAGTCTGCCGGGCTTGGTGGCTCAGCCTGTAATCCCGCGCCTGGGGAGGCTGAGGTGAGTGGATTGCCCAAGCCCGCGGGTTCGAGACCCGCCTGGGCAACTTGGCGAGACCTCATCTCTACAATAAATCAAAAATTCAGCCGGGCGTGGTAGCGCATGCCTGTAATTCCGGCTACTGGGAAGGCTGAGGTTGAAGGATCACCGGAGCCCAGCAGGTTGAGGCTGCGGTGGCCGGGAGCGGCCACTGCACTCCAGTCTGGGCGACAGAGTGAGACTCCAACTCAAAAAAAAAAAAAAAAAAAAGAATAACTAAAATTACATGTAGTCTGAATTTTTTTCTGCTAAGATTTGTAAAAGATAACAATGCCTGTTTTTTTTTTTTTTACTTATGATCAGCATTGTATCGGAGAATGTAAGTAGAGAAATAATAATAATAACAATAATAGAAGGTATTCAGATTAAAAATGAAGTAAAAATATTTCTACTTGCAAATTAATAATTTGTGTACGGGAAATCCCACAGATTCCACTAAAAAATATTACAATAGGTCAGGTTTGGTGGCTCATGTCTATAAGACCAGCACTCAGAGAGGTCAGAGCAAGGGATTGCTTGAGACCAGGAGTTTGAGACCAGCCTGGGCCAAGTAGTAAGACCTTGTCTCTACAAAAGAAAAGATAATTAGATGACGTGGTGGCCTGTGCTGCAGTTCCAAATATTTAGGAGGCTGAAGCAAAAGGATCTCCAGAACCCATGGGGTCAAGTCAGCAGCAAGCCATGATCATGGCACTGTACTTCAGCTTGGGTGACAGAGTGAGACCCTGACTCAACAATAAATAAATAAATAAATAAATAAATAAATAGTTCTAATAAATGTTTATTACAATAAACAAATGTTCAACAAAATTGCAACAAACAAGATCAATATTCAAAAATCAATTTTCTATTTCAGTCCATCATTGAAATTACAAAATCAAATCTGTTTACAATAGCATTGGAAAAAATAAAATATGTAATTTTAAAAATAAAATAATTTAAATAAAATATTTGCAAATATTGCATATTAAATAATACAAGGCATTATTGAAATGATTTTAAAAGATCTAATAATGTAACATATATCCAAAGTTCATAAATAGGAAGACTTAAAATCCTAATATGATAATATTCAACAATTTGATCTATAGATTTAATACAATCAGTATTATAGCAGCTGGCTTCTTTGTGTAAAATGGCAAGTGATTCTATTCATATGTTTGGAAGCACAAAGAACACAGAATACCAAAGCAAACTTGAAAAAGAGAACTAAGAGTTCCCTATATCAATACTCATTACTTTGCTGCAGTAATCAAAACAGTGTGACACTGCCACGAAGAGATATGCATGTCAAAGAAATGGATTATATGACTGAAATAAACTCGTATATTATTCCTCAACTGGTTTTTTGAAAAGAGCACAAGAAAGTTCAATGGGAAAATTATAATCATTCCAACAAATGGAACAAGGATATTCACATGCAAAATGATAAATATGAAGTCTTACTGTGTCAAAAAAAAATAGCACAGAATAAATCACAGAATCTAATTCATAAGCCAAAATTACAAATCAAAAGTTAGCTGGGTATGGTAGCGTGCGCCTGTAGTTCCAGCTACTTGGAAGGCTCAGGCGGAAGGATCGCCAGAGTCCAGCAGGTTGAGGCTGCAGTGGCCGGGAGCGGCATTTCTAGATCTATATCCAGGAAAAATGAAAACATGCTCATAAAAAACTTGTTGACACATGTTTATAACATCCTTATCTACACTAGTCAAAAAACGCAAATGTTTATCAACTGATTAATAGATGAATAAAATGTGATATAGTTATACAATGAAATGTGGTACATATTCATAATGGAATTTTGTGCAGCCATAAAGAAGAACAAAATCATGAACTTCACAGCAAATCGGATGAAGTTGGTGACCATCATACTAAGTGAACTATCACAGAACTATCACAGAGGCATGTGACAACACAAAGGGTGTTTGGTTCATTACCAGGGGAATGAGGGCCAGTCAGAAGTCCAAATTTTACCTGCATGTAGCCTACTTATGTAGTTAATCTTCACTTGTAACCCACATTCCTATAATCAAATAAAAATTTTAAAAAAAGAAATACTGATACACATCTTGATATGCATTAACCTTAAAATATTGTATAGGCAAAAGAAGTCAGTCATGAAACAGCACACTTTGTGTGATTTTAGTTATAGGAAATGTCCAGAATGGCAAACCTAACAAGTCAGACAGTGATTGCCTGCAGTTAGGGTAAGAATGGATGAAATGGAGAAAGACTACCAATTGATGTGGAATTTATTTGGGGGTCAATAAGGATATTCTGAAACTGTGGTAATGGTTGTATAAAGCTGTGAATATAGTAAAACTATTGAATTACACAATTTGAATAGGTGAATTATTCAATATGTGAATTATATCTTAATAAAACTGTTTAAATATAGAGAAACCTGGAGAGTTTTCAGAAATGATTATGAGGTTACTGGATATTTTAAAAAATTATTAAGGATACTTAGTATAAGAAAATTGTGATCATACAGTATTCACTTATAAGTCAAAATTAAAGGTGACATAGTAAATAAGAAAAATTTAGAAATACTTCTGTTTTAAAAATATCTTTTATGTTCTTAAACTCCAACAATAACATTTTTTAAAAAATGTATTTGTCTTTCAGTTATTTGAGTCGTTGATGCCTTGATTCTTTTTCTTGAATGAATTCACTCATTAATTCAACACATGACTAAGTACTAAGCAATATACTAGAGTATATACTAGTGAGCAAATGTTGATATTTTCCTTGGCTCTTGGAGTGTCCCATCAAGCATTGATGAGAAACGTTGGCCATCCAATAATATTGAAAAAGTATCATTTATAAATGAATTTAGAGTTTCTGTGGGAAAAAAAAACGTGTAGTTTCGGGACTGGAACTCATGGGGACATATTTCTAAAGAAAACTGTTTCCACTGGAGTATTAGTAGCTATAAATCAGGCGATGTGTGGCTATCTGTATGGCAGGCAGGAATAGGGGTTGATTGATCTGTGAGAAGAGCCATACAGGCAGAGACAAGAATATCCAGAAAAAACTCTGTGCCTCGAAAAAACAGGACAAATTCAGTAATCAAATAAGACCACTCAGGCTTCAGAATAGCGAAGGAAAGAACAAGGGACAAGATGAATCTAGAAAAGCAAGCAAGATGAGACCTTGCAATAATGCCTCATTATATATGCTAAAAAATTGTCTTTGAGAACAGGAAGCTACTTAAGAGTTCTTAGCAAGTAATACAAACTCATATTTAAATGTTCGGACATTTCCACTTCCTCTTTACACTTTACCTCATATTTTGGCTCATCTCTGGTGCCTCCATTTTCTCAACGAGGGAATATAGCAAAAGCTGTCTGATTTTTTTTCCCTAAAGTATCATCATCTATAAAAAAATAATAATTCATACAAAAATTAGGAATAATACATTACAAACAAAAACAAAAATCCCCTGCCCCAAGCTAGAAAAACATGCATGCTCTAGTAGGGTGAATATATGAAGTAAGGGAGGGAATACTGAATAATTGTAACACAGAATTAACTATCCCTAAAGATGGGCCACAAGCCTTAGGCTCTAGGCTTTTCACATGAGTGTTCTATAAAACCACAGAGCAGAAACAGTTTATATGTCATCATCTGGTAGATTTTCAGTAAAGTAGCAGTATCCTGGAGTTCCATAAACATTTCACAGACTGTGTTTATACTCTTATGCTCACTAGCACTCTAAGAATTGATTACATAGTAACCTATTTGTCCCCAAATATTTGGATATGATCCCCAATTTAAAATCTCTAAGGTCCCGCAACCCAGTCTGACCAGCATTACTGAAAAAAATGGCAGCCATCATTTAGGAATTCACACATTTTACAATAGACATCAAGAAGTTTTCAGGTGCTTTCAATAAGGAATTTCCAGCCTCATACTCTAGTTTACTTCAGAAGATATGGAATGGGGCATAACACACAAGGATACGTTTCAGTGCCTACAAGTCTTCCAGACTGGATTTTTCTGGAACTTGTAATTCACTGTCCAGCAAGGTACATTTTCAAGGGAAAAGATGCGAGTGTTTTTTGATCAGCAGTACTTTATTCTGAGAAACTCATAGATACAAGAGATAGTATGGGAATACAAGAAACAGAGGATATTCACCCTGACCAAAGAATAGTACCCCTTATAGAAAGCCTAGGATACTGGCCATGATAAGGGCTAATGGGCCATGATGAGGGTTAAATGGATCATTATAATGATGGAAACCAGTAGGCTCATATTGTCAGAGAAAAGGGCCATTGCCTTTACAAAGCTACAGGAACAGGAAGCAAACTGGGCAAACATGACCCCATTCCCACTTCAGTCTTCCAGTTTCTGCCTGTTGTCTAATATTCAAGGAAATTGATATAAAATCAACTGCAAAAGGAGAATTGTAGTCTGTAGAATGAAAGTCTCAGTATTTCAGAAGGATGGATTTGGAACTAAAAGAAAACAAAAGTAACTCAATGTTAAAATTGAGAAGTTTCGTTGGTCGTACCTGGGTCAAAGAAAGTAGAAGTGCGTGAAAAAGGAAATGCGATGTTGCACATGAACCTGACTCTACACATCTACATATACACATATACGTGCCCACACACACTGGCAAGATAAGGCAAGTTGAGGTAAGTAAATAGACCACAGCCTTGAGCTGAGTTAGGGTAACAGAGTAAGAGTCATCATTATCTTCCCTCTGTGAGTCCTTAAGAAATTTGAGGGTGATAAATTTGTAGTTTCGAACTTTTGTGTCTTGAGTTTTACTTGCTTTAATATGGCTGACCTTTACCTTGAGAAATGAATGTAAGAAAGTTTGTAATGTAACAGAATGTAATGATATTGTTCCGAGTTTAATAACCCCTGAGGCTAGCCCTGTTTATAGGCCTATTGCTGCTGGTGGAGTGTATATTAATATCAGTGTGCTAGGGCATCATCCATTAACACAGCATGGTTGAAAGAACATCAGCCTCCAAGTGAGTGACATAGTTTGCAACTTACTGGTTCTGTGCCCCTTAGGCAGTTATTTAAATCCTCTGAATTTAGTTTTAGCTACATATTAGGGGAAATGATGTCCACCTTACAGTAGTTTTGTAAGAATTTATATAACTCATAGAATACATTCAGAATACTTTGAAGGAACTTAACATTTACTGCATATTCAATTAATCATAGCTGCTATTATCATAAACGTAAATGATTTTTCATATTAAGAATTGGCCATTAAAAGATCTATGAATAAATATGCAAAGGGTAAGTGAACTTTTAAGGTAAGTACAGGGCCAGAGAGAAAAATTGCTATATAAAATAGAAGGAATAGCCAAGCAACCGGTATACCTTCAAGTAGGAACAAGAACTCAATGGTAGCATAAGTAACTTGAGTCTGTAATTGATAACGATTAAGCTACTAATTAATTGTACTAATTATATTAATGAAGAGGCAGAGTACACAAAGAGAAACATATTCACTTATTGGCAAACAGTTTTGCTTATGTTTTTAACCAAAAACGATTTTGAATTTTGCAAAAACAGTATCAGAGATCATTCATATCTATCTAATTGATCTATTAATTTATTAATCTATCATATATATGAATATAATAGTTCTATAGATTTATTTTAAAATTTCAAATAAATCTGCATTTGAATATAAATCTAAATAAAATTTCAGTTAAAAAATTATTTGTAAGACTCTTAACTGAAAATTTTCCCCCATTAAAATATTTTTCTTGAAATTTTTTATTAAAAAACCTGAGCTAAGCCGGGCTTGGTGGCTCAGCCTGCAATCCCGCGCCTTTGGGAGGCTGAGGTGAGTGGATTGCCTGAGCCCGCGGGTTCGAGACCCGCTTGGGCAGCGAGACCTCATCTCTACAATAAATCAAAAAATCACCTGGGCGCGGTAGTGCATGCCTGTAATTCCGGCTACCCGGAAGGCTGAGGCGGAAGGATCACCAGAGCCCAGCAGGTTGAGGCTGCGGTGGCCGGAAGCGTCACTGCACTCCAGTTTGGGCGACAGAGTGAGACTCCAACTGAAAGAAAGAAAGAAAGAGAAAGAAAGAAAGAAAGAAAGGAAGGAAGGAAGGAAGGAAGGAAGGAAGGAAGGAAGGAAGGAAGGAAGGAAGGAAGGAAGGAAGGAGGGAGGGAAGGAAGGAAGGAAGGAAGGAAGGAAAGGGGAGGAAGGGAAGGGAAGGAAGGAAGGAAGAAAGGAAGGAAGGAAGGAAGGAAGGAAGGAAGGAAGGAAGGAAGAAAGAAAGAAAGAAAGAAAGAAAGAAAGAAAGAAAGAAAGAAAGAAAGAAAGAAAGAAAGAAACCTGAGCTATTTGACTTGTAGAGTCTCCTATAGACTTAATTTTTTTTATTGCACAAGTATTTTCCCTGTTTTCTGTATATTCTCCTAAAAGACTGACTGCTCAGTCAAGATTTCATCAGACTCAAGTGCAATATCTATATTAAAATTAAATGTGAATGAAATGTCACATTTAGAGTATATGTTTTTTAATGTTTAATAAATATTAAATTATCCTCCAAGATAAAATATATTTCAAATAAAAAGGTAAAAATTTTAAAAGATTCATTAAATTCTAAAAAATGGGATAAGTAGTTGCTTGCCTATCTATACCATAAGACATACTGAAGTATTCTTTATTGTATACAGAAAAAATAATACCAAATAAAAATTTGGATGTACACAGGGGATAAAAGTGATAGAGATGATAAATAAACCTTAAATATTAGACTTTTGTTTTTCAGTTTTAACTTCTTAAGGAGAATTTTACCCATTCTAAATATAATAATTAATTGCAACTATTTTAATTAAAATGTTTTGGGAGTTCATAGTGCTAGCAGAAGTACAATAATAGCACAAATAAAGAGGCATAATATAGATTAAATATAGGCTGCATTAGAGATGCATATTATAAAATGTATAGTTTAAGAAGTCATTAGCGTCCGGATATGGTGGCTCAAGCCTGTAATCCCAGCACTTTGGGAGGCCGAGGAGAGAGAATTGCCTGAGCTCAGAGGTATGAGACGAATCTGGGCAACTTGGTGAGACCTCGTCTTTACAATAAATCAAAAATTATAAGCCAGTCATGGTAGTGTGCGCCTGTAGTTCCAACCACATGGAAGGCTGAGGCAGAAGGATTGCCTGAGTCCAGCAGGTCAAGGCTGCAGTGGCCCTGAGCTTGCCACAGCACTCCAGCCTGGGCAACAGAGACTCACACACACACACACACATACACACACACACACACACACACACACACACACACACACACATGCACACACATCATTAGTGGATTTTAAAACAAAAAAAATTAAAAGCTTTTCAAGTTGTCAGAAATACAGAGAAAAGCATATGGGATCATAAAAGACAAATGTAAGGCAAAAAGCGTAGATTTAAATGGAATGATTTGATAATTATATCAGATTTACATTGTTTGTACATACAAAATAAAAGATGGAGATCATCAGACTGTATACAATTTGATTTTCACTCTATAGAGTAAACCCATTTTAAATACAAGACATATTTTGCCACTGTTAGGTAAAAGGTAAAAGGGTGGGAAAATATATAGCATAAACATTTTTAAAAACTGTAATACATACACTAACAAAATACCAAATAGATTTCAGAATACAAAACATGTAAAGAGATAAAAGACTCGTATCATAATGATAAAAAGATTAATTCATCAAGAAGTCATACAATACCAAATATGTATGCCTCTAATAAACTAACCATATATAAGGCAAAAGTAATTTTTAAAAGATAAAGTATGAAAGTCAAATCCAAGATACATGGTAGTTTCAACATATTTCTCTAAAAAGAATGTGCATGATTCTTCTGTGCTGAATACTGAAAATGTTATTGAGAGGAGTTAGGGAAGATCTTACAAATGTATGAATTTGCCTGTTTCATGATATTGAAGATTTAATATTTCAGGATGCTATTTTGCCCCAAATTATTTATAAATTCAGAGCAACCACCATAAATATCCCACAAACATTTTTATAGAAATTGACATGTGGATTTAAAAATTTATATGAAAAACAAAAGACCAAAATAAAAAATAAAAATTATGTAGACTGCCTAAACCTAGCTAAGTTCAAAACCCAAAGTAAACAAGACTATTTGAAATGAACATAAGGATAAACTTACAGACAAGAATGTAAGAGTGCATATTCTAAAACAGCTCCACACATATATGTCCAACTGATTTTCAACAGAGACCAAAGTTAATTCAATGGGGAATCAATTGCTTTTTCAAGAAATATCTTTACAAAAAAAATAGATATCCATTTTTTTGAAAAAAATTGAACGTTGACCATTATCCAAAAAATTAACATTAAAAAGTTAACATAAAAATTTTAATAGACATAAATATGAGTTAAAGTTATAATATTTCCAGATGAAACTATGAGAGAACATCTTTGTCACCTTGAACTTGGCAGTTTTCATAAATAGAAGACAAAGTGACTAAACCATACAGGAAAAATAAAATAATATAGTCACCTTTCCAAAGAAAATAGCAAAGAAACACATAATAAGCTTATCAACATCACTTGTTATTAGGAAATTAGAATTCAAACCACAATGAAATGTTACTCACACTTAAAATACTTAGTGTAAAGGGTCAACAACAATATGGTGAACAAGTGCTGGTGAAGATGTGACTCAATTGGAAAATTCATATATTGCAGATGAAAATGTAAAACAGTAGCACCTTGGGACCTAGTCTGGCTGTTTTCTGCCAAGTTCAATTTGCATGTTCCACGACTCAAAAATTCCATTCTTATTTACCCAAAGGTAAACTCATATGTCAACACAGACTTATTTTCAAATTTCCTTCCTCACCTCCTCCTTCTCCTCTTCTTCCCCATCTCCCTCTGTATCCCTCTCTTTCTTCTTCTTTTAGAAGTAAGGTCTTGCTTTGTTACCTGGCTGCAGTGCAGTGCTGCAGCCTTAACCTCCTGAGTTCAAGGGATCCTTCTGCTTCAGCCTCCTGAGTAGTTAAGACTACAGGCATATGTCACCTCACCAGGCTAATTTAAGAAAAAAAAATGTATATATATTGTGGGAAGACAGGATCTTGCAATGTTGCCTGGGTTAGTCTCAAAATCCTGGCCCCCCAGAGATCCTCCTGTCTTGGTCACTGAATGTGCTGGGATTGATTACAGGCGTGAGTCACTGCACCTATCCTTTTCTCAAATGTTCTCAACAACTGTATTCAAAAATGCCTTAAAATGGAAACCACCCAAATGTCTATCAACCGATTAATGGGAAAACAAACTGGGGTACATATAAACAACTCAATCCACAATGTTTAAAAGGAATAACTTACTGGTATATTTTTTAAAAATAGATGAATCTCAAAAATATCACAATAAGTGAAAAAAGACACAATATATAATACATTATATAATGACATCGGAATGAAATTTTTTCAAAAAGCAAAGCTAAAATGAAATATACCACAGCAGTGGCTTCCAGTAGTTGGGATTGGGCAGGGGAAGCGATGGCCTGCCTTGCAATAGGGGAAGTTATTTGGGATAATGGAATGTTTTGCATATGATTGTAGTGGTGATTGTGCAACTGCATAGCTTGTTCAAGGTTCATTGAAATTCACAATTGAATTTGATGAATTTTAATATACTTAAATGATTCCTTAATTCATTTGATAATATTATTGAAGTGTAAATATGTAGAAAAAGACATATTTTAGCAGGTCTATATGTGGTATATATTATCTGCTGCGTGTCTTTTGTTGATTTTAGCAACCATTGACTCTTAATGCCTATAACTATTCAGTTGCTAGAGGATTCAAATGTTAATATTAAATTAGTATGCTTTTTCAGTTTATTCTTTAAAATATATTTCTAAATAAATATATAATCATTCATGTCCTATTTGGTTAACCTGTGCTATATTCACATGGAATATGTGAGATAAATGTCTTATTTATTTCATTTGTTAACAAATAATAAATTGGCTTTCTACCATTTTTTGACAGGAAGAAGACATTCCAATTTAACCTCTTAACAGAACTTAAAATAGTTTCATTGCTATCAACTATTGCATGGCATATCAGACTTACCTTGTACATATCCTACAAATATGAATGTGTATTCATATTTATATTCCTCACATGTATATATGTAAGTATGTGTGTGTGTGTGTTAAATAGGGACTAGAGATGGAAGGAGAAAAAGAAAGGGAGGAGTTAAAAGGAGAGGAAAGAAGATGGCAGAGGAGGGAAGAGGAGGGAGAGGAAAGATTGCAAGATTTTTGTTCCAATTCAAATACAAGAGATTTTAACTAACCTCTTCTGTTATGTCTTTTTCTCCCTTATTGTATAGCAATAATTTTGGCTTAAAAATATTTAGGAGATGATATAAATTAAAATAATTAGAATAACCTATGAACATCAATTCATTTCTTTCATATTACACGTGCAACAATTTAGAATAACATCACCACAGCAAACTGGTTACCAAAACATTAACTTTTTATTTAGTCTTTCTATTTACAGTAATTTTAAAATAGGCCTATAACATGATAATTGCCAAAGTATGTGGCCAATTCATACAGTACTCATTCCCTCAGCCTCATTTAATCTTATTTCTACAGAAAGATGTATTTGCAATGCACACTACCTGCCCTTATATCACTGTCTCTCCCACCATTTGAGGTAAATTCTTTCACTAGCAGATGCCCCCAAGAGCTCTCTCGGCAATGATTTCTCTGAGTTTATACTTACCTCAAAAATGTGTTGATGACATCATATTTGAAAGTTAGTTTTTCTATGAATAAAATTCTCAGCTTACATTTTCTCCCTGAAACTCTTATACTAACTCCATTTTTTTTCTAGTATATTATGGTGCTGAAAATTTAATTAACAATTGCAGGAATATTCAAATATATATTTTATATTGTGTTAATTGTGGTAGTTTGTATCTTCTGAGGAATTGGTCAATTTTGTTCATATTGTCAAATTCATGTATATAATTGTTTATGGTATTCTCTTTTTTTCCTTTTAATGTAGTCGGGATGCATCAAGATATTCCCTGTTGGTTCCTAATATTGGCAATTGATGTCTCTTCTTTTTAAAAAAATCAGTCTTGCTAAAGATTTGTCAGTTATATTAATCTTCATAGAACTAAATAGACTTCATAGAAACAGCTCTTTGTTTCACTGATTTTCTCTGTTTTTTAAAATTCTTTTCACTTCTGCACTTATATTTATAATTCTCTTCCTTCTGTTTGCTTTCATTTGTTCTATTACTAAGTTTTAGTGGGAGAACTTAGGTTTTTAATTTGACACTTTATTATTTTCTAATGTATACATTTAGTGCTACAAACTTCTCTTTTAGCCCTACTCTGTGTATAACAATTTTTGTAATATTTCACTTTAGTTTAGATGTAGATTATAGTACTTTTTAAAAAAAATTTCCTGCCAGGCTTGGTGGCTCAGCCTGTAATCCCAGCACTTTGGGAAGCCGAGGCGAATGGATTGCCTGAGCCAGCGGGTTCGAGACCCACCTGCGCAACTTGGCGAGACCTCATCTCTACAATAAATCAAAAAATCAGCCGGGCGTGGTAGCGTGTGCCTGTAGTTCCTGCTACTTGGAAGGCTGAGGCGGAAGGATCGTCGGAGCCCAGCAAGTCTAGGCTGTAGTGGCCAGGAGCGGCCACTGCACTCCAGTCTGGGCGACAAAGTGAGACTCCAACTCAAAAAAAAAAAAAAAAAATTTTCCTTAGAATTTTCACTTCAACCTATTAATAAATATAAATTGTTTAGCTTCCAATATCTGAAGATTTTCCTGCTACTTTTCTGTTACTGATTTCTAGTTTGATTCCATTGTGTTAGAGAATGGACTTTGTAGGGTTTCTACATTTTTTAACTTTTTGGTAATTGTTTTATGTTCCAGATGTTATCTATCCAGTTTATATGCTATAGAATCTTGAAAATAGTATGGGTTTTTTTTTTTTTGGTCAGGTGATGTGTTTCATAAGTGGTATTATATCCTGTTGATTGACTGTGTTGTTGAATTTTTTGTATATCTTTTTAAATTTTCTGTCTCGTCCTATCTGTTGAATAAGTGAAGTGTGGAGTATTTGTTAGGACTGTGAAACTATGCTGTATGATACTTTAGAATTAGATATGTGACACTATGCACTTTTCAAAAACACATACGACTTTACAGCACAAGAATTTTATCTTAAAGCATTTAAATAAAAAATGAATTGATTTGGAAGTCAGGGAGGCTGGGAAAATAATATCGAATGTGACCAAAGAATTTAATTCAATTACAAATGTATGAAGCAATGTCACTTAAGGGATCAAGGAGTGCAAAGATGTTGACCTATATTGGCATTGAAAAAGATTGGAATCTGTAAGCCTAAACACCAAAAAAGAAAAAAAAAAAAAGAAAAAGTGTTCATAAGCACTGTGCTCCAGTGAGTAAAGTTGATTCTTACAGTAGGACAGGTTAATAAATCAACAACTACTTTACATGTAACTCATGCAAGAACAATTAAATAAAAGAATGACAAGTTATAAAAATCTGATTTTTTACTTTTGGAATGGGAAATGATAGATAAGAAAGAGAAGAAGCTAGAATGATCTGCATGGTTATGGACTGGAGTTGAAAACATTAGTATGACATTGTGTTTAGCATAATCCAGATATACCAAAGGAGACCTCCACCCCCCAGAAACTGTAATTATCTCTTAGAGTATGGGCCTTTTGTAAACTCTTGTAGTTGTGGACTTCCCCAACTAGGTTAAGTGTTATAGGAACCCACCAGCATACCAGCTAGCGTTGTTGTGAGAGGCTGCGTATGGCTTTAGTGATTTTCTATTTTTTTTGGAGACCCTTTCAATATATTTAACCATTTCATGATGGGTGATTTTCCAGCACACCTGCCCACACCGCGTTGGGTGTTCGACGGTATTTCACCAAATACAGCAGGACTCTCATGCCACATTCTCCCTATTCATCTGATCTGAGCAACTTTCTTTTGTTTCCTTGGATTAAAAAAAAGTCCTCAAAGGGAAATGTTTTGCTCACGTGGAAGAGGTGAAGCAAAATTAGCAGATATGCTAAAAGGCATCAAAATCGATGAGTTCAAAAACTGTTTTGAGCAATGGAAGAAGGAACTCAGTAGGTGTATTGCATCAAATGGAGAGTACTTTGAAGGTGTCTGAAGTTTAAACATGCAAGAATAAATACACATTTTTAATAAATAAATTCCAAAGATTATTTTGGTTCCCCCGCATAGATGGTTACAGATAGAATATTTACAGATGCATGCATATGCCAGTTAAACATGTCTCCTTGTTATGTCAGTTGAGAGACCCTATAAGCAAGAACACCCAACAGCAATGAGCACACCCAGAGCCCCGAACTTGGTTTTTAATACTTTTAATATCTTCAGTAAAGAAACTAGAGCTCCTTGGAGAAATGGCTTATTCTACGATGAGGAAGAAAATATACACATCCTGCTGAGATTTTTGCGATTTCAAACACCAAAAAGAACACACAAACACAACAAAAAAGAAAAAAGAAAAGAAAAAGAAAGAAGAAAAGAAAAAGAAAAAGGGACATAGGAGCTGACTCTTTCCAGTGACCTAAGATTGTAAACTTTAAGCAACAAATAAAGAAGTAATGTATTATAACTCAAAGCATAAGAATAAACATCCAATAATTAATGCTGATATGAATAAATGACTGAAAAATGGAAAAAAATGTGGGACAGGAGACAAATATCCCATAAAGAAGAATTTCTAATAATATATTTAGATACTTTTCTCATAGGGACCTGGAGTGTATCTCCTCTCTCTTTCATTGTAAGTTGTATTTATTTACTATTTTTGAAGAATGCATTGCAGAAAGAGGAGTCCAGATGACATTAGAGTCGAAAAACTTGACAAGTAGTCCCTCAGGCAGATGATCAAGGTTAACCTCAACAGTGCACAGCCTTGTTCATAGCATGTATCCTTGATATAATTAAATTAAAATGTCACCATTCCTTAGTGGTATTCCTCCTACAAACATGTAACCCAAGTCTAATCTTGACGAATATATTACACAAATCTCAGTTAGGAGACATTCTACAAAATATCTCACCAGTACTCCTGAGAACTGTGCAAGGAAAGTCTGAAAAATTTTCAAGATGGAATAAACTTAAGACAAAATGACCCAAAGTAATGTGGTATACTGGATAAAATCCAGGAACAAAAAAAGGATATTAGGTAAAAACTTTAAAAAGCTGAATAAAGTGTAGGCTTTATTTGATAGTAATGGATGCCTGAATTGTACCCCACATCTTTAAAATAAAAAATTTTAAAAAATAGTAATGGATCAACATGTGTTGATTTCTTAATTGTGACAAATACACCATGCTACTGTAAAGTATTAATAACTGGGGAGAGCAGGTCTGGGATATAAGGGAATTCTTTCTACTACCATCTTAATCTTTCAATAAATAAATAATAAATTTTAAGTATCTTATTACAAATATTTTGAAACATCTCAAGTATCTCTGATTAGATAACTGTCTTACCCTTACTTGTGTGTACCTGGTCTGTTTGCTTTTTACTATCTCTCTACTAACACCCACACATATTTAATCAGATTGTTGAAGAACTAATTATTTTACCAATCTTTAAGAAAATACACTACTACATTTATCCTCACTCTGTTTATCTTAATAATCATGTTTTTCTTCCTAATTCCATCTGCATACTTTCTATTATTTTGTTTGTATTTGTTCTTAAAAAGAGCAGTGTTTTAGTTTGAATACCTGTTCAGTTATGAAAGCATTTAAAACTATAAATATTTATTCACCAATATTGTCAATCTATGTATTTATTTATCTGCCTATATAGACCTGTCTTTTTCATTGTTTTATGAAGCTTGATTTACTTTAATTTCTTTTTTATAGGTTTATATAGCATAGACTTTACAATTTTCAAATGGTTAAAATTTGTGAAAAATCTTGATTAAATTATTTCTAATTTTACAGGATGAAGATGGAAAAGGATCTATAAATTATTTTTTAATTTATTGAAGATTTTCTTTATTTCCTAACATAGTTTTAGTTCTTAAGATATTTTTATGATCATAGGAACATATGCAAAATTACTGTTTTAAAATATATGATTACTTATTTTATTATATTGCATTGCCATTTATACTGCACTTAGGAAATATATAAAAGGCAAATAAAACTACAATTGCAAGTACAAACACAAAGTATTACACATTTAAAACTGTTGTTCTGTATTATTCAGCAAGTCCGTGGAAATTGCAGGTCCTGAACAAATGATTGTAATTAAATGAAGCAATGCACACAAATTGATTTCATGCCAAGGTAACTAACATAAAAATGAATCCCCAAGAAATAGCTTGTTCATTTTTTCATGGACTTCATTCCCTCAATTATCCCTTTTCCCCCCAATATCTTTTACTTCTGTCATTTTGATGGCATTTGCTGTAGTCTCTCTAACCAAAAATTTAACTGTTCTCACTGCCAACTTTTTGATAGTTTCTATAATTAACATTATGTACGATTTTCCCTAATTCCTTACTCCTCATGAATGCACTGTCTCCTGCTATGGTAATGACCACAGCTGATATCCTTTCAGTATTTTGCCCAATCTGCCTGTGGCACTTGGCATGAAATGGTTCTCTTCTACTAATTTCCAGAATGTTACTCTTCTCTAGTTTTCCATTTGACTCTCTGATTTCTCTACTGCAGGATTTTCTTTCCTCCAAGACTCTCTTATTTTATTTATCTCAAAAGTATGTGTGAACTCTGGACACTCCAATCTACTTCACTGTTAACAATAACCACTTTCATGGTGAATCCCAAATCTAGAATTCTGGCTTCAAATTTCACCTTTGATTGTTGGTTTTTATAATTAATTATCTGACATTTTAGGCTAATTTATTAGGGGATCATTAAAAATGCATATGCTTACCACTGTATTTAGCAAATGGTACTGAGAAAACTGACTGACCACATGCAGAAGAATGAAACAGGACCCCTATCTATTACCATAGATAAACATTAACGCTAAATGGATCAAAGACCTTAACATGAAACCACAAACTATAAGAATCTTAGATGAAAACGTTGGAAACACCCTTAAGCATATCAGAGTAGGCAACGAATTATTGACTAAGCCCCAAAAGTGAATGCCATAAAAGCTAAGATAGACAAGTGGAACTTCATCAAACTGAAAAGCTTTTGCATAGCAAAATAAACCATCAAGACAGTGGGGATACAACCTACAGAATGGGAAAAATATTGACTAACTATGTATCTGATAAAGGTCTAACATCCAGGATCTGCAAGGAACTCAAACAAGTGGAAAGCAAAACAAACAACCCTATTAAAAAGTGGGAAAAGGACATGAATAGACACTTTTCAAAAAAAGGTATACAAGCAGTCAACAGATACATTAAAAAATGCTCAGCCTAACTAATCATCACAATCAAAACAATAATGAGAAACCACCTAACTCCATTATTAGGATGGCCATTATTAATAAATCAAAAAACAGCAAATGTTGGTGCAGATGCAGAGAAAAGGGATCACTTCTGCTATGTTGGTGGGAGTGTGAACTAGTTCAACCTCTATGTAAAGCAGTTTTGTGGTGATTTCTAAAAGAACTAAAAATTGATTTTCCAATTTTTATTCTGGGAATATACCCAGAAAAGCACAAATTGCTCTACAATAAATTTTTCTACCAAAAAGACACCTGAACAAGCATGTTTATTGCCACACTATTCACAGTAGCAAAAACATGGATCCAACCCTACTGTCCATTGAAAGTGGACTGAATAAAGAAAATGTGGTACATAAACACAATGGAGCATTACGCAGCCATAAAGAACAAAATCATGGACTTCACAGCAAATTGGTTGAAGTTGGAGACCATCATACTTTGCGATCTATCACAGAAACAAAGAACTAAATACCACGTGTTCTCACTCATAGATGGGACCTGAACATTAATCACAAGGGAGGGATCGGCAGCTACTAGGCACTGCTGGGGGAGGGATGCGGGTCATGTAACAACACAAAGTGTACCTGGTCCTATGCCGGGGGAATGAGGGCCAATTGGAGGCCCAAACTTCTCCATCAAACAGCCTACTTGTGTAGTAATCCTTACTTGTACCCCACATCTCTACAATAAAGTAAAATGTAATTTAAAAAGAAATAGAAAAAGCATGCATATGTTTTATTCAGAGCTCATTAGGCATATCTCAAATGCTTTCATCAGTGTGTGGGAAAGCACTGATGAGTGACATAGCAGTGTTGACAACTGAACAAATAGATGAGTGCGATGTAACAGATTTACATGATTTTCACGTAATAAAACTTAGGTGTTTCTCTCAATCTACTGTAAATACTGCTTCATTTTACTTCGAATTACATGTTCTTGATAAATTTGAGAATAGCATGCTGTGCATCTGTCCCTACCCAAGCCCTAGTCTTGATAGGTACCCAGTTTTGTTTTGTTTTTTAAGTTGATTATCTGAAGTCTTTTAATTCATTCATTCAAATAAAAACTAGAGTTAGTATAAGTGATTTTTTTCTATTTTTAGTATGGATTTTCACTGATCTTTCAATATATAAAAGTACTTTACTGTGTTTCTAAAAAATTATTTAATTATGTTCACATAGAAATATTCCATTGTCTTTGTTAGGCTTTCTGCCTCAGGGCTCCCAATGTCTTTTATTTCAGATTATGTTTGCCTATTCTGTTATTTTAGAATTTCATCTCTAATTGGCCTAAGAACTTTCCTAGTTTCATGTGAATTCAACTGTGGTAATATTAAGCAATTCTTCCCTGTCATAAATTAGGTTTTTAACTATGTTTATTACTTACATTTCTTTTTTTCTATTCCTTCTACAATGCTAATCATTTGACATCAAATATGTTTCCCTGACTCTGCAATCTATGTATTGCTAATTAAATTTTACTCTTTATCTGTCTTATTTTTAAATTTAGATTGTATTAAATTATTCAGAATTTCAACAGTTATTTTTAGTATTAAAAGCAGATGTATAATGTTTTCTATCTTCTGTAATCAGGTTTTCTTCTAAATTCATTTTATATGGTTTGCCCATGTCTGCCCACCCGCCCGCCCGCCCTCCCTCCCTCCCTCCCTTCCTTCCTTCCTTCCTTCCTTCCTTCCTTCCTTCCTTCCTTCCTTCATTTCTTTTTTCCTTTGTGATATGCTTGATAAATATCGCCCGTCTTCTTATAATCATTCTAATATGTACAATATGCATTTCTTTACATGCCATAAATTTGTTCTGATGCATTATAAATGAGTTCCTCTCCATCTTTACAATTTCTACTAGACCATTTACTCTTTTTTCCTATTTTTTTGAGTGCTACAGTTTAAGAACTGGATGTTTTTTATTTCCCAGAGGAGATATAAAAATTAAGCAGGGGCAACCCCTTCAGGTCCCCTTCCACTGTGAGAACTTTTCTGTCCTCTCAATAAAACATGCTTTCTAAAATTTAAAAAAAAAATTAAAAAAAGAAAAGAAATTAGGCAGACTTAGCCTTTGTGTGCCAAAATTTGGGAAAACTAAGCTCTGGAATGTTTTCTCCTCTACTGAGAAAATTTGAGAAAATTTGATTTCAAAGTGATTTACCTTACAGTTATAAAATTTTACCCGAAATGATCATGATAATGAAGAATGTTTTGTTTTCATCTTAGAAAAACATTTCATCTGTGTTCCAAAAGTAAAGCAAGAACAAAGATATGTGGAAGTTTCCTTTGGGTCTCATTTTAACCGTCCACAACAGTAAGGAAGAGAACAGGATCTAAGTCTCCGGAATGTTTCTGACATTTCTAAGAAGATCTTTTTAAAAATACTTTTTGTTAGCTGTTTTGCTAAACTTTTGTTTATTAATGACGGTTTTGACTCTGAACAAGTTGTATTTATCTTTTTCATACTTCTTTAAGTAAAAAGTCATAAAAATGGCCCCTTTTTGTTGTAGGCAAGATAACCAATATATTGCCTTTTTTTTTTGGAGGTTTTTTTAGATATCTCTCTGGGTTGCCTACAAACAGTCCCTTTTGCTTTTCTTCAAAAAGCAATTTACTTGACTTCACTAATGTGGAAACTAAAATGGTTGAATTCATAGAAGCAAAAAGGACAATGACCATTAGCAGGGGCTAGCATGTGGGGGATGGGGCGAGGGGTTGGTGGGTTGGGGAGTCATTGGTCACAGGGTCGAACTTTCAGTTAGACAGAAGGAATAAGTAAAAAGAGATCTATCAAACAACATGGTGACTATAGTTAACAACAATGCACAGGAATCTTGAAAGTCACCAAGAGAGTACATTTTAAGTGCTCTTACCACCAAAAAAAAGTATATGAGACAATATATAAGCTAATTAATACAATTTAGCCATTCTACCATGTATTTATATTTCAAAGCATCATGTCATCCATGAAAATATATACTATTTTATCTGTTAATTTTAAAAAGGGCAGTTTAATAAATATTAAATATTATTAATAAATATTTTGTGGGTATTTTGTTTTCTCATCTTTTTCTTTTATGCTTTTATGCAAGAAAAATTAAATTTCAGACAGCTATACAGAGTTGTATAGTGCGTAGTTTAATTTTCTCATGTTTCTACTTCTAGTCACCGTTATCTTTTGTTTAATGGCTGCTTGTAAACTTTTGTTGTTTACTTATTTGTAAATGTGCATATAAATCATATATTTAGATTTTAGAATACGGAGATTTTTAAAACTAGCTTTACCCCACTGTTCACATCTAAACTGCCCTTTTCAATTTAAAATGATCTAAAACATAAAGTCATCCAAATATTTTAACAAATCCTGAATCATTAGGAATCAATATAATTCTGTACAAAAATCAGGCAATTAAAAGATTAAATAAGGGAGCTGAGGGGAGATTTAAAAAAGCAAGTAAAGTTACATATCAGAAAGAAAGGTAATTAAATAAAAAGACAATTTTAATATTATTGACTGTATTAAAAAAAAAGCAAACCAAGTAACCATGAACATTTTGATAGCTGTTGAAAATGCATTTATTAAAGGTTATAATCATTCTTGAATTAAAATAAGAAATACATTATTTTATCAACCTAGGGCTATCCATAACTTGATAAGTCTACCTACCAGAAATCATAAAATTTGATATTTAAACCATTTCAAACATTTGTTGCTAAAAACAACAGTTGACAGAACAGATACTTTTTATCAAAGGAGACAGCATAATAATAAAATAACATAGAAGCAAATTATATGTAAATCTCTATAAAAGGAGGAATAAATATTTATGTCTATGTATATATGTTTTTCTTGTGATTATCAATAATATTAATTCCAGTTCATCAATCAAAAAACTAAAATTTAGTAGAATAGTCTGTGACTGTAATTATATACATTTATGTGTGCATGTACATATATAATGCATAAATGTATGTATATATGTATGTCTATATATACACACACATGCATATCATACCAAAATTGTAGATTTAGTATTCAACAACATTTATCAGTTAAAAATATCATCGGTCTTAAGTACAAGCATTTCCAAGAAATTGTTAGTAACTACGTGTTAAGAAAACTGTGGTAAAACTCTGTTCATTCTGTTTCTGAGGCAGGGCATGTTGAAAACTTCCATATAATTGCAATTTTTTCTGTTTTTCTTTGGAATTTCAATTATATTTAACTTAAACCATGTTTTGATGTCTGTACCAAATTAGAATTTTACTTTCTTGTTGTATTTAATATTTTGTTATAATAAAATATTATAGTGTTTTTGGCCTTAAAGTCTACTTGGCCTAGTATAAACCTAGCAACATGGAATTTTTTGCATTTATGTTTTTAATTGCACATATTTAATTATTTTTCTTTTATATTTTGCAACTTTACATTTAATGTATATTTCTTAACAGCAGCCTTTAGTTGCTTTTTGAAAATATATTCTAATCTTGTCTGACAAATTTTGTATATTTTAATTGAAATGTATTATACACCACTAATGTTAAATGTAATTATTGAATGTTTATTTTGGAATTAAATATTTGACACTACTCTATTGTAATATGTTTCTTGTTTTTTCTTCATTTTTTGTATATTTTTGACGAGTAAAAATTGCTTTATTTTGTTTTGGCCCTATGTATGTTCATCAGACTTTCTTTTATTTGTTTTCTTTGTTTTTGGCATATTTGATTCTTCTTTTTGCTGCTACCATTAAAAACTCTATTTACTTGTCTTTTAATTACCACCCATACCCCCCCATAACTCCCTTGGACCTTGACTACTCTTGCTGAGCTATTACATCTGTGGTACAGACATGTTGCTATTTTCACTAAGACCTTTGAGTACATTACATGTTTTAAATCTGGCCATTTCTGACATTTTCACTAGTAAATTATTCATCTCTTTGTCTCACAGCCTGGTCTACTGTACAATTTGATTGATTCAGTTTAGTGTTTTCTTTGTTTCTAAAAAGATAAAGCTTGCATTAGAGAGAAGACAGTCATAATTATGTCCTCAGTTAACAGAAATGCTTCGTGAGTCACAGTGAACCCTCTTGTAGTATCCTATGAAGTGTGGTGTGTGTGTGTGTGTGTGTGTGTGTGTGTGTGTGTGTGTGTGTGTGTATGAGAGAGAGAGAGTATTGTATCTACCTCAGCCAAGACAAATCTGCTACTATGAGGTTTCCCATAATTCAATTCAAACCCTAGGACTCTTGTTTCCAGAAAGTTTCCTCTAGGTATAAAGCACTGTGCATTTTCTCAATCAGTTCAACATTGCCAAGTGGTGTCAAATTAACTTCAAAAAACCCATTCAATTCCATGCAATTCATTGTTCCCAAGAGTTTGTTGGGTTTGCTCTAGATACCACACTTAGTTTTTTATGAAGGATAATTTGCCACTCTGAGAGTTGCAATTACAGTTTCTCTTAACAATATTTATTGCTCTAATAGAGCTTCAATGACTCTGCAAGTTTTTCCCATGGAATAATTCAACGTAACTAAAAGTTTCATTGAAAGAGAAATTTCTAATTTCTTTTAGTTGGGACTGATTTCCTAGGGACAAATAAATACTCTTTAATAAATTATAATTCCAGAGTTTACTTTTTAAAAATTGTATTTCTTTTATATTTTTAATAAATAATCTAGATGTAGCACATAATAAATAGAAAAAAACAAATTATACTTTAAAATAACTAAACCATCTAGATAACTTTTGACACACAATTAATGGTGATTATTTTTACATCAATAGTAACTTAAAAGCCTATCAAATAATGAAACAGATTTTATCTATCATCCACTGACATTACTTACAAATAGGTAAATGTGTACTGACACATATACACTTAAAAATGAAAAAGGCATCTGACTTACATTTTTGCAAAGATACTTTCTTTTTAGGAACTCAGAATAAAAGATTTTGGATGAAATAATGGAGAAACAATGAACTGAACACACACACACACATACACACACACATACACACACACACACACACACACACACACAAACATTTATAGCTTTTGATTTCATTTTTTTGACTTTATTCAAAATGCCTTTGAAACAAAATACATATAAGACTCTTCTTGTAAATTGTACCACATTCAAAAATACATATATTTTTAAATGCCAAAACAGACAAACAAAAATAAACATGAGCTATTTCTAATTGATATTAGTTAAATAATTTGTTTATTTTTTCAGTTATAAGTTATTATTATGACTGTTTTCCTCTGGTACCACTTTCCCTGTGAAGTGAAAATGGATAGGTCTATACTTCTTGACATTTTAATTCATTATAATTATCTAAATTAATAATCACATATAGCCCTCTAAGTACTTGGAGGAATTGGCAGAAGCCATTCTTTTCCCTAATGCTGGGCTACAGTTATTAGATGTAATCACTTGAATATGCCCCTTAGGCCACAGATACCAAAAGTGGGTAAGAGCAGTGACATAAAAGATATATGCTTTGCCCAGAGTAGCTCTCCAGTATTTATGTGTTTAATCAAATATAATTACAGTTCTTCTGACTTTTCTTCCTGGGATATTAGAAAGTGATAAGATTGCAGGATGGGGAAAATTAGCTTCACCTCCTAATAATGGTTGCACAGTGTCATTGCAGGGTGCTGAATGCATGCTGGTAGATGATAGAATGTGAGTGGCACTTGTATGCTGGCCTGGCCACTGTTCCAGTTAGATGGGAATCATTTTATCTGAAGAAAATACATGAGGTGAGGCAGTGAACTGAGTGAAAATGAGGGGGAAAAAATGAATCAGTGCGTTGTAATTTTGTACAAAGTTTATCAGTGAGAGATAAAAATTTTAGTTCTGATTTACAAGAAAACATCAAAAAATAAGAGGTTTTAGCAGAAAAAAATTAGGCTAGTCAAGTCTTTGGAAGTTCAATTGAGATTCCTGTAAAGGAAAAATAACCTTTTGGACTTGTATAGTGCTTTTGTAACACACAAAATATAGGGCATGAAGTGATTAAATATTAATGCCCCTTGGCTGATATTTCCAGGAGAATATTTAATTATAAAAGAAGTGTTATTGTCCAACACAGTTGGGGATAGACTCAGTGAGACAAAAATATTTGGCAGGAATTAGGATCATTAGTACATGCTGATGAGTGGGTCTTAACTAAACAAGCAAAATACTTTATGAAAACTGCTCAAGTGCATTATTTTGATTAATACAAGAATAATCTTTAACATACATTAATTTTCATTATGTAATATAAACAGTGGTACTAGCAACAGGTCCACCTCTTGCTGTAGAAGAAGCATACCAAAAATGAAGAACAAAGTATAAGATATTAGACATGGAGCACATTCGGTTTGTAGCTCAATTGTCAATTGTTTGGTGTAAGTTACTGAAGACTCTTCAGAGGAAGTGCAAATTATAGTCTTGCAAACACAAGAAAGGAGACTTCCCTTTCTGCTAAAAAGATGGCACTTGGGCACTGTCATGAATTTCATGATAGAGGTCATATCAGTAAGAATCTGAGTGCTCAGGCTGCTAGGACAACTGGCCACAAGGCAGTGTGTCCCTTGTCCCTATATCCTCTGAGTCTGAGGACTTTGCTTCATATCTCACTTCTCCTCACTTCACTGTACTCCTCACCCCGGTGCTCTTTTATGAGAGTACAGAAAAGCCGAGTGCAGGTGGATTAATGAACATGAAAGGTAAGCCTTTAACATTTCCAGAATACATGAGTTAAATCACACTCACAAAACAGAAAAGAAAAATATTAAATATGGATAATTTTAACTACTTAAGGGTAAGAACTTCTCCTAATCAGTATGTACTACCTATTAATAACCCAATGTGTAAAGAAGGAGGAAAGATTCAAATTCAGGTCAGTGACACACGCCATCATGGGACATTGAAAGAATGCAAAACCAGGACCAGTATTTGTCGGAGATATGTAAATATGATACTTATCAGCAGAATGATATCACATGACAAACATTATCTTAAACAACAACAAAAAAAGAGACGAGACATGGTTGATCAGCCTGTAATCCCAGCACTTTGGGAGACCAAGGCTTGAGCTAAGCAAGCAATCCTCGTAGCTTGAAACCAGCTTAGGCAACATAGGGGGACCTTGACCTTACAAAAAATTGTAAAAATTGGCTTAATATGGTGGTGCAGTCCTGTAGTCCCAGCTACTAGGGATGCTGAGGGTGGTGGAAGGATATCCTGATCTTAGGATACTGAGGCTGTGGTGAGCCATGATAGACTCACTGTACTCTAACCTGGGCTACAGAATAAGTTCCCAACTCAAAACAATAATTTGTTTAAAAAAAAAAAAAACACCTATTGTGATTAGATTGCCTATTATTAAAACAAACAGCCTGGCTCGGTGGCTCAGCCTATAATCCCGAGCCTTTGGGAGGCTGAGATGAGTGGATTGCCTGAGCCCGCGGGTTCGAGACCCGCCTGGGCAGCGAGACCTCATCTCTACAATAAATCAAAAAATCAGCCGGGCGTGGTAGCGCATGTCTGTAATTCCAGCTACTTGGAAGGCTAAGGCGGAAGGATCGCTGGAGCCCAGCCGGTCGAGGCTGTGGTGGCCGGAAGCGGCCACTGCACTCCAGTCTGGGTGACAGAATGAGACTCCAACTCAAAAAACAAACAAACAAACAAACAAACAAACAAAAAATGCCTATATAGATTTGGGAGGGAGGATGACTGAATAAACAGTGGATGCTAGTCACATAAATTTATTTAAAAATCTATTTGGCTAATATGTTACGGAACTGAAAAGTCCCTCAGACTGAACAATATTAAAACAACATTTCACCACAAGTATCAAGCATTTACCTGTTATGCAAAAATGAAAAAGCATCATAGCAACAGATATATGAACATTATTAGGAAGCTATGTCAGATGGGTTGGTACCCTTTGGAGATGGATGCTGAATCTTGTTGCTTCTTGCTTGAAGAACATGTATGCTGAATGAGATCTATGTTTCACTTTGGTAATTTATCCTATTCAGGCATTGAAATAAGCAGCTCCCATAAATCAATAGAAATTTAAACATACCTCACAAAAAGAACTAATGTTTCAAAAACCAAAAAAGCCATTTTGAAAAGATATTCATTTCTTTCTTAATCGATATAGTACAATTTTTACTAAGTATTGGTTAAAATAATCAGTATGCATTAATTTTTTAAATATACTGATGATAGACCCATGATAACTAAAGACAAATAATAGAAAAAATGTGTAATATGATAATATTTACATTAAGCTAAAAATTATAACACCAGACAAGTCAGTATACTGTATAAATAAATAGATGTACAGTCAACATATTGGGAAAAATAAGAGAATAATAAATACCAACTATAGAATTATGATTATCTCAGGGGTAAAGGAATGGTGAATACAGAATGTTTTATAGTTATCTAATGTATCACAATGTCCTAGTATTTAGCTTGGGAAAGGGCTCAAATCTGTCTGTCATGTTATTCTACATAGCTTATATTTATATTATACATGTATCATTTTGGTATTTTCTAAAATAATATTTTGAATAAATCTAAAAAAGTTTTCCTTCAGTTAAGGTCACTAACAAAACAGATATTTATTAAATTTGACTTTTATTAAAAGGTAGAAAACTATTTTTCTTGCCTTTAATTGATTTTCCTTTTTGAATATATACTTCTAGGAAAAAAGACAATTTTCACTTTTAAGAAATATTTTGCCCTCCTTTCCAAAATTTCCGGGAAATATGTCAAATTTTTCACATTTTATGACTCTCACAAAAAATACTTCTGACAGGTTTGAAAAAGTATTTTTTTCCTTTTCTTGCAGCTGTAACTAGACATATTTTCAAATCACCAAACACGCTATTCCAACATGTCAGCTCAGCATAATTGTGTGTGAATAACAATATAATTTTTAAATGTTCACAATGGTGTCTAATACAGATAGAATAGACTTATTCATTAGTTAACTCTAAAATGAATATTTAAATGTCATTTGGTAGAATTTTGAGGGCGAAATAACATTTAAAACTGATCTCCTGAAAAGTAGCACAAAAGAGCAACTGCACCATGTTTTAAAATTACTTTTATCCATTTATTTTTATGATTAATTAGAAAAAGTTTATGTTTATATTAATTGAAAAACACTTGTTTACTCTCTATAAAGGTAAATAATTGTAAATACACATGTATGCATATATATAATTTGTTAATAAAACATACAATAAATCATAACTCCACAATACCACTCCATAGTTATGTAGACATTTTTAGTGTTTTTTAAATTATATTTTATTTTATAAATAAATTTTATAAATCAGTGCCACATTGTAGTATTTTTTCCTGTGAGAACATGTAATAGTGCTTTTCAGTATGTCTCTTATTTACTATTTTATTTTATTTTTTTTACTTCATTTTATTATAAAGATGTGGAGTACAAGTCAGGATCAGATCAGCTGCATAAGTAATCTACCTGCAGGTGAAGTCTGGGCTTCCAATTGGTCCTCCTTTCCCCTGGTTTAAGATCAGGTATCTTTAGTGATGCTGTGTGCCCCCTCTCTCTCCTGGCAGCATCTTTGCTGCCAATCCCTCTCTTATAGTATTGTGATAAATGTTCAGGACCCACTTATGAGTGAGAACATGTGGTATTCAGTTCCTTGTTTCTGCAATAGATTACTGAGTATGATAGACTCTAAATCCATCCAATTTACTGCAAAGTCCATAATTTTGTCCTTTATGGCTATGTAATACTCCATCGTGTATATGCACCACAATTTAAAAATCCACAAAATAATGTTTTTATTTCAAGCATTCTATACAAATTTACTCGCTGACACTTGTGTTCTTTAAATAGGACTAGTCCGTAGGTCTCAATTTAATTACATATTCTTTATTTCTTATAACTTTAGAATCATTAATTTATAAATTTTTATTATTTTGTATTTTATTTTTGTATCCAATCTTTGTGTTGCTCAAATTGACCCAGATTTGGTGAGTTCCTGTGTCCTTCTGGCATATTCACTTCGTTTTTAGGGGGAACATCACATTATTTTCTGGAATAGCCAAATAATCCAGCATTATCTTGTGTTTACTCTTCCCTGGTCTATTATTTAGCCATTTCTCCAACAAGTCCTAATCAAATCATATTTTTAACCTTAGAAAATCACAATATTGATTGGGCTTGGTAGCTCAGCCTGTAATCCCAGCACTTTGGGAAGGCATAATGAGTGGATTGCCTGAGTCCATGGGTTCAAGATCAGCCTGGGCAATTGGTGAGACCTTGTCTCTACAATAAATAAATAAATAAATAAATAAATAAATAAATAAATAAATAGATAAATAAAAATTAGCTGAACATGGTAGCACACATCTGTAGTTCTGGCTACTTGGAAGGCTGAGGTGGAAGGATCCCAGGAGCCTAGCAGGTTGACGCTGGGGTGGCCATGAATACGCCACAGCACTCCAGCCTGGCCGACAGAGTGAGACTCCACCTCAAAAAAAAAAAAAAAAGAATAAAAAGAAAGAAAAAGAAAAAGAAAATCACAGTATTGATTAAAAATAGTTATAGATGATTTCTTTATAATTTCATAAAAGACTCATTGCTTCTTCTGAAGAGGAGGATAATCAAATGTCCTGCTTATACTTTTATTATTAGCTACTCATGAAGAGCAACTTTTATTATTTAATATACCATCACAAATTCACAGTAGAAAATAATATTCACTATCTTATTTTAGACTTGAAACAATTTTGACAATTTAATTTTTCAAAAAAAGAGACAAGTCACAAAAATAATGAAAAGGCCAACACCACCTAAACCTGTAAAATTATTTCAAATGTCAGTTGTTGTCAGGTGCAGTTTCATGTCTTTTTGCATTAAAACCTGTTATCAAACTGTATGAAACAAATATTCCTTTTCATTATCACATTTTATGTAGTGACTTAGAAGGCAGTTGAATTTTGTTATTTTACTGTATTAGAAATTGTATAATAAATAAGGGAGGCCATAGAGATTTAGCTCAAACCCTTGGGGCAATCAATACTTGTCAGACTAACTCTCAGGTAAGGAAAATCATTGCATTTCCCTAGAAAGACTCCTGTTTTCTGAAATAAGTAGACATTGACTCATTCACTCTATTTCAGGGTCACTGTTTTCGTAAGAGGAAGCAGCAAAAGCATTCAAACTCAAAAATACGTTGAGATTTTTCTCCAATAAGCCACTAGATTGTGAAATGTGAGTAGTACACAGGTAGCAGTAACTTCTCACTACCCCACATGTGCTCATTAGATTGTGGAGCACCTCCACAGTCACATGCTACAGATAAAAGCAGCTCTGTTTGGGAGCTACCTTTAGGGTATCTCTTGATTGGAACAGGAAGGTCATAAACTTATCCTTGCTGGAGTGCTTTCATTGAATGTAAAATGTTTTACCCTCTAATAATAATTTTAAAACTAGTGTTTTAAGATATCTACACATCTGTTAACTCACATTTTATACGAAATGAAACCATTATGACAAAAGATATCAGCACTCATGTTTGTTGTAGCACTATTTACAAATAGGCAAGATGCAGAATCAACCTTAGTGCCCATCAAGAAATGAAGAACGTGTGGTGTGTGTATAAATATATATATATATATATACACACATGTATATATGTGTACATATGTGTGTGAATGATATATATCATAAAAGCCTTAAAAACAAGTAAATTCAGTTATTTGAGAAAACATAGATGAACATGGAGTATCTTATGATAACTGAAATAAGCCAGACACAGAAAGAGAAATACTGCATGATTTTACTTACATGTGAAGTGTGAAAAAGTTGAACTCACAGATGCAGAGTAGAATGGCAGTTACCGGGAGGTGAGGGGGGGAGTGGATTGAAAAATTGTTAGTTAAAGAATACAAAATTTCAATTACACATGACGAATAAGTTTAAGAGATCTATTGTACAGCATGTTGACTATAGTTAATAACATAGTATTGTTGTTTTGTAGATTGCTGAGAGTAGATCTGAACTGTTCTCACCACAAAAAATGATAAGGATGTGAGATAATGCCTATGCTCATTAACTCGATTTAGCATTACACAATTTATGTGTAGTTTAAACAACAGGTTGTACATGATAAATATATAGCATATATTTTCGCATCAAAAAATAATTAATTCACTGTAATAAAAGGATAAAATAACTTGAAACTTTAGTATGACATCAGGAGGTAAGCCCAAATATTTTAAAGATGTCAATCTTTTGTAACGTACAGTTGTTATTTTCTCACATTTACAAATATTAATTGTTTTGAACCTGACAAATACTCAGTTTTTAAAACAAAAAAAAAATGAGTGGTAGTAGCAATTAAGAATGTAGAAAAAATAGAAACAATTAAGGAAGTTTTTGCACTATGTAAATCTATCACAAGCAGTCAAGTAGGGGCCCTAGAAATTTACTTGTTCCAGGCAAAATTCCACCTAATGGTCACTCTGAGTATGCACATTCAACCACTGTGGTCGTGAGAACTATAACGAGGCTCAGTTCACCCTTCTTTAGGCTGGTGCCAGTTGTCATAAGGAACCCAGGGTACCTAGTCAGCCATGCACACCCACACTCTATCACTCACATGAGCCTATGTTGCTTATCCTCCACACCTCCCAGGCTCCTGAAAACCTTCTGCTCACCCCACCCATCCCCATGAAATCAGTTCCCAATATCCCCATCCACTTTTGTAAACGTACACTTCTGGCAGTAACTAAAATCTGCTTTCATTGATTGATTCCAGTTTTTTGTGTGAGCACTTACCTGGATATTGCAAAACCTTCTAAAATATCTCCCCATTTAATATTTGTTTCCTTTTAGTTCATCCTCAAAATAGCATTCAGAGCAATCATTTAAAAACATATGCCCAATCATGCTATTTATTGGTCCAAAATACTCCCAAATTTACTCAAAGAATAAAAGCTGAAGTTATTAGCATGGCCATATTACTTTCCATGTCTATATTTACTATGACTTGTTTCTTCTTTTAATTTGTTCTAGCAAAGGAATTCTTACTTTTGAGGTTTTTTTAACAACCAAGAACTTTCTAGAACTCAGTGTCTGGTATGTATTTCTTCTACCTGGAATGCTTTCCGACATCATTCAGCTCATTTTTAAAGTCATTTCCTCAGTAAATATCGTGCTGAGAACTCATTCTAAAATTTCAATGCTGTCCAACTTGCTAATTCCCTTCCCTGATTTTTTTTTTTAATTTTGGCTCTTATCACTGGCATATTACGAATATTTACTTAATCATTTCTTATTATTTGCATTTCCCAGTATATATAAGCTTAATGAGGTTTAAAAAAAAAACAACTTTTTCTCTTCCCATATATTATAAAAATACCAGAAACACGTGTGTTTGTCTAATTAACTGTAATTGTTAGACAACACTCACTTTACTGTTCTCTTTGTCCTTTGACAGAATGTGCTATACAGTTGATCCTCTATACAAAAAATGAACATCTCCACTCCTAAATTACATACCTATAATATTTGGGTAACTTTAGTAACATTCTGTGGCAAGCATTTAATTGAAAAACAAAACTGTCTACATGGTTTCTCAGTCCATGTTACACATGAGGAACGCCTGAACTGTAGACATGGTTTTAAAACTACATCCAATTGCATTACTGTTTGATATCTTTTGGAGAAGACTACCATGAAGTACATTAGATTATGTGTTATTGTTCTTGACCTTTTTGTGGCCTTTGATTCAAAGAGCAAAAATTGCTTATAGCCAAAGCTCAACTAGCTACACATCGACTCCTACTAACTTTATCATGGCGCTGATTTACTACCGCCAAATTCTGAGCCAGTAGGAAAGTTAGTTTGGCATACACTTTATTTCATTTCAATGGCTTTAGGGGTACAAGTAATATTTGGTTACATGGATATATTGTATAGTAGCAAAGAAGTCTGGGCTTTAAGTGTATGAGTCACCCCCACTAATACACAGTGTATCCGTTAGGCAATTTTTCAGGCCTCCTTCCCCTACCCCCAAAACTCCAATGTCCTTAGAACCATTATATATTTCTTTGTAGACTCACAGTTTAGTTTCCACTTGTGAGAACGTGCAGTATTTTGGAAGTTGCGGAAGTCAGTATCTTGTCCTGCCCTGCTATCCTCTCCCCTTTCTCTGTCCCATTCTGTTTATTCTTTTTGGGTAAGGTAGCTACACAGAATTTCTCTTTCTAAAACCACCATAAAGACAAATTTACAAACAAATTTATATTTTTATTGTCAAAAGTTATTGTTATTTAATGTTCTCCTAGGGTTTTGAGTGAAAACTGCTGTCTTTGTCAACCAGTCAGAGCATCCACGAGCACTTGAAGGAATAAAAATCAACCACATTCAAAATTAAAATTATTTTGAGACCCTGCTAAGATTTAACTCACTTTCAAACTGTAAGACTTTAAAATATTACATTGTTAACTTGATGCATACTTTGCAATTTTTCCTGACCAGTCAAGCAGGAAGTTGCACTTTCCTAAGCTCAAAGATCTATGCTTTATATATTTAGGGTGAGAGCCTAACTGTTTTGTACTTTGAGAAAACAGATATCTAGTTCCAACTTCTCGGGATCAGATTGACATACAGTTACTGGACAGATACAAAATAAACAATGTAAAAACAGAAATGTAACTCTGTTTAATTTCAGTCTTTCTACATGGTTACTTAAATAACTGATGAAGGCCTGAAACATTTTCAGTCCTAAAATCTAGCAGATGCCTATATGTCATATATATCTTTGCAAATAAAACAGATTAAGACATACTGGGTGGGGGATGGTGACTTAAGCTTGTAATCCCAGCATTTTTGGAGGCCAAGAAAGGAGCATCACTTTAGGTCAGGAGTTCAAGACCAGCCCGGGCAACATAATGAGACCCCCACCTCTACAAGAAATTGGTAGTTAAAAGAATAAAAGGTTACTCGTTCGTGATGGCACATGTCTGTAGTCCTAGCTATTTGGGAAGCTGAGACAAAAGTATCACCTGAGGCCAAGATGTTGAGGATAGAGTAAGCTGTGATTGATTGTGCCACCACTGCACTGCAGGCGACAGAGTGAGACTCCTGCTCAAAGAAAAAAAGGAAGTACTAGACTGCTAGACACTGCTACACTGCTTGCTACCACTAGCTAAGAAAAAATGTTGATAAACATATGCACACAATTCTATGTTTACACATTCTCGTTTTATATTGTTCATCTTACATTGCTAAAACTTTATACTTGTTGAACATCAATCCTTCATTTCTTTCCCCACCAACCCCTGGAAACCATCATTCTATTCTCTATTCCTATGATTTTTTGGCTATTTTAAATACCTCATAGACATAGAATCACACAGCTTTTATCCTTCAGTGACTCGCTTATCTCACTTAGCATAATGTCCTCCAGCCTGATCCATATTGTCACTTACAAATGAGTTGCCTCTTTTGTAAGGTGGAATGACACTCCACTCTATGTATATACCACATTTCCTTTATTCATCCTTCCAGCAATGAATATGTTTAATTCAGTCAATGTCATCTTTTTAAAAAACATCTTTTACACTTAAAATGGTCTTTCACTTAGTACTTCCCCACTTTGAAATTATATAAAAATATTTAAAATATTGTCTAAAGCATTACTATTTAAAATAATTGTACTAAGGTAAAATTCAAATCCACGTTACTTAGGTAAAAATCTAAATACAAAAAAGAGCATTATAAGCATATGGAATGAGTTTACACAAATATAGACGCCATATAAACTCCCTAATAAAGATGGAATACTCTACATCACCCCAGAAATGTTCCTCTTGACTTTTTAAAATAAATGTTAAGACAATTTTAGTATTTTATTTGAGAGAATCATACTGCATTTTTCCCTTTTGTGTCTGGTTTATTCACTCAGCATGAAGCTTTTGAAATTTATCCATGTTGATGTGTATGTCACAAGTTCATTCATTTTCAAAACTACATTGAATCCCATTTTAGAGATAAACCACAATTTATTCAAGCATTCACTGGTTGGTTGTTTTGCTGGCTATTTTCAGCTTGGGGCTTTTATGAATAAAGTGGTAATAAACATTCAAGTACAAGCCAGTGCAGTATTTCAGTACCAGCTGAAAAATACCATCATAAGGTATCCAGGGCCTAATTGCATTTAATGGCAAAAAGGAATCATTTTTATAAATGTAATTAAAATAAGAATCTTAAGATAGGGAAATAATGTTGGATTATCTAAGCAGGTCTTAATTGCCATCATAAGTGGCCTCATGAGAAAGAGACAGTGGGAGATATTACACAGACAGAAGAGGACATAGTGTAACCACAGAGGTAAGGTTGGAGCACTGACAGTTACCTGTAGCTGGAAGAGGTGAGGATATGCAACTTCCACTAGAGGCTCTGGAAAAAGTACAGCCCTGTTGACACCTTGATTTTGGCCCAGTGAAACTGATTTCAGATTGCTGGCTTCCAGAACTGTGAGGGGGGAAAAATGTGTTAAGCCACCAAGTTTGTGGTAATTTGAAACAGTATGGTAGAAAACAAATACATGGATGCATATTTTTGTCTGTTTTGCGTTAATTCTGAGAAGTAGAATTGCTAAATCATAAGGTATTCTACAAGAAACTGCAAAGCTGCTTTGTGTACCACAAAGTATACAAGTTCCAGTTTCTCCACATCCCTAGAAACAATGCATAAACTGATCATACCAAACAACCCACATTAAGAACCATACAAGCTCTCAAACCAATTCTTCAGTATTTACCTGAAAGAACTGACAATATGCCTGTCTACAAAGACCTACGTGTGATTGTATACAGAAGTTTTATTAATAATGGTCCAAAATTTAGGAAAAAAGTATTCATTGAATAAAGAATGGATAAACAATATTTAAGTACATAAATTCTATCAACATAACTTATCATTTTTAATGCTGACCTTGATCACCTGGATGAAGCATTGTTAATTGAATTGCTTACATTATTTACATATGACAGAATTATCAATAATACTGAGTTTAAATATCTTGCTATTAGTTGTTTTTTCCTGTTTTAGTCTCTTTTTTTCTCTTTGAATTATTTTTATGGTTGGGTTTTATCTCCTTTGCTGACCACTCGGCAATTACTTTCTTGTTGTTCTGTATTGTAAAATTTATACACATATTAATTTATTACAGTCTTTCTTCAAGGAGTATCATATCTTTTACACTATAAAGAGCTTACAGTAGTAGACTCCATTTCCTCTCTCAGTATTGTGCTATTGTGTTCACACATGCTACTTCCACATAGGTTTTAACAACCATAATAAATAGCTAATATTTTTTGGTTTCATTAGTCATTATCCTATAAAGACTTTAAATAACTGATATTAATATATTTTATATTTGTCTGTATTATGACTGTTTGTGAAAAAGTTTTCATTGTTTGCACATATACACATTTTTATCTGGTGTCATTTTCTCTCTATTTGAAAGACTTCCTTAACATTTTTTTAAAGTGAAAGTCTACTGGTGATAAATTTTTCAGCTCTAATATATCCAAAACTGTTTTCATTTTGCTTTGTTTTTTCAGGTATATTTTTCCTGCCTCTGTTTATTTGTCCCTCTTAGAAACTCTCTTCAAGCACTAAGCGAGGACAAGAATAAGGCTCATTTTGTTAGTTTCTCTTCTCTCAGTTATCTCTGCTTTGCTGTGACTGCTGTCCGAGCTCTGAAAATTATCGTGCAATGTATTTTTCAAGATTGTTTCGTTTTTTAATAAGAGATGGTAAATCCGATCTCTACTACTCTATGTTAGGTGCACTGGAATTCTCTCATCTCTAGAAAATTTACATTTAAAAACCTACATCTCAGGTAACATACTGTAAAAGATTCAGTGATACTTTTTTATCTGACTGGCTGGTGAGCCAGGCTCCCAAGAAATGTTGCAATTCCCAGAGTACTACTGCCAGCCCAAGGTCCACATGGTGGCTGGCTGGGATGTGATGGCGTCTAGATAGGGAACACAGTGTCACCTGATAGCTTGGGGATGCCAGCAGTCACAGGTTCCCCTAATAGTGTTGCAGCTTTCTTGTTTTGTAGGGGCCAGAAGTGGGGGAGGAGTGATGCTGACGGCAGGGTGGGGAGGGCGGAGGTCAGTGAGCCAAGTCCTGAGAAGTGACACAGCCCCTCAGCTCAATGAGTTGGCAAACCAGGCCCCCCAAAGTGTCACAACTCTGTTAATTTGGTGGCCCATCAGCACAATCAGCTGTCAGCTACACTCCACTAGTCAATTCCACCATCAGCTCCATCAGGGCTCTGCTGTCAGCTCCCAGCTCCGCGGTCCACTATGCCAGCTTTGCCCACTCTGCATGCTCGGCCAGCCACTATAGTGTGCAGCTTCTCAAGTTCGGGGTCTTCAGATCTGGAGGTCTTCAGATCTCATGATCTTCAGCTCTGGTGATCTTCAGCAGTTCTTCAGTCTGGGTACTTGTCTCATGCCCAAAAAGAATAAGATATGGGACAACTGGAGGGTTAGAAAGCAGGAATGTATTGAGAAGACAGAAAAAGCTCCCATCATCAAGAAGGGTCCAGAAGGCTGCCGGGTTGCCTCTGCGGGCAGGAGTTTATATAGTCCCTGGAGTCTGCCTGGCAACAGCACCAATCAGAGAGAGGTACCATGGTCTGTTCTTAGTAAATTTACCAATTGGGAGAGGATTGGGAAGGGCCAATCAGGAAAAAGTGTGGGAAATATGAAGTCCAGGGAACTGGAAGTGGGTATGTTCACTCCAGTCCTTGGGGCTTGCAGGTACCGTGACCCACCCTAACTATCTGCCTATCAGGTGTCCAGCTGTCTCCTCTCTCATTTCCCCCTCTGGAGTAGTGACCTGATCTTCCATTAGAGAGTAAAAACATTGACCAGTCTGACTACTTCCTGCCGATCATGGGCATCAAATGAGAAGGGCAACTAGGGAATCTCTGGAGGGTGATCTAAGGGTCCTTGGTTAGGAAGCTTCCATACAAGGTTCCACCTTCATCACCATCTGGAGCTTGATGGCCTTCAGTTACAATTAAGGAAGGTACCTCTGGGGTTTCAAATGAGAAGACTATCCCAGTGGCTGTAGTTTTCTCAGGTTCATCAGGGTTGAAGGAGCAGTAATTGAGGAAGATTCTCTTCATATAACCCCAGCTATACCCATGTGGTGTTTTCCCAAGGGACCATCCCATCATGTGTACTGTTCTGCAGGCATGATGATTAGTGTTATATGAACTGCTACCCATACAAAGTCTCATTATAGTAGCTGGGGAAACATCACATCCAGGATAGTCTCAGGTTCAATCAAAAGCAGATAGATGTATTTCCCACAACTCTGCCACTTCTGCAACCTTAATCGTGATCTTTTCACTTCAGGGAACTTTCTGGTTGTGCTTCTTTTTAGGGCAGTGAATTCATACCAGGATCTACTGAGATGTCCAATCTGCTCAAGAAACAATGGTAGAACTATTGGGTGGGGGGGGAGGGTTAGAGAATGTCTCTCCTGTGGACATATCCAGCAGTTTGAATAATTACCCTGTTGAGTCAAATACATAATGCAGGGAGACAAGGGATGCTTATAAAAAGCTAGGGCTAGTGATGATAAACATAGGAAATAAAACAGACTAGTCATTTTGCTCATTCCTGTGTGGAAAACCTCAAATGAGGAGCTAAGGGTATGATTCTCTAAGGAAGTAACTCATCCCATGGGCTTTCAGGTAAGGGGTACTTGGCAAAGGCATTTAATGGTACAAATTAAGTTAAACATAAAAGCAGCAAATATAGGTAAGACTATATGGAGAATATGCATGGTAGGAAATTATTGACATTTATCTTTCACAATCTTTAGTTCAAGGTCTCTAATTTCCTTATAAGGATATTCTGAGTGCTCTTCTGGGTCAGTAGAGGCAGCTTCTCCTGGATTCTAGACTTTCACTGCAGTATGATGAATCTATTCCAGTGAACTTCACTGCTGAAGGAGTGGAGAGAACAGTATAGGGTCCCTCTCAATCTATACCTAAAGAAGGGGAAAGAGAGGGGAAAACCCTCACCAGTACAAAGTCTCCTGGGTTCCATATACCATTCTACAACATACACATACTTTTTTGACATGCTTGAACCCTCTATTTTTTGTCCTATATGTTCCTTCCTTTAAATACCATCCACTGTATTGCAGGACAAAAATTTACAAGATCCTTCCTATACAAAACCATCCTGACAAAAAATACATTCCCCCACCAACAACCTACTCTACATCTTTCCTGTGCTTTTCTGGTTTCTCCCTTGTCACCTTTCTATATAACCGTCTCCATTTACATTTTGAATTAACCAGTAGCAACTTTAATTATGATAAGGCTATATTTCAACATGGATGACCAGGACCAAATGGCTGGCACGTGTGTTAATTAAATTACTTTGGGTTCTAGTACCCTAATATTCACCTGAGGGTTGCTAGGGTGGTGATGAGTCATGTCAGGCACTTTAGCAGGTTTCCAGGTTTCCTCAGTAGCCATCATTCCTGAGCTAGATATTCTTTCTTTTCTTCAGAAAAGAGGGTTCCTGCTTTCTGATGACTCTTTGGCCTGTACAGTGGACAAGGTTCTGGACATTTAAATCTCTTTGGGGCAACTAGGTTTCCAGTGCCCCAGCAGATTATACCTATGGTGACAGACGCCATCCCCTTCGCAGATTGGTTCTTACAAGATCTCTGATGGGTTGTTGAAATTTTGTCACTAACGGTGACTGCCAATTGAGATGCCTCTTTGGTCCTCTGGGGCTGCAACCTTCCATGTTGACACCCTGTTACTTCTTTAATGTCTTAGCTTACCACATCTGTAGCAGGTAGCAGATGTACCTTGGGAATCCTGGGGCATATACGCCTATAAGGCAATCACTAGAGCTCTTGCCTTTGTCTTGTGTCTTCTCTCTTCTTCTTGAGCCTCCACTTGGTTGCTATTATAAAAAACCAAGGTAGCCACTTTCAGGGGATTCTACAAGGTACTATCTAGTCCTATAGCCTGCTTCTGCAGCTTCCTCCTAATATCCAGAGCTGTTTGTGTAACAAACTTGTCCTTTAGGATTATGTGCTCTTTATACTGACTCGGGACCTAGAGAAGTGTGCTTAAATAAAGCCTCTCTTAGCCTTTCGAGAAAGGTTGAGGAATTCTTATCTGCCCCCTGGTCTATCACGGATAGTTTAGAATAATTGAGAGGTTTAGTTCTAATTTCCCTTAAGTCTTCCAGTACGCACACCAGCAAATGCTTCCTCCTCCATTCTCCCAGGTCTCCATCATGATCCCATTTAGGGTCTTTCAAAGGTTCTACTGGTTTTCTGATTGGATGTTTCCTCCCTGTCTCTGGCACTACGTGAAATGCAAAGCTCATCTCAATTTTTCTCTGCCACTTGCAGGTTCTGCTTGTTTCTCAATGACTGTCAAGGTCTGGCTTAAAAGTAACATAACATTCTTCCAGGGGAGCTCAAATACTTGAGTTAAATTCTGGAAAGCATCTATATACTTGCCAGGGTCATCCGAGAACTTGCCAAGATTTTCCTCAATCTGTTTCAAGTCTTATAAGGAAAAGAGTAACTGTATCTTACTAGGGCCATATTCACCAAGCATCTCTTGCAGGGTCTTAAGTAACTCAGAAGCGTGTCTAGGACAAAGGTTTTTAGAAAGGGGAACATTTGAAGTACAGGGAGGACCTGAATAAGTGGGGCAGGACAGAGCAGAAGTAGTGACCTTAGGGATTAATGCTTTCCCTAATGGTGCCTTGGGGTTGGCATCCCCAGGGATGCCTGGGGATGTCCTTTGAAATGACTGCTAGGAGGCTGAATCAATTCTACAGCATTAACAAAGCTCCAGATTTTCCCATAGCATGAAGAAGACCTGTATATATGGGACCCTGGGCCATTTGTCCTGTCATCTACAGAAATTGTATTGTAATTGATATTCCCCTCTGGAGCCCCGGTCTCTCCATCATGCAACTTATAATTCAAGTATGCTTGGTAGCAAAAATATTTAGGGTACTTTTTATTTAGGGTCTGAGGATCAAAGGATTCTCTGTGTCTCATGATGCACTTGAGAGGAGTGCACATTGCAGATGGCCTGTTACCCATCTAGAGAGAATGTGGTGAAAGAAAAATGCCCCTTAGCTTTCCCTCCTCCAACCAACACACATTAATAAGGATCAAAGACATGAGAGTGTCCTCTCACCTTTCTGTCCTTCTCTGCTCATGGCATTCCCTTGGATGTGAGTGTGACCTCCACCCAAGTGTAGCATAAGGGACCTGATTGGCAGAATTAGTCATGTTTCCCTGTGCAACATACTTGTCCTTTGCACTGTCAACTGTACCTTTGGATTCCTCAAACCTGACATACCTCCTAATCCAAACCAGATCTTCAAAAAGACCTTGGAACAATTATATTTGGGAGTGGAATTCTGATGGAGGAGTAGGTTTTCCTGGGACCTTCCATGAACCTCTGGCAAGTAGACCCTCAGTTTGAGCCATAATGCAATATCCATATTAACAGGATAAATTAATTTCTGAACAAAGTCCTTTCCCCTGATAAGGGGCCAATGCAGTTTGGAGACATAAAAGTGCATGTATATGTCCATCCCGACAGTCCCTGACAGCCCCTGAAAAACCTAAACCCATAGTCAGCAGGGAATCTCTAACATAGAGCTTGTACAATTTGTTTCTAATAAAGCCAGCATACAAGGTGTCCAAGTTCCCAGGTATAGAGTCAACAAGGTGCTTCCAAAGAGAGGAGTTCCTTTCATTCAAGATTTGTCTACAATGCCCCCAAATGTACCAACCAGACTCCACATGCTAGAGTGTAACCATGAATCCAAATCTTCCTTTAAACATGAGAGAGGAAGCATAAGATGCCTTCCAAAAGGAAATGCCTCACATAAAAATGTTACTCATATTTACTGGATATACTGAGTCTTAACATAGTGGAAAAACAAAACCAAAGTCTCCTATCCTTTACCTTTTGGAAACAACAAAAACACACCATCCTGAACTGTTTTTCAAAAGGATCAAGCCAACTACCAATACTTCCTAGTAATGACATCTTCCAAAGCCGCAAAAACAACTGCGGTTGAACACCAAATGAGGACAGTAGCCACAGCAATCATGAAGAGAAGAAAATATGATAGGAAAGGCTGAAGAAAGAATGATAGGAAAGTTGAGGACAATAAACCTCGGAAATGAAAGAGATAAGACTGCTTTAACTTACCCTTCTGAGGAATCCCAGATGAACCCCCAAGAAATGAAACACTGTTTCCTCCAATCAGTTGACTAGCTGGGTCACCAAGAAATGTTGCAGTTCTGGGAGCTGTACTGCCAGCTTGGGATCCACATGATGACTGGGACACAATGATACCAGGATGGAAAACACAGTGAAGCCCAAGAGCTAAGGAATGCTAACAGCCACAGGGCCCCTAAGGGTGTTGCAGCTTTCTTAATTTAAGGGAGGATCAGTGTGTCTAGCTCCAAGAAGTGTTACAGCTCCACTGGCTTGATGGGATGGCAAGCCAGGCTCAAAGAAGTGTCACAGCCCTGTTAGCTAGGTGGGCTGACAAGCCAGGCCCTGAGAAGGGTCATAGCTCTACAAGTTTGGCAGCTCTGTCAGCTCCATCCACTGCCAGCTCCATTCCACCATCAGCTCTGCTGTGACTCCAGTTGCTCTGCACTCTCTCCTGGCTCTGCCAGCTCCACCCACTCTGCCAGTTCTGCTGCCTCCATCAGCTGGCAAGCCAGTCACTAGCATGTGCAACTCTACAAGTCGAGCAGTCTTCAGATCTGACAATCTACAGCCACAGTGACCTTCAGCAGCTCTTCAGTTTCTTGTCTCACACTCAAGAAGAATAAGGGATGTGGACAACTGGAAGATAAGAAAGCAGGAATTTATTACGAGGACAGGAAAGCTCCCAGCAGTTGGAAGGGTCCAGAAAGCTTTTTGAGTTGCCTCTGCAGGCAGGAGTTTACACAGTCTCCAGAGCCTGCTGATTGGTTGGCAACAGCACTAATCAGAGAGAGGCATCATGGTCTGGTCTTAATAAATTTACCAGTTGGGAGAGGATTGGGAAGGGCTAATCAGGAAAATGTGTGGGAAAGATGAAGTCCACAGACCTGGAAGTGGTGTGTTTCACTCCAATCTGTGGGGCTTGCAGTTACTGGGACCCACCTTAACTATCTGCCTATCAGGTGTTTAGCTGTTTCCTTTCTCACCAGGATCTTATCTTTCGCTGTTGTTTTCTTTGTTTGTTATTGTTTTAGTAACTTACTTGGAGCTCAACCATAAGATATATTTTTCTCACAACACAGGCTGTTGTTGATGACTCTGTCAATAGGTACAGTCAAGCTGTCCCTCAAGAGGAAGGGCAGAAATGTTGGGGGGGGGGACCATCCCTGAAGCTAGGGAATACAGAACCTCCATAAAATTCAGGCTACATCACAAAAGCTAATAGTAATTCCCTTGGCCTACAGTGAGTTGTGCACTAGATTCTATCCAGTGGCAGTCTACTTATGGTGGAAGGTAGAGAGCAGAAAGAAGTCTCCTATGGGTGGCACCATTCAGAGCCTGCTGGAAGCTGGAACAGAAACAGAAGAAATACCTTCCAGCACTCTAAGCACTGAATGAAACCAAAGGTAGCTGCAGTCCAAGACTGCAGGAATATGTAGCCTTTTGTGGAACTGAAAATAAGTACAGTGGCTCACGCTTACAATCTCAGCACTGTTGGAGGCAGAAGAGGAGGGTCGTTTGAACCTATGAGGATTTCTTGAACCTAGGATTTCCAGATCAGCCTAGGTAACATAACAAGAATCTGTCTCTATAAAACAACATTTAAAAAATTAGCTGGGCTTGGTGGTGTCTGTCTGTAGTCCCAATTACTATGGAGGTTGAGGTGGAAGGATCCCATGAGACCAAAAGGTCAATGCTGCGGTGAGCTTTGATCATGCCACTGCACTCCAGTATGGGTAACAGTCAGACAACTGACCCAAAAAACAAACAAACAAACAACAAAAAAAAAAAGAAAGAAAAAAGCAAAGGAAAATAATTATGGCAATGAAAAACACCACCCAGTTCAGCTACTGGCTTGGTTACTTCATTCTCCCACATTAAAAACCCAACAGACTCAGGATCTTCAAATTATGAGACTGACATATTGCCTTCCACACCAAGGAGCCCACTTAAAGACAAATACCATGTGCTCTAACTTACATGTGTACTCTTAAAACAAAAAATGTTTATCTCATAATAGTTATCCAGAGAATTAACCCCAAATAATGCTTTAATAAGTATATTATATGGTTGGTCTATTTGTCTATATACTATGTATACTGATTTGATTTTAACTTGTATTTTGCAATGCACAGTGATTAAATATAATAAATAAATAAATAAAATTTAGTTAATTTTTAATGCATTGTGTACATTTACTTATGACCAACTATTTTGTTTGCCCTTATTTCAATTGTTATTTTAAAGTGTTTGCCATTAAATAAGCTTTAGATGTTCCAAAAGTTTAGAAGATGTTAAACCCCTGGTGAAAAGAGTCAAGAAGATAATGTTTTCCAGTGGTGGTGACTCAGATATATAACACTCTTTAAGGTATAGCAAAATATATAATAATTATTGTTACATATTTTAAAATGTGCCATTTAATAATCATTTACTACTATCCACAGTATCCACACTGGGCAGACCTGTAGTACAATGGAAAGACATGTCGAAATGCAAACTAGTGCAACCTCTTTGGAAGACAGTGCTGCTATTTCTGAAAGAACTAGAAGTTGACTTTCCATATGATCCAGCAATTCCCCTATTGGGAATATGCCTGGAGGAATTCAAATAATTCTGCAAAAAAGATATTTGCACACTTACGTTTGTTGCAGCTCTATTCACAATAGCAAAAACATGGAATCAACCACGTTGCCCATCAAAGCTGGACTAGATTAAAAAAATGTGGTACATATACTCAATGGAATAGTATGCAGTCATAAAGAAGGACAAATGGACTTTGCAGCAACTTGGATGGATTTAGAGTCGATCAGACTCAGTGATCTATCACAGAAACAAAGAACAGAGTACCATATGTTCTCACTCATAAGTGAACCTTGAACAACTATAATACTATAAGAAAAGGATTGGCAGTTGAGGGAAACTGCTAGGGGAAGGAGGGGCATATCTCATTAATAAAGGTAACTGCATAATCAACATTTGTATACCTAATCCTGAATTGTATCCCACATCTTTATAATAATAATAAAAAATCCCAGAAAGACATGTCACATGGCTTGAAAAAGATCTGAGGCTTTTACTCTCCCACTAAACCTACTTAATAATGTATTATATTGTAATGTAGTTTGCAATGTGTTTTAAAGTACATTAGATCATGTTTTTCTCATAGAAAGCATGCAGTTTGTAAAGTTGAGGTTGCTGTTGTTTTTCAGCTTAGAAATAGTAAAAATGACAAATGAAAAAATGTCAAAAGTGCTGGCAACGTTACTTAGATAATCAATGTCAATGTTTGTTCAACTGAAATTTACATACTTTCATGAATTAATTCTAAACTTAGTTTTAACTCATAGGGAACATATTTTCTTTATATTATTAAACAACATATAATTCACATCAAAATATTTCCAAATAAGCTGGCAGAAAAATTTCCTCATAAGTATTCTTCTCTTTGATAACTTTCTTTACATAATTCTTGTTCATCTTTTCCTTTCCATTTAAAAATAAAACAAAAAAAATGTTAAAGTTGAATGTGAACTAATTCATTTTAAAATAATGTTCGAAGTTTTGTTTTTTAATTAACATGCTAAGTAGCTTTGCATCTTTTATTGCAACATTGTAGGTTAAAAGCCCTTGTCCATTTGTGTGGATTTATTCATTATTGTGGATTTATTCTAAAGTGTTTCAACAACACTAACTTCAATTCTCAACTCATTTACATGTCACGTCACATTAATTACACTTTGGGGGAGTTATATATGCTTTATCACTTATGTCTTCCTAGTTTACAACATCTTTAATTACATTCTCATTCCTTTATTATATATAATTGTGTAAACTTCCAATCATGCTTTAAAATATTATCAAATATGCAAGAAGAAAATTTTCTTTTTGCTTAATATCTTTTTTATTTTAAAATTGTGGGGTACAGTTAACGGTTAGGTATACAAATATGCATTGTTCAGGCAACCTTGTTGATAAGGGGTGTCTCCCCTGTCCCCAGACAGATATTGACTACCGTTAATCACACCTTCCTTCCCCTCCCTAACCCCCTATAGTTTCCTGCCACTGTCAATCCTTTTCTTATAGTGTTATAATAGATGTTCAAGGTCCACTATAAGAGTGAGAACATGTGATACTCAGATCTTTGTTTCTGTGAGAGATCACTCAGTATTATAGACTCTAGTTCCATCCAGGTTGCTGCGAAATTCATGATTTTGTTCTTTTTTATGGCTGCATAGTATTCCATCGTGTATATGTACCACATTTTTTAAATTCAGTCCTCTTCTGATGGACTGCATTGTTGGTTCCAGGTTCTAGCTGTTGTGAACAATGCTGCAATAAGCACACGTGTGCAGGTATTTTTTTCATAGAGTGATTTGAATTCTTCAGGATATATTCCCAGTAGGGGGATTGCGGGGTCATATGGGAGGTGAATGTTTAGAGCTTTTAGGAATCACCACACTGCTATCCACAGAGGTTACACTAGTTTACACTCCCACCAACAGTGTAGAATTGTTCCCTTTTCACCATATCCTCTCCAGCATCTGTTATTTTTTGAGTTATTGATAATTGCCATTCAGACCAGAGTTAGATGGTATTTCAGTGTGGTTTTAATTTGCATCTCCTTGATGGTTAGTGAGGCTGAACATTTCTTCATGTGTCTGTTGGCCACTTGAATGTCTTCTTTTTAGAAGTGTCTGTTTATATCTTATACCCACTTTATAATGGGGTTATTTGTTTTTTTCTTTTCAGCACGTTTGAGTTCCTTGTAGATCCAAGATGTTAGGCCTTTGTCAGATATGGAGTGGCAAATACCTTTTTGCAGTCTGTGGGCTATCTCCCTGCTCTCTTGATGGTTTCTTTGGCTTTACAAAAGCTTGTCAGTCTTATGAGGTCCCACTTGTTGATCTCTTATGGCCCGTGCATTTCAGGTTTTGTTCAAGAATTGGATGCCAGTTCCAATTTCCATAAGGGTATGTCCTGCATTTTCTAAGTTTCTTAGGGTTTGAGGTTTCACATTTAGGTCTCTGATCCATTTGAAGTTAATTTTTGCATATGGGGATAGATAGGGGTCTTTTTTTGAATCTTCTGCATGTGGTCAGCCAGTTTTCCCTGCACCATTTACTGAATAGATTCTCCTCTCCCCAGTGGTAGGTGGTGGAGGCTTTGTTGAAGATGAGTTGGCTGAGAAATTGAGATTTTGCTTTTGGAATCTCATTTCTATTCCATTGGTCTATATGCCTGCTCCTGTACCAATTCCAAGCTGTTTTGATTATTGTAACTTTATAGTAAAGTTTGAAGTCTGGTAATGTGATACCTCCTGCTTTGTTTTTTGTTTTGTTCTTTTTTTGTTGAGGATTGTTCTAGCTATTCTTGGTCGATTGTGTTTCCATATGAATCCCTGTATTGTTTTTTTCTAGGTCTGAGAAGAATGTTGCTGGTAATTTGATGGGTATTGCATTAAATTTGTAGATTGCCTTAGGTAAGATGGACATCTTCACAATGTTGATTCTTCCAATTCATGAGCATGGGATATTTTTCCACTTGTTTGTATAAACTTTGATTTCTTTGAGCAGTGTTTTGTAGTTTTCCTTGTAAAGGTCTTTCACGTCTCTGGTTAGGAAGATGCCAAGGTTTTTACATTTTTTTGTGGCTATTGTGAATAGAATTGTGGTTTTTATTTGGATTTCTGTTTGTTTATTATTGGTGTAGAAAATTGCAATTGTTGTTTGCACACTTATTTTATATCCTGAGACTTTGCCGAAGGCCTTTATCAGTGCAAGGAGGTTTTTGACAGATTCTCTTGGGTTTTCAAGGTACACAATCATATCATCTGCAAAGAGAGAGAACTTGACTTCCTCTTTCCTATTTGAATACCCCTGATTGCCTTCTCTTCTCTGATTGCTCTAGCCAGGACTTCCAATACTATATTGAACAGGAGAGTTGAGAGTGGGCATTCTTGTCTTGTTCCAGTTTTCAAGGGAAATGATTCCAATTTTTGTCCATTAGGAGTACGCTGGCTGTGGGTTTCTCGTAGATGACTTTTACTATTTTGAGGTATGTTCCACATATGCCTAGATGATCGAGAGTTTTTATCAAGAAGCGGTGCTGGATTTTATCGAAAGCTTTTTCTGCATCTAATGATATAATCATGTGGTTTTTGTTTTGACATCTGTTGATGTATTTGATTACATTTATGGTTTTACGAATGTTGAACCAGACTTGCGTCCCAGGGATGGAGCCTACTTGGTCATGATGGATGATTTTTGAGATGTGTTGTTGAATCCGGTTTGCTAGGATCTTGTTGAGAATTTTTGCATCTATGTTCATCAAAGATATTGGCCTGTAGTTCTCTTTCTTTGTTGGGTCTTTACCTGGCTTGGGTATCAATGTGATGTTAGCTTCATAAAATGATTTGGGGAGAGTTTCATCTTTCTCCATCTCCTGGAATGCTTTCAGTAGGATTGGTAACAGTTCCTCCTTAAATGTCTTGTAGAATTTTGCTGGAAAGCCATCTGGTCCAGGGCTTTTTTTTTTTGATAGGTAGTTTACTTATTACATAATCAATTTCCTTGATTGTTATTGGTCTATTTAAGGTCTCAATTTCTTCTTGTTTCAGTCTAGGCAGGTTGTGTGATGTCAGAAAGTCCTCCATTTCCTTAAGATTTTCAAGTTTGTTTCCATACGAGTGCACATAGTAGTCTCTAATGATCTTTTGTATTTCTTCAGGGTCAGATGTGACTTCATCTTTTGCGTTTCTGATTATGTTTATTTGGGCTTTTTCTCTCTTTTTCTTGATCAGTCTAGCTAGGGGACCATCGATGTTGTTTACCCTTTCAAAGAACCAGCTTTTTGTTTCATTGATTTTTCGTATTATCTTTTTGTCTTCTATATCTCAGATTTGGGCTTTTATTTTGGTGATATGGATTCTTCTGCTGAAGATAGGGTTTTGGTGGTCTTGCTTTTCCAGCTTCCTTAGGTGGCTTGTTAGGCTGTTAATTTGTGATCCTTCCATTTTCTTCAGGTGCGCTTTAAATATATGAATTCCCCTCTTACTACATCTTTCATGGTATCCCAGAGATTTTGGTAAGATGTTTCTTCATTTCCATTTGTTTCCAGGTATCTTTTAATCTCTGTTTTGATTTCATCATTGACCCAGGAGTTGTTTAGCATCATGCTGTTTAGTATCCATGTCTTTGTGGATTTGGGGGAACATTGTTGGTGTTGATGTTTATTTTTATTCCACTGTGGTCCAAGAAGGTGCATGGCAAAATTTTAATCTTTTTAAATTTGCTTATGTTTGACTATGGCCAAGAATGTGGTCGATCTTAGAGCACATTCCATGTGGTGATGAGTAGAATGTATATTCTGTGGTCTTTGGATGCAGTGTTCTGCAGGTTTCAATTAAGTTCATTTGGTCAAGAGTCACATTGAGGTTCCGGATCTCATTGCTGATTTTTTGTCCTGATGATCTGTCTAGGGTTGTGAGTGGGGAATTGAAATACCCAGCTATGATAAAGTTAGAATCAATATCTTTTTTGAGTTTACCTAGAAGCTGCTTTATGAAAGTTTGCGTTCCTATGTTGGTTGCATATATGTTTAAGATGGATATTTCTTGTGATGGATTGAACCTTTTATCATTATGTAGTGGCCTTCTGTATCTTTTTAAGTTTTGATAGCTTAAAGGGTATTTTGTCTGAAATTAAGATTGCGACTCCTCCTTTCTTTTGTGTTCCATTTGCCTGAAAATTTGTTTCCTATCCTCTTACTTTGAGTCTGTGAGTGTCCTTTCTAGTGAGGTGAGTCTCTTGAAGGCAGTAAATTGTTGCCTGGTGATATTTTATCCATTTTGCCATTCTATGTCTTTTCAGTGGTGCATTTAGTTCATTCACATTTAGGCTAATTATTGAAATGTTAGAGTTGATCCCTATCATAAGGTTCTTACATTGTTGTTTTTGTTATTCCTGTTTGTTTTTTGTCTTTCTTTTGGTTTTGAAGTTGGTTCATGTGTGTTTTTAATCTTTTGCCTGTACTCTTGTACTCTGAACTTATTCTTTAAAATATGATCAAATATGCAAGAAGAAAATTTTCGTTTTGAATAATCAACTAGCTTACTCATTTCTTTTGTTTTCTTACATTTTTAAAAAATTAAGAATGTATGCACTCGAATATGTATTCTTTAAAGTTGAAAGAAAGCTAAATTTATTTATTAAAGGCAAAATTTATAGCACTTATTGAGGAATTTTTTTTTTTTGGCAAATTCAATAGCAGATACACAATAAATAAACTGAAAAAAAACCCCAAAAAGCACCAATGTTGCACAAGTGAGAATGACCTTGACAATGCTGTATATTCCTCAGTCATGTTTTATGTGAAAATATATGATAAACACCTAGTGTCTAATTTGTTTTCCAGCATTTACACTACAGAAAATATTCATTATTATCTGGGAACTTTAAACAAAAGCCATTGTCTAATCTAACCCTGATTTAAGAAACTCAAAAGAAATAGATCTCTATTATATTTTCCTAGTTGGAAAATGTTACTTTAGCCAAGTATCATTAGAAAGATTTTTTTTTTTTTTTTTTTGAGTCAGAGTCTCACCCCATCTGCCCAGGCTGGAGTGCAGTGCCATACACATGGTCACACCAATATCAACCTGCTGGGCTCAGACAATCCTTCCACCTCAGCCTTCCAAGTAGCCAGAACTAGAGGTGCATGCTACCATGCCTGGCTAATTTTTTCATTTATTGCAGAGGCAAGGTCTCACCAAGTTGCCCAGGCTTGGTCTCAAACCCACAGATTCAGGTAATCCACTGACTTCTGCCTCCCAAAGTGCTGGGATTACAGGCTTGAGCTACAGAGTCTTGCTTAGGAAGATAATTTTAATCATTTTACTAAGATGTTAAATTTCTTGTGTTTATCAATGTGTTTTTATATATTACAGTAATATTTAAATTACTTACAGGTAATTTTGGCTTTTCTAGAACTAAAACCAAATTATGCTTTTATTTATTTATGCAAAATAAATTCACTCTGGCTTCCTACATAGTCTTTTCATTTGCTGTACATTAAAGTTGTCAGATAGAAAAGTTTTTAAACAAAATGTACATGTATTTAGATTCAGCAAGTCATTTACTCTACAATTCTACAAGCATTAAGATTTCTTTTAAAATCTTTAAACAAATTACTGTTTTAAAGTTTTTTCATTTTTTTAGGATTACAACTTACATATAGTTTTATTTCCTCAAAGTTTTATTTTTATCTTGATTTTGTTACATTTTAATTAATTAATTTTTTTTTTTTTTGAGTTGGAGTCTCACTCTGTCATCCAGACTGGAGTGCAGTGGCTACTCCTGGCCACTGCAGCCTTGACCTGCTGGGCTCTGGTGATCCTTCCACCTCAGCCTTCCAACTAGCTGGAACTACAGGCGTGCGCTACCACGCCCGGTTAATTTTTTTTTTTTTTTTTGATTTATTGTAGAGATGAGGTCTCACCAAGCTGCCCAGGCGGGTATCGAACCCGTGGGCTCAGGCAATCCACTCACCTCAGCCTCCCAAAGGCGTGAGATTACAGGCTGAGCCACTGAGGCTGGCTAATTTACTTTTAATTGACACAATACTTGTGTACATTTGGTTTTTATATAAATATGTTTACCACAGATAGTTGATTTTTTTCTAAAATTCTATTTACCTTTATTTTTATACTTAATTTTTCAGTGCATAAAATAAAAATAAGAGTTTTAAATAATAATAATATACGAATTTTATAAATATTTACAGGATAATAACTTGAAATAATTTAAATCAAAGGCTGCTTGTGGCCTATAAACTTGAAATGTGATTTAAAATATTATATAGAAAATTATATGGTATAAATAAGTATGCTATTTTGCTACATTAAGTATCTTAAAATTATTTCATTTGTAATACATAGCCTGTACCCTGTGCAACAAAGAAAGCAATATAAATTGTTAAACTTTCTACCTAGAAGTGACATACACTTTATTTATTACTGGTGAAGCTGAAATCAAGCAGTTCATCATTTATAAAATGTCCTTTTTTATAATGTATTACCGTGAGATATTGCAAAGGTATAATTGCCATGTGATTATATTTCTTCTATTATTATAAGTTGAGATAAAGTAGATTGTACACAAATTGTGCATAAATGTCTAATTCTTCAATTGCTTCCTTAACTTAGTAAATTATAATAAATTATCTAATCAACTATTCTACAAAGAATAGGTAATTAAGGTTTCTATATATTTTTTGTTGTCAAAAATATAATATTCAATAATGTATATATTTTATACAAATATTGATTTATCGGCTATCCATTGTTAGCCTTTGAGACACCATCTTAAATGACTTTGCCAGCTACGCTGGGATGGAAAATTATCATCTAGGCCAAAACTACAAACCATCCTGCCATATGTAGCACCTAGTCTAACTGCAACTTACTTAATCTTTAGTCACCCACCGGCAATGCCAACCACAAAATTTTCCTATAACTGCCCTCGTCTTTAATTGGGAGTGGACTTCAGTCTCATATGGAGTTCCACTCCACAGGTTTCTTCCTGGAAGAAACCTGTGTTGTTTTTGAGCCACCTGTCTCCTGTCTCTCTTTTCCTACTGCTCGTTTTCTTGACCTGACATCTGGTGTCAAAACCTGGCAACGGCGTTTAAGGTCCCACAACAGACCAACTCCCAAGTTGTCCTTGTGCCTAACCCTGTTCTCCTCCATCCATTCCTTCTCATCTCCTCTTTCTCCTTTTTTATCCTCTTGCTCCTCCCCCAACTCTGGTGGCTCCAGGAGGACCTTGTCCATTGCTAGACACTTCATCCAACAGGGATCACTAATCAGTGGATGAGTCTTTCCTATCCCCAATGCCAAATTCCTCTCTCTTGCTTTTTGTGGACAAGTTTCCACCACAGCCAAAGATCTTGACAGCGAATGAGAGGTCTCCTCCAGTCACCACCAGGTGGTGACCATGGTTGTCGCTCTGGGGGGATGCCCTTTAAAGTGGCTACCACACTGCCTCATAGGCTCTTGGAAACAGTTGAAGTTCATGGGTATGCCCAATCCTTCCACTGCTTCTAACTCTTGGGGCTCCAGGAGATTCTGGGGATAGAATTTCTAACCTTTTCAAATTTCTCCAATATGGCTTAAGCCTCTTCTAAATCCCCTTAAGACACCCCTCTCTGGTGTCTTCTTAGCAACCTCAAAAATGTAGGTCTTACACTAAAACCAAAGTGTCTCTCAAATGTCTCAAAAATTTAGGTCTTACCTAAGACCAAAGCTTCTCATTTTCTTCTGTGATAGGTCTTGACCCCAGCATCAATTGAACAATAACAATCAAGGCCCCCCCACCAAGTCTTTAACTTCCTAATTCTCCATATCCTTAACAATTGAACTTCCAAATTTTCCTTAACCTCAACAATTCACTACAACTCAAAGGAAAATGGTCCAAGGTCCCCTATGCCGAAGCTTTGTTCTATCTCTAATTCTAGCCCTCCCTCTATCAAAACTATAATCCTTTTCAAATCCTTCTTATTCACAACCTCCTCCTTCCTTTTCCCTCTCCCCCTTCACACTCACTCTCATACCCCACATCCTTCGTCCCCAGTCATTCCCAAAGTTCCACTTCTATCCTTCCTCTCAGAGATGTGGCTGGGATGAAAGGCATAGAATGGCTACATATTCCTTTCTCTCTGGACAATTTCTCTCATATTAAAAACACCTAGGTTCCTTTACCTCTAACCTTGCTATTTACCATAAAAAATTTCTTCATATCCCCATTTCTATAGCCTTACCTGGCACAACATATATATTATATCTTTCCTCCTCCCTTTGCCCAAAGGAGAGGGAATGCCTTTGGGCAACAACTCAGTCTCATGACAACACTCTGCATCAGCAAGACCTAGCTCATAATCCCATAAGCACCACTGCAGTGCCCCTACCAGAGCCCTTCTGGGATTATCAGATTAACTCCCCAGATAGACAGAAAAAGGGCCCAATAATAATTAGCCTATTAGCTGGAATGGACACTGAGACTCTAAAACTAGTTAATGTGGAAAAAAAATCAAAGAAGTTACTCAAGGTCCTAACAAAAATCCTGCCCTTTTCATCTCCTACCTCTCAGAGGCCATTTTTAAATATACTACTTTTACCCCAAATTCTGATAAAGGTAGAATTTACTTATACCTTCACTTTATTTCTCAATCAGTCCCAGACACATGCAAAAAAAAAATAACTTCAAAGATTAAAAGATGGTCCCCATACTTTACATCAGGATCTTATCAACACTGCCTTTAAGGTTTTAAAAACAAATGAGCAAAAGGCTCAAAAACTAAAAGGAAATCAGATCAGACACCAACTACTGGCAACAGCCCTTTGACAGGATTCTGATGACGCCAAAAAAACTCACAAACCCCAACAGACTCCTGTCTACTGCCAGGACAATGCCACAAGTTTGGCCAGCCAGGACACTAGGCGAGGGAGTGCCCAAATTCTAGGTCACCCCAACCCATGTTCTACTTGTGAAAAAAGGGCACTGGAAGTCAGACTGTGAACAGTAAGACTCTTCCTTCCATTAGGGCACTTCTAATACTCCCAGGTTTCCTTATGAATTCCTTGGCTTGGTTACTGAAGACTGATGAGCCCCAGGGTCTGCCATCCCCACTGCCCTCACCATCAGTGCCATCACAGAACCTAGGGTAACACTGTCAGTATCTGGTAAACCTGTCTCTTTCTTTTTAAACATGGGAGCTTCATACTCAGTCTTGCCAGAATGTGCAGAATCCCTCCTTAACTCCTCTAACTCTATTGTCAAGGTAGATAAAATATCTTTTACTCCTAAAATGACCAAGCCACTATTCTGCTTTCTATTCAACACACCCTTCACTCACTCCTTTTTAGTTATTCCACAATGCCCCACGCCTATCCTAGGAAGCCATATCCTAACAAAGTTTCAGGCTTCCATATAGCTCTACACTTTTCATTTTACTCTGCCACCCAGATGTCACCCCCCTTCCTCCTTTTCCTCCCTTTCCTTCCTCCTTCCCTCTGTAAATCCTATAGTTCGAGACATGTCCACACCTAGCGCTACATGCCATTCTACCCCCATCAAATTTTAAGTTTGGTCAATCTACAAAACTCCTCATCCTACCTTAACCAATCCCAATATCTTTTAAAACCATCTAACTTAAAGGGATTCAAATCCATCATCTCCAAATGGCTCTAGGCAAATATCTTTTTTTTTTTTTTTTGAGTTGGAGTCTCACTCTGTCACCCAGACTGGAGTGCAGTGGCCGCTCCCGGCCACCGCAGCCTCGACCTGCTGGGCTCCGGCGATCCTTCCGCCTCAGCCTTCCGAGTAGCTGGAATTACAGGCACACGCTACCATGCCCAGCTAATTTTTTTTATTTATTGTAGAGATGAGGTCTTGCTGCCCAGGCGGGTCTCGAACCCGCGGGCTCAGGCAATCCACTCACCTCAGCCTCCCAAAGGCGCGGGATTACAGGCTGAGCCACCGAGCCCGACTTTAGGCAAATATCTTAAAACCAACCACTCTCCTCACAACAATCCCATACCAGCTGTTAAAAAGCTAGATAATCCATACCAGCTTTTCCAAAACCTGTTTCTTGTTAATCAAGTCATCATTCCCATTCACCCTTTCATTCCAAACCTCTATACTCTCCCCACTCACATCCCACATAACACCACTCACTTCTCCATCATAGATTTAAAAAGCACCACCTTCACCATTCCCCTTAACCAGCCTGTCAAAATCTCTTCGCCTTCACCTAACTACTTAACTACTCACAAAACTCACCTAACTACTCACAAAACTTAAACCAATTAACCTGGACGGTCCTGCCACAAGGCTTCAGGGACAATCCTCATCTTTTTGGACAAGCTCTTTCTCAAGACTTATCTAATTTAAACTTAAATCCCCAATTCCTTTCTACAATACGTCAATGTTCTTCTACTGTACTGTCCTTCATATAATCTTTACCTTCAACATACCTCTCAATTACTCAACTTTCTGGGAAAACATGGATATCGAGTCTCTCCCACTAAACTCTAAATTGCCAAAACAAAAGTAACCTATCTCAGACTCACTATAACTCCTACAACCCAAGTCATCCCCCCCACACACACAAAACACCTCATTCAAAACATGCCACCACCAAAAGGGATCTCCTTCCTTTCTTAGGTCTCACAGGATATTTTCAATTATGGCTACCTAATTTTGGTCTGTTTGTCAAGTTTCTTTATTTAATTTCTCAAGGTCATATCCACAAAACTTTAAACCCCTTACATCCAATTAATTATCATTTTTACAAAATAAAAGAGGCCCTCCTAAAAGCCCTAGGGTTGCCAAACCCTACCAAATCTTTCACCTTATATGTCCACACAAAACACAACATCGCCCTTAGACTTTTATGTCGGTCATATGGCAATACTCCACAGGCCACAACATATCTGACAAAATAACTTGACTCTGTCATCTAAGGTTGGCCACCATGCTTCTGAGTTCTGGGCACCGCCACTACACTCACAGCCAAAACACTAAAACTAACATTCTACCAACACATAACTCTTTCCTCTTCCATACCCATGGCAATCAAAGTTATGGGTCTTACACACTAAACACAATATTCAAAATTTAAAAGGACCTAATCCAATACTTCACATTTCTCCATTTACACCAAAGCCTCCTAAATACAGTACATTTCCCACAGGACCTATCTCTCTTCAGCTAACAAAAGTTTCTAAACTTCAAGAATCTCCTAAGTCTCAGATCAAAAAAGCCCTTAATAACATATGAATGTACTTTTAATAATATTACCAATAGTCACCACTACAATATTCATCTTAGCCTATATTATCAGACATTTTTGTCAAAAACCTGCACCCTGTAACACTCCAGAAACTTTGCTACTTCCCTAAGCTAATAATTCCATCTTAACTCTAATCTTACCTTTTACCTCTTTAATAATCTCCATACCTCACTAAACCAGCTACTTTCAATAATTACTAATCTTTAGTTACAAGGAGACCTATATGATTTCTCCCCCAGCCTTATCTTTTGTTACTTCTTCCTAGCATTCATTTTGCTTTACAACCTCCTTATCATACCATAAAGCTGAACTCTCTCCTACATTGGCCTCTTATTCTAACCTTAGCCTACTTATACATCTCATTCCCACTTGCATTGCCCTCTAACAATTAGACTTCTCTCATCAATCTCACACACCAGTTCTTACAAATACATAGCTTCCATTTAATTCTAACTGCTAGATTTTTCTATCAACCCAAACCCAGTGGTTTACAGTCATCCCAGCCAACCTAGTCACTTCAACCCAAACTAACATGAATTTATATCTTGCACTTCAAGTAGACTTCTTTTAAAACCTTTTAATAACCTTAATCACCTAATGACCCATTCTGAAACCTCCAAAAAAATTCACCCAACCAGTTGCACACCTTTATTTTAAACAACACATTCAAACTGCAGCTTTTCCTTCCCATTTTCTACCCAAACCCCCTAAACCTCCAATCTAGAAACCCATTACTTCTCAAACCTTACTAGCCACTCCAACACCTCTTTGTGACTGGTGCTCATTCCCTAAACCCTCTCATGAGTCTTTTTTTTAAAAAAAAAAATGCTTCCCCTCAGTCTTTGCCAACATACATTCACTCGCCAACATCCACAAGACCACCATTCCCAACACCTTAAAACCTAAACATACCCTCCGCAATTCTCTGGACCTCCACCCGTTGTCACAGAAAACTATCAAACCATTCCCATGCCATCTCTCTATCAACGCTGCCTACTAGGTGTAGTTGCACAGGGAATGCCATGGAGGAAACCCACACACTGATCTACACATTTCTAAACCTCTCACAATTCAATACTTCACAACCATTAGTTATTAATAACTCCAATTTCTTCTTATCTTTATAAAACAAATCTGAGTTCACAGTCTCTCCTACTAACATACACCTTCAGGTTCTCACCAGAGCTACACTTCCAGGTAAATATTCCATTTAAAAAACATACTTTTAAAAAAGGCACATAGTTAACCTCCATTACCTATAGGTTTTCTCTTTCTACCCAAGGAATTTTCTTCCTATGCAGCACTTCCTCCTATCTCTGTCTATCCGCCAATTGATCAGACTATTATATTTTAATATACCAATCTTCAGGCATCAGTATTCTACCTGATAATCAGACTATTCAAATACATCTATCAGCTTCAATCTCTTCCTCTGAAATTAAATAAAAAATGGCAATTCAACTCATGTTCTTACTAACAGGTTAAGCATTTACAATTAAATTCATTAGCAGGGTTAGCGTGCCAAAATAAGAGTATTTAACAGCCTAGTAGCTACAAATGAGGGTATTTATATACATATATCTCCAAAAAAAATGTTTTTTGTTAATGAATAAGGAATAATTCAGAATGTAGACCATAAACTTCAAAACCAGGCATCAAAACTCAAACAACAAACCACCAGCTCATGGGGACTGGATCATCCCTCTCTACCTTGATGCCTTGGATAACCCCATTTCTTAAACCTCTACTCTTCATCTTTCTCTTATTCACTTTTTTTTTTTTTTTTTGAGTTGGAGTCTCACTCTGTTGCCCAGACTGGAGTGCAGTGGCCGCTCCCGGCCACCGCAGCCTCGACCTGCTGGGCTCTGGCGATCCTTCCGCCTCAGCCTTCCAAGTAGCTGGAACTACAAGCGCGCGCTACCACACCTGGCTCATTTTGATTTATTGTAGAGATGAGGTCTCGCCAAGTTGCCCAGGTGGATCTCGAACCCGTGGGCTCAGGCACTCTTATTCACTTTTGGAGCTTGCCTTATTAACTTTATCTCCCATTTTCTCTCCCAACGACTACATGCCTTTATTCAAACTGGCACAGAAAAACATGTCAACAACATCCTCCTTTTTCACCAGTCCAAATTCAGGGTGGGCTTCAATACCAGCAAGTATGCAGCCTCGACCCCAAGGAGGGTACTATACAACTTTAAACCCAAATTTGATGCAGGAAGTCGGCAGATGACCTACAATGCCCCTCTTCCCATATCAATGTGCCCTCCTTTCTTATCTATCTATCTATGTATCTATGTATCTATCTATCTCTCTATTTAATTAAAAAACAGGAATGTTAGCCTTAGAGGTATCATCTTAAATGATCTCTCCCACTTTACCAGCTATCCCGGGATGGAAAATTATCAACTAGGCCAAAGCTACAAAACATTCTTCCGTATGTAACACCTAACCAAACGACAAGGCTTCCTCCCAACTTACTTAACCACAATCCTTAGTTATCCCCTTTCCCCAGCAATGTCAACCACAAAATTTTCCCCTCAAGTACTACAACTGCCCTAGCCTGGAATTGGGGGTGGGCTGCAGCCTCATCTGAAGTCCCACTCCTCAGGTCTCTTCCTCCAAATAAACCTGTGTTGCTGTTGAGCCACCCATTTCCTGTCTCTTTTTTTCTATTTCTTTGTTTTCTTGACATAACATTGATTTAATGAACTTGGCTGATTATGAACTCTAAAATATAACACTTCACACAACTGTGTCATGTTAATTACTGACACAAAATCCTCTACTGATAGTATATATTTCTCTACCAACTAATTACTCTTTACGAAGCACATTTTGTATTTTTAAAATAGCACCACAAGTTAGTGTTTGACCTTTTCTAGAAACTATTAAAACTACCTAACAATGCTCTGGATACCGCTTCTTTGATGCTTCTTGAAAAAGCGTCTTCCTTCTTTTCATTTAAAATTTATTTGTCTCCTTGGTCACATCCTGTAAACTTTCTTGGAAAGAATACCACAAAATGTCATCTGTAATTGATTATTAACCATTCTGGGATTCATTTAATAGTTCTACATATGCATCTCAACTGTGTTCTTTACTTCTTATATGATTGGTATGATTGTTGTTAATAAATAATAGTGGTAGTACACTCAATTATTGTAGTTACTTCAAAAGTCACCTGAGTAATTTGTCACTCCTAATTAAAATTATTGGACAATTTAAAACGACAGGAAAATGATAAGTAAATACATTTTTCAATGAGCAATTCAAATGCCACATGGTGATAAAACTTTTCTTCTTCACCATGAATGATTTAACAAAAAGTGTGTTTGAATACTTATCAGAAAAGAATGAACGCATTTTAATTATTATATACTTGACCATATTAGAGCAAACCTTTAATGCTTATTGTTTAAGTTGTAAAACTATGAATAGATCATTTTATAAAAAGTAAAAATTGAAAAATTTTCAAAATATGTTTAAAGAAAAAATGGAACATGTTACAATATCAATGACATGGATGATTACAAAAGCAAATTTTATTGGGTGATATGTATATAATTGTTCCATGAACTGAAATTTACTTTGGGATTGGTTACACAGTGCAATATTCTGTAACTGAAAGTATAATATAATTGCATAAATAAATTTCAGAATAATTAGAAAAAAACTAAAGTACTTCTAGAATATAATTGTAGCATAGTCAATATATTTATTTTACTATTATGAAGCTATAAGGAGGTAATTATTCCTTTTGGCCTTATTTAATTTTTCATTTTTTCTCTGAAATTTTTACAAGTATCTCGATTTTTTATACCATATAGTTAAAAATTCTTTCTTAAATTATCTGCCTAAAAGTTACCTTCAGGAATTATATCAAACAATGTTTTTATTAAATACTAAATGTAAATGATACTGTACCTTCCAAGAGCAGTATCAGTAAGTGGTTTTAAGATTCAATGATTCTTTGGTCCTAAAAAAGATACTTAAACGGTGTTACTAAAAATGTGGAAAGACTTCAAATAAAAAACCTAATTATGCACCTTAAGGAAATAGAAAAGCAAGAATAAACTAAATCCAAAGTAGTAGAAAGGATAATAAATATTAGGGCAGAAATCTATAAAACTAGAAAAAATAGAATATGAATATAAAAGCAAGCTGATTTTGGGAAAAAATAAACAAGATAGACAAATAAATCTATCAGACTAAAAAAATTAAACAAGTCACAAATAAAGAAAATCAGAAATAAAAAGGACATAATTGAAGTCATAGTAATAAGACTCATTAGAGATTTTTATGAATAACTATTCACCAACAAAATGGAAAACCTAAAGAAGAGGGATAAATTTTCAAACACATACAACCTACAAAGATTGAACCCTGAAGAAATATAAAACTGAAATTAATTAGTAGCAAATAACAAGATTGAAGTCATAATAAAGTGTCTAATAAAACAAACAAACCAAAAAACCCAAGACCTCATGGCTTCACTGCTGAATTTTACAAAACATTTAAAGAGTTACCAATTCTACTCAAATTCTTCAAAACAATTGAAAAGTCAACAACACTTCCAAACTCAGTCTACAAGACCAGCATTACCCTAATACCAAAACAAGACAGGAACACAACTGAAAAATAAAACTACAGGCCAATATTACTAATGAACATAGCAATAAAACTTTAAAAGTATACTAGCAAACCAAATTCAGCAACACATTAAAAAAGTGATTCACTATGATCAAGTGGAATTTAACCTAGGGAGGCAAGGATGGTTCAACAAAAGCAAATCAAGAAATGTGGCATATTATATCAACAGAACAAAGAACAAAACCCTCTGATAATTTCAGTAGACATATAAAAAGCAATCATGAAAATGTACCATCATTTGATATAAACTTTCATCAATCTGAGAATAGATGTAACATACCTCAAAATAATAAAGGTTATATATGAGAAATCACAGATAATATTGTACTGAATGGAGAAAAATCAAAGATCTTTTCTCTGAGATCTGTAACAAGACAAGTATGCCCACTTTTCGTACTTTTACCCAACATACTGGAAGACCTGGCTTGAATAATTAGGCAAAATAAAGTAGTAAAGGAAGAAGTTAAATTAACCTTGTTAGTGGATAACATAATCTCATACTAAGAAAACTTACAGACTCCACCAAAAAAACTGTTAAAACTGATAAGTGAATTCAGTTAAGTTTCAAGATACAAAGTAAACATACAAAAATTAGTAACATTTACATATGCCAACAGTGAGCAATGAGAAAATGAAATCAAGAAAACAATCTCATATAGAATAGGTATAAACACAAAATACCCAGGAATAAATTTAACCAAAGAAGTAAAAACATCTATGCAGGAAAAACTATAAAATATCAGATGGCACAAAAAATTGAAAGTATTTTATGCTCAGGTATTGAAAGAACTAATATTTTTAACAATATGAAAATGCTACCAAAGCATTGTTCAGATGTAATTCAATGCCTATCAAAATATCAATGGTATTCTTCACAGAAACAGAAAAATAATTCTAAAATTTAAATGGAGCCACAAAAGACCCCAAATAGCTAAAATCATCATGAACAAAAAGATCTAAGATAAAGGCATCATACTACCTGACTTTAAAATAGACTACAAAATAAAGTAACCAAATCAGCATGATCATGGCATAAAAAAAGACACACAGACCAGTGGAAAAGAACACATAACATAGACATAAATCTACACATTTACAGCCAATTTATCTTTTACAAAAGCACCCAGAACTTACAATGAAGAAATGAAACAGTTACTTCAATCAATTGTGCTGGGAAAACTGAAAAACAGTATACAGAAAATAAAATTAGACATTTATTTCTCACCATACAAAGAAATCAAATCAAAATGAATTAAATATTTACATCTAATACCTGATACTATAAAATTACTAGAAAACAGAGGAAAAACTACAGGACATTATTCTGGGCAAAGACTTTCTGTATAAGACCTCCAAAGCAAAAGCAACCAAAGAAAAGACAGAGAATTGGGATTACACCAAAGAAAATAATCAACAAAATAAAGAGACAATCCACAGAATGGTAGAAAATATTCTTAAGCTATCCATCTGACAAGAGTTTAATAGCCAGAATATAGAGGAAGTTCAAACAACTCAATAACAACAACAACAAGTCCAATTAAAAATGAATAAAATATCTGAGAGTAAGGCATTCCAGGGCAAGTAACAAGGGAGATGAATTGCTATCCCTAGCCCTAGCCTACAGAAGCAAGAGAAGGGAGCAGTAATGGGAACCCAGAAAGTGTAGAGATAGAATATAAAATTGACTCTCTCTCTCTCTCTCTCTCTCTCTCTCTCTCTCTCTCTCTCTCTCTCTCTCTCTTAAACAGGGCTTACTAGCTAGGTAACTATATTTATCATGCACACAGAAAGCTTTCTAAAAACTAAACCAGTGCTGGGAGAAGTAGTGCCAAGCAGAGGCAATAGGATGATGGCTAAACCTCCTCACATTCTAGACTCAACTCTCCGAATCTTGTATATGCACTTCTAGAAATGTCTACACATGGCTCCAATGGACATTGGAAGAATTCTCAGAACAACATTCATCAAACACTACCATAAAAGACGTCAAAGTCCATAAAAATGAGAATGAATAAATACATTGTATATTCACAGAATGGATTACTATAAATTATTAAAATGAATAAATGCCCAAAACTCACAAAAACTAATTGTAGAAACATTTTTTTTCCTGAAAACAACATAACTGTTTACAGAATCTGAGTACTGAAATAAAAAATGTTCACATATACATATCTGCTACATAAGCTGCTATACATATTATAAGAAAACATACTCCATTAATATACTATTGAGAAATAGTGCAATGTTTTTCACTAGCTATATATTTTATAAACATTAATATATAAGCTAGACAAACATATGAAAAAATGTTCAGCCTCACTAATCATCGGATAAATGCAAATAAAAACTACAATGAGATACAACCTAACAACGATAAGGGTGGCTATCTATTAACAAGTCAGAAAACAACAGATGCTGGCGTGGCTGCAGAGAAAAGGCAACACTTCTACACTGTTGATGGGAATGTAAGCCAGCTCATCCTCTGGAAAAGCAGTGTGGCGATTTCTCAAAGAACTAAAGATTGAGCGTCCACGCAATCCAGCAATCCTGGGAATTTACCCAGGGAACATAAATTGCTCAACCAAAAATTCACCTGCACACGCATGTTTACTGCCACAGTATTCACAATAGCCAAAATATGGCACCAACCCAGAAGCCCACTGATAATGGACTGGATAAAAAAAGGTGGTGCAAATGCACGATAGAGTATCACGCAGTCACAGAGACAAACAAAATCATGGTCTTTGCAGCAACTTGGATGGAGTTGGTGCGAAGTGAATGATCACATAAACAAAGAAATGAATGCCACTTGTGCTCACTCATAAGTAGGACCTGAACACTACTCACACTAGCACAAGAGTGGAATCGGCAGGCACTGGGCACTGCTAGGGAAGGGAGGGAGGCGAGAAGGAGGGAAACACGAAGCAACACAAAGGGGATTTATTACCAAGGGAAGAAAAGGCCAGCTAGAACCCCAAATTCCACCTGCATGCAGGCCACGTTTGTAGCAAACCCTCACTTGCACCCCAAAATTCTAAAATAAGTTGGGGGGGATTATCAGGAAACATAATTGGCAACTTTTTTATGTGTATGTTTAGCTAATCCAAAATTTAATTCAAAAATGTGTGTTAAGGTAAAACAGCCAATGGATAGTCACTAATGAATAGATATAATCCTTCAAAATCATTATTTTTTAAAAAAAATGTAGAATCTGAAGTTTCTAAAATTATTTGAGCAGGTAAACTACTCCTGTTCATTATTTTTAATAATAGTATTCTCTTTTATCTTTTTTCCACTTACCAACTCTTGAAATACTTGTTATGCCACGGAGACAAGAAGCTACTGTTGATGAAGAATGTGGTGTTTAACACACATTTTCACTTAAGAAAACTGAAAAACACACCAGATGTTTTATTTTTCTCTCTTGGTTTACAGTCATCTTTTTAACATCATAGTATAATCTAGTTTTGGATCAGTGTTAGAAAATCGAAAAGGATGTTGTTCTCCAAGAACGATATTTGTCTTTCTGAGAGTTTTCTAATTACATTCAATACTTCTTGTATGCATATGGATGCTAATCAAAAGTTTAAGGCTAGTTGCTTTTGTTTCGTTTCTTTTTTTATTTGGGGATTTACATATGGAAAACATTGCACCAATCCCAAAATGAATGGAAAAAAGATGAGAAAAATTAGATGAGACATAGCAAGGTAAAAAAAGTAAGATTCAGGTAGGCAAGCTGAAGAAATACAATAAAAAAGACAGAAGGCTAGGGGAAAATAAATCAGAAAAATGAAACATTTAAAAAATGGAGCAAAAAAACCTGGCGAATGAAAATTAAGTCACCCTTCAAACCTACCGAGGTTTTGGCAAGAATACATTGTCAATTCTTTAGGCATATGAGTGACAAATTTTCTTTATAATGCTCCTAAAACCCTGCCATATCTCTCATTTAACAAGTCTTCACAGAGAGTGAATGTACTAGTGAGACCTTTCTAAATCAGGTGTAAAGTCGTGATTGCTAACTTTTGATAGGACCCATACAAAGATTTTCTTTGGAATACTGAGAAATCATAAATTACCATGTAAATTGCTTCAGACTTTAAAGTATATTTTAATATTTTTCTATATTGTATATGTCAGTGAAAAAAGAAAGATGATTTGTAATTCAAAATATAATAAACTTTAAAAATATGAGCATGATATGTATTTAATTAAATAAAAAAATGCAGACATCATTTAAAATGAATATCTCTCATTACTTATTATTTATAAAATCTCAAGACGAATTCCAAAGAGTTCCGTTCGTATATGAAGCAACTTCACATTCTTACAACCACTTAAGACTACTTTATTTAATCTCACTCTCTGCATGTTGTTTACATTAGCTTTGGATATAACTGACTCAAATTAGTTTTTGCTGAATTGGTCAATTCAAAATCCTTTTCCCATATGTTTTGCATTTTCTAGTGAATACAGAATTCTATCAGCTTCAACTAACCCATAACAGCATTACCTTTGCCTAACCAATTAGAAAAAAATTTCCCATCTATATTTATTTGTTTCCACAATCATTCCCAGGGATATATGCACCACTATTGCTCATGCTTAGTATCAAATATACTCTTACAACAGTTTTAGAGCAAAACTATGCATTCACCTGCACTTTTCTAAAGTTTAACAATAAAATATTTTAGTTTATTTGTATGACTATACAGAATATGTATCTATGGACTTTTGCAGAGTTTTAGCTGTTATTAATACAGTTGCTGTGAATGTTTGTGTAGAACATTTCAGAAATAATTTCTCTTGTTTTTTGTTTTTTGTGTTGGAGTCTCACTCTGTCGCCCAGGCTGGAGTGCAGTGGCACATTCATGGCCACCACACCCTCGACCTGCTGGGCTCAGGTATTTCTTCCTCACCAGCCTTCCAAATAGCTGGAACTACAGGCACATGCCACCATGTTGGGCAATTTTATGATTTATTGTAGAGACGAGGTCTCACCAAGTTGCCCAGTCTGGTCTCGAACCCCTGGACTCAGGCAATCCTCTCACCTTGGCCTCCCAAAGTGCTGGGATTACAGACTTGAGTCACTGCACCCAACATTTCTCTTGTTTTATAGTACCAAGTGCTCAGGAGTGAAAAGGGTGAAACTTTGGAAAGTAAATGTACAACATTATTAACAGTTGCTTAACAGTTTAACGGTGGCGCACCATTTTACACTTTTATAATCAATACCTGAAAGTTCCAGTTGCTTCTCATTCTAGCCAGCACGGGTGATTTTAACCATCCTGGTGCATACATAGTGAACTCCTCCCCGTTGTGATTTGCATTTTCTTAATGAGTTACGGTCTTGAGCATATTTTTATATGCAACTGTGCTGGAATTTGAATGTGACTCCTCCAAATTTCAGGTGTGGAAACTCATTGGCCAATGTGATGGCATTAAGAAATGGGGTCTTTCAGAAGTGATTAGGCCATGAGGTCGCTTTCATGCATGGGATTAAGGCCCTTATAAAAGGGGCTTCAGGACATCTTCAGCGTTCTTGCACTTCAACCACCCACCCTATGAGGCCACAGGGTTTCTCCTCTCCAGAGGATGCAGCAACAAGGCATCATCTTGGAAGGAGAGAAAAACGAGACCTGCTGGAGCCTTGTTCTTAGACTTCTTAGCCTTCAGAATTGTGAGGAAAAAGCAATTACGTGCTTTCTAAATCATTTAGTCTTAGGCAATTTTTTGTGGCAGCACAAATGAACTAAGACAAACTCATATACATAGCTGCATTTCTGAAATGCCTGTTCAAGGGTCTGGTTCCTTTTTTATTACAAATCAGGCAATTGAGCTCTATTTTACTGATTTATGGAAATTCTCTATATGTTCTTGGTACTTATTTTAAGTACTTTATATGAGCAGATGTGGATTTTGGTAAAATTTCACTGATTTGTTTTTAAAATAATTTGTGACTTCTATATTTGATAAAAAATATTTGATGGTTTCAATTTTTAAAAAAATATTCTGGATGGACCTAGAGTCTATAATACTGAATGATTTATCATAGAAATAAAGAATTGAGTACCACATATTCTCACTCATAAGTGGAACTTGGATAATTATCATATTACTCTAAGAAAGGGATTGGCAATGTGGGAAACTGCCAGGGGAGGGAGGGGCACACCTCATCAACAAGGGTACCTTCATCATGAGCATTTGTATACCTAACTCTGAATTGTACACCTTTTAAACAAAAAATTAAAATAAATAAATAAAATAAAAAACTACTCCAAAGGAAAGTTTTATTAAAAAAAGATTCTACCACCTTTTTCACTATAAGTCTTATAATTTCTGTTTTTACACTGAGGTCTATATTCTTCCCCAATTGATATTTTTTCCTATGCTGTAAATAGAGTTTCATCTTCTTCCCTGCATACAGACATTTTTTTGTTTCTCCACCATATTTTGAAATGATATTTGATTTCCAATTGTAATGCATGAAGTTGTTTTTGTTTTTTTTCCCTTTAAACTAGGGAATAATACATGCTTTGGTCTTTTTCTAAACTGCCTATTCTCTTTTATTGTCTTGGTTATATCACTTTGTAATAATTTTGATATTTTTAGTTTACTTTCTCCAACCTTATCCATTTCAAAAATGTTTCTATATTTTAGGTATTTTGCTTTTCTTAATTATTTTATGAGGCTTTATGAATAAAGCTGTTGGACTTTTATTAGAATAAATGATATTAAGTCTTCCAATTCATTAACTTAGTATACATTTCCATTTACTTAGGTTCTTAATTGTTATTAACAAAGTTTTACATGCTTTATAAAAGATATTAAAATTCACTTAGCTATTTTTTAGACAAATTCCTAAAGATTAAGTGTGGTAGGGTATGAAAGTACAGAGCCTCTGGGATCTGCAGATGTCAGAGGTGTTTATATACAATCACAGGCTCTTTTCCACATGAAATAAAATACACTCCCAGAAAAGATTGAGGATAGGTCAAAGCAAACCTCCCTTGGTATTGTAAACCTGGAGGAGGCCAAATAGCCCCCGCTGAAATGAAGGTGTAAACTCTTCTCAAGACCCTTCTTTGTAGAACAAAAGGCTTAAATCACTTGGAAAAAGGAGTGGGAGAGGAAGGAAACTGTACTCCAAGGTTCAAATCACGACACACTGTAGTTGAGAATCTTTAAAAGATTCTTAAAATCTTACCATTTGGAAAAAATATTTCTGGACCAGGATATTATACCAATATTGTTAGAATATTTGTACATTTGGGAAAGGAGCAGTAAATGCTCTTTCAAATAAGATGCAACAAAGAAATCAGTCACATAAAGTTTAGTTCCTTGAGGAAGTGCTTAAAAATGCAAGTTATTTAGCCAGGCATGATGGTGCATGCTTGTAGTTCCAGTCACTTGGAAGGCTAAGGCAGAAGGATCACCTGAGCCCAACATGTAGAGGCTACAGTGACTGTGAGTGTGCCACTGCATTCCAGCCTGGGTCATAGAGTGAGACTCGAAAGAAAGAAAGGGGAGGAGGGAGGGAGGGAGGGAGAGAGGGAGAGAGAGAGAGAGAGAAAAGAAAGGAAAGAAAGAAAGAAAGAAAGAAAGAAAGAAAGAAAGAAAGAAAGAAAGATAGAAAGAATACAAATAATATACTGGGAGAAAAATTTGAATATTATATATCTGACATATGTACCCGAAACAGAAAATATTCCTAGAACTCAACAATAACAAAGATAATAATCCAACTAAAATTGGCAAAAAGTAATGTCAAGAGGTTATGCAAAAAAATCATAGGCAATGAAAAGGTTATTAATATTATTAGTCCTTGGGGAATACAAATGAAAATCACTAGATATCACTCCACATTTTGTTAAATCTGATTAAAATGCTGATGAAGATGTAGATCACATTAACTATCAAGGAATGCAAAATGGTGTAGTCAATTTGGGAAACAGTTTGACTGCTTCTTAAAGATTTAAATAAATAATTACTATGTGACTCAGAAATCTCACTCTTAAACTAAGATAAGTTAAACTAAAAACTTTACTTGTAAATTTTGTAACATCTGCATGCATAATCTCTCCAAATTGGAAACAACTCCAATGTCCTTCAACTTACGAGTGGAGAAATTAACAGATTCATTCTTACAATGGAAAAACTACTTACCAACAAAAATAACAAGATACTGATACAGTTGATAAATACCAAATGCAATACAAATAAACTAAGCAAATCACCACACTGCAGCATTCAATTTAGATTATGTGTAGGAAAAAACAAAACTATATAGACAGAAAATAGACCAATATTTGCTAGGGCCTGGAAAAAAATCCTTTTTCTAACCCTGACCTAACTCAGGGTTAGAAAAATGTTCTATGTCTTGATTATATTGGTGGTTACATGACTGTATGCTGTTGATACAACCTGGAGAACAAGACATTCATAAATTACTTTTAATACGTATAAAGCAATCTTGACTCCCAACTGATCAATTACTCTTTTGTAGTTGGAGAAAAGTACTCTCAATTTCAGACTCAAATAAATTAGTGTTACTAAAATACGGACTTTTTTCCTTGTTTATTTATCCAAGTGTTTATTTATCTATGCATACATGCATTAATTTGATAGTGTATTCTCATAATAATATAATATGCCAAGAATGACACTATGCACTGGGAATGAACTTTCAGATGACAAAGTTTTGACTTTTGCTAAAGGTTATGATGAAGTTAGGTAGTATTAGACTATCCCTCTCACCATAATGCACAAAACAAAACAAAACTTGGCAGAGCATATAAAGTAATGATTTTTTAGCCAGTGGATTATATACCAAGAAAACCTGGAAGAATATTACTTAGTTCTCTGACTCAGAACAATTTCCAAACCAAGGAAAGAAAGAACTGAGACCAGGAAGATAAGGGGAGCATAGGAATCTATCTAAGTGGAGCACACAGAGATCAGTATTTAAGTCAGGAAAAGCAGCAAGAGCGGGTGTGTAAGTATACTTTATGATGTTTGTACTGTGATAAAGTTCGCAAATGACACATTTCTCAGAATGTAACCCCCAATTGTTAAGCAGCACATGACTGTGTAAGTATTATGTGTGCATTGTACACATAAAATATGTACATCTTCCTGTAGAAGAAGAAGCTGGGTGAGAGATGATCCATAAGTTATTGTCTAGGATAAGACCTCTTGGAGCTTATCCGACAGCACCAAATACAAGTTCAGAGCAGAATGGAGATAGATACTTGAAACTGAGTGGTACTGGGTAAAGCCCCTTGTCAATGGGTGGTTTTTTTTTTTTGCCCTTTCCTACTGGGGAGATGCTTATTAACACATTGTTAACACCTCAGCATATACCTGAGACAAATAGTTATATTCAAGTTAAACAGTGTCATTTCAAAATATTGCTTTATTTAAAATAACATTTATAATACACTAAACATAATGCAATAATTTTATGAAATTAAGTTTATTTTTCAATCCAAAATACAGTTTAATGAAAAGAATTTTTGTTGCAAATAACTTAAATGTATAACTAAATAGACATCAGATATATTCTCATACTTTCTTTATTCAATCTGATTGGGTAGAAGTATGTAAGGAAAATACAGCTGCACAGAGATATGTGGTAGGAAAAGGGAGGTATAGTATTATACTTTTCAGATAATTTTGTGTATTTTTTTAGACCCACATCCTGAATTAAAAATTGGTTGTTTCTTACAGGTTAGCTGCAAAGTGGAAGTCGAGACTGTATCAATGAACAGACCCTTTTCACCTATACATGATATCATAACATTAAGCATTGTTCATTTTAAAATATCAGTTCACTGAGGTTTGCAGATCTTTCAAATATTGATTTATTTCATTACACAGTATAAGAATCCTCACATTTCTAATAATATTATAGATCTTATAAGTCATTCTCGGAGTTTTTGAAAGATGTTAAACTTCTGGTTAGTAAAAGTTTTCTAAAGTTCTTTGTTTTCTTCAAAGTTCTCAAATAATATAAGTAAAAACAAAAATTTGTTTTGGACTAGTGTGCTTAGTTGCTTTCTGAGGCACTCTATGCAAAATACTCAAGTCTGAATAAAGAGGAACATGTCTTTCAATCATGTTTTAAGTTAAAATGACCTTACATTTTTAACACTGGCTAATTCAGCTTTAAATCCAATCTCCAAGTGCTTTTCCTTGTGTGAAGCATCATTCTTCAGTAATTAACAGAACTGCTTTATGCTTTCTTCTTATTCTGATATATCAGATATACAAAACTATAGTCAAAGGTCCAGGATTTAATGAAAATAGCAATTTGTACTACTTAATCAGGACATTTGTAACTAAAACTGTCCCTTTTTTAAAAGCAAGAGTGCAGAGATAAAGAATCCATAACTAGGAGTGTTCTCTGGTGCTGCTGTTTATTGATTTCAAGCTACAGTATCCACAGATTTAACAATCATGGTTTTGCACCATCTTTAAAAATATCAACATAGTGAAAAAAGCACCCCCCCCAAAAAAAAACCCCACAAGCATACATTTGTGAAAATGGGTGTACATTTACAGATCCCTTGAAAGTATTTTGGAGACCTCAAAGGTCAGTCTCTGAAAACTGCTTTACTAAATAGAACACTTTTGCATCCACTGTACAGATCTTAAATCAAAGCCCTGTAGGACCTTCAAGGTGACGTCATGGGATGTTATGCTTTTCCAAATTTAAAGGAACTTGGAAATACTCCAGGGTTTCCCTAGGTCTACCTTACATAATTACACATTTCAGATAAGTCAAGCAGTAATTGAATGCCTGAAACAAAACATTTCTTTGAGACTAAAACAAAACTGTAATATCTAACAAACATAAAGTGCCCAATATTTAATCACCGTCAGACATACAAATCTAACAAAATGTAATTCACAGTAGTATAATGGTCAATAGAAATCAAACCACTATGGCTCAGGTGTTTAATTTAGAAGACTAAAAATACAAAATAGATGTGTTAAAAAATCAATAAAAATGAAATTATTTTAATAAACATATAGAAACCCAGATAAATACAATTTTTAAAAAAATAAATGTTATGAAGATTCTAGGATGAGAGAGTAAACACTTGAAATAAAAATTTACATAAGTGGAAATGGCAAGAAAAATAAAGACTGAACTTTAAAGCAGACTAGAAAGTATACAAAGAAATTATACAGACTGAATAACTAGGGAGGCAGGTTCTCATTGAATAAAAAAAAGTTCATGTTTAGAAACCTTTGAGTAAATATATAATTTTATAGCATATTTGTAATTGGAGTAGCAAAATGAGATGAGGGTAATTTGGGAAAGAAAACAAATTTAAAAACTAATATACCATATCTTATCAAATTTGATTAAAAATAGATTTAGAAATTAAACAAAGTCATGAATCCTAGAGTAGATTAAATATTAAGTTAAAAAACACATAGACACACCAGATTCAAACTGATAAAATTAAAATATGAGAAAATGTAAATGAGAAAAATGTAAAAGCATTCAGAAGAAAAATACATTCTTTATAGTTGAAAAAGTGTAAGAATAATTTTTAGTTTAACATCAGAAGAAATAGAGGCCATAATACAATGAAACACCATCTTTAAAGTACTAAAAGCAAAATCCACAAACTCATAATTTTATATTCAATGAAAATATTCTTTAATTTTGAGGATATAATTTAAAAATAAAGTATATAAAAGTAATCTTTAAAAATAGCAAGACATAGATTTATGTCATTCTAAAACTATTATCCTTGGAAATTAGAAATAAAAGAGGGAATTAAAACTGTCAAGTAAAAATGAAATGTCATTTGTGAAGAATTAAGGGTAAGTTAGAAGTGAAAATTGAATGAGATTTACAGTTAAATGTGACAAAGTACAATGATGATTCAAAGTAAACCCTGATAAACTAAGAGTTCAAATTTTTAGCCACTGAGCAAACATTACTGAAATAAGAAGCTATACATAATAAAGTCACAAAATAAATAAACATGCTTAAGTAACTCCAAAGGAATACTATGGGAAGAAAAAAAGAAAAGGAAAGAAATCAGAGGACAAAAGTAGAAAATTTAGCTTAATTACAATTTTTTGAGCATAATTCGGATGAGCACTCAAAATTAAAATGCAACATTTTTCAATGAAAATAGACAAACAAACCAATGTTGCCTGGGTATGGTGACTCATACCTGTAAACCCAATGCCTTCAGAGACCAAGGTGGAAGGTTCCCGTAAGGCCAGGAGTTCAAGACCAACCTGGGCAACATAGAAAGTTCTAATGTTTACAAAAGAAGAAATTAAACAAAATTAGCCAGGAATGGTGGCACACACCTGTATAATTCTAGGATCTGAACCGGACATGGAGGCTCACGTCTTTAAACCCAGCACTTTGGGAGACTGAGGTGAGAGGATTGCCTCAGTTCAGGATTTCGAGACCAACCTGAGCAACACGGTGAGACCTCGTCTTTACAATAAATCAAAAAATTAGCCGAGTGTGGTGGCACGTGCCTGTGGTTCCAGCTACTTGGAAAGCTGAGGCAGAAGGATCTCCCGAACCCAGCAGGTCGAGGCTGCGATGGCCGTGAGCTTGCCTCTGCACTCCAGCCTGGGCAACAGAGTGAGACTCTGACAAAAAAAAAAAAAAAAAAAAAGATCGTTTGAACCCAGGATTTAAAGGTTGCTATGAGTTATGATCACACCAGTGAGTTATAGCCTGGGTGACATAGCAAGACTTCTGTCTCTAAAAATAAAACAATGCTAAACTATGCACTGGCAAGTGAAGATGGATTTGAAACAAGAAAATGTGATTCAAAGGATGCTACAAATACTTGTACACAGTAATCATAAGGAAACTTGTGCAGTTATAGCAACAGTAGACAAAGTAGACTTTAAGATAAAGACCATTGCAAGAAAGAAAGGGAAAGTGCATGATAATGAAATTGTTATGAATGCATAACAATGCTAAACACATTTGCAACAGATAACAGAACAAAATTCTGGCAGAATTAAGGGAGAAATAGATATATTCACAATCAGATAGTTTAACACTATTCTCTCAATAACTACTAGAATGAGAAATAAAAATTCTGTAAGTTCATAGAAGATAGAAACCACACTGTCAATCAAATTTTTCTGATTGGCATTATAAAACACTACATCCAACAAAAAACAGTATGCACATTTTTTTAAGTGCATGTGGAATATTCACCAAGATAGGTTGTGTCAGGGCTAACAAAAGTCCTTCAATAAAATTACATTTACTGAAATAGTATTAATAGTTGCTTTTTGTTCTTAACATAATAGAAATTTTAGGCATCTGTTTCAATCTGCTGTAAGAGGTTAAGAATTACATTATTGGAAAAAAGAACAAATAATTTTTTCATAGTCTGACCATCCTTTTCTCATAAGTAAATGTTTGCCTTAATTCACAGAATAGCTAATTGTAGTAACTACATAATTGCTACAGCAAGATGGAGATTTAATATAATTTATGCAAAGATTCTTCTATATACCAATAATTATTATATCACAAATATTTAATTTCCTTATGTAGAAAGTAATTTGTTCTCCTAGAGTTAATACTATTTCTATTAAGTTCATATTTCCCAAAACTGACTTTTACCTTAACCTTTTTTTCTTCTCTATTATTACTTTGTGTTTTATCTCTAGCATTCTAAACTATGTGGAAAATAAACATTTTTTGGAAATTCTACTCATGGAATTAAAAAATGTTGTTTTAACTTATTTAATTTAATACTCTGAGGTTTTAATCCTATTGACCTTATATTCCTCAATTTCCTTTTGGTTTTTGCTTAATAAAAAAACTCTGAATTTTTCCCTAATACAACTTCACCATAGTAAATTTGCTTTTGACTTATATAATAATGTCTTCATATTTTTCCATCATATTTAATTTTGCACTTAGGTCTTTCAATGGCAGATATTATCATTTATTTTCCAATTAATCCATAAATACTAACTAATATGTTAGAGGTTTATTTGCTGCATCTTTGCTATCTGAAGACTTGTCTAAAAGCCAAAAAATTGCTTTCATTTTTTTCTCCAAAACATGATGTATTTTTATTATCCCAATATTTTATAGAAAAAAATGCTTCATGAAGATCATACACATAATCCTTATACACATAGTGGAATGTGGAATGTGGAAGAGACATTTAAATATAAGAATGCCTCTATAGTGTACTGATTAACTAACCCATCTTATTCCTTCTAGAAGAATATTTAATTAAGTGACAGAGAAAAATACTTTCAAAAAATTACAGTGAAATGCTCTGAATAACACTGACATAATCTGATGATTGATGAAATAAAGATTCACTCATCTCTTTTTTGGTTCCTATTGTCTATGAAGGTTGAGTTTCATTATATACTTTTTGGCACAATACTACCAAAATGTTACATACCAATTCATTTAAACCATTTCTTTACCAAAGAAACAAGTAAAGTATTTATTTGTTCTCATTTTTATAGTGAATGTGTACCTAAAAGAAGATACACCAAGGGAATTTCAAGTGAAATAAAACCCTTGTATCTTTCCTGCACTACTTAAGTCTTGCTTAATTATAATCTCATCATTTAATTGATAATACCTTAGTAGATCATGCAGACATTTTACACAGAGGGACATAAAACAAGTGGATTGATGATACCTTTGCACACTAGAAGCAATCATGATACATGTTTAAAAAGTCAATTTTAATGAGTAGTCACATTTCAAGATTGTTTGAATGAGTATTCACATCTAGAGATTGTCTGGATTAATTCTAGACAACCATTTTTTTTTTAAATACTTGATATTATAAACCTGAATTTAAGAACTACTCTAATCAGTGTTTTTTTATATGTAAATAAAAATGAAAATGTAATTCACTGTATATTGAAGTACTTTCTGCAAACAAACACAAATAACCAAAACATACATTTATGTTCAGCTGCTTCCTTCATTTCTTTACGAAGCAAGAGCTATTTAAGGTAATTTAGAAGACACAGGGTTTTTATTATCAGCATTGTTAGTATCCAATAATCAAACTGTAGTTTTTAAAAGCCACATATTTTTGCTGTTCTATCGTAGACACAGTCCAGGGCAGTCATAACAACAAGCTAGGCAGCTTCTCATTTGCACATAAGTAAGCTGATCTGGTCTTCTCATGCTGGGATTCTCCTTTTATTTGTAGACTTGTTTACTTTATGCCTTTCCCTGTAGAATATGAATACATAGGAAGTCCTCTCTGTATTTTATGCACGGACTCCACTGCAAATGCAGCAAGAGTCAACAGCCAGGCCGTTCTGTATCAGAGAGAGGTGGACCTTCCTAGGACGTTCCTGTGTGCTCTGTTGAACCCAGTGGAACAGAAGCTAATAAAAGTATATTCACGTATTTAAGACTACACACTATATGCAAAACATTTTTTCAAAAAATCTTATTCAAAACTTCCAGGAAATTTTTATCATATGTATCTGCACATAAAAAACTGAGGTGACAATAGTTTAAATAAAACATACTAATGACATGTTTAGAATCACAGCAAATGCGCTTCATCTTTTGAGTGGTCAGTGGTAAAATATGAACAAAGGAATTACTCTTCCAAATAGGTGGTTTTGAAGTGATGCGTGAATAAATCACAATAGATAAATCTTAATGAGGTTAATAAATCTTAACAAGGAAGAAAGCCCGTAACATCTGGTTCTACTTCTGTGTACCACTTCCCTGTAAAGACTGCCTTCACTAATTCTTCAGTGGCTTTTTTTAATTTCCTAGAATAAAAGCACACAATCATTGTTTCATATATTTTCATATTTTTATGTTATCTGGATTTATTTTCTCTCGGCTTTGGCCTTGCTACCCTTGTCACAGATTTAAGTCTTAGCTCAAAAGTGACTTCCTTTAGAGAGACCTGCTCTTTCCATCTTGACTAACAAACGTTCTACCACTTTTGATTCTATATTACTCAACCATATTTTTATTTATGGTTCTTATCAACAAATGAAATGATCTAAGGCAAAGTGTCTTTTTCCTGTACTTTTATGAGACTAGTAAATCAGTTCTGCTCATTGTTGTACATTTAACACCTGAGACAGTACATGGGTAAAAGATAGCATTCAAGAAATTTATTGGATAAAGGAAAGAAAGTTTGATGTCCATTGTATTCTTTGGCATTTGGAAATTTTGTATAGAAAAGTTCTTTAAAAAGTTATTATTACAAAGTTTTGTTCATCTATATAATCTATATGTTAACAAAGTCTGTTAACTTTTTATTAAAATATGTGTTTTTCTCAGAAATAGATCTTCCATACTTTCCACCTAGATATATCATAATCTTTTGCAGTTCAATATTGCATCTTCATTTTTTTCAACAAAAATTGAGGAAATCTCTTTTATCATCTATAATACAACATTACACGTAAATTTATAATTGTATGAAGAACAATTGTACAGATGTAGAATTGAAAAGATACTTTTCCTAATGGCTTATTAAAATGTTTCTCATGAGTAAAACAAAAACAAAGACTTAAATTTTCAGAATTTGGGAATGTTGGGAAATATTTGAAATGACATGTACAGATTGGTGTGTTAGTTTGTGCTGCTATAAAAATACCATAAACTGAGTAATTTATATAAAACATAAATTTATTTCTCACAGTTCTGAAGGTTAGGAGGTCTGAAATCAAGGACCAACAAACTTTTTATCTAGTGAAGGTCTACTTTGCTTCCAACATGGTGTCTTGAACACCGCCTTCTCAAGAGAGGAGAAACTTTTTGTCGTCATATGGCAAAAGGCAGAAGAGTAAAAGGGCCAAAAGCTGCATACAGCCTCTTTTATTTTTTTCCTGTTTGAAAAGTTGTATAACTTTATAAGATACAATAAATGTGTCACATGAGTATATTGTATAGTATTGAAATCAGGATTTTAGTGCATCCATCACCCAAAGGACATATATTACACACATTAAGAAATGTCTTAACATCCACCTTTCTCATCCTCCTACCTTTCTGAGTCTTCATTGGCTATCATTCGACACTCTATGTTTGTGTATACATATTATTTGGCACCTCTGTATAAATGAGAAGACAGTGTCTGTTTCTGAGATGTTTCGCTTAAAATACTGGTTTCCAGTTCCATCCATGCTGCTGCAGATGACATGATTTTTTTTTTTATTCTTCAGTATTCCATTGTGTATATATGCCACATTTTTTATTCAATCACATTTATTGTAGCACTTTTCATAATAGCAAATATATATGTCAAAAAATTCAAAAGATAAATAAGAAAATACCTTGAAACAAACAAAAACAAAACATAGCATACCAAAATTTATGGTATTCTCCAAAGGCGAGGAAAACTTACAAAGGTGAATGACTACATTCCAAAGAGGTTGCACTAGTTGGCATTTCCACCAGCAATGTAGAAGCGTTCCTTATTAAAAAAAAAAATACTGCATTAAAAAAGAACAAATATCTCAACTAAAGACAAACAAATTTTAGCTAATATTATACCTCAAGAAACTAGAAAAAAAATTTTAAACTTAGCTCAAAATTAGCAAAGGGAAATAAATAATAAAGAGTATAGCACAGATAAATGAAATAAAGAATAGAAAACACTAGAAAAATATCAATGTCTTTTAAACAGTAAACAAAACTGACAAATGTTTAGATCTACTAAGCAAAAAAAAAAGAGAATACTCAAATAAAATCAAATATGAAAGAGAAGACATTGTAACCAATGCACAGAAATTAAAAGATGATAGGAGACTATTATTAACAATTACATTCTGACAAGCAGGATGACCTAAAATAAATTATTGAAATTCTCAAACACACAACCTACAGGTACCAAATCATAAAGAAATAGAAAGTCTAAGCAAAACTGTAACTAGCATCAAAACCTCCTAATGAAGGAATGCCCAGGATAAAATGTCTTTACTGGTAAATTCTACCAAATGTTTAAGGAATTAATGTCAATATTTTCAAACGCTCCACAAAAAACTGAAGACAAGGAAATACTTCTAAATTCATTTTATAAGACCAGAATTACCCAGACACCAAAGCTAGACAGACATTACAACAACAAACTATAGGCCAACATTCCTTAAGAACACAGATGCAAAATTGCTCAACAAAACACTAGTCAACCAAATTCAGCAGCACACTGAAAGAATCATACACTATATAGGTAAATAAAGCAAATAAAGTCTCTAAACTTAGTAATCTAATTTTCTAGAAATTAGAGGTTTATTTCTATTTCTTCTATGGTTTTTCCCTATTTTCTGTTTATCGCCTTCTTTTAATATAATCGTCTCAATAGTCAAGTGCCAAAAATTCATAAATGTCAATGTCATTTTTCCCCCCCAGGATCATTTAACTTTCCAAATTGCCTGCAATATAAAATCCATATCCCTCAGCATCATGTTCAAGAGATTTTAGGATAGGATCTCAGATTTCTATCTTGGATGCATCTCCACTTACGTCCCTTACATACTCAGTAATAGAAAATCGGTGTTTCTTTTTTGATGTGCTGTGCACTTTCATAAAGTCACTTTGGAAATAGTATTCTCTTTATGTACTTTAACTCTGCTATCTAAATACAAGTGATCCCTACTTTGCTTTCTCCCACTGTTCCAACTTTTAATAGAAGGCTCATCTCATTGTAATTATTTTTTTTTTTCAAGCAAATTATGAACACCTTTTGGAAAAATAAAGATTTTGAATACCTTATATATTTTCAGTTCTTGGAACACAGAAATACTTGGTAAGTATATATTGAATTAAATTGCATTTAATTTACTTATGCAATTTGCTTTCTTGTCATTTTGAATAGTAAAAAAAAAAAAGTCTTCAAATTTCATGAGCTTTTGCCAGACTTGGTGACTCAGCCTGTAATCCCAGCTCTTTGGGAGGCCGAGGTGAGTGCACTGCCTGAGCTCACAGGTTCGAGACCCGCCTGGGTAACTTGGCGAGACCTCATCTTTACAATAAATCAAAAATTAGCCGGGCGTGGTAGTGCGCGCCTGTAGTTTCGACTGCTTGGAAGGCTGAGGCGGAAGGCTCGCCGGAGCCCAGCAGGTCGAGGCTGCGGTGACCAGGAGCAGCCACTGCACTCCAGTCTGGGTGACAGAGTGAAACTCCAACTCAAAAAAAAAAAAAAAATTCATGAGCTTTTAAATATATTTCTTCATCTGTTTTCACATTTTTTGATATAATTTAAAAAATTTGTGTAAAAATAATTATTTTTTACAATATGCCATATCTACTTTTTTTTTGGTTTTGGTTATAGCAAATTTTACTGTCCTTTCAAATTTGAGTTATTTGTAGATTTTCATTTTTAGAGTGTCCTTAAAATTATCTTTTAAAAATGCGATCTTATTTACAATTTCTTACACAATTGAGATAATTCATTTTTAGGAAGTGTTAAATATTTCCATTATGCATATGTTTTTGAAAGATTTCTGTGACAATATGAACAAACTTTACATATTTTTGTTCATTCATATCTAAAACCTTTAGTTATCCCTTTTTTTAGTCCTTTTATTTTATTAAGCATACAATTCTCATTGATCATAATTATAGATGCCCTTAACTCAGAATGTTAAGAAGTACTAAACACAAAGGAGTGTAGTAGTGATTTAGCTTAATTTGGTAGTTATAAACTTCATATTTTCCATTCAATTTTTCCATCCTCCACAATAAAAATTCAGCTGACATTTAAATAGATTGTTAGAAATAATTTGACTACTTCCAGACAGCAAAAATGTGAATTTTAATCTCATTGGGTAGTTAAAAAGAACTATTTGTGCATCTAATTAATGCTATTTTTATAGCCTGAGACCAGCTGTCCACTGACACATTAATAAAGTAGAAAATTTAAGTAATTACTCAGATATTTTAGGAAAAATATAGTGCTTCAACAACAATGCCAAACATTTTGTGTAAATTATTTTTCCTTTTTCATGGAGATAAGGATTTTGTTTTCCAGAACACATTTCAATGCCTTTAGTATCTAGTTAGATCCAGCAAAATAAATTCATTTTTAGAACTTTTTGATTCTTAACAAAATACTTTATATTAATATATAGATCCCATTAGACAAGGGTAATCAATGCTGAAATTTATTTAGCAACCCAGATTCAACTAAAAATAAATATTAATATATGATGCTGTAAATGGGAATGCAAAATGGGACAGTCACTTTGGACAACAGTTTGGCAGTTTCTTAAAAAACTAAACACTATCATACTATTCAGCAATTGCACCCTTTGGTGTTTATTCAAAGGAGTTGGAAGTTTATGTCTACATAAAAACCATAAATGGTCATAACAACTTTATTCACAATTCCCCACACATGGAAGAAACCAAGATATCCTCTAATAGGCAAAAGGATAATTTGCATTACATATAGACAATGAAAAATTATTTAGGACTGAAAAAAAAAGGAACTACCAAGTCATGAAACACATGAAAGGATTTTAGATGCATACTACTCAGTGAAAGAAGCCAATTTTAAAAGACTGCATAACATGATTCTAACCATTTGACATTCTGGAAAAGGAAAAACTACGGAGACAATAAAAATATCAGTGGTTGCCGGGGATTAAGGAGAGGAAGGGGATAAATAGGCGAGGCACATAGGAAGTTTAGGACAGTAAAACTACTCTTTATGATAATATAATGATACTATATATAATGACTATAATGATACATGTCATTATGCATTTGTCAAAGCCCACAGAATGTACAACATCCTGAGTGAACCCTAGTGTAAACTCTAGGTTTTGAGTGATAACTATATGTCAATGTGTTTCATTAGTCATAATAAATATATCACTCTGATGGAGGATGTTAAGACTGAAGGAGCTAGAAGGGATGGAGTACCTGAGAAATCTCTGTACTTTCCACTCAATTTTGCTATAACCTAAAATTGTTCTAAAAAATTTTGAAATATTAAAAATATATGACATGGACATTCAGCATCCAAAATGACTCTTCCATGTCTTACCACACTATAAAAATACCATTGTCCTATTTATTCTGGTGTGTCCTGGAAAGGTGTAAGCTTATTATCTAACATTGTCAATAAGGGTAGCTTAGTGAGAAACAACACCTATAAAAATGCAACAGAGGAGGATAGAGGTAGAGGGATAGCAAAACAGTTCTTAGTCAATATTTTAAACCACCATAGTACATTATTTTAAATATCAACTAAAATAGCTTTCTAATTTTCCACTCATAGCATAATTGTATTATACATATGTATACAGTTTTATGAGAGGAATAAAACAATTAAGCATGCTATTAATATTAAATGCAAGATTTCCTGATAATGAAGGCTTAAAAAAAGATTGACATTATATTCTGAAAAACATAATATATTCTGACTTTATCTATAAAGCGTTATGCATTGCAGAAAAAAAGAAAATATAAAATCTTCCCAGAAATCAAATTTCCAAAATAATCATCATTTATATTTACTAAAATCTATTTATAAAACATACAGTTAGATAGATGATAGATAGTAGATAATATAAAAAACTGGCATCATACTACATGCTCTTATTGGTAAAAGTTGTATTAATTTTTATATATTTAACTTGGAAGAAGAAAATAAATTACAAAGGTATTAAGATTTTCTTTACTTTTCAGTATTTAATTCAACTTGAATTGAATCTTCTATACCTGTTTTATCAGAAATCAAATTATTACATATTTCATGAGTGTCTTTCTGAGCTCCTAATTCTCTTTCATTTTTACTCTGTCTTAATTGATATGGCTTCAAAGTGATTCTTCAGATTTATTAAGTAAACTCTTGTCCCATTCCTTTTTCATTCTCAATAAAATATTGACTATTTTTATTCTATGCTCCTCTGAATACATATTTATGTGTCACTACCCAAAATTTGTCTTCATCAAATCTGTATATCAGTTAATAAATATTGATATTGGCATGACATTGTGTCTTCTTGTCTATAAAGCTAACATATGCCTCCATCAGTTTATAATTTTGTAATATTTTCATATAATTTTGTAGTATTAGTTATTTAGTTACTCTGTTTTTCCTTATGTATTCTTTCAAGCTCCATTTTTATGTTTATTATACTCATTATTCATATTTTCTGATAATTCTAACAATTGAGATTATTTATTTCTTTGTTAATTAGTGTTGAAATTCATTGAGTAGGGGTTGACATTCAATTTTTCCAAAGATTCTTGAGGGTTTTTTTGTGTTATATTTTCTGGTCATGCAAGACTTTACTAGTCCAGAGTTACTTTACAATAAATTTCCACTTACAAATTGCTTGTAGTCTAAAGACAACATGAATTTATCACATGGACTTATTTCTACTATTTTAGGAAATTTTCTTTTTTTTTGTTCCAGGTCTATAGGATTTGGTAGAAACTTTCTGGGAAATAGTAAACTTTGGTGCTTTTTTTTTTTTAATCTTCTATACTCTTCTGGTACTTTGACTTGACCTTCATTGATTTTTTTTTTGTTGTTGTTATCTCAGCAATACATTCAAATAAATGGTTTTTATTAATTACTTTTTTTAAAGAGAGGGTCATTTAGGGTATCTAGTCTGACATATTTACCAATATAGAAGCTTACAATTCATTCTGTCTGTCTCTCTCTCTTTCTCTCTCTCTCTCTCCTTTGATCTCATTCTTAATGTCTCTGTACATTCTAGATCCTAAATCTTTCATCACAACATCACTTCTTCCCAACAATTTATTCACGTATGATAGAATTACAAATTAATATTAGTCAGAATTTAATGACTAATAGTTGAGAATAAAATAGGACAGAATTAATATATCTCAATTTAATATATAGTTCCTAATTAACTATTGAAAGAAACAATCATCACATCATGGCATAGAATTTTTAGACACTTTACATGTAACGGCCTGACCAGGTTCTTATGCCTACTGCCCAGAAAAGCCAAGACTAAAGCAGCAGTTGTTACAATAGAAAAAGTATGATAGAGGTGGAAGAATCGCCTAAACCCAGCAGGTCCAGGTTGTGGTGACCATGAGTGCACTCCAGTCTGGGTGACAGAGTCAGATTCCAACAACAACAACAAAAATTAAGAAAAACAGTATGATAATCACACAGCAACAGGGTAAAGATGACAGGAGATATTTCTGAAATCCCCCTTTCTGAGAATTCAGAGGATAGGGATTTTGGAGTAATTTGGTGGTCAGTGGTTCAGAAAATTAAGACTTCTGATTGGTTGGGAATGAAATTGTTACCAGACCCAGGTCCAAGTGCTGGCCATTCAAAGCCAAATGAGAAAGATGAGAGTTGGTGAAAGTAAAAAATGGATTTGTTTAGAAAGTTGACTTTCTGACAAGAGGACAGACTAATGTGTCAAGTGCAATTTCAAATTTGATGATGATCAGAAGGGCTTTGAAAGAGAAAACGGATATTGAAAACATGGGAGTGGGGAAGGGTGTGGGGTCTATGTGTCCTTGTTCTGAAAGCAATCTCGAGTAATTGTCCATCCAGGAATCTGATCAGCATCATCTTGACTGTTTCAAGTGGTGGTATAATTGTCCATGAATCCCCTCAGGTGAGAGGGCTTTACAATCTAGACTCAGGCCTTGCTTGTTTTAACGTTAGCCTCTGGAATTCTCGGGGGTGTCTAGGTAGCATCACCCTGATTGTGATCTAGTTGTAGATTAGCTGCCTTCACTCTCTTCCTGCCTGGCTTGCTTTAGGATTAGCCCCTGGAATTTCTAAGAAAGCATATAGTTAAATAAGCACTGCATTGCAAAGAAGTGCCTAGAAGGAGGAGGGGAGGGAAAAAATGCTTAAAGCACAATTTTAAAGCTGAAGGCAAAGAAGATTGTTTAGAATACATACTAAAATTAAAAGTCTTGATTGCAAAAACAGAGGTGTCATATTGTCTTTGTGTGTCTCATCAGTTTCAGGATGATGTTCTCAGGTCACTGGTTCTACTGGTGTCAGATGGTCTACCAGAAAGCAGAGTCTGAAAATTATCTCAAATACTAGTCTTAAAATTTGTGTTATCAATAGGAAACACTATTTGGGGAGGTTACAAATCTTACAAACAATAGAATCCTGCTAATCAAAGCTACTCATGACCTTCACTCAATGAAAACTTCTGTATACTATTTAGTAGGTCAACATGACCTACAGTCCATTGTTCGCCAAGAGAAAAACAAGGTCCTTAATCTTGCAGGCAGCTCCGGAGGCTAGAATATACATGGAAGTAGAAAATGTCAAAGAAAACCTTATGGTTTATCTTAATTAAATTCAGGTCCCTATCGCAATTCTAACTTCGTGGATTTTTATTAATTTGATGTAGGTTATTTCACACAGACCAATAACTGTATTTTCTAAGTAATCTATACTTTTTTTCCTGAAATATATTGCTGTTCTCATCTACATGCTATTGAAATTATCTTCTTCTATAATCTGTAATTAATGCAAATTCCGGAAAGTATTTGCATTTATTTAAATCCCAAAGGACTTTATAAGATGTTTCTGTTACAATAGAAAGTATTATTTTCTGAAAGTTGTTTCTTTTAAGCACTATGTTTTCAGTTTATTATTTATCTTCCCGGATAAATAATTCCTTTACACTTGCTTACATGAGACTCCAACTCTAAATCCATTTATAATATAGATGTATTATATTTTCTATTTAATTTTATTCAATTTTTTTCCCTCACCATTTAAGTAAAGACTACCACATAGACTAAGATAAAGAATTCCCTGGCTGAAAGGAAATGTGAGTTCAAGGACTACAATTCACATCTTCATGTCAGAAAACCAATGAACAAGCATATGAATTATTGTTATTTATTGTGTAAATACATTCTTGACTTGAAGTTAGCTTTATATTAGCTCTTTTCCCTCACTATTTATCATGTAAAGACCTATTTATGACATAAAATCAAATAGCTTTACTAAAAAAAAATCTAGGTTAAAGATTTTGTAGAAAATATACATTTAATAGCAATTCTGAGTCTCAAATTGTAAAATAATAAAATTGCATATATTTGATTATAAACAGAATAGTTTTAAAATAAAATGTGTTAAAAAAAAAAAACCCTGACACCTAGAACTGTATTTTTGAAAGGGCATAAAGTTTTCTGAAACATGAAATAGTCCCAATTATTCACTCTCTAAGAAATATGTTAATTTATAGAATTGTTTTGTGCTTGAAATAACCAAATTTGTGTGTTGAAACATAGTAATTTTACTCCTTAATAACTCTCAGCAAAATAAGTGTCTTAGTTCTGTGACACTGACTGTAGGTCATGAAAACTATGTTTACATTTTCTTGGGAAGGAAAGATTATTGGGCTACATATTGTTTCAGCTTGACATACATTCTGGACAAAAATTATTGATTTCTGATTCTTTATAACATATTAGTTTCTTTCTAAAGCTTCTTTTGGTGCTGAATTACTTTTATCGGAACTAACTCATCATACTTGGTTCCTCCGGGTTCTTGAGCAGATAGGCATACTTTTAAGAGTCTGACGCTCAGACAAATCACTACTGCATTCACCCTGTTTCTTTCATGCTCAAATAACACCCGTTGCCATTGGAAAGCCCATCCAGTGCCGATCACCAACTCCTATTTTACTACTTGAGTCATATTTCTGACTAACACCAGGAACATCTCAGAATATTATTTTAAAGGTATTGATTTGATTTTGAAGTCTATATTCTGTGCAATATGGAGCGTCCTAATGTTTAAAGACCTTAAAATAACAGCATTTAGGGAGGAGCTATTTGGTAAATTTATCCTAGTATTCTAGGGAAAAAAAATAAAAATAATGTACTTTTGGGTTCAGAGATTGGCACAATCAATCTTTAGCTATTTTTTGCCTAAAGATATCATAATTATGTTAGAAGAAAAAGAAAATTTTATGCAAATGAAGAGTCGGAAAGAATAAAAGAAAATAATATGAAAATAGAAGTGTAAAACAATTATTTAACAATTAAATATAGTTAGATGAACTTAATTGGTTTAGTTTACCAATGAGGATATTAAATATTATTAGAGTATGTGATAACACAAATCATCCCAAAAGATTAAATATTCACTTAAGATTGAACACTGATGAAGGTCAAATACACAACCTACCATGTTAATTTGCTTCAGAAAATATAAATATTAAGTAGAATTGCTAGAATTGAGCTTTCCAGAGTTGAGCCCATCATTATCAGATGATTTCAACTACTAATGTAGACTATAGAAAAAGATATCTGTCTCCACTCTCTCTCTCTCTTTCCATTATTTTCTCTGTCTCTCCGGTTGTGCGTTTAAGCCTTTAATTTTATGTGCAGAAAATACATTTAATAAGTTTTTTTTTAGTTTTTGAAGATTTTGTAGAATTTGTTCCCAAGAGAGTACCCTCCATACATAATATCTTCTTTCTATGATAAATATTTTATTATTCTTGAGGTAAACATTAGCTTCACCTCAAAGCACATAAAGATTTAATTAGAACATTTGAACCAAGTCAGAATGAATTTCTACTGACAAAGAAGGCCTTGATGTTTTCCTGAAAGTTGGCTAAACTTTAGACAAACTTCCTTCTGCCACTAGACCTTTGACCTGTTTTTCACCAGCCTTTACAGAATTCAAATGTCCTAGCCACAGAGACCTTTCTTTTTTTCCCCCCCTCAGAGCATTTACTTAAAAACTTGTAATTGTAAATTATTTCTCTGCCCTTTTGAGATGTAATTTTTTTTGAAAAACTTCTTGCTAGTTTCAGAACCCAGGAATGTCTTTCTCAATGACCCAGGAGTCATCCTTTTGAAATGTTATCATCAAGGAAGACAGGGTTCCTATCTCCCATACTCTGTGAGAATAAAACCCTAATTTCCTTAGCAGTCTTACTTCCAAGTTGCATAACTATCTCCTATCATGAGAATGGAAAATTAGCAAAACAGATGGCCTGTGATTCTCCAATTTTGCTTTGTTCTGTATGTTTACTTTTCTTTTCCATTTTGCCTTCATACAATGATATAACTTTGAGGAATTGAGCTATGGCTACTCTCTATTACTGCAGATGTCTTAATATTTAGAAATTTTAATATGCATATATGTTAGTTAGCTATCGCAGTGTAACTATTAGAGCCCAGTGCCTTACAACAATGTTATTTGTTATTTATCATTAATCTACAGATCGACTGTGTGGTTCTTCCACCCTTACTTGAGATCATGCATGAGCCTCTGGGCAGCAACCTATGGTTCAGGCAGTTGTAATGATGGGGCTGAGTTTTCCCATATAATTCTGAGATGTGCGGTTGATTGCAGTCACCTGCTGTAGCATGGTGATGATTCAGCTGTTTTCCATGTTTTTCTAAGCAGTCTAGTCCAGACAAGTTCTCTATCTAATCCAAAGATGTTCTCATGGTCACAGCAGAGAAGCAGGAAAGAATAATCTACCATGCACTTTCGCAAAAAAGGGCAAACAGAAACATGAATGTGTGTGTGTGTGTGTGTGTGTGGGTGTGTGTGGGTGTGTGTGTTTAATCCTTGAGTTTAAACAATTTGTAAACACCACTTAGGTCAAAGCAAGCGAATATGGCAATCACAAGGTCAGAATGTAATCGATTACAAGGTTACAAAGGGGAAAGTCATGGAGATAAAAAAAAGCCATGAATCATCTAATGTCCATGTGACAGATTATCATTTCAATATTCTATTCATCTAGTTTCTTTCTCTCTTCTCTTCTTCCTTCCTTCCTTCCTTCCTTCCTTCCTTCCTTCCTTCCTTCCTTCCTTCCTTCCTTCCTTCCTTCCTTCCTTCCTTCCTTCCTATTTTAATTTCAGTAGCTTTAGGGATATAAATTTTTAGGGATGCATTGTATATTGGTAAAGAAGTCCTGCTGGGCTCGGTGGCTCAGCCTGTAATCCCGCGCCTTTGGGAGGCTGAGGTGAGTGGATTGCCTGAACCCGCGGGGTCGAGACCCGCCTGGGCAGGCAAGACCTCCTCTCTACAATAAATCAAAAAATCAGCCGGGCGTGGTAGCGCATGCCTGTAATTCCGGCTACTTGGAAGGCTGAGGCGGAAGGATCGCCGTAGCCCATCAGGCGAGGCTGCAGTGGCCGGGAGCGGCGACTGCACTCACTCCAGTCTGGGCGACAGAGTGACTCCAACTCAAAAAAAAAAAAGAATTCTGAACTTTAAATATACCCCTCCTACCCCACTAGTGCACATTGTACCCAATAAGTAATTTTTTTAAATTTATCACCCCACTCCCATTCTCCCCTTCTGAGTCTCCAACGTCCATTACACCATTCTATATGCCCTTTGCAGACCCTTAGCTTACTTAGCTCCCACTTATAAGTACAACAGTGACATTTGGTTTTTTTGTTCTTGTATTATTTCACTTAGGATGATGGGCTCCAATTCCATCCAAGTTGCTCAAAATACATTATTTCATTCTTTTTTATGACTGAATAGTATTTCATGGTGTGTGTGTGTGTGTGTGTGTGTGTGTGTGTGTGTGTGTGTGTGTGTATTATATAATACGTATATATACCACATTTTCATTATCTGCTGATCAGTTGATGGGCATTTAACTACTGAAATACTCTTTCAATGAGTTTTTCTTCAGCCTACGTCTGCTGATTACAGTGAAGATAGTATCATAGGTCCCTTAACCACAAATGAAGACAATTATCCATTATCTCAATTTCATGCATTTCAGTTCTCTTGTATCCAGACTACAAGATTCTTTTTTATCCCAATGGAAACTCAATCCAATTAACATTTCACTATTGCACAAATCTTTTTGCTGAGCCCTATCTTTAACTTTCATACATTACAGAGTCAGGTGTTGTACTCACTTCCTCATATATGTGTTTGACTCCTGCACATCTCTGTCTCTCTTTTTTGCTATATTAGTTTGACAAAAATTACCATTATGTTTAAATCTATGTAACATATGATAATATTCATGCAACTGATTAGGTTGGATAATATATCAGCACACTAATTGATTGCATTTTACATTTTTGTGCAAAACATCAGGAATTCAAGTCCTAGATGTTTCCATCACACTTTATGCTCTCTCATCAATCCTTCATAAAATTGTCTCCAATTCTTCAACCTCAACTGACAGTAATTATATCCTAATTGAAACTACATACTTAAATTTAGGCTAATTCTTCTTTTTCTCACTTATCTTTCATCCAGTTTGTTAGAACATGCTATGTGCTCTATATCAAAGTATATCCTTATTCTGAGCATTTCTCACATCTGCTATTATTATCCTGATCTCAGCCATCATCTCTCGCCTAGATTACTGCAATTTCCTGATGATAGATCTAGCCATCGGTACATATTCTTCTGCAATCTGATCTATCACAAAAGTCCACCTGTGTTAAGGTATTTTATTGTATGCAGATATTCACTGTCTTCTATAAAAGGATTCTATTTTAAATTCCATTGACAAGACATTGAATGGAGGACAAGCTTTGGTCAATAAAATGTGAAAAAAAATGACGTATGCCCTCCGCAAGAATTTCTATGAGGCATATCATAGTTAAACTAGTCTTCCTTATTTCTCCTGGGGATTGCAATCTTCTGATTACAATCACTTATGCATTCTGGACTATTGAAGGGATAGCATAGAGGAGGGTAAGAACTGACCTGCAAAGGACATGTGACACAAGTTAAATAAAAATATTTATTATTGCAAGCCAATGATATTGCAATGTGGCTATATCATTGCAGCATAATCTAATAAAATCAGACTAATGAAGAGAGTACATTGAAGTGGAGTGCTGTCACAGAAACAAAAAACAGAACCCAAATTTTGTGACATTGTTTCAGGAGCTGGGGAATAGGCAGGCAAGAAAATAGTAGTCTGCTAAGATAGTATCTTAGTGAAACATTTAGTAAAACTGACACGTATGATAACCAGGAAATCAAACAATATTCTTAATGAGCCTTAGGTTTTAGGTGAAGAGGTTTAGAAACAGAATGCTGTTAATGTATCTTTGTTATTTTTGTCTTTATTTGACAGGAAATTACATGATCTAAGAAATGATCATCAATTTTGTAAGCAAAGTTTAAAGATTCATTTGCTTTCCAAATAAATAAGTAAAAGAGAATATTGAAAACTGCTACAAGATACAATAATTGATTAACTTATCCTTATGATAAGAGGTTTGTTCAGACATTAACATTTATTAAACTGAGACCCATTAAATTCTTTCAATGACTTGGGGAAAAAAAGAGGAAGTGTTGGATGCAGCCTTCCCAAGAAAGCTTAATGAGCTCAGGGCAATTAAAATCAAATCTAGAAGGAGATAAATATCTTGTAAAGAATTGTAAGCACAGGGACTCACACACAAAACAGACTTAAAAGAAAGAAACAAAAATAAGATTCAAAAAGATTTAACCTCAGAAAGACACGGAAGCTGGATTAGAAGAAAATGACTGTAATTTAAGATGACCTTAGAACCATCTACTTTATACAGGCAGGACATGTGGCTAAAATATATTTTGCTTAGTTTCCACAGAGGAAGCAGTCTCAAGACATTCCTCAGGTATAGCTGAACATACAACAGAAAAAAATAAACCTTTCAGAATGTGGACTCAAGAGCTATAGAGAAGAAAGACCTATACAGCGGTGTACAGGAAGGAAACTAGTCTCTCATCAAGGAACATTTTTTTTTTCTACTACCAAAGTGCATGGATCCCACTAAACTCTGCCCAAAATATTTCAACTATTTGCCAGTGACTGCTGTTTTCTCTCTGTTCTTCCTCTTTCTTGATGGGAATGTTTAATGCAGTTGTCCCTTTTCTGTTCTACACTGTCCCTTGAGTGAAAGACAAACACTTTAATGTTCTTTTGTTGTTTTCTGTTCATAAATGTGCAAGAGTGATGTTTGAACATTATACAGAGATTAATATGAGACCCCATGGTTGGAAGTTTGAGGAGGTTCTTCTTGGTATGTGCTTTGCATACAGATAAGAGAAACTAATTGTGAACAAGAAGACAAACTCTGGTAAATTTTTATTATTCTCAATTTTTCAATACTGCCTTGTATAGAAACATTATGCTATCTGCTTTATGGACAGCATGCTTGTTTTGAACTGGCAAAAGCCAATGGAAAGCTAGTGGAATTAGCATATGTCACATCCAAAGAGAATCTTTAACATCTACTACATCTTTCCTACTGCTGTTTCTCAGGGCAACAGGAATCACAAAACTGAGGCAGGAGCTTCTTCTTCAGCGTGGGTCACAGAAGATACAACAAATATTTATGAGTTAGTGCTTTTATAGATAAGTCTTTGTGGTCCGGAGAAAGTTTATTTCACAACTTAAAAAAAAATTATTTTAGAAAATTTTAGATGAGAATTTGGTCACTGAAAATTTATATATGAGGTATGTGTGTGTGTGAGTGAATCAACACTATAAACTGAATAGCTTGATATTTACATTTTAAAATATAAGCCAATTAGTGAGAAGTTCAATGAAAATAGTCATTATCTTGATAATGCAAACAGCAAACAAGAGTGAAATTTTTGAGAAGTGTTCAGATATATGGAGAATATATTTAGGATTTCTAAAACCTATCAAAAAAGAGATTTGGAAGAAAAGGAAGGAATAGAGGGTATGAAATAAACCACTAGAGTACAATGAAAAAAAATAAACACTGCCTTTGAACGAAAGAAGGAGTTAAGTTGAAAAGTGCAAGAATGCAAAGACTGATGAATATATAATGACTTCCAGTTAGAAATAGTTACAGAAGCAAAAGTCATCAACATATCAAGAAATATCAAGCAAACCTCAAAGCTTACTGGGAAAAAAAATGACCTTTTTTTCTCCAGAAAGAAATAATCAGAATTAGATCAGTTTCCATCAGCTACATGGCATACTAGATAAGAATAGGCCAATATTTTCCCATCTCCAAGGGAAAAATTTTACCAAAAAATACTCCATTCATTCAAAGAAAGTTTCATTAGAAAGTAAAATTTAGACTTATACAATGTAAATGTAAATACTGAGTCTATCTCCCAGTAAAATTCTATTACTCAATTATTCTATCTTCCAGTAAAATCCCATTACTCTTAGCTATAGAAAAATTCCAATAGACAGGAAGTAAAAAATATCATCTAATTCCCTTTAAAAATGGAGATAAAAGATAATTTCTAAAAACTGGCACATTGGTACAGATTTATTATACACTTGTACAAAAAGCTAATTTAGATATACATATATACATGTTTATGTTAAATAAAGCAGTCACATTTTTACTTGTAACTCTACTTCTGGCACTGTATTGGATGAGTCACATCATTATGGAAAGAGTTATCTGTTGTTTTCATTTTAAGATACTGAATGCACCCCCATAACACAAGTCATCACCAGATTGATATTTCCACCTGGGATGCTCTATTTAGATCTTTGCATGACTAGATTCTGTTCACCACATTGGTCTCTTTAAAGACCTCCTTCTTGAAAGCACAGTAAATTGTTTACCACCAAGCTCTAATTTATTTTATTAATGACACTAGCCACAGTATGTGACAGGTTTGGTGATTAGGTTATTTGTAAGTTGTTTATTTCTGTTCTTTTTCACTAAACCATAAGCTATACAAGTATGAGCAATGAGTTCTTGTTCATTGCTAAAACAAAACAAAACAAAGTCTAGAACAGAACCTGATAAGTAGCAGGAGATTTAGGTATAATTGTGCCACAAATGAATAAATTCTTCATCATATTAAATTCTACTGCAGTTCTTGAAACCAGCCCAATTTTCCCAAATAACCAATGGTTTCAGTTTTAAATAAACATAGAAAATAACCCTCTCTTCTTAAAGCTTAATGTTTATATTTGTCATTTCTGAGTTTCTTTCTCAGAAAACTGATGCTCTGTCCTATAATATGAAGAAATTAAAGCCTACCAGGTCACTTACATCCAGACAATGAGATGTTAGACCCCTCCCTATTCAAATGTCTTTCTTAATCCTCCCTAATTCCTATATTCTACATTTCTTTCCCACCATATAAAACCCTGACTTCAGTGGGATAGGCAGACAGACTTGAGAAGGAATTCCTCCTTTTTCTTGTTTTATAGTACCCAAATAAAAGGTCATCTTGCCGACAATACTCATTGCTTCAGTGACTGACTTTTTGTAACATTCACATAACCATTCTTCAGACCCAAATGAATAAAGCTCTTTATTTGATCAGAAATTATACTTTCTTCTTTTGATTATCAAAACTGTCACTTTGGTTAAATTATTTATCTGTTATTAAGCAAAGTATATGGTACTTAGTATAAAGAAATCAGAGAAAAGAGGAAACATTAAACAAATATTAGCTCACATAAATATATGAAGAAAAAAATGCATAATGGAATTTGTGAATGGTGCTAAATAAAAACATCTATTATAAAATTAGAGGTGTAAAATCTATCTGATAGAACATTATTGAATATAAAATTAATTTAACTACTTACATTCAATCAAAATATATTACCTCATTGCTTTCTATGTTTGTTAGCAAATAGCTGATTGAAATGACTTTTAAACTGATTAATCAGATCATAATATTTATATGAACCAATAGTTATTCTCTCCAATTAAATAATAGGAATTGGATCTCTCTCACACGCATGTGTGTGTGAATCATAATAGTGTGAGAAGAAATAAATGCTCTTCACTTATAAGAATTTTTATAGAAAGAGTTTATTTGCCAATTAAATGATTCATTTATCAGTTGTAATCTATGTCCAGCATTTTGGTTGATTTGGAAATATCATGATTATTTACAGAAACCTTAAAAAGCAGTACATCGAAATTAATGAAATGTGAATGTTTTTCAAAATTTTCTAAATTTGCTCAGGTTTTACAAGTATATGACTGTTATTTCAGTTCTTAATTAGATATGTGAGTTCTATGTTTTAAAAAAATTATAATAAAGATATAATGAACAAAAATTATTCTCTTACATCAAGTTCCATTTAAGTTAATATTTAGAATAGCTTTACAGAATATTTTTGTCCTCAAATTGTTCTGATTGTCTATTTTCTTATTTATTAATTGAATTTTAATGATTTCAGAAAGTATGCGATCTTTTTAATCACAATTGTTCTCTCACCATTTTCTGTTCATATATATATATAGATTGATGATATTTTAATGATATGGCTGTATTAACAAGAAAAAAAGCTATATATTAAAAAGCTTGTTTAGCCTGATCCAATGCACTAAGGCTGATTTAATGTTTTAATATCTAATCAAAATTTAGATAACTTAAGTAAGGTATAAACAAATCAAATACCTATGGATATATATATATATATTTGAGTTGGAGTCAAATATATACATATATATTTATCACCTTTTAAAGCTTATATATTCTTACATGAATGTAAGCCAGGTGCAGTAGCACGTGCCTTTAGTTCCAGCTACTTGGAAGGCTGAGGTGGGAGAATCGCCTGAGTCCAGCAGGTCGAGGCTACGGTGGCCGTGAGCTTGCCACTGCACTCCAGCCTGGGCAGCAGAGTGAGACTCTAACTCAAATACACACACACACACACACACACACACACACAAACACACACATACACACACACACACACACACACACACACACACACACACACAGGTATTTGATTTGTTTATACCTTATTTAAGTTATCTAAATTTTGATTAGATATTAAAACATTAAACCAGCCTTAGTGCATTAGATCAGGCTAAACAATCTTTTTAATATATTGCTTTTTTTTGTTAATACAACCATATCATTAAAATATCATCAATCTATCATTTTAAGATTTAGAAAATATTTTGTTGAACTATAATCACCATTAGCTAAAGATTTAACAAATAATAAATTGAAAGTACAGCCATTGGTAAAACTGCTATTTAAAATTTTTGATGTGAGAACTCTAACTATACACAGGTACATAAATAAAAAGATACAAAAATTGATTTTTCATTTCCATAGTCATTAATATTTATGTAACTTATTTAGTACCATAGCATATGCTTAGATTTATTGTTGATAAGATATAGTACTCATAAACATCATAAAAACAAATTTATAAAGAGAAACATATTATAGTTGCACAATTATAAGTGCATACTAATCCCAGTGAAGAGTAGCTGCCTTAAAAATGAAGAAAATTCTGAATAACTGTTGTATATTGTAATAGTTGCATCTATTACATTTCTCGAGTAAATAAGAAATCATTTATATAAATAAAACTTATTTTTCTGAAAAAAATCAATAGTATATAATTTCTGTTTTCAAACTAAAAAAATTAAGCCAACAGAGTTTAAATAATCTAAGAAAATTATTTCCTAGAAATTAATTTATCAATTTGTATTTATTTTATTCCTAGAAATTTATTTAATAATTTACTTAACAATTTGTATCAAATAACAGTACATTTGGCAGTTGATATTCGATCTAGGTTTGGTTAATGGCATTTTAAAAAGTAATACATGAAGTTAAAAAAAAAAAGAGCCCAACAATATATGAGCCAACCGTAAACAGTATAACATTCACAAAATACAGTTCCTTGGCAAGAAAATTGTTATGAAAGGTATAAAATAAGATGAGGCTTCTGTAATTTTGCTAGACACCATCATCCAAAAAGTTGCATACGCTAGAAATCGGTAAGTTATTTACTGACCAGTATACTCTGTATCTAAGCAATCCCCAACTTTGTGCATTTTTTTCCACTCATGTATGCCTCATAATCTTTCTATCTGTACTTCAAACATCGTCATCTAATCCACCATCATCTTTCACTTGGATTAAGTAAAAGCCTCTTATTTGACTTGCTCACATTTAATTATCCACTCCACTTCCAATCTACTCTTCAGAGTGCAACCTCAATTACCTTTAACAATGCAAGCATATCATATCCCTGGACCTTCTATATTAAAGCAACCAGTACTTTTCATTTTTCTGATGGAACAAAACAAAAACAGAAGATCTTCGCCTGTCCAATAAAAACCTGTTTCATTTTAGACCCTGACTTATTTCCTCCCCTGCACTCTGCTTTCTGATCACACAGGTCTTATTTTAGGCACATACGTGTCCATTACTCCTTCCTGCTTCTGTTGGAACTCCATTGTCCATCTCTGGCCAGAAAGTGGGTTAAGTATAAAATTTCCCAACTACTATATTTTGAATATTTATCTGTGTGTACATACTTGCCTCAGAACAAAATCACTTGACTTGTGGTTTTATTAAGTGGTAATGCTCACTTTTTATTGGGACAATTAGTTGTTTTACTCTTGAATTAGTAGCAAACTTGCTCTTTGAAATAAAATATAACATTATCAAGTCTGGAAATTTCTACTCAGTGAAACTGATCCACAGGTTTTCAATAGCCTTTTCCTTTTTCTTACAGTAAACTTCTGGTGGCTGAGATTAGAAACTACACATCGACTTAATTCTGCTTACTCTGCTATTTATAGTCAAAGAATCAGAAAAAAGAGATTGCTGTCACTTTATAAGAACAACCATTTTACAATAATAATAGAGACCCTGAAGATGAGACTATGACACCAACCTTAATCAAACACTGAAGAACGGTGTATTTTTAAAATAACTAAATGGGATGCATAAAACTAACTCTATTTTTTTTCAAGTTCACCTGATTAGATAATTGATCAGTGTTTCATTTAATTAACATTGAGAATTGTTCCCAGGCTCAAAGCAATTCTAGGAATTCTTATTTCCAGAAAAAGGAAAATATCTAATGAAACGTCAACTACCCATTGAACTGGAAGCATAATTCCATTTTATACTCCAACATACATATGCATTACTCCACATCTTGGTCTACAGTGTATGTGCACATTACTGTTTTACTACGACATTGTTACCTCATTTGCTTAAGCTAGCAGATTTATTTAATTTCTAAGAAAAGATCGAGAGGGTAACTTTCATTTCTGACAGCTAAATGTACTTGAGTTACTCAGTTGGCAAGGGATGATGATACAAAGCTGTTCTAGTTGGAGAGGATAACTTTAATGCCACTGCTGTTAACTAGAGACTCTAAGGTGTAAATTGGATACAGCAAAGTTGGAATTAATTATACCTCTGTTTTAAGGGATCTGGGGAGTCTCCGTTTTATTGTTACCAAGGATCTTCATCTCTGTTTTGATGGAGTGGAGGTACTTATATATAAGACATATAAAGTAGTCTCTTTCTGGATAGTTGGAGATGCATTTAACTTCACAAGGTTAAAAATATTCATATTGTACAAAAACAGTATCATTGGCTACTCTGGACAGATATCCTATGGAAAACAAATTCTTCAAACAACATGAAAGGAACTAAAAGAGGCTAAACAGAGACATAGTGTTTATAGAACTTTCATTGACTTCATAATGGCTTCATGCGTAGGAAGTGATCCCAAATAAGTAAATAAACACAGGAGAGGCAGAATATGCTGAGAATGTTACATACCACACAAAATTATGAAGAATTAAGAACTTCAAACTGGAATTTACCCTTGACTAAGTGAGGAAATGCAGTAATTAGACTCATCTTGGCTGTTACAGTTTCTCAAGCTTTGACCTGACTTTTCACTGCTGATGCTGACCTTGATCATCTACATGAGTTACTGTTTATAAGTTTCCCCCACTGTAAAGTTTCTTCCACTCCCTTTTTCTCTGGAAGCAAATCGCTGTGCTTAGACTATGCTTAAGGGACGTTTGAGTTATGCTTCACCTCCCTGAGGGAAAAGTATCTAAATATTTTATTTGGAATTCTACACAAGGGATTTGTCTCTTACCTCCCTACATTTATTCAATTATTTGTTTGTACAAGTATGAATGCATAAATATTCATTTTATAGATTGGCTTATAATTCAGTATATTTATTATGTTGCTCAAATTTTTTCAGCCTTGGTCCTTGGGAGATCTTTATATTGGCTCCTATATCATTTTGTTATTGTACATTTGTCTTTTTACTTTCTGACAGTACATATTTTGTTTATTCTCAGCCTGGTTTTAAAGTCAGCCATTTCTTTAAAAAGCCTTGGCTACTTAAATTGGGAAATGCTGTGTGCATGTGTGTGTGTGCGTGTGTGTGTGTGTGTGTGTGTGTGTGTGTGTGTGAGATAGAGAGAGAGAGAGAGAGAGAGAGAGAGAGAGAGAGAGAGAGACTCTCTGTTTCCCAGGCTAGAGTTATGTTTGTGGTACAATCATAACTCACTGCCCCAAACTCTTGAGCTCAACTGATCTTATTGCCTCGGCCTCCAGAGAAGTTGGGACTATAGGTGTGTGCCATAATGCCTGGCTGAGAATGCTTTTAGAAATAAAAAAAAAATCTGGTTACTATGTATACTCATTGCCACTGGAATGTCATTGTTTTAAAGTCCTCACAGCTATCAGAACAAGGAAACATATGCCTGTATACTAACCTATGTGTATACATATATCTATACATATTTCTGTATATAACTATTGAAAAATTCAGTGTCAAGTCAAAATCCTATGTGTATTGTTCCAAATCCAACCTTTGGTAATTGCATGCAAAGCTTTTCGCGGCAAGCATTATGCTGGGCATAAGAGAGCTACACTCTACACTACTAAGTACACGGCTAATGCACTGCAGTTTTCTAGAAGGAGCTACAGTCAGGGACTCGGGTTTCTTTGGGCCAGCCGTGATCATATGTAGACCTGCATTCTGAATCCAGGTGGCTCAATAGGAGACATTCTTTTTAGGTGTTTCAACTAAGTAACTTTTCTCAACTATGACTAAGTACCCTTCCAGTTCTAGTCCTTTCTCTTCTCTGTTCCTCTATTTCACAAATCCATAAAGAGGCAGGAGTCCTTTGATTGGGGTTCCTAGGTGGTGGAATGATCTCTCCTTCTGGATCTGTGCTATTCTGCTGAGCTTCACCAAGTGCTGTACTATGGGAAGAAAGGCTACACTGGGAGCCACTATCTTCTCTTCTGAATCTTGCCTGCACGGTCGCATTAAGTTAATAAAAAGCTTAATTGTTGCTTTCAGTTTGGTGTATTGTTCTAATTTACCACATCACCACTTAATTGCTCGACTGTATCTATACAAAGCTAAACATGAATTCATACTGTTACTTGGAACTCCAACCTATTACAACATAGATGCTTCTAGAGTCCTCCCCTTGATTATGTGAAAACTCTCATTCAACAGGGAGAAACCTAGTTGTCAGCATCTGCTAATCATTTCCTTCATTTCTCCTTTCCAGTATACATATATAACAGTATCAGAATCGTTAACCTGTGCCCCTGTGGAAACAGCTTTATTAACTAGTTTACAGTGTTTACATACATATTCTTTGCCTTTAGTTTGACATACTTCATTCATTTCCAGGGTTGCGTAGTTAAACAATTTCCCCACACATCCCTTTCAGAGAGTAGGTTTTATACATTTCCAATGCAGTTAGTTAGATTATTGTGTTTCATTTTGCCTTCCATCCTAGGAATGCCAGTATTCCATATATATATATAATTTTTTTTTAATTTGGATACATTAAGGTTCTCTCTTCATATTATAAAATTTGATGGGTTTTGACAAATGCATAAAAGTATCTGTCATTACATTATCATACAAAATAATTTCACTGGCCCACAAATCCTTCACGCTTCACTTATTTAGCCACATTTTTTTTCCCCAATGCACCTCTGGATACCTGGCAAGTGTGATATTTTCACCATCTAGATAGTTTTGCTTTTTTCAAAATGTAATCGAATTGGAATCTTACAGTATTTGTAGCCTGTCCAGATTAGCTTCTTTTGCTTACCGGTATGCATTTAAGATTCATCCATCTCTTTCAGTGGCTTATGAATTAGTCAGTTTTGCGTTATTGTAAAGGAATACATGAGATTTGGGTAATGTATAAAAACCAGAGAGAGGATTTTATTTTGTTTTTTTTTTGTTTTTTTTTGTTTTTTTTTTCTCAAAGGCTCACAATAATGCATGGTGCCAGCATCTGGTTGGTTTCTGGTAGGGTCTCAGGAAGCTTTTACTAATGGAAAAAGTCAAGAGGAAAAGGTATGTCACCTGGTGAGAGTGAAAAAAAGAGAGCATGGAGGTGCCAGGGTCTCTTACATGAACTAATAAAGCTCTCACATAAACTAGTAAAGCAAGAACTCACACACTACTAGAAGAACAGCACAAAACCATTCATGAGGGATCAACTCTGTGAGCCAAACACCTCTCACTGGTTCCCACCTCCAACACTGGGGGCACATTTCAACATGAGATTTGGAAGGGACAAACATCCAGACCATATCAGATTGGTAGTCCATTTATTTTTATTGCTGAATAATATTCCATGTATGGATATACTACATTTTTTATTTCCATTCACCTATTGAAATGCATCTTAATTATTTCCAATTGTTGACAATTATAAACGAAGCTACTATAAACTTCCACATTCAGCTCTTCATGTTAACAAAATTTTCCAAAGCAGTTGGGTAAACATCAGTAGTATTATTTTGGGGTTATATGGAACACTATATTTATTGCCCTCTAGTGAATCATAATCTTAGTCATTGTACTTTGCAACTCTGCAATTACCATTGGTTCTTTTAAAAGAATTTCCATCCTGTTATTGATATTCTATATTTGACAAGACATTGCGTTCATGTCTGCTTTAAATCCTTTAAATATAGTTTTCCTCATCTCTTTGAGCATATTTATAATGGCTACATTGAAGCCATGTCTGCTGACTTTAAGACTTGGGCTTCTTGAAAACCACTTTATTTCCTTTTTTCCCCTATATATAGGTCACCTGTTGGTGTTTCTTTGCATGGCTCATAAATTTTGTCGACAATTTTACATTTCAAATAATACATTGTAGCAGTTGTGGTTACTTATTCCTCTCTACCAGGGTGAATGCTGTTATTTCCTTAGTCCTTTTTTTTTTTCTTAGTGTTTAATGGCAGGACTGAACTGACTATGAATATTAGACTATTTCTTTTTTTTAATTTGTATTATTTTAAGTTTTATTTTATTTTAGAATCAGAGAGTACATGTGAAGATTTGTTACATAGGCATATTACATTAACATGCGGTTTGGGCTTCGGACAAGCCCATGCCTGCTCCTCCTTCCTACCTCTCATTCCCACCTCCTTGCCTCCATGGTGAGTGTGGTACTCGATGGGTGATTTTTTTTCCATGTATGTATGTATGTTTGTATGTATGTATGTATGTATGTATTTTTATTGAGTCAGTATCTCACTCTGTTGCACTTGCTGGAATGCAACTGCGTGATTACAACTGCTGCAGCCTTGTCCTCTGGGCTCAGAAGATCTACTTCAGTCTTCCAAGTAGCTGGGATCACAGGTATGTGCAACCATGCCTGGCTAATATTTTTAAATTTATTTTATTTTAAAGATGTGGGATACAATTTGGGATTAGGCAGATAAGTGGTCATCATACAGGCAAGGGGCCTCCCTTTGGTTTGAGATCAGGTACCCTTAATTGATTTTTTGTGCCTCTCTCCCTCGCCTGACAGTGTCCCATTCCTGTCAATCCCTTTCTTATAGTATTGTGATTAATGCTCAGGGTCCACTTATGAGTGAGAACATGTGGCACTCGGTTTTTTGTTTCTGTGATAAATCATTTAGTATTATAGGCTCTTAAATCTATCTGTGTTGCTACGAAGACCATAATTTTGTCTCAATTCATTGAGAATATGTACCACATTTTTTTATCCAGTCTACTTTCAATGGGCAGCATGGTTGGTTCCATGTTTTTCCTACTGTGAATAATGCTGTGATAAACAAGCAGTCTATTAAAAAGAGGGCAAAATATATGAATAGACATTTCTCAAAATAAGACATTCGAGTAGCCTACAGATATGTGAAAAAATGCTCAGCCTCACTAATCATCAAGTAAATGCAAATCAAAACCACACTGATATACCACCTAACTCCAGTCAAGATGGCTAGCCTCAGTGACTCAAAAAAACAACAAATGCCGGCAAGGATGTGGAGAAAAGGGAATGCTTCTAGACTGTTGGTGTGAGTGTGAACTAGCACAACCTCTGTGGAAAACAGTGTAGTTATTCCTAAAAGATCTAAAAATTGACCTTATGTATAACCCAACAATCCCCCTTCTGGGAATATATCCGGAGGAAGTCAAATCATTCTACAAAAAAGATACTTGAACATACATGTGAAGTCTGTTTCCTGTGCGATATGCATCTTCTGAAATTTCTTCTCAAATTTTTTTCTCGTTTTTATCTTTTATCCTGGCTACCTAACAATAACCCCATATCTTTTAAGCCACTTATCAGCCAAAAGTTGTGCTCAAATCTTTTTTTTTCTCTTTTTAATAGTAATGCTTTTTAAAATTATTTTTAAAAATTTTTATTGTAAAGATGTGGGGTACAATTCAGGGTTAGGTATACAAACATTGATCATGCAGGTACCCCTGTTAATGAAGTATGCCCCTCCTTCCCCTAGCAGTTTCCCTCAACTGCCAATCCCACCTCCCCACCCCCCACCAACAGTTTCCCATTACTGCCAATCACTTTCTTATAGCATTATAATTGTTCAAGGTCATCTTATGAGTGAGAACATATGGAACTCTGTTCTTTGTTTCTGTGATAAATCACTGAGTATGATCGACTTCAAATCCATCCAGGTTGCTGCAAAGTCCATATATCTGTCATTCTTTATGGCCACATAATATTCCATTGTGTATATGTACCCAGGCAGTTAGACAAGAGAAGGAAATCAGGGGTAACCAAATAGGAAAAGAGGAAGTCAAGTTATCCCTCTGTGCTGATGATATGATCCTATATCTTGAAAATCCAAGAAAATCTGTCAAAAACCTGCTGGCACTGATAAAAGACTTTGGCAAAGTCTCAGGGTACAAAATAAATGTGCTCAAATAGTCTTAGCTAGCTAGGTTTTGACCCTTGACCACTGTATATATGTGAGACTTGAACACTAGTACCACATCTTAAGAAGTTTATCTTTTTGTGCCACATTCATTCAGATACTAGTAGCATGAATTTTCTCTTTCGGGTTACTGCTGTGAGGGCAAAACCTATTCATACACACAGTGTTCTAGACTGACAGGGATGCTTTATTAAATTTTTAAGCTTATTTTCCCAGGAGTTGCCTCAAATCATTATTTTTTTGAGCTGGAGTCTCACTGTTGCCCAGGCTAACGTGCAGGCGTCCAATCATATCTTTCTGCAGCCTCTAGCTCCTGGGCTCAAACGATCTTCCTGACTCAGCCTCCCATGTAGCTAGGACTACAGGCACATGCCACCTCACTCAGCTGAGTTTTTTGTAGAGCTGGCGTCTCGCTACGTTGCCCAGGCTGGTCTTGAACTCCTGACCTCAAGCAATACTCACTCGTCGGTCTTCCAAAATGATGGGGTTACAGTCGTGAGAGCACCCAGTACTCAGATTCATTTATAGTTCAGCAAGTGACTTGTCTGTTGTGTTTAAACCCCTAGAGTCACTGAGGAGTCGGCTGTGTTTTCTAATGTTTTGTTCTGATTTGTTTCTTTTTAATCTATCTGTGTGTGGCTTGAGAAATGTTTCAGGCCTGTTCCTGTCCTCTGATTCCTCTGGAGCAAATCCTCCCTGGCACTTTTGTGTTGCTTTCCCAACACTTAGGAATGACTGTGACCCATGAGGGTCCTTCTTAACTCTTTCCCTGTTTCTCTTTATTAAACCCCTTATTGTTTTCTCGTTTTTCTTGTTGCTACTTATGTCATGGAGTTATGAGTGCTTTTTCATTGCTCTCCAACAAGATCTTCATTGCTCTTGACAATGTCTTTACACATGAACTTCTTCCAGCTCTGTCACAAATGAGTTAGTTGCTCAGGCATTGCTGTAAAACTCTTCATCTGTGAGACTTGGCTCTCCACCCCATGTCACTTGTGAAGGTCATGCTACTTCACAAGACCTGGGGGTGGGAATAGCAGCCAACTGTTCTCAGAGTGACTTCACGACTTTATAATCAAAGGTTGAGAAGAGTGGTGGCCTAAGTGTCTTGCTTTTCCCAGTAGGAAACTCCGCCCTATGAACAAAGGACCCCAGTGTTCTTGGCTTCTGCAGCTAAATTTGCATTCTACTGTATGAGTGAGGGGGTCAGCTGGGAAAACGTACCTCAGATTTGTTGATCACATGCCTTGAGTAGAGTTTCTGCAATATAAAGCTAGGGAAATGAGAAATGCTCATGGCCTGTTTCTCCCTGCCCTGGACTGGGGACCTTAGAGGACCAGGAGCCTTCTGCTTTATTAAGCTGGGAGCAGGATTCTATGCCACAGACTATCACTCCTCTTACTGAGATTTAATAGACTTTTTTGAAATTGTGTTTCTTCATTTACTTTATGCCTTAGGACAATTTCTAGAGTCTTTAAATTGTTCTTGTTCTTGTTTAAATAATTTCTCCAGCTGAATTATTGTTAGGGAGAAATTCTGCCACTCCTTGCTTTTCCATTCCAGCTGACAAGTTCCAAATTCCTTGTTTTTGTTGTTTTTATTTTTTTATTAGCTTATTTTAGGTTTTCATCAGTATCTACTGACAGTGTCCTACTATTAAAAAAATCTAAGCACCTTAGAATGAACTAAGATTTGATAAATTATTTAACTGCTGAATTCATATTAAAAACTAGAAACAAGGAAATTTTTGATATTTCACTTGTGATACAAAGCAGAATTTCAAGACATACAACCTTAGTTAAGAATAAATGATCAATCCAAGCAATCATTTCTGAGTGATGCAATGCAGAATTATTATTACTAGTTTATGTACAAAATGTGAAAGACTCCTTAGGTATATATTTAATAAAAAAATGAAATTAGTTAAAATAAAAAGAGGAAATAACACTGCTTTTGATGAAAATTGAAATGCAGGGAATACATCACATTCTCCTTCCATGTCCCCAGGTGCCATGCACCAGAGAATTCCCTCTATGCCAAAGCACGACTCCAAGCACACAATATGCACGCTAAAACTATTTGAGGAATTTAATTGTCAAGGCACATTTTAGACATTTGCTATTGGAAGCACACTAACTAAAATTCGACCCTTGAGGGAGGGCAACTGAAGTAGATAGCTGATAGAAAAGTTCTGCTGATGTTTCAGTCATAAGATTAAAATTCATCCCATGGCCACTGTCAGAATTGCCTTTTTGGTTAATAAAGAAATCAAAACAAGCCGGGCTCGGTGGCTCAGGCTGTAATCCCACGCCTTTGGGAGGCAGAGGTGAGTGGATTGTCTGAGCCTGAGGGTTCGAGACCCGCCTGGGCAGCAAGACCTCATCTCAACAATAAATAAAAAATCAGCCGGGCATGGTAGCATATGCCTGTAATTCCGGCTACTCGGAAGACTGAGGCGGAAGGATCGCCGGAGCCCAGCACTCGAGGCTGCGGTGACCGGGAGCGGCCATTGCACTTCAGTCTGGGCGACAGAGTGAGACTCCAACTCAAAAAAACAAAACAAAACAATGACATATGAGTTAATCTCAGAGTACTTGAGAATCCTTTCTAGAAATGCACACATTTTGTTGAGAACTAGCCAAGAACCATACTAAATGGTATACATATATGAGTTTATGAGGTTAGTCATATTGCCTTTATAATTGTATAGTAGAGGACATTATGATAATTGTCTACCATATCCAACTAGCAAACATTAAACCCAAGATCTGAACAAAGGAAGTCTGAACAAAGGCAGTGATATGCAATACAAATAAGGACACACTTTATAAATAGCCTACACAGTAACTCACTTCCGGTGCAGCAGGTGTCATTGGATGGGTGTGTACTCTACCATTCCCCTTGATTAAAGATCACAGGTGTTTGAAGTCATTTCTTAAACTGAATGTAATTTTATTGCATTGCTTAAATATTTCTGTGTGGATCAATACTTGTGACCATTGAAATAACAGAGTAACCCAAATACTAATGTGAAAATTGAAATGATGCTTAGCTGTAAAAGAAAACTATTAAGCGAAGTGTTATATTAAATATGATATAAAACATTTGCTTGTTTTGACATATCTGTGGATGTGTGTTTGATGTGTATAGCAAGTTTCTGGAAAATATTTTATCTGTTTTACCAAGAATAACCTAGCTTTTAAAATTCAGAATGCCATGTGAAATGTCTTACTAACCTCTGGAAATGTGCAAAAGTAAAAAGCATATGGATGTGTTTTATGTATTTGTCTATTTTTAATTACTTTTATTTGACAAATAACAATTGTATGCATTTGTGGGGTACAATGTGATATTTTGACTTAAGCATACATCATAGAAAAGTTCAATCAAGTGAATTAACATATCCATCACCTCACTAATTTATCATTTTTTTGTACTGAGAATGTTAAAAATCTATTTTAGCCATTTTGAAATACACAGTCCATTATTATTAACTGTGGCCACCATGTAGCACAATAAACACAGAGTAGAAAGATGGGAGGAAAAGGGATAGGGAAAGGGAAAGCATTAATCAAAAGATACAAATCTCTAGTTAGATTGGAGGAGTAAGTTTTAGTAATCTTTAAATTATTTTTATAATGGCTTTAATAAATTTTAGAAGCAACATTCAACCTTTCAACTTCAGACAACTCTACAGTTGCCACAGCACACTTATAGTCAACTTATGAGATCCCATGTGACTAAATCATTGTTGAGTTCCCTGTGGGCAGGTGTATTGTGTGTTCCTGTCATAAATAATTTAATAGAGTAGTACAAAGTTGGTAAAATGCTTACTGATGATATTATCTGTCCTTTTTTTCTGAGTACCTTATTACCTTGCAACGGAGTATTAGAGAATGGAAAACCCTTGCTTTGTAAAACAGGGTGTGATTGAATCAAACCCTGTTTATATTTAAAGATTTTGACCTTCATTCATCTTATCAATTAGTTTTTCAATTTTTTTTGTCTCTAATTTCATTTAACATAGCTATCTAAGGGCTATATTCACATGGTTATTGATATTTCTGTGCACAGCTTATTTTTAATGTCATGTTTTGCTTTGTTGTGGCTTTGCTCATTCGTTTGCTTTATCTTTCAGGAATGTCCACTGATACTTATGCAAATATACCTGTACAGTTAATATTCACAACTATTTTACATATACTTAAATCACAATATTTGAGGAACGCTAATAGTCACTGATTAGAAACAACTATCAAAACACACACACGCACACACATACACACACACATACGCACACACATGCACAAATAGATATAGTAATATAAGGTTCTATACTTCTTGTAAGATTTACAGCATTATATATGTCAGATAACTTCACCTCCTTAGATTTCTGTGACTTTCTAGCATAAATATTATAGAATGGCACTAAACCATATTTTTTACCTTCACCTAAAATATTGCTAATAATGTCCTGATTGATGACATCTTCTGACTCATCTATGATGGTCAATAGTCTTACCAGAGTCAGCTGTTCAAAGGTGCATAGATAGTTTCTATGACTTGCAGAGTCGTTAGATGACATCTTTATTGTTCAGGTAGACTTGAAAGCATAGCTATTTTGTAGGATGACACATATTTCAACAGATGAGAATTAAATAAGGGAATTTATGACAGAGAACCTGGGATTGACAATTACAATGTCATTTATACAAAAACTCTAAAAACTCAGATTTACCATAACTGAAGATGAAAAATATATGTTAGTATTTGAGAGAGAAAAATTAAACTGACAGCAGCAGTTACCCTGTTGGAAAATGAGACTAAAGCAATTCCCATTGTATATATCAATCTCAAAACAAAAGCATAAAAAACTGCTCCAATAAAATCTATAAAAATTGCAGTTAAACTGTAAATCTAATCAGTATTGATTTAATGAAAATTTAGAATTTATGTGTGTTCCAAAAATCTTAATTTCTATTTTTAAATAGGATGTATGACTATGGCAAAGTAAAAAATATATAAAATTAACATTGATTACTTTTCTCAGTAATAGTCAGTCCCTTTGAAAATACTAATTAAGATACTGCTTTGTTTTTGTTGTTGTTGTTTTTAAATCTTTAATTGCTTGATCTAACAATTCTTATGACAGAGGTTGTATCATTTTAAGTACCATACTATGTTTGAGTTTTATTTTGAATCAGTGTCCTCACCACTTTTTCAGGAAAATAGAAACATTTATTAGGATATAAAAATGTAATTCTAGTTATTTTTAACATGATTGTAATTGACACACAGTCTCCAAATATTGAAATTGAATATTAATGAGTTTTAGACACAGAGGGTTATTTTAGCCTAGTAAATTTTTCATCTTTATATATTATTATTTTATTCATAGTAATTTGAAATTTATCATATAGCGATATATCTAAAGCACATCTTTTTTTCAGTGTATTTCATAAGATGTCAGAGACGATAACATATTTTCTGTTTATTATAATTAGAAAAAATAACTAATAAAAACTGTGCTGTAAAGATTCAGAGCTTCAGACGTTTAATGTAATCTCTACAGTGTACATATATTTTCAAGGGCAAACAAATAATTCATGACTAAATTGTTTTTGGAAGCTATTCATTTGGCTCTTGCTTTTAATAGATTCATGGTACATAGAAGTAAATTTTTATATTCTTAAACAGAAGTGCTTATTTTTTTTTTTTTTTTTTGAGTTGGAGTCTAACTCTGTCGCCCGGGCTGGAGTGCAGTGGCCGCTCCCAGCCACCACAGCCTTGACCTGCTGGGCTCCGGCGATCCTTCTGCCTCAGCCTTCCAAGTAGCCGGAACTACAGGCATGCGCTACCACCCCCAGCTAATTTTTTATTTATTGTAGAGATGAGGTCTCGCCAAGTTGCCTCGATGGGTCTCGAACCTGCTAGCTCAGGCAATGCACTCACCTCAGCCTTCCAAAGTGCTGGGATTACAGACTGAGTCACCGAGTCCAGTCTGCTTATTTAAGATAGAAAGAGCAAGCATTTTCACAGGAACCTCTGGAAGATTTACTACATATGCAAGTCATGTTTAGCTTTGAGCAACAAAGAAATGGAATATACTAGTAGTTGAGAGGAAAATTTTTTGTCTGCTTTCACAGTATTGCATCATTCGCTTTTGATTTTGTTGGTAGGGGCATATTGAATACATTATTGCTAATATTTTTCTTTTTTCCATAAAAGTTTGCTGCAAATGCAGAAGCGAATTTAACCAAAAACTAAATAAACTCAAACCTTGGGAATCCTTGCTTACATGGACCTTATCCAAAATCCTGGGAGGGAACCCCATCAGTATTTTCAATTAATCATATACATTTTTTGATTTGCAAAAAGAAAAAATAAGTTTTGACTGTAATAAATTAAGATAAATGTATGTCTTATGCTCCAACTGCCACTTTATCACATATCTGTTACCGGTGACATTTGAGTGGCTCAAAGAATTTTGGGTGGTGTCTAGAATTACTAAGTTGAGATGGAGTTAATTCGAGTTTAGCGAACCATATTTTTATAGTTTTTCAGTAATATCACTGCTTCGTGTCATTATTGTTGGTTGTCCTGGTGCCATCATTGCTCCTAGGAACACTCTTCCAACCATCAATTGGAAATGAATTTTGATGTAATTGTATCTTTTAGCTCCATGCATGGGTAGCATACAGGTAGAAGAAGAGAAACAACATTTAAAATGTGTGTTACCAGACGCTAGTGTGAGATATTTTCCTAAATTTTTAAGCATATTTATCAAGGAAACTTGGTAGTGGGTGATAAAAATCAAAAAGTTTTCTATGGCATTGCCAATAAAAATTGTGAAGGTAAAATTGCTTTTTTCTAAATCATCAAATATTCACTGTAATAATAAAATAACCAGTCATGTCAGAAAATAAGCTAAACATTTTCATAATCCTAATAAAAGTATATTGTATAGATAATTACCAGCATATATTGAAAAAATTAAAATTTAATTTGAAAATCTAAGTCTTGTGATTTTCTTCTAGATATTGGATTAATCTGTTTTTATAATGCTTATACTTAATTGTCTTCTTGTTCAGATTCATGTATACATAATATTATTTTACATACTTCAGTCACTGGCAAATTGTTAAAATTATTGATTGAAAATGATAAATATTTAAAAAATACAAAAACAGATAAATAAAGTAGTTAGTTCTATTCTCATTGTAATGCCCAACTCTCTCAGAGTTCATTTCCACTATGACAAGAATAATTTGGGAAGATAAATAAAATAATTTTCTGGGAATATGTAAACATTCCATCCCAATTACAGCTTGAAAACTAAAGATATTTTAATTCATATGTCTAAACATCATCTCTTTATCATATCAACAGACTAATTCATTGAAATAACAATATTTTTGTCCAATTCAGTTGACCATAATGAACTAACAGAAACAACAATTAATATAATCTTGAATTATGCTTTCAGGAAGAAAATATCTAGGACCACAGATTTCAAACATTGGACAGAGGTAACACAGGACTGTGGTCCCTAAAAGAAGAAACACAAATGTGGAGAGTTTCTAGGGTGCAGTATAAAAACTCCCAGAATCTCCAGGAGTTGGGGAGATGAGAGCTTGTAGTTCCAGGAGGGTGAAGCATGTAGGAATCACAGGTCAGGTATCAGAGAGAAAAGAACTACACGGAGAGATAGAGAACTCCAGAATCATCATGTCTCTACCTGAGAAATGATCAGTGTTTGTGTATGAGGAATCTACATAAGGCCAGAAAACAAAAACAAAAACCTTAGAAAGAGTTGGAGGAACAATAACTGGAGCTTACAGTGGGCTGAGAAGAATGTGTATATTTGTCATCTAGGGAAAGTCATCCTAACCCAAGGGACATGGAGTGTAGTCTACTGCAGAATAGAGCCTTAACAGTGGTTTCAGATGAGCACTAAACTAAAGGTTGTTCTAGCTCAAAGAAGTCTTGCAGCAGGCTTTGGAGGATTCACAGTGTTCCCAAATGACTACCAGAGCATCAGAACTAAGCTCCGCACAATTTAAAGGTCCACAAAATGATCTAGCATCTAACAATGTAAAATTCATAATAGTTACTTCCCAGTAAAGCATTACCAAGCATGTGAAAGAAAAAAATAGAAAACGATTAAGAAAATAATCAATCTGTAGACCAGATACACAGCACAAACTTAAAAATCAACATACCAAAACATTAGAAAGAGCTATTAAAAATACATTATACGAAGGGAGAGAAAAATATGAACATAATAAGGAGACCCACAGAAGATAAATTAAAAGCCCAAATTCAACTTTGAGAGATGAAAAATGAAATGTTCAAGATTAAAAATGCTGAAAGGTATTAATAAGCAGACTAGACACTGTAGAATGAAAGGCTGATGAACTTGAACACACAAAAATAGACACCATCCAAAAGGGAAAACAGGGTGTCTGACCAATGAGATAATATTACTGTTAAATTATTTTTAGCCTAAACTGTCTCCTTATGTATTTTAAATTCAGCATAAAGGTTTCTTTGTACATAGTGAACTAACCTAACTGGATGTGTAAATAGACTAAGTCATTCTTGTTCTAATCACTAAGTTTCAGTCAATCAAAGGCAGACAATTGTTTAATCTAAGTTCAAATAAGGCAAACACTGAGCTGTAACAAATCCAACTGCTTCTGTACCTCACTTACATTTCCATCTCTCATTTTTTCTTTTTTCTGCCCATAAAATTTTTACCACGTGGCTGTATTGTAATCTCTCTGAACCAATCTGGTTCAAGATTGCAGGATTTTTTCTTTGCTCAGTTCAACTCTGTAAGATTTAATTTGCCTAAGGTTTTTCTTTTAGCATTACATAGTCTAATTTACATTAATGGGGGTGGGGGTTGTAAAAACGATTTCAGGTAATATTGGCTAAAATTCCCCAATCGTATTAAAACTATAAAATCACGGGTCTAAGACTTTCAGCAAAATTGAAAGAGGAAAAATGAAAAAAAAAATCACAAGGAGATATAATAATTGCTGAAACCAGTAATGAGAAAAACCTTAGCATAAACAGAAATATTATTACATTCATAGGGACAAAGGAAAGAACAACAAACTTCAGGCTTCTAATAAAATAGAAAGTATTAAAATAAAATATCTCTAAAGTGCTGAAAGATAAAACAAATCAATGCAAGTATGCCTAAAAAAATGAGACAAAATTGCCTATAATCCCAGTAGTTTGAGAGACCAAAGTGGGAGGATCATTGAGACCAGGAGTTTGAGATCAGACTGGGCAACATCTTTGTAGACCCCATCTCTACAAAGACAAAAACAGCTGGTTAAGGTGTCATACCCCTGTAGTACCAGCTACTCCTCAGGTAGAGGCAGGAAGATCTCTTGAGCCCAGGAGCTCAAGGTTGCAGTGAGATATGATCATAATACTGTACTCCAGCCTGTGCAACAAAGTGAGACCCAATCTCTTTAATTAAACAAGCAAGCAAAGAGACAAGGTAAGCAGTTAGTTTAAGACAAATATGAACAGAGAATTTTTACCTGATGATTTGAATGACAATTATTGTTGAAGGAAAGTTGTTGGGTGAAAGAAAATAACTATAGATGAACACTTGAAACTAAACAAAAGACAGGAGAATGTGGGAAATAGTAAAATGAGAGAAAAAATAAGGTTATTTTTCTTATTTTTGATTTATTTCATATGAATTAACTGTTGATTTTTCTTATTTTTGATTTATTTCACATTAATTAACTGTTGAATCTAAAAAGTAATAAGAGTGTTTGGTGAGGTTTATAGTACATGTAGAAACAAAATATGTGAAAAAAATCATACAGTCAAGAAGTCAAAGTATAATATTGTTAAGTTTTTATATTTTACTTTAAATGGTATGACATTATTTAAGGTAGGATGTATTCAAGTAAATTTTATTTTATAATTTTTTTTATTTTAAAGATGTGGAGTACAATTCAGGATTAAGTATCCAAGTGGTCATTGTATAGACAAAGTCTAGGCTTCCCCTTGCTCCCCATTTTGCCTGGTTTGAGATGTTAACCTAATTGATGTCATGTGCCCCTCTTCCCTCCCCGGGCAGTTTCCTGCTACTGCCGATTTCTTTTTATACTATTACGGCAAATGTTCAAGAGTCCATTTATGAGTGAGAACATGCAGTACTCAGTTCTTTGTTTCTGTGACAGATCACTGAGTATTATAGACTCTCAATCCATTCAAGTTACTGCAGAGTTTGTATACTTGTCCCTCTTTGTGGCTGCATAGTATTGCATTGTGTATATGTACCACATTTTTTTAAACTAATCTATTTTTAATAGGCAGCACGGTTGGGTCCATGTTTTTGCTGTTGTGAATAGTGCTGCAATAAATATGCAGGTATCTTTTTTGTAGAATGATTTGAGTACCTCTGGATATATTCCCAATAGGAACAGGGATTGCTGTTCATATGGAGGGTCAATATCTAGTTCTTTTAAAAATCACCACAGTTTTCCATAGAGGTTGAACCGTTTGTATTCCCATCAGCACTGTACAAGCGCTCCCTTTACTCCACATCCTCGCCAGAATCTGTTGTTCTTTTTTTTTCTTCATCTTTTAATTTTTATTTAAAATTGTGGGGTACAATTCAGGGCTAGGTATGCAAATATGCACCTTGCAGTTCTCTTATCTATGAGGTGTGCCCCCCTTTCCCCAGGCCTTTTGTTTTACTAATGATAGCTATTATTCCTGGAGTTAAGGTGTTATCTCAATGTGGTTTTGCTTTGCATTTATGTGATGATTAGTGAGGCTGAGCACTTCTTCATGTGTCTGTTGGCTGCCCATTTATCTTTTTTTGAGAAGTGTCTATTCATGTCTTTTGCCCATTTTTTAATGGACTTTTTTTTTTTCCGTTTAGCGTATCTGAGTTCCTTGTAGATCATGGATACAAGGCCTTTGTCAGATATACAGTTGACAAATATTTTTCCCCCATTCTGTGGGCTGTCTCCCCACTCTCTTGATGATTTCCTTTGCTTTGCAGAAATTTTTCAGTTTAATGAGGTCTCACTTGTCCATTTTATCTCTTATGGCATGCACATCTGAGTTTTTGATCAGGAATGAATTGCCTACTTCGATTACCATAAGGGTGTCTTTTGTATTTTCTAAGATTCTTATATTTTGAGGTTTTAGGTTTAGGTCTTTAATCCATTAAATTAGAGTTGAGTTTTGTGTATGGTGATAGGTAGGTGTCCCATTTCAATCTTCTGCATGTGGTCAGTCAGTTTTCCCAGCATCAATTACTGAATAGGTTCTTCTCTCCCAGTGGTTGTTGATGGAGGCTTTGCTGAAGATGAGTTGGTTGAGGAATGGAGGTTTTTCTTCTGAAATCTCTATCCTGTTCCATTGGTCTATCTGCCTGTTCTTGTATCAATACCAGGTTGTTTTGATTAGTGTAGACTTATAGTAAAGTTTAAAATTTGGATGTGTGATACCTCCTACTTTATTTCTTTTGCTGAGGATTGTTTTCGCTATTCATGGTTGTTTATATTTCCATATGAATTTCTGTATTGTCACTTCTAGTTCTGAGAAGAATGAAGTTGGTAAATTAATGTGTATTGTGTTGAATTTGTAGATTGCCTTTGGTAGGATGGACAGCTTAATAATGTTGACTTTTCCTATCCTCAGCATGAAATATTTTTCCATTTGTTTGTGGCTCCTTGAATTTCTTTGAGCAGCATTTTGTAATTTTCATTATAAATTTCTTTCACATATCTGGTTAGAAAGATGCCGAGGTATTTCATTTTTCTGGTGGCTATTGTGAATGGGATTCTGCTTTTTATTTGGTACTCTGCCAGTTTGTTGATGGTGCATAAGAATGTGACTGTCTTTGCATGCTTACTTTACACCCCAAGACTTTGCAAAGTCCTTTATCAGTGCAAGGAGTAATTTGACAGATTTTCTTGGATTTTCAAGGTATAGGATCATATCATCAGCAAAGAGGGATAACTTAACTTCCTCTTTTCCTATTTAGATATCCCTGATTTCCTTCTCTTATGTAATTGCTCTAGTTAGAACTTCCAACACAGTGTTGAACACGAGGGATGAAAGTGGGCAACCTTGTCTTGTTACAGTTTACAGGGGAAATGTTTTCAGTTTCGGTCCATTTAGCAATATGCAGGCTGTGGGTTTATAGTAGATGGTGCTTACTATTTTGAGGTATGTTTCCTCCATGTCTAGGTGTTCAAGGGTTATCAAGAAGGGATGCTGGATTTTATCAAAAGCTTTTTCTGCATCTAATGATATAATCATGTGGTTCTTGTTTTAACATCTGTTGATGCATTTAATTAAATTTATGGTGTTGTGGATGTTGAATCAACCCGGCATCTTGGGGATGAAGCCTACTTAATTGTGGTGAATGATTTTTTTTTTTTTTTTTTTTGAGTTGGAGTCTCACTCTGTCACCCAGACTGGAGTGCAGTGGCTGCTCCCGGCCACTGCAGCCTCGACCTGCTGGGCTCCGGCGATCCTTCCGCCTCACCCTTCCAAGTAGCCGGAATTACAGGCATGCGCTACCACACCCGGCTGATTTTTTGATTTATTGTAGAGATGAGGTCTCGCTGCCCAGGCGGGTCTCGAACCTGCGGGCTCAGGCAATCCACGGTGAATGATTTTTTAGACAAGTTGTTGGATTCTATTTGCTAGAATCTTGAGAATTTTTGCATCTATGTTCATAAAGGATATTGGCCTGGAGTTCTCTTTTTTTATTGGATCTTTACTTGCTTTGGGTATCAGTGCGATGCTAACTTTGTAAAATGATTTGGGGAGAATTTCATCTTTCTCAATTGCCTGCATACTTTTCAGTAAGATTGGCAGCAGGTCCTCCTTGTATGTTTTGTAGTATTCCAATGGAAAGCCATCTGGTCCAAGGCTTTTATTTGTAGGTAGTTTTCTTATGCCGGAGTCAATTTCCTGTTATTGGTTTATTTAGTGTCTCAGTGTTTTCTTATTTCAACCTTGGGAGGTCATGTGATGTCGGAAAGTCCTCCATTTCATTTAGGTTATCAAGTTTGTTTCTATACAAGTATATACAGTAATCTCTGTTAATCTTTTATATTTCTTCAGGGTCAGTTGTGATGTGATCTTTTTCATTTCTGATTGTGTGTATTTGGGCTTTTTCTCTCTTTTTCTTGGTCAGTTTGGCTAGGGGTTCATCAATCTTTTTTATCCTTTCAAAGAACCAGCTTTTTATTTTTGTTTATTTTTTTCTGTGATTTTTTTTTCTCTTCTATGTCCCATATTGGGGTTTTTACTTTGGTTTCCTGGATTCTTCTGCTAAAGTTAGGGTTTTGGTGGTCTTTTCTTTCCACCTCCCTTAGGTGATATGTCAGGCTGCTAACTTGTGTTCATTTCATTTTTTTGATATGTGTTCATAGAGATACATATTCCCATCATCTTAGAACTGCTTTCATGGCATCCCAAAAGTTTTAGTAAACATTTATTCATTTTCATTTGTTTCCAGGAATCTTTTAATTTCTATTTTGATTTCTGTGTTGACTCAGAAGTCATTCAGCATCATGCTGTTTAGTGTCCATGTCTTTGTGGGTTTGGGGATAAATTTGTTGACATTAATATTTATTTATATTCCACTGTGGTCTAAAAAAAGTGCATGGCAGTATTTTGATCTTATGAAATTTTTTTATGCTTGATTTATGGCCAAGGATATGATTAATCTTGGACTATGTTCCATGTGGTGATGAGTAGAATGTATATTCTGTGATTGTTGGGAGGAGTTCTCTGTAGATATCTATTAAATCAATTTTTTCAAGTATCAAAATAAGGTTCTGCATCTCTGTTGATTTTTTGCTTCAAATATCTATCTAGGGTTGCTAGTGGGGTATTTAAGGTACTATCTATAATAGTGTTTGAGTCAATATCTTTTTTTAGTTTACTTATTAGTTGCTTTATAAATGCTGGTGCTCCTGTGTTGAGTGCATATCTGTTTATGATGGATATTTCCTGTCCATGGATTGAAACTTTTATCATGTTGTAGTGTTCTCCTGTGCCTTTTTCAATTTTTGATAGTTTAATTGTTGTTTTGTCTGATATTAAGATCTCAATTCCTGCCTTCTTTTGTGATCCATTCACCTGGAAATTTGTCTTCCATCCTTTAACTTTGAGTCTCTGTGTGATCACTGTGGTGAGATGAGTTTCCTGGATGCAGTATTTTATTTAGTCATGTTTTTCTTATCCAGTTTGCAATTATTTGTTTTTTCAGTGGTGCATTTAGTCCATTCATGTTCAGGATGATTATTGAAATGTGAGAGCTTATCCCCATCATTAGGTTCCTATAAGGTTTTTTTGTTTTTGTTTTTTCCTCTGTTTAATTGTTTCCTTTTAACTTTTAGGTTGATGTATATATATGTTTTCAAGCTTGCAGTTGCAATGCATTCTCTGTTGTTTCTGTGTTCTCCCATTCTCTTGGGAGTGTGTGGTCTTTTTTTTCTTTCCTTCTTTCTTCTGTGCTTAATACCTTTTAAAGTGTCTCCAGTAGAACTGGTTTGAAAGCTATATAATCTCTTAGGGTTGTCTATGTGGGAAAGATTTTAATTCTTCATCACTGATGGAGCTGAGCTTGTCTGGGTAGAAAATTCTTGGTTGAAATTGTATATCTTTCAGGACTTTGATTGGACACCAGAACCTTCTGGCTTACAGTGTTTCTACCAATAGGTCTGCTGCTATTCTGATTCATTTTCCCCAATAGAAAATCTGACCTTTGTCTTTTGCTGCCTTTAGAATTTTTTATTGTATACCTACTTTGTATAGGTGAATTATTATTTATCTAGGGGTTGATCTCATTTAATATCTTGCAGGGTTTTCTGTATGTCTTATGCTTGGATGGTCACATCTCTGGTGAGACAGGGAAAGTTTTCTTGGATAACCTCTTGGAATACTTGCTGGAAGGTGTTCTTCATTTCCCTTTCTCCCTCTTGAATAACAATTAGGCATAGGTTTGTCCTCTTGATATAATTGCACATCTCTTAAAGGCTTTGTTCTTTCTTTTTGAGTTTTCTTTCTTTGTTTTTTACAGATCAGGTTAATTCCATGTATTGGTCTTCAAGTGCTGAGATTGTTTCTTCTGCTTGATTGATTCTGCTTTTCTTGTTTGCCATTTTGTTATTTATTTTCCTCATGAAGTTTTTTATGGTCAAAATCTCTGTTACAAGTTTTTTCAGTGTTGTGTCTTGTCTTTTGTAATTCATAGTCACTCTTTCTATCCATTCCCTAACCCCACTTGTATACTGGGGTATCATTGGTGACTTCCATTGTTTGGACTCTGAGGTCTGATTTTTTCAGGTGTTTTCTCTTTGGTACCCTGGGTATTACCTGTGTTCTTCCATTGATTATTCCTCATTTTTGACAGATTTCTTACCTTTTCTCTTTAGTTCCATTATTCAGTGGCGGTGAGAGGGGCTTTCACTTCTGATGTTTGCTCTATTCTTCCCTGATCAGGGCTCTGAATTTGTTCTGTTTTGAAACAGGGTTGAGGATGGGAAACTTTGCTTTCTCTTGTAGTTTTGAGAGTCGAATAAGGTGAAGGATAGGGAGTTAGGATTCAGATAGTACTTGCAAATTACAGTTGTCACTGACTTGGTTATGTGTTCCCTGAGACCCACTGCCCACCATCACTCTTCATGATGATGCAATGGGTACATGTGTGTAACCCCTGAGTTCAATTTAAAATAACAGCAATTAGGAGAACAAAGAAAAGTAGAATGAAATAGGATGGACACAAAAGAAAAAAAACCAGAAAAACAAAAGCAGAAACCAAAGCTGGGGGAAAAAAAAAAAAAAAACAGGAAAATCAAACACATACACACACACCCAACACAAAAGGAAAGGAGAAGAAAAAAAGAAAAGAGAAAGATACAAAGCAGAAATGCAAATTGAACCCTCACACATACATTCACACACACATTAAACTAAAACAAGAGAACAGAAAAAAAAAACTGAAGATTGAACACTCAATCATTCACATGCACATATAAATAGAAAACAAAATAATGAAAGAAGAAAGAAAGAAAGAAAGAAAGAAAGAAAGAAAGAAAGAAAGAAAGAAAGGAAAAGAAAAAAGGAGGGGGAATGCAAATCACACCCTCACATACTCATGCAGGCACAAAGAAAAAGAGAAAAAAAAATTAAGACTCGCCCTCTTGTGGCAGATTTTATAATTGTTTCTCTCAGCTGCTCACAGGTAAGTCACTCTGCTCTCTTCAGCAGTGCTGCAGCCACGTTCACAATCTCCCTGCATGCAGCCAGGGAAGGAGGAGGGAGCAATGTGGGTGAGTGAGGCTTCATTTCTCCCCTCCCACTCTCATGTTCGGGGGATTCCCTCTGATGGAGAGGTGCGGGATTGTCTCATCCCCAGGTACTGGCAGGGAGGGAGTGCTCTAGCCAGGCTTATCCTGGAGTTAAGTCCTGCTACTGTGACTGACAGTCAGACTCCACCTGGGTTCAACCCTCTCAGTTGTGTTCCAGTCATGTGGGTCTGACGGTCAGAGGATTGCTGGGGCGGGGGTTTGAGTCAGTCTCAAATTCACTACTGATTTCTTTGGGGGTCTTCCTCATCCTTTTCTGGTCACATCCTTTGTCCCATGATTGAATCAAGGTAGGGAGTGGAGCACCTGAGACTCAGCACTTGTCCTGTCCCTCTGAAGTTTGTGCTTTTGTGCTTTTGAGTTATTCCCTCTGGGTCATGATCAGCCTTGAGTAGTCAACCCACTGGTCACAGAGATCGTCTGTGATGAACAAGCTGGAGCACTTCCCTGCCCAGTTTTCAAAATGGTGGCAGGGTTCGTGTCTCATCTTCTCCAGTGGGACTCTGCCTCTGGATCCCTGTTGTACTCCCTCTGCAGCTCTTGTTGCCCGCGTCCAGTCAGGCACTGTGGCGGTGAGGCAGAGCCTGGATCTGGTGGTCACTCCTAGCAGCTTCTTCCTGGGAAGGGCTTTGTTGATTTAAAAAAAAAAAATGACACTCGACATCTGCGTCCTGGGCAGCACTAGGGTCCAAGCAGAGCAGCTGAGGCACCAGCCACTTCACCAGGAAAGCCCTGGCCACTTGCTCCTGAGTCCCCACTGAATCAGCCACTCACACGCCCACTTACCCACAAGTATGCAAAATGGTCCATACACTCACTCACTCACACAGGGACTCGCTTAGTCCAACTGGCTCTGCCACCATCTTCCTCCACCCTTCCAAAATCTATTTTCACTCCTAGAAGCCCCACTAATAAAAAAAGGAAACGATGTGTAATTAATTATATATAGTAGAAGAGAATGAAAATAAAGATTATCACAATTTAAAAAAGAGTAAAACAGAAGTATTAAATAGAACATGTCTAGATTGAAAATTGCATGAAACTTTACCAGTAATTGTATAAAAGAGGAAATTATCCTTACACATCAGTTAAAAGTATATTTTCAGACTGAATGTAAAAACTTCCAACTACAGATGTATTCATTAATTTGAGGTGGTAATCATTTAACAATGCATTGCATATCAAATCATGTTATGAATCTTAAATATATACAATTTTTATTAGCTAATAATGCCTCAATAGAGCTGAAAACAATACGCTTAAAATATTTTTTAAAAGATCTAGAGGTAAAATGAGCAAAATCCTGAAGTGTTTCACAGAGAGTTCCTGTACCTTAGCTATTCAATCAAGCACTAATCTAGGTACTGATGAAGGAATTTTGCAGAAGTAATTAAGCGTCTAGACTTTGAAATAAGGAGATTATTTAAGATTATACAAATAGATCCAATCTAATCATCTGAACTCTTAAAAGCAGAGACTCTCTCCAGCTGGAGTCAGAGATAGTAGCGAGGGAGGAAGAGGAGATTTTCAAAGTATAGGTTTAATGTGCCAATTCAAAAACTCAATTTGTGGTGCTGGTTGAAGTTGAAGGAAAAGAACTAAAGGCAGAGGGTACAGGTGAACTTGAGGATCTCAGAATGTCCCTTCATTGCAATACTGGACTATTACAAAACACAAGCATTTACTCAGATGATTCAAAAGATACACTTGAGACAGTGATTATTTATTCATGATTATGGCATGATGTTTTCTGTCATAATTATAAAAATTATATTACATTGTACACATTGCCATTTTTCACCAATAGCAGATAATATGATTTTAATATTTAAATTAGTGGATCAAGAGGTATATTTGAAAGCAAAGAAGTAAACATTTTCAATGTTAAAATCAGAAGTATATTTCATTAACATTTTAAGGTATATTTTATAATGTGTTATAACTTCTTGATTTTTCTGGCTTATGGTTGAAATAGACATTCATTATGATAACTGCAGCACTTGAAAAATGCAACACTCAGAGATAATTTCAGTAAATTTAGATTTTGTGTTTGGGAAACCCTAACCACTTATTCCCGCATTATGTTTAATCCAGAAATAATAAACTGAAATCGACCCAGTCTTTTTTCTTTCTTTCTGGCTCCCCAGTATACCCAGTACATAATAATTATTTTCTAAGTCATTTCCAGTTATGGTCTAATCATAAATAAGATTCATTGTATCTAGTTATCTTTTAAAGATAATTTGAATGGCTTCATTTTCCTATATATACAACTTATCAAACCTGTCGTGTAAATCAGGATACACTTCATCAACACCAGCAAAGCTTGCATAAACAAGTGCTTTATGAGTCTTAAATGATAATTACCACAATCTAATGAATTGCATAAATCATTTATAATGAAGAGAAATAAACAAGTACTCTGATATGAGAACATTAATAACTTAGTTTTTTCAGAAGCAATGAGTAATTTAATTTATATGGTATGTCCACAGACAGCAACAACTTGAATTTTATTTGTGAAATAATTAGCAGTTAATCTAAAGGGATATAACGTATCTATTAGTGATACATTAAAAAGATTAATTTTTATCTTTCATGGACATTATTCTGATAATACCCTATGATTTGAAAGTCACTGCAAAAAGGAAATATGAAAATTGATTTAAGTTCATTCTGACAAACCTTGAATTTATTCCAAAATATAAATTAGCACGCTTTGCAATTCCAAGTACAGTAATTTGTGATATGCTATAATTTTTAGTGATCCACTCACTCAAGTGCTAATTGGATTTTTATTTATATATATTTATGAGGGAGATAGGGAGTTCATAACTTCTATCTGTAACATTATAATTTGGGTCATGAAAAATACGTTATTAATTCCTGAGCTTCAGTTTCATTGGTTAAAAGGATGTCACCCTGGATTAAAAAAAAAACCTTCAATATAATTAGCAAAATTACTCTTTTCCCCAAGTAAAAAGCACTAGTTGTGCTAATAAATATTATATAAGCATTCTATTTTTCTTGATTACCAAAACATCAGCTTCTTTCCACAATTAAATTTGAAAACTGTATTTTTTCTAATCTATTAAGTTTCCTGTTAATTCCCCTTTCAAAAGATAAATAATGTATTATTGTAGGGCTATCTCATATTTGAAATCTACATGTTCATTCATCTGTTGGTTCATTCAACAACTATTTACCACATTCTATGTTAAAAATGGAATATTAATATGGTCAAGTATAATCAAAGAGATAATAGCTAATAATAAGAAAGGATTACAATAATAAATATTATATAAGAATTATAAGCCGGGCTCGGTGGCTCAGCCTGTAATCCCGCGCCTTTGGGAGGCTGAGGTGAGTGGATTGCCTGAGCCCGAGGGTTCGAGACCCGCCTGGGCAGCGAGACCTCATCTCTACAATAAATCAAAAAATCAGCCGGGCGTGATAGCGCATGCCTGTAATTCCGGCCACTCAGAAGGCTGAGGTGGAAGGATCGCCGGAGCCCAGCAGGTCGAGGCTGCGGTGGCTGGAAGCGGACACTGCACTCCAGTCTGGGCGATAGAGTGAGACTCCAACTCAAAAACAAAAACAAACAAAAAAAAAGAATTATAATTATATGATTATAATATGCTATATGTGAATATTGTAATCACATAAGTAATATGTAAGTATATAATTGCAATTATATAACATTTAAAATAAGTAATTATTAATAAAGAATTACACTTTGTCAACATAGTGAGAATCCATCTCTACAAATTTTTTTTTTAATATCTGGATGTCGTGACACATGACTGTAGTCCCGGCTACTCAGGAAGCATCGGCAGAATGATCTCCTGAGACTAGGAGGTCAAGGCTGCTGTGAGCTGTGATCAGGCCACTGCACTTCAGCCTGGGCAACAGAGTGAGACAACTCAAAAAAAAGGAAGGGGCGGGGAATTGCACTTGAATAGATGTGTATGATTCATGCTTGTGACTTAGTATTGAAAGAGAGGCTATACCCTAGCTAGGCCATTGGGATTTCATTCACTAAAGGAGTGAATAAAATTCACTAATGGGGTTAATTGAAAATTGTCAAAACCAAAAATGTAAATAGAACTAAGAGCACTTTTAAAAAATTAAAGATACCATGCTTCATGGCAACAAATGGACATAGACATGAGTCCAACAGCAAAACAATAACAAAGTTTAGAAATTCATGGCCTCCATAGAGTCTGACTAATAGAGTGGAGTGGCAAGAAGGCAATACCTAATAAAGAACAATTAATATATAAACAACAATCTCAAAAAATGAACTATGATTACTATTTAAAAAATGCTACTCTCCATGATTTACTTTAATAGACCAACCAACTTATAGAGATAAGCCAATTAGACCTAAAACCAAAGAGAGAATAGGCACATTTTAATAAAGTTCATTAAGGACATGTCTTGTTAGACTACTGTGCTCCAAAGTGCTTTTTACAACAAATACATCATTTCTGGCTCCAGATTACTGACTACAATTTTATTTAAAATAAAAGGCACAAAAATGCATGTTATTTTATTTTATTTGAATTGTTTTTCCATGTATAATTTACCAATTTGAAGGCATATTCATCTTTACTGATGAGATTTAGGTGAGCAACATTTTTAAAAAATTTAATCCTTTCATGGAGAGAGCACAAGGGCCACTTATCTCTGATCCCTACTTCTAGATGTGTCAATATCAATGCCTATCATTCCAAATTTATAAAAGTGGTATATTCCGGTATACATTGAATATGCCTCTAAGGAAGTGTGGTATCAAAAATATTTATTTGGTCTTTGTCACTGACTCCTCTTTAGAGCTTCTAAAACGCCTTGAATTTTCTGAGTGATAATTGTGTCCTTGTTATTCATAATATGTTCTTTTGACCATATCTGCATTTATGCTAATGAAGTGACTCTTGATAGGTTTCCAGAAGTCTTCAGAATGATCAGAGGGATCACCCACTTGATTAGAGGGTTAAGCTCCACCTCTCCAAACCCCCTTCCTCATTCAGGAAGGGGATAGATATTGGAGATTAGGTTCAACTACCAATGGCCAAAGCTTTAATTAATCATGTCCATGTAAAGAAACTGCAATAACAAACTCTGAAACAATGAATACATTTACATGCTTGGAAGGTGGAACATTCCAACTCTGTAGTGACAGACCTTAATCTATGCCTCAATCTATGTACCTCTTCATCTGTCTATTCTCTGTATCCTTTATTATGTCAACTGAAGAGTGACAGGCTTATACATTTCTAAAGGAGAACTTTGTTTTTCCTAAGGAGTTGCAGTCTGCAGGGTGGCCATTCTGGCAGACTGGGAAACGTAGCCTCTAGACAAAAGCTGGAAACAGACACTTCAAGTGAGGGGTAAAAGTAATAGGAATGTTAAGAGAAAGGGCAGAGTCAAAAAGGAGTTAATATGTGAAAGGGTAGAATCAAAATGGAGTTACTATACTCATTCTAAAACAAACTTAAAAGAAATTTGACTCAATTTCTCCCTATTTAGCCCTGATTCAACTTCCACAAGTGCTCGACTAATTACACTCCGACTACAGGTCGCTAATCTTAAAAATAACCTATCATGTTTTAAGAACATTTAGAACTCAAAAATAACATCACACTTCCAGCCATGTTTTGTTATACCTTTGGTTCCCTATGTGAAAGGAAAGTCAACATTTGTCTTTTAAGAATTTGTCTTATAGACCCTGACCCAATCTCTCTGTCTGCGTGATGGATTACCTGAAAATCAGGCCGCTGGCATCCTGAACAGCTAATTGCCATGACAATGACAATTCCCCCACCATCACGTCCTATTAGAATGCTCTTTGCAAAATAATTAATTCCCATTCCCAACTTCCTAGAGAAAAAAATTAAAAAACAAACAAAAACAACTTATAAACCCCCAGCCTCAAGCATTCGGGTGCTGATGCTCTCCTAGTTTCCAGCCCCTTTCTTCCCTTGGAAAATGAATAAACTCTTTTGCTTTCTTTATTCCAGTGCAAATCTTTGCTACTCATGGCACCAAGCTAACACCGACCTAGCACATGGTAGCTGATTATACATATTTAATATGCTATAGGAGGAGTCACAAATATTTACAAAAGGAGAACCATACACATGTGAAATAGAGCTACATGCCCCTCAGTGAGTCGCATTGTGGCCTTAGCAAAATGCAGGTATACAGTTTTCAGGCCTTTGACATCAAAAGGTGAAACAAAGTATGTGAAAATCCACACTTTGCATCCTCCATAGACTGGCCAGAACCACTCTTGATCATCTCTTGATCATCTCTTACCAGAAAGGAATGTTGGTTGGTGGTTTTGTATAAAGGAATGTTGGTTGGTGGTTTTGTATAAACAAACAACAAAAGGGAGAGGCAGTATCAGGTTGGTTGAGATCAATGTTGAAGTTTTTTGAAAAGGTTGTTTTATGTTAAGGCCTTCAAGGAGAAACCTTGATGGCTGATAGGGAGGAAGGGGATATAACAAGACATGTCCAATCACTTATCCCATCCTGGCTGGAAAATGGGTTTCCAAGGTTTTTCTAGGGTCCACTGGCCAAAAGATGGTCCATTCTGTTGGTTGGGGGCTCAGGATTTACTTTTACTTTTCAATAACAAACTAATAGCAAGTATAGTGTCTTCCTAAATTCTGTGAGTTATTCTACCAAATTATAAAACCTGAATTAAGGTCTTGGGAAGCTCAAATTTTGTACTCAGCAGATTTGCTTAGTCTGGGGACCCATTTGTGGCTGGTTTCTAATGTGGAAACAGTTTTGTGTGACTGGGCTCTTAACTTACAGGGTGTGCACTAACTCCAGGTAATTGGTGTCAGAATTGAATTGTAGATGACACCAGATGGTGTTAGAGAATCAGAAGACTGGAAAATTATTTTTTTGAAAATCATAAAGAAATGTATAAGAGAGCTGGGATGCAGTAGTAGATCAGTAGATAGGATTACTTAGATTAAGGGAATTACAATATCAAAATACCCGTAAGAGGGAAAGTACTTATTTGGGAAAAATTGTACTTTATCAAATCAGAAATATTTATTTCATATAGTTTCCTAAGAAGTTTCACTGGGTTCAATTTGGAAAGGTATGTAAGAAAACAAATGAAAGCAAAGATACAGCTTTTCCCTACATGTGGCAGAGAAGAAAAGGAAACCATTTAGCAAGCAGCTCAAGGTTTCCAAAATTCAGCAGTGTCTACATTAAAGAAGAGTGGAATAGAAAGGGAACATCAGAGAAAGCCGATTTGAGAACTCACTGCTGCTTAAATACAGATGGTATAGAGAGATTTGTCTTGCTTGTGTAGTCCTAGGAAATTGAAAATTGAGGAATGTCAAAGTTTTAGAGGAGAAGAAATACAAAACTCAGCATGGAGGCTTTTGAGGACACAAATTTTAAAAGTTCCAGCTACAGCTGTTAATCAGAAATATTTGAGTGAGAATTTCAACTGAGACAATTGTGGAGACAAAAAATAACGCACAGACCTTTGGAACTCCTGGACTGTAAGGGACAGCAAGTCATTATGGGGAAATGTGAAATAAACTCCGGGTTCCTTGCAAGCTTGGAGAAGTATAGAGCTAAGATAAAACACTCGAGATTAAAGGTGATTCAAGAACAAAACTTAGGTTTCAATAGAGACTCTTGGTACAACAAATCTTCATCTAACTTAACATCATGGTGCAAGATATAAGAAATAAAAAGGGACATAAAGACAAGAAAACAGCTATCTCTCTCTCCTCTCTCTTTCTCTAATTTACTGTCTAAACTATATTTTCCAACTAAAAAAAGCAAGAAAACATAAAAAGGAACATATATCAATAAGTAGATTGATCACTTAAAAAAAGAAATCAAGAAAACACAGTCACTATACAAAATTATCAAGTTTTCGCGATGCCATTTTATAAGAGTGAAAATGTTTTGACGAATGCCCATTATATTGTAAACAAGATAATAGAAACTTCTTAGCTGAAGATTTCCCCCTATTGAGCTTTAAGTGAGCAGTTAGGAAACACTGAACATTAATTGACTGCCATCTTGGCCAAACTGAAAAACAGTTTTACATTTTGTCTTTTATTTTGTCTCTACATAATTCTTTAGAAAACTATAAATGAAAAATAGCACAAAACATACACATAAAAACGATTACATTTCAATTTGAGTAGAATATAAAGACAAAGTCCAAACTTCAAATATAGGTCTAGAATACATCTTTCTAGGAATAATTAGATAAAGAAAAAAAAATGAAGACCAGTATCTTGCAGAAGGTAATTCCTTCAAGAAGGTGGTTCAGATAAATTTAGTTACCTCTGTTAATAAAGCATAATCTTAACTATGTTAAGTGAGACAGAGAGCTAAATTTGTTAATAGCTTCATATGATTTGTTCTTGAATAAACTGGTAGAAGTGCCAAAATAGAACTCCAGAGAGTTCTTATTTTATACTTACATATCTCATCTCTTTTTCTTGTAGTGGGTTCACTACAGAGTACAGGGTTGAGAGGAACATCAGAACATAACAAAAGGGTAGGGAACTACGTAGAGATAAAGAGACGAAGACAGTGTCTGAAATACTACCTAATCTATGTCCTGGATCTCTACTTTAGAATCTTTTATTGAACCTGAACCCATTTTTGACATTATGATCATTTGCACAATTAATCAAAATGAAAATGCATTTCCCAAGTTCCCATGTTGAATGATGTTGACATTTGGGAAGCAAGAAGGCATGAAGTGTTTCAGCAAATTGCTGAAAGTTGGTATTCTGTATCTTTATTGTGTGCGTATTGTAATAAGGAGATGAGTTCAAACTGTTTTAAGGTATTAAAAAATAGTTGAAAACCCATTCTTATAAGGCTATCCTAGTTCTATTATAAATTCCTCTATTTAATTTTCACGATGTAGCTAGTTTCTTCTCAGAATAAAAAAATCATCCATTATAATTGTACTTAGACATATATACATCTTTAATAATACTTATAAATGAAATCCTGCATGAAAAATATGTTTTTTACAAATATCTATAAATATATAAGTTAATATGACCTTCCCTTGTGTAAAAATTTCCATTAACCACATGAGAAGGTAAGACAGAGTGTGGGAATCTGGATAATTAAAGAAAATTCAAGTGGCCTAATTTTCAGTCCCAATCTCTTTCACTACAAAAAATTTATATGACTTTATATGCATCAAATGTGTACATCAACCTCTTTACATATTTTGGACACAGTATGTAAGATGTATTGTTAACTTTCCATTTAACTTCATTGCTCAAATTGAAGACTTCTGACTGTTCTTTGCTTATGTATTTGGTGAGCAGGTTCGAGCATTCATCACTCAGCAACCAGGGTGGGACACTCTGTATGAAGACAAACAGAAAATGAAAACATGCAGTTGTCCTAGCCACACCCCCAACCTGTATTTCCCTTATCATTTTCTCTGTAATATTTTGAAGAAGGCTTGATATTCTTTGACATTTCAATAGTAAGATTATATTTTATTAAAGCTCTCTTCCTTCACATAGTATTATGTTTCTATTCCAGTCTAAGGACAGAGGGGATAAAATAGACTTAAGGTGAAGAGAGATATTGCAGAAAAAGAGAAACAGGAACCCCCCACACACACACACACAAAATAACATCCTTTCATTTGTCACCTCATGATAAAACTGAAGTAAAGTGAAGCTTTTCTGAATAAGTTTTTCAGTAGAAGTTTTAAACATGTTTTTTGTTGTTTAATTTTGTTATGCTGGAAATTTTTATTCAAAAATTTTTCTTAACATAACATGCAATCTTAGGTAAATGGTGACAGGATTTAGTATGTGGGATAATCTTGCAGGATTGCTTAAACAATACTTTTTCGAGCTAACCTAGTGAAATGTAATGCATGAAAATGCAATTTTTATTAGGATGTTGAGAGAAACAAGGAATTGTGTTATCTTATTCTCAGTTTTCTACCATAATAAATTATTCTACTAACTGATAGTCTTTTTTAAAAAATATTATGTTAGAAGTATAACTTTTGTTTCTCTTTTCATGCATGACTAGCAAAAGAAAAAGGTCTACATTCAACAAATGAGCATATGGCTCCCTGTCAATTTCAGATCTATTCCCCTTGAATTGCTCACAAAAAAACAATTAGTAAAACAAAAAAATAGAACCTATTCATGAGGATTTTTTTCCTTTAACCTCTTTCAAACACATAAGGCAAATTCTTGTGGGATTCATTCAGTCAAATTTTACACTTATTTTCATTTACATATTCATGATTAAAAAGAATTTTTCAGCAAAAAATAAGTCAGAAAATTGAACAGCATACTTATTCCCTATAAGAAAACGAAAGAATCACATTTGCCTAAACAGAAAGCACTTTCTACAGCTGAATAAATTGATTCAATAATACCAATGTTTATTAATACTTATGATATACCAGGAACTTGAACATAATTGATGCATCCCTTGTTCCGAAGTTTACAAATCTAAGGAAACTAGACACAATGGATTTTCAAATGAGCCCGTGGGTTCGAGGCCCGCCTGGGCAGCGAGACCTCATCTCTACAATAAATCAAAGAATCAGCCCGGCGTGGTAGCGCATGCCTGTAATTTCGGCTACTCGGAAGGCTGAGGCGGAAGGATCGCCGGAGCCCAGCAGGTGGAGGCTGCGGTGGCCGGGAGCGGCCGCTGCACTCCAGTCTGGGCGACAGAGTGAGACTCCAACTCAAAAAAAAAAAAAAAAATCAAGAACGGGGTCTCTCTTATATTAATCCTTTAACATCTTAGAAATAAAATATTGATTAATTCAGAGCTCTACAAATTTATCAGGTTTAACATTTAAGTATAAAAACCTATTGAGAAATAATAAATCTTAAAAATACAAGCTAAATGTGGTGGCTCATGCCTGAAATCCTAGGGCTTTGGGAGATTGAGGTGGGAGGATCACTTGATCCCAGGAGTTCAAGGTTGCAGTGACCTATGATTATACCACTGCACTATAGCCTAGGTGACACAGTGAAACCTTGTCACAAAATAAATAAATAAATAAATGTTGCAAAGAAACACGCTTATTTCACAATTTTTTCAAGTATATTTATTTATTTATTTTTAGAAATATACTTTTTTTCGACTCTTGGCTTTTACAACTTGCTTAAAAAAACTATTCTTTCCAAGAGATAATTTAATAAGTATTCTGTATTTCTAATTTTTTTGTCTTATTTTTATAATATCTGAGACTGTTGAACCACAGGCAATTTATTAATACACTATGATGGTTAATTATATCAACCTGAGTAGCTTCAGGGTGCTAGATATTTGGTCCAACATTATTCTGGGTGTTTCTGTGAAGATGTTTTCAGACAAAATTGATATTTAAATTTATAGACTGAATAATAAGATTTCCCTCCCTAATATGGGTGAGTTTCATCTAGTTACTGACTGACTAGATCATAAAAGCATGAGGAATTATTTTTGCCTGACTCACTTCAACCTAAGACATCCATTTTTTCCTGGCTTTGACGCAAACTAACACGTCTGCACTTCACACTTCTCAAGTTGGATAGCTCTGTTTGAAGTTAGACCATCTTCTCTTCTGATTCTCAGGCCTCCAGACTCATACTGGAAGTATACTATTGCCTCTCTGGGGTCTCCAGCTTTCTGACTCACCCAGTAGCCTCTAAAATCCCGTAAGTCAATTCCTTATAATAAATTGTGTGTGTCTGTGCACACACGCACACATGTGTGCACATGTATGCTGTATCTCTAGAGAAGCCTGACTAATACATGTTACATCAATTAACCATAAGGATAAAGTGGCTATTCATAATTCTACAGTAATATTAATAAATAATTGAATAAGTAAATGAATGAGGGAGAAAGGATTCATATTCCTTAAAGAAGAATTCTAAAAAATGCTTATAGAATGTATGAGTAGAATATAATAAAATCACCATTACAAATCTCAGTAATAATTGCTTCAAGTAAAAATCTAATTATGACCACTAAAACTGGTGGCTGAGACTTTAAGAAAAAATAGGCCATGTGCACAGGCTCTGACTAGTTTAAAATATTTTAATGTGATGGCCTTAACGAATGTCTTTGATACCACTGGGCCAACCTTAGTGACTGAAACAGAATATTGAGAAGAAAGAAAAACGATGGTAAAGTTACAGTAGAGAATCCTGGGAAAGCACCATAGCTAAGTCATAATGAGTCATGGTGATATCAGGCTTCCCTTAAAATAATTTAATCAGAAAAACATTTAACATCTATGGCAGTATTCCCTCAAATGTCAGTACATCTGTTAGAAAAGATTGGTTATTCCTAAGTAAAGGACACTTTATAAAGTAAGAGAGCAAAATTTTTAAAAAGTGTCAAATTCCATATGATCCAGCAATCCCTCTCCTAGGACTATACCGAGAGAAACAAATTGCTCTGCCAAAAAGATACCTGCCACACTATTTTCACAATGGCAAAAAACATGGAGTCAACCCTGGGCTGCCCATCAAAAATGGACTCAATAAAGATGATGTGGTATATATACATGATGGAATATTAAACAACCACAAAGAAGACCAAAACCATAGACGTCGCAGCAACTTGGATGGAGTTGGAGACTATCACTCTAAGTGAAATATCACAGAAACATAGAACCGAATACTGCATTTTCTCACTCATACATGGTCCCTGAATACTAGTCACCTTAGTACAAGGGTGGAATCAGCAGTTGCTGGGTACCGCTAGGGGAGGGAAGAAAGCAAGAGGGTGGAGGACATCTGACAACACAAAGAGTATCTGCTTCACTGTTAGGGGGTGTGAAAGTCATCTGGAAGCCCAAACTGTGTCTGCATGCACCCTACTTACGTATTAATTCTCACTTTTATCCCATGTCTCTATAGTACAAAAAAAAATTGTTTTAAAGTTTCACATTATAAACATACTGACACACACACACAAAAGACTGAAAGCTGTCATAAGTTGGAAGAAGCAAGTCATAAATTAAATATGATGTAAAAAAGTTTATGAACACGAATTTAAAAAACATTCCTAAAATGTTGCTATGGTAGAAATGTAAGTGTATTGAATCAATTACTAAGTCTGTTAATAAAATGTGACAATAATAACAAGCCTGACCTTCATGCTAACATTAATATTGCCAGGCATTTAAAATGTATACATTTAAATGATAGTTAAAATTTACAAATGAGGAATATATAAATTCACTTTAATATGAGTTTACTTTGGATTCTATTTTGTTTTAGGCGTTTTCTAACAAAATATTATTTATTACGTTATTTTAATAATTATATAATTATTACCAAATTAATTTTTTCTAAAATTTTACTCAGACTTTCAGGATTTATTCTGAAATCAGAACGAATTGGTATCTATAAACATTATTCTAAGATTTCTTGAAAGGGCAAACCTAATTATAATAAAGAACAATTTGGAAAAAATATGCTCATGAGCTAGAACTTAAATAACTACATATTAAAATTTATAAAACTATACTCAATTAAAATTCTAGCACTGAATCCATGCTTGATAGATCCAGAAATAAAATTAAAAGAAAATATAAAATTACACAAACTTATTTATAATATTATTATACATCAAGTGAGTAATCAAATAAAAATGATTTCAAAATAATGTTGGCTAAACTTTAAAAAAATAATTATTTCCTGGGCTTATCTTTATGGCAAAAAAGTTAGCAATCGCCAAACTTTTTCATTATAAAAATAAAATGAAATAAAATATGAATAATATGAATTACCAAATGATATACATATATGGTAATGATGCTGGATAATTTTTTATCTGAGTTAATGCATAAAAGAAAAAATAAGATAAAAAGGCATATAATTTAAAATATATTTCAGTTGAATTTATCATTACACTTAATAATTTAAAAATAAGCCAGGCTCGGTGGCTCAGCCTGTACTCCCGCGCCTTTGGAAGGCTGAGGTGAGTGGATTGCCTGAGCCCGCGGGTTCGAGACCCGCCTGGGCAGCGAGATCTCATCTTTACAATAAAAATCAAAAAATCAGCCGGGCGTGGTAGCACATGCCTGTAATTCCGGCTACTCGGAGGGCTGAGGCGGAAGGATCGCCGGAGCCCAGCAGGCGAGGCTGCGGTGGCCAGGAGCGGCCACTGCACTCCAGTGTGGGCAACAGAGTGAGACTCCAACTTAAAAAAAACAAAAAATTCACTTAGATTAATAGTGAACAATTCAAAAAAAACACTTAAAAGCAATGAAAATATTTATTCTTACTACTAAACAAACACAATAAAAACAACTAAATACCAATCAATGTATTGTTTTCTGATCATATGTCCAAAGAGTAAAAGCAATGATAATATTCAACAATGATAAAGATGCTGAAAATTGCACTCCAATGCTCAGTAGTGATCTAACCTTGGAATTATGCACAATCATATATATATATAACAAAACAAAGTTAAATTCTAAGGTTAGCACAAGAAAAAAGCTTCCATAAAAGCAGTGGTGGAGAGAAGTCTACGGATTACACAAATTAGACTTTGACTTTGTCCCTAGTAATAGAGACAAAATCTATATCATCAATAGTTCAAAGAATGTTTATACAAATTTACTTGGTAGCATAAATTTTGGCGAACTTGTTTTGATATGTAATCACAAGGAATAGTTAATGTGCTTATAATCACTCTTGTTAAAGGGTAATTAATCTCTGGTTATTCTGGCTATATTTATGTTTATCTTTTATTTCACTCTTGTGGAATAATACTTGACATTTTTAAAAAGCCTTATCACATTAATACAAAGCAATTAGTAGACAACAAAGAAAATTTAACCAAGAGCATATACCACATATAAAATATTTTACATTTTTGAGATTTGTCAAGGCCTTAATTGGTGTCTTCTCTTCACATTACTATGTGCTATAGTTCTAATATTCATTCATTTTCCTGATCTCTATTCCCAGCTCTGTATTTTCTTAACTGATATTACAGCTGAAGATAATACTATTTGTATGAAATTTTAATATATTAACCTAAGAAATGGTCATTGAGAACTTATGAGTTAGTATTATTTTTGTATTTTGGAGAATAAAAATGTAAACAAAATTGCTTTTGTGTTCCCCAAGATATTACAATATAGTTAAAATATAAGGCAGATGTAATATATAATCAATACTGTAAGGAAGGTTCTTACAAATTTATTTGGTAGCATAGGTTTTGGAGAACTTGTTTAGATATGCAATCATAAAGAATAGTAAGTTTGCTTATAATCACTCTTGTTAACGAGTATTATATATGCATACATTAAGTATGAGAAAACTCATAAAAATACAGATCAACCAACAACTTGAGAAAAAGAAAACATTGGCCGTGTTTGAAAAATCAGAAGTAATCTGACTAAAAATAGTAGTTGTTGTTAGAAATACTTAAACCAATAATTCCCTTGCAAACCAGGATCATAAATTTTTCTGTACTTTTAATATTATTGGAGATGTTGGTGGAAGGAAAATGCATACTTAGCACTGCACTGTCTATGTTAGTAAATTTGATTTGATAGAACAAGTGGGATAGTGGTGTTACTTGTGTATGTCAATTGTTATAATAAAAGACCCTAAGGAGGAAAACTGGAAATTTGGATCCAAATTATTCAAGACAACTCTAAAAGAGAGATGCAGGCTAGAGCTAAACCAAAGGGGATAATTGCTATCAAAATGACAAACTAAGAGATTAAAGTAAATTATGATGGTTATTTAATAGCAAGTAACCAACATGGGAGTTAATTTCAAGCTGAACTGCATTCCAGGTTACTGTAAGAGACACTTGTGCAAAATGTAACTGGTGTCCCTCCACTGTCCCTTTGCATGTTCATGCACTGCTCCCAGTTTCTGTGATTGCCCATGACTGATAACAAATCAGGTCATGACTGCTAGACAAGGGGAATTAGAGCCTCACTCCTCACCCTTGCTTCAAGCTAAAACACTCTGAGGGGCAGTTTATCTGTGGGATTAGACTGTAGTTTTCTTCCAGCTAAGACCTGCTTAGGTTTCTTTCCTGTTCACTATGCTTTTTACCTCACTATTCTTCTGAGAAAAGCTACCCAAAAAAATCATCTAAAGAAGACTACATCTCAAGGTCTGCTTTCCATGAATACAATCAAACTCCACTGATTATTGCATCTCTCAAGCAATGCCTCAATTCACTTGAGCAATATGTTAACAGCAATATGTGTATTTTTCTAATTGCTACCCTCTGCAAAATGACTGTATTAGCCTGGCGGCATGCAAAAACTGCAACTGGAAAAAAATCAGAATCACAAAGTCAACTGTGGGAATGGTGAGAGACTGAATATACAAATGAACAATGGCCACCACGTATGAAGATATAACTCTGACCCACACCTTTGTCCTAACCAGCCAAATTACAACTTCTGCAGCAGTCACCCAAATTGTCAGCTCTTGGTCAGTGACAGCCAAATTCTCTAATTTTTACCTCAGCTTTCATCCTAGGACCAGCCAAGGAAAAATATGCTCATCAAATCAGTCGCATAGAATGTCCTGCTTCTAGTTAAGCGTCCCCAGCTTCTCCAGACCAGCAATCTCCAGTCTCAATAGACTTGATGCTTTCAACTCCCCGGCTTGCCTTTGAGACTCTGTCAATCGCAAGTAATGGTACTAACTCCCTTTTCTTAACAAGTTCAGAATAAAGACTCAGCTTGTTCTTATTTGGGGATCTTTGCTTATTTCCACAATGGAAATGGAAGTAAGGATGTTCCATGGAAGTGGCAATATCAAAGCCAACAAGGAGGATTTAGTGATTATTTAGACAACAGTTTTGACAGAATGGTTGAAATAATTGGGATATCATGAGCAATAGAAAGATCTTATCACTCTGTCTGAGTATGGTGTTCCCCAGCAGACATATGAAGTTAAAAATGTTCTGTATGCTAATATTGGTTGAATCAAATTTTTAGTTAGTTTCAAATATAACTCTCTGAATGTGTAATTGATGTTTTTCCTAATTCAAATACTTTTATATGTATTTTAAAATTGATTCATTAATGCTATCATATTGTGCCAATGCACTCCATCCTGGGTGACAGAGTGATGCCTCAACCAAAAAAAAAAAAAGGTATATATATACTTTATAATTTATATATATTTATATATATAATATACTTTAATCTTTTCTCTTTTAATTTCCCCAATTTGAATAATTTTAGTGTAAACTGTTAAGAGTCTAATCTTCCTCCCATATTGCATGTTACACTCTCTTTTTATGGAGTTTTGATAGACAAAAAGCGTATTGGGGATCAACTCACAATAGTTTTATTTAAAGATAGAAAAACATCATATTTACAGAATTATTATGGTAGACATAAACTCACATTTTGAAATTTGTGTTTTTACCTATCTGAAAAACATATATTTTTCTTTAAAATGCTTAATTGGCAAAATATATATATATTTTTTGCCCTTCAGAAAAGATTAATGATGATATTGCAAGTCACCTGGTATCATATGTGGAGATTGTCTTGTTTGGCACGTTTATTTTACCAAAGCTCTGTAAGAATGCAGAAGAATGGTCAGTTTAGTGAATAGATGCTCAGAATTTCTAGCTGTGATACTGATCAGGTGTGCTGTTGACTACCGGGCTTGCATTTTCTTGACCATGGGAAGAGACCACATGGAGATGCCCTGTTTGCTTTCCCAAGCCTGCGTTTGGACATAATTACTTCTTGTGATTTTTTTTTTTATTCTGTAATCAGCACATGACTTACACTCTAACACACAGATAAAGTCTTTGTGGTCCCACTCTATCCCCATCTGAGCCTTTTTATGAGCATCTGGTAAGAATTCAAAAGCTTTGAGAAACCATTTAGGAAATTTTTTTTTTCAAAGTAGGTCTTCTTTTAGACATATGGAAGTTATAAAACACTAAATATAACGATTGAAATGCTCTGAATTTAAAGACAACGTTTAACTTATAAAATTGCTTATCTTTCCTGCTTCCACATAAAGAATATGCAAACTCACTTTCAAGTGGAAATAACAATGAGTTTTGAAAATATGTATGCTATACAAGTGTGTGTGTAAACAAATATGTATTTTATTTTTAGGGAAATTATATCCTAAAAGTTTCTTAATATTTTAAGAACTTTAAAGGAGCAATTTCAAATAAGTAGACAATTACTAGTATATATTCTACTGAGTAATTAATGTGTACTTCTTTGGAAAGTGACATGCTTCCTTGAGGTTAATATACCTATGTAGCCATCAAGGGAAATATGTACTGTATTCACTGTTCTCCCTCTTCTAGTATTACTGAGGGAGTTTTACCAAAGACTGTGAGAGGTATAAGTCTCTGGATAATTTTCATATCATATAAAAACTATTACAATTATAGTTATTCAAGTGTCATTTTAAAACTCGTTCATTTAAATGGTTCTGTGTACCACAAATAAATTATCTGTGCAATGAAGCAACACCTTCAAACGTAATTCATCTTTGCTCTATTGACTCAGATTCAAGTTAATATGCTATATTTTCCTGACAAAAATGTTCACTTAAAATACTCTAATAAACATGTCCTATTTTCATTTTCAAAAAGTTTTAGAAATATTTTCACTGAATAGCAAACATATGTACATCTACTGAGAAACCAAGGATTACTTAATGAATTTTACCTGAAATAGACATATAAACTATTTGAGAAGAATCTCTGTTTGTAAGAAAATTGAGATCCCTGACTCTTATGTACTCTAACTAAATTATTTTGCAATAAATTTTGTATTTTAAAAATGTTTCCTTTGGGAGGCTGAGGTGAGTGGATTGCCTGAGCCCGCGGGTTCGAGACCCGCCTGGGCAACTTGGCGAGACCTCATCTCTACAATAAATCAAAAATCAGCCGGGCGTGGTAGCACGCGCCTGTAGTTCCAGCTACTTGGAAGGCTGAGGCGGAAGGATCGCCGGAGCCCAGCAGGTCGAGGCTGCGGTGGCCAGGAGCGGCCACTGCACTCCAGTCTGGGTGACAGAGTGAGAGACTCCAACTCAAAAAAAAAAAAAATGTCTACAATCACATATCCTGACAACTTATGATATTCCAACTGCAATACCAAAAATGAGGACAGAAGTTAAATCATCTGTGTCAGGAATTAGATTTCTATATATTTTACCACAGTGTACATTTTTTAATGGAAAAGGAATATATAACAAAATTCATATTCACTTCTTAATTTCTGTGTTATATAGACCTGCCTTTATCCTAGAAAAAAAAATTTTTATGAAAACATCTGACTTTGGCAATTCTCCAAACCATAATTTTATTTTCCACTCCCTCTTTAATAGTTTAAGATTTTCTCTTTCCTAAAAGTAATCATGTGACCTAGAACACTATTCCCAAAGAAACCTCCTTCTGAATTATAATTGCAAACATTTTTATTACAAAAATGTATACTGTTACAAACTGAGACGGGAATTAAAGTTATCTCCCCCTCATTTTTCTAATGAGATTCCTTATATAAACATATAAGAGTTACCTTGCTATCATTTCTTTCTTACATATTTTTGTCAGATCAGAATATATGTCACAAATTATTAAGGACATTGCTTTATCGTTTAACATTATCAGGGACATCTTTCTTGAAAAATTATATGGATATACATATAATATCTATATTGTATTTTATATTATGGGTTATCATAATTTATCAACCTTTTACCCTTTGAAGAGTATTCATAGTTATTCTAGTATTGGATTACTAGAAAACATATTTTTTAAAAATAAATATTTACATTTTGGCATTTCTATTTCCTATTAAAAATAGATGCAGGCCGGGCTTGGTGGCTCAGCCTGTAATCCCAGCACTTTGGGAGGCTGAGGGGAGTGAATTGCCTGAGCCTGTGGGTTTGAGACCAGCCCGGGCAATTTGGTGAGACCTCATCTCTACAACAAATAAAAAATTAGCTGGACATGGTAGCACATCCCTGTAGTTCTGGCTACTTGGAAGACTGAGGTGGAAGGATTGCCTGAACCCAGCAGGTCAATTCTGGGATGGCCGAGAGCATGACACCGCACTCCAGTCTGGGCGAAGGAGTGAGACTCCAACTTAAAAAAAATAAAAGTAGATGTATATGTTCCATTGAACAGGCAAGACTCAATGATAATTTAAAATAAATATTATTTTTGTTTTTAGTACCCTCTTTAAACTTGCCCCAGATGACAGCTTATTGCCCTGCTACTGAATAAAAATTTTAGTAGCCTGAATGAACCTTATGATCATTCTTCAGTAAAACCAAGGCTACAGTTAATTGAATTGTTAAACCATATCATTTCAATAATTAAAATTGTCCACTTCAAAATCAAGTCTAAATTTGATTATTTTCAATGTAAATCAGCCTTCATTTCTGTTCTTCCTTAATATGATGAAAACTGCATTATATTGCTAATCCAGTGTTTGGTTGTCAGATAAAAAACAGAATTAAGCTTTAATTTAAGATAAACAACAATTTCAGCATTAAAAAGTTTTAGTATGCAGTATATAGGGCATACTTATAATAAAGATGTATCTTTAAAAAAAAATCTGTAGTACACAGAAGGTTTGCCTGAGCCCAGAAGGTCGAGGCATGATAAGTTGTAATCATGCTACTGCACCTACCCTGGGTGAGAGAGTGAGACCTAGACTCAAGTAAAAAAAAAAAAGTGCAATAATATCAATTGTTAGTGACTATTTGGAACAACCTCAAGACTATTATTTGCTGTTGGTGAATCTATAAATTGATATAATTTGAAGACAATAAATTGTTCTAAATTTCTGAAATAATTGCTACAAAAGTTGAAAATGCACATAATCTATGGTTTATTAATTTAAATAATTTTTATACAAAATAATTGAAAGTCAATCTAAATATCTATCAACAGGAGCTTGAATAAGTAAACAGTAAAATAGAATAAATAAAAGATGCTCATATTATAAGGAAAAATGTCAAAATCTAGCATTGAGTTAATATGCTACAAATGAGTACCTTATTCAGTTATTTCAATGTACATGTATTGAGCATCTATTAAAGTCCAGAATTTGTGTTCAGGATTGGATATAAAACAGGAAAAAAGGCACATATCCTGGCAGAGAGGGTAGAAAGTATCTCCAAGGATTGAGCAGATTCTCAGATAAAATAAGATGTGATGTTATACATAAGCCTTACCAAGAGGATGAGGATGAGCATGTGGCCAGAGAAGAGGCTGAATGAGAGAGGAGACAGTGGTGGCCAGGAAGACAGAGGACAAAGGCTGGGTCACATAGGACCTCATAGGCCATAATTATGTACTTGCTTATTGTTCTAAGACTTCATTCATGTAGATTGTTCTAAGACTTCTTTCTAACTAAGATCTAATGAACAAAGTGCTTTGATCAGGCAAAAAAACACAATGCAATTTGTATTTTAGAATATCAATTTTTAAAATTGTATTTCTCCTGCTTGCTTTAGGCTTAAATTGCTTTTTTTTCTCTAATTAGCTAGGGTGGAAATTTAGATTTTGATTTCTTGGTTGATTTCTTGGTTTTGAATATTTACACTTGATAATATAAATGATCCTGTCTGCCAAAGCCATGAGGATGTTCTTGCCTCTTCGAAGTGGGAATCTGGGATGTGGGGGAAGAGTTCATGGAAATAAAGCGCATAAACATCCAGAACCACCCTAAGACTACAGCCCCCTGGATTTCTCCTCCCATCTGAGTCCATGCTTAGCCTCCAGTGAGCCATCTGAATGACCATTTACCACATTTACCACTTTATATTTCTAGCAGATTTGCTCTAATAAACTGATGTCGAGTTTCCCTGTTTTAACTTGTGTCTACAGATTGTGGGGTAGTAATTTTTATTGTGACTTTGGCTATTGGTAAATCCAAGGAAAGGGCTTAATTTTTAGTTCTTTCAGCTTTTTTCTTTAAGTATGGAAATGACACCTTCTAAGCTCTTTATATATTAAAGCTTAAAAAAAACTTAACTTTTACTTGTCATATGGAGTTCTCATGGCATGTTACCTTTGTTTGATGTGCTCCAAAAAGTATTATACCATTGTGCAGTGTAACAACTTTTTATACATATTTTTCATACACTTATATACACCTAGAGGTTCCAAAGTCTCCACACCTAAGTATCAATTCAGTCTTACCACTGGTTCTGCTCCTATTCTGGTGTTTATTCAGTCTCTATATTTGGACATTTGTATCATTTGGTGAAAATTCATGAATTCCACTTGCTTGGACTTGGAATACTACTTGATTTTTCTGAATCATCCTTTGAATTAATTCCTAATCTCTGAACTCCTTTTGCTGTGAAGGACATCTCTATCAGCTATTGCCAAAATTTCTTAAGTGAAGCTGCTCTCATGCTTTGGTATTTATTTAAGACCTAATGCCGTATGTCTCACAACTAAGTCCCCATGAGATAGTACCCCAATTTGATGAATCCATCTATTCATAAAGCATGTGGGCCTTCTCACAACTGCAAGTCAAAATACGTATCCATTGTTGCTTTTGCAACAGAAAAGTTAGCCATCAGTAAGGGAATTCTGCAGCCACGGTAGTTCCATCTGATAGTAAATAAATAGACTTTCTTTCTTACTCTCATTTTTTCTCTTTCCTTTCCATTCACATCACTTCAGTTCTTTTCTCAGTTAAAATGATCAACAGTGTTACTATTTTGTGCCATTTTTTGCGGTCTTAGAGAATATATGAGATTCCTATTTATCTACTCTCAGGGGTCTTGTAGTTGTCTAAATGAGTAAATCACTGGCAGCAACATTTCTTTTTTTATTGTTTATTGCCTAATATATATGAAGTTCAGTCAGGTACTGTTCATTATTATGCCTACTGTATTAGCAACAATGATATGGATAAGTGACTCAAGAGTGTCTGTTCATTTTATGCTTCATTTAGTAGGTAATAGACATGTTGGTAGATTTGTGCTGCTTAAAAAACCTCTCATGGTTTCTGGGCTTGTACTTTACAAAAAAGTATCTTGAGAAATGCCTTGTTTGAAGCAATGATAATTGAGTTTTCATATACTAGTTTTCCTTGGGAAATAAATATGGTAAAAACAAACATTAACAAACTATTTAGAATGTTGACGACAATTGTAGACTAATTTTTGATGTGGAAAAACAATTAAAGGTAATAGCAGAATTGTGTATTGTACACAGGAGATAACTCTATCACATGTGTGATTTGATTAAATCACAGACGTTTGATATTCTTACTGGAAAACATTTTAAAAAGCATCTCTTTATTCCATAGACTTATCAAACAAAATACAGTCTTAAATGTCTACAACGTGTCATACAGAAAAATAAAACTCCCAAGTTATTTACACACCTCTATTATTCTGAGCAGAACTCATGTTAATAATCACTTATCATCACGTGAAAAAATATGCCTTTAACTTGTCTTATGACACTAGCTGGGACTTCAAGTTTCTAGGGGAACCAGTTAAATATACATTTAAGCTGTAAACACTTAATATATTATATATAAAAAGTAATAACATCTAATACCCTATATGCAAATAAATGTATTTTTTTAATTTTACACTCACAGAGAACTAAGCTATAAAATTTGAAACAGATGGAAATTTCATAGCTTAGTTCTCTGTGAGTGTAAAACTAAAAAAAAAGAAAGAAAACTATTCTTACCCATAAGCAGACCTTGAACAACTATTGTAATATTATAAGAAAGGGATTGGGAGTGGGAAACTGCCAGAGGACAGTGGGGATGGGACTGGCAGTAGTGGTAAAACTGTCGGGGGGTGGAACACACCTCATCAACAAGGGTACCTGCATAAAGAACATTTGTACACCTAACCCTGAATTGTACCCCACATCTCTAAAATAAAAAAAATTAAAAGAAAAAATAATAAATAAATAAAAAGAAATTTCCATCTGGCATATGCTCTTGTATCTATGAGGGCAAGAAGGGAGTACATGATAAATCAGTGTTGATGTTTAATGATCTCGTCTTACATATGATACCTGTCATGTCTGCTCATAGTTCTTTGGCCAAAGTAGGTCATTGTCTCATCTAATTTCAAGGAAGCAAGTCAATTCAATTTTCCCATGTGTCTGAAAAGTGAGAAGTTGAAATATTTGTAAAAACCTCCATAGCTACTACGTTTGGATAAGTTTATAAATAAATTGACACACACTGGTTGTTTTCTCAATTTTTATGATTCCTTTGATGAGGAAGAAAATTAAAAAGAAAGAGTACAATGGCTGCTATTGCAAAGACCTATCACCGTCCTCAATTGCACCTGGGACCAAATGGTTTTTAGATAGAGATTTTGGAACAAAATTTTACACACTTCATGCACTTGTAAAGGTTCACAGGACTGCATAGTTGCTGATAAGACAAAGTTGCATCCAAGCACCCTAGTCTCCATATGAAAAAGCAGGCACATCCATTTATCCTTACTTTTTTTATTATTATTATTATAAAGATGTGGGGTAAAATTCAGGGTTAAGTATACAAACGTTGATTATGCAGGTACCCTTGTTGATGAAGAATGCCCCTCCCTCCCCTAGCAGCTTCCCTCAACTGCCAATCCCACCCCCCTCCCCTGATATTTCCCACTACTGCCAATCTCATTCTTATAGTATTATAATTGTTCAGGGTCTGCTTATGAGTGAGGACATATGTTGTTTCTATGATAGATCACTGAGTATGATTGACTCTAAATCGATCCAAGTTGCTGCGAAGTCCATATGTTTGTCCTTCTTTATGGTTGCATAATATTCCACTATGTATATGTACATTTTTTTAAATCCAGTACAGCTTCGATGGGAAACATGGTTGGTTCCATGTTTTTGTTTTTGTTTGTGTTTTTACTGTGAATAGAGTTGTTTTCTCTGAAAAATGCAAGACTCTATCTTTAGACTATTTTAGCTGGGGCAAAAACCTGTTAGTGCACTATAATATTAACTCCAATTTCCCCTAACGTCATAGCCCAGACTCTTAATGACCTGAGTTGATTATCCTAATTTGCAACTATTCAATTATTTTGTACTGTAAACAAAGGTAAAGTCACTCTATGCAATTACTTCAAAAATTTTTAATCATAATTGAAGTTTTCTTCATTTATTTTGTGATATTTTCTTTTTATATTGTCTCCTGATAAATGAGAGCTGAGCACTTTATTCAGCAATTAAATGCTAAAGCAAGCATAAATGTTTTCATTATTTATATTAAAATGATTTAAAATTTAAAATGCCCCCACACCTCATAAGTGACAAATATCTGACAAACAAGTGTTTAAAATTCTGATTTTAGCCTTTTAGTGATTAAGATGAATTAATCTTGTCTAGTATTTTATTTAGTTTTGTGAAAATTTAAAATGTATATCATCATTTTAATATTCCTCAATGGAGATGATCACAGGCAGAAATGAGTTTATTTGAAGCAGCATGAGTTTTATAATTGTAAAGATTTAGATTTAAATTTTAGGGACTTCCATCAAGATGGAGACAGGGCAACCTGGTCTGTGAAACCCTCTGCAAAGGAGAACTGTAGTGGGCCTCTGGCTCTCGCCCCAGGGGCTGCGAACCCCAACATTGCAGCCTGCTCTTCATACGGAGCTCAGCTGTTGCCACCGCTGGGGCATCACAGCAGACTGGACAGTCACTGCAACGTAGACGCCGCCACCGCTGCTGCTGCCACTGCTGCTAACACATCGCACCACCCTGCCGGAGGCAACCCACAACTTCAGTCCTTGAAGCCCCTTCAGGAAGATCTGCTGGGATCGCTGCCACCTCTCCTGCGACCAAAACATCCTACCCGCCATGAGTCTTCTGCCGTCTGCCCTGAGGCAGGCATCCATCTCCAGTCTCTTGTTGGTTCCTGTCCAGCCCCACCCCCTCTGCGGCGAGCAGCTGAGATACCACCACCTGCTGGTGATTCAAGGTAACAACACCGAAATGGGAGAAACAAGCTTGAAAAAGAAATAGGCCAGAGTGGTGAACGGAGGGTGATCTGAACTGTCCTTCACAGCAGACCAGGGGCAACTGACCCTAACTGCAAACTAATTTACCAGCTTCAGAAGAAAGCTAGAAATCAGAACTGAAAGGACATTGGACTTAAATGAAAAGTCTCAGAGTGTGCTTCATTGATTCTGTTAGTTTAATGACTTAATTCTATTCCTACTGTATTGTTCCTTTTTTTCCCCTCTTCCTTTTCTTCTCTCTGTAAACCGTATTTTTGTATAGAGGAACAGCACACCAATAAGGTGGTTGGCTAGCTTGTATGTTAGCATCACTATATGTTTTTTTTGTGTGTGTGTGGGAGTCGGTTCGTCTGTAGCTGTGGTCTTTTGTTTTTATCTGTTTCAGTATAGGTCTCTCTCACCATTTGTTGGCACACTCGTTTCAACCCACTGTCTGCTCCATTCTCTTCCCTCTGCTAACCACATTTTATTTCAGGGAGTAAACTTACAGCCCCACTGCATGGACAGATTCCAAGGCAGTGGGAAGTGGGTTCCAGATTATCCACACACCTGTCAGCGAATACCAGGACCTGCAGATAGACTTTGAATCACAGCTCCCCATTTAAGTAAATCTCAAAACTGCAAAAAGGACCACCCCCAACCTACAGTGCAACTCCAGAATTGAACAAAGTAAGAGGGCATACATAAAGAAAAAGAGATTGAACAAACAAAAGTAAAACCAATCCCTTTACCCCTGAATAACAGAATTAAAGAAGACGGTGACGTGTAGGGAAGGAAAAAGTAGAGAGGGGGAAAAAACCACACAAATGAAGAAAAACCAAAAGAAGAATATAGGTCTCACACAGACCCCTGGGAGATCAGACATTAAGAAAACAGATTCTGGAACACAAACAATGAAGATCCCCCAGAATGACTAGTCACATGCAACATACCCAGACATCAAGATATTAATGGAGAGAATTCTAAAAATTGAGGAGAGACAAGAATAAAATAGGAAGGAGCTGAAGTCAGAAATGACAGCAGTAAAGAATACTGTGATGGAAATGAACAACAGACTAATAAGCATGGAAAGCAGAATCAGCCAAGCAGAAGAAAGAATCTCAGTGCTCAAAGACCAAAACACAGAACTAACCCAAACTGTCAAAAGCATAGAAAAGAAGCTCAAAAAGACAGAACAAAACCTGCAAGAGATGAATGATCACTATAAGAGACCAAACCTAAGAGTAATTGGGCTTCCTGAGGCAGAGAAAGAAACAGAAGCCACACTGGAACAAACATTTCATGAAATCATTCAAGAAAGCTTCCCTCATCTCATCAAGGATGAAAAAATTCAAACACAAGAGATTCAGAGAACCCCTGCAAGACAACAAATGAGAAGACCAACTCCCAAACACATAATAATTCGCCTAAACAAAGCAGCTATAAAAGGAAAAATCCTAAAAGCAGCAAGAGAAAAAGGCCAGACTACCCACCAGGGAAGACAAATTAGAATAGCAGCAGATTTATCCACAGAAACCTTTCATTCTAGGAGAGCTTAGAGCCCTATCTTCAAAGTTCTAAAAGATAAACAATTTCAACCAAGAATAACCTCCCCAGCCAAATTAAGCTTCATTATTGAGGGAGACTTGAAATCTTTTCCAGATATCCAATCCCTAAGAACCTTCGCTACCACCAGACCACCTCTACAAGAAACACTTAAAAAAGTACTGAACACAGAAGAAAATGAAAAAAGAACAACAACATTCTTCACAAGAGTACAGGAAAAAGATTAAAAACACACATGAGCCAACTCCAAAACCCAAAGAAAGACAACAAACAAACAGGAACAACTCTGTAAGAACCTTATAACAGGGATCAACTCTTGCATTTCAATTATTAGCCTAAATGTGAATGGACTAAACACACCACTGAAAAGACATAGAATGGCAAAATGGATAAAATATCACCAGGCAACAATCTATTGCCTTCAAGACACTCGCATCACTAGAAAGGACACCCACAGACTCAAAGTAAGAGGATGGGAAACAAACTTTCAGGAGAACGGAATACAAAAGAAAGGAGGAGTAGTGATCTTAATTTCAGACAAAATACCCTTCAAGCTATTAAAAATCAAAAAAAGATACAGAAGGCCACTACGTAATGATAAAAGGCTCAATCCATCAACAAGAAATATCTATCCTAAACATATATGCACCCAACATAGGTGCACCAACTTTCATAAACAACTTCTAGGAAAACTAAAGAAAGATATTGACTCTAACACCATCATAACTGAGGACTTTAGTACCCCACTCACAACCCTAGACAGATCATCAGGACAAAAAAATCAGTAAGGAGATCCGGAACCTCAATGTGACTTTGGAACAAATGGACTTAATTATACTTACAGAACACTCCATTCAAAGACCACAGAATATACATTCTACTCATCACTGCATGGAACGTATTCTAAGATCAACCATGTAATTGGCCGTAAATCAAGCATAAGCAAATTTAAAAGGACCAAAATTCTACCATGCACCTTCGCAGACCACAGTGGAATAAAAATAAACATTGACACCAAAAAATCCCCCCCAAACCCACAAAGACAGGGAAATTAAACAGCATGATGCTAAACAACTCCTGGGTCAATGATGAAATCAAAACAGAGATCAAAAGATACCTGGAAACAAATGAAAATGAAAAAACATCTTACCAAAAACTCTGGGATACCTTGAAAGCTGTAGTAAGAGGGGAATTTATATCCCTACAAACACACATGAAGAAAATGGAAGGAACACAATTTAACAACCTAACAAGCCACCTAAAGAAGCTGGAAAAGCAAGACCACAAAAACCCTAATTTCAGCAGAAGAATCCAGGTCACCAAAATAAAAGCCCAAATCCAGGACATAGAAGACAAAAAGATAATACAAAAAATCAATGAAACAAAATGCTGGTTCTTCAAAAGGATAAACAAAATTGACGGTCCCCTAGCTAGACTGACCAAGAAAAAACAAGAAAAAAACCAAATAAGCACAATCAGAAACACAAATGGTGAAGTCACATCTGACCTGAAGAAATACAAAAGATCATTAGAGAGTACTATGTACACTTGTATGGAAAGAAACTTGAAAACCTTAAGGAAACGGAGGACTTTCTGACATCACACAACCTACCTAGGTTGGAAAAAGAAGAAATTGAGACCCTAAATAGACCAATAACAATCAAGGAAATCGACTACGTAATAAGAAAACTTCCTACAAAAAAAAAAAGTCCTGGTCCAGATGAATTTCCAGCAGAATTCTACAAGATATTTAAGGAGGAGCTGATACCAATCCTACTGGAGGTATTCCAGGTGATTGAAAAAGATGGAACTCTCTCCAAATCATTCTATGAAGCCAACATCACATTGATACCCAAGCTAGGTAAAGATCCAACAAAGAAAGAGGCCTACAGACCAATATCTTAGATGAACATAGATGCTAAAATTCTCAAGAAGATCCTAGCAAACTGAATTCAGCAATACATCTCAAAAATCATCCATCATGACCAAGTAGGCTTCATTCCTGGGATGCAAGGCTGGTTCAACATTTGTAAAACCATAAATGTAATTAAATACATCAACAGATGTTGAAACAAAAACGACATGATTATATCATTAGATGCAGAAAAAACTTTTGATAAAATCCAGCACCCTTCTTGATAAAATCCCTCGAACATCTAGACATACGGGGAACATACCTAAAAATAGTAAAAGCCATCTATGAAAACCCATAGCCAGCATAGTCCTAAATGGACAAAAATTGGAACCATTTCCCCTGAAAACTGGATCAAGACAAGGATACCAACTCTCACACCTCCTGTTCAACATAGTATTGGAAGTCCTGGCTATAGCAATCAGAGAAGAGGAGGCAATCAGGGGTATCCAAATAGGAAAAGAGGAAGCCAAGTTATCTCTCTTTGCAGATGATTTGATTGTGTACCTTGAAAACCCAAGAGATTCTGTCAAAAACCTCCTTACACTGATAAAGGCCTTTGGCAAACTCTCAGGATACAAAATAAATGTACAAAAGACAATCGCATTTCTCTACACCAATAATAAACAAACAGAAACACAAATTAAAAACACAATTCCATTCACAATAGCCACCAAAATTGAAAAACCTTGGCACCTTCCTAACCAGAGACGTGAAAGACCTTTACAATGAAAATTACAAAACACTGCTCAAAGAAATCAAAGATGACACAAACAAGTGGAAAAATATTCCATGCTCATGGATTGAAAGAATAAATATTGTGAAGATGTCCATCTTACCTAAGGCAATCTACAAATTCAATGCAATACCCATCAAATTAGCAGCAACATTCTTCTCAGACCTAGAAAAAAACAACACAGGAATTCATATGGAAACACAAACATCCAAGAATAGCCAGAAAAACCCTCAGCAAAAAAACCAAAGCTGGTGGTATCACATTACCAGACTTCAAACTGCACTATAAAGCTACAATCATCAAAACAGCTTGGTATTGGTACAGTAACAGGCATATTGATCAATGGAATAGAATTGAGATTCCAAAAGCAAAACCTTAATTTCTCAACCAACTTATCTTCAACAAAGCCCCCACCACCTACCACTGGGGAGAGGAGAACCTATTCAGTAAATGGGAAAACTGATTGACTACATACAGATTGAAACAGGACCCCTATCTATCCCCATACACAAAGGTTAACTCCAAATGGATCAGAGACCTAAATGTAAAACCTCAAACCATTAGAACCTTAGAAAGTGAAGGAAATACCCTCATGGAAATCAGAACTCGCATCCAATTCCTGAACAAAACCCAAAACCCACAGGTCATAAGAGAGAAGATAGACAAGTGAGACCTTATTAAACTGACAAGCTTCTGCAAGGCCAAAAAAACCATCAAGAGAACAGGGAGACAGCCTACAGACTGGGTAAACAGACTGGCAATACTAGGTCTGACCAAGGCTTAACATCCTGGATCTACAAGGAACTAAAACGTGCTGAAAAGAAAAAAACAAACAACCCCATTATAAAATGGGCAAAAGATATGAACAGACACTTCACAAAAGAGGACATTCGAGCAGCCAACAAACACATGAAGAAATGTTCTACCTCACTAATCATCAGGGAGATGCAAATCAAAACCACACTGAGATACCACCTAACTCCAGTCAGAATGGCAATTATCAACAACTCAAAAAATAACAGCTGCTGGAGAGGGTATGGTGAAAAGGGAACACTTCTACACTGTTGGTGGGAGTGTAAACTAGTGCAACCTCTGTGGAAAGCAGTGTGGCGATTCCTAAAAGCTCTAAATATCAACGTCCCATATGACCCCGCAATCCCCCTACTGGGAATATACCCTGAAGAACTCAGATCACTCTATAAAAAAGATACCTGCACACGTATGTTTATCGCAGCGTTGTTCACAATAGCAAGAACTTTGAAACAACCATGCTGCCCATCAAAAGAGTACTGGATTAAAAGATACATATACACGATGGAATACCACGCAGCCATAAAAAAGAACAAAATCATGAATTTCGCAGCAACCTGGATGGAACTAGAGTCTATATTACTGAGTGGCGTCTCACAGAAACAAAGATCTGAGTATCACATGTTCTCACTCATATAATGGACCTTGAACATCCAATGTAATACTATAAGAAAATGACTGACGGTACTGGGAAACTATGGGGGAGGAGGGAGATGGGATTAACAGTAGCAAATATCTGTCTGGGGATGGGGAACACCTCTTATCAACAGGGTGCCTGAATGAAATGTAATTGTACACCTAACCATTAACTGTACCCCACAAAACCATAATAAAAAATATTGATTATGAAAAAAAAAGATTTAAAATTTAAATCGACAATACTTACTGTCTGAGTAAATTGATTCTCTGTAACCCAAAGCAAATTATATAATCTTTTGGAATCTCAATTTGCTCGTATGAATAATAAATCTATAATTTTTAATACCTAAGGTTATAAGAATACTAAATGAGATTTTATTTTATTTTATTTATTTATTTATTTTTTTTTTTGAGTTGGAGTCTCACTCTGTGGCCCAGACTGGAGTGCAGTGGCTGCTCCTGGCCACCGCAACCTCGACCTGCTGGGCTCAGGCGATCCTTCCGCCTCAGCCTTCCGAGTAGCCGGAATTACAGGCGCGTGCTACCACGCCCAGCTGATTTTGATTTATTGTAGAGATGAGGTCTCGCTGCCCAGGTGGGTCTCGAACCCGCGGGCTCAGGCAATCCACTCACCTCAGCCTCCCAAAGGCGTGGGATTACAGGCTGAGCCACCGAGCCCGGCTCTAAATGAGATTTTACATAAAACAGTTTGTCTGAAACATAGTAGATGGTCAATAAATGTAACTTTTATTTTTATCATTATATTTCTGGGGACTATAAATAAAAACAATTTAGGTTGCTGCACCAAAGAGTGTAAAGCAAAGCACTTGTTCTCATCTCATTATGTTACTTCTAACAAACAAACTCATTTCTTTTGAAATACAAAAAATAAAGTAGACTATCTAAATTTAAATAGAGCATTATTTCACTCTGATTTAGAAACCTGCTAGATGTTCATGCTCTCTAAATATAGGATGGCTACTCTTTTAGCATTTTCTATAATTACATATTCTTTACTTTATCAGGTCCCCAAAAAGTAAACCTAAATTAATTTCTCTGAGTTATCCCTCCATGGTTTTTCTAAATTCTGAAGGCAAGAAACAGCAGCTGCAGTGTTCATTTATGCTTTAGGCAGAATTGGAATTATGTGAAGTTGGAACAGCAGTGAGTGAAAAAAATCTAGTTGTCCTAGTATGTATTATAGTAACTCAAACAAGTTGAAATCAGTTCATTTCTAGATGAGACATACAAATAAATCTCATTTCTAAAGCTCATGCAGATAATAAATCCTTATTCTGTAGAGACAACTGTAATTTACCAATTGTGTTCTTCTTAACACCTTTGTTTAGACAAGATAGTCAAGGATTTGAGAAACAACAATTATAATTATCCAGGTAACTTTGGCTAGTATTCCAATTTTAATTAGATACACAGTCACCGTAGTTTTGATGCTTTTGTTTAATAACTGAATTTACTTGAACTTACAAATTAGCAGCTTTCAAAATTTAATATTTTAAAGCATTTCTAATTGCTAATCCCTTTTTAAAAAATCTCTTTGAAATGTTAACTCAAGTATTACGTACTTGTGTAACATAAGGCAAAATTGAAATTCATTATTTAAGTAACTTACCCAAGGATTCTCATCAAAAAATGTTTGGAACTATATTGAAAACTGTATTCTTAGTTAAGTGTAAACTCATATCTTTAGTGTGTTATATTCCATTTAAAAAACTACATTTTATCTGGATGCATATCTAAATAATAATGGAAACAATATCATTAATTGTTTATAATTTTTTCACATTGCATGTGAATTTAAGTTCAGTGGTTATTAAACTTTGAAGCACAGCTGCTTGAACAATGCAGGGGTCAGGGACACCAACGTAGTTGAAAGTCTGAGTATAACTTTTGACATCTCCAAAACTTAGCTACTAGTGCCTTCTGTTGACCTGAAGACTTATAAAATAAACATGCAATTAACATATATTTTATGTTATGTATATTATATACCACATTTTTTCAATAGAGTTAGCTAGCAAAAAGTGATTAAGAAAACTACAAGAAAGAATAAATATGTTTCTATTACTGTACTGTGTATTGTACTAATGCTATAAATTTGTGTCATCTGTTTACAAGAATCACCTTTCTGAAATGGTGAGTAATCACAGCTGCAGACCCCAATTTAAGGTATCTATTAAGAAACTCAACTTTTTTTTGGATAATGTCATGACTTTTCTCTGCTTCTTGGGAATACTTCATGCACCACTAGTGGCACTTTGTGTCAGTGCCAACATATTACTCAAGGTTTATGATATTACACTAAATATGATGATCACTTTTGACTGAGATACACAATTTATTCGCGAGATGAGCCACGTAACCTGGTGTTTAAAGCAGATACAACACTTGATCTCACCGTGAGAGCAACAGTGTGTAGTAAGGAAAATGTAATGTGCTTATGATTAATACCGCATCTATATATTTGTTTACATTTCTCTCTACCATGAATGGTATCATGTATGGTCTGTGTCTGTGTGCACAAATTTGGATACATTTTAACTTTTACAGTAAATCTGATATATATTTTTGGTAGTAAATCTAAATTAGGGTAGTATTTGAATATATTTTATGCATTCATATCATTCCTAACTTTTTAAAACATTTTCTCTTTTTAAATTTTAAATATGTGAGGTACAATTCAGGGTTAGGTATACAAATGTTCATTATGCAGGTAACCTTGTTGATGAGGTGTGTCCCCCACCCCCGGCAATTTTCCACTACTGCCAATCCTTTTCAATATTTCTTGGTTACACAGTTGATCTGTGAGTTTTTTCAAATTGTCTCAAAAAAAGTTTCAATATATTTATTTTATAAAAATTTGCATATAAGTGGACCCACAAAGTTCAATCCCATGTTGTTAAAGAGTAGCTATAACTCTATATATTTAAAAAAATTTTTTAGAGACAAAGTCTCACTCTGTTGCTCAGTCTGGAGTGCAGTGGTGCAATCATAGCTCACTGCAGCCTATAACTAATGGGTTCAAGTGATTCTTCCTCCTCAGCCTCCTGAAGAGCTAAGACTACAGGTGAGTGCCATCATGCCTGGTTAATGTTTTACTTTGTAAAATTTTTTGTATTTTACTTTTTTTTATTTTAAAGATGTGGGGTACAATTCAGGGTTAGGTATACAAATGTTCATTTTGTAGGTACCCCTGCTGATGAGGTGTGCCCCTCCCTCCCCCGGCAGTTTCCCTCAACTGTCAATCCCACCCTCCCTCCCCTGCAGTTTCTCACTACTACCAACCCCTTTCTTATAGTATTATGATAATTGTTCAAGGTCCACTTATAAGTGAGAACATATGGTACTCTGTTCTTTTTGTAGAGACAGGATGTTACTGTGAGGTACAGGCTAATCTTGAACCTCTGACCTCAAATGACCCTCCCTCCTCAGATTCCCAAAATGCTGGGATTACAGGCATGAGTCATGGTGCCCAGAATATTTTTGGGGAAAAAAAGTACAAAAAAATAAGTTGATACTTTTGCTGTTGTTTTTCAATTATTTATTCTCATATCATTATATGCAGAACACAAGAACAGAGAAATACAGTGAATATTAAAATTTTGAAAAAAAAGTGCAGCAGATTTTTATTCAGCAACTATTACATATTAGACAATATACTAAGTGCTTGTGAATCAACTAAAGTAAAACAATCACAACTCAAACACTATGAAACATATATTTAGAAAAAAGATATAGACTATGTTTATCTATTGGTGCAAGACCAGGACTAAAGAATGGTGCCTTACGTGTTACAGAATTCAGCTCAACTGAAAGCAAAATACCATAAGTCTGCAGTATGTATTCTTTAGGAATAAACAGTTGCCATTGTCTTGACAACATTGGTATAAACAAAAATATACAGTTGTCTTTACTTCCAAATCTCTGACAGTTTATTCTATTAATGTTAAGTATAAATATCCTTCTTGAACTTAGTTTTCTACATAATTCTTTCATAAGAATGATGTTTTAAGGAACAAATTTGAGTCTTATGTATAATATTTATTTTACCAAAATTGTTTGATCTGACATTTCTCTGTTCTGGGTCTTGTTTCTCATACAAGCTCTATTGGATTCCTACAACTAGTTTTCATCTATTCAGAAATTATGTATTTTGAGACTCACATAATTTTTTATGTATTTGGCAAAGACTTACTCTGAATCATTATTTCAGACTGTACACAAGTTCCCTGTAACTTCCTTTTAAATGAATACCTGTTACACCAGAGCATTGCTTTGTACCAATTATGTATGATTTGACAGTTACCTTTCACGTCTATATGTTTCCTTCAAAGTTATAAAAACTGATTTTTTTATTTTCATTTGTTAGAAAGACTGAGAATATAATATATACTCGTATAGTCATCCCTCAGTATCCATGGCAGATTGGTTCTAGGATACCCTGTGGATACCAAAATAAAATATTGGGTAAGTATAAATGTTTTACTCCCTCTTCATCTGTCTCATTATATAAATTCTCTATATGATAAGGAAACTGCTAACATAGCAAATACAATATGACAGTATAAATATAAAACTTTTTCATATGCAAAAGTAACACATTTATTTTACTATCATTACTTGTGCTGTTGAAGATACTAAATATTTATGAATGTTATTTTGATAAAAGAAAATGTATAAAATAGCATTTTTAAAACAGATTAATGTTCTTTAATTAAACTTTTTTCTTCATTTAATGATAAGGATGGTACCAAACCTATACCGATTTACTTCTTTATTTCTATTGTAGCTTTCCTAAATAAAAGAAAGATTTACTCTGACATTGTCTGTTTAAATATGGCATGTTATCCTGCAAATTAAAAAAGAAAACCGTAGTAATTTAATTTAATGTAGCTTAGTGATTTTAAAAGACAATTCAATATTTACATGAACATATTTCACAATTTCAGAGCAAATTTTAGATCTCTTTTTAGAAAACTTCTATTTGTACTAATGCCTAGCCAAACTTCAATGGAATGATTAAGGCAAAATTGCTTATATTTCCTATAACCTTCTTGAGACCTAAAATGTAAAGGAATGCTGTCTTTAATAAATAAACTGTCATTTACCATACTTGAATAATGCATTTGTATTTCCATATTATACTTTTATTATAGTTTTATTTTATTTATTTTTATATTTTTATTATAGTTATAGCTATCCCTTCTTCTTTAGTTGTTGTAACTGACTGAAGGTTTAGAAGGTAAAACTATAGATTAATTATTTTTCATGTTGCCATTGATGCCACCTTGAAAAACAAAAAATGTATACCAAATGTCCCTAAATATCTTAGTCTTTTTATCCTATAAACAGAACCTGGGACAAAGGTCTATGCCTCACTAGCTTATTAACGAGTCAAATTTAAGATAAACCAAAAAGAATAAAAAAGAGAGTAATGTGAGCAAAAAGTGAGAACCAATAACATACATTAAATTCTTTATCCTAATATATCAACTGAAATAAACTTCAACATGCATGTATTATTTCTATTTATTACCCTCATATATAACTTCAGATTTTTCTGTCAAAATTTTCTTATTCTATCAATTGATATTATGGATTGTTGCCTCTAAATCATCTTTAAAATTGTTTAAAAATTAAAGACTATACCTTTTGATTCCTGACAAGATGAAGTAACACAGACTAGCATTGCCCTTCTAATTAAATTACTAAAATAATAATAATGATTTATAAAGCTAGCAAAAATATAAGAAAGAAATGGCCCAGGCTTTGAATCTCAAGCAACATATGAGAGTAATTCCTGAGAAATAGTTTTAAAAAGGTGAGTCCTACAATTGCCCTAAATTACTGCCCTGAACAAGTTTCTGGACCATGATACAGACACAAAGAACTGTAGAAGAACCACAGGGTCTCTCTCAGCTGAGGAGAAGTTGTTGGTCTAGGGAGACCAAGACAGCAAGAGTTTGTAGAAAAGAGTACCAAATAGGAGAGGACTGCAGAAAGAGATAGAGAGTGACAGAAAAAGAGATAGAGAGAGAGAAAGAGAGAGAGAGAGAGAGAGAGAGAGAGAGGCAGAACAGACATACAGTGAGACAGACAAAGAGAGACCTTGCATGCTAGTTTTTGGGTCTTCAGTCAAGAAGTAATCAATGCCTGCCCATGTGAAGGAACTACCAAGAGTCAGGAAACACTAAAAACAGAATAATAACACAAATCTGTAAAGGTCACAAAGGACCATGATACAAAAGATATGAAGAAGACAAAATATAATTTCTAGAGACAAACACTACTACAAAGACTGGGATAAAAAATTTACCACATGAAATTATCAGCAAATTCAATACTGTATAAGAAAATATTAGTGAATTTGAGGTGACAATATAAATGATTATAGAATACAAATTTTAAAAGTCAACAAGAAGCAAAGACAAAAAGGGATTACAAAATAGCAAAAAAAAAAAAATGAACAAAGCATAAATAAGCAGTGGGAAATTTTCAAGTGGTGAATTATATGTGAAACTGGAGTCAATGAAAGACAAGAAGGAGAAGGGACTACTGAAAAAAGAAATACTGAAAGAAAAAACAGTTGAAAATTTCTCAAATTTAACGAATAACATAAACTCTAAGAAAAAGGAAGCTCAAGAAATTCTCCCATGATATGAAGAAAATTACTTCAAAATATGTTGTAATAAAATCGCATAAATATGTGATGAAGCAAGACTAAAAGTGGACAGAGAAAACATTACATAAAACATAATGACAGCAATTTTTTATTTGAAGCAATGCAACCTGAAAGACAGAAATTATCCATCTTTAAAACACTGGCAAACAGCAATAACTAAAAATAATAGCAACAACAAAACCCTCAAGTTAGAAATATACTTATATATATTTCAAAAACAAGGGCATGGTAAATATTTTCTCAGCTATACAAAAGGTAAAACACTTCATTGCAGGAGACTTGTGTAATAATCAAAAACAAAGGGCCCTCTCAAGAAAGACGGAAAATAACACTAGATGGAAACCTTACTCTACCTGGCTTGAATAGCACTTTAGAGTATAAGTGTATGAGTAAATATATTTTCTCTTTTATCTTTTAAAATAAATTAACTTGCTTCAATCAACATTGTTGATAATAATCACGTTAGTTGTACCAACAAATATGTTATATATTTTCAGATTACAAACAGAACTCATGCTTCTAAAACAAACAAAACAAGGCTGCCCACTCTCACTCCTTTCAATCAACATAGTGTCGGAAGTCCTAGCTTCAGAAATCAGACGAGAGAAGGAAATCAGTGTTTCCAAACAGGAAAAGAAGTCATGCTATCCCTCTATGCTGACGATATGATTCTATACCTCAAAAATTCAAAGAATGTGTCAAAAACCTTCTTGCACCAACAAAGGACTTTGGCAAAGTCTCAGGGTACAAAATCAACATGCAAAATACAGTCACATTCTTATACACAAACAACAAACAGGCAGAATCCCATTCACAATAGCCCCCCCCCACACACACACAAAATGAAATAACTCATCATCTTCCTAACCAGAGAAGTAAGACTTTTACAACCCAAAACTAAAAAGCATTGCACAAAGAAATAAAAAAACACAAACAAATGAAAAAATATAATATTCCATGCCCATGGATCAGAAGAATCAACATTGTTAAGATATCCATTCTACCCAAGGCAATCTATAGATTTAACACAATATTCATTAAATTAGCAGCATTATTCTTCTCAGACCTGGAAACAACAATACAGAAATTCATATGGAATCATAAACAACGATGAATAGCCAAAACAATACTCAGCAAAAGAAACAAAGAAGGAGCTATCACACTTCCAGACTTTAAACTCTATTATAAGGCTATAATAATCAAAACAGCCTGGTATTGGTACAAGGACTGGCATTTAGACCCATGGAACAAGATAGAGATTCTGGAAGCAAAGCCTAAATTTCTCAATAGCCCAGCTTCAACAAAACCTCCACCAACAACCACTGGGGAGAGAACTTACTCAGTAAATGGTGCAAGGAAAACTTGCTGACCACATGCAGAAGATTAAAACAAGACCCCTACCCATCATCATACACAAAAAACAACTCTAAATGGATCAAAGACCTAAACATAAAACCTCAAACAATAAGAACCTTAGAAAACACAAGCGATACCCTTATGGAAATTGGAAATGGCAACCAATTCCTGATCAAAACCTCAAGGGCCCATGCCATAAGACATAAGATAGGCAAGTGGGACCTCGTCTAACTGAAAAGCTTCTGCAAAGCCAAAGAAACCATCCAGAGTAGGGGGAAAGCCCACAGACTGGGAAAAATATTTGTCAACTATATATCTAACAAAAACCTAACATCTAGAATCTACAAGGAACTCAAACATGCCAAAAAGAAAAAAATATAGACCTATTAAAATGTAGGCAAAAGATATGAATAGACACTTCTCAAAAGAAGACATATGAGCAGCCAACAGACATATGAAAAAATGCTCAGCCTCACTAATCATCAAAGAAATGTAAATTCAAACTACACTGAGATACCACCTAACTGCAGTCAGGATGGCCATCATCAGTAATTCAAAAAACAAAAGATGCTGGTGAGGACGTGGGGAAAAGGAAGTGCGCCTTCACTGCTGGTGGGAGTGTAAACTAGTACAACCTCTGTGGAAAACATTGTAACAATTCCTAAAAGATCTAAAAATAGACCTTCCATATGGCCCAGCAATCCCCCTTCTGGGAATATACCCAGAAGAACACAAATCATTCTATTAAAAAGATACCTGTACATGCATGTTTATTGCAGCACTATTCACAATAGCAAAAATATGGAACCAATCATGGTTCCCCTCCAAAGTAGACTGGATTAAAAAAAAGTGGTACATATACACAATGGAATGTTATGCAGCCATAAAGAAGAACACAATTATGAACTTCACAGCAACTTGGATAGATTTAGAGTCTGTACTACTCAGTGGTCTATCACAGAAACAAAGAACTTAGTACCACGTGTTCTCACTCATAAGCAGACCCTGAACAACTATTGCAATACTACAAGAAAGGGATTGGCAGTAATGGGAAAACTGCCAGGGAAGTGGAAGGGGGTATATTCATCAACAAGGGTACCTGATCTCAAACTAGGTGAAGCGGGGACTAAAGTGAGACCCAAACTTTACCTGTGCAATGACCACCTGTATACCTAACCCTGAATTGTACCCTACATCTTTAAAATAATTTTTTTAAAGATGGTTAAAGTAGAAATAAAAAAAAACTCATACACCTATTTTCATTGTGAATACACAAATAACTTTAAAATAAGTGGATATAAAAATATTATGCTATGACCAGGCAAAAGAACACTGTAGTAATATCATTATATCCAATTAAATAGATTTCATATCAAAGACAATTGCCAGGAATAAAGAGGCCATTCTCAAAATGAGTAAGGATTAATCTATTATGAGAATATAATAATATTTATGCACCTAATGACACAGCTTCAGAACATAGAAAGTGAAAACTTATAGAGCTACAAGGGAAAATAGATATACCCATAATGATTTCAGTCAGACTTTTAATCTCCTTCTCTGGATAACTGATAGAAGTGAGTTGATAAGCAGTCAGTAAGGGCATAACTGATGTAAAAAACACAGTCAAACTGAATGAGTTAACATTTGAAGAACACTTTTCTCAAAGAGCAGAATATGCGTTCCTTTCTATGTCTGCTTCTGAGTGGATCACCATTTACTAGATTTTCAACAAACACCAATTAAATGCTTGAGAAAGACTGAATTTAATCAAAGAAGGAAGGAAGGAAGGAAGGAAGGAAGGAAAGGAAGGAGAGAGTATACCTGTGATATCTCAAAACTGTCAAATGACCTTTAATAGAAAAATGTGATGTGATTGATAATATAAAATAGTGCCATATATTTGCTGAATGTATAGATTATATGCAAAAGAATACAAAGAAACTTGTTTTATGTAGATAGGATTTGAATTTAGCTATACATTCTAATATTTGATAAGAGAGGATGGCATTTGAGAAAATATCTTTGATGTTTACATATAATCATTGTATAGCAGGGACAATTTGGGTCTTCGGCTTCAGAATGAAGAAGTCTCTTACAAAAGACAATTCACCATACATTCCAATTTAAGTTACTCAGCTATGTCTGATTAATTTTTCTAAAACAGATGCCATTTTGTTAAATGCAAAGAAGTTAAGCAACTTGCCCATGCAAGCGAGCAAGAAGACTGGAATTTGCATCCAAACAGTCTGATCCAGTTTCAACCACAACGCTATCCTGACTTTCAAAAGGTAATAATGTATATGTAATAAAATGTTATGTGTGCTATTATAGCATAGTCCAGGGAACCCTGAGGTCACAAAACAGGAAGACTCATGCCTTTATTTGGTGAAATTGTTTCCAACTTATTATTTCTTATTCTGTGAGGTGTGTTTGCCTGTTTAACTTGACAGAATAAAGATGAACTCCCTCTAGGGTTCATATGCAAATACATTACTTATATCTTACTGTGATTGGCTACATACGCATGAATCACTGGTAAAATTATAGCTTCTATGAAGACTGTGCCTTGTTGAATGTATTGTTTTATCCCTTGGATATTTCACAGTGCCTGATGCAGAATATATAAAATATATTGTGCTTAACAGAGGTTGTACTAGGTTATACTCCCACCAGCAGTGTAGAAGTGTTCTCTTCCCAATATCCCCTCCAGTGTCTGTTGTTTTTTGAGTTATTGATGATGAACATCCTGACAGAAGTGTCTCAGTATGGTTTTAACAGTGATTAGTGAGGCTGAGCATTTTTTCTTGTATCTGTTGGCTTCTTGTATGTCTTCTCCTGAGAAATGTCTATTCATATCTTTTGCCCACTTTTTATAAGGGCTGTTTTTTGGTTTTTGTTTTTTTTTTCCTTTCACCATATTTGAGTTCCTTGTAGATCCTGGATGTTAGGCCTTTGTCAGATATATAGTTGACAAATACTTTTCTTTCCCATTCTGTGGGCTGTTTCCCCACTCTCTTGATGGTTTCTTTTGCTTCGCAAAAGCTTTTCAGTTTGATGAGGTCCCACTTGTCTATCTTATCTCTTATGGCATTTGCTTTTAGAGGGTTGAACAGGAATTGATTGCCTATTCCAATTTCCGTAGGGTATTTTCTACATTTTCTTCTAGGCTTCTTATAGTTTGAAACTTTACATTTAGATCTTTGATCCATGTAGAGTTGACTTTTGTGTGTGGTGGTAGGTAAGGAACCTGTTTCTATCTTCTTCATGTGGTAAGCCAGTTTTCTCAGCACCCTTTACTGAATAGATTCTCCCTCCCCAGTGGCTGTTGTTGTTGGAGACTTTGTCAAAGATTAGTTGATTGAGGTTTTACTTCTGAAATCTCTATCCTGTTTCATTGGTCTGTATGTCTGTTCTTGTACTAATATCAGGCTGATCATTGTAGCCTTATAGGATGTGGGGAAAAGTGGATGTTTCTCCATTGTGGGTGGGAGTGTAAACTAGTACAATCTGTGTGGAAAACAGTGTGGCAATTTCTAAAAGATCTAAAAATTGACCTTTCATATGACCCAGAAATCCTCCTTCTGGGAATATAGCCAGAGGAATGCAAATCAATCTATAAAAAAGATACATGCATGTGTGTTTGTTGCAACATTATTCACAATAGCAAGAAGCATGAAATCAATCATGCTGCCCATTGAAAGTGGACTGAATATAGAAAATGTGGGACATATACACGATGGAATATTATACAGTCATAAGCAAAACAAAATTACGGACTTCACAGAAACTTGGATGTATTTACAGTTTATAATACTTATTGATTTATCACAGAAACAAAGATCAGAGTCCTACATGTACTCACTCACAAGTGGACTCTGAACATTTATCATAATACTGTAAGAAAAGAATTGACAGTAGTGGAACACTGCCGGGAGAAGGGAGGACACATAACATCAATAAGGGTACCCAAACTTTACCTATATGATGACCACTTATGCATCTAACCCTGAATTGGACCCTACATCTTTAAAATAAAAATAATATGAAAATAAATAAAATATATTGTGATTGCAACATAGAATGAGCAATAACTAAAACAGACATCTTCAAATGCAGTGCAACCTTGGGCTTATATTCAATTGTAATTGCTCAGATTTATAATATGCATGTTTTAGCCTTTTTATAGTTTCCCTTCTCAATAAGCTTTTACATTATGACAATTACATTAAAAATTACAGTCACTTAATAATAATAATTCTGTTCAGTTTCTGAAATTATTAGTTTTGATTTAAATCTCTTCCACCCTTCTGACTGTGCAGTGAAGCACTGGTCATCAGATTTTGGTAGTGTAAATAAAAACTAAAATATGTATATGTAAATAGATAGTATCATATTTTTATTTATAGTGATATATATAGAGAGAATCATTTTAACAACCTCTTAGCTAATCAGAATTTTTTCTTTGTTAAAAATCTATTATGTTTCAACTTTATTTTATTTGCCATTAGTTGTTTAAATTTGCCTTTGGAATGGTTATTGTTGGTTTCAATTATTCACAAGTCTAAAGTAGTAAGAATATATTTATTCCACATTGCCTATATATTGGAAGTAAAAGTTAAGCTAAAGAGTACTAATGAGCAGTTTCTTGTAGGCAAAGCTATATTTAAAAGCTCAACTTAAGCCAAATTTATTCTGCAAGTGCAATTTAATCTTTTAAATTACTCCTCTTGGATTTTGCCATCTGACATCTATTAGGGAAGTTACTCAGTGGTGTTCTGTTAAAAAATAATATTTTACATAACTTTTGTGTGTAATATTACTTCCAAAGTACAATAGACACTCTTAAAATGTATTCACTTTTGGAAATTCGGGTGATAGCTGGGGTCTATAATTTTTTCTCTTTACTTATCACAAATCACCTCAATTTATAAAATCAGAATTAAACATGTTGTTTACTGTCATTCAGTGTAATTCTTGATACTCCCATCTTGCAAATAGGCATAATATTAAAGAAACAAAAAACAAACATGAAATTCTATGTCCAGCAGAAATAGTTTTCTTTTTAGATTCCACAATTTATTAACTGCATTAATATCATTAAGTTACTTTTCATCTCACACACATAATGGTCACTTATGAGCCTTGCAGTATTCTGATACAGTGTAGGCACTGCCTGTCTCAATCAGTCAGGAGAAAACACAGGAAATAGCAATCACTCTAGGTATTTTAATCAGTAATAGATGGAACACAGGGATTGAAGAGTTACAAGATCATTATAACAGCTAAACAGAAAAAAAAAAAGAATTGTTTGAAAGTTAACTCACCCAAAAGGTCAATCACTGGAGCAAAATTGGCCCATTTTTAAAACATTCTGCTGCCATGGTAGAAAGCTGGAAAACAAGCACATGAAACACTAATTCAGAGATTATGAAGTCATATTAAGTAGTCAGCATTCCCACCAATATTTTTGACACCAGAAACTAGAAAGCATTCTACTACATTTGTCATAGGAAACCATAATGATATAAGAAAGCAGCAACAAGGCGGGCTCGGTGGCTCAGCCTGTAATCCCACGCCTTTGGGAGGCTGAGGTGAGTGGATTGCCTGAGCCCACGGGTTCGAGACTCACCTGAGAAGCGAGACCTCATCTCTACAATAAATCAAAAAATCAGCCGGGTGTGGTAGTGCATGCCTGTAATTCCAGCTACTTGGAAGGGTGAGGTGGAAGGATCTCCGGAGCCCAGCAGGTCGAGGCTGCGGTGGCCGGGAGTGGCCACTGCACTCCAATGTGGGTGACAGAGTGAGACTCCAACTCATATAAAAAAAAAAAAGAAAGCAGCAACAAAAATTGCAATAAGATTGCCTCTGTGAAACTCCTGCCAACTGAAACACATAAAGAAGCCTCTAGAAAGCAGGCCCAGTTACTCATCAAAAAGCTGATAACAATATTTTTCCTTTTTTACAGAATAATTCATAGAGGTTTTGCAGTTTACTTAATTTAATTCAGTTAATTTTTTAAAAATTTAATTGTATTGTAGTGGCCAAATGTTCAATCTGAGAGACCACCAAGAGCCAATTCTGATGAAAGTTCAAGAGGGTCTTTATTTGCAAGCTTGAGCCTTGACCTCTGTCAACAACCGACGCAGCGGAGTACACCCAGAGGCCTTACTTCCTTAAGCAGACACCTTTTATGTTTTTACACAAAGGGAGGAGGAGTTTGGGGGGACTTTCCAGTTTTGTTACCATTTAATTGGGTAGTAACCTTTGGTGGTCAGCTCGATCGTGGGGATTGGCTAGCTTGACTCGGGCTGACCTTGGCCCACTAGGTGGGGAAGTTGCAGAGACATTTGGAAACTTTAGGTGATTTTCCCCTGGCACCTGATTGGTTGTTGCTAAGGGGAAAATAGGTCAAGGGAAGGGTTTGAAGTTTGAACTGGAGCTTTGTAGTTTTTCCCATAACTGAAACTTTAAACAGCTACAGGTTATGTTTTAAAGCAGAAAACTAAAATGGCTATGCTATTTGTCCACAAGCTGATTACATTTTTATTGGGTTATAGCATGCTCTTAACCTAAGTTTATAGTATACTGTATTACGGTTCTCTCATTCCCCCCTTCTCATGAGGGTAGAGTGAATCTAATCTTAGATTTCTTTAACATGCTGAGTCATCCAGGGGCACCTGTTGGTATTGTTGTCTGAGGACCATAAGTTGCACAGTGTTTATTCTAGCTTTTATAAAAGTTATTAGCTTATTTAAAATACATGGACCGAAGGTTAGCAACAGCAAGAGTATGATCACGGGGCCTATTAAAGAAGACAATAGTGTGGTTAACCAAGGTGAGTAGTTAAACCAACTTTTAAACCATCCCTGTCTCTCCTCCCGCTCTAATTTGCACTTAGCCAAACCTTCTCTCACCTTAGCCATGGATTCCTTTACTATCCCTGAATGGTCGGTGTAGAAACAACATTCTTCTCCCAGGGCGGCACAGAGGCCACCTTGCTGGAGGAACAGTAGGTCTAAGCCTCTACGGTTTTGCAGAACTACTTCAGACAGAGAGGTTAGGTGTCAGTGTGAAATAGAAGTTTCTATTTTTTCTATGTCAGAATCTATTGCAGCCCGAAGGCTACTGTAATGATGGGATTGAGTGGCTAGGGAGGCAATACCTGTCCCTGCCCCAGCAAGGCCTAGTCCTAGCAACACTGACAGGGTTATTGCAGTGACTGGTTCCCTTTTAACCCGGGGGTACCCTTCTTGTTTCAGCAACTGGAATACGTCCTCTCAGTGTGGTACAGTATTTTGGGGAGTAACTGTACCAAAATGCAAAAGGCCTCAGACTGGATGAGTACCTGCCCATGAAAACACGGAGTTAAGCCAGTGGAACACATCCACCATCCTTTCTCAGGGGGCAGGTGAAAATCATTGGAGACTACAGGGAAAGTCTGGGCACATAAGGACTAGACCCCCGAAGGAGGCTTGCCCACGTAAGTTCCTTTCCCAGAGACTGACTGTAGGGTCAAGCTTATTTCTGTGCTCAGGGCCCACCGGCAAGCATCAGAACTCAGGCTTGTGGTGTAGTTTCCTATGATTGCAGTGCCTTCATAATAAGGTGGCTAGGGACTATAGCATAGCCAGCAGGACTGGGTGAGATTGGGCCTGGTGCTATTGAGAAAAAGGTAAGCATTGCTTAGTATATCCCAGAGAGGGTGGGAGGAGGCATTCCAGAGAAAGTATGAGGATGCATTTAGTACAGGGGTTTTTCCTATAGAGGAAATAGCTGCAGTGTTACCGCAGCGCGGGGTGTGGATGGCAGTAGTGGAGGGCACGCTGCTTGGCTCGGGTCTAGGAATTGATTCAGTAGTTGGCTTATCTGTGGGTGGTGCGAACCCCCGAATATGGTGTCCAAAATTAGATTGGGTGAGCCCCGGGACGGCGCTGAGGGTTTGAACTTTTAGTCTAAGCATGAAAAGACTTCCTAGATCACACCATCCTATTCTAGGGTTGTCATATAACCTGATTCCCCATGTTTTCCTGACCGTCCAGTCTGTAACTCGGCACCCCCCCGGGGTGAAGTCTATCATGAGGGGGTCACAGTAGGAGAGAGGGGGTGTCGCAAACATACCCTGAATCTGACAGGGCCCCTTCTTATAACCTGAGGGGTTTCTTTTTATAGTGATTAAGTCATTGGTTTTGGCAGGGACCCAAGGTATGGTGCCTGTGGAGACACAGGCCCATGCTGGGCAATAATATTGGCCGGGGTCTGCACATGCCTTGTTCTGGTCATGGCCGGAGCATACATAAAACTGATACTGCTTGTTATAGCCTAGCTTTGAAATTACTTTGGTTACTACGCCAGCCCAGTCAGAGTATTGGTACATTTCCTTTAGGTCACAGGTGAGGGTTGGGAACCAAGTGTTGAGGGGAGAGAGGTTGGAAGCTTGAAAAATTATTCTGTTGATCCCTGAACTGAGGGTTAACAGCTGCCATGTTAAGTTTAGAGGTTGGTGAGGATTAGGGACTGCCCAAAGGGATCCCATCCCCGTCACGAAGAAGCAGAAGGAGAAGAAGTGCAACACAGTCTTAGCTTTAGAGGATTGTCCTTGCCCAGTTGGCTGCTCCATTCGGGTGTGTAGTCTTTCAGCATAGCGGGGGTGTCAGCAAATTTGATGTGTGTGTGGTGTGATGTGTGTGTGGTGTGGGAGCTGACTGGTATGGGGGGGAAATTATCTTTTCCAAGTTAGAATCAGGGAAAACAGGGTAAAAGGGGTTCTTTGGGGACTTATGGAAGGGATTCTGCTTCTCCCGGGGCTGTGACGACACGCTCTCTGGAGGCTTCAAAGGTTCCGCCTCCTCCTCCTGCAAAGTGAGCACTCTCAATGCCTTTAATGGGGTAGGAAGGTAGGGTTTCACCCAAGGGGGAGGGGAGTCCACTATATCTTGCCAGACCAGTATATAAGGTAGTTGGTGTGGGTGTCCCTGGGAGCCTCTTTGGAGGACGACATTCTTGACCTGCAAGAGAACACTTGTTAGAAAGGTCCCTTCTTGTGGCCAGCCTACATTGAAGGTGGGCCACTCAGTGGCGCACAAATCCCGGAATTTCTTTTTGTGAATTTCAACACTCAAATTGTGTGCCCTTTCCTTTAGTTCTGAAAAGTGATCAGTCATGAGGGTTAACGACTATGTCTGTGCCTGCCCCATCTCATTTGTCAGTACTGTCATTACAACAAACACAACCAACAAGACGAAAGGGAAAATGACAAGAGACAGACAGTAGCAGCCGCAAAAACAAATCTGAAAGTACAACAGGAGAGAGACAGACCATCAACGAGTCTGACCTTCCCCAAGGATGAAGACCTCATCTTCCGGATGGGGTCATGGGACATCTCTCATGAGCCCCAGCTGGTGGCTTTCCAGCGCATCCGCCTAGCCTGGTGCCAATCTCAGAACAAAGTGTGGAGCTCCACCTGAGATACAGGACCCAGATGCGCTAACCTGGGAGTGACTTACCAAATGCCAGCCTGCCCTCTGGACTGGGGTCTCGGGGGTCTCTGGGATCCCGGAAGAGCCCCCAAATGTAGTGGTCAAATGTTCAATCTGAGAGACCACCAAGAGCCAATTCCGATGAAAGTTCAAGAGGGTCTTTATTTGCAAGCTCGAGCCTGGACCTCTGTCGATAACCGATGCAGCGGAGTACACCCAGAGGCCCAGACTTCCTTAAGCAGATACCTTTTATGTTTTTACACAAAGGGAGGAGGAGTTTGGGGGGACTTTCCAGTTTTGTTACCATTTAATTGGGTAGTAACCTTTGGTGGTCAACTCAATCATGGGGGATTGGCTAGCTTGACTCGGGCTGACCTTGGCCCACTAGGTGGGGAAGTTGCAGAGACATTTGGAAACTTTAGGTGATTTTCCCCTGGCACCTGATTGGTTGTTGCTAAGGGGAAAATAGGTCAAGGGAAGGGGTTGAAGCTTGAACTGGAGCTTTGTAGTTTTTCCCACAACTGAAACTTTAAACAGCTACAGGTTATGTTTTAAAGCAGAAAACTAAAATGGCTGTGCTATTTGTCCACAAGCTGATTACATTTTTATTGGGTTATAGCATGCTCTTAACCTAAGTTTATGGTATACTCTATTATGGTTCTCTCAGTATCATGCTTTCACCCAGCACTACCTTTAAACGATGTTATCAGAATCTCTAATAATGACTTAATAATGACTAGGTACATAATTCTTGGTCTTCAAATCACTGAACTTCTCACCAGGCCTGAACAATGCCACTTTCTGTTATGGATAAAAGCAAGAAACGAACTTTTAAAAATTATTAACTTGATATCAGTGACATTGTATTCTTAAGTTTTTTTCTTTTAATGGTTATTCTTTTCCAGTTATTTTCTCCAGTTACTCCTTCAATATTTGCCTTTTAGATGCTGAACTTTTTCAAGGTATAGTACTTTGATTTCTCTTTTGTGACTCTATATATTCCCTAAGTAGACATCTTGTCTCGCGATGTTAAATATCATCCTTTCCAAATTTAAACCTCAGCACTATTCCTCCATTTTGAATTCCAGGCTCATATATCCTAACTGGCTACACAGCATCTTCATTTGGATACTTAATAATAATTCTACAGTATGGAAGTTATTACAATAATTAAATGAGTGCTAATAAATGTAAACAAAATCAAGACAATGCTTGGAACATTGTAAATATACAATAAATGTTAGCTCACTTTATCATATTTTTGTATCTCTCCTCTATTCCCCTTTAGAATCTAAGTTCTTGGCAGGTAAGAATTATTCATATTTTGTTTCCTCTTTGTTACATTACATTTGGCGGAATAAAAAGGAAGGAGCAGACATTTCTTCCATGAACTCAGAAGAGTCAGGGGACACAATTTCTATTTTGAAAGGATAAGCTTCAAAATATTTACTTTTAATGCAGCGCATAAAAGAGTATAACAGAGTTTACTGCCAGGAATTGATAAATTCCTTTTCATATGCATCCTATCCATTAAGTGATATAATAACTATTTGCTTATGTAAACTTGTAGCATAATCCTGGCACTCTTTAATTAGTTGTAAAAGTGTCAGTCTTCAGATGATAGTTTTTCAGAGAAACTCAGTAGAGAACTATGAAAATCCATCTAGCTTGGATAATTCTGACCTAAAACTTTGGCCCACCTTGGATGTGCCCCAGTGTTGGAATCACAAACATTGCCTGCTTACATCACAGTTAGGTGAAATTATATAGATTAACACACACAAAAAAATAATTTGATAATTATAAACTCCCAAAAAAGCCCTTGTAAGTAAGCATACTATGTGTAGCAATGGATACAACATAGAACACAGACATAATGTATTGAAATTCTTATGAATCATAAATAATGATATTTTTTCCAGTAAGGGCTAAATTAATAGGTAAAAGATATACATTGAACATCTATTTTGTACATGGAATCTCTAATTTTTAAAAATAAGTTCTAAGTATAAAAACCTCTGAGTCATAGCTCGTTCAAATTTAAATTGATCTATAGCGAAGAAACAATGCAACATTGTTCTATTCTGCATAATTCATTAGCTAAAATGAGATAACTTATGTTGTTGTATTTTTATAGTAGCTGACAAAAAAGAATAGGAAATTTAAATCACCATTTTAGATGCAAAGTGTTACATGTAGTACTGTCAATTAAAATAACATTCCTTAAGATTTGTTAAGAGGCTGGGCTGGGTGGCTCAGCCTGTAATCCCAGCTTTGGGAGGCTGAGGTGAGTGGATTGCCTGAGGCTGCAGGTTTGAGACCCACCTGGGCAACTTGGCAAGACCTCATCTCTACAATAAATCAAAAAATTAGCCGAGCTTGGTAGTGCGCGCCTATAGTTCTGGCTACTTGGAAGGCTGAGGCGGAAGGATGACCAGAGCCCAGCAGGTCAAGGTTGCAGTGGCTGGGAGTGGCCACTGCACTCCAGTCTGGGCAACAGACTGAGACTCCAACTCAAAAAAAAAAAAAGAAAAAAAGAAATTCATCTTGATGTAGACCACACTTGTTTGAATAAACTTTAGACAACTATTTTGTCTATTTCACAGTCAATTTGTAAAACAATATATTTGAAGAGATTATATTATTTTTCATTTTCTCAATTAAATTTTACTTATATCACCAGATTATGTTTCTTCAAAAAGAGGATGCAATTATTTTTATTTCTATTAGTAATTCTCAAATTTCTGTAAAGCAACTAGCTTCTAAACATTGAGACAAAAATATTACACAAGAAAACATAAAAAACATTAGGAATCATTTTTTTCCTATGTTTTTACTCTGGAAAGTAATAAATCACGTCAAAAAATAAAATGTGTGAAGAACTAGAGTTTATATAATTCTTTCGAATGTGTGTTTCAGGACATATGAGTCATCTATTTATTATCTTCCCAGAATTCTAAAACATACATCATGCAACCAATTATTCTTCTGTCCTTATGTCTAATGAACATTATGCAGTTTGAACATGCAGAAAAAAATCTTTACTACCACGAAAACATGAGAAAATTTTCCTTTTAAAATTATCCTATTTTTGCCCTGTCTTACTCCATATAGAGATAAAAAGGCTTTTTTTCTATTTTGAAAGTAATAACTGTAGCTGATATTAGCAGATTTTTGTTATGATACAAGTTAAATGAAATGATACATTAAATATTATATAATCATCTTTAATTCTAAAGTCACCCCCAAATAGCTGTACTTCAGTCCATATATAGATTTAGGTGGAAGACAAATTCAAGTAGATGTTCTAAAATAGATTTATTATGAGATAAATTCTTAATGAACAGCAGATAAGGAGAGGCTAATTCTCTAGATTAAAAAATCAAAACAACTTAGTAAATATTTAAATAGCTATGTGAAAAGAAGTCTTGTGGAAAGAATATGTAAATTAAGGCATAAATGTAGATTGTATTGCTGAGTATTGTATAAATAGATCCCAGACTCAGATTTTATCCATAAAATAAAGACAGCAGTATTAAATGTGTTGAGTCATTTAGAACATTAAATACTATAATTAAGTTAAAACATTCATAGTACTGGTTTTTATTAAGAAAATACTCAAGCTGGGCTTGGTGGTTCAGCCTGTAATCCTGCACCTTTGGGAGGCTGAGGTGAGTGAGTTGCCTGAGCCTGTGGGTTCGAGACCCGCCTGGGCAACTTGACAAGACCTCATCTCTATAATAAAGCAAAAAATCACCCGGGCGTGGTAGCACGCGCCTGTAGTTCCAGCTACTTGGAAGGCTGAAGAAGAAGGATCGCCGGAGCCCAGCAGGTCGAGGCTGCTGTGGCCAGGAACGGCCACTATACTCCAGTCTGGGTGACAGAGTGAGACTCCAACTCAAAAAATAAATAAATAAATAAATAAAATACTCAACATTTCATTGCACAATAATCTGCTTTGTGAAAAATTTGAAGGAGACTTGCTAGCAGTGTCATGTTAAATATATACTCAAAACACGACATGTATGTGTATTATTTGATGAACAATATTTCAAGTTATTCATTTTTTTAGCTAACAATTCTTGTTGCAGAGTGATTCAAAGCACAGAATGAGTGACAATAATCTCAGATATCTGATTACCTCTTACTTTTACAGTCATCTACACAATTCATTTTTTTGCCTTCTTAAAACAGAGATTGGTGAGTCCAACATATTTTTTTTTTTTTTTTTGAGTTGGAGTCTCACTCTGTCGCCCAGACTGGAGTGCAGTGGCCGCTCCCAGCCACCGCAGCCTCGACCTGCTGGGCTCCAGCGATCCTTCTGCCTCAGCCTTCCAAGTAGCTGGAATTACAGGCATGCGCTACTACGCCCGGCTGATTTTTTGATTTATTGTAGAGATGAGGTCTCGCTGCCCAGGCGGGTCTCGAACCCGCGGGCTCAGGCAATCCACTCACCTCAGCCTCCCAAAGGCGCGGGATTACAGGCTGAGCCACCGAGCCCGGCTGAGTCCAACATATTTTAAAGTGTTTTTTCTTAGGAGCATCATTTGGATTGCAAGTTAATAGAAGCTAACTTTTCGGAATGATAGATAAACTTAGAATGCCAAGTAAATAAAACAAAACCACTTGTTTTATTTGGTGAAATGTGAAATGTACACTTCCCTTGTGTCTGCTCTTAATATGTATGCCAGTAGCCCTCTGGCCTCCTCTCACTTCATTAATATTTCAAAGAGTGTGTGGTGTCAACCTGCTTTAGATCTTCTAAAGGCTAAAAATCATGAGGATAGTAAAGAAGTTGTACTTATAGTCAATGGAAAGATCATGAAAAAGGGTACATCTTTTCTCCTGAAAGAAACTAAATAATGTATGAGAGGTATAATTATTTTGCTGAGTGCCAGTACAACATTTTTAGAAGAGATTCAATCACATCAGAGCTACTTTACCTATATTCTATTCCCCAATAACCTGACATGAGACAAATGTAAGTAAATTAAATACTCAGTATAATATCCAGCAAAAAAATGTGTTAGGTTGGTCCACTAGGTTTTAGGTAAAAGTAAAAATAATTCTCTATTTTTTTCAAAGATTATTTTTTTAATTAATCTGAGTCTTCTTAATTCTACCATTGTTTAGTGGAGGCTTTGAGACAATGAGACTATGAACATCATGTGTGTACTGATATCATAACATAATTAAACATTTTAGACCGTCTTAAGTAGAGCATGATTCTCCGTATGTTAAGTTCTCCATACGACTTGTTCTTCATCTTAATCAGGTGTAACACTTACTTACCATCTGGTGTATTGACTGCTAAATTTCTCCTTCCAACTAGATGTGAGAGAGTTTGTTTTTGTTTGCTTTTTTTTAGTTGGAGTCTCACCCTGCCAGGCTACAATGCAGTGGCACATTCATGGCTACTGCAACAGTCTCAACCTTCTGGACTCAGGCATCCTTCAACCTCAGCCTTCCAAGTAGCTGAAACTACAGGCACACACCACCACATCTGGCTAATTTTTAAAATTTATTATAGAGACTAGGTCTTGCCAAATTGCCCAGGCTGGTCTTGGACCCCTGGGCTTAGGTAATCCTCTTGCCTCCACCTCCCAAAGTGCTAGTATTACAGGCATGAGCCACCACACCAGGCTAGATGTGAAGAAACTTTGAAAGCACAAGTCTTGTCATATTTATCATATTGTTTCTAGACTCTAGCATAAAGTTTAGCATGAATTATACACAATACATGTCTGCTGAGCTTGGATTTCAAGTTGAATTTAAAAGAAATTATGTCAGCAAGTCAGACTATGTGAAATTGAAACTGTTAGTTGTTGAACACATTGATAATGTACTAGCCATATTTATATGTAACATTTAGTAACATACAACCAAATCATTAGAGAAGACAGTTTTATTATATATGTATATAATAGCACAGCACAAAGTCTTAATATAGAGATAAAACATTGGAAATTTCAACTTCCCTGAACAAGTTGCTTTCTAAAAGCTGATACAGAACTCTTTATATTTATTGTTGTTGATTTTTTATATCTAATGTATCATAAGCCACACTCATCACAATTTCAGTTGTTTATTTAATTGACAGATTTCATAGAGAAGTTGCCCAAGTTTCCATAAACTTTCCATTCTACTTTGTAAATGAAGACAGTAAGACTTTGGAAAATGTCAAACTAAGAAAATGCAATAGCGCTAGTAGTTCACAGAGAACACTGTTACAGAATATCCAATTATTATTCTCAGAATTCTCTTCCTGGAGAATGTCAATCAAAGTCAACATTTTTACTGCAACAGCAATAAAAATCCATGGGTTGGTAATAAAAAAAGAAGTCAGCAATATTTAAAAAATGTGTATCTAAATGTTTTATAATGCAAATTTTATAATCATCTATTTTAAAAAGTAAGATATATCAGAACATTTGTGATTTTTCTATATTATATGGTTGAAGGTAATGAAAATAAAACTTTCAGCTGGACCATACCTTAGTTTTAATTTACAGGGAAAACTGTGAATCTTTGAAAAGTCCGAGGGAAATGACTGTCATGTTTCCAAAATCTATTTTTAATCAAATATTGTAAACTGTTATAGGAAAATTAGTTAAAAGAAAGAATACTTAACTATTTATTATAACTATAATATCAAGTTGTCTGATGTGTAGTGATAGAGTTATGATTTCAACATTAAGATATTACATGTAGATAGAAATAAACATTTTATTTCGGTATAATTTTTAATATTATTACTCAGATTCTTTTATTGTGTCTTCAATTGAATAGGGTCCAATTATATTGTCAGAACTAAAAACATTCATTTAATAGAGAAACTATTTGTAAAGATTTTAATTACTCTAAGAGTCTGGGTCAATGTTTATATTTCCTCATATATTTGCTCTAAATACAATAACTTATTTAATATACAATGATTGCTCAGGATGTGATCAATGCACACATAGATTAAACATTTTTAAGAAAATAAATATCATTATTTGTTGATTCAAAGAAACTCAAGAAATTCTGACAAATGCTGGATTATGATCAAAGTTGAAATAGTATTGTTTACTGAAGGCAGATTTCAACATTGTCCAGAACATTTGTACCATTATTTTGTATCTTATACTAAAAGCATTTTGAAAAATTATATTTTAAGCTATTTTACAAACATGAATACCACTTTTATTCATACTTTCTAAAACTGTAAAGCCTCAAAGGTATAATGTTAAAGTTAACTTTTTAAGACTATTTGCTAACAACTACATTAATAAATACATGTTTCTCACTAGTAAATAGGTCAAGAGGATCTAGCTTTTCATTTGGGAGTTGGAAATTGTAGCTTGAGGGACCATTGGGTATATAACCATACCTTAGGCTAAATACTAAAAGCCAAGTTCTCATTAGGTTATATAAATAATTAATGGGTAACAGATTTATAAGTAAGTCAAAAATAATTTTAAAGCTTATGACTATCAATATAGATAACAAACAAGTGAAAAAAGTAAAAGTAAGTATTATTTCTCAAACTACTTTCCATTAAGTTCTTAAAACCAAAACCAATTATTTTAAAAAACCTCTTCAATATGTTTAATGCAAACTTATCAAGAATTATCCTATGAGTATCCTTTAAAAATTAATGAAACAGCCGGGCTCAGTGGCTCAGCCTGTAATCCCGCGCCTTTGGGAGGCTGAGGTGAGTGGATTGCCTGAGCCCGCGGGTTCAAGACCCGCCTGGGCAACGAGACCTCATCTCTACAATAAATCAAAAAATCAGCCAGGCGGTAGCGCGTGCCTGTAATTCCAGCTACTTGGAAGGCTGAGGCGGAAGGATCGCCGGAGCCCAGCAGGTCGAGGCTGTGGTGGCCGGAAGCGGCCACTGCACTCCAGTCTGGGTGACAGAGTGAGACTCCAACTCAAAAAAAAAAAAAAAATTAATGTAACAAAAATATTATTTACCTTAATTCCACATCCTAAAACTCGTATTTAGTTAAGTTTATATAGTAACCTCTGTGGTCTTTTTACACTAAAACACTATGAACAATATTTAATGGTAAATATATCTGGAGTTTTAGAACATCGGTTAGTAAAGAGATCATATAAATTTAAGATGACTCACAATAAATGTACATGTAGATGAAATTATCTCCTTACTATAAAAGAAGTAAATTAAACAAGTTAAGTAATAATACCTAGATTAATATTTTGGAAAATATTTTTCTGAGGGCTTTTACTTATCATATATAATTTAAATAAGATTACCCATAATCCCTTTTCATACTTTAATCAACTAACTTTATTTCTTTATTAAAATCAATATTATATTTTAATATCATATATAGGACTAAAGATTTAACTCTTCAATGCCAGCATGGTTATGAGAGCTATTCGTGCTCTAATTTCTACACATATTTTACAACTCAGAAAGAAAAGAAGAATTGCATATTTTAAAAGTATTTTATCCCAGGATTTGTGCATATTAAGCATGCATATGTCTTAGAATTTACTCCAAAAAATATGATTTTCCGTTATTTTCACAATGTCATTTATTGTCAGTCAAGTAACACATACTCAACAACTAAAATGTAACAGAAATTAGTTTAGTCCTTTGGTATAAAAGGCATAATGATATTTCTTCTTCTGGGGTCTTTGAGTCTGGTGAAGAGATTTGAACGATCATTAAATGTTTTATTTAAAGGGCCTTATAATATAATTGTATTATTTCAATGAATTTTTCTCTAAAGTGAGTAAAAAACATAGTATAAAAATATTACTACTGAAAAACAGGAAAGATTTTGCACATTCATCTGCAGTTACCTCAGAAAAGTGAATTTTATGATCTGTATGTAAAATATCTGGAATCCTGAAGAGGAAGGAGCCTCAGAAATACAGTTTTTCAGCCTCCAGCACAATTCCATGTAATATAAGAAAAGAACTATAAGGGGCCAAGCACAGTTGCTCAAGCCTATAAATCTAGCATTTTGGAAGGCCGAGGCAGGTACATTGCTTGAGCCCAGGGGTTTGAGACCAGCCTAGGCAACATAGCCAAACCTCGTCTCCACAAAAAAAGAAAAGAAACAAAAAGAAATTAGCTGGGTGTGGTGGCACACGCCTGCAGTCCTAGTTACTCTGGAGGCTGAGGTGAAAGAATCGCTTGAGTCCAGGAGGTCAAGGCTGTGGTGAGCCAGGATTGTGCCCTTGCACTCTAGTCTGGGCAACAGAGTGAGATCCTGACTCAAAAAGAAAAGAAAAGAACGTTAAGAATCATAAAAGATGACAGATGGTAATATAGATACCCTCTGACATGGGACACATACTTCACAACCACAAAAACCAATTATTTATGATTTTTTTGTAACTTTAGAGGAACAATTTTTTCATCACCAACATATGGTCTGCTCTTTTAGATGAGAACTTGAAACTTTAATATTAATCATCATTAAAATATTAATTGACTTCAAGTTTATTTGCTGATTTTAATTTTTTAAGGGTCTTATTTTAAAACATAATGATTCATGAGGAAAAGTTTAGAAAAGGACATTCTTTTCTACATTAATTAAACCAACATTTATTACTGTCTCTCCAAGCATTGAGTCATCTGAATTTCAATAAGTTGGACCCCTTAATCATGAAAATGAATACGACATTTTATATTTTAGAGGTATACTCAAGAAATATGGGTCATGCTGTGTACTTTAGGTGGAGTAAAGCAGCATTGCTAACAAAGTTTATGTATTTCTATCTAGCACTCTTGGATACAGCATTTTAGAAATAAGAATAATTATTTTTGTACATAGTTTACTGCACATGATAAAATTCTGATTTAACTTTTTTAAAAGGGCTATGCGCATCTTTGAGCTTCAGACACATCTTTGATTGAACCTCAGACTTTTTTTTCCAGGTTGGACTTAATTTTTTAAGAAGAATTAAGAAGAAAATCACTATTCAATAAATTACTAATTCTAGAAATACACACAGATGTCTTACCTCAAAGGGAGTTTTCTATAGACAGTTCATTAACAAAGAAAATATTTAATCTGGTTTTGAAATATTTCTCTATGATTATAGCAGCACCCAAAAGTGGACATTCAACACTGTAGCTCAGATTAAAGAGGCCCTGAATGTTGGTGCTAAAGAAAAATCCTCCCAATGGCCAGAACTTCAAGAAGTGCACCTGGGTTGCTTCTTTTGTCTTCAAAACAATATGCATAGAAAATTGATCTATAGTGATGCTAGGAAGTGGGAAATTATTTAGCTGGTTGAGGTCAGAGATCTGATAAAAAAAAACTTCAACTGGAAAATCGGTGATAAGGAGGCCTGGTGAAGAAGTGTATGTATTAATCAATCTGAATGACTATACAGTAAAAGTAGGCTATGTCCCACAGTAACTTCCATAGTCACTAGTAATTAAAAGATAGATTTTTTTTCTGGGGCTGTTATTCAGCCTATTTCCCTAGCCATTATCCCCTTGCTTAGTGAGCTTATGAAAAATATGGCCATGTGGCAAGTTTGGAAGTTGTGCATAGGTTTAACATTGTGGATTTTTCACTCACCAGAGTCGATCTGGCCTAGTCATTATTGAATGTTCCATACAATCAAAGTACAAAGGAACACTGGGTTTTACCATAAGGTAATACTCCTCAGGGACGCTAGTCAGTCACCTTGATAGCACACATTTCATTCCACTGTGATTGGAAAAGATACTTTGTATAATTTTAATTTCTGAAAATGTATTAAGATTGGTCTATGACCTAACATATGGTCTATGGTGAAGAATGTTCCATGAGTACCTGACAAAAATATGCAGTTGTCAGATAGGGTGTTCTGTATATGCCTGTGAGGATTAGTTGATGTCTATAGTGTCGTGAATGTTTTCTATTTCCTTGTGAATCTTCTGTCTGGTTGCTCTATTCTTAATGGAAAATGAGGTGTTTTAAATCTCCAACTATTAGTTTAGAGCTATTTCTTGCTTCAGTTCCGTCAGTGTTTACTTCATGTGTGTGTGCATGCGCATGTGTGCATACATGTTTCAACACACTTGCCCATTTAATGATGAGTGGTTTATGAGCACATCTACCCACACTGCGCTGACTGTTCAGCAGTTTTTGACCAAAAACAGCGTGAACTCTTTGCCCTTCCCACCTAACTCAACTGATCTCGTCCCCAGTGACTTTTTTTTTTTTGTTTCCCCAAATGCAAAACATTCTCAAAGAGAAATGTGTTTTGTAATGTGGGAGAGTGAAACAATGACAGAAGCACTAAAAGGCATCAAAATGGATGAGTTCAAAAATTGTTTTGAGCAGTAGAAAAAGCATCTCAAAAGGTGTATTGTATCAAATGGAGAGTACTTTGAAAGTGACTGAAGTTCAAATCATGTAAGAAAAATACATAAGTTTTTAAATAGATAAGTTCCATTTGAGAAGTTGTACCCCTCATATATACATATAAATGTATATATATACGCATATATAAATGTATATATATGCGCATATCTATATTTACTTCACATATACAAACACACATAACATATGATGAGGTTACAATTGCTTTATCTTCTTGGTGAGCTCATTTTTTTCTTTGTCTCTTTTAACAATTTTTTGCTTAATTATGTTTTTTCTGTTAGTATTGCCACCAGAGATATCTTTTGATTACCATTTGCAAGAGCTATTTTTTCCCATTCTTTCACTTTCAACTTACATATGTCCTTATAGCTAAAGTAATTCACTTGTAGATAGCATAATGTTGGATCATGTTTTATTTTCCTTTTCTTAATATCCATTTTACCATCTGTTTAATTTTATTGGGAACTTTAATACATTTACATTTAAATTAATTGCTTACAAGGAAGTCTTTTCTTTTGCATTTTGCTATTCATTTTCTGTATGAAGAAGCAATATTTTTTAAATGTTCATTCTTCCCCACTTGATATATAGATTCAACTCTGCCAATCAAAAATTTGGCATAGTGTATCTGAATATTGATTAACAATTTATTGGGAAATATGTAAGAGCCAGAGTAGCCAACAAAGTACTGAAGAAGAACAATGTTGGGAGGAGATACTGCCAAATTCCAGAGTTACTATAAAGTAACAATAATCAAGACAGGAGTAATGGTTTTAAAAAAAAAAGACACACACAAAAAAGATAAATGGCTGGACTCGGTGGCTCAGCCTGTAATCCCGCGCCTTGGGAGGCTGAGGTGAATGGCTTGCCTGAGCCCACGGGTTCGAGACCCGCCTGGGCAACTTGGCGAGACCTCACCTCTACAAGAAATCAAAAAAATTTAGCCAGGTGTGGTAGCGCGCGCCTAGTTCCAGCTACTTGGAAGGCTGAGGAGGAAGGATCACCGGAGCCCGGCAGGTCAAGGCTGTGGTGGCCGGGAGCGACCACTGCACTCCAGTCTGGGCGACAGAGTGAGACTCCAACTCAAAAATAATAATAATAATAATAATAAAAAGAAAAATGGATTAATGGAAAAGATAGAGAGCCCATAAACAGACTCATACAATTATAACCAACAATTCAATGCCAAAGGAACAAAGAAATTCAACAAAGAAATAATATGTCTTTTCAACAAATAACGCTGGAACAACCAGGCATCCACATACAAAAAAAAAAACCCTTCTAGACACTGACATTAGTGTCTTCATAAAAGTTAACTCTAAGTGGATCACAGTCCTGAATGTGACATGTCAAACTATAAAACTGCTAGAAGATAATATAGGAAAACATTTTTCAGAAATCTAAATTGGTAATAAGTTCTCAGATACAATTTCCAAAGCATAAACCTGAAAGTAAAAATAATGCTGGAGTTCATTCATTTAACAACCTTTACTCTGTGAGACTATTTTTAGTAATCCCAGCACTTTGGGAGGCCGAGGTGAGTGGATTGCCTGAGCCCACGGGTTCGAGACCCGCCTGGGCAACTTGACGAGACCTCATCTCTACAACAAATCAAAAATTAGCCCGGCGTGGTAGCACGCGCCTGTAGTTCCAGCTACTTGGAAGGCTGAGGTGGAAGGATCGCCGGAGCCCAGCAGGTCGAAGCGGTCACTGCACTCCAGTCTGGGTGACAGAGTGAGACTCCTACTCAAAAAAATTAAAAATTAAAAATTTAAAAAATTTAAAAATAAATAAAAATGTCAATATAAGCCACAGTCTTGTAAAAAATATTTGGAAAAGATATTATCTTATAAATGACTTGTATCTAAAATACAAAAAAAAAACCTTTAAAAAATCAATAATGAGAAAACAGCCTAATTGAAAAACAATTGTGCAAAAGATCTGAATAGGCATCACACTAAAAAATATAAAGATGGGAAATAAACATAAAATATACTTAACAAAATATGACATTAGGGAATTGTAAACTAAAACAAAAATGTGTTACCATTATGCTTTTGAGAAGGATAAAAAACCATAACCCGCCAGGCCTGGTGGCTCAACCTGTAATTCCAGCATTTTGGGAGGCCAAGGCAATTGGATTGTCTGAGCCCGTGGGTTCGAGACCAGTCCAGGCAATTTGGCGAGACCTCGTCTCTACAATAAAAATGTAAAATGAACCAGATGTGGTAGCACGCACCTATAGTTCTGGCTAATGGGATGGCTGAGGCAGATGGATCACCGGAGCCCAGCTGATCGATGCTGAGGTGGCCGTGAGCGTGTCACTGCACTCCAGCCTGAGCGATGATGAGACTTCAACTCAGAAACAAACAAAAGCAAAAAACATAGCACTCCAAAATATCCCAGAAACAAACAAAAACTTGACAATAGCTAATACTGGCAAGAATTTGGAGCAAATAGAATTTGTGGGAATGCAAATTTTACAACCACTCTTGGAAGACTATGTTGCCATTATTTCCACATCACTAAATATCATCTTGCCATGCGATCCAGCAATCCTACATATTTTCCTAAATTGGTTGAAACCTTAGGTCCGCACAAAGACCTCCAATTAAAAGGTTACAGCAACTTTATATTTAATTGCCCCAAAATGAAAGCAACAGAAATGTTCATCAAAAGATAAGTGGATAGGCATACTGTGGTATAGCCATACAATGTTATATTATCCATCAATAAAAATAGATGAGTCATCCAGCCAAAAAAACATACATAGAGAATATTTAAATGCATACTTGTTAGTGAAAGAAGATTACATAAAAATGCTGTGTATTATATGATTCCAGCTCTATTACATTCTGGGAAAGCCAAAACTGTGGATACACTAACAATAAGCAGGAGAAAAGGATATTTTTAGGTTTTGAAACTATTAAGTGTGTAACTATTATGGTGGATATAGGTCTTTACGTATTTCGGAAAATGCATAGAACTGTGCAATGCAAAGAGTGAACCCTAATGTAAACTACAGGCTTTAGTTAGTAATAATGTGTTAGGATTGGTTCATCCGTTGCAACAAATGTACCACATTAATGCAAGTTTTTAACAGTAAGGAAAATTGTGGGCAGGAGATAGAGGGGTGTATGGGAAATCTATGTTCTATCTGCTCAATTATATGCAAACAGAAAACTGCTCTAAAAAATAAAGTCTATTTATTTAAAAATATTATGCTATATAGAGCAAGTTTCCCTAATCATATTGTATCTTATCTGCAGTCACTTTAAACTCTAAAATTTTGTTACTTGACCTTATGATATGAGATGGAATGTGTTATTTTACTGCATTAATGCCCTCAAAAACCTTCTGATTGAACATGGAATCTCTTTGTCCTTGAATTCATGTTTCTATAAAACAAATGTTTCATTAGAGTAGTGCCATTCATTTTCTCACTATCTCCTCAACAAGGGCCTATTTGGTGTGCTCAAAGCAAGCCACAGTGAATATACGTATGGAAGCTGGATGACCAATAAGGATAAGTGGTTGTCAGGTGTCTCACTCTGTTTGGGCTATTACAGCAAAATACCATAAACTGGATAGCTTATAAACAACATAAATCTAGTTCTCACAGTTATGAAGGCTGGGAACTTCAAGATCAAGGCACCGGCAGATTTAGTGTCTTGTTGATAAAAGGTACCTTTTTGCTATGTGCTCACGTGGTGGAAGAGCAAGCAGCTCTCTGATGCCTCTTTTAGAGGAGACTAATTCTATTTAGGAGGGCTTCAACCATATGATATAATCACCTTTCAAGGTCCTCACCACATGATACTATTGCATTAATCATTCGGTTTCCAAAATATGAGTTTTGGCTGGAAAAAATCATTCAGACAATAAAATCAGAAACACAACATGGAAAGTTGCCTGATATACATTCATCATGAAGGGAAATAAGTATAAGGCTTGGGGCAAAGCACTGGTGTTATCTGATTTATGTTGTAACAGTTATTGCAAAAGATGCTGTAAAAGAATTATACTCATACAATGATGTAGAAGTCAAGCATACAGATAGAAGAACAGTTAAAAGTCAATTCTAATACTCTATGAAACAGATGATAATGACATAAATTAGGGTGGTACCAGTGGAGATCTTAATATATAGGCAGATATATGAAATAAAATTACTGAAAAATTGAGTGTGGGGAGAAAAGCTCATTGTTTAAAGATTAATGGCCCAAGAAAACAGTGTTGTTTATTGATTTGAGCAACACTGGGTTGGAGTACAGATAAAATTTAAATGAAAAAAACAGACCAAATATAAATGACATCTAACCGGGCGTGGTAGCACATGCTTGTAGTTCCAGCTACTTGGAAGGCTAAGGTGGAAGGATCGCCAGAGCCCAGCAGGTTGAGGTTGCGGTGGCCGGGAGCACACCACTGCACTCCAGTCTGGGTGACAGAGTGAGACTCTAACTCAAAAAAAAAAAAAAAAAAAAAAGACTTCAGTTAATAAAGTAATCAAAAGAAAAATTATAATTTTGGTGTATAAATAAGCAAATTAGAAATAAAGAGAAAAGGCTGGGCATGGTGGATCTCACCAGTAATCCCAGCACTTTGAGAGGCTAAGGTGGGAGGACTGCTTGAGCCAGGGAGTTTGAAAGCAACCTAGGTAACATAGTGAGACCTTGCCTCTACAAACAAAAATCAAAAAGTTAGCTGGGCATGGTGGTATGCACCTATAGTCCCAGTTACTCCAGAGGCTGAGATGAAAGGATCACCTGAGCCTAGGAGGTAGAGGCTATGATGAGCCCTGATCATGCCACTGAACCTAGGTGACAGAGTGAGATCCTGACTCAAAAAAGAAAAAGGAAAACAAATAAAAGGTTTGTTGTTTCTGATTTATATTTTTCTAAGACAATCATTGCTTTTACTAAGTAGAAGAAAAACAAACAAAAATAGGAATCAATACTCAATGATTATTTTTTCTCTCAATATTTGTATAAGTAAGAAATATGTTTAACAGCAAGTAATAGAAAACCTGACTAAAGTAGAAAAAAAACAGATGGGTGGTTCATGTGAACACCCAGAGGTCAGGCAGTTCCAGTTTTGGTTCGCTATTTAATACAGTCATCAGAGGATCAGGATCTCTGCTTCCTTCTGTTTTATCAAATTAATCTGTGCTGGCTTTTTTTGGTCACATTTACTTCTTCATGATGGCTAGTAGGTGACCACATTTCTGGGCTTATGTGTACATTATTGGCAGGAAAAAGGGGAAAGACAGAAACACGTACCTCTCTATATCAGGAAAGCAAGAAGTTTCACAGACACCTTCACAGCACATGTTACATCTCATTGATAAAGGGAAAAAAAGTTCCATATTGCCTGCTTTAATGTAAATAAGACTAAGAAAACTGAAACTTACTCTTTATACTCTGCAGTAAATAAAGGCAGGAAAACAGCACTGCTCATCATTAAATATGCCAACCCCACTATGCCTTTGTTTTCTGTATCCTGCAGCTCTCTTTTTTCTCTCTCACACATATGCATTCACTGGTATGTTAGTGATTTTAATTACTGCCTTGTTTAATATATTTATTTTTGCCATTACTCTCAAGACCAGCTAAAATATAGGACAAACATGCTTTGAATCTTTTAATATTACTTTAATATAACTTTAAGAAACAAGTTAAATATATAATATGACAGTAACATAAAATAGTAGATAGAGCAAGATACTTAGAATTTCAGAAAAAAAATACTTCATCCTAAACTATTAAAGCAAACTATTGTGTTTGTTTTAATCAATGAATAAAAGCAAATTACTTACCTCATATACTCCCTAAGAATCACCTGCATGGTCTACCCCTTAGAAATACCAAGACGTCAAGCACGGTGGATCATGCCTATAATCCCAGCACTTTAGGAGGCCAAGGTAAGAGAATTGACTGAGACCAGGGGTTTGAGACCAGCCTGGGCAACCAGGAGAGACCTTATCTCTACAATAAATCAGAAAACTAGCCAGGTATGGTGGCACATGCCTGCAGTTCCAGCTACTTGGAAGGCTGAGGTGGAAGGATCAACTGAGCCCAGCAGGTCGAGATTACAGTGACCATGAGCATGCTGCTGCACTCCAGCCTGGGTGACAGAGTGAGACTCCAACTCAAGAAAAAAAAAAAAAGAAAAGAAAAGAAAAAAAGAAATGCCCAAGATGTAGAAGAGGTTTCTGTTGTTCCATATATATATATATATATTTATATATATAAGTCACCTGCACCCATAAACCTTGAGACAGGGACCAAAAAGTGACCACAAACACTCACCTTAATAACAATATAGTAGAGGCACATTCCAGTCACTGGCTAACCACAATTTTGAATTATAACTAGGCACCTGTTTTAAGAATTCTGAATTCAGGGGAAGGTAATTTTTTTTTAAATGTAATTCTAGGAGTAGGTCTAATCCAATATTGTTTTCATTGCTGCCTGGCAGTGGCTTTCAAGGTCAGGGCTCAACAAGCCTATGCTATAAAGTGCCAGATAGCAAATATTCTAGACTTTGTAGACAGTATACGTTTTTATTGCATATTTTTAATAACTCATTGAAAATATAAAATTTTTTTGTATTGTTCAGAAACTGGCCACTCTTCTCTACAACATTGCCTCTCTGAGATCTTGTCATTGGCCTTTGGCCCATTCTTCTTTTTACAAATACCATCAGTGGTAGCATGTAAGTAAATAATTTAGCTTGCCCGTTGTCTTGCAAATATTAGGGACCATAAATATATTTTTATTTTGAAGGATTTCAGTCTCTCTTAGTCCAATCTTAGTATATTTGCTAGTACAACAGGCCTAAAACCTTTAAAACTCACAGGCAGGCCTACTACTACCTTTGTCACACCTAGTTCCAGCAAATAAGATCCTCAAGATAATTTTTTTCCTTGCTGAGAAGTCAATCATATTCTTTAACATTGCAAGAATTTTAGAAAATAATTGTAGAGTCATATACTATGCATTTTCACATTTTATTTGATCTGTGTCCAGCTTATATTAGCTTTGAAAATATTTACTTTGAGATGAGATTTTTGCTTTTTTCTTCATTCACCAACGAAAAAAGATTTTATGACCTTCATATCAATTTTATATTTGACTTAAAAACAAAGTAATTTTTTTTTAAGTTCATCTTTCTTTCTCTTTTTAAAAATAGAATTATGTCAAACAATGAACACTTTATTTTGCCAGGATGTATTTTAGGGCCATAAAGGGGATAATCCATTTTCTTCCCATCATAAAGGGATAAACAAAACAAAAGCAGATTGACAGGTGAAAACATAAATTTATTTTGTGTAAGTGGACATGAAGTCATACACAAAGTATGCGACTCAAAAAATGACTAAAGTTTTTATACCTCCCTGAGGTTACAGAAAGAATAGGGGTTTAGAGCATGGGAAAACAGATTAGAGAAGGAAGGGAGGAAGTAAAGCTTGTCAAGCAAAGTTTGTCTTGATACGCAGATGAAACCTCAGAGGTAGCAGCTCTCAGAAAGCGTAGATGGTAACCTGTGGTAAAAGTTTCTTTGTGAGGCCTTTAAAAGTGTCAGACTTTAGTCTCATTTTTCTGTGAGTTAATCTTTCCTAGGACTGGATTATAAGAACCTAAGAAAAATCCTGTTTGTATTTGTTTACTGTGCTGTTTACTTCACTAATGTACATTGTATCTGCAGATTCAAATCTCCCTCACGAAAGACAGCTTTCCAAAGCTATTCCTATGGTTTGCAGTCCCTATGAATACCTAAATCAAAATATGCCAAAGAAGTTTATTTTCAGGTAAGGTATTCTGGTTTCCTTTAGTCCCTTATTTGAAATTTTATTTTTAAAATCTTTCACATATTAAAGCCCACATTGGTTGGTTTAGAGATATTTTGGTTAGAGTTTGCAAGATAAGAGATAGACAAAGAGAAAGAAAGAAAAAAGAAACACAAGTTGGAACATGAAAAAAAAATGAATACACTGTCCCATATCTTCTTAAATCAGTCTCAGACCTGGGAATAGATAATTTTAGTTAAATAGCTGTGTCTTATTTCAGAAGATGGCATTGCAGATGGGTTCTCAAAACTAGATCTTTAAACAGGGTGCAGACAAACAGATCTTTAGTAAGAGGCATTTCCATGAAAATCTAAGTAAAACAAAGGTTAATGTCTGTAGTAGTTTATAAACTAGTTTTTCTAAAGTCTGAAGGGTAGTCAGCTGAGAAAATTCCTCGATTTGTGTTGAAAACATTTTCACTTGGAATGGACAGAAATTGGCAGTCTAACAGATTTTCCTGAGTTGCAGTTTAAATTAGGTAAAATTCCTGAAAGGTCCATACATCTACAGGCACAAAGGCTGTTTATATATTAGTTGCTGTAGTGATTTTCCTAAAGTTTTATCAAGTTGTCAAGTTTCCATTTATATGACTTCAAGAAAAAACAAAACTTTAATTCCTAGTGATTTTAAATCAGAAGAGTGAGGAAAATAATTTAAATTGTAATCTCAAAAGTTACAGACAAATATTGGAGAAAATTGAAAATTCAGGATTCAGTCTGGATAACAAAACACTAAAAAACAGTGGATGAGACTAGACTCTAATAACAGGTGAACTATTGTTTCATTTTAATACATAATTTTTTCTGTTCTAAATTCACTCCTATTTCTATCAAAAATATTTGTAGTAAGATTAATTTGCTTGCTTTGGCTTGATTATTTATGTATATTTAACAAGAATAGCAATTAATCATATAAGCTTTTATTTATGTTTGCTTTGCCAGAAGTTGTTCATAAGAAATGTCAGATTAAATTTCAGTAAGCTTCTTGAGGCTAATGGTCCACATCAGGAATTTAATTGTCTTCAGACTATGTCTGTAATACCTATACTAATTGATTTTTTTCTCAAGGTCCTCAAAATATCCTGAGACCTCTGGGTCTGCTAGAAGGTGACATTGTTTACCCATAAGGCAACTGTGTGACCAATGTATTTAAGGTATCAAGTCAACTATTCCAAGGGGCTTTTATTGGTTCCATAAGTCCACATCAGTCTCTCATAGAACTCTGGTGATATCTGAAAATATGACATTTCTGTGAAAGCCTTGGTAAAATACCTAGTGTCTCCAATTGTGTCCTGTAACAACAAACCAGATTTTTTAAAAATTGCATGTATATGCACATATCACCATAAAATAAGAATACCACAAATAGTTCCTGAATTTGGGATGAATCAGAAGAAGAAAGGTAAATGTATGAACATTGTTCACAAAAGTATAGTTTGCCAAATTGCTGTAAAGCTAGATATAGCTTAAGAGAGGAAAAAAACACCTCTGGAAAACAAAATATATTCAAAAACAGCAATTTATTTTTTTTAATTCAAAAGTTATTTCAGTACATTAGCTTCATCCAATATAATTAATTCTTGTTCTGCTTGATGTTAGGTTAGGAATTTAATGAGTCCAGTTTTTTTTTTTTCATTGCAAATTTGGAATTTTTACCCTGGCCATTGGTGTAGTCTCAAAGTTGTCAGAAAACCATATTCATTGGAGTTTTTAGAAATCCTTTTCATTAACCTCTTTAATAATACGACACTTTAGGATTTTCAAAGAGCTTTCAGGGGGAAAAAAAGCAACAAAATAAACCAATTAACTGTGGACAACAAGACTTGGAAGTGTCCAAATGTATAAATATGTATCTTAAAAATATAATTTAAAGAAGTTGTGTATCTTTTCTTATTTGACAATATTTCCCATGTATTTAAAATTTCAGGCAATCCTGAGTATTATCTCTTTCTAAAGTTTTTGAAGTCCTTTAGAACATCTCAAATGATGCCAGGTATGCAGGACTCAAACTCGTGTGTTCTTTGACTTGGCCCTGAAATAATTGCTCAGAGTGGCCAGCAAAGTTTCAAAACAAAGTTTATTAGTGAGAATAAGAGAAGGAAGCAGCAGAAGTTTCATGCTGGAAAATCCTAGCATGGGCAAGTCTCTCGTTGGGGAGGTCGGGGGAGGGAGTGTAGAAAGATTGCACTTTTGCTCTTAACTCAAAGCTAGATAGATATATTTTCACAACAATTAATATGATAAAAATAGCAGGGCACAGACAACTGCATCTCAGGAGAGATTGACATCCCTCTGCCTCTGATGGGAGGAATAGAAGGAAGAGTGGTCTTATTCCAGAACACATATTCTGTCTTTGCAAGAGACCTGCCAGACTTTTCCAACACACAAGTCCATGAACTGAAAGGTGGTCTTGTTATCATTTCTATGGCTTTGGTCAGCTAAGGGGTAGTCTTCAGGCTTCCACCTTTGACAGGGAACCTGAAAAATTTTTAGTGATTATGACGCAAAAACATGAAGTGGAAAGTTTGATTGTCCTATTCTTTCAATTGATGGAATTTTCTTTTGATTGGCCAAAGGGGTGGAATAGGCTGCCGAGTTCACATTTCAGCCTGGCCTGCAGCAAAAACGTAATTAAAAAAAAAAAAAAAATCTGAATGCTTCCTAAAGCCTGCCTACAAGAAATATATCTATCTATGCCTAACATCTTTTATAGCACATGATTATAAAAAAACATATCTATGGCAAACCTTTAATACCTTCCCTACCTCACCAAGTTAGCTTGAAGTCAAAGGAACTTAATTTAGAATTTGAATTTGATTTTAGGAAGTCAGTCTAATATGTCAAAAATATAAAACTCTTAGTTAATATAGAATTCCAAGTCACTGTAAAATAATAAATATTACTTAGCCAAAGTGATAATTAAAAAATTTTAAAAAGCAAAACATCTTTACTGTTTGATAGAGATTTAGCTTGCCTAATAATCAAAAGATCTGATAAAGTCAGCATGATACACTATGTAACATTTAATTTGTCTTTTTTTCTCTCTCCCGTCATTTTTTTTGCAGTTTACTGAAAAGATGAACAAAAACATTTTATTATTTTTTATGAATAACACAATATCCTTTTTTATTTTTTATTTCATTTTATTTATTTATTTATTTAAATTATGGAGTTGTGGGGTACAGTTAAGGGTTAGGTATACAATTGCGTTTCATTCAGGCACCCTGTTGATATGGGGTGTTTCCCCGTTCCCAGACAGATATTTGCTACTGTTAATCCCATCTCCCTCTCCCCACCATAGTTTCCCAGTACAGTCAGTCATTTTTGTATAGTATTGCATTGGATGTTTAAGCTCCATTATATGAGTGAGAACATGTGATACTCAGATCTTTGTTTCTGTGAGAAGTCACTCAGTATTATAGACTCTAGTTCCATCCAGGTTGCTGCGAAATTCATGATTTTGTTCTTTTTTATGCTGCGTAGTATTCCATCGTGTATATGTACCACATTTTTTAATCCAGTCCTCTTTTGATTGGCAGCATGACTGTTTCCAGGTTCTTGCTATTGTGAACAATGCTGTGATAAACATGCGTGTGCAGGTATTTTTTTTATAGAGTGATTTGTGTTCTTCAGGATATATTCCCAATAAGGGGATTGCAGGGTCATACGGGAGGTTGGTATTTAGAGCTTTTAGGAATCGCCACACTGCTTTCCACAGAGGTTGCACTAGTTTACACTCCCACCAACAGTGTAGAAGTGTTCCCTTTTCACCACACCCTCTCCAGCAGCTGTTATTTTTTGAGTTGTTGATAATTGCCATTCTGACTGGAGTTAGGTGGTATCTCAGTGTGGTTTTGATTTGCATCTCCCTGATGATTAGTGAGGTAGAACATTTCTTCATGTGTTTGTTGGCTGCTCGGATGTCTTCCTTTGTGAAGTGTCTGTTCATATCTTTTGCCCATTTTATAATGGGATTGCTTGCTTTTTTCTTTTCAGCACGTTTGAGTTCCTTGTAGATTCAGGATGCTAAGACTTTGTCAGAACTGGTGTTGGCAAATATTTTTTTCCCAGTCTGTAGGCTGTCTCCCTGCTCTCTTAATGGTTTCTTTGACTTTGCAGAAGTTTGTCAGTTTAGTAAGGTCCCATTTGTCTATTTTCTCTCTTATGAGCTGTGGGTTTTGGGTTTTGTTCAGGAATTGGGTGCCAGTTCCGATTTCCATGAGGGTATTTCCTTCATTTTCTAAGGTTCTTATGATTTGAGGTTTTACATTTAGGTCTCTGATCCATTTGGAATTAACTTTTGTGCATGGGGATAGATAGGGGTCCTGTTTCAATCTTCTGCATGTGGTCAGCCAGTTTTCCCAGCACCATTTAATGAATAGGTTCTTCTCTCCCCAGTGGTAGGTGGTGGAGGCTTTGTCAAAGATGAGTTGGTTGAGAAATTGAGGTTTTGCTTCTGGAATCTCAATTCTATTCCATTGATCTATATGCCTGTTCCTATACCAATACCAAGCTGTTTTGATGATTGTAGCTTTATAGTAAAGTTTGAAGTCTGGTAATGTGATACCACCTGCTTTGTTTTTTTTGCTGAGGATTGTTCTGGCTATTCTTGGATGTTTGTGTTTCCATATAAATTCCTGTGTTGTTTTTTCCAGGTCTGAGAAGAATGTTGCTGGTAATTTGATGGGTATTGCATTGAATTTGTAGATTGCCTTAGGTAAGATGGACATCTTCACAATGTTGATTCTTCTGATCCATGAGCATGGGATATTTTTCCACTTGTTTGTGTCAACTTTGATTTCTTTGAGCAGTGTTTTGTAGTTTTCCTTGTAAAGGTCTTTCACGTCTCTGGTTAGGAAGATGCCAAGGTATTTCATTTTTTTTGTGGCTATTGTGAATGGAATTGTGTTTTTTATTTGGGTTTCTGTTTGTTTATTATTGGTGTAGAGAAATGCGATTGTCTTTTGTACATTTATTTTGTATCCTGAGACTTTGCCAAAGGCCTTTATCAGTGTAAGGAGGTTTTTGACAGATTCTCTTGGGTTTTTAAGGTACACAATCATATCATCTACAAAGAGAGATAACTTGACTTCCTCTTTTCCTATTTGGATACCCCTGATTGCCTTCTCTTCTCTGATTGCTTGAGCCACGTCTTCCAATACTATGTTGAACAGGAGGGGTGAGAGTGGGCATCCTTGTCTTGTTCCAGTTTTCAGGGGAAATGGTTCTAAATTTTTGTCCATTTAGGAGTATGCTGGCTGTGGGTTTCTCGCAGATGGCTTTTACTATTTTGAGGTATGTTCCCCGTATGCCTAGATGTTCAAGGGTTTTTATCAAGAAGTGGTGCTGGATTTTATCAAAAGCTTTTTCTGCATCTAATGATATAATCATGTGGTTTTTATTTTGACATCTGTTGATGTATTTAATAACATTTATGGTTTTACGAATGTTGAACCAGCCTTGCTTCCCAGGAATGAAACCTACTTGGTCATGATGGATAATTTTTTTTTTTTTTTTTGAGTTGGAGTCTCACTCTGTCCTCAGACTGGAGTGCAATGGCTGCTCCCGGCCACCACAGCCTCGACCTGCCGGGCTCCAGCGATCCTTCTGCCTCAGCCTTCCAAGTAGCCGGAATTACAGGCATGTGCTACCACGCCCAGCTGATTTTTTGATTTATTGTAGAGATGAGGTCTCGTTGCCCAGGCGGGTCTCGAACCCGCGGGCTCAGGCAATCTACTCATCTCAGCCTCCCAAAGGCACGGAATTACAGGCTGAGCCACCGAGCCCGGCTGATGGATGATTTTTGAGATGTATTGCTGAATTCAGTTTGCTAGGATCTTGTTGAGAATTTTAGCATCTATGTCCATCAAAGATATTGGCCTATAGTTCTCTTTCTTTGTTGGATCTTTACTTGGCTTGGGTATCAATGTGATGTTGGCTTCGTAAAATGATTTGGGGAGCATTCCATCATTTTCAATCACCTGGAATACCTTCAGTAGGATTGGTATCAGCTCCTCCTTAAATGTCTTGTAGAATTCTGCTGGAAAGCCATCTGGTCCAGGGCTTTTTTTTTTAGGAAGCTTTCTTATTACGTAGTTGATTTCCTTGATTGTTATTGGTTTATTTAGGGTCTCAATTTCTTCTTGTTCCAACTTAGGTAGGTTGTGTGATATCAGAAAGTCCTCCATTTCCTTAAGGTTTTCAAGTTTGTTTCCATACAAGTGTATGTAGTAGTCTCTAATGATCTTTTGTATTTCTTCAGGGCCAGATGTGACTTCATCTTTTGTGTTTCTGATTGTACTTATTTGGTTTTTTTCTCGTTTTTTCTTGGTCAGTCTAGCTAGGGGACCATCGATCTTGTTTATTCTTTCGAAGAACCAGCTTTTTGTTTTATTGATTTTTTTCTATTATCTTTTTGTCTTCTATGTCCTGGATATGGGCTTTTATTTTGGTGATCTGGATTCTTTTGCTGAAATTAGGGTTTTTGTGGTCTTGCTTTTCCAGCTTCTTTAGGTGGCTTGTTAGGTTGTTAATTTCTGTTCCTTCCATTTTCCTCATGTGTGTTTGTAGGGATATAAATTCCCCTCTTATTACAGCTTTTAAGGCATCCCAGAGATTTTGGTAAGATGTTTCTTCATTTTCATTTGTTTCCAGGTATCTTTTGATCTCTGTTTTGATGTCATCATTGACCCAGGAGTTGTTTAGCATCATGCTGTTTAGTGTCCATGTCTTTGTGGGGTTTGGGGGGACTTTGTTGGTGTCAATGTTTATTTTTATTCCACTGTGGTCCAAGAAGGTGCATGGTAGAATTTCAGTCCTTTTAAATTTGCTTATGCTTGATTTGTGTCCAATTATGTGGTCTATCTTAGAATATGTTCCATGCGGTGATGAGTAGAATGTGTATTCTGTGGTCTTTGGATGGAGTGTTCTGTAGGTATCAATTAAGTCCATTTGGTCCAGAGTCTCATTGAGGTTACGGATCTCCTTGCTGATTTTTTGTCCTGATGATCTGTCTAGGGTTGTGAGTGGTGTATTAAAGTCCCCAGTTATTATGGTGTTAGAGTCAATGTCTTTCTTTAGCTTTCCTAGAAGTTGCTTTATGAATGTTGGCGCACCTATGTTGGGTGTATATATGTTTAGGATAGATAGTTCTTGTTGATGGAGTGAATCTTTTATCATTATGTAGTGGCCCTCTGTATCTTTTTTAATTTTTGATAGCTTAAATGGTATTTTGTCTGAAATTAGGATCGCAACTCCTCCTTTCTTTTGTGTTCCATTCGCCTGAAAATTTGTTTCCCATCCTCTTACTTTGAGTCTGTATATGTCCTTTCTAGTGAGATGGGTCTCTTGAAGGCAGTAGATTGTTGCCTGGTGATATTTTATCCATTTTGTCATTCTATGTCCTTTCAGTGGTTCGTTTAGTCCATTCACATTCAGACTAATTATTGAAATGTGAGAGTTCATCCCTATCATGGAGCTCTTATTGAGTTGTTGTTCTTCCACTTGTTTTTTTCTTTTCTTTTTTTTTTGTCTTTCTTTTGGTTTTGGGGTTGGTTCGTGTATATTTTATTCTTTTCCCTGTACTCTTGTGAAGAACGTTGTTCTTTTTTCCTTGTCTTCTGTGTTTAGTACTTTCTTAAGTGTTTCACGTAGAGATGGTTTGGTGGCAGCATAAGTTCTTAGGGATTGGATATCTGGGAAAGATTTTAATTCTCTCTCACTGATGAAGCTTAGCTTGTCCGGGTAGGTTATTCTTGATTGAAATTGTTTACCTTTTAGGACTTTGAAGATAGGGCTCCAAGCTCTCCTAGCCTGCAGGGTTTCTGCAGATAAATCTGCTGCTATTCTGATTGGTCTTCCATGGTAGGTGATCTGGCCTTTTTCTCTTGCTGCCTTTAGGATTTTTTCTTTTGTGCCTACTTTATTTAGGCAAATTATTATGTGTCTAGGAGTTGGTCTTCTTATTTGTTGTCTTGCGGGGGTTCTCTGAATCTCTTGTGTTTGAATTTTTGCATCACTGATTAGATAAGGGAAGTTTTCTTGAATGATCTCATGGAAAGTTTGTTCCAATGTGGTCTCTGTTTCTCTTTCTGCCTCAGGGAGCCCGATAATTCTTAGGTTAGGCCTCTTGAGGTAGTCACTCATCTCTTGAAGGTTTTGTTCTGTCTTTTGGAGCTTATTTTCTGTGTTTTTAAGAGTTTGGGTTATTTCTATATTTTGGTCCTCAAGCTCTGAGATTCTTTCTTCTGCTTGGGTAATTCTGCTTTCCATGCTTATCAATTTGTTATTTATTTCATTCACAGTATTCTTTATTACTGTTATCTCAGATATCAGCTCCTTCCTAGTTTCTTCTTGTGTCTCCTCAATTCTTTTCAATCTCTCCATTATTGTTTTGATATCTACATTTGCAGTTTGAGACCCTTCATTCTGGGGGCTTTTCATTGTTTGCATTCCAAAGTCAGTTTTCTCAGTGTCTGCTCTCCCAGGCGTCCGGGAGAGACCCGTACTCTTCTTTTGGTTTTTCTTCATTTTTGTAGATTTTTCTCCCTCTCCCCCTTTCCCTCCCCCTCTTCAATTCTGTTTTTGAGGGAAGGTGGGGTTGCTTTTATTTCTCTTCTGAAATGACCTGTCCTTCCTTATGAGGGTCTTCTGGCTTTGTTCACTTTTCCCTTTGCTTTACAGTCTGTCTATTCAGCAGTATGCAGTCTTGGTCCGTTCAGAGAATCTCACCAGTTTACCTATGCCATTGTCATCTTGCTTCCCAGTCACAATATCCTTTTTAAAAGAGAACAACAAATTTCAGTTTTGTATCAGTGACATCGTCTCATTTTTTAAAACTCTTATAATACATTTATTTAATTTTACTTACTTTGATTATACTTAAATTTCTTTTATAAGATACACTTTTATAACCCTTTACAACTTTCATATTCAGCTTTATCTTTATAGTTTTCCTTCATTTATTTATTCTGATAGTACCTTCAAATAGTCAGAAAACAAGATAAGATTATTCCTTGAGTAGAATTAAACACATACTTATGTCTTTCTTATAACTTCCTCAAAATGCAACTATTTTTGTATACATTGTATACAGAACTGTTTTTCTTATTCCTAGTAGTTTTTATCACATAAGCTCATGATAATTTTAACTCCTAGTAATCCTAATTTCCTGTTAAATCTAGGTATTAAGCAGTTTTAATTATGTACCAAACATTTTTTTGAATACATACTTCATAATTTCTAGAAACATAGGCTTTTTTATAGAACAATTTTTAAAATGTAGAACAGGGCATATTTACTAACAAATTTGAATTATCTTTTTTTTTTCTGATCTAAACATCCAAAAACATACACATTTAAACTTATATTTAGTAATTAGGATTTATAATATTTTTATTTGGAAAAATTTAGATATTTGATGAATATCCATTATTTAATTTAGTTAAGCAAATCTGTAATGGCTTAGTCACCAAAAGGGATTTAAAAATTTTTTTTAAGTAAACATCTCATAAAACAAGTACAGTTAAAAAGTTCATTTACAAACTTTTATACAATTATATATCACTTAATGTACTTAGTTTTAACAATTATGTTTGGAAGATTTCATGAGATATCACATAAAGTTAGTTCTTATAAACAGAAAAAAAAACTGATTTAAAAGTCACTGTAATCAGAAGGCTATCAGTCCAGAAACCCAGTGTATACTATCTTGGCTGAAATCAACAATAAATTTCTCTCTGTCTGTGGAACTAATTGACTAGACATCAGGAGTGAGAAATACTTTAGAAATGGCTTTAAAAATATTATTTTCCTATTTAACCATTTTTTATTGCACGGTATACTAGGCAAGTAAGTTAAATTCATGATTGTTTTGTTTTGCTGTTGTGTTTGAAGCACATGAAGCAATAAACACTGTATTGTACTCATTAGCATACTTGTTTCTAGGTCAAACTCATACTTTTATGACCTAAAATACCTAATAGAAATAAAACTTGCATGTCTTTTTTTTTTTGAGTCTCACTCTGTCGCCCAAACAGGAGGGCAGTGGCACGCTCCTGGCCACCGCAGCCTCCACCCGCTGGGCTCCGGCAATCCTTCTGCCTCAGCCTTCCAAGTAGCCAGAACTACAGGCCTGCACTACCCTGCCTGCTAATTTTGATTTATTGCAGAGATGAGGTCTTGCCAATTTACCCCAGTGGTTCTCAAACCCGTGGGCTCAGGCAATCCACTAGCCTCAGCCTCCCGAAGTGCTGGGATTACAGGCTGAGCCACCAAGCCTGGCTGCATGTCTTCATTTAATGACATCTATTTTAATTAAATTGCTATTATTTTTTATTTACCAAAAATAACCAAAGTAACTTGAGTTTGAAAAAACATCTAGGTTAATTCTATTTTTTAAGAAAATTAATATGTGTAAGCATTTAATTTGTCTTTTTATCAAGTCAATTATAATAGAGCTCTTATTAATCTATTGTAGAAAAATATCCTCCCTTGTAATAATTGTAATCTACAAGAATATTGTAAGTATACTTCTGTTTTCTGTTGTTACTGCTGGTACTTACATACCAGCAGGAAACGGTGTTTCTGTTTCCTGTAAATAAGTTGTTCATCCATGAAGTTCTCACTTTTCTTGGAAGTATATTATTTTAATAAGATGAATTTCTCTAGAGAATTTGTAACTGATTTTTTAAGGGACCTGGGCTTACTGTAAAGTCAAAATTATTTTAAACTAAATTACGAATAATTTCAAAAATTGACTTAATAGAATTTACTTCATCATCAAACACATAAGAGAGCTGGATGGCTTTCGGTTACAAGTTTAAGTACTCCCCTCCTCCTCTTCCTTCTTCCTGTCCTCTTTCTCCTTTTCCTTCCTCTCATCATCATATTTAATGAAGCAATTTTCTTAAGGATCCTCTGCGTAGGCTTATTTACTTCTAATTCACTATTACACTGAGGTCTTACACTGAGGATATTTTTCTATTGAGCCTTTCACTTAGGATAGGTCAAGGCTTTGTCTTCTATCTTCAGAATCCTGCAGAATTTACAACCCCAAACTTAAAATTTCACAGAGTTGTAAATACTCTCTAGGAAAAGCATGCTTCAATGTTTAACTTACCTTCTTGCAATTTGTTGTTTCTTTGGTCTTGGCAGACTTTCTTTTTTTTTTTTTTTAATTTTTGTCAGATGATGACTGTATTCAAGAAGACTTAAAGCATTCTAGTAAGTATGGTTTATTGTTATCAGGTGAAGGGTTACACCAATTCTGCAATAGCCAAAGTACAAGGAATGGAACATTTCTTACACTTGTAGAGAACGTTTGTGCAAACCATATTTAGATTCATTTGACCCAGAATTGCGTGTTCTACATGTTATTTTTTCTACAACTCTTCAGAAGTTTCTGGATTTACAGACTAGCTAATAATATACTCACATTAGCACCACTTTTATATTAAGCATTATGGTTTACATTGAGAAGAAATTGGTTCTATTTGTATCTACTTATCTATTAAATAAAATTTGTAGAAGGCCATTGATTTGAATTGGGATCCTGAGCTAGGTCCCAGATCAGATCTATGTAGAGTTTAATCACAATAGCTGAGCTTTAGTTAATTACAGGAGGCTCTGTAAACAATTAACCAATTAAGCTGTAACCAATTAAGTTGTCTCTATATCTCACTTCTGTGTTCTACAAATGTTGTCAGATTATGTTGTTAACTGGAGTTTTCTGAATCTGTTTTGGTTCTGAGAGCTATATTGGAGATTGTTGCAAATCCTTTGTGTTTTGTTTTTACTTGCTGAAATAAACTCTGGTGAGTTTAAGTAGCCAAAGAATGTTCTTTCTTTTTAACTGAGTTTTATCTGTAACCTATTTATCTATCTATTTAGTCATCTAAATTTAATCAGAAAACTAAAGTCTAGTTTTATTTTGTAATATTCCTATGTCAACCAATTTAAATAGCTCTATTGAATATAGATGAATTAAGGATGGACACACTGAGAGTTAGAATGTTAGGTAGCCTTAAAAATATAGTGTAATCTGTTTCAAGATTGCAGATACTTATTTCAATGCAAATTCTATAGTCTCTTAAATTTATAGTTCAAAATTCAGATTTATACCAAGATTGTTCTTGGTTCAATATGAATAATTTTTTCTTCACTACAGTCTTGTAATAAACCACTACAGTCTTGTAACCATCCACCACATATTTTGCTTCATGATGTTAACCCAGTGTTTTTTATATGTACAATTTACTCTCAACATAAAGCATCGGATAATGAGAGGACAAAGAATAATTTCTACTCTAACAGTAAACAGGTGCATGTGGATTGCTTGATTAATAAATACATTATTGAACTGATTTGTATTGAGTTGAATCAAATTGAATTGTCAGTGATGTATAGTTTAAAAATATGAATGCTTAACGAGACAGCGATTCAGTCACAGTTTGCTAAGTTAATGAGAGAAAAGAAAATGCATTTCTTGTTGAATAAGCAATTTCTATTTTTAAAGCATGATGCATATTATTTTATTTTTTCCTTCTAGGTGCAAAGCTAAAGAGAAAGGAACATCATTTTAGAGAGCTTCTAAGACACATTAGGTTCAATAAACTAAGTGAGGGGTGGTAATCCTACATAAGCAACCAATGTCCATTTTTAACTTTAAGATTTCCATTAGTATTAAAGTTATCTTAAAAGCAACAAGACTGGCACATTACAATATTTCTGAAGGATAGGAAATAAATAAGAGCTGAAATAATGCAAAGTCCACTTTAGAACAAAGCAAAAAATAATGGTGCCTGTAGTAATAATCACAAAAGGAATATAATAGAGTTTATATTTATGTTAGGTAGTTTATCATATCAGCATCTGCTCTTACCAATAAATATGACAATAGATATGTATGCTGCCTTGGCCTTGTACAATATTTATCCTTACTTTTCACTGACTCAACAGTTTTTCAAATTTAAAGTCTTTATTTTTCATTGCATTTGCATACAGCTGTGCATTTTCTTTCCTCTGTTTACTATACATAGAAGCTGTTGGTTCAAATTATTTCTATTGTTAAATAATCTGTTAGATTTTAATTTATTTTAAGTAATCCAAAACATTAAGTCAATGTTTATTTATATTGAATATGAACTTTTATTAAACACTACAATTCGACAAAACAAAACATTTTAGAATAATATTATAGTCATCTTTGGAGCAATAACATTGTCTTCATTATTTAAATGATCCACCATGAAAGTAGTAAATATGAGGCACTTATATCACAACTTTATTAGGAACTCTTTATTGTTCTAAAGTAACTATATACAACTTCTTTTTAATAATATGGATATAGATTTAATATTAGGAAGCCTGGGGATAATTTGGTTATCTATCACCACAATTTTGCAATTTTGGAAACAGTGTGGTGATTTCTTGGTACAAGAATAAAACTATCTTTAGATGTTAAAGGAATTTTACAAATGTTTTTAAATTGTATGCTATTATGGCCTGAATGTGTTTCCCAAAGTTAATGTGTTACAATTTAATGACCAGTGTAATAATATTAAGAGGTGGGGCCTTTAAGTGTCATGAGATTGGAGTCCTCATGAATGGGATTAGGACTCTTATAAAAAGGTTTAAGGGAGCAGGTTAGCTCTCTTTTTTTTATTCTGTCATGTGAGAACACAGTGTTCATTCTTTTTTTGCTTTTCTGTTTCTTTCACCATGGGAGGACACAGTGATTGTCTTGTATGAAGTGTATAGAAACAAGGTGCTATCTTGGAAGTAGAGGACAGTCCTCATCAGACACTCAATCTGCCAGCATCTTTCTTCTGTGAAAATTAGATATATGTTACTGATAAACAACTCAATCTCAGGTATTTTGTTGTAATGACACAAAGGGAATAAAAGAGAAAATTGGTACTAAGGCATGGTTTATGGCTATAACAAATACTAAAATTGTGGAAACAGCTTTAAAGCTGAGCAATGGGCAGAGGCTGGAATAGTTTTGAAGTATAGGTTAGAAAAAGTTCATATTGCCAAGAATGGATTTTTAAGGGTGACTCACATGAGGGCTCACAAGAAGAGCTGCTCCCTCTTTTTAGAGAGGATCTAATGTTCATGATCAGAAGGATGATAGAAATATGGACAATAAAGGTAATTCTGATCTTAGACTGAATGAAGAATATCTCATTGGAAACTAAGAAAAAGGACATCCTTATTACAAAGTTGCTGAAGACTTGGGTGAATGATGTCTATGTCCTAGTACACATGCTCCTTGGCTTATAATGGGATTACATCTCAAAAATCCATCATAAATTGAAAATATTATAAAGTTTAAAATGTATTTAATACACTGAACCAACGAACACCATACCATTTCCTAGCCTACCTTAAAATGCTTAGTATACTTACATTTACTTACAGTTGAGCAGAATTAACTCATACAAAGCTTGTTTTATAAATAAAGTTCTTAATATCTTATTGAATATTATACTAAAAATGAAAAACAGAATGATTGTATGGGCACTTGAGGTATAGTTTCTACTGAATGCAGACCATTTTTGCAAAATCAAAAAATTGTAAAATCAAAAAATTGTAAGTCAAACCAACTTATGTTCAGGACTGTCTGCACTTTGTGGAAGGCAGAATATCAAGAGTGACAAACTAGGATATTTGTTGGAAGAAATCTCTAAACAAAATGCCTAGGGTGCTCCATGGCTTCTCTTGACCACCTATAGTAAGGTGCAAAAAGAGAAACAAGTTAATTTAAAAAATTTAAATTAAAAAAGCAGAGCCTAACAATTTGAAAAATTCTCAGCCTGGCCATGTAAAGAATAAAAAGATGTTCCTGAGAGAGAATTACAAAGAACATAGTCAAGCTGTCCTTTAAGTTTTTATTTATTTATTTTTTAAAGTACTTGTTATTTTTCTTTCCAACAACATTCAGTTAGTGCCAATAATATTTGTGTGATAAGGAGATTAATATGGAGATAAGAAAGCCAGATGCTATTCATCAGGACAGTGGAAGAATGATCCTACAAACATTTTGGAAATCTTTGAGTCTGCCACTCTCAAGACAGGCCCAGAGTGCCAGAGCCATGTAGGCAGCACAGTTTCGAGTGAGGGACTCACAGTGCCTGTGGGACCTTGGATCTTACTTCCCAGGGCCACCTCAAGTCTCTACAGTGCTGTTTGGCAACACCAGCTGTAGCTCAAGTGAGCCCAGGTGTGGCTTGAGCTGCTGCTTGGGAGGGCAAAGTAGTGAACTTTCTCAGCTCCACATGGCACTAACTCTGCAGGTGCACAGAGTGAAGGACCTATGAGGCCATGACTGCCTCCAACCAGTTTTCAAAGAAATCTCAGGGCCAAGGCAGAGAACTGCCAGAGAGTTGAGGCTATCACAGAGAGCACTTATTGAGGCAATACTTAGCACAGCCAATAGACTGAGGTAACTTAAGAGAGTACTCTCTAGGACTAGCAGAGTCATGGGTATGGAGCTGCTTGTTCGACTCCAAAACTATAGAGCCACCAATGTGTAACTCCATCCTGGGAAAAGCACAAGAACCAGACCCATGAAAACTGTAGCATGAGCTGTAGCCAGCAAAGCCATGAGGGCATGGTCTCCTGAAGCCTCAACCCTGCATGCCAGTGTGTCCAGAAGGTGGTATATGGAGTCAAAGAAAATTATTCTCCCATCTTTTGATTAAGTGTTGTTTGCTTTGTTAAGTCTTAGGCTACTTGAGATATGCTATTTCTTTCTTTCTGCTTTTTTTTTTTTAATTTTGAAATAGGCATGTATATTCTATTTTGGTCTCATCATTTTATCTTGGTAGCACATCACTTGTTTGATTTCACAGACTCACAGCTGGAGAGAAATTTGCCAGAGGATGCATTTTACATTGAGTCTCACCCATATCTGATGTAAATGAAACTCTGGACTTTAGACTTTTAAGTTCATGCTGAGATGAATAAAGATTTGGAAGCTATTGAGAAAGAATAATCATATTTTGCATGTAAGAGGGCCTGAATTGGAGGGTTCATGGTTGGAATGCTATGATCTTAATGTGTCTTTCAACATTTATATGTTGAAACTTAATGGTCAATTTGATAGTGTTAAGAGGTGAGGTCTTTAGGAAGTGATTTAAGACAGGACAGTGTCTGTCTTAATAATGGAAGTAGGATTCTCATAAAAGGGCTTAAGGGAACTCTTCCACAGTGTGAGGACACAGTGTTTATCCTCTTTTCCCTTTTCATCTTTTCTACCAGGTGAGGACACAACTATGGACAAAATTCCCTATGGAGAATGCAACAGTAAGGCAACCATCTTGGAGGCAAAGAACAGTCCTTACCAGAAACTGAACCTGTGAGCACCTTGATCTTGGACTTTCTAGTCTCCAAAACAATGATATATATATTTTTTTTTTTTTTTCTTCCAGAAAATACTACCCAATCTCATGCATTTTGTTAGAGCAGCACAAATGGGCTAAGGTGCTTTATTACAATTATTTGTTAAAGGGTTATATTAAAGAATATACCTATTATTTAAGCCCTGCTTTTGAAAGTGGCTGCTATTACTTTGAGGAACTCAAGGGCCATCTAGTTCATAATTGTGTGATAAAACTTGTTTTAAATGTAGGTTGAAGCTTATTTTGAATGTATATTGAAACTTGTTTTTAAAACTCTGATGTATGCTTGCTTTCCCGCCCAAGCCCAGTAATATACTTTTGGTAAACAAGTTCACATACCAAAAGAAAACCGCGGAGTCACAGTGCAGACCCTCTGGTCCCATTTCCTTCTCCACTCCCCTAGTAATCTCACATTCCAGATGTCCCAACCGGTTCCACCCAGCCCGCCTGACCACTGATGGTCAGCCGCCATCAGCCAAGACCCGCGACCATACAAACCAACCAATACCAAACTCCCCCGTACCCAGTAGGAGAAATTACCCAATCATGTGCCAACAAGTTTAAAGTTCTTTCCCCTCCCTTGTAACTGTGTATATAAGCTGCTTGCTGTGCTGGGTCAGGGCTCTCATTCCTGTACTGCTGCGCCGGTTATGGACATGAGCCCAGACTCGAGCCTGAATAAAGACCCTCGTGTGATTTGATCGGAGCTGGCTCTTTGGTGGTCTCTCAGAATCAGGATTCGGGTACAACATTTGGGGGTTTGTCTGGGATCCCAGAGACCCCCCCAAGACACCCCCAGCCCGGAGGGTCCCGGCGCCGGCAGGTGAGTGCACTCATTCCTCTGTCTATCAGCGCGTATCTGTATTATCCGTAGGAATTCTACTCTGTATTCGGGTCGGCATTGGCTTCAGTGGACACGCTGACGGGCGTGTCGCGTGGACGTGGGAGACGTCCTGCAGCCCCATCTGGAGGACAAAGTCCTCATCTGTGAGGAAAATCAGTCGCCTAGGGGCACGGACTTACCCTCAGCTCAGTTTTACTTTTGTCTCCACAGCCACAGAAAACCACACTTTATGTTGGTAGCTTCGTTTTGTCTGTTGTGTTTGTGATTGTGTTATTGTGGACGGAAAACATGGGACAGACGCTGACCACCCCTCTAACCCTGATGACTGACCACTTTTCAGATGTAAAAGAAAGGGCTCATAATCTGGGTGTAACCATTCACAGGAAAAAGTTTCAAACCCTCTGCACGTCTGAATGGCTGTCCTTCAATGTAGGATGGCCGCCAGAGGGCATTTTCTCACTAAGTTTTGTTTTGCAGGTTAAGCATGTTATCTTTCAGGACTGACGTCACGTCCGCCCGGATCAGGTGCCTTACATCCTCGTATGGCAGGATGTAATTAATAACCCCCCCCGTGGGTCAAATCTTTTATTCCACCTCAAACAGGGCCGACGCTCAGAGTCCTGGCCTCACAGTAGACAAAGCCCGGCAGGCCCACAGAAACCCAAAGGTCAACTAAAACCCCTCTTTACCCAGTCCTGCAGGACACAGAGCCTGAGGATTTACTTTTCCCTCCTCCCTATCATGATATCCCTTCGGCTCCCCTGGCACCTAGAGAGGGCGCCGTTGGGGGCCGGGCCCCTGTTCCACAGGCGGAGGAGCCCCCATGCGGACCAGTGGCGGGACCATGGGGACACACCAATCAGGCAGCCCCAGCCCCAAATATGAGACCCGCCAACTCCACTGTGCTCCCCCTCCGTGCAATGGGGCCTCCGGATGAAACTGGAGAACAGCCCCTGCACTATTGGCCGTTCTCCACGTCTGATTTGTACAACTGGAAAACCCAAACCGCCAAATTTTCTGATAATCACAAAGATTTAACTGACTTGTTAGAAAGCATTCTCTTTACCCACCAACCCACCTGGGATGATTGCCAAATGCTTTTAAAGGTTCTCTTCACCATGGAGGAAAGAGAACGCATTCAGATGGAAGCCTGGAAATTGGTTCTGGGGGAGGACAGACAACTGACCCAGAATCCAGATTTCATCAATGCAGCCTTTCCCCTGTCCCGCCCTGCTTGGGACTTTAATATGGCAAAAGGTAAGGAGAGGCTCCAGGTCTATCGCCAGACTCTAATGGCAGGTCTCAGGGCTGCAGCACGCAAGCCCACTAATTTGACCAGAGTATATGATGTTAGGCAGGATAAGGATGAGAGTCCGGCAGCTTTTCTGGGGAGAATTAGGGAGGCCTTCAGGCGGTACACTCCTATGAATCCAGAAGCACTGGAGACTAGGGCAGTCATTATAATGGCTTTTGTCAATCAAGCTGCCCCAGATAGTAAAAGGAAGTTGCAGAGGGTAGAGAGGTTAGGAGAGAAAAGCCTTCAAGACTTACTAATAGTGGCTGAAAGAGTATACAACAGCCGAGAAAGCCCAGAGGACCAGCAGACCAGAATAAACAACTGCCAGACTCACAACTTAGCCAAAATCCTGCTGGCCACCACCACCAATGACCCCCAGGAGAAACAGAGATGCCTCAAAAAACTGGCCGTGGAGCCAGGTAAGGAGGGCAGTTGTCAAAAGGGTTGCCGCAACTTAAACAGAAACCAGTGTGTGTACAGCAAAGAAGAGGGTCATTGGGTGAAAGACTGTCTCAAGAAACACCCTAATCCCAGGGATCCAGGAGATAAGCTACACATCCTAAACCTGGGGGAAACCCTATACCCTGAGGACTGGGGGGTCAGGGTTCGGAGCCCCTTCCCGAGCCCAGGGTAATTCTTAATGTGGAGGGGCAACCAATGCAATTCCATGTGGACACAGGAGCACAGCACTCTATCCTACTACAACCACATGGAAGGGTATCAGACAAGATTTCGTGGGTGCAGGGGACCTCAGGCACTAAGCCGTATCCATGGACCACCCAAAGGACAGTGGACTTTGGCATGGGCCGAGTGTCTCACTCCTTTATAGTCATCCCTGAGTGCCCATACCCCCTGTTAGGCTGAGACCTACTCACCAAAATGGGAGCTCAAATCAGCTTTCACCCAGAGGAGACAAAGATTTTAAACAAAAATGGACATCCTATCCAGGTGCTCACTATAAGCCTGGAGGATGAGTATCATCTCCTCCAAAGGCCACTACCACCAATGGATGATATGAACTGCTGGCTACAGAGTTTTCCCCAAGCATGGGCAGAACAGGGGAACGGGACTAGCCAAGCACCGGCCGGAAGTGTTTGTAGAACTGAAACTGGGTGCCTATCCGGTCAGGGTGCAGCAGGACCTGATGATCCTGACTGCACGGGAAGGTATAGCCCCTCACATCTGGTGGTTATTAAGTGCAGGGGTGCTGTGACCCTGTCAGTCAGCCTGGAACACTCCCCTGCTGCCGGTGCAAAAACCAAACTCAGGTGAATATAGGCCAGTTCAGGATTTATGAGAGGTAAACCGGCAAGTAATGGACATACACCCTACAAACCCCTACACCCTCCTCACCACTCTACCCCCAACCAGGACATGGTATACTGTGCTGGATTTAAAGGATGCCTTTTTCAGTTTGCCCTTGGCCCCAAAAAGCCAGGACATCTTTGCCTTCGAATGGACGGATTCAGAAAAGGGTATCAACGGCCAGCTCACCTGGACACGACTGCCTCAAGTATTCAAGAATTCACCCACCATTTTCAACAAGGCACTGCAGGAGGATTTGGGTGAGTTTTGTACAAAGTACTCCAACCTGACTCTGTTACAGTATGTAGATGATATCCTGCTGGCAGCTGAGGACCGAGACACATGTCTGCAAGGCACCAAGGACTTGTTACAAATTCTGGGCACCCTGGGGTACCGTGCCTTGGCAAAAAAGGCACAAATCTGCAGAATGGAGGTGAGCTATCTGGGATACAAAATAAAAGATGGGCAGAGATGGCTAACGGATGCTAGAAAGGAAACTGTTCTAAGAATTCCACCGCCACAAAATGTCCACCAGGTACGCAAATTCCTGGATTCAGCGGGGTTCTGCTGCTTGTGGATTCCGGGGTTCACTGAGTTGGCTAGACCACTATATGAAGCCACTAAAAATAAGCAAGACTTTGTTTGGATGGAGGCCATGAACCAATCTTTTAATAACCTCAAACAAGTGTTACTCTTGGCCCTGGTCCTTGGGTTACCTGATTTAACAAAGCCGTTTCATCTGTATGTGGATGAGCTGAAAGGGGTCACAAAGGGGGTCCTATTACAACAGCTAGGCCCCTGGAAAAAGCCCATAGCATACCTCTCAAATAAATTAAATCTTGTAGCAGCTGGATGGCCCCCATGTTTGAAAATCATTACGGTCAGTCACCACTATGGTCAAGGATGCTGACAAAATAACCATGGGTTAAGAACTGTATGTCAGGACAACCCATGCCATAGAGGGGGTGCTCAAACAGCCACCAGATCAATGGATAAGTAATGCCCACTTGACTCACTACCAGGGCTTGCTCCTAGATCCTGTTAGAATTCTGTTCCAGACCCCCACCTCCTTGAATCCAGCCACGCTTCTCCCCAACCCAGACTGGGAGGACCCCTCCACGACTGTCAAGAAATCCTGGCCCAGGTGCTTGGGGAGAGAGCCGACCTCCAGGATCAGCCCTTGCCTGATGTGGATAACACCTGGTACACAAATGGCAGTAGCTTCGTCCAGAATGGAACAAGGTATGCGGGGGCAGCCGTAACCACAGAGACTGAAACTGTCTGGGCAGAACCATTAGTGGCCTGAACTTCTGCCCAATGGGCTGAGTTGATCATGCTAACCAAAGCGCTGACTATGGGAGCTGGCAAACGGATAAACATTTATACGGACAGCAGGTATGCGTTTGCCATGGTTCATGTACATGAAGCCATTTACAGAGAAAGGGGGTTCCTAACGGCAGAAGGAAAAACTATCAAAAACAAAGCTGAAATCCTCGAACTGCTACAAGTCCTCTGGCTACCTAAGGCATTAGCCATCATCCATTGTTTGGGACACCAGACAGTGGACATGCCGGTACCAGGGGAAACCGCTTGGCTGACCTAAAAGCAAAGGAGGCAGCCATGTCTGTAAATCATGTCCTAGTAACTACGTTACCAGACCCAGGGGCACCAGAGTTGCCAGACGACCCCAAATACACAGAAGAAGTCTTAAATTGGATCAAACGTCAACCTATGGTACAATACTTGCATGGCTGGTGGAGGGCAGCAAACTGCAGTGTAATCTTACCAGAAAAATTAGGACAACAGCTCCTCATAAAAATACATAGAAGTACTCATATGGGAACAAAAAATTGGGAGACTTGATACGACATGCTAAAATAACCATCAAAGACTCGCAATCTAAAATTGAACAGATCGTGGCCAAGTGCTACACTTGTCAAGTAACAAATGCCTCTTCACACAAATCCAACCTGGGAACCAGACTCCAAGGTAACAGGCCAGGAGCGTACTGGGAGGTAGACTTCACTGAGATAAAACCAGGAAAATATGGTTACAAGTATTTACTGGTGTTTATAAACACTTTTTCAGGCTGGACTGAAGTATTTCCTATAAAACATGAAATGGCACCAATAGTGGTAAAGAAACTCCTGGAGGACATTATGCCAAGGTATGGTTTTCCCATCCAAATAGGGTCAGACAAAACCAGGTTTTGTTTCTAAGGTAACACAGGGAATAGCTCAGGTTCTTGGGGCAGATTGGAAGTTACACTGTGCATACGGGGCCCAAAGTTCAGGACAGGTAGAACACATGAATAGAACGTTAAAAGAGACCTTGACTAAATTAGCCCTGGAGACTGGCGGGGACTGGGTGGCTCTCCTCCCCTTCGCCCTTTATAGGATGTGCAATTCTTCCTATAAAATGGGCCTCACGCCCTTTGAAATCATGTTTGGCATTCCCCCACCTATTGTTCCAAATTTAAAACCTGAAGTACTTTTTGAATTTGATGACGAACAACCCCTTTTTTCCTTGCAAGCACTGCAAAAAGCACATGAGCGGGTGTGGGCTGCATTAAAGGCCCGCTACGAATCTGGGCCACCCCCGGAACCACACTGCTTCCGCCCGGGTGACTGGGTGTACATCCATAGACATCAACACCAGTCGCTCCAGCCATGTTGGAAAGGACCCTACGCCATAATCCTGACCACGCCCACCACATTCAAAGTGGACGGAATCGTCCCGTGGGTCCACTACACCCATGCCTGGCCGGAAGACCCCCTCGCTGTGTTGGAAGACTACATACCAGACTGGAAAAGCATGCCGGACAAGGACAATCCCCTAAAGCTAAGATTGCGCCACTCTCACTTACCCCCATAATGCTAATATTATGTATATCGTGTTTTCTGTGTAGTGTCATAGCCAACCCGAACCCACACCAACCCCAAATTCTAACATGGCAGGTTATAGACCTCTCCACTAACGACATCATCTGGCAGGCTTCAAAAGTAGCCCCCCCAACACATGGTTCCCAACCATGACTGGGGACTTAACACAGTTCTACCATACTGCCACCATACAATAGAAATTAACCCATGGAGGCCCTGACGGAAGGTACTGGTACTTTTATGTGTGCCCGGGGCATGACAAAGATAAGAACTGTAGAGATGTCACTGAGTACTATTGCCCCAGCTGGTCCTGCATCTCCATGGGGTTCATAAATTGGAGCCCTGCTAAGTCCAGTGATATGATAAAGGTACAGAGGGCAGGTACCCCCAATATCCATCAAAGATGTAATCCTGCCCAGGGCCAGCGCTGCAACCCCATAACTATAAGCTTTACTGAAAAGGGCAGAAAAGCTCAAGGCTGGGAAATAGGAAAAACGTGGGAACTCAGATTGTACAACCCGCAGCATGCAGGGAATACAGATCCCGGAGGTTCCTTTATGATTAGAGTAACCTCTCAAACCCCTAGTCAAAAAACCCTCAACATGGGACCAAATTCAGCTCTAGCACCTAAACACAGACCAGTTGTTATACCAAACCTCAGGCCCTGGACCACCGCATCCACCCCCTTAGCTACTGCGTATACAGATTCTAAAGCCACTACAGCTGTCCCCGACTCCATAGGGGCCAATATACTTATCTCTGACTCCACACCCACCCCACCAGTACTGTACCAACATCCTTTCTGGCACTTGTTAAATCGAGCCTACCTGTTTCTTAACGCAATCAAACCAGAATTCACTCAGTCATGCTGGTTATGTTATAACATCCAGCCCCCCTATTATGAAGGAATTGCAGTAATGGGAAACTATACAACCAAGCATGATTCCAATTCTTATAGATGGCAGCCAGCAACCCAGGAACTCACTCTCCAGTCAGTAACAGGCCAAGGATTATTCATAGGCCGCCCCGCCCAGAGTTTCAGTCCCTATGCAACATTACACTACCTGTATCTAGCCTAGATTACCACCTGCCCCCTGAAAGTAGCTGGTGGGCCTGTTCTACAGGCTTAACCCCTTGCTTCCACAGGCAGGTCCTAAATCAGACCCAACAAGGCTTCTGAATTCTAGTCCAATTACTTCCAAAAATTCTCTACCACTCTGATGAAGACATACTCCGGTGGTTCAGCACAGAAGCCCACCAGAGAAACAAAAGAAAACCAATCACCACCCATTTCCCTGGCAGTCCTCTTTGGGCTCGGACTAACAGGAGCAGGGACAGGTATTGCCTCCCTAGCCACACAGAGCTACCAATATAATAGCCTTAGGGCAGCCATAGACCTAGACAGTGAAAGAATTGAAGCCTCCATCTCCCATCTCCAGGAATCCCTAACCTCCCTATACAAGGTAGTCCTACAGAATCGTAGAGGGCTGGACTTATTATTCCTACAGCACGGTGGAACATGTGCCGCTTTGGGGGAGGAATGTTGTTTCTACACAGACCACTCGGGCGTTGTCAAGGAGTCCATGGCCAAAGTAAGGGAAGGACTGGCTAAACGGAAAAAAGAACGAGAACAACAACAAAGTTGGTTTGAAACCTGGTTTAACCACTCTCCATGGCTAACTACTCTAGTATCCACCTTAGCTGGCCCCCTAATCATTTTGCTACTCCTTCTCACCTTTGGGCCATGCATTGCTAACAAACTTGTAGCCTTTGTCAAGGACCAGATCAGCACCATACAACTTATGGTGCTCAGACAGCAGTACCAGCCGGTAGGCGCCCACACTCAAAACATTTGTATAGACCCATGATTGGGTTCCTTTTTAAGGATCCTCTGAGAGGGGGAAATGAGGAGCTCAAGGGCCATCTAGTTCATAATTGTGTGATAAAACTTGTTTTAAGTGTACGTTGAAGCTTATTTTGAATGTATATTGAAACTTGTTTTTAAAACTCAGATGTATGCTTGCTTTCCCACCCAAGCCCAGTAATATACTTTTGGTAAACAAGTCCACGTACCAAAAGAAAACCACGGAGTCACGGTGCAGACCCTCTGGCCCCATTTCCTGCTCCATTCCCCTAGTAATCTCACATTCCAGATGTCCCAACCGGTTCCACCCACCCTGCCTGACCTGTTGATGGTCAGCCGTGGTCAGCCACAACCTGAAACCATACAAACCAACCAATCCCAAATACCCCCGTACCCAGTAGGAGAAATTACCCAATCATGTACGAACAAGTTTAAAGTTCTTTCCCCTCCCTTGTAACTGTGTATATAAGCTGCTTGCTGTGCTGGGTCGGGGCTTTTGTTCCTGTACCGCTGCGCCGGTTACGGACATGAGCCCAGACTCAAGCCTGAATAAAGACCCTCGTGTGATTTGATCGGAGCTGGCTCTTTGATGGTCTCTCAGATTCAGGATTTGGGTACAACAGCTTATTATTAGTTTTCAAATCTAATAAATTGGTTAAAGATATTGTAATAATTTAGTAGGGCTGCTCTGACAAAGAACTACAAACTGGTCAGCTTAAAACAATAGAAATTTGTTCTCTCATAGTTCTGGGGCTAACAGTATAAAATCAGTTTGTCAGCTAGGACATTCTCTCTCTGAAGCCTCTAGGGCAGACTCCTTCCAAGCTTTTCTCTTAGTTTCTTGTGTTACCAGCAATTCTTGGCATTCACAGGCTTACAGGCACATCAATTCAAACACTACCTCCATTATCATGCAGCATTCCCCTTGTGTGTCCTCCCTATGCCTCATCTCTTCTTCTTGTAAGTGCAGCATACCATTGGATTAAAGGCCTACTTAACTTTGGTATCACCTCATCTTAACTAATTACATCTGTGACAACTAACTCTATTTCCAAATAAGGTCACAGCCTCAGATTCCAGGGGTTAAGATTTCAATGTAGTTTTGTCAAGGAGAGGAGAGAAGTACAACATAATATAAGCATATATTTAATTTTTTTTGATTTTTTGAGGGACAGTTGACCAAAAAAAGTACATATTTAAATGTACAGTGTGATAATTTGATATATGTATACATTGTGAAAAAAGCACCACAACAAAATTGACACATCCACCATCACACATAGTTATCATTTTGTGCACATGTGTGGTGATGACACTTAAGATCTAATCTCAACAAATAACTAAGTACCACATGTTCTCACTCATAAGCAGACCCTGAAGATTTACCATATATACTATAAGAAAGGAATTGACAATAGCCGGAAACTGCCAGGGGAGGGAAGAGGACACATAACATCTCTAAGGGTACCGGATCTCAAACCAGGTGAAGTGGGGACCAGAGGGAGGCCCAAACTTTACCTGTATGATGATCATTTGTATACCTAATCCTGAATTGTATCCCATCTTTAAAATAAAGTTTTAAGGGCAATGCCTTCGGGTCCCCTCCCACTGTCGGAGTTTTCTGTCCTCTTAATAAATCCTGCTTTCTAAAATAAATAATAAATAAAGTTTAAAAAAATCTAATCTCTTAGTAAATTTTAATTAAGCAATCAGTATCATTAACTATCGTCACCATTCTGTACATTAGACTCTCATTACTTATTCATTTTTTCTTTTTTTTTTTTTTGAGTTGGAGTCTCACTCTGTCGCCCAGACTGGAGTGCAGTGGCCACTCCCGGCCACCGCAACCTCGACCCGCTGGGCTCCAGCGCTCCTTCCACCTCAGCCTTCCGAGTAGCTGGAATTACAGGCATGCACTACCACGACCGTCTGATTTTTTTATTTATTGTAGAGATGAGGTCTCGCTGCCCGGGCGGGTCTTGAACCCGGCGGGCTCAGGCAATCCACTCACCTCAGCCTCCCAAAGGTGCGGGATTACAGGCTGAGCCACCGAACCCAGCTACTTATTCATTTTTAACTGAAAGTTTATATTCTTTAACCAACATGTCCTCCTTTTCCCAACCCTCCAGCCCCTATCAACTACTGTTCTGCTTTTTGCTTTTACAAGTTCAACTTTCAGACTTTGCTAATTTCTAGCCATATGACTTTGGAAAATTACTTTCTCTATGTATGTGTTCATATCAATAACACTGAAATAATGTTAATAACAACATAGTACTCCCCTAATAAATTTGTTGAAAAAATTAAATTAATTAATTAATATGAAGTGTTAAGAGGCTGTTAGACCATAACAGGTATTTCAAAATTGTTAATGATGATGACCATCACGATCATGACCATGAAGGAATATTTCCCTTGACTGTGCTTGCAAAGTGCTCCTTCACAGATTAAACTTCAAAAGATTTTTGCAAAAGTGGAAGAAGATACAAGATTTCTGAATCTCTCTCTTAGTTTACAGAAGACTGTGTTATTGAATACAGAATGTGCACCTTTTACTTTGTATTATTAGTATTTGTCTTAGAGTCAGGGTTTTGTTCTCTGTCATCCAGGCTGGAGTACAGTGGCATAATCATGGCTGTCTGCCATCTTCACTTCTTGGGCTCAGGTGATCCTCTGACTTTACCCTCCCTGGTAGTAGCTAGGACTAGGGACCCATGCCACTACACCCTGCTAATTCTTTTTTTTTTTTTTTTTGATAGAGATGGGATCTCACTATGTTACTCAGGCTGGTCTCAAACTCCTGGCTTCAGGCAATCTTGATGGGATTACTGGTGAGAGCAACCAAGCCCAGCCACAGAATTTGTGCTTTTTGAGTCCTTCTAGCTTTAAGATCTGGGAAGCCACTTCTTTCTCTTGACAAATAATGATCACAATCTACATATTTTTATTTATTTGTTTGTTTATTTTTTTAAGTTGGAGTCTCACTCTGTCACCCAGGCTGGGGTTCAATGGCACACTCACAGCCACCCTAGTGTCCACCTGCTGGGCTCAGGTGATCCTTCCGCCTCACCCTTCCAAGTAGCCGCAACTACAGTCACCACGCTCGTGTAATCTTTTGATTTATTGTAGTGATGAGGTCTCTGCCAGGTTGCTCAGGCTGATCTCAAACCCATGGGCTCAGGTAGTCCCCTAACCTCAGCCTCCCAAAGTGCTGGGATTAAGGCCTGAGCCACCCAATCAGCCTGTTTTATTATTTATTTTATTTTTATTTTTATGTTATTTTATTTTAGGAATGTGGGGAACAAGTGAGTATTAACTACATAAGCAGGCTGCAAGCAGGTAAGATTGGGCTTCTCACTGGTCCTCAATCCCCCTGGTAATGACCCAAGTAGCTTTTGTGTTGTCACATAGTCCCCACTCTCCTCCCAAACTCTCTTGCCTGCCAGTGTCCAGTGATTGCTTATCCCTCCTTTGCGCCAATGTGACTAATGTTCAAAACCTACTTATGAGTGGAATATGCAGTATTCAGTTCTTGGTTCCTATGACGGTTCACTTAATATGATAGTCTCCAACTCCTTCCAAGTTGCTGCAAAATCCATGATTTTGTTCTTTTTTATGGCTGCATAATACTCCATCCTGAATATGTACCATGTTTTCTTTATCCAGTCTACTTTTCATGGGCAGCAGGGTTGGTTCCATGTTTTCGCTATTGTGAATAGTGCAGCAATAAACATACATGTGAAGGTCGACTCTTTTGTAGAATGATTTATGTTCCTCTTGGTATATTCCTAGGAGAAGGATTGTTGGTTCATATGGAAGGTCAATTTTTAGTTCTTTTAGGAATCGTCACACTGTTTTTCATAGAGATTGAACTAGTTTGCACTCCTACCAACAGTATAGAAGTGTTTCCTTCTCACTGCACCCATGCCAGCATCTGTTTTTTGTTTTTGTTTTGGCTTATTAACGATAGCCATCCTTACTGGAGTTAGTTGGCATCTCATTGTAGTTTTGATTTGCATTTCTCTGATGATTAGTGAGGCTGAACAATTTTTCATGCCTGTTGACTGCTTGTATGTTGTTTTTGGAGAAATGTCTGTTCATGTCCTTTGCTCACTTCTTAATGGGGTTATTTGTTGTTTGTTTTTTTATTTGTTTTCCTTTCACCTCATTTGAGTTTCTGGTAGATCCTGGATGTTAGGCCTTTGTCAGATGCATAATTTGCAATTATTTTTTCCAATTCTGTGAGTTCTCTCCTCAATCTCTTGAGGTTTTCTTTTGCTGTGCAAAGGATTTTCACTTGATTAGGTCTCACTTGTCTATCTTAGCTTATATGGCATTCATTTTGGGGCCTTGGTCAAGATTTGATTGCCTACTCTGATGTGTATAAGGGTGTTTTCTATGCTTTCATCTAGGATTCTTATAGTTTGAGGTTTATATTTCAGTATTTGATCCATTTAGTGTTGATTTTTGTCTATGGTGATAGGTAGGGGTCCAGTTTTATTCTTGTGCATGTGGTCAGCCAATTTTCCCAGGACCATTTGCTAAATATGGTCTCTTTTCCCCAGTGAGTGTTATCGATGGCTTTGTTGAAGATGAATTGGTTGAGAGACTGTGTTTTTGCTTCCAGAATTTCTGTCCTGTTTCATTAGTCAATGTGCCTATTCTTGTACCAATAGCAGGATGTTTTGGTTACTGAAGCCTTGTAATAAAGTCTGGAAGTGTGATACCTCCTGTTTTGTTCATTTTACTGAGGATTGCTTTGGCTATTTGTGCTTTTTTGTTTCCATATGAATCTCTATATTGTCTTCATTTCTGAAATTAGCCAACTCTGCTTATACTTTCTATGACTCTGGTGAGTTTTGCTTCTTGATTCTCTCTCTTTATTTAGCCATCAAGTCTCTGAGTTCTGTGACTGTCATCTGGTGAAGATCCTTTGAGAGAAATTCCATTGTTTGTGCTCCAATAGCTGTTATTTTTCAGATGCTGTCTCTTTAATACTCTGTGGGCTGTCTATTTTTTGTTGTTGATTTTTCCTCATTTCAGACAAGCCTCTTTTCTCTGTCTGAAATTTCCTTTGTTTTGTTTTAGTTTAGTTTAGTTTGTTTGGTTTTTGTAGTTAGTCACTGACCCTCTGTTCTAGGACTCTTTCTGTGGTTCAACATAAGTAGCTCAGTGAGAAAGGAAGGGGCATTCACTTTTGCTCCTTGCTCCTCCCTGTGGCAAGTTTCTTTCTTTCTTTCTTTCTTTCTTTTTTTTTTTTGAGTTGGAGTCTCACTCTGTCGCCCAGACTGGACTGCAGTGTCCGCTCCTGGCCACCGCAGTCTTGACCCTGCTGGGCTCTGGCGATCCTTCCACCTCAGCCTTCCAAGTAGCCGGAATTATGGGCATGCACTACCACGCCCGGCTGATTTTTTTGATTTATTGTAGATATGAGGTCTCGCTGCCCAGGCAGGTCTCGAACCTGCGGGCTCAGGCAATCCACTCACCTCGGCCTCCCAAAAGTGGGGGATTACAGGCTGAGCCACCGAGCCTGGCTGGCAAGTTTCTTAACTTCTAGCCCTCTGGGGCAAGAGGTTAAAGGGCTGGGCTCCCATCAGCTGTCTGCAGTTCATAGCCTAGAAGACTTATCTCTAAGAAAGTGTTTGGGTATTTTTCATATCATTCCCTACCCGTTAAAGTCCCATCTCTGCTCTTAGGAGAAAAATGATTTCCCTGTCAGAGGAAGGGATCCACCCTGTAGTCATGCAGGGCTGGGAAGTGATTCTTTCTGATTTGACAGGGAAGAGAGCCACCATCAGTTAGTGGTGGGTACCAGCTGGGTTCACTCTGCAAGTGGGCTTTCCCTGAATGGGAGCAGCTGCCAGGCTCCACTGGGAAGCCACACTCGTGGTGACTGACCAGGACAGCTTTTGTTCCCTGTTTCACTTGGGTTCTCGATGTCCACTTCTGTGCCCTGACCAGGGTTTCTCCCACAGAAGACTAATGCCTCACACACATCAGTGAGGGGGTGAGCCAACTCACAGCATCTTAGAATCATTCACCCACTGTCCTTCACTGGGCAGGGCTTCAGTTTCTGTATGAATATGGTACAGTGGAGGATGGAGCACCGAGATTTCCATGTCTGTCATCACTTTTTGGTCTCTGTGTTCAAAGAGACCTTTGCTGGGTGCAGGGTACTTCACATGTCAAAAGTGTTCAAAGTGTCTCTGACTATCACAACTGGATCCCTACTCTCTGCCTTATTCAGCAAGAGAGATACTACTCTGCTGCTTCATGGTGGCCATCTTAGATCCTCCCCCGACATTTAAAACAGTAAACCATTTTATCTGGTTCCTTGAAGACAGATAATGCTGAGTCTTCCAATAATGATCAAAATTACTAGTTTTGATAAATTATCTTACCTTTCTAAGAATATTATACAAAAAGCATTGCCTGTATTTGTGGGTAGAAAAATTTACTTTTAGAATGACTTTACTGATACAGAGCTAATTGCTAAAAATAAATAAGTCATATTCTCATTTGCACTACTTCCAAAGTAATACATTTTAAAAATAAAAATTCTTATGATTATAACATTGATGAGAAAAGAGGAAATATAAAGAACAATTAATGATAAAATTTTTTATTTGTTATTTTAAAAATGTGGAGCACAATTTAGAATGAGGTACATAAGTGATCATCTTACAGGTAAAGTTTGGGCCTCTCTTTGGTCCCTACTTTGCCTGGTTTGAGATCAGCTTCTCTTACTGATATTATGTGCCTCCCTTTGGCAGTTTTCAACTACTGCCAATCCCTTTCTTATAGTACTATGATAAATGTTTAAGGTCTATTTGAGAAGATGTGGTACTCAGTTCATTGCTTCTGTGATAGATCACTGGGTATTATAGACTCTAGCTCCATCTAAGTTGCTGCAAAGTCCATAATTCTGTCCTTCTTTGTGACTGTGTAATATTCCATCGTGTATACATACCACCTTTTTTTTCCTACCCAATCCACTTTTGATGCACAACACAATTGGTTCCATGTTTTTGCTATTGTGAATAATGCTGCAGTAAGCATGCATATGCAGGTATCTTTTTAATAGAATGATTTGAGTTCCTATGGATACATTCTCAGAAGGGGGATTTCTGGGTAGTATGGAAGGTTGTTATTTAGATCTTTTAGGAATCACCACACCATTTTCCACAGAGGTTGTACTAGTTTACATTCCCACTAACAGTGTAGAACCATTCCCTATACCCTGCATTCTCTCCAGCATCTGTTGTTTGTTTTTGCTATTGATGGGGCATCCTGACTAAAGTAAGGTGATATCTAAGTGTGGTTTTAATTTGCATTTCATTGATGATTAGTGAGACTGAGCATTTTTTCTTGTATCTGTTGACTGCTTATATGTATACTTTTGAAAATTGTCTATTCACATCTTTTCCTCATGTTTTAATTAGGCTTTTTTTTTGTTTTGTTTTGTTTTGTTTTTCCTTTTGGCATGTCTGTAGATCCTAGATTTTAGGCCTTTGCCAGATATACAGTTGGCAAATATTTTTTCTCAACCTGTGAGCTGTATCCCCAGTCTCTTGATGGTTTCTTTGGCTTTGCAGAAGCTTTTCAGTCTGATGGGGTCCCTCTTGTGTATCTTATCTCTTATATCATGGGTTTTCTGTGTTTTGATCAGGAATTGGTTGCCTATTTCAATTTCCGTAAGGATGTGTCCTGTATTTTCTAAGATTCGTATAGTTTGTAGTTTTACATTTAATTATTTCATCTGTCTAGAGTTGATTTTTGTGTATGGTGATAAGTAGGGGACCTATTTCAATCTTCTGCATGTGGTCAGCCAGTTTTCCTAGCACCATTTACTGAATAAGTTCTCCTATTCCTAGTGGTTATAGATAGAGGCTTTGTCAAAAATGAGTTGGTGAGGAATTGAGGTTTTGCTTCCAGAATCTATCCATTCCATTGGTCAATATGCCTGTTCTTGTATAATACCAGGTTGTTTTGTTTATTGTAGTTTTACAGTAAAGTTTAAAGACTGGAAGTGTGATATCTCCTGCTCTGTTTCATTTACTAAGAATTGTTTTGGCTGCTCATGATTGTTTATGTTTCCATATGAATTTCTAGATTTTTGTTTCCAGGTCTGAGAAGAATGATGATGGCAATTTAATGGGTATTGCATTGAACCTGTGGATTGTCTATGGTAAGATGGACATCTTAACAATGTTGATTCTTCCAACCCATGAGCATGGAATATTTTTCCGTTTGTTTGCGTCTTTGATTACTTTGAGCAGTGTTTTCTAGTTTTTGTTGTAAGTTTTTTCACTTCTCTAGTTAGGAAGATGTCAAGGAATTTCTGGGTTTTTTGTGGCTATTGTGAATGGGATTTTGCTTTTTATGTGGTTTTCTGCCTGTTTGTTGATGTATAAAAATGCAACTGTCTTTTGCACGTTTACTTTGTACCCTGAGACTTTGAAAAGTCCTTTATCAGTGCAAGGAGGATTTTGGCAGATTGCCTTGGGTTTTCATGGTATGGGATCATATCATCGGCAAAGACGGATAATTTAACTTCCTTTTTTACTATTTGGACAGCCCTAATTTTCTTCCTTTGTCTGATTGCTCTAGCTAGGACTTTCAACACTATGTTGAACAGGAGGGATGGGAGTCGGCATATTTGTCTTGTTCTGGTTTTCAGGGAAAATGGTTTCAATTTCTATCTGTTTAGCAATATGTTGGCTGTGGGTTTATTGTAGATGGCTCTTACTATTTTGAGGTACATTCCATCTATGCCTAGGTGTTTGAGAGTTTTTATCAAGAAGGAATACTGGATTTTATCAAAAGCTTTTTATGTATCTAATGATATAATCATGTGGTTCTTGTTTTTATATCTGGTGTATTTAATTACATTTATGGTTTTGTGGATGTTGAATCAGCCCTGCATCCTGGGGATGAAGTCTACTTGGTAATGATACATGGTTTTTTAAATGTGTTGTTGGATCCAATTTGCTAGACTCTTGTTGAAAATTTTTACACCTATGTTCTTCAGGGATATTAGCCTATAGTTCTTTTTATTTGTTGCATCTTTACCTAGTTGGTGTATCAGTGTCATGTTAGCTTCATAAATTATTTGAGGAGTGTTCCACCATTCTTGATTATCTGAAATACTTTCAGGTATCAGCTTCTCCTTGTATGTTTTGTAGAAGTCCACTGAAATGCCATCTGGTCCAGGGCTTTTATTTAGTTATTTACTTTATAGGTAGTTTTCTTATGCTAGAGTTCATTTCCTGCATTGTAATTGTTCTATTTAGTGTCTTGATTTCTTCTTGTTTCAATCTTGGGAGCTTGTATGATGTCAGAATGTTCTTCATTTCATTTAGGTTTTCAAGTTTGTTTCATACAGGTGTGTATAGTAATCTCTGATAATCTTTTGTATTCCTTTGAGGTCAGTTGTGACTTGAATTTTTACATTTCTGATTGTGTTTATTTCTCTCTCTCTCTCTCTCTCTCTCTCGTTCTTTATCATTATGGCTAGGAGTCCTCAATGTTGTTTATCCTTTCAAATAACCAGTTGCTTTTTTTTACTTTGTTGATTTTTACTATGATATTTTTGTCTTCTATGTCCTGTGTTTTGGCTTTTATTTTGGTGATCTGGATTCTTCTGCTGAAGTAAGGGTTTTGATGGTCTTGCCTTTCCAGCTCCCTTAGGTGATTTGTCAGACTGTTGGCTTGTGATCTTTCTATTTTCTTGATATGTGTTCATAGAGATATATAGTCCCCTCTTATTACTGTTCTCATGGCATCTAAGAGGTTTTGTTAGGTTGTTTCTTTATTTTCATTTTTTCCAAGAATCTTTTCATTTCTGTTTTGATTTCTGTGTTGACCCAGGAGTTGTTCAGCATCATGCTATTTAGTATATCTTTCTTTGTTCGTCTTGGGGGAATTTTGTTGGTAGTGATACTTATTTTTATTCTGCTGTGGTTTGAGAAGGTACATGGCAGTTTTTCGATCATATGAAGTATGTTTATACTTGATCTATGGCTAAAGATGTGGTCAATCTTGGAGTACATTCCATGTGGTGATGAATAAAATGTATATTCTATAGTTTTGGGGTGGAGAGTTCTGTAGGTATCTATTAAGTCCATTTGATTTCATCAAGTTGACATTCCAGATAACTTTTTTGATTTTTTTTTTTTATGCCTCAATGCTCTAACTTGGGTTGTTAGTAGGGTAGTTAAGTCTCCAGCTACGATAGTGTTAGGATTAATATCTTTTTTTAGTTTACTTAGTAACTGCTTTATAAAAGCTGTGCTCCTCTGTTGGGTGCATTTATGTTTAGGATGGACATTTCTTTATTGGTAGACTGAAACTTTTACCATTATGTAGTGTACTTTTGTATCTTTTTAACTTTTTGGTAGCATTAAGATTGTTTTGTCTGATATTAAGATCATGATTCCTGCATTCTGTAGGCAGCATATTGTTGAGTCTTCCTTTTTTTTTTTTTTTTAACCATTTTGTCATTCTATTGGTGTATTTTCATTGGTGTATTTAGTTCATTCACATTCAGGCTCATTTTGAGATATGAGAGTTTATCCCTATCATGTGACTCTTATAAAGTTTTTATTGTTGTTGTTGTTGATTTGTTTACGGGTTTTTATTTTGATTTTTGAGTTGATATATGTGTATGTTTTCAATTTTGCAGTCATTATGCACGCTATGATGATTCTCTGTTTTTCTGCATTCTTGGGAAGTGGGTGATTGTTCTTTTATTTCTTTCTTTTATGCTTAATACCTTTTTAAGCATCTCTTGTAGAGCTGATCTGGAAGCAGCATAAACTCTTAGGGACTGAATGTCTGTGAAGGATTTTAATTCTCCATCACTGATGAAGTTTAGCTTAACTGGATAGGAAATTCTTGGTTGTAATTGTTTATCTTTGAGAACTTTAAAGATTAGACTCCAGTCTCTTCCAGCCTGTAGTTTTTCTGTAGATAAGTCTGCTGGTATTCTAATTGGTCTTCCACTGCAGGTAGTCTGGTCTTTATTTCTCACTGCCTTAAGATTTTTTTCTTTATGCCTATTTTGCGTAAGCAAATTACTATGCATCTAGGAGTTCGTCTTCTCATTTGCTGCCTTGTATGGGTACTCTGAATCTCTGGTGTTTGTATGATTGCATCTCTGATGAGATGCGGGAAGTATTCTTGGATGACCTCATGGAATGTTTGTTCCAGGGTGCTTTCATTCTCTTTTTCTTCTTCAGGGGTACTGATCAGGTATAAGTTGTCATCTCAATGTAGTCACACATCTCTTGCAGGATCTGTTCCATCTTTTTACGCTTTCTTTCTGTTTTTAACAGATAATTTAGTTCCATATGTTGATCTTCAGGTTCTGAGATTCTTCCTTCTGCTTGGTTAATTCTGCTTTCCATGCTTGTCAGTTTATTATTTACTTCCTTCACTGTATTACTTATGACTTGCATTTATATGATTAATTCTTTTGTGTTTTCATCTTGTCTTTCTTGGTTTCTATTTATCTTTTGCAATCATTTCTTGATCTCTGCATTTGTGGTTTGAGACCAGTCAATCTGGGTGCTCTTCACTGTTTGAATTCCGAAGTCTGTATTCTCCAGCACTATCTTCCTCGGGGGTCTCTAGGCCACTTATTTTTGTTGTTGATTTCTTCTTATTTGTGATGGAATTTTCCCCCCTCTTCTTTTGCTTAGTGAGAGGGAAATAGTTTTCACTTTTGTTTGCTCAAACCCTTATTCTTCCTTAGGTAAAGTCACTAGATTTGTTTAATTTTTGATTTCAGATGGGGGGTGGGAAGCTATGCTGTCCTTTTGCAGCTTTGAGATTTGAATAAGCTGTGTTGGGGGGGTTCTAAGATTCAAAAACTGCCTGCAGATCACAATGTTAGCTCACTGAATTATGAAGCTCCTGGGATCCACTTCCCACCACCTCACAGCATGTCCAATGCAATGGGAATATATGTATATCATGCAAACAAAGTAACATAAAGAAGATGAAAAGAACTAAGAAAGAGAGAAGAAAGGACAATGAAGAGAATAAAATAGAGAAGGAAAAACAAAGAAACCAACAAACAGAGAAATCAGTAAAAAGAAAAAATAGGGAAAAAAGAAGGAAAAAAAATACTAAGCCCAACAATAGAAGGACACTTTCATGCTCATATATACCCTTAGGTGAAAAAAGAAGAAGAGGTGATAAAACAAAGAGAAATACACACATACCCAGCAAAATATATAGAGAGAGCAGGAAAAACAAAACAACAAAAACCTTTTGTAATCCTTGAGCACCTTTTTGTGGCAGTTTTTAAAACCTTTGTTTGCTTGTCAGAGTGACCCAAGTACTGCTGCTTTTAGCTAGTGACTGAGGAAAGAGGACTCTGAACTCTAGATCTGTCCCCCTGTTCACCATATGGTCAGGGAGAGACTACAAACTGCCCTCACAGATCCACCCATACTTAGCCTACTCTGCATGCACCACTCAGGATGTTCTCTGGCTGGGTCACAGGCCTTGCAAATTGCTGGGGGAAGGGAGCTGGGTCAGTTTAAAACTCACCTCCACTGCTGCAGGCTGAGTTCTTCATTGCTGGAGTAGCAGCTATTATAACAGGCATGAGGTGATATCAAACTATGGTTCCAACTTGCGTATATACAATGTTCAGCAAAGCTAAACATCACAAATATCTGTTGGTCTTTTTCTATTTTATTTTTAATTGACAAATAATAAATATATTTTATGAGGTACAATGTGAAATCATTTAATAAGGCTAATTAACAAATCGATCACTTTAATAATCATCTTTTTGTAGGAAAAAAACACAAGATTACAGTTTTAGCAATTTTGAAATACATAATACATTATTATTACTTCTGTCACCATTCTGTGCAATACAACCACATAGATAAAATTGAAGAATACAATGTCAAATGAAATAAGCCAGGCTCAGAAGGACAAATGCTACAGGATCTTAATTTTAATTAAAATACAAAGAAGTTGAACTCATAGAAATGATCATAGAATGTTGATTATCAGAGGCTGGCAGAGGGGGTTGGATAAGGAAAAGGAAAATGTTGATCAGAAGGTATAAATTTTCAGCTAAACATAAGAAATAGAAATAAACATATATATACACATATGTTTTAAATGACTAATAAAAATTGCATACATTTATATAGTGTGATATTTTGACCTATTTATAACTTGTAGAAAGATTAAATGAAGTCAATGCAAGTATATTCTCTGAAAGACTAGAGACAGGTATACTTAATTCTGCTAAGAAGGAAAAATAAGCTAACATCTCTCTATACAATCATCTTTCATTAAATCATGTTACAAAGTTTGAATGGAAGAAAAGATAAATAGAAGATCAGTTACAATGTGAGTCTGTGTTCAAGAAAAGTTTTTTTGGAGTCCCCAAAATTTTAATGGATTGGTAGGCTGAATTAGCCTTTGCATAAGTGATCTGGCATTAAATTTCCAGATTTTGTGTTCATGTAGAAATGCATGGAATCACCTTTTCTTTTTTTTTTCTTTTTTCTTTTTTTCATTTCCTCTTAAATATGGTACAGTTGAATTTTCTTTCTTTTTAAAAGTTTTTATTGTAAAGATGTGGGGTACAATTCAGGGTTATGTATACAAACATTGATCATGCAGATACGCCTGTTAATGAGGTATGCCCCTCCCTCCCCTAGCAGTGTCCCATTACTGCCAATCACTTTCTTAGAGCATTATAATTGTTCAAGGTCATCTTATGAGTAAGAACATATGGAACTCTGTTCTTTGTTTCTGTGATAAATCACTGAGTATGATCAACTCTAAATCCATCCAGGTGCTGCAAAGTACATATATCTGTCAGTCTTTATGGCTGCATAATATTCCATTGTGTATATGGACCACATTTTTTTAATCCAGTCCAGCTTTGAAGGGCAACATGATTGGTTCCATGTTTTTGCTATTGTGAATAGAGCTGCAGTAAACATACTTGTGCAGGTATATTCTTTGTAGAATAATTTGAGTTCCTTCAGGTATATTTCCAATAGGGGAATTGCTGGGTCATATGGAAGGTCAATTTCTAATTCTTTCAGAAATCTCCAGACTGTTTTCCAGAGAGGTTGTACAAATTTGCATTCCCACCAGCAGTGTAGATGCATTCCTTTTTCTCCACATCCTTGCCAGCATCTGTTGTTGTTGTTGTTTTTATTAATGATGACTATTCTTACAGGGGTTAGGTGTTATCTCAATGTGATTTTGATTTGCATTTCTCTGATGATGAGTGAGGCTGAGCAATTTTTCATGTGTCTGTTGGCTGCCCGCATATCTTCTTTTGAGAAGTGTCTATTCATGTATTTTGCCTATTTTTAAAGGGACTGTTTGCTTTTTTCCCTTCGGTGCATTTGAGTTCCTTTTAGATCCTAGATGTTAGGCCTTTGTCAGATATACAGTTGGCAAATATTTTTTCCCATTCTGTGGGCTGTCTCCCTGCTCTCTTGATGGTTTCTTTTTCTTTGCAGAAGCTCGTTAATTTGATGAGGTCCCATTTATCTTTCTTTTTCTTAAGGTATTTGCCTGTAGGGTTCTGAGTAGGAATGGGTTCCCAGTTCCAATTTCCATAAGTGTCTCCTGTGTTTTCTAAGTTCTTATAGTTTGAGGTTTTACGTTTAGGTCTTTGATCCATTTAGAGTTAATTTGAGTGTTGGTGATAGGTAGTGGTCCTGTTTCAATCTTCTGCATGTGATCAGTCAGTTTCCCCAGCACTATTTACTGAATAGGTTTTCCTCTCCCCAGTAGTTGTTGTTGGAGGCTTTGTCAAAGATGAGTTGGTTGAGGAATTGAGGCTTTGCTTCCGGAAACTCTATCCTGTTACATTGGTCTATGTTACAGTTCTTGTACCAATATCAGGCTGTTTTGATTGCTGTAGCCTTATAGTAGAGTTTGAAGTCTGGAAGTGTGATACCTCCTGCTTTGTTTCTCTTGCTAAGGATTGTTTTGACTATTCATGGTCATTTATGTTTCCATATGAATTTCTGTATTGTCATTTCCAGGTCTGAGAAGAGTGATCTTGGTAACTTAATGGGTATTGTGTTGAATCTGTAGATTGCCTTTGATAGGATGGCCATCTAACAATGTTGATTCTTCCTATCCATGAGCATGGTATATTTTTCCATTTGTTTGTGTCTTCTTGGATTTCTTTGAGCAGTGTTTTGTACTCTCATTGTAAAAGTCTTTCACTTCTCTGGTTAGGAAGATGTTGAGGTATTCTTTTCTTTTTCTTTTTTTTTGTGGCTATTGTGAATGGAATTGTGCTTTTGATTTGGGTCTCTGCCTGCTTATTGTTGGTATATACGAATGCAACTGACTTTTGCACACTTATTTGTACCTTGAGACTTTGCCAAAGTCCTTTATCAGTGCAAGCAGGTTTTTGGTAGATTCTCTTGGATTTTCAAGGTATAGGATCATATCATCAGCAAAGAGGCATAACTTGACTTCTTCTTCCTATTTGAATACCCCAATTTCCTTGTCTTGTCTAATTGCCTGGGCTGGGACTTCCAACACAACATTGAACAAGAGGGATGAGGGTGGGCAGCCTATTCTGGTTCCAGTTTTCAGGAGAAATGTTTCTAGTTGCTGTCCATTTAACAATATGTTAGCTGTGGGTTTGTCATAGATGGTACTTACTATTTTGAGGTATGTTCCTTCTATACCTAGGTGTTTGAGGGTTTTTATCAAGAAGGGATTCTGGATTTTATCAAAAGCTTTTTCTGCATCTAATGAGATAATCATATGCTTCTTGCTTTTTACATCTGTTGATATTTAATGGCATTTATGGTCTGCGAATGTTGAACAGTCCTGCATCCTGGGGATGAAGCCTACTTGGTCATGATGAAGCCTACTTGAGATGTGTTTTTGGATCTGATTTGCTAGAATTTTGTTGAGGATTTTTGCATCTATGTTCATAAGGGATATTAGCCTGTAGTTTTCTCTTTCTTTGTTGCATCTTTCCCCAGTTTGGTTATCAGTGTAATGTTAACTTCATAAAATGATTTGGGGAGAATTCCAACGTTCTCAATTGCCTGGAATACTTTCAATAGGATTGGTATAAGCTCTTCTTTGTCATTTTATAGAATTATGCTGGAAAGTCATTAGGTGCAGGCTTTTTTTGGTAGGTAGTTTTCATATGACAGAGTCAATTTCCTGACTTGTTATGGGTCTATTTAGTGTCTCAGAGTCTTCTTGTTTCAACTTGGGTAGGCTGTGTGATGTCAAAAAGTCTTCCATTTCATCTAGGTTATCGAGTTTGTTTCCATATAGGTGTACATAGTAATCTCTGATAATCTTTTGTATGTCTTCAGGGTCAGTTGTGATTTGATCTTTGTATTTCTGAATGTGTTTATTTGGGCTTTTTCTCTCTTTTTCTTGGTCAATCTGGCTAGGGACCCATCAATCTTGTTAATTTCTTCAAAGAACCAGCTTTTTGTTTTGTTGATATTTTCTATGATATTTTTGTCCTCTGTGTCCTGTATTTGGGCTCTTATTTTTTTATTTGGATTCTTCTGCTAAAGTTGGGGTTTTGGTGGTCTTCTCTTTCCAGCCCCCTTAGTAATTTGTTAGGCTCTCCACTTGTGATCTTTCCATTTTCTTGATGTGTGTTCATAGAGATATAAATTCCCCTCTTGGAATCACCTTTATAAGCCAAGTAAAGAAATCAAGAATGTGTGGTAATGTAGTTATATTTTAAATGAAAGTGACTAACATAATCATATGTCTTATGGATGATTCCATTGCCTTGATGAGTGAAAGGTTTGATAACTCATTGATAGTGGCAGTGCATAGAAGGGACTGGTGTTTGAGGGGAGGGATATGATATTGTCTTAGTGTAGGAGTGCACAAAATATATGCAGACATACATGTTCAAATGAGTGGGGGGCAATGCATGATGAGAGAAACACAGCAGTTTTTTGGAAACAGATAAGACTAAAATGTTAATAGAATAATGACTATGGCTTGACAGATAAGAAAAAAATGATAAATGCAATGGAGGGATCAGGGCAGAATGTTGATTGTTTATAAAACAGGGTGAGTTGAAAAATAGAGAGCTCTTGAGAAAGATGTATGAACAAGCAGAAAGACAAAATATTTAAGGAGATTTTTAAAAATCTGTATTATTTTTGATGTTTAAATACTTAGTGCTAAAATACAAAACTAACAATTAAAAATAAATCATCTGCTGAAGCCTATTTTACTTTTATACTTTTTAATGTCAGGAATAACTGAAAAGAAAACTTTTCCACTTAGCCATTAGTCAACTTCTAGTCAATGTAAATGTGAGTTTGAACTACATAAGATGCTTTAGCTTTTGCTATAGAAGAATAACATGTTCTCTTTATTTTTCTAAAAGAGTTCTTAAAAGTCGTTCATCCTGTCCTATTTTATTATGGTTTGGAATCAAGCCACACTCATAAGTAAACTACCTGCAAAATGATTCAGTAAGAAATCTGAGAACTTTCTCTTCAGATGCCATTTTCACAAGATTTTCCTCCACCATTTATTCCCTATATCTATCAATATCCTCCATCTATAGACTTTAAGGATACTTACTCAGGTTTCCTTTCTTTATTGATCATGAGCTAATAAGCCACTCTGTACATAGTACATCTTTACGAATAGAACTTATCTATTTATTCACATACATTAATAATTCATTGTTGTAACTTTTAAAGTATTTCCAAAGGGAATGCTGACCAGAGGAAAATAATATAAGTAAACTACTCTCTGCATTAAAAAAAAATCTTATTTGAGGCTATAAAGATAAATAAATATATATAAATAATAATCAAAACACATTGTTTATTATAAGGTACATGAATTAAATAAAAAATATTTTTAAATAATTATAATTAAAATTAGAGACAAGCAAAAACTTAAATAGAAGAGTTACTTTTCTGGCATATAACTATTTTAGACAAGAACTACCTTGTGTTAACCTCCAATGGACCAATGAGTGACCACAATCAAAGTGAAACATTAACCGATCAGAACTGCCTCATTTTATAGCAAGAACCCTAATGCATATGGGAACCCTAAAACTCACCCTAATCAAAAGAAGGTCAAACTTCATTTGGTAGATACCCCAGGCTACTTAATCAATACAGACAGTTCTCTTACTGCTGTTCTACCCACTGTCTTTCTTGCAGTTTACTTAATAAACCTGTTTTTTCCTACTCTATTCTGATATGGGTGAATTATTTTACTGCCTGCAACTGTGGCCCTCTGGTTCTTATCACCACCACCCCAACATATTGTATGGTTTGAAATAATGGAGTGTCTTGATTTCAATGAGTTCAAAACATTTTATGGCAAAATTTGTCTAAAAGGTTAAGGGGGGAAAATATATAATCTCTTTTCAAGCCACAAAAATTCCTAGGTGACACTTTCCTGAAACAAAAGACAGAATATCAAGATAAAACAAGTTTTATAATGTTCTCTGTGCTATTGTGTGTGTGGCTTATGAAATTTGCTTAAATAGTATTCTTACAAAGAGCAATACATCTTTTCATAGTGACTAAACAAAGGAGTAAGCAGCCTAAGGCTCCCAAAGGTGGGAAAACTGTGGGAAGAAAGAAGAATCTACTCCCAGATTCCTATGGTCCTGCTGGTGTCATCTCTGAGCTGAAAGAGGAAAGGGAAAAAAGAGAAGAGCAGACTTTTTGTTTTAGAATCTGTGTCTTGCCGGGGTTCGGTGGCTCAGCCTGTAATCCCACGCTTTGGGAGGCTGAGGTGAGTGAATTGCCTGAGCCCGCGGGTTCAAGACCCACCTGGGCAATTTGGCAAGACCTCATCTCTACAATTAAAAAAAAAAAAATTAGCTGGGTATGGTAGCGCGCCCCTGTAGATCCAGCTACTAGGAAGGCTGAGGTGGAAGGATCGCCGGAGCCCAGCAGGTTGAGGCTGCAGTGGTCGGGAGCGTGCCACTGCATTCTAGTCTGGGTGACATAGTGAGACTCCAACTCAAAAAAAAAAAAAAAAGAATCTATATCTTGCCATCATGCAAGTAGAAGGGAAGTAGATGGTTCTCTTACTCTTTCTCATAGAAATTCTTTTTTTAAGTCTACATCTCTCTGAAAAGCCAAGCAGGGACATTTCCCACAGGAATTTTTATGGGCAGTATGAGGCCATAGGCCTTTGGCCCCCTAAAAATTTGCTGAAAAATATCACTGACATGAGGCAAATTGATTAATAGGTAAAAAGGCATACAAATTTATTTAATGCATATACATGGGAATCTTCAGAATGAAGATGAAACCTCCAGTGAGGCACAGAAGCTTATATAGAATCATGAGATCACAGAATGCAGACTCAGAGCATGCCCCCCTCCAAAAAAGGTTATTAGGTAACCTTTTGGTAAGTCAGATTTAGTAGCAAAACAGGTTATGAGAGAAAAAGGAAGAGGCTTGGCTAGCAAAAATGATCTGTTCTGTAGATGAAACCTACTTCAGAAAGAATAGATGGTAAATGGTTCTTTTCAAACTTTTAAAGGTCTCAGACTCTCAATCCCTTCTAGATCATAGAAATACCTAGAAAGGCAAGGTATAGCTGCATTAGTGAAGAGTCCCTAAATTTGCAAATCCCGCCCACTCCTCTAGCTTCGTCTGCTGGCCCTGGGGTAATCATTTCAAAATACGTCAAAGAAATATATTTTGGGGTAAAATATTTTGAATCCTTCACCTGTCATATGTAAGAAAGTATAGTTCCAATAGATTCTTTGGTAACTATTGCTTCTCAACTGCCTTTTGCTCAAAAATATTTATATCACAGAAGTATGTTATGAGGTAAAGTATTTTGTTTTCTTAAAGGTTGCAAATAGCATTATTTACCCTATGGTTCAAACACTGAGAAATAAATCATGTATTATACATAATTATATAAAAGAAAGCCATAAAGTGATTATGTACTTTCCTTTTAACTCAAACACACCATATTAATTTGATTCTTTTTCACAAAGTGACAAATTTTTCTTGATAGTAAAGGCATCACTAGACTTTATCAGAATTTATTTGGCCAACAATATGGCTTATTGATATACATTTGAAAGTTGACAACAACACTTGTATGTCTTGCTAATGTCACTGATATGTCTTTAACCAATGGGCAGTGATATTTAGATTTTCCTTTCCAAAATAGTTTGCTAACAGGCCAAATAAGATTATAAATTGTTAACAGAACATTGCTGTAGAGAATAATAAAAGCATAAAGATTTAGAAATATTCTGCCTTGCTGGAAATTTACAGTGAAGGTAAAACAACAGGGGATATATGCAAAATATTACTTTAACTTAAAAAAAAAAAAAAGCAAACCAGGTGATGTCAGCAAATGTGGCAGAGTAAGAACTTTGGAAAATGCACCCCTCATAGAAGCAACAAAAATTGACCATCTTATCAGAATCAACTTTTCAGAACTCTAGAAATTAACAAAGTTATGTAGCAACCTGGGAACACTTATTCAAGAAAAGAGGTGGGTCTTATTGAAAAGTGTGAGTTTTGCAACATTTAACTTGTCTTATCCCCATCTTCCAATCCGCAGTTCTGCAGTAGTTTTGAATATAATATTCCATATTTCTAGTACTTAGGGGGCAAAATGGAACTGATCCTCTTACAAAGATTTATTCTTTAAAAAATTATCATTATTTAATCTGTTTGGTGATTCCCTAGAGAACCGACTTGGACTTGAATGCTTGTCTTCATTTGATCTGACTCAGATTTTCTAGTACTAAAGTTCTTTCCTTGGGAGACATTTGCCAGCAATATGTACAGAAACATGTCTAATGTGGTTGTAACATGAAGCAATGGATAAAATTTGAAATAAACAATAGTCTAATCAAGAACTTAAGAGGAAAATATGGGCTGGGCATGGTGACTCTAAACTGTAATTCCAGCATTTTGGGAGGCTGAAGTGAGGGGATTGCCTGAGCCCAGGGCTTCGAGAACAGCCTGGGTGGCTTGGTGAGATCTCATCTCTTCAATAAATCAAAAAATTAGCCAGGTGTGGAAGCATGCGTATAGTTCCGGCTACTGGGAAGGCTGAGGCAGAAGGATAGCCCGAGCCCAGCAGGTCGACGCGGAGGTAGCCATGAGCATGCCACAGCACTCTAGCCTGGGCAATGGAGTGAGAGGCCAACTAAAATAAATGAATGAATAAATAAATAAATAAGAAAAAGTCTGAACTGAGGTACATATAAAGGTTCTAAAAAACATCAAATATAGATGTTTTCCTCTGTGGAAGTCATGCTCAGGAAAAATCAGAGAAGGTTTTACACACTCTTGTGGCTGGTTTTGAGTCTCTGGGCAAGAAGAAAATAAAGGCTAAGATGGATCTGTAACCTGCATGTGTCAGCGTCAAAAGTGTGGCCTAGACACCAGTGACCACCCTCTACTCCCAGCAAACATTGAAAGATTCATTGGTTTCAAGCATTTAAGGAAAACTCTGTTCAATTATTACCTGACCAAGAAATTACTAGCAGAGACTTTGATGGTCACATATGACAATGAATATAGACTACATAAAAATAGTTATAAGCACAAAGCTTACGATCACTGCTGCAGCAAGAAGCAACAACCAAAAAACAAAACAAAACAAAAAAGCAGAGGTTACAGGATAGTTTTCTTGGTGGTTTTGGACTGACCCAGTTCTCCTTACTTTCTTGCTTGTATTCTCAAGTATAACTATAGAATGTGCTGGGAATACAACCTGAGATAGTGAAGAACTGTCTGAAACAGACCAAGCCTTGTTTCTGTGCCTCCTAGGGAATGTAACACCTAGAGTTACACGGCCTCCGATGTATATAACGCAGAGTGGTGTCCTTTGTGGGGTAACTCAGCTGTAGTGCAAGGTGTATCATGTACAGTGAAGACTCTATCTTTCCTGGGCATCTTTATTGAGCCTTGAGGGACATGTTCACAATCCATCTGAGACCTCTCCTGTTCCTTGCTGCCTATCTGTAGCTAATAAACTTGCTCTGCGTAACTTGTATGTGAGTGGGTTCTCTCTCACAGGACTCAGACAAATAAGTAACTAGTGCATGGTAGACCTAAACATTAGTCCACAGTACAGTGGGCATAAGTATATGGGCTCCTGTTTCTGGTGGTTGGCATAATAATGATCTTTGCTATTCTCTATACGGTAACAGTTCTCTCTTGAGACTGATAAAAAGCATTAGAAAACCTGGTTTGTTAGCACAGGAGAATCTGATTTCCAGTGTTGTCATATGATGCCATTTAAACTTTTAGCTTTCAACATAAATATGAGAAATGCAAAACACAAACACAAACAAAAACAAAAACGAAAAATATATGACTTATGACTAGGGTAAAAAAATCAATAGAAGCTGTTCAAAAGAAAGTCCTGATATTGTACATGTTAGACAAAGGCTTTAAATTAGCAGTCTATGTATGTTCAAAAAAACTCAAGGAAACTATGTACAAAGAAGAAATGAAAGGAATATAATAATATCTCATTTAACAATATCAAAAAAGTAAGCACAGAAAAATGTTAAGGCAGTGTAAATACACTGTATAAAACTATAGTGGTTAATAAATTTGTCCAAACCTATAAAATGTACAATACAAAGAGTGAATCCCAATATAAACTGTGGGTTTTGGGAGATAATGATGTATTGATGCAGTTTCATCCATTTTAATTAATTTAGCAAATTGGTAGGGACAGAAAGTAGGTTAGGCAAGTGAGTAAATAAATGATTTCCCTATAAATTGTGATCTTAGAGAAAATTTCTAGATGAGAAGTCACCGTCTCTCTTGTCTGTAGATGTAGTCTTGTTGGGAGCGGACGTGATGTGGGGAGCAGATGAGCACTGTCACTGTCGCAGGCCTTGAGTAAAGGCCTGAGCGAAGGCAAGGTCTCGCTTAATGACCCCATGCTCGTAGGTAAGGTCTTGCTTGGAAGCTCTGCATCCTAGCCAAAGACAGGCTGTGAGGGATTAAGCCTGCTACATGAAATGGTGTCTCAGATGCCCACACATCTGGGTACACAGAGCATAAACAAAGCCTTAGCCACAACAAGATAACTGGGAAACACTTTGCCTTCTAGGTGGCAACATAATTCCGCTGTGGCTCCCGCACAGACCTTGAATCTCTTCCAACTTTCTTTGTGCTTAATTATAAAATAAACATCTTGAGCTAGTTCAGGGTCACTTCTCCTCCATCAAAGGAAAGTGTCCCACCTGGCCCCAGCTTTTCTCTATGTCTTTGTGTCTGAGTCTTTCTTAATCTCTCGCCGCTCTCTCTCTTGGGATTCCTCAAGGCAGCCGTTCAGGCCACGGCATAGTCTGAAATATATTTTTATGATTTTCATAAGGATCAGTAGCTTCTCAACATTTTAAATAGATGTTGGTGACAAACATAATTTTATAATAAATGTAATTTTAAAGAGGCTACCAGTGACCCCTTCCCATATGGGTCTATCCCATAAACTAAATGGTTTCTGGGTCTATCCCATAAACTGAATAGTTTCTTGTTGGTCTATAAATTTTAGGGGCCGGGCTAGGTGGCTCAGCCTGTAATCCCATCACTTTGGCAGGCCTAGGTGAGTTGATTGCCTGAGCCCGCAGGTTCGAGACCAGTCCTGGCAACTTGGTGAGACCTCCTCTCTACAACAAATCAAAAAAATTAGCCAGGCATGGTAATGTGCACTTGTGGTTCGGGCTACTTGGAAGGCTGAGGCAGAAGGATAGATAGAGTCCAGCAAGTCGATGCTGGGGTGGCGGTGAGCATGCCAATGCATTCCAGCCTGGGTGGTGGAGTGAGACTCCAACTCTTAAAAAAAAAAAAAAATTAGGGACTTCTTCTGCCTTCCATTTTTATAGCAGAGATGGATATATTACTGTACTAGACCTCTCAAATACCCTCCACTAGGAACTCAAATCTTGAACAGAGACATTAGTGTAGCCAACATAAAAGTTGACACTGCCTTAGAGGGGAGCAGTTCAATGATTAGGTTACAAGAAACCACAACAAATAATACAGAAACCAGGGCTAGTAACTGTGGAACTGTCGCTATCTTTAGGGAAGGGGGAGAGACAGAGAGAGTTTTAAAAAAATTTTGTGAAAGAAAGATTGCCTTGAAAGGAGCAGTGACTATCAAATAAGATACATAGCAAGCTGGTGGTGGTCTGTCTTAGGCTGATATAACAAAATACCTGGGACTAGTTAATTTATACAGCAGAATTTATTGCTCACAGTTCTGGAGCTGGAAAATCAAAGATCATGGTTTCAACAGATTTTGTGTATGATGAGGACTTGTTCCACATAGAGGGCACCTTCATTCTGTATCCTCATATGGTAGTACAAAATAATTGACATGTGTCCTAGGACTCTTCTATAAGGGCACTAATCCCATTTGTAAGGGCAGAGCCCTCATTTCCTAATCTCTCAAAGGCCCCACCTCTTAATACTATCACAATGGAGATTTAGTTTCAACATATCCATCTTAGGAAATGCAAACATTCAGACCATAGCACAATCCCATAGGGAAGGAGCTATTAGTTGCAGAGAAGAATAAACACCCTAATCTCATACTAAATGCAACCATAAGGGAATGGAGAAGATAAATGTTTAAAGTTGTCAATATAGGTCAGTTTTCTAGAGAAGAAAATCAAATAAATATGTTTAGAATAATCTGAAAAGACAAATGGAAAATATGTGGCATAGGAACATTTAAGACGCCCATAAGTCCCTTGTCTGCTTAATAATCAGTGTTAAAGTATGTTATTTAAAATCAAAGGACAATACATTATACTTTAATGAAGGTATTCAGTGTCATGATTTATCATCATCAGTTTTTCTCTTCTGTCTTCTTTACCACTTTTACCTCATTAGCAGGCCATGAATTATTGAAATTGATACCTAGTAGGTGAAATCTAAAGGTAATTAGCCAATGGCTTTAGAAATGTTTTCCCTGTATGGTTTAAAGTATTATATACTTGTTTAATCAACCTCATTGAGGTAAAATGTATTAATAATATATTAATTGTAAAATTCAGTGAGTTTGAACAAATGTGTATGTTGTATAATCTTTACTGTCCTTCTAGAGAAAAGCTTATTGTTTCTAAAAATTACCTCATGTCATTCTGTAATAAATTAATGTCTTCCTTCCCTTACCCCCAGCAACCTCCTGGTAACCACTGATATGCTTTCTGTCTCATTACAGTCTCCTTCTCTAGAATTTACACAAATAGAGTAAAGCTTGTATGGTCTTTTTACATGCTGTTTCTTTTACTTAGCACAATGTTTTTGAGATTCAACTAAACTTATGGGTATACGTGTAATTTGTTCTTTCTTATTTTTGAGTATTATTGTATGCTTGTTTATATACCAATTTTAAGACATTTTAGTTATTTCTAGATATCCTAGAAATATTTAAGCTTTTTCTATATTATATATCTCTATCATCTATCTATCTATCTATCTATCTATCTATCTATCTATCTATCTATATTTCACTTAAGTAAATGCCTAGGGAAGGCATTGCTGGCTCATAATGTAATTGTGTCTACCAAAACCTGCAAAATATTTTCCACAGTAGCTATATAACTTTGAATTTGTATCAACAATGTAGAAGAGTTCTAGTGACTCCACATTCTTGCCACCTTTTACTATTGATTGTCATTTTAATTCAGAAACTATGGCAGGTATATAATGGTTTAAATTAACATTTGCCTGTACCCTGGTAATCTTGAACATTTTTTTATGTGCTTATTTGCCATCTCAGTAAATTATTTAATGAAGTTGTTTCCAACATTATTTATCCATTTTAATTGTGCTAGTTGTCTTCCAATTATTGAGTTTCAATAATTTTTTTGTTTAGTGGTAGAAAAATATTTATTTGATCTGTATTTTGCATGGCTTGTTTTTCTGTCTGCGTGGCTTCTTTTTCATTTTTTAAGAGTATATGTAAGGGACCATTTCAAATTTTGATAAAGTCAGATTTATCAAATCTTACTTTTGCAATTAATACTTTTTATGTTCTAACAGAAAAATCTTGTCTAACTAAACAACATAAGGATTTTCCACTGTCTTACTTTAAATGTTATATATCTTTTTATCTTTAATTTATATCTCTGATTAATTTGGAGTTCATTTTAACTCTATTCTCTGAAAAAGATTTTCTTCCTTTTTCCTTCCTTTCATTCTTTCTTACAAACTGACATGGTTTATCCCAAATTAATACCATAATGCAAGGAACAGAATAGACAATTTGGGGAAAAATACACATACACACACACACACACACACACACACACACATCTATTTTGAGATAATATATACTTTTTTTTCCATGTGAAGAAGACATATGTTTTATTTTATAATTACCATAACAATGTGGGTATACTTAAAAAAATTTTATTATGAAGATGTGGGGTACAATTCAAGGTTAGGTATGTAAACATTGATCATGTAGGTTACCCTTATTGATGAGGTATGCCCCTCCTTACCCTAGCAGTTTCTGCCAATTCCAAGACCCCTCCCATGACAGTTTCCCACCACTGCCAATCACCTTTAAATAGCATTACAATTGTTCAAGGTCCGTTTATGAGAACATATGGAACTCTGTTCTTTGTTTCTGTGATAAATTACTGAGTATGATCAACTCTAAATCCATCCAAGTTGCCGAAAAGTCCACGTATTTGTCCTTCTTTATGACTGCATAATATTCTACTGTGTATATGTACCTCATTTTTTTAATCCAGTCCAGCTTCGAAGGGTAACATGGTTGGTTCCATGTTTTTGCTATTGTGAATAGAGCTGCAACAAACATACATGTGCAGGTATCTTTTGTGTAGGTAGGTATCTACATACTTGTAGGTATCTTTCTTTATGATTTGAGTTCTTCCGGGTATAGGGGAATTGCTGGATCATATGGAAGGTCAATTTGTTCTTTCAGAAATCACCACACTGTCTTCCAAAGAGATTGTACTAGTTGGCATTCCCACCAGCAGTGTAGAAGCGTTCCTTTTTCTCCACATCCTCACCAGCATCTGTTGTTGTTTGTTTTATTAATGATGGCCATTCTTACAAGGGTTAGGTAGTATCTCAATGTGGTTTTGATTTGCATTTCTCTGATGGTGAGTGAAGCTGAGCACTTTCTCATGTGTCTGTTGGTTGCTGTATATCTTCTTTTGAGAAGTGTCTATTCATGTCTTTTGCCCACTTTTTAAAGGGGATGTTTGTTTTTTTTCCTTTCAGCATGTTTGAGTTCCTTGCAGATCCTAGATGCTAGGCCTTTGTCAGATAAACAATTGGCAAATATTTTTTCCCATTCTGTGGGCTGCTTCTCTGCTCTCTTGATGGTTTCTTTTACTTTGCAGAAGCTTGTTAATTTGATGAGGTTCCACTTGTCTATTTTATTTCTTAAAGTGTGGGCCTTTAGGGTTCTGAGTAGGAATTGGTTCCCTGTTCCAATTTCCATAAAGGTGTCTCCTGTGTTTTCTAAGATTCTTATAGTTTGAGGTTTTACATATAGGTCTTTCACCCATTTAGAGTTAATTTTTGTGTATGGTGATAGGTAGGGGTCCTGTTACAATCTTCTGCATGTGGTCAGCCAGTTTTCCCAGCACCATTTCCTGAATAAGTTCTCCTCTCCCCAGTGGTTGTTGTTGTTGGAGGCTTTGCCAAAGATGAGTTGGTTGAGGAATTGAGGCTTTGCTTCTGGAATCTCTATCCTGTTCCATTGGGCTATGTGCCTGTTCTTGTACCAATACCAGGCTGTTTTGATTACTATAGCCTTATAGTAAAGTTTGAAGTCTGGAAGTGTGATACTTCTTGCTTTGTTTCTTTTGCTAAGGATTGTTTTGGCTATTCGTGGTTGTTTATGTTTCCATATGAATTTCTGTATTGTCATTTCCAGGTCTGAGAAGAATGGTATTGGTAGCTTAATGGGTATTGCGTTGAATCTGTAGATTGCCTTTGGTAGGATGGATATCTTAACAATGTTGATTCTTCCTATCCATGAGCATGGTATATTTTTCCATTTGTTTGTGTCTTCTTTGATTTCGTTGAGCAGTGTTTTGTAATTCTCATTGTAAATGTCTTTCACTTCTCTGGTTAGGAAGATGTTGAGGTATTTCATTTTTTGGGTGACTATTGTGCATGGAGTTGTGCTTTTTATTTGGATCTCTGCCTGCTTGTTGTTGGTGTATAGTAATACAACTGTCTTTTGCACATTTATTTTGCACCCTGAGACTTTGCCAAGGTCCTTTATCAGTGCAAGCAGGTTTTTGACAGATTCTCTTGGATTTTCAAGGCATAGGATCATATCAGCAAAGAAGAATAACTTGACTTCCTCATTTCCTATTTGAATACCCCAATTTCCTTCTTTGTCTAATTGCCTGGGCTAGGACTTCCAACACTTCTGTAGTTCTCTTTCTTTGTTGAATCTTTACCCAGTTTGGGTGTCAGTGTAATGTTAGCTTCGTAAAATGATTTGGGGAGAATTCCATCTTCTCAAATGCCTGGAATACTTTCAATAGGATTGGTATCACTTCTTCTTTGTATGTTTTGTAGAATTCTGCTGGAAAGTCATTGGTCCAGGGCTTTTTTTTTTTTTTGGTAGGTAGTTTTTGTATGACAGAGTCAATTTCTTGGGTTGTTATTCATCTTTTTAGTGTTCAATGGCTTCTTGTTTAAACCTGGGTAGGTTGTGTGATATCAGAAAGTCCTCTATTTCATCTAGGTTTCCATATAGGTGTACATAGTAATCTCTGATAATCTTTTGTATTTCTTCATGGTCAGTTGTGATTTGATCTTTTGTATTTCTGATTGTGTTTATTTGGCCCTTTTCTCTGTTTTTCTTGGTCATTCTTGCTATAGGCTCATTAATATCTTGTTAATACTTTCAAAGAAACAGCTTTTTGATTTGTTGATGTTTTCTATGGTATTTTTGTCTTCTATGTCCCATATGTGGGCTCTTATTTTTGTGATTTGGATTCTTCTGCTAAAGTTGGGGTTTTGGTGATCTTCTATTTCTAGCTCCCTTAGTTGATTTGTTGTGATCTTTCCATTTTCTTGATGTGTGCTCGTAGAGATATAAATTCCCCTCTGAGAACTGATTTCATGCATCCCAGAGGTTTTGGTAAGATGTTTCTTCATTTTCATTTGTTGCTAGAATCTTTCAATTTCTTCGTTGATTTCAGTGTTGACTTAGTAGTTGGTCAGCATCATGCTGTTCAGTGTTCATGTCTTTGTGGGCTTTGGAGAAATGCTGTTGGTTTTGATATTTATTTTTATTCTACTGTGGTCTCAGAATTTGCATGGGAAGATTTCAATTATGTGGAATTTGTTTATGCTTGATTTGTGGTCAAGGATGTGGTCAATCTTGGAGTATGTTCCATGTGGTGATGAGTAGAATGTATATTCTGTGGTTTTGGGTGGAATAATCTGTAGGTATCTACTAAGTCCATTTGGTCAAGTGTCAAGTTTAGGTTCTGGATCTCCTTGTGATTTTTGGCCTCAATGATCTACCTAGGGTTGCCAACGGGGTATTCAACTTCCCTGCTATAATAGTGTTAGAGTCAATATCTTTTTTTAGTTTATTTAGTAGTTGCTTTATAAATGCTGGTGCTCCTGTGTTTGGTGCATATATGTTTAGGATGGATGTTTCTTGTTGATGGATTGAACATTTTATCATTATGTAGTGTCCTTTTGCATCTTTTTAAAATTTTGATAGCTTAAAGGTTGTTTTGTCTGATATTAAGATGGCAACTCCTGCCTTCCTTTTTGATCCATTTACCTGGAAACTCGTTTTCTATCCTTTAACTTTGAGTCTGTGTGTGTGTCCCTTGTAGTGAGATGGGTCTCTTGGATGTAGCAAATAATGGAGTCATGGTTTCTTATCCAGTCCACCATTCTGTGTCTTTTCAGGGGTGCATTTAGTCCATTCACATTCAATTTAATTATTGAAATGTGGGGGTTTATCCCTCTCATGAGGTTCTTAAATAGTTGTTTTTGTTCCTCTTTGTTGTTTTTCCTTTGGTTTTTGAGCTGATTCATGTGTGTTTTCCATCTTTTTCCTGTACTCTTTTGAAAAACATTGTCCTTACTTTCTCCTTTTCTTCTGTGCTTAATTCTTTCTTAAGTGTTTCTTGCATAGGTGGTCTGGAGGCAGCATAAGTTCTTAGGGGTTGGATGTCTGGGGAAGATTTTAATTCTCCCTCACTGATGAAGTTTAGCTTGCCTGGGTAGGTTATTCTTGGTTGAATTTGTTTATCTTTGAGAACTTTGAAGATTTGGCTCCAAGCTCTCCTTGTCTGAAGGGTTTCTATAGATAAATCTACTGCTATTCTAATTGATCTTCTCTGGTAGGTAGACTACTGACCTTTTTCTCTTGCTGTCTTTAGGATTTTTTTTTATACCTACTTTGTTTAGATGAATTATTATGTGTCTGAGAGTTGGTCATCTCATTTGTTGTCTTGCAGGGGTTCTCTTAATCTCTTGTGTTTGAATTTTTGCATCACTGATGAGATGAGGGAAGTTTTCTTGAATAATTTCATGGAGTGTTTGTTCCAGGGTGGTCTCTGTTTCTCTTTCTGCCTCAGGAAATTCAATTACTCTTAGGCTCCATCTCTTGAAGTAATCGTTCATCTCTTGAAGGTTTTGTTCTATCTTTTGAAGCTTCTTTTCTATGCTTTTGACAGTCTGGGTAAGTTTTGTATTTTGATTTTCAAGCTCTCAGATTCTTTCTTCTGCTTGGCTAATTTTGCCTTCCACACTTATTAGTTTGTTATTTATTTCAACCACAGTATTCTTTACTGCTGTTATTTCAGTTATCAGCTCCCTCTAATTTTCCTCATTTCTCTCCTCAATTCTTTTTATTCTTTCTATTAATGTCTTGATGTCTGGGTTTGTCATGTGTGACTAGTCATTCTGGGGGCTCTTCATTGTTTGCATTCCAATGTATGTTTTCTCAGTGTCTGACCTCCCAAGGGTCTGTGTTAGACCTATATTCTTCTTTTGTTTTTTCTTCATTTGTGTAACTTTTTCTTCCCACTTTTTTCTTCACCTCCCTCCTTCCCTGTCTTCTTTTATTCTGTTGTTCAGGGGGGAGGGGTTGCTTTTACTTCTGTTTGTTCAATCTCCTATTCTTCCTTATGTATATCCTCTGGCTTTGTTCAATTCTGGAGCTGGACTGTAGGTGGGGGATGATCCTTTTTGCAGTTTTGAGATTCAATTGAGGGGGGAGCTATGATTCAAAATCTATCTGGATCCAAGTATCCACTGATAGGTGTATGGATAATCTGGAATCCACTTCCCACTGTCTTGCAATCTGTCCATGCAGTGGGGTTAAAGGTTACTCTCTGAAAGCAAAATGAGGTAAGAAAAAGGAAAAAAAATGGAACATGGAGTGGGGGAAGAGGAAGGTGGAGAGAGAGAAGAGTAAGAGGGAAAACAGACAAATGTACCAACTAACAAATGAAAAGAGACACAAAGATAGATACAAGTAAAAACAAACAAACAAACATACAAAAAAACTAAAACATACAATCATACATACAAGCTAACCTATCTCCTTATTGGTGTACTATTCCCTATACAAACATGAGGTCTAAAGAGAAAAAAATAAAATAGAATAAGTCAGTAAACTAACAGAACCAAAACAAGTATGAAAACGTTATTGATAACAGTAAGAGAGAGAAAAGGGAAAAAAAGATGGGTAAGACAAGAAGACAAAGAATAAACATTTTTAAAAAAATTAAAACAATGGAACAAAGCACACCCTGAAACTTTTCCTTTAAGTCCAGTGTACTTTCAGCTCTGATTTCTAGCTCTCATTGCAGGCTGGTGGAGTTGCTCACAGAGTCAGTTGCCCCTGGCCTGCTGTGGAGGGTGGAATAAATCTGGGCTACCTGCCAAATCTGCCACTCAGATCTGGCCTATTTCTATCTAGCATGGGGGAAGGGTTTCTGTCCCTCCCACTTTGATGTTGTTACCTTGGATCCAAGCTGGAAGATGGGCCCAGCTGTATGGAGCTGGTCTCATGGTTGCAGCTGATCTCTTTTTCCACTGCAGCCCAGCTAAGTTGGAGGAAGTAGAATGTGAGACTGCCAGGCAATGCAGGCCTGTGTAGCACTGGGCTACTCTGTCTGGGTTGAATGGGAGCTGAGGGTTGCCCAGGGTGGGAGGGATCAAGAAATGGTGGTGGCAGTGGCAGCTGCCACTTCAGCAGTTCTGTGCATGGGAGCAACTCCATGATACAGGCATCCAGGTGAGGGGTGGGGTGCAGCAGTGGCAGCAATGACAGCTTTAGCAGAGTGGTGCTTTGGGAGGGGGGACTTCATGGGTCCATGAGCCCTGGGTTGCCTCAAGTGGGAGCAGTGGTGGTGTCTGCAGCTGAGGCAAAGGCCAAGCAGTGTTTGAAGAGCAGACTGGCAATGGTGAGAATCGCAGCCCCCAGGGGAGGGTGAGAGTCTTTATGGGTGTTCTCTTTCCCAGAGGGCCTCACAAACCAAACTGCCCCATGGTCATCTTGCTGGAAGCCAATAATATATTCTGTTATATAGATTTTTAAATCTATTCTTTAGCTAATATTATTTTTTCTTGATTATTGAATAAAACCAAAATTTTTCCCTTATTAATGTCAGGCAGACATAGTTTTGGATTACATTAGTTATATATTGAAAAAGTATGTGGTAGATCACAAAGTCAGGTATAATAAGGCCTCTAATTATTTTTTTCCTAAAATTGTCTGTCTATTCTAATCCCTGCATTATACTATTAATTTGGGATACACCATGTCAGTTTCTAAAAAATGCCCACCAAAGATTTCATTGGGAAATGTGGAGTTTTGACATCTTAACAATATTTAGTATCTAATCTATAAATATGATACTTCTCTAACTTATAATTTCATTCAGCAGTGGTCTGTAGATTTTGGTTACTATTACTGTGTGTATTTTGTAAAGTTATCCTTAAGTGATAGTGTAGTGCTATTTGTGATAGTTAACTTTTATTTGTAATATATATTTCCAATATGTATGAAGTTGATATATAGAAATGCAGCTTATTTTGTACAGTGACTATATTCTCCAACTTGTAATGACAAAGAAAAATTGCACCCATCAAGTTACATGCAAGAATACTTTGTTCAAGGCTACTGAATAGGAAAGAGAGATTGATCTCAACTTCACTGAACCAGAAAGCTGAAGAATTTTAGCACTGGGGTTAGCTACTGGAAAAGTACTGGAGGTCTTTAAGAGAGGGGTTAGTCAGAATGATCAGGCCATTTGTGTTTGATAATTGTCACTTACCAGGTTAGGCACTTATCCTTTCACAGAAACTGGTTGATAGGGGCTCTATCTTTCTTAATAATTTTATTTCAAAGGGATGTCCTCCAGGTCTTTGGAAAAGAGCTTCTTGGATTATAAAACTAGCAAAAGGCTAGGAAAAGATTTGCATTGTAAAGGGGTAAGCAAACAATATGCAACTGAAAGATTTTCATTGTATATGCTCCAAAAAAAGAGATTAGGACTCTATAGTCAGAAAAAAAAAAAATTTAGCCGGGCTCGGTGGCTCAGCCTATAATCCCGCGCCTTTGGGAGGCTGAGGTGAGTGGATTGCCTGAGCCTATGGGTTCGAGACCCGCCTGGGCAGCGAGACCTCATTTCTACAATAAATCAAAAAATCAGTCGGGCGTGGTAGCGCATGCCTGTAATTCTGGCTACTCGGAAGGCTGAGGCGGAAGGATCGGTGGAGCCCAGCAGGTGGAGGCTGCGTTGGCCGGGAGCGGCCACTGCACTCCAGTCTGGGTGACAGAGTGAGACTCCAACTCAAACAAAAAAAAAAGAAAAGAAAAATTTGTATAAAACTTAATGAAGCTGAGGGAAACATTAAGGCCCTCATGGTTACTAAAGACATTTAAAATTTCTAGTAAATATTTTGTAGATTTCTTATGATCTTCTACAAAAGTAGTAATGTAATCAACAAATAAAGCCTATAATTTTTTTTTAACTTGTCTTTCACAATTTGCATTTCTTTTTGTTGTTGTTATTTGTATTGGCTGGTTCAATGTAAAGGACCCATGTTATAAGTGGATGTCATTGCCTGGTTCCCAATTGTAGGGGTACAATTTTTTATTTCATTGAACCTGATATTTGATGTAGAATTTTTGAATATATGCTTCATTACATTAATGAAGTTTTTTTTCTACTTGGTAAGAGATTTTAATCATAGATCTGGAATTTTATTCAGATACGTTTTACGCATAATTGACAGTATTGTGTGTATTTCTTTTCTTTTATTGATCTGTTATTATAAGCAATCATATTGGTTGGACTTTGAATGTTAAATCTATCTTCTATTCCAAAGGTATATTATCATTATTACTGATATGAGTTTGCTGATATTTTGTTACAGGTCTTTGTACCTATGTTCATGAAGAATGTTAATCCATGGGTTTGTATGTGTTTGTTTTAATAATATTTTTGCCTGATTTTTGTATGGTTAGTGATGTCCTTATAAGATGAATTAAGAATACTTCTATTCTATTTTGTGGACTACTTTGGTCAGAATTAATATTTTTTTCTATTAATGTTTGCTGAAATTTGTAAGTCAGCCAGAAATTTTATTTATGGGAAAGTTTTTTCATTTTGTCTGTTTGTTGGATTTTTTTAGTTTTTATTTTTACTAACAAATTTACTTGTGTGTATATAAATATTTGTCTAAATAATGAAGGTACTTCTCTGTCACTCTCACTGTCTCTCTCTTTCTCTGTCTCTCTCTCTCTCTCCCCTTAACTCTCTCCTGCCTGGTATTCTATTTTACAAATGCTGGCCAGGTTGACCTCTACTAAATTCAGCTTTTGTATTTTCAAATCAAAGTAATTAGGAGACTCTGCCCTGGGTATCCACTCTCAGTCAGATATTTGGATACTACCTCCAAACAATAATTTGGGGAAATCATACAATTTATCTTATTTGTTTGTCTTCCATCAGGAATCATATCAGTTTATGGTACAATGTCCAAAAACAGTCAGTTTACATTTTTGTCAAGTTTCTACTTGTTTAAGCCAAGATGATATGTTTGTTCTCTCAACTTTTATTCCAAAGCAAAATAATGTGTTTTTATTCTTAAATAAATCTCTTTACTGATCTTATGTTATTTTTATATCATCAGTCAAATTGTCTTTGATTAGTTCAGTCATGTGTTAACTGTACTTGGGAGAATTAAAGGAGACAGCTTCCAGGCACACTTGGAAAGAAATATATTGTATCTAGGGGTAGAACTAGAACATCATGGAAGAGTTCTTGTGAGACAGACAGAAATGATATAAAGAAAACACTGTAAAGCCATTATAAATTAAAGCTGACAGGTGACAATTAGGATAAATTTTTAAAGCACTCCCTGGCACTTTCAGAAATTCTTAGGACTGGAAATGATTTAATAAGAAACAGAGATTTCTTGTGGTCTGGTAGACATGGTTTTGAACTGTATTCGTTGGATATTAAAAGAAACAGCTGCTAACAATATAAAAATTGAAAATTTCAGGGTTTTTAAAATTTTAAATAAAATCTTAAGACTGTTTACCTTATACTTCAGTTTAACATTGTAGTTATTTTCTTATAAACATAATTTTTAAATCTATCTTTTAATTGTTTGATTAGATTACTTTTTTAGGTGTTTTTGGTAAAAACAATGAGTGATGAGAATCTGACATGTGGTTTGATCAAATTAAGTTTTATTTGCTTAAGTGGATTTTAAGCAAATTTAACCTAGGATTGAATTTACATGGTATTATTACTTCTTTATATGTGAGTTCAATCAATGGAAGTATTGTTAATTTTTCCAAGAGCATATGCAGAATAATCTACACAAGTTAGGTCAATGTCAAGTTCTAATTGCAGTTTCAAGAATATCCACTATACTTGATTCCTAGACAACTCGGCTAAACTCATCAATTCTATTTTTGTAATAAGTACATAATATTTTGGGTTAGATTTTTATTAAAGAACTTTAGAACTTTAAAATTAAACCGATATTATTATACCTTTACATAGTAATATAAAAAATCTTTGGATTCATTCGATATAAGCATTGGCTGTCAGTACAGATATAAAGTCTCTTTTTCTCAAAGAACATTATTCCATGAATGTGAAATAGTGTTTTTTTGGGTTTTTTTGGTTTTTTTTTTTTTTTGAGTTGGAGTCTCACTCAGTCACCCAGACTGGAGTGCAGTGGCCGCTCCCGGCCACCACAGCCTCGACCTGCTGGGCTCCGGCTATCCTTCCACCTCAGCCTTCCGAATAGCCGGAATTACAGGCGCAGGCTACCACGCCCGGCTAATTTTTTGATTTATTGTAGAGATGAGGTCTCGCCTGCCCAGGCAGGTCTCGAACCCGGCGGGCTCAGGTAATCCACTCACCTCAGCCTCCCAAAGGCGTGGGATTACAGGCTGAGCCACCGAGCCCGGCTGTGAAATAGTTTTAATCATAAGCAGATTGATTATAGTTGACAGTTGGTCATCAATGTATATCTATATGTTTATCTAATAACTACCTATACCTAAGCTTTCAATTACAAGATTGCAGCAGTTTAAGAGGCATTGCCTTTTAGAGGTGATTGAGTCATGAGGACTCCACCTTATGAATGGAATTAGCAACTTTATAAAAAGGCTTGAGTTAGAGAGAGCACTCTCTTGTCCTTCTGTTTCTTGACCATGTAAAGACATAGTATTATTCCTCTCCAAAGTTTGCAGCAGTAAGATGCCATCTTGGAAGCAGAAAGCAGCCCTCACCAGACTTCAATCCTGCTCACACCTTGACCTTAAACTTTCCAGGTCTCTACCATTGTGAGTAATAAAAGTCTGTTTTCCAAACATTGTCCAGTCTCGTGTATTTTGTTATTGCAGCAGGAGAAATAGACAAACATGATTACTTTTTCCTTTTTTTTCCTTTTCCATCTTTTATTTTCCTTCTTCCTTCCCCCCTTTTTTCTTCCCCTCTCTCCCTTCCTCGTTTCCTCCTTCCTTCCTTCCTTTCATTCTTCCTTCCTTTATTTCTTATTTTCGTTAGAGAGATCACAAACTAATTGAACTTTCAACAACCAGAATAATGATGAAGGTATTTATATTTCTAACTAGCAGAATTACTCTAGCACTAGCCACAAAGTATTCCTCCACAACATTTACATATCTGATTAGTAAATAATAGGTGGATTAAATTGTGCTTGTAGGGCAATTTGCTTGGCGAGAAACTGAGATTCTCTCTCTGTAGAAAATGTTATAAGAGTTCACAAATTTCAGGATTTAAAACAAAGTAAAAATAATGAAAAAAGTAATTTAATGTTTAAATTTATTTTCTAAGAATATGCTTACATTTTCAAATTATTTAGTTAATGTAAATAGTTATTCAGGGAATAGTGTTGGCTAAAAAAATATATGGCAGACAGAAATTAAAATTATGAAGTGGAAAAAAATTTTGACTTTTATAATCTCCATTTCCTCTCTTTAAATGTACTTATTAATCTACACAAATTATAAACCAAAGGATATATATTTATTGTATTTCTGTATTGGGACAGCATGGAGTTGATAACAAGGAAGGTCAACCCTAAGATCATTCTATTCAATAGCTGTTTATGTATTGTTTTTATGACATAGTCTAGGTTTGTATTTATGTCTCTTTCTTTAAATCTTATTTCATAAAATTATTAAAGGAGTCGCCATTAAAAATATCCATCTCAGTTGGATAATTCCAACTGTAAGATTGTTATGCTCAAACAATGAAGTTAAGGTAGGACAAAATAACATTGTCTTTTTAGAGGCATTGCTAAATAATCTTGTAAATTGTGGAATTTTCAAAACTTGTATTCCAGACATAAGCATTCAAAATATTAGATGATGATGCTTGACTTACATATTTTTTTCTCCCAAAGTTTTCTTTTTTTTCTCTCCCCTCAACCCCAACCCTGTCCCCACACTCTCCAGGTCCACTCCATTATTTTCTTTTTTAGGTCTTTTAAAAAAATTATTATTTACAACAAGTTACATCTCCATTTATTTGTATGTTTCTGATTTTTGCCACTCTCCTATAGAAAGTAAACTCAGTGAAGGCCCATGATATTTTCCTGCACAGATATGCACAATGAAAACAAAGCTAGGTTTTGACTATTAGTTACTAACCCTAAGTAACTGTTACTGACCCTAATGGTGCATCCAGTTAAAGTGTCAGTTTACACCCATCACAGTACTGAAGAGAGGAACAGAGTTTGAAGATGAAGTAAATATGGTTATTGTGGCAGAAGGTAAAGGAACGCCTTCCAGAAGTGGATGCATCACTTTGCTTTGGCAGATTGTTTCCAGCACAACTCCTTGGCCAAACCAGATATTTTAATTTAGCGTTGTTATTGTTAAAATAGACAATTCTATCATTCTTCAACATCAGAGGGAGAATAAAGGATGTCATTTAACCCTGAGATATTTAAACTTTAGGGAAGTAAAGAAATGAGAACAGGAAAAGAAAACAAAGAAGGTAAAGAAGAAAAAGTATTTCAGAATAGAATAAGACAATTAGTTCTAAATGTAGGTAAATGAAAAAAAGTAAATGGCAAAAAAAAAAAAATCTGTTTATTGTGCCGTGGTACATTAACTAAGCCATCTTTTAAGAATAATTTACATCGTGGTAGTCAACTATAGGTTGTCTTAAAATATACTGCATAGGAGTTCAAGAACCTACAATTTAATACAGGCAGCAAGCACAAAATCCCCTGCAAACTTTTATAAATGCCTTTGTTTTGTTAAATCATCAAATTTCTTGTTAATATGAAATATCTCATGCCATTTCTTTTTTTGTCAAAAGAGGATTATTTGTTGTTCCAGCTGTCACATCTATATAGCCAATTGCTAACTGAAATATCCTCGCTAAAGCTCTTTAGCCCCTGTGCTAGTATGGATAATTGACAATAACATCTAAAAATCATTGGAAAAATATTTTGACTGTTCATCAAGTATTCCAATGAACTGAGATTATGTCGTGTCATTGTGAATTCAATTATTAATTGATCAATCACTACACTCTAAAATAACTGATGGTTTAGGATTTTTCTGTGCCTCCAAGGAAATTAAATGCAAATCTATGTCAGTCATCTGTTAACAAAGGCTCCTTTAAGGAATCCACTGGAATACAAATGGAAAGCCCTGCAGCAATTTTGGTCAACTGTAACTCACTGTCTTTTATTTTATTTTTTCTTAATAACCCTTTTATTTAAGGTGCCTATTTGATTTTTCTCTGACTTTTCTACCTTAAAAAGGAAATTTGGTTCAAAGGTAGTGTATCAAAGTACTTAACATTGATACAAATTAGAGCTCTGTCTTTTTCTTTTTCACACAAGTTTCTAGTGGATATAGGTTTTGAGAAGCCCGAGGACAGAAAAATCACCAAAGTCTCAGCTATTTGGGACTTCAATGGGAGAAGAGTTATACCCTCAAGATCTTTCTTTTTCTTTTTTTAAATCACAGACAGGGAGGTATAGTCATCTCTGAAAAATCTCAAATAAAAGGGTGTTTTTTCCTTCTTAGTAACCCTGTGCTACTGAAAATCAATTAAGTCAAATTTTGAAATGAAATCCTAAATATAAAATGCTTTAATGTTTGATAAAATTTATAGCATATTGAATAACACTTCTGCACATTAACATTGTATCCTACATTGTCACACTCGCTCTGGGACATGTATTGTTTCTCCTTTTCACCATTGCTAAAATGAGGAGGGGAGCCCAGTAAGCATTCTCATTCATTCATTGATATACTTACTGCTTCCTCACCTCGTCAGACAAGCTGCCAGATTTCAAGCTAAAAATAAAATAAAATAAAAAAGCATCAAATCTGGGCTATTGATGAGCAAGCATTAATATAAGAAGACCCAATAATGCTTATTTGCAATAAACGTTAAGCTCTATAGTGCACCTTTGAAAATAGTGTTTCTGCACACAGTGGGTATTAGACTATGTAATATTTATTTATCTTCTACTTGCGAGTTTGCCCATTTCTTGAGAAAAGGCATTGCCCACTTAGTTATTGAATGCTCTCACTCCACTTCAAGTACGACATAGTGCATAGAGCAATACATGGTTTTCCAAACTTTTGTTATAACTGAAATTACCTAAAGCAAATGTAAAATGCAGATTCCTCAGTTGAGAGGTTGTGTGGTGTAGTGATTAAAAACATTGATCTGGTGTCAGAGTGCTTATTTTCAATTCTCAGTCCTGTTGTTTATCAGTTATGTGAACTTGATCAAAATACTTAATTTCTCTGTAACTCAGTTTCTTCATCACAAAATGGAGAAAATACCTTCGTAGTAGTGCTACCAGAGTTAAATGACTTACACAGGAAAAATTCTTTACATTATGTTGAACTCAAGGCAAACATTCTCCACTACTATTAGGTTTTATTAGGGAGGCACTGAATGACGACAAGCAAGTGTCATATCACCACACCAGAGAACCATCCCTAGACTTGGACACTCATTATTCCTTTATCTTAAATTGTGTTATTTCACAGATGATTCACCTAACATATTATTCATTTGTTTAATATTTTATAACTCTTTCACACTCACTGCACGTATTTTTAGAAAGTGGTGAATTTTAGCTCCCATTATATTTCTAGCACATAGAGTGCCTAAATGATCACACCTCAAAGATACGTGATCCATTTTAGTTGAATAAATAAAAAAAATACATTGTTGAGTAACAAGTACATTTTCTATTAAGTCAAATAAAAGCCAACAAATAAGGAAAACATATTCCCTTAAATGTAATAAGGCGTGACTAGCACAGCCTTAAGTTCCTCTCAGTTTGCTATAACAGTCATTTTTCTTTCTTTCTTTTTTTTTTTTTTTTTTGAGTTGGAGTCTCACTCTGTCACCCAGGCTGGAGTGCAGTGGCCACTCCCGGCCACCGCAGCCTCGACCTGCTGTGCTCCGGTGATCCTTCCGACTGAGCCTACTTAGTCATTTTTCTAACCTCTAAGCTCTTGGTCTCCATCTCACCAACCGTTATAAGATCCAGATAGCCTAACCACAATTTTCTTAGAGCATTTATTTTAGAAAACATGCAATGCCTCTACCTCTTTGAGATGGAAAAATTTATAAAAGCTGCTTTCAGCTTTTAAAACCCAAAACTGTATTTTGAAGACCTGGAAGCCATCCCTTTGAAATTTAATCATTAAGGAAGTCCCTTTTGCCCATCTCCTTGGGCAAGTAGAAAACAAACTTTTAGGTCCCTTGTTTCAAGGTGTAAAACTACTTCCTTCCTTAAAAGTAGACAAAGCTTATTATTTCTTTGGGTAAGTTTCCTTCTATTGGTAAGGCTAAGATCCCTCCACCCAGCTCTTAAAAATTCTCCAGCCTTTTGTTTATGTGGAGTTGAATTTAGCCTGAAGTCTAGCCACTTTTGCTTTTGAAATTACATTGAATAGTCTCCTTTGCCTATTTAAGTTTTTCCAGCAAAATTTTTACCTTGATAGAAGCAATCTTCATGATTCAAGGAGTGAGGAGGATTCAGAAAGGACTCTATGAGAGATGGTTCATGTAACAATTTCATGGTAATTAAAGGATGAATTACCAGTATGTTAGCTGGCAACCTTATTTTATTTCATTTCAACTTGAAGACAATGTAAGTATGCATTGTAGAGTCGCTCTTGTTCTGAATGTGGCACTCTAGACTAGTAATTCTTTTGGCTTGTTTAATCATTCCTGATTTAATGAAAAGTCATAAGGTAAGATGCCCTAGAATTGGTTCAGTGTCAACAATATTGCTAACAATAGCAACAAGAACTCAGCTTTTTAAAATTCTTGCATTCTACCAACCTTGACATACTGGCTTCTGGCTTCCATTCCTACACTTGCTCCCAATGTTACAGGAGAGAACTGCTGCATCTGTAGACACCAGGCTCACTAATGGCAACAGCCGTAGCAGCAGGGCTGTTTGTTACGTTTAGATGGGAATGAGGGAGAAGTGAATTTTTTCTCACATGATTCTTACACTTACTTATTCATCCACACCCTCAAGAAAGCCTGTTCTTAGACACTTCAAGAGATAATCTATTATGTTGTATTGGTCAGAGCTTGCACATAAGTTCAATAGTAGACAAATCACTGGCAAAGGCAAATGAAATTTTTTATCTGTAGTTTAAACTATGACTAGACAGATTGTTACACAAGCAAAAGTGGGATTCTGTTATCAAAGAAAAGGAAGAAAAATCTACTGGAAAAACATATTCCTCCCACCCAGAAATTCTTGTTCAGCTCTGTCATTCCAGGGATATTTTCTCAGCTAAGTAATTCCTGATTCAGAGAAGAAATGCTTAACCTAATTTTAACAGCAACATGTTTGCTATTAACAAACTGGCAAATCCCATCCAATGCCCAACTGAAAAAAGTGCAACAGAGCTCAAGTATTTGGACACAATCACCATTCTTTTGATCTCTAAGAGGTGTCTTAGAGATCACCATTGACTCTTTCTCTCCTAATACCTCACATACAATTACCAAGTCCCATAGGTGCTCCTCAAAGCACCACTAATATTTTGTGAGCCTTACTTATTTGTGAATCCAATAAAAGTTAATAAACTCCCAAACTCAACTGTCTACACCTCTATTTAGCAGTTTATTTAAACTTAGTGTTTACTTATCCTATTTAAAGTCATTTCTGAAACTGAGATCTCTCCCCATTACTCACTGACAAACTTCATTAACATCAGTGGCTACATTTCTCTTTCCATCCAGTCATTTTTTCATTCCAGGAGATTTAACATTCATACACATGACGCCCACAGAGGCTTGACCATTCAATTTTTTGACTTCCTCATCTCCTGTGACCTGTACCTGACCTGAAACAGATCCGCACTTTAACTTGCTCACGTTTTGCAACCTGCAGGTTTTGTAATATCTGTAAGTGTTCTCAAATATCTATTCTCTATCTATGCCTTTATATACAACGTCTCACCATTTTAGTCTCATAGTAATTATTCTTTAAACTCATAGTCCCATGTACTCCAATTAATACTTTAATTTATTTCCATATTAACAACCTCTTTTTTAAATGTATCTGTCTATACATTTTCATTTTTTTAATCCAAGATTCAATCAGATTCACTCAAATTTCCTCTGTATTCTTCCATCATACTGCTTTGATCAGATCTACATTAAGTCCAAATTTCTGCTCTTTCCATGACTATAAGATTTCAAAAATGTGCTTCTGAAGAAAAAAATTTTATAACTGGGCTAAATATATCAACTATCAATCCATGATTTCCAGCTCATCCCCACTCTTAGCTGATGAATTCAACAACTACATCACAAACGAAATAGTGGCTTTGGCATGTGAATTCTGGAACTTCTATTACCAACATAAAGCTTACAAACATGATATCTATTTTTTCCTGCTGTCATTCTGTCTCAGTGGATAATGTGTATCTATGGTGAAACTCTACCTGCTTTTTGAAGGCAGTATTTCTTTAAAGCTTATAATGTGTGCTGTTTTGAATCTTGCCTTGCTACTTGTTATCTGTTTGATTTTAAGAAATAGTAATTATTCGATGTCTTTAATTTCTCATTTTTAATTGTGGTAAGTGATTAATACCATTGTTATTACCACTGACAACTCTTCCTGGAAAACAAATACATTTTAATTAGTTTTTGCTTTCCCAATGTTTTCCCTTTCCCAGACTTAGTTTGTCTGCAATTGCAATGGTTTCTTTTCAAGTTAAAATAAGTTGATCTTTTTCCTACACAAACTTCATGCCAATTTCTGGGCTATCAATTTGCACTTTTGGCTAGAATGACTTGTGTGATTTTGCAACACAAAAGAGAGGACCTACTTATTTCTTGCTTTACACTGCTGCTGATCTATAATCAAAAGTTTTAAAATACACTGTCCCTTGAGCACTGAAGAACATATTTTTCTAAGACTTAACATAGCTTGTAAACTGTTTGCCACATGGGACAAGTTCAAATAGATATTTATTCAAATAAAATATGAATGACCTAAATAAATTTTCTCTTTTTAAAAATTTGAGTTGAAAAAGGCAAGTGGCAAAATCACTTTCATCATGTCAAATAATATTATGCAGGAAATTTAGTTTCTTATAACATCGGAGCTTATCTCAGTTTTTTCAATGTGATAGGACAAATAGTTTGAAGAGAAAATTCACTCTGTTGTATTTTGAAGAAAAAATGGACTCTCTTACCCTTGTTGCTCTTGTACTCTTTATAAAGCTATATCACACATTTATCAGATACATTGTTTAACAGTTAAAGATGGTATATAAAAGAAAATATGTTTCATCCCTCTTCTCCTTTATTTCATTTTTATACAGTATTTCAATTTAAATCTAATCACATTAATATTCTATATTTATTAAAAATTTTCTCTAACCGCAGCTTAATTTACTTCTGAAAATCTACATAAAGACTAAAGCAAAGGTAATCTAGGAAGGGGGAATTAGGACAATGGAAAGTAGAAAAATTTGAAAGTACAGGCCCTTTCTTATTTAATCATGTATCATCCTATGCCCCAGAGCCAAAAGGGAAGGGATCTTCCTTCAAATCTCTAAGGAGATGCTTTTCTCCAAGAACAATCAAGCCTCCTTACTGAGAAACTAGTCTTACACGAAGACTTTACACATTTTTTTCCTTCCAAAATATTTCACTCACTATGGAGGATTTTCCTGTGAATTTTGTGGCATGCAGTTTGTCCAGTTGGAATTTACGTCCTATTGCGTGCTTCTGTTTCTTGAAGCTCACAGATTATTCCCTGGTGCCATGATGAAGACTAGGTTTGGACAACATTTCATCTTTCTTTAGGCACTGTGTTGCCCATATTCTCAGGTTGTAAGCATCATATTTTCTTTTGGTGGGGTATGTAATTCAGACTCACTTTGGACCCTAGTTACGAGTAACTTTCTCTGGGTTGTGTTAAGCAAACATTTCAAAGACTCCAATCACTCATGATTCAAAATCTGTGTAGATGTTGAAATAACACTGAGGCATACCGCCAAAACAAGATCCAGGTTTCTTGGATGATTTTCAGTAGGACATGCCTATACATGTAACTTGAAGAACAATATATGCCCATATTTGTAAAAGCTCCATTACTCAACACTGCATTATTCTGTTTGTCATATGTTTCTGACACATATAAAAATAATCGTAGACTACTTGGCCATTTTCCAAGTCAAATTTTTTCACTCAGTCAGGTAGAATTAACTTTACAGGTATTTTTCTCTTGAGGTAAGCTAAACACAGTTGTTCAAAGGATCTGGTAACCTCTGGTAAATATACCATATCTTTCTTCTGTTGTGTTTACCCTGGCTTATAAATACTTTCATAACATTTTGTTTCTAAAAAATGCATATTTTACCTATTATTTATGTAATATATGGTACTTACTAAGAAGGTGTCAAGGTTCTAAGGACTTTATAAATATTAACTAAATTAAGTCCTTCAATCAGCCTATATGGTAAGAACTATCAATTTGTTTTCTTTTCAACCAAGAAATGTTAATTAACTTTATTTGGGGGGCACAAATCACTGATAGTATCTCCAAAACTGATAGCTAGTGTTCTTTTATCCAGTACTATCAGTGAATTGCTAGCATCACCTTAAAAGACCTGGTATTACTCTTATAATTGATGCTTTGTCATATGGCATTTCAAGTATAGATTTTAATTTAAATGTTGTCATCTCAACCTAAACAGGCTTTCAAGTATAGTTCAATTGCCAACTATTTATATTGACCTCAAGAATGTCATGTTTGTAATTGATAATTACCAGAGATAAATTCAGATTTAATTGTGGCTCTCTAAAATGTGTAAATAGATTACTGCCATCCACTCTATGTTTCAGAGAGCTAGGTATTTATTTTAGGATGACATTTCCCTCTTTGAAAAGATGTAATACAGATACTAAAACATAACATTTTGTCATCTTATCAGATATTATCTTATTTCATCAGTTCAGATTTAAAACCAAATTAACTGTAGTAGTGCAAGGTATCATATGACTAATTTGTAACTTTATAGCAACTAATGTGAATGCATACACCATATAATAAAAATAAAAATATGTAACAAGTATCTTGAGTTGTTTACTTATTATGTCTCCTTACAGACTATAGCTACATATCTTTTTACTTTATAAAATGAATTAAAATTAAATATTTAGAGATAATTTATATTTTAATATATTACATTTTAATTATTGGATTCAACAAATATTTACCAATAAATTCCAGGCAGTATGTTTAGAATTGAATACACAGTGCAATCGTGAAGTTTATATACTGGGGGAAAAGAGACTAAACAAAAATGTAAAAACTCATACTTCCTTGCAATAAGGAGAAATACAGGGAAGTATCATTATCTACTAGGGGCAATTTTTTTCAGAATTTTTCCCTGAGATGAAACTTCAGTGAGGAGCAGTAACTACCAAGTGTGCTGAGAGGTTAGAGGAATAATTCTGAGTAGAAGAAACGTCATATATGAAGGCTCTAAGCCAAGGTAACAATTAAGAAACAGAAATAAGCACATATATTTTAAAGTGTATTAAGTTGAAGAGAACGAATCTAAATTTCTTGATTCTAAAACCTATACAGCTTAATAATAATCATTGTTTTAAACAAATGCAAAGTCTTTACAAAATTTATAGCAAATGAACAGAAATGTTTAACATTTCAATATATAGTCAACATGGGAGAGATATATAAGAATTATTACTCAGACAATGGAGGCAAACATAATTTCTCATATTGTTAAAACATAGTTACACTGCTATTATCAGTTTGGTGACAAATAAATGCATTTTTCTTGCAGGAAAAACAAAAAATGTTGCTCTCAGATTTAGTATGAATTATTTGGCAGTCAATGTGAAAGTGTTAACACAAACTCCTGGAACACCTATGCGAAAAGTGGTTATCAGTGTTTCGTCTTTCATTTTTAACTCTTATCCTCATTTAGAACATAACGTTCCCACCTAAGGTGGAAACTCAAATAATCTTCTTAGGTTCAATCCAGCAAGAAACGTGAAGCAAAGGGGAATTTGGAAGGCCTAAAGAAAAGTGTAGAAGTCTAGTTTACTCTTCTCCAAAAAGAAACTCTTTTCCCTGAGTTAGGAGCAAGATGCAAGAGTAAGGATCAGAAAACTTGGATTCAATTTTAATCTAGCCTAGATTCTGAAATACTTTGATCTTTACGGAAACCGTCATCTCTTGCATCGACTTCTTATTCTCTTTGCCAACAAGTGACTTCAGTGTTGTCATGGTAACTCTCTGTGAGTAGGTATGCACTGATAGCACCTCACCTTAACTGCAGCAGCTCAGACAGTTCACCTTTTGCCTGAACTCCTGTACCTCCAGCTGACATTTTACCTGCTAGAATCAGCTCATCCATTCCATCACAGGCCAACGTGAGGCTGTGAGGCAGTTAAAGAGTGTCCTGAGAATCCAGGAATGGGTGCCTGCCTGTTCTCTCATATCTCCAGTATATCCTATGAAACGCCTTAGAATACTCTCAGTTGGGACAACACTCCAGTTGTCCACAGGGATATTCATCTTGTTCTTTTTTGATAAATCGAAGAAGAAATGCCTCCCCGGAGATTTATGTCTCCTCTTCCATGACATTCTTTCCTGATTTCCACACCTTCTTTCTGATCGCATTTCTTAAAATAAAACCCCTGCACACATGCTAAGAAAGTATTCGATTGTTCAGGATTAAATATACTATCATTGGTAATATTATTAACATATATTAAAGAAAAATGGTAAAGGAGTTCTCAAAGTGTTGTGTGATGCCTGATGATCTTGCCATCAATTTACAGAATTGGCCGGGCTCGGTGGCTCAGCCTATAATCCCGCGCCTTTGGGAGGCTGAGGTGAGTGGATTGCCTGAGCCCGCGGGTTTGAGATCCGCCTGGGCAGGTGAGACCTCATCTCTACAATAAATCAAAAAAAAAAAAAAAAAAAAAAAAATCAGCCGGGCGTGGTAGCGCATGCCTGTGATTCCGGCTACTCGGAAGGCTGAGGCGGACGGATCGCCGGAGCCCAGCAAGGCGAGGCTGCGGTGACCGGGAGCGGCCACTGCACTCCAGTCTGGGTGACAGAGTGAGACTCCGACTCAAAAGTAAAATATAATTAAATTTTTAAAATTACGGAATTGTGCAAACTATTTTCATACTCATACATAGTTGTCATGTGATTTTTGCTGTCTTTCACACAAGTACAGTGGAATTTCTTTGAGGCAGTGTGATGAGTGAGGACTTCGTTGTCCTGACTGATGTGCGTAATCTGTGTTTGTGCACGTGTTTTTAGTTCTATTTCAAATATGAGAAATATGAGGAAATATAATCTGAAAAAAATCCAACAACGTTTGGGGGCTGTCAATACACATTTTGTAAGTTTGCCAGAAGGTTCTGAGACCAGAATTTTGAGACTAGTTTTGTTATGATATTAAACCCCACATTTCTTACAAACAGTGATGAAGACCCTACTATAAACACTACATATGAACGTGAGTCGATATTCCATGATAAAAAAAATAGCTCTGCATTTATTACCCAACTCACTTGTTCCAAAATAGCCCTAACATCACTCACTTTATAGTAACTCTTTAGGTTACTATCTAAGCTCTTTCAGAATGCTGCCTCCTTAATACTCTAATAGCACACCTGCTTCCAACATTTTAAATTATCATAAATTGCATTATAGTAAGCTGGATTTTACCAAAACACATGGGCTAAATTTCAGGATCTCCTGACGTTATAATTAGTTTTATAATTTAGTTTTATAATTAATGGATACTTATGAAAGAAAATATACTAAAAGATCTGAAAATTATCATTTGCTCTTTTCTTTCTTAACCTGCCTCAAGTCCTGTTGATTTTTCTACTCAATAGCTCTCAAAGTTCTCTTCTCTGTGTCTCTGCTACACCAGTATAGTTCAAGCAGCCATCACTCTTTCCTAATTGACTACAGCAGCATCTCATCACCCATTCTCTGGGATTAATTCAAAGAAACTGGTTTCAGTATTTCATTTCATTAACTGTGTTTTTTTAAAAAATATTGTTAAAAATGTCATTTTATGTTTTGCCCTCATTCATGTGTGAGTCAAACTCTCAATGAATCATGACATTGAACACTGCTTGACATAGGCTGCTCAATGGTGCATAGAAGTTGTCTGATAGCTGTGTGCATCAATCCAGATCCTTCCAGTCTGTGCATTTCATGAAATCTGCGTATATCTGGTTAAAACAAATCTGTCAGCCTACTTTAACAATGGAATGATGGGTCTATGGAAAGCTGAATTAAATCTAAGACCAGTTGAATTCTGAGAGATGTTAAGGCAGAGAAAAGACTTTACAGACATAGAAAATCTTAGAATATTCCAATTCTGAGTTTTAATAAATATAGCTAAAGAAAGGTCAAATTAAAACTATTTCTTTGTCAGATATGTCTTAAGATTCAAGGTACCTTGCATCTTAAAAATGATTAAATGACAGAAAAATAAAAGAATATCTTAAATAATATTTATCAGTATTTCCTATCGTAAATAATTGTAACATAAATATTTATTAGAAATGAGTATGAATAAAAACTGACATAAGAAGTATATTTCTATCCATTAAATTAATAATGTATAAATTATAAGCAAATGTTTAAATATATATATATCTTTGATGGCTACACAATAAAAATGATTTTGAAAGGTAAAGTATTTACTTATACAAATAATCATAGTAACGGATTTATGAATTCATTAGACAAAATGTTTCTGTGATTTTGAATTTCTGAAATACATGAATCAAGAAAACAAAAGTTGTATTATTCAACACACCTGTTAAGCATCGTCTGTTGTTAGTGTTAATTATATAGCAATCAATTAGACTAACTTGTTCTTGAAGAAAAGCATTGTCCCTTGGCAAAACACGAGGTAATAATTATCATTTTATTGAGAAAAGCTATATTAACAAAATATAAAATTCTGATGCAATAAGTTAGCCTAGCTTGGGGTTATGCACTCTTTGACATTATCAGCATTGCTGGTAAGACCTCAGTAACATCCAAATGTGTGAAAAATAAGACATTTTGATCCTAAAAGAGTTACACACTTGTATTTTTTTCTCTGCCAAGAATTCTATACCAAACATTTTTCAAATTAAAACCTCAAATGATGGGAAGATGATTGAGCTTGGTTTTATTTTTATTTTTTGGCAAATTTTGAGCAAAACAGTTAGTTTAGGGCTTGAGGAATCAATTCTTAGTAAATAAGTATAATTTTTGGTGATATGTAACACTTCAAAATGTAAATGATATGTCAACACTCTAAATATAATATATAACAAAACAATGGATAAGAACAATTATCATCTTTTAAAATTTTAGTTTGTTTATTAAAGTGGGGTATTAAACTCTTTATATTCTGTATTTCTTCACTTTCAATGAGTTCTAAGGTCACTAGATGCAACTCTACACTTCTGAAATTGTTAAAATTGCTTCTTCCTTAGTAACAATTAGCAAATATCCTATTTGGTTCAATCTGAGCAAAAATGAATCTAAACAAAATATGAGGCTATAAAATCATAAAGAGACTTCATGTTAAAACAAGGTTATGTAGTACAAAAGTTGTCTAGTTCTTAAATGATATCTTTTCTCCTATTGTAATAACATAATCAAATTATATATGTAAATAGATAAAATCTATGTAAACTGATAAGTATGATAAATGGCTTTGCCTTTAACATATAAAATGATATCCTAACGATTTGTAGCAAAACATATTGCAACACAATTCCTATATAAAGACATACCCTTGATGTTTATAAAAAATGCTTCAGTTCCACATAATCAAAGAAGATTACTTTTCCAACAAAAACTTTATTTTCATATTGTTTTTTAAAGATACAGGACATATCTATAAAGAATTAAAAAAGAGGTCATTTGTAATAAAACTACTCATTTTATGCCAGTTAAGGTCACAAATAAACTTGAAGGAAGAAAGATGAATACACACTACACTTCTCTTTTTTTATTTTGAATTTCCTGTTTTTCATTTTATTTTATGAATTTTTGAACAATATGTTCTCGTCTTACAGTAAGTGCAGAGAGAGTGCCAAAAATAGATCACAAATAACAAGTAATAAAGGGAAATGCTTCCATCACACACACTTCTTTCTGATGCTGTATTTTATTTTATTTATTCTTTCAGTCCCTGTTATTCTGTCACTTATTACATCAGGAAAATACCATAAGTAATATTAAAATTTTTGAAAGAATTTCTTTAACAACAGTGAAGTATGAAGCATGATGGTTCTCAGAAAATGGTGAAGCCATAAACAAACAAAATATTTTTTATATGTCTGCTTTCTTAATTGCTCTGAAAAAGTATTATAAATAAGCTCACAAGTTGTCAGATCACCTGCTACACATGAAATTTTAAAAATGAATTCCACTTTTTAGTTTAATATCATCTATAGAAAGCAATTATCAAAATATATAAACTCCTTGTGGAGACATTACATCAACATGAAGGGTTTTCTCTTTTGTATATGTATGTGTGTGAGGGTATACCTATTTGCTGTCACTAGGGAATAAGCAGGGTTCCAAGAGAATTATGTGTGGATAATGCTGATAAGCATCACTTAACTAAAAAAGAGATTTGGGGAAGACAGGTCATCATGAGGGAAAGGACAACAGATAACCCCAGCAGATGAAAACCTTGTCAAGACAAATTTCATCTACAAAGCCATTTTGCCCAGAACTAACTTTGCATCTCCACAGACCCAGTAGTTGCAATAAAAAGCAATATTGTGCATAATTTAAAAGCCCTTAACTTCTTGAAATGAATCTACTCTCAATCTCTTAGAATTTGTAAGTCACAAATGCATCAGATGTAGTATTTACTTATAATTTTCTAATTATTTTATTATATTATAATGTATATAATTAAAATATGACATCAATAAAAAATTCCAAAAAATCCTAATTGATCCTGTTATTTAAAAGCCACCAGCAATTCTTATAAAGTGAAGCAAAAATAATTTACATTGTTATCATGACACTTGATATTTTTCATGATCTGGCCTTTGCTCACGTCTTTAACTTGTTCACCTGCTGTTTCTACACAGTTTTTTTCACTATCTATACCCATAACAATCTAAATTCCATTTCTAAAATATGGAAATTTGTTTCATCACTCTACAAATTTGGTCAAGATATTACCTCTTCAATATTTTTACCCCACTCTGACTGCCTGAAAATACCTCATTATCTTTAAAGTGTTAATAGATCAAATGTATCCTTTTCTGACTCTGATCTATGGAGACTGACAGATACCTTTAAAGAATCCTCCTCCTATCCCAGAGATCTATCATGATGAGTACTATAATCAATTTCAGCTAATTGTTGAAATGTTTGCTTCTCCTTACTAAACTGCAACTAAGGCAAGGATAATATCAAATTCAGCTGTGTGAATCCCGTGTATTGTGCCATGTTTGATAGAAATGAAGTCATTAAGTGCTGTTGTATGAGCTGAAAATATTAGATAAGGTGCTAAATGAGGACATGATAGAACCATGAGTGACTGAGAACTAGACATCTAGATTTAGAGATATAAATCCAAGTATGTGTACTCTTAGAAAGTTATTTACTATTTCAAACATTGTGCAATATAAGTAATGAGATAATGTAAGCAAAATGGTGGTCAGGGAACATAGCCTATATAGTAAGGCTTGAGTAACATTATGCATCATTAATAACATTTTATGAGTTAATAGCTTATTAATCTGTAATAGTTCTATAAACTAGATTTCCAAAATTGCAACCAAGGGCTAAGAGTATGTAATATTTGTATGATTCTTGATTAATGCTGCAAACCCTGATTGTCTGAGAGCTGCATTGGATGTTGCTACCATAGCCACTACTGAGACTCAGGCATGAATGACCCTATCCTCGATTACTTATATGCACTTCAGGACCTGGAGACATTGTGTGCTGGGCAGAACCATGGCCTCATGTCTACCATTCACTTTTTCAGAAATTGAGGCAAGGTAATATCTGTACTCATACAATTACATAGAGGAAGAACAGAAACTGGGACCAACGTTCCCCATAGACTACATAAAACTAGAAAGAAAAAATTTCCCTCAAGTGAATCTTGATACTTGTGAGAAATGTGAATACTGTACATGCTAGACAGCATATAAAGCAAATTACTACCTTGACTAAATAATACAATCTATTGAAGACTTTTTTGTCCTGTGATATAAAATATAAATAACTAAAAATTATAATTGTTATGATAGTTAATATCAATTTTTGACACATGTATTTATTGACAATGTAATTGATTGGTATAGATCAATCTGAATTTGTTAATCTGGCCTGTCAAAACAAAGAGACAATTAAAGATAATGATAAGAATTTAATGTGACTAATGTAAGTATATATTTTTCATTGAAATAAGAAACTATACACTTGAAGAAAAAACTCAACCTGAAACATTCAAGGAAGCATGAGTTTCAAATCTCAGGCTTTTTCTTAAATGATGGTCCTTTTCACCTGTAAGAAAGTGTTAATCAGGGAAATGGAAGTGGCAAAGGAGAGATTACACTTACAAGTGCAATTTCATACATTAGAGAATTTCCTCTCAGTCCTGTTAAATATACGGAGGCAAAAAGGATGCTGTAATTTTGATCATTCAACTAATCATAGATATAAGATAGTGTCTCCATGACACATTTCTTTGACCATTAAGCTTTTCCTAAAATTTATTTTTCTCAGTGTAGAGAAATGTCAGTATTTCCCCAGTGGCATCAAATGATGCTCTCTAAATTTTCAACAAGAAGAAATTGGTTCAATCATTTATGGGACATTCAAAAATTTAAAAATTGTTACTGATATATGTTTAGAAACTAGTTTCATGAACATATGCTAATATTAAAATACTTAAAATAAGCATTACACAATAATATGCACATTATAATTCACAATATGTATTATATACTCAAGGTGTATATTTGAGACTTACATATTTTCAACTGCTGACTATTATCTGGACGCTCATGAATAGTCTTAAGGAAAGAAAATAAAACTTAATTTTTTTTTTTTTTTTTTTGAGTTGGAGTCTCACTCTGTCGCTCAGACTGGAGTGCAGTGGCCGCTCCCGGCCACCGCAGCCTCGACCTGCTGGGCTCCGGCGATCCTTCCACCTCAGCCTTCTGAGTAGCCGGAATTACAGGCGCGCGCTACCACACTCAGCTGATTTTTTGATTTATTGTAGAGATGAGGGCTGGCTGCCCGGGTGGGTCTTGAACCCGCGGGCTCAGGCAAGCCACTCACCTCAGCCTCCCAAAGGCGCGGGATTACAGGCTGAGCCAACAAGCCCGGCTAAACTTAATTTTATTAAAAGGCAAAGTTCATAGACAACTTAACGCATATGAATAAATTTTATACCATGCTTTTCCAATCTTGTTTAAACCATGAAAAATACAGACTAGTTTTCAATGGATATCCTGTCTTAACAATAGGCCTCTTATAACCATTTGTTACAAATGCAGTGTTTTAACTAGAAATTATTCTCTCAGCTTCTAAGTTAACCAAATTTTAAGCACAATATTTTCAACAATTTTCTTAAGAAAATCCCTTGGGGAGTTATTAGCCAAACTTTTATATGTGGGCTTATTTTTCCTTGAAGAAGAAAACAACCCCTAAGACATTTGTGAATTAAAGTAAGCGAATTTAAATAAAATTGTCTTACTAAACTTTATTTGTTTTTTATTTTTTATTTTTATTTTTATTTTTTTTTTTTGAGTTGGAGTCTCACTCTGTCACCCAGACTGGAGTGCAGTGGTCGCTCCCGGCCACCGCAGCCTCGAACTGCTGGTCTCTGGCTATCCTTCCACCTCAGCCTTCCAAGTAGCTGGAACTACAGGTGTGCGCTACCACGTCTGGCTAATTTTTGATTTATTGTAGAGATGAGGTCTCTCCAAGTTGCTCAGGCGGGTCTCGAACCCGTGGGCTCAGGCAATCCACTCACCTCAGCCTCTCAAAGGCGCGGGATTATAGGCTGAGCCACTGAGCCCGGCTTTTATTTGTTTTTTAGATTTTAAGCATGCTAAACCTAAAATGAAAAAACTTTATGCTTGTAAAATATTGTAAAAATGACTGCATTACTGCAAATACTATTTCTGTGGGTATTGTTTGTCTCTAAGAACTTTTTTTTAAAAAAATAGCTTAGATAAAATGTATAGTGCCCAAAACACAAATACATGTGTTCATAGGCAAATATTCTTCAAGATGAATAGTTTTTGATAGTAATAAATTAAAGTTTTATATATTTTATCCTCTCAGATTCATGGAATTTCCTAAAATATTTGCAACATAATTTTGGAGCTCAGCTTGACTATCAAGAAATCTAGTACAATCATTTACCCTTAATAAAAATCAGTTTTCTCTCTCTAAGATGGGGAGAGCAATTAAACCGATTTTCAAAAGATGGTTGGGGATTAAATTAGTTATATGCATGCCAAAAAAGTATGACACATTTGCTAGAACAATCTTAAGATTCAATAAGTAAATTGGCTTATGTTATTAATATCATCATGACCACCATTATTATTTAGGAAACGCTCTTAAATTTCTTAACAATAGAATGGTCATCTATAAATATGGAGTTTTGAATAAAGTATATTTGATATCTTTTTCTATAGTAAACTGTCTAAAGTTTAATTCAAAGTTAATTACATTTCCTGCAACAAAGAACATTTTCTAGGTATGAAAGGAAAAGACTATTCACATCCAAAACAGTTGAATGAGGGAAGCAGTTTTCAGAAGACTGAACAGGCTTTCTTTCCAAGCTGAAAATGAATAAAAATGTCTTTTTCTTTGGAAATGCGTATTTCTCTAGTCTTTGATAAAGGAGAGCACAATTAACCTAAGTTAAAAGTTAATTTTCATGAAGGGAAAAAAGTAAAATTAGTGACTCTCACCTCTACTGTTGAAAAGAAGAAAACTCATAAACACAGCATTTAATTCAGTGTAATAAAATTGGAAGGGATCATTTCTTCAGGACTGAGAATAGTCACTACAATATACACAAAAGATGGAGTACTTCCATTAACTCTATTTGTTTTAATAAGAAGAGATTATACAGTGACCTTTTCTGTAGATGCCTTGGTTTCTCCATTTTTAATCATTATGCAAGATTTGGTAGAAATCCTTGCTGACACTTTGCTCCTCAGGGGGCAATTAAGAGAGTAGGGAATTCAGTGGAAACCAAATATCATTTCACTTTACTACCTAAACTGACAGAGAGAGGCCCACATATTTGGACTGTCAAAACACTTTTCCAGTGTTAAATAACACAAGAATTCATAAAGGTTGCACTTAAAGAAAATTGCACATCCCAAAGAAAATTACAAGATATACATCACAATAGGACAATTAACTAAAATTAAGGCTATATTACACAACATGTAGAGCTCTAGTCCTATATTTATCATCATATATAGTTACAGAAATTTGCTCATGGCAAATCTTCTCTTTTAGTTTTTGTCTACCTTGCTCTTTTATTTTATATTTCAACTATAGAATACTTTTCTAATGATTTTTGTTTTTCATTGCTATAAAAAAGTAACTGCACTAATTTTTTAACCAAAAGTGGATGAATAAAACTAGACGATTACATTTATTATTCATGATATACTTGCATGTATTTTGAAAAAATATTTTAGTGTAAAATATGATCTAAAAGGCTTTTTTTGTTTTGTGTATACTGCTATTTTTTTATTGCACATTGTTGTATTTTCTGTGTTTTAGGAACATTTATAACAACCTGAGATGAACGACTTTGTGCTAAAGACTTAGACATATCTGATTTTATACTTTACCAACAATTTCTAGAAATATATTACTGATCAAAGGGTAAGAATACTTTTTTAAGCTTTTAGTTATATTGTCATTGTGTTAACACCAGTTTGCACACCATGAACAGTATGCAAGCATACCTTTATTATTTTTTAATCATATATATTTAAATATGTACAATAAGTTATTTTGATATACATAGTGAAAAGATTGTCATATCAAGCAAATTAACAAATCTATCACCTCACATAGTTACTGTGTGTGTGTATGTGTGTGTGATATGAGCACTTAAAATCTACTCTTAGCAAATTTTCAGTATACAATATTCTTAACTGTAGTCCTCATGTTGTAGATTAGATAACTAGATTTATTCACCTTACAAAATTGCAGTTTTTACCCTTTGACCTATATCTCTCCATTCCAGTATCCTTCCCTCCATGTCTGTTAATCATTGTTCTATTCCCTGTCTCTACATGTTTCACTTTTTAAAGACTATACATATAAGTAACATCATTCATGTTTTTGCAAATGGAAAGATTTTACTCTTCTTTGAAGACTGAATATTAATTCTATCTATCATCTATCTATTTATAGATCTATCAGTCATCATCATCTATTACTTTTTCTTTATTCATTCATCTAGCCATAGACACTTAGGTCTATTCCACATCTTGGTAATTGTGAATAATGCTGCGATGGATATGGGAATGCACATTTTTTTTCAACATGCTGATTGAGTATCTTTTGAATATATATCCAGCAGTGAGATTGCTGGATCATGATGTGTTAGTTTTATTTTTAATTTTTTGAGAAACCTCCATATTGTTTTTTCAATGGCTATACCAATATTTATTCTCACCAAGAGTATAGATGTGAAAACAAATACTAAATGCTATAACAAACAACTCTCCAAATCTCAGCAGCTTAGCACAGCAAAAGCTTCTCTCTCTCTCTCTCTCTCTCTCTTCTCTCTCTCTCTCTCTCTCTCTCTCTCCCCCTCTCTCTCTCTTTCTCTTTGAGTTGGAGTCTCACTTTGTTGCCCAGGTTGGAGTGCAATGGCACTCTCATGGCCACCGCAGCCTTGACCTGCTGTGCTCAGGTGATCCTTCCGCATCAGTTTTCCAAGTAGCTGGAACTACAGGCACGTGGCTAATTTTTCTTGATTTATTATAGAGATGAGGGCTTGCCAAGTTGCCTAGGCTGGTCTTGAACTCATGGCCTCAGGCAATCCTCTTGCCTCAGCCTCCCAAAGTGTTGGGATTATTCAGGCAGAGAGAGATGATGGAGTTAGAGAAAGGGATAGAGATAGAGAAAGAGGTAGAGATAGAGACGGAGATAGAGATGGAGAGATGAGAGAGAGAGAGAGAAAAAAACAAAGAATGGTTGTACAGTGAGTAGTTTTAGAAACTAGGCTTGGGGGTTGTACATGTCCTTTCTTCCTGTATTTCACTATGCAGAAATCATATCTGTATATATTCACCTAATTGTCATGAGTGAAATATGTGGTATTAACATATTTTTCCAGAAGGAAGATAAAAAACACAAGTGTTATTGGATATTAATAGTCTCTGTAGGAATAAGTTTCTTTTGCTTATTGTTTCAGTAAATTTCAAATATAGTTATGTGTCTTTTTTTTTACAATAGCAATTATCTTCTTTGAAGAAAATACTTATTGCTAAACCTTTTCTGAAACATATCACTATGGCTATATCTTTAAGATCCTAAGAAGGAACAAAACTAAAATTAAATTAAATTTACAAATTATATATATGTGGATATGTATACACACATACACACACACACACACACACACACACACACACACACACACACACACATCCATATTTAAGTGTCCCAAAAGCCTATATCTTTCCTCTGAACTCCTGCCTTGTGTACAATTGCCAATTGACATAGTCACTTTCATGTCTAATCTCATTTAATCGGCAGTCCTGTTGAAAGCTTGACTCTACTTCTTCCTTAACCTCCTAGTTCTACCAACACACTAGTTAAATACAGGCAAAAAACAAACAAACAAAAGTCCTATTTGTGATGTATATCAGCAATCAACCTGTATTACTTTCAAAAGATAACTAGAATCTGACACTTCTCACGGATATCTTTCTGTCCCATTTTTCTGTCATCTTTCTACTAGCTGGTAAAGATAACTTCCCCATTATTCTCTTCTTTCATATCCGACAGTTTGAGTGTATTCACAAAGCATTCAACGTGGTCTAATAAAGAATTAAGGTACTCCTGTCACTTCTCTGATCAAAACCCCACAATGTCTTTTCATCTCACTCAAAGTAAAAGTCAAATCCTTTAAATTGATCTTCAAATGCCCACTTGATCTGCCTCAGACAATTCTACTCTGACCTCTGACTTTGTGTCTGGTTCTTTGGTTCTTCACTCCCTTTTTTACTCTGCTTCCTCCACAATGGCCTCCATGTGGTACCATCAGTCACAACTGCTCCTTTTCTTCTTCTCCACTCCTTTACATCCCTCAAGCCTTCACTCTAATGTTGCCATGCTATCTTGGTGAAGTCTTCTTTGACTCATCTACGTAATATTTAATACCACAATCCCCAACTCCTGGCATGCCTCAGTCCCCTTCTCTTTTTCATTTTTCTAAAGAGTTCTTACCACCAAATTTACTAACGCTAGTTTGGAGTATGGTTTGCAAAGACTTTCAGTCTTCCCAGTTAAAAGATATGTATCTCTGTCTATTTTCTGGTGCTTTACAGAAAATCTCCCAAGATAGCATATTTTGCTTCTCATTTGGTCCTGATGTCTTCCTATACCTGTGGGGTTGAAAAGAAGGAGATATTTATCACATATAAGTAAAAACAATAAAAACACTCACATAGGTCCACCATTATAACTTTTACTCTGCCATGAGAATTCTTCCCTCCAAAGAGGAAATTTTCCCTTAACTTTGTGTTACTATAGTCAGTTAACCTGTAACTACATACGACCCAGGAAATATGATTTTGTTTTGTCAGGCACTAAGATTTATTTTCTTCTTCTTCTTTTTCTGTTTTGTTGTTATTATTTGTGTAATATAATTTACCAAGCCAGGATGATATAGTTAAAACAGCCCCTATTTTAATTACTTTTAAAATTGTCTGCCTCTGACTAGACTGTATGTTTCATAAATGCAGTAATTTTATGGATTTTGTACTCTGATTTATCACCAGTGCCTAGAGAGTGACTATTATAAAGTGAGCTCTATCTCAATAAGCACCTGTTTAAAGAATTAATATCTAGAATTTGTATTGGGGAGGGACTTACATCAGAAGAACTAATGTATTGAGTACTGAAAGTAATTTGAGCACAAATAGAAAAAGTCGGTAACGAAGAAATTTTAAGCCTAAATAACAATGATCTTTGGAAATGAGGATGCCCTCTAGAAACTCCTTAAACTTAATATAATAAAAAAAGATATAGGCAACAATATCTTGTTTTCTAGTTTAATTCTCATTAAAAATACATCATTATTAATATATTATATAACTTTTTTAAATTTTATTTTATTTTATTTTTTTTTTTTTTTCTGAGTTGGAGTCTCACTCTGTCACCCAGACTGGAGTGCAGTGGCCGCTCCTGGCCACCGCAGCCTCGACCTGCTGGGCTCCGGTGATCCTTCTGCCTCAGCCTTCCGAGTAGCCGGAATTACAGGCACGCGCTACCATGCTCAGCTGATTTTTTTGATTTATTGTAGAGATGAGTTCTCGCTGCCCAGGCGGGTCTCGGACCCGCGGGCTCAGGCAATCCACTCACCTCAGTCTCCCAAAGACGCGGGATTACAGGCTGAGCCACTTTCTTTAATTCTCTAACTTATGAATGGTTACTCTAGATTGCATGCTTCAAACTTGTTTTAAAATAGTAGAATATTTTCCTCCAAATAAAGCATTAATAAATAACAATTATATAAAACTGAGTGAGAGAGAGAAAGATTTTTCCCTCGGGAAGAGATTGTCATTTGCATTACCAGATAAATTGAAATAGGTGGTTTCTAATATTCCTTTGAGTTATAATGTTCTATGATTCCATGAAACTACATTTCTTTAGAAAATCATTATTCTGTGGTTGTTTGTTTTATTAATAATGACTGTGCAAACTAGTGCAGCCTCTTTGGAAAACAGTGTGGATGATTTTTAAAAGAACTGGGCATTGACCTTCCATATGACCCAGCAATCCCCTTTCTGAGAATATACCCGAAGGAACTCAAATCATTTTACAAAATGGATACCTACACAAGCATGTTTATTGCAGCAATAGCAAAATCACGAAACCAATCATGCTGCTCATCAAAATGGAATGGATTAAAAAAATGTACACATATGCAATGGAATATTTTGCAGACATAATGGACAAACATATGGACTTCGCAGCAACTTGGATGGATTTAGAGTCTATCATACTCTGTGATCTATCACAGAAACAAAGAACAGAATACCACATGTTGTCACTCATAAGCGGACTCTGAACATTTATCATAATACTATAAAAAAGGGATTGGCAGTAGTGAGATACTGCTGGGGAGGGTAGCGGGGACACAACATCAGTAAGGGTACCTGATCTCAAGCCAGACAAAGTGGGAACCAAAGGGAGGCCTAAACAGTGACTACTTGTATACCTAATCCTGAATTGTACCTAACGTTTTACAAATAAATAAATAAATAAAGAAAGAAACAAATAAATAAAACCAATATTTTATTCCCAATGAGTGCTATGGAAATCTGGCTATTATTTCTTATTCATTGCAATAAAAAGAGTCCTTAAGAATCTTGCTGTTCTATAAGAAGATCTACCCCTTTACAATTGTATATAAGTTGTTGATATTCTCAAATACTCTTTGAAGAACTCTAGAATTCTAAGAAATTAGTCTCTAAACTCTTTATCCTGTAAAGTTATTTGGGTAGTATATGAGATGAGAAAAGCAATCCATGTTGCTATAAATGTTGAATAAAGCTTTTTAAAAAATATCCTAAAAATATGAAAAGAATATAATCAGCTCTTTATATACTCTAGGATGTGGTAATCACACAGAATGCTTGTACTTTCCCTTTCTAGCTTCCTTCCTTAGAATGCTGGCAATTTTTGACTTCCTGTGGGATTTGTGTGTGTGCTGTGATTCAGTAGACTATGGTGTGGATTTCTTATCGGTATGGTATGTCTTAAATAAATAATGATGATCAATTATAAAAAGTCACACATGATGCATCTATAATTGACAGTTCAGAAACCTAATTCCCCTGAAAAATGGGTGGGATCAAAAAAGAAAATGAATTTGAAGGGCATGTAGGAGAGCCCTCAAAGAAACACTTCCAGCACAGCCTTAAATTTTGTCACCAAAAGTACATGTTGAGAACAGATAGGAACAATCAGCAGGAGGGACAGAAAAGTGATCATATGAGTTCTCATTTTCTGACATAGAGTTGTTCATAAATTAATTTGGAGATTTATTTTATGCTGCCTCATTTTAATTTAAGCTAATTGTGGGTCTCCATCATTGTGTTGATTACTGTATCTTCAGTTTATAAAACAATATTTATGACATAGTATTTTTTCAATAAATTTTTATTGAGGCGGAGCATGAATTGATTAAAGAGAAGAACACCATGGAAGTATGAATTGTCTTGGAAGTATATACTGAACTTTCAAAATTCACCGAAAACATAATGTAAAATTACAAGGATATAACAGAATTTTATCCAAACAATCTATAGTAGTTTTGTAAAGACAGAATCTTTTGTATCTTTTAAAGGAGAACTAAAAGAATATTAAACAAATGCATATAACGTGGCTCACTTTCGTTGCATAAATTGGGGAGATTTCCTAAAACTAATATAAATAGTTGAAGGTGAAAAAATGCCAAAATTTATTTTAAAAAAGATTTGCAAGTAGGAAATTAAGGGCACAATTAATTCAGCTGTAAAAATAGGTCAAATATTGAAGATAATTTTTATTACTGTGAAATTCTTATGCACTAGCCTAAGATCTTTAGGGAATAGATGTAGATTTTGTACTCTAAAATGAGTGAATTTAATACTTAAGAACACCCTAAAGGGAATATTCCTTTATTAGGAAGAACATTTAATGGATAATGTAATATAGTTTCCATTCTTAATATTTCCATATTATCACTCTTTTACTGAAATAAGTATTTAAAACTAATAGTCTCCTGATAGCTACATTAGAACCTAAACGATATTAAGTTAAAAATTGATGTTGCCAATTAAAACATACATGAAATATTACATAAAATATTACATTTCGTATTCTAGTAAAATGTAATTTCTAGGCTGTAGTTTAAAAATATTATTTATATGAGTGTTAACATTAACCTTTTTGATGAGATTTTATTTTTCTTCAATGACATATTTTAATCACATTGTTGTATTCTAATTTGATTATTAATGATAGCAAAATTAAAATTAGAAAAAGATGTAATTCCCTAATTAAAACAATATAAAAATTTGAGGCTTAAAATCTCTTTCTTCAAGAGTTTTTGTATTCTAAGCTAAGTTACCTTCAATCATGCTTAACATAGAGATGGTATACCACTGTTTTGCACAAGTCAGATATTTTCTGTGAGGTAAATGAAAATATTCCAGAATTACTAAAAAGTGCAATTTTCTGAAAATGGCGCAATAGATGGAATGCAAACGTTTTGGTTCACATGAAAGCTCACACAAGTTTTAGTTGTATAATGTAATGCAAATCATTTCCTTTTTAAGCTTTGGTTTCCAGTTTGAGTGAAACATGAGATGAAGTTTTCATGTATGATATAACGATTACAATAAAAGGAAATACCTTAAAATAAAAAAATTTAAAAATCATGGAAAATACCTTGAAACACAATGCTAGGTAATTGAAATAAGCACTCAAATTTGTGATCTGAAACATTCATAGAAAGTAAAGCACTGAATAGCAAGTAATACATTAATGTATTGTCTTATTATCTAAGATTCATTTATAGTTGGTACACAGTCAGAGTCTGAAAGTAGGATACTAAAAGGTACAGAATGCCTAATAAAGACACATTTAATTTTTAAATTTTTTTTTTTTGAGTTGGAGTCTCACTCTGTTGCCCAGACTGGAGTGCAGTGGCATGCTCCTGGCCACCGCAGCCTCTACGTGCTGGGCTCCGGGGATCCTTCCATCTCAGTCTTCCAAGTAGCTAGAACTACAGGTGCGCGCTACCACGCCCAGCTGATTTTTTTATTTATTGTATAGATGAGGCCTCTCCAAGTTGTCCAGGCCGGTCTTGAACCCGCGGGCTCAGGCAATCCACTTACCTTGGCCTCCCAAACCGCTGGGATTACAGGCTGAGCCACCAAGTCCGGCACATTTCATTTATTAAGCCTTTCTTCCAGTCTTCAGGATGTTGTTAACTATTGTGTTAGAAAGAGAATATGTATACTATTTAGTTTTCTATTCAAGGACTCAAAAAGCAAAAAGTATTTGTATAATAAATTCTATCTAAAAATACTTATAATATTAATTTTTGAAGGGTTTGTATAATTGTTCTGAAATTTAGAGCTGATAAAGTATAGATTCTATATGTTTTTAGCTTTTAAAAGAAATTAACTTATTTGCGTAGTCTAAAAATTGACAAAACTTTTTTACTGAAGATACATTTTTATATTTAAATTTGTACATTTAGATAAATATATAGAAACATATGCAGGTAGAGTTATGTTAAAATTACATTTTTGTGGATGCATTGTTTACTTTTATTTATTTCAAAGTAAGGTAGTTATACAATTGACATTGGCTCTGTTTCTTACGTTTAATAAAATATTTATGCATTAAGTAATCAATTTTAATATACCTAATCTTAGATGCAATATTTTCAAATTAAATTTGGCAATGTATAAAAGTTAATATATCATGATCAAGTGGAGTTTATCCCAAGTATGTGAAAATGCTTTAACATTGATTCATTAAAACTAATTAAATGTAATTTACCACACTGACATAATTAAGAAGAAATGATTTATGGTCATCTCAATAAATGGGAATTATTTACAAAACTCAAAATGTATTTATGATAACTCTCAATGAATTTGCCATAGAATGAGACTTTCTCAGCCTAAAACTAGCATTCTAGGAGGGTGACCCTTCCCCCCAGAAAAAAACCCAGAATTTGTTTATTAAAAAATTGTGTCTTTATTCTTACATGTTTTAACTTCAGTAACCTTCAAAGTTCTCTCCATCTGATGCAAAAAAACCTATTGACACACTTTTCTCACTGCTCAAAACTGTTCTGGAACCCATCAATTTTGATGCCCTTAGTGCTTTTGCCATTGTTTGTTTTACTTCTTCCACATTAACAAAATGTTTCCTTTTGAGGAAATTTTTTCATCTAGAAAACAGCAACAAAAAAGTCTCTCATGGAGAGATCAGGTGAATAGGGAGGGTAAGACATGGGTCCCATGCTGTTTTTGGTTAAATCTGCTGATCACTCAGCATGGTATGGGCAGGTGCACTGTCATGTTCAAAGAACTAGTCACTGGTTTGCGACAACTTGTTTGTTTGTTTGTTTCCCACAAAACATGCTGCAACAGTCTCAACACTTCCACTAAAAACTTTGGTTGATTGTTGGAGGAACAAATGGTCATCCTTATTAAAGATTAGTTGGCTGTATAGGTGTGGTATACAAAGTCTACTGCTAGCGTTATACATCATACTTAATGGTGAAATATAATAATTTTCTCCATAAGATAATGAAAAGATGTCCTTCTTTACAATAACTGTTTAACATCATTCTTGAAAGTCTAGCTATCAAAGCAATGTTTAAGAAACAAGAAACAAAAAGCACACAGATTGTCAAAAATAAAAATTTTCTTTGATTTTCCGGCATATGATTATTGATGTAGAAAATGCAAATAATTTAAAAACAAAGTTCTAGAAATGAGTGTAAAAATGTTTGATGGTTTAGGTTTGATAAAAAAATCTTTCTGTTATATATGACAAATGAACAGTTCAAATTAAATGAAATATAAATTAAATTAAATTATATAGTTTAAATATGGTACAATTTGAAAGAGTTTAATAACCAAGGAATATTTAAGTATTAAATGTAAAGAAAAATATATTGTAAAATATTTCATTGAAAACTATGACAAATGGGGGAGGGATCCAAGATGGCTACTGTGGAGCAGCAGACTGGCACTGCTCTTGCCAAGCAAGGCAGAGACTAGTGTCCCAGCTGCAAATAAACAGAGACACCTTGAACACTTCTGGATGTGTGAAACACTCTGCAACCAGCAAAGGTCCCTTTGAACATACAGAGACCAGAAAGCAACAGCAAACACAGGAATATGGCCACTCCATCTCCCAATGTGCCCCAAGCTTGCACAAGAACTGAAGACTTGACTGATAGATGAAAGTGGGTGAGTGAACCAAAGAGGTTTTTGGATAGTTTACCCCATCCCAGTCATGTGCAGGTCTTTGGTCCTGTGAGGGAGAAGTCCTGGGCAGAACAGGAGAAAGTTCTGTACTAGGGCAGCCACAGTGAGTGAGGCTTTCTGCCATATTGGTGACTTTTAGTTAGGGAAGGCCCACCTGAAGAGTGAACCTGGCAGATGTGCACTGCCAGTGGTGGCTGCCCCCTCAGTCAGACTGGGATGAAGTCCCTCAAGCCCTGTGTCCCAGCAGGGCAGAACCTATCCATGCTTCTGCAGCAAAAAACCCACTGTATTTCAAGGCAGAGTGCAGGGTTGAACAAGAAGGGTGCAAAACAAAAGACACCCAAGAACTCTCTCAGTGGGAAGGCACCTGAGCTTTAGGCCACAGTTAGCAGACAAGATACCCATCCCCCAACTTGCTACTCACAGATTACTAGCAGTGTGGGCTGAAAACTGGTCTGACAATTTAGCAGCAGGTGAGAACTTCTGCAATGACAGAAACTTGTCACAAGGTGGAGCAAGGAGAAAATGTGAATGCTCTTCCCTCTCTCACTGAGTGATATATGTTAAACCACAGAAAGGACTCTAGAACAGAGGCCTGTCACAATTGAGGAAATAACAACAACAACAACAACAACAAAATAGGCAACCTTCAGAGTCCTAAGGTGACAGCACCCAAAAAAGCAACTATCAGATCACAAATAATGGAAACCCCCAGAATGACCAGCCCCAGATGACAAGTACAGAAATCAGAGATTGGATGGCAAAAGTGAAAAGGAACCAAGAGAAACTAAAGCAAAACTCATTGAGGTAGTACAAGAAGTAAAAGTGGAGGTGGCTAATTTCAAAAAGCACACTCTGAAATAATAGAAATGGAAAACTTTATTCTGGAAATTAAAAACACACTGACAAGCATAGACAGCAGGGTAAACCAGGCAGAGAAAAGAATCTCAGAGCTTAAAGACCAAAATATGAAATTAACTCAGTGTGTCAGAAACATGGAACAAAAGCTTAAAAAGAAGAAACAAAGCCTCTGAGAGATGTGGGACTAAGTCAAGAAGCCAAATTTATGCCTGATTAGTATCTCTGAAGCAGAAAGGGGAATGAAAAACACCATGGAACAAGCATTCCATGAGGTCATTTAAAAAAACTTTCCCCATATTACCAGAGAGATGACCATCCAAGCACAAGAATTACAGAGAATCCCTACAAAGTACCATATGAGAAGAACATCCCCAAATTACATAGTAATCCATCTCCACAAAATACAAATGAAAAAAAAAATCCAAAATCAGAGAGAAAGGTCAGACCACCTTGAGGGGAAAACCCTCAGAGTCGATCCAGACACATCTGCAGAAACACTACAAGCCAGAAGGGACTGGAGTCCAATTTTTAACATTCTTACACTTCCTGTCAAGAATTTTTCATCCTTCCAAGCTAAGTTTCATCAGTGATGGATAACTAAAATCATTCCCAGACATTCATCCCTAAGAGACTATGTCATCTCCAGACCAGCCCTTCAGGAGACAATTAAGAAGGTGCTGAACACAGAAAAAATAAAATAAAATAACAGTCATACACATCACAAAAGTACAGGCAAGCACAGAGGTAACAGAGCACTCACAAAAATGAAAATATAAATTCAAAATAAAAAGGAAACAAAGCAACCTACTAACAGCCCTATGACAGGAATAAACTCTCACATTTCAATAATCGATGATAACGTAAATAAACTAAATGCACCACTAAAAAGACACAGAGTGGCAAACTAGATAAAGAAGCATGATCCAAAAGTCTGTTGCCTCAAGGAAATTTGTCTCACTACTAAGGACATCTACATACGCAAAGTTGGAGGCTAGGAAATTTCTTTCAGGCAAATGGAAAACAAAAGAGGACAAATATAACTATTCCGGTATCAGACAAAGCAGTTTTCAAACTATCAAAATTTTAAAAAGATATTGCATAATAGTAAAAGGCTCAATCCACCAGCAAGAAGTATTCATCCTAAACATATATTGAACTAAGAGAGAAGCACTAGGCTTTATAAAACAACTACTAAGTAATCTAAGCAAGGACATTGACTCTCATACAATCATAGTTGGAGACCTAAATACTCCATTAACAGCTTTAGAAAGATCATAGAGGTTAAAATCAATAGGGATATCCAGAATCTCAACTTGATGCTCAATCAAATGGTGAATAGACATCTACAGAATACTTTACTCAACATTTACTGAGTATATATTCTACTATTCGATATATGTACATCTTGTAACATACTATAAGATCCATCACATTCTCAGACATAAATCAAGCATAAACAAATTCCAGTAAATTGAAATAATATCATGCATTTGGTCAGATCACAATGAAATAAAAATAAATATTGTTGCCAACAAGATTCCCATAAAACACACAATGATAAGGACACTAAATAACATGTTAAATGACTTCTGGGTCAACATGGAAATCAAGATAGAAATAAAAAGATTTCTGGAAACAAATGAAAACAAAGACACGTCTTATCAGAATCTCTGGGATGCCATGAGAACAGTGTTTAGAGGAAAATTCATAGCACTGCATGCACCGTGCAAGAAAATAAATCACACAGGCTAACTTCACACCTAAAGGAGCTGGAAAGGCAAGATCACTGAAATTTTAACTTCATCAGAAGAATCTAGATCACCAAGATAAAAATCATAATTGTGGGACATGGAGGCAAAAGTATCATAGAAAGGATCAACAAGACCAAAAACTGGTTATTTGAAAGTGTAAACAAGAGTGATGGTCCCCTGGCCAGATTGATTTTTAAAAAGAGAAAGTCTAGATAAACACAATTAGAAATGCAAAAGGCAAAGTTACAGCTGACTTGGAATAAACGCAAAGATTTATTTTCAGAGATTCCTAAAAAATCTGTATGCAAATAAACTAGAAAATCTAAAGAAAATACAGGACATTCTTACATCACTCAAACTTCCAAGGTTGAAACAAGAAGAAATTGAATTTCTAAACGGACTAATAATAATCCCAGAAATCAACTCATTCATAAGAAATCTCCCCACCAAAAAAAAAAAAAAAAAAAAAAAAAAATTCCCAGACCAGATATCTTTCCAACTGAATTCTATAAGATATACTAGGAAGAGCTGATACCAATCTTATTAAAAGTATTCCAGGCAACAGAGGATGAGAGAATTTTCCTCAACTCATTTTATGAAGCTAACATCATACTGACACTCAAATCTGGCTAATACCTAACAATGAAAGAGAACTACATGCCAATCCCCTTAATGAAAATAGATGCAAAAATTCTAAACAAGATTCTAGCAAATCAGATCCACCATGACCACATGGGCTTCATTCCCGGAATGCAGGGCTGGTTCAACATTCTCAAGACCATAAACCTAATTCAGCACATTGACAGATGTAAAATCAAAAACCATATTAGATACAGAAAAAGCATTCAACAAAATCCAGCATCCCTTTTTGATAAAAACCCTTGAACACCTAGGCATAGAAAGAAAATTCCTCAAAACAGTAAGTGCCTCTATGATAAACCCACAGCCAACATTTTGCTCAGTAGGCGTAAGTTGGAAGCATTCCCCCATGAACAAGAATAAGACAAAGATGCCCACTCTCAACCCTCCTATTCATCATAGTGCTGGAAGTCCTAGCCAGAACAGCTGGACAAAAGAAGGAAATTAGGGGCATCCAAATAGAAAAAGAGAAAGTTAAGTTATCCCTCTTTGCATACAATATAATTCTGTATCTTGAAAACCCTAGAGAGTCTGTCAAAAGCCTCCTTGCACTGATAATTCCATTTGGTAAATCTCAGGGTACAAAATCAATGTGCAAAAGACAATTGCATGTCTATATACCAGCAACAAGCAGTCAGAGAACCAAATAAAAAACACAATACCATTCACAATAGTGAGACTTCATCAAACTAAAAAGCTTTCTCATAGCAAGTAAATCCATCAAGAAAGTGAGAAGACAACCCAAAAAATGGGAAAAAAATATTTGCAAGTTATGTATCTGACAAAGGTCTAACATCCAGGATCTACCAGGAACTCAAAGGAAGTGTAAGAAAAAACATACAACCCCATTAAAATGTAGTTAAAGGACATTAATAAACACTTTCCAAAATAAAATACAAGCAGCCAGCCAACAGAACATGAAAAAATGCTCAACATCACTAATCATCAGAGAAAGCCAAATCAAAATTACAATAAGATACCACCTAACTCCAGTAAAGATGGCCATCACCAATAAATCAAAACACAACAGATGCTGGCACTGGTGCAGAAGGGAACACTTCCACAACTGTTGGTGGGAAAGCAAGCTAGTTCAACCTCTATCAAAAGCAATGTGATAATTCTTAAAAGACCTAAAAATTGACCTTCATAAGATCTAGAAATCTCTCTTCTGGGAATATACCTAGAGGAACATAAATCACTCTACCAAACGACACCTGCATACGCATGTTAATTATAGCGCTATTCACAATAGAAGAATATGGAACCAACCCTACTTCCCATCAAAAGTGGATTGGATAAAGAAAATATCACACATATACAACGGAGTATTATGCAATCATAAAGAAGAACAAAAACATGGACTTTGAGGCAGTTTGGATGAAGTTGGAGACCATCATACTAAATGATCTATCACAGATACAAAGAACTGAATACTGCATGTTCTCACTCATAGTGGGACCTGAACATTAATCACATTAGTACAAGGGAAGTATTGTCAGTCACTGGATACTGCTAGAGGAGGGAGGGAGGGAGACGGAGGAACATGTAATAACACAAAGGATACCTGGACCTTTGCCAGGGGGAATGAGGGCCAGTTGGAGGCCCAAACTTCACCAGCATGCAGCCTACTTGTGTAGTTAATACTTACTTGTACCCCATAACTCCATAATAAAATAAAATTTAATAAAATTTCTATGATACATTGATTAAAGAAATCAAAGAATTCCTAATGAATGGATAGATATGGGATCTTCACGACATATTGGAATTAATATGGTTAAGAAATCAAGTCTTCTCAAACTGTTCTGTAGACTAACACAATTCTTACCAAAATTAAATTATGAGTTTTGTAGAAATAAACAATTTGATTCTAAAATTTGTAATAAACTATAGAGAAGCTAGGATAGTTAAGACAATTTTGAAAAGTACAAATATTAGAGGAATAATTATTAAGACTGGCATAAAGTTTAGTAATAAGCAGATAGTGTCAATGGTACAGAGTAAGCTAATGGAATAGAATAGAGTCTAGAAATAGACTCATACATTTTAGGCCAATTAATTTTCAACAAAACTATAAAGGCAATTCAATAAACATTTGTATAGTGTTTTAACAAAATGTGCTGGAACAATTGGCATTTGCATATTTTTAAAAACCTGGACAATATCTTGCTCATTCTTTAATAATTAGCTCAAAATGAATCACAGATCTGATTTTAAAACATAATGTTATATTGCAATTCCATTATAGCATTCCCATGAGCATGTTGACATTGACTGTTTTGGGGGGGGGTTAATTGAGAAATACATGTTCAAGTCCTTTGATCATTTTAAAGTCATGTTATTTTTGTGTACATATGAACTTGCAGTGTAGAATGATAAATAATGGAGACTCAGCAGGGTAAGTGGGGGAGAGGGAGGTCGAGGATGATAAATTATTTAATGGTGGTCATGTACAATATTAAGTGATAGATAATCCGAAAGCCCTGACTTCACCATTACAATCTATGCATGTGACAAAATTACACTTGCATGCTATGAACTTATACAAATGATTTTTAAAAACTGAATGTTGGTGAGGACATTAAAACATTGGAATATTTGTAAACTTGCTGGGAATGTACAATGACCTATTAATAGAAAATAATATGAATATTCTTCTCAAAATTAAATAGTACTATATTATCTAGCATTCCCGCTTTAAAGTATATATCTAAATAATTGAAATCAGGAACTCGACTAGATACCTGCACTCCCATGTTTATTGACACATTATTCACAGTAGCTGAGGTATGAAAACATCCCAAGTATCCATAAATCAATGAATTGATAAAGAAATTAGAATATGTACATACATAAAATGTGACATTATTTAGCTTTAAAAAAACAAAAAAGAAATCCTTCCACTTGTAAGAAAACTCATGAACCAGGTGGACATTATGCTAAGTAAAATGATGCAGTGACAGAAGAACAAGTACTGCATGATTCCCCTTAGATGAGAAAAGTATACTTGTAAAACTCATAGAAGAGGAGAACACAAAGTGGGTGTCAAAGGGAGGATGTTAAGGGAAATGGAGAGATGTTCTATTGGTATAAGTTGCAGCTATGCTAGATGAATAAGTTCTAGACATCTATAGTACAATATAGCATCAATACTTAAAATACAATATTGTCCCATTCAAAATTGTTGAGGATAGATCACATATCAAGTGTTTTTAACTACAAAGAACAAAACAAACAAACACTACCGGGAAACTTAAGAACATTTTGGGAGATATTCTAACAACAACAAAAACCTGAAAAAAAAAAAAAAAACTCTTAAAATCGGAAAGTTTTCTTAAACCCATCCAAGAGCGGAGGTACTGAGGAAATCTGAAGAAAGATGGATGCCTACAGAGTGAGCTCAAGTGTGGGAAGCTTTCATCATGTTATAAAAAACATGTATTATGTAATAAACAACATGGCCGCTGGCTGGTAGAATAACCTATCAGAAACAACCATGTAGCCGCAGTACGTTGGCTGCCAGGTAGCATATATAGGCAAACAACTGCGCCAGAAGAGAGAGCCATTTTGTCTTTGTAAAAGAGCACATTAAGACCTGGAGTAAATTTGTCCACAGAAGAACGGTGTCGGTGTCGTCTTTCTTCGGCTCGCGACAACTGTGTGGCCCGTACGGGGAACCTTTTCTTCTTTTGTGCCGTACGGCGTTCAGAACTGCGACAACCAGGGCGGTCGACCGGTAAGTGAAGTCACAAGGTCCTCGGTAAAGAGGCGATTTGCACAGGGCCTCGGTAAAGAGGCGATTAAAAAGGTCCTCAGTAAGGAGGCGATTTGTTTTAAGGTCCTCGGTAGCGAGGCGATTTGTTACAGTCTCTGGCATAGGAATTTCTCTGCCATGGGCACTACTTCCTCTCACCCACTTTTTCAAGCTTTAAAGTCCCTCTTGAAAACGAAAGGTTTGAAACTAAGGGACAAGACCTTGACAGACTTTATTCAGCAGATAGATGAGATTTCACCGTGGTTTGTCGTGTCTGGCAATCTCACCATAGGTAGCTGGGACAAAGTTGGACGGGACGTTGATCGTGCCCGAGAGAGAGGGGATTTGGTTGGAGGAGTACAGCCTCTCTGGAGGCTGGTCTGGGCCTGTCTGGAGGATCAGAAATGCAATCAAACCGTGGAGCAGGGACAGGCGGCTTTGGATTCGATAAAAGAGGAAAGCTCCGACTGTTCCACCTCACAGGCTCCTGACTCTGAGTCAGAGGAGGAACTGGAACAGATAATGACGCAGGCAGAAAAACTGACCTTGCGTGATTGCGGCTGCCATCTTGCGGAGAGTAAAGGCCAACCCCCTCCGGGTCTTGGGGCCCTTCCTCCATATGCCCCTTCAGCGCCGCCTGGTGGCAGCGGTGGAACAACATTTAATGACGCAGTCTGGTTAGCAGTCCGCGATTCTGGCATATCCCAAACCTTCCCGGTCTTTGTGAATGGGCAGGGGCAGAGGTATCATGAGCCCTTGAACTTTAAAACGGTAAAAAATCTCGCCAAAGCTGTACGCACGTACGGCCTTGGAGCTGCTTTCTCATTAGCCATTTTGGAGTCCCTGGATAGGACAGCCATGACCCCTTCGGATTGGCAGCGACTAGTAAAGGCATGCATGAACCCTGGGCAATACTTAGACTGGAAGGCTTACTATATTGAATTAGCTAATGAGCAGGCCGCTAGAAATGCTGCTGCTGGCCAACCTGCCTGGGATGCGGACATGCTGTTGGGGCAAGGCCGTTTCAATGGTCAACAGACAGGATATCCACCCCCCGTTTATGATCAGATTAATAAAATAGCTATGAGGGCATGGAAATCCCTCCCTAACAGGGGAGAAGTGACAGGAAACCTGACCAAAATTACACAAGGTTCCACGGAACCTTTCTCTGATTTCGTTGCCCGTATGATGCAAGCCGCGGGCCGCATTTTCAGAGACCCCGATGATGCCATGCCTTTGGTGAAACAGCTCATCTTTGAGCAGTGCACCAAAGAATGTCGGGGGGCTATCACTCCATACAAGAACAAAGGATTGGAGGTCTGGATGAAGGTGTGCAGGGACATTGGGGGACCCCTGTCTAATACAGGATTAGCGGCCGCGGTGCTGCAACTAACAAAGCAAACCAGAGAGGGCAAGCACAATGTAAGAGGTAACTGTTTCCAGTGTGGGAAGACAGGACACAAAAAAAGGGACTGCCCCCAAAGGATGAAAACGCAGCCACGGCCAATAGGGCTGTGTCCAAGGTGCCAAAAGGGAAACCACCTCGCAAGCGAGTGTCGCTCGGTGAAGGACATACAGGGCAGATTACTTTATCCACAGGGAGGACAGTATCCAACTTCCCCGTCAAAAAACGGGAGGAAGGGCCCATGGCTCCAGGGCCCTCAAAAGTATGGGGTCCAACCGAGGACGTTGGCGGTATCATGATCTTGAATCAACGTATGGATTTACTCCAGGAGCAAATAGACATCATGATACAAATAGCGCGCTTGGGGTGTGAGGTTCATACACCAGCCCTGTGCATTACTAGCATCCCATATCACAATTATACAGCTGCTGCTAATTTGTCTTAAGAGCTTTCTAAGTATCTTGTAGGTAATTGGACTCAAGAATTTGACAATCTGACGGAAACGCTGCGGCGCGAGATTATTACAGTGATTTCTACCAGAGTGGATCCTGTCGTGGCACAAACTCTAGCGTCCTGGATTGCGCGAGCCGCCCATCATTTGAAGGAGTGGGCGGGCATGGGATGTTTTGGCGTTCTCCTCATTGGATTGGCAGTTGTTTGCCTATATTGTTTATGCACTTTATGCCGTAGGCAAAACACTGATATGGCCCTGCTCGCGCAGGCAATTTTGGCCTTGGAGGAAGGGCACTCTCCCCATGTCTGGCTTGCAGCCGTGAAGAATCAACAGTGACAGGATGCCAGCCGTTGACTGCACTTGGAGCCCCGATGGGTAAACTCCATGGAGGTTATCCCCAGCTGCATACGGATTGATGCCGCAACCACCCGTCCCCTGCAAAAGGCATCGGGCTGGTGCACAGTTGCTGGGTTGTACTTCGGTGATCCAGGGACTGGGGTACATAGCCCAAAGAAAAAACGGGGGCTGTGGGCTCTAGCCTCTCCTGTCATATAAACAAAAAGGGGGAGATGTGGGAAGCTTTCATCATGTTATAAAAAACATGTATTATGCAATAAACAACATGGCCGCTGGCTGGTAGAATAACCTATCAGAAACAACCACGTAGCCGCAGTACGTTGGCTGCCAGGCAGCATATATAGGCAAACAACTGCGCCAGAAGAGAGAGCCATTTTGTCTTTGTAAAAGAGCACATTAAGACCTGGAGTAAACTTGTCCGCAGAAGAACGGTGTCGGTGCCGTCTTTCTTCGGCTCGCGACACTCAAGTGGAAACACTTCTTTAACTTGTGCAGACAATGACAGACAAAAATAAGAACAATTCAGCTAACCTCTTTTCTCACAATTGCTAGTGGATGAATGAGGGTTAATAAATTTCTGGAGGAAGGCCAAAATCACATTTACTGTTTTTAAAAATTTTTTTTGAGTTGGAGTCTCACTCTATCCACCCAGGCTGGAGTGCAGTGGCACGCTCACAGTCACTGCAGCCTCAACCTGCTGGATTCAGGTGATCCTTCTGCCTTAGTCTTCCAAGATAGGTGCATGCCACTACGACCAGCTAATTTTTCTTTTTGATTAATTGTAGAGATGAGGTCTCACCAAGTTTCCCAGGCTGATCTCGAACCCTAGGGCTCAGGAAATCCTCTCACCTTGGTTTCCCATAGTGCTGGGATTGCAGGTTTGATACACCACGCACAGCCTCACATTTACTCTTAAGATGCTGGTGAAAACCTACAATATTGTAAGAGCTTTCACAAATTTCACTTTAAAAATTATCATGGCCAGGCATGGTGACTCGAGTCTGTAATCCCAGAACTTTGGAAGACCGAGGTGAGAGGATTGCCTAAACTCAGGAGTTCTAGAACAGCCTGGGCAACTTGGTGAGACCTCATCTCTACAATAAATCAAAAAATAAGCCAGGCGTGGTAGGGCGCACCTGTAGTAGCACCTACTTGGAAGGCTGAAGCAGAAGGATTATCTGAACCCAGCAGTCAAGGCTGCAGTGACCGTGAGTATGCCACTACACTCCTGGGTGACAGAGTTAGAATCCAACTCAAAAAACAAAACAAAACAATCATCAGAAGCCTGTTTGTTTCAAAACCATTTTTATCTATTCTTTTTTGCAGTCTATATTTTGTATTCCACTTTTGTGTGTGCATGCTCTCAAAGAAATTTTCTTCAAAAATATATACTCTTCTCATATACAAAATGAATTAAATTTATATGCAGAATTACACAACATTTAAAATATATTGTTTTTGAGTTTTGGAAAAAGTATGTACCTACATGTATATCAACTAATATAGAGAAAATTTACATTACCCAGGAAAGTCCACTTAGGCCCTCTCTAATCAAGACTCCAAATTCCTCACCCCAGGGAATCACTTACCTGATTTTGTATACTATAGATTTGTGTTTATTGTTACAGAATTTTGTATAAATGCAATCACACAATACATAATCATTTTTGAATGGATTCTATAACTCAACATATATTTTTGTGATTAACCCATATTGCTGTGTTCTTTTTTGTCACTGAGTAATTTTACTCAATATGCACTCAGTAGTATATCCTCTAAATATACCATATTTTATCTACAAGCATAATGTTTGTGTATATAGTAATGTAGAAACACAAGTTTATTTTGTTCTATATAGTTACTGGTATCATTTGTAAAAAAAAAAAAAAAGTTATTCTTTCCTCAATTGAATTTCATAAGAATCTATCAAGCATTTGTGTGTTTCTTTTGCTGGATTCTCTATTCTGCTTACTCTACTATCAGATTATTTGGATCACTGAGACCATGTATAAAGACGAAATCATGTAGTGTATGTTCTCCAAATTTTGTGTCAATTTTTCCAAAATTGGTTTGGCTTCATTCAGGCCTTTGTGATCCATAAATATTTTATAATCAGCTTGTCATTTTCTAAAAAAAAAAAAACATGGGAGTGCAGTTACATAATCCTGGTCACCACAGCCTGGACATTCTGGGCTCAGGCGATTCTTCTACCTCAGACTTCCAAGTTGATGGAACTACAGGCATGCACCACCATGCCTGGTTAATTTTTTTTTTTTTTAATTTGTGGTAGAGACAAGGTCTTGTCAAGTTGCCTAGGATGGTCTCAAACCCCTGAACTCAGGCAATCCTCTTCCCTCTGCATCCCAAAGTACTGAGATTACAGGAATGAACCACCATGCCTGGCACATTTGGCATTTTGATTGTGACTGAATTTGAAAAAAAATCTAAGCCTTCAAATCTACCAATGAGACATGTTCCTTCCTCCATTTCGGTTTTCTTAAATGTATCAAGCTATGTTTTGTGATTTTAGTGCATCTTACAAATCTTTATTTAATTTATACCAATATATTATATGTTTGTGATGCTATTATGAATTGTGATTTTATTTGAATTTTCAATTTTTGTAGCCATTATATATTAAACATGTATTCCTAAATTTTATTAAATTTATTGGTAAATTCTAGGAGTTATTTGATGATCATTTGGAATTTTCTATACATATAAATGTATCACGTACGTATAAAAAATGTTTTCTATCTCCCATTTCAATTATTATGTCATTCATCACTTTTTTTGGTTTAGAGAACTGGCTAGCTTCTTCAATACAATACTGAAAAAAATGTGAACTCAGGAAATCTTTTCTGCTGCCAACACAATTGTGTGTGGGGGGGTGGGTAATCATTCTATTTTTAACAATTATTATGATGCCAGGTATAGTTTCTGACTTTTTTGAAATCACTCATAGCTGTTGAAATTTGTTAAATACTTCCTATGCATTTATTAAGATGATTATACAATTTTCTCCATTATTCTGGGAATGTAGTTAATTGTACTTATTATTTTTTTCAGCTTTATTTTATTTTATGAGTTGTAAATTACATATGAGGATTTACTATGTAAGTAATTGCATGCAGGTGAGATTTGGCTTCTAGCACGCTCTCTCTCCCCTTAGTGGTAGACCTGATACCCAGTGTGTGCTTTGTGCCTCTTAGTTCTCTTCTTGCCTTACCTCCTTTAGCAGTGTCCAGCATTTGTTGTTTCTACATTTGTGCATCGCTGCCCAGTGATCAGGGCCCATTTATGATTCAAGACGTGGCATTCTATTTTTTGTTTCTGTGATAGTTCACTTAGAATTATGGTCTCCAGCTGCATCTATGTTGCTACAAAAGACATAATGTTTTTTTCTTTATGGCTGTGTATTATATCATCATGTATATGTACCATATTTTCTTTATGCAGTTCACTTTCAATGGGCATGTGGTTTGGTTCCATGGTTCTGCGATTATGAATAGTGCTGCAATGAACATATATGTGCTAGTGTCTTTTTGGTAGAGCAGTATACGTTCTTCTGGAATATTCCCAGACTTGGGATTGCTGGATGATATAAATTTTAGTTCTTTGAGAAAATGCCATGCTGCTTTCCGCAAAGACTGAACAAGCTTACATTTCCACCAATAATGTGGAAGCAGTACCTTTTCTTCACAACCTTGCCAACACCAGCTGCTTATGATTTTTAATGATAGCCATCCTAATGATAGCATTGGGATGATAGCATTGTAGTTTTGATTTGTATTTGATTTTATTTTGATTTGATTTTTAATGATAGCCATCCTAATGATAGCATTGTAGTTTTGATTTGTATTTCTTTGATAACTTGTGCTTCACGTTTTGTTGGATGCTTGAATATCTTCCTTTGTGAAGTGTCTTTTTCCATTCTTTGCTCACTTTTCCATGGAATTGTTTGTTTTTCTGTCAATTTGTTTGAGTCCCTTGTAGATCCTGGATGTTAGGCCTTTGTCAGATGCATAAGTTGCATATATTTGCTCCCTTTCTATGGGCTGTCTCTTTACTCTCTTGATGGTCTCTTTTGCTACACAAAAATATTTTAGTTTGATAAAGTCCCACCTGTCAATCTTAGCTTTTGCTACATTTGCTTTTGAGGAATTTGCCATGAATGAATTGCGTACTTTGACGTCCAGGAAGGTGTTCCCTAAGTTTTTTTCAAAGATTTTTATAATATAAGGTTTCACATTTAAGTCCTTGATCCATTTTGAGTTAATTTTTGTATATCATGATAGGTAGCGTTCAGTTTCATTCTTCTGCATGTAGTTAGCCAGTTTTCTCAACACCATTTACTAAATATATGGTTTCCTTTTCTCAATGTTTGTTTTTAATGGCTTTGTTGAAGATGAGTTAGTTGAAGTGCTGTGGTTTTATTTCTGGATTCTCTGTCTTTTTTTGTTGGTCTATAGGTCTATTTCTGTACCAATACCATGCTGTCTTGGTTATTGTAGCCTTGTAGTAAAGTTTAAAGCCTAAGCCGGGCTCGGTGGCTCAGCCTATAATCCCGTACCTTTGGGAGGCTGAGGTGAGTGGATTGCCTGAGCCCGCGGGTTCGAGACCCGCCTGGGCAGCGAGACCTCATCTCTACAATAAATCCAAAAATCATTCGAGCATGGTAGCGTGTGCCTGTAATTCCAGCTACTCAGAAGGCTGAAGCGGAAGGATCACCAGAGCCCAGCAGGTCGAGGCTGCGGTGGCCGGGAGCGGCCACTGCACTCCAGTCTGGGCGACCGAGTGAGACTCCAACTCAAATAAATAAATAAATAAATAAAGTCTGGAAGTGTGAAGCTTTCAGTTTTGTTCTTTTTCCTGAGTGTTGATTTAGATATTCAGGCTCTTTTTGCTTCCAAGAGAATTTCTGTATTTTCTTTTCTAGGTCTGTGAAAAATGATGCTGACAATTTGATAAAAATTGTGTTGAATCTGTAGATTTCCTTGGGTAGAATGAATGTCATAACAATATTGAGTCTTCTAATCCGTGATCATGGGATTTTTTTTTTCATTTGTTTGTGTTATCCTTGATTTCTTTGAGCAGTGTTTTGTAGTTCTTATTGGAAATGTTTTTCAACTCTTTGTTTAGATGGATGCCAAGATATTTTTGTTTGCTTGTGGCTATTGTGAATAGAATTGTGTTTTTTCTTTGGTTCTCAGCATGTTTGCTACTGACATATAAAAATGCAGCTGTTTTATGTGCATTGATTTTGTATCTCGAGTCTTAACCAAAGTTGTTTATCAGTGTGAGGAAGTTTTTGACATACTTTTTGTGGTTTTCTAGGTATAGAATCATATCCTCTGCAAAGAGGAATAACTTAACTACCTCATTTCCTATTTGAACACCTCTAATTTTTTTCTTCTGCCTAAATGTTCTGGCTAAGAGAGTAGGAATCCTTGTCTTGTTCTAGTTCTTAGGGGGAATGCCTTCAGCTTCTGCCCATTAAATATGATGTTGGTTGCAGGTTTGTCATAGATGGATCTTGTTATTTTGAGGCAAGTTCCTTTGATGCATAAGTGTTTGAGGGTTTTTAATTAAGAAGGGATGTTAGATTTTATTAAAGACTTTTTCTGCATTTATCAAGATAATCATGTAATTCCTGGTATTGCATCTGTTTGTGTGGTGGATTACATTTATTTATTTGCATATGTTGAACCAGCTTTGCATCCCAAAGTGAAGCCCATCTGGTCATGAAGAATGATCTTTCTAAAAATGTTCTCTTTGGATGTGATTTGCTGTTATCTTATTGAGAATTGTTGAACTTATGTTAATCAGGGAAATTGACCTGTAGTTTTCTTTTCTTGTTGGGTCTTTGCCGTTTTGGGTATAAGGATGACATTGGCTTTATAGAATGAGCTAAGGAAGAGTTATTCTATCTTAATTACTTGAAATACTTTCAGTAGGATTGATATCAACTCTACTTGTACATCTGGTAGAATTTAGCTGAGAAACAATCTAGCCCAGGGCTTTTATTAGCAGGGAGGTTTCTTATTATTGTATCAATTTTTTGGATTGTTTTTGGTCTGTTTAGCATTTCAATTTCTTCCAGTTTCAATTTTGGGAGGTTGTGTATTGCCAGGAATTTCTCCATTTCCTCTAGATTTTCTAGTTTACTGGCATACAGAAATGTTTGCAGTAAGCTCTGATAATCCTGTATATTTCTTCAGGGATAGTGGTAATGTCACTTTTTCTTTTCTTCTTGCTTCTATTATTTGAATATTCTCTCTCTCTCTCTCTCTTTCTCTCTCTCTCTCTCTCTCTCTCTCTCACACACACACACACACACACACACACACACACACACACACACACATTAATCTGGTCAGGAGTCTCTCAATCTTATTTATTATTTCAAAGAACCAGTTTTTGACTCAATCCTTTGTAGTTTTTTTGGTCTCTATTTCATTTAGCTGTGATTTTATTTTGATAATTTGCATTATTCTACTGTTTTTGGGAACTGGAATGTCCTTGTCTTTCCCATTCCCATAGGTGTGATGTTAGACTGTTTGTCTGAGATGTTTATATTATATTGATGCATGCAATGTTATAGACTTCACTCTCAGTATCACTTGCATGGTAACCCAGAGGTTTTGTTATGTTACATCTTTGTTTTTGTTTGTTTCCCAAAATATTTTTATTTCTGTCTTGATTTCTGTATGAATCAAAAGTCATTAAGAGGCATATTCTCCCATCCAAGTACTAACCAGGCCCGTCTCTGCTTAGCTTCCGAGATCAGACGAGATCGGGCGCGTTCAGGGTGGTATGGCCGTAGACAGGTCAGTGGCTCAGCCTGTAATCCCATGCCTTTGGGAGGCTGAGGTGAGTGGATTGCCTGAGCCCGCGGGTTCGAGACCTCATCTCTACAATAAATCAAAAAAATCAGCCAGGCATGGTAGCGCATGCCTGTAATTCCGACTACTGGGAAGGCTGAGGCAGAAGGATCGCTGGAGCCCAGCAGGTCGAGGCTATGGTGGCCGGGAGTGGCCACTGCACTCCAGTCTGGGCGACAGAGTGAGACTCCAACTCAAACAAAAAAAAGAAGGATATTCTAATTTTATGTACTTTTGTGTTTTGGGTTGCTGTTGGTGATGACACTTAGTTTTATTCCTCTGATCTGAGAACATTCTTCATATATTCTTTATCTTTTGAAAGTTGTTCAAATCGGATACATGTCAGGGTATGTGGTCAGTCTTATAGTCTGTGTGCTGATGAAAAGAGTGTATATTCTGTGGTTGCTGGATGAGTGTCCTGTGGATGTATGTTAGATCTAATTGGTCCAGTGTCAAGCTAAGTTTCTGAATTTCTTTTTTAGCTCTTTGATTTGATGATCTGTCTAAGGCTGTTAGTGAGGTATTAAACTCTCTGACTATAATTGTATGGTTGTTTATGCCTTCTGTTAGATTAATTTGGTTTATAAATCTGGGTGCTCCTATTTTAGGTGTTTATATATTCAAGATGGTTATTTCTTTCTGGTGTATTAACCCATTAGCATTATGTAGTGCCCTTCACTGACCTTTTACATTTTATTGATTTAAACTGTTTTGTGTGATATAAGAATCAATACTCATGCTATTTTTTGTTTTCCATTTGCCTAGAAGAGATCTTTCTCCAACTCTTTACCTTGAGTCTGTGAGTGTCATTTGCAGTAAGATGAGTTTCCTAAAGGCAGAAGAAAGATGGATCATGTTTCTCTATCTAGTTTGCCATTCACTTCATTTGTGTTTAAGTTTATTATTGATTTGTGGGGGGTTATTCATGTTGTATTGCTATTAAGAAGCTGCTTTGCTTTTTTAGGTTTTGTGATTGATTTGTATGCTCTATTAACTCTGTGCTTTCCTATGCTTTTGCAGTGGGTGGAGACACTCATTTATTTCTGTGCTTAGAACTTTCTTAAGCATCACCTGAAAGGCACATCTGGAAGTGGCATATTCTCCTATGTATTGGATGTCTAGAAAAGTTTATAATTCTTCAATAATAAAGTTTTGCTGGGTGGGGTGCAAGATTTTTGACTGAAATTGCTTAATTCTTAAGAATTCTGAAGATGGGATTCCAGTTCCTTCTGGCTTGTAAGATTTCTGCTGTGAAGTCTACTGAAATTCTGATGAGTCTTTCTATGTTGGTTGTCAGTCCCTTCTCTCTAGCTGCCTTTAGGATTTTTTATTTTCATAATCACCTTGCACAGATGAATTGTTATGTGTCTTGGGCATGGTCTTTTCATGCATCACCTTGCAGAAGTTTCTGGATCACCTGTGTTTGCATGGTTGTCTCTCTAGTAAGATAGAGGAAATTTTCCTGGATGACCTCTTGGAAGGCTTGTTCAGGGTGTTCTCAGTTTTCCTTTCTCTTTTAGGGATGCCCATCAGCCATGAATTTTGTCTCTTTAAATAATCCCAAACCTTTCAGGGGCTTTACTCATTATTCTTGATCCTTTTCTCTCTCTCTCTCTCTTTTCTTTTCCTTTCCTTTTTTTTGTTCAGACTGGGTTTGATCAAAAGTTTCATCCTCAAGTTCTGATATTCTTTTCTGTCTGGTGATTCTGCTGTTCAGGCTTGTCATTGTGCTTTGAAATTCCAGGAAATAATTCATTTCTAGGATTGAGATGAGACATTCCTTATATTGGCCAGCTCTGCTTTTATTTTCTGCACTGTTTTTATTGCCTGGATGATCTATGTGCTTCCATCTTCTTGTGGTTTTCCTTAACTGTCTTTCCCATTCATAGTTTGAATTACATGGCTGTCATCAGGGACAGGTCACTCTGGGTACGCTTCATTATAAGGGATCTGGGAGGCCCTTTTGTGGGTGATGACTAATTAAGGCGTTGAAGTTTTTTCACTGTTTTTTCCTAATCTGTGAGGATAGACTCTTCTCTTTATTTTTGTCTTGTCATTTAGATGAGGTGCTTACCATTGGGGTGGCCTTTTGTGAAATTTTTTATTTGTATTTTTATCATTATTATTATTATTTGAATTGGAGTCTCACTCTGTTGCCCAGACTGAAGTGCAGTGGCCGCTCCTGGCCACTGCAGCCTCAACCTGCTGGACTCCGGTGATCCTTCTGCATCAACCTTGCAAGTAGCTGGAACTACAGGCACATGCTACCACACCCGGCTAATTTTTTGAGTTATATTAGAGATGAGGTCTTGCCAAGTTGCCCAGGTGGGTCTCGAGCCCGCGGGCTCAGGCAATCCACTCACCTCAGCCTCCCAAAGTGCGGGATTACAGGCTGAGCCACCAAGCCCAGTTTATCATTATTATTTTTATCCCATAAGGTTCTTACCTGTTGTGGTGCCCTCCTCCTTTGACTGTGGGTGGTAGTCCATGAAGTCCAACCATTGTTTGTCCTGTTGCTCTTCTGGGTCTCACTGCTATATGAGGTTGCCACCATTTGGCTAGTGCTGGAGGGTGCCTGCATGATATCCCATGATCTGAAGGTACCGGGGTTGAAAATTCTAGAAGGAGTTGATCACTGACTTCTCTGGAGGACCATCTGGAGAAACTTTCTGATGCTTTGGTCTATAGATTAGTCTGTGAGATGTACAGTGGCATAGATATTGTTCTTATCACATTCTCAAGGTCTGTATTATTGTTTCAGATGTTATAATAAGGTCAACAACTATGCCAGTTGACCTCTAGCCAGGATGTAGTGCTTACAAGACACAGCCAACTGTATTGATAACTGTGGGCTTTTCTTGCTTGACCTTTGTTTTCCCAGAGAAGTGTGCAGATGACCTAGGCAATAGGTGGGGCTATGGGAACTTCCCAAGTTCTTCAGTCTCTGGACTTTTGAGGGGTATATGGGGGAAAAGCTGGTCAGTGAGGACTAGGTCAGACAAGAACACTTCCCAGTTTTCTACCTGTGTCCACACATGGCTATCCCAGTAGAAAACAAGTTCTCTACATGACTGCTTTGGCTACACTGTCAGGAAGACTGAGCCTTTCCTTTGTGCAAAAGAGTTCACACAAAGAGAAAGGAGTTGTCAGGATGACAACTCCTCTCTCCTCACTACCCTGCTTCCCCTTTCCTTGTCTGGAGCTGTCTGTGCTCAAAATTCAAAGTTTCTTTCTGTAGTAATGTTTTTCCCATGGGCTGGAACCAGGTGATCTCTGTTCCTGATCCTTAGTTGTGTGGATTCAGTGGGAATCTGGAAGGAAAATGGGTCCCTGGCTACCGTGACAGTGCTATAGAAGGGCAGTCATCTGTTACACAAAAGCGTTCATGTAAGGAGAAAGGGTTTACCAGAACAATAGGGCTCTTTCTGTTCTCCCTTCCCTTGCTAGAGGTTTATTATGTTTAGAACTCAAAATTTATTTCAGCATCAGAGTCTCTCGCTGCAGCTTGCTCCAAACTGAAACTGCCTGCAGCATTAGAACCTGCTCTTGGGGTGAGTGAAGGTGGCTGGGCCAGAGTTCTTTCCAAGCCTGGGATCTGACCATTGAGTGCTGCTTATAGGGAACTAGTTGTCAGGGATGGTTTGGCTGTAGGCATTCAGAGCTCGATTGGCTTTCCAGCTCCATCTGGTATCTGGCAGCACATAGCTGTGATGTGTCCAAGCCATTTTACATGTAGGACTGGTGTCTTCTGAGGATTGGGGGGTGGGGTGGGGTGAGGAAGAGGGGGTGGAATGGTGGGAGGATGATGGGTTGGGAGAGGGGTTCTCCCAGTCTGCAGCAGGAGTGAGCACTGAGTTCCCAGTTTCTCACAATCACCGTTTCTTACTTCCAAATGTTGTTCTCTATTTCCAATACAAGTCATGTAGTGGCAGGGCTTCTTGACTCCAAATGAGCTGCCTGTTCTCTCTCTTCACTGTCCTCTTTGTATCCCAGTGATACTTTGTGGGTTGGGAGGTGTACCCTTCATCTCAACATTCTCTGACTGCTGGTGGTCTCTTACTGCTGGGGTTCCTTCCTTGGTTTACTCCATGAAAGAAACACCAGTTGGCTGCTTCTAGGCAATCATCTTGAATCCCCCCAGTGTACTGAGTTCTGGATGTTGAACTATCCTTGAATTTATAAGACTCACTTGGACATGATGAATTATCCTTTTATATACATAAAGGGGCTCCAATTTTAGAAGACATTATATTTACATTCATGAGGGATATTGTTTGTTATTTCTTAGAGTTTTTAATTATTTTATTTTGCAGGTTTGGCATTATATCTTAGTAAGTTTGTACAGTAAGTTGACAAGTATTTGCTTCTATTTTCTCAAAAAGTTTTGTAAGATTGTTATTGTATTTTTATTAAATGTTAAATATAATTCATTTGGTAAAACAATTGGGTGCTAGTGTTTTTTGAAAAGGGAGGAGAGAGTTCTTATTTATGAGGGTAATTGCTCTAATAGAGAAAGTTACTTATATTTGCCATATGTTCTTGAGTCAAATTTAAGTTACATCTTTCAAATAATTTGTTCATTTCACTAAAGTTGATACATTAATTGATATTGACAATATGAAGATGGTCATAATATTTTTTCATCATTTTATGAATGCTTACAAAATCAATATATATCCCTTTTAATTACTAATATAGCATTTTTCTTTTCCCTTGACCATTTTACTTACAGCTTTTCAGCCTCAATAATTTCAAAGAACAATTGTTTGGTGTTACTCATTTTTTTACTTGTGATCTGTCTTTCTTTTCAGTGTGTTTTTGTTATCTTTGTTATTTCTTGATCTCTACTAACTTTGAATTCAGTTGGTTCTTCTCTTTTAAGGTAAACACTTAGCTAGTTGATTATAAGAATTTCTTTCATTTCAAGATAAGTGTTGCAAGCGTTAAGTTTATCTCAGAACACTGCATTACCTGCACAAATTTTGATAGACTGAGGTTTTTAAATCATTCAGTGAAAATGATTTTCTAAATTTTTGTGATGATTTACTTGGACATATGATTTAATTAAAAGTGAATTGTCTAATTTCCATATACTTTCAATATATTTACTTTAGACATGTTTTCTTCATTGTACAGTTACGCTTTAGTATCAGTGTTTCCTGTGACTTTCTTACCTTCTTACTTAATCAGTTGCAACTAGCTTCACTTCTTTACCAAAAAATTTAACTGTAATATGTTCCTCATATGGCAACGTGAATTCCTTTAGAAAGGAGGAACAGTTCTTTCAAATGTCCTTTTTTAATAAGTTAAAGCTGTTTTAATTAGAATGTATGTCAGTATCTTAAAGAAAAGTGAAGCATTAAAATATTAGCAAAACTGAAACTGTTTTGCAAACAGAAGTATAGTCTAATGTCTATAAGTATATATAATTCTATAAAAAAGCCCTAGTAATTTTGCAGAAGTTTTGAACTCCACTGTCAGCTTAAACCAGCAACCTTGGGTTCTTGTCCTATGACCAAGAAGATTAAGGAATGCAGACATCAAAAGGATGAGTGAAAGAAAGAGTTTATTTGCAACAAAGCTTTCCAGAGAAGAGAAGGGGCCCAAAATTAGCTAACTGGTACTAGGTGATTTTTTTTCTTTCTTTCTTTTTTTTTTTATCTTATCTTTTCTGGGTGCATTTCTTTCATCTCATCTGCTCTTATTTCCTGAGACCCAATTCTTATTGCGCATGCAGGTCCTTGACCAAAGTTACTTCATCTTGAATATTACCCATAAGTACCTCAGAAAAGCCCATTCAGGGGTATAAAACCTCAATGCTAATGCTATGTTAATGATATTATAATAAGCCAAGGTCAAGTTAGGACATTTAGTTAAGTTACTGTGCCTGAGTTTAAGCAGCAAAAAGTCCCGTTTAGCAGTACATCCTGGGTTGACAGGATATTCTTAACCACATTAACCACATTTTAACCCAACAAATACATAATGGTACTGGTGCAGGGGGCGTTCCCGCAGGTATTAAGTCTCCTCAAGACCTTCCCTCTCTGTCTGCCTAACCAGCTTCTGACTATCTCCTCTCTCATTAAAACCACTTCCATCAATTTGTAGTCCCTAAAACAGATAGAGGCTATTAGTAAGGTTAATGCTGAGCATTACTAATAAAAGTTTTGCATATGTATTACCTTGCTTGATTTTCATGATAATATTACATTGACTTTTAAAAATTAATATTATTCCCACACTGTAAACCCTGAAATTGGGACACAGAAAAAAAAAACTTCATTTAGAGCCATTGGACAATACAAGTTCAGAAATACATTTTCAACTATTTAAAAAAAATTTTTTTTGAGGTGGAGTCTCACTTCATCAGCCCAGGCTGGTAGCACATTCATGGCCACCCCAGTGTCAACCTGCTGGGCTCTGACAACCCTTCCGCCTCAGCCTTCCAAGTAGCCAGAACTACAGGCATGCGCTACCATGCCCGACTAATATTTTGATTTATGGTAGAGACAAGGTCTCACCATGTTACCCAGGCTGATCTTGAACCTGCAAGCTCATGCAGTCCTCTTGCCTTGGCCTCCTAAAGTGCAGGGATTACAGACTTGAGCTACTACTCTCGGCCTCAACTCTTTTTTATTCAACTCTTCTTACTTCAATTAACAATCATTCCAAAGAGTTTCCCCCTAAATATATTGCCAGTTTTACAGGACAGACTTGGGATTTAAAAAGACTTTTTTTTTTTTTTTTGAGAAAGCAGGATTTATTGAGAGGACAGAAAAGCTCCCACAGTGGGAGGGGAACCAAAGAGGTTGCCCTAAGAAAACTTTTTATACACTAAAGTTGGTGAAAAATATCTCAAACTTATTTATCTGTTTATAACATGCGTATCTTTCCCGAGTTTTTGTCCTTGAATTAGTGTTAATTAATCAATATCAAATTCCTTTCCCTAACTGTAAATATAATCGGAACATAATACAAATTTCAATTTGCTAATGATCAATAGTCTGATATAATATAAAACTTCCTCCAAAGGGCTTTGTTAATTGAATGTTGCAGTAAGTGCAACATTAATCACAGGTTTTAAGCATGTCATGCTTTTAATTTCCTGATGATCCGTACTCTTCAACAAACTTCATGTTTTAAAGGGAGCATTTATGAAAATTTCTTTTCAGTGACAGCCAGTAACTCTGCATGAAGGCAAGAAGATGTGTGCTGTTGCTCTTAAAAAAACAGGGAGGAGGGGGAGGGGGAGGGGCAGGGGGAGGGGGAGGAGGAGGAGAAACTGTTGATCTAATACGTTTCGATTCTGCCAGCACATTTCCCTTATGGCTATTCTAAAAATAGAGAAAACCTGATCCAACGCTAATGTGCCATTCTGTTTTCAGTGAGTGATTTTTGTTTTGTTTTCTTGATTGATTTGACCGGGGCACAAAAGGTAAGCCTATCCACACTTGTTATGAAAAGAGGGAAAGAAGGGCATCACAAACCTGTAGAGGAACAGCCCTGGTGTCTCCAAAAAGATAGAGAGAGGAAAAAGATGTTTTCCTCTTTTCATTGGTGTATCAGTGTAGAGCTACATGGGGCTAAGGACTTCTGTTCTGACTGAAACTAGGCATTGTAGAGGAGGGCTCTGTGGTAATGAACAGGCCACACAGCCTTGAAAAAGTAAAAGAATTTCGGTTTGCTGATTTTTTTTTAGTTATAAAGATGTGGGGTACAATTCAGGGTTAGGTATACAAATATTGATTATGCAGGTACCCTTGTTGATGAGGTTTTTTAGTTGTTGTTGTTGTTTTGTAAAAATGTTTCAATGTAGTACAGAGAAGATACAATGAAGAATGTTGTTTCTCTTGCGTTATTTGAGAGTCATAGGTTACTCATTTCTCAGTCTAGCAGAATTTATAGATAAATAGATATTTGTTTGTTACTAGGTATGCATATCACCAATTGTCTTAGGGTAGATTAAGATAAATAACCCTATGAATTTCTCAATATGATTTGAATTATTTTTGTAAATTAAATATAACATTGAGAAAGATGATTGTAAGACCATGTAAAAAAATTAAAAGAAAATTTTCAAATACATGATTTTTGTAAACCAGAAGTAAAACATAGTTTAATTTTTAGCTAGGCATTTAACTTTTAAGGGCATGGGCATAGTAGTTTATTATTTAAAATATAGATGATAAAATAGACTTGAAGCCATGAACATTTAATAATAACATATGTTTTATTAGCTTTGTTTTCCCAGACCACCATCCACTCAGGAAGCAGTTACAAAAAATTACTCTCTTCACCTCAAACCAAAGATGCTTAGGAAAATCTTCTCCAAACATTACTCTTCTGAACATTATCTAAGACAAAGTCTAGTGAATAAAGTTCATTTAAATTTGCATTCCATGTGAAAATTGCTGGCACAATTAGCTTAAAAATATGTTTTTGTCAATTAACTTCTATAGTGTATGGTTTGGTGAAAAATTTTCAACATAGTATAAATGAAATGTAAATCATATTTTATTAATAAATTGCCTGGCTGAAATAATATAACAAAATTATTATTCTGGGTCCTGATTGAAAATTAAAATCAACATGTAGCAAGTACATTCATATGCTTTAATCCACTTCTGTGGTGGAAATGGTGAACAATTTAAGATAAATAACCCTATTAGTTTCTCAAAAGGATTTTATTTATCTTTTGTAATTTAATATAGTGTTGGTAGAGATGATGTAAGGTCATGTAAAATTAAAAGAAAATTTACAAATGCATGCTTCCTGGAAACCGGAAATAAAAGTTTAATTTCTGGCTGATAATGGTTCATTTTTAAGGGCATGAACATATCTTCCTCATGTAAGAAGTGCCTAGTGCCCTATTTATTTTCCAGGAATAAGGGGGAGAGAGAAAGAAAGAGAGAGGGAAAGGGAGAAGGAGAGGGAGGATGAGAATTAATATGAATGGGAAAGAGAAGGAGAAATGGGGAAGAAGGGAAGAAGAAAGGAAGGAGTAAAAATACTTCTCACTTCAGCCTCCGCAAAAAGCTACTCAAGCAATAGCCGTGGAGTAGTTCAACTGAGAAGTAGCAGAAAGCCAGAGACTGCAATTATACCACAAAAGGCAATAAGACCTTTAAGTGAATACCTATAATCAGTCAGCCCAACTATGTAATTATAGAACTTAGTACAAATGGTTTAAATATTCTTATATGCTTTTTTCTGACATGTTTTTCTGACATTAAAATCTTCTTGTTCACTTACTTGAGTACACATAAACTAGACGTTGAGCTTAATAGGAACAATGAATTCAAATGAAGAAGGAAAGAAAATTCTTCATCTATAAATATTTCTATTAACTTGCTGAATTTTTACTTCTACCTTTTGTGAGGGAAATTGATGTTACCCACTTCCTGTGGGTATTCTATCACAATTATTTGCAAAGTCAGTTTCTATTTATTTTAAATATTAAAAAAGTAAATCTCCAAAAATTTTGCAAAGATAATTCAATTATTGATACTTTTTCCCCACAAAATCAAATAACTCCATGAAACTTAGCTTTCAAGTTCTTAAAATCTGAGGGGATACAAACAACTGTTCATATATACTTATATCTGGAAAAATGTGTTAAGAAGAATAAATAATAAAATAAACACAGTTTTACATATGAGAGTAGTGTTCAAATTCATAAGGTTTGGGGGAAAAGCAAGTAGGAAGAAAAATATTCCAGGTCAATGAAATAGTTGGAATTAAGTTATGGAAACTTTCAAACATAAAGCATGGTTTTAGAAATGCAAAGAGTTAATTGAGATTATATGCATGTTATAAGAATAACAATATAAAATGTAAGAATTAAGGCAAATAATGAAACCAAATAAGAAATGTGTGGAGATTTAAATTTTGTGATCTGTAATTAGGGCTTTTTTTCACCCAAAATGAGACACTAGAGACATGGCAGCAGACCAGGGTTGCTTGTAAGATTTATCAGAAGTACAAACAAAAACTTAGAATTATTGTCAAGATTATAGTAGAATCTTTTATAAGGATAAAAATGCATGCACCCATGTATTTAAACAATTCTCACCCAATAAATAAGTGAATAAAATTAAAGTATAAAATCCAGTATCACAAAGGTACATTCATCTAGGAGTGAGGTGAATTAATTAACTCTCTCTTCTCATGTCATTCTTTTTTTTTCCCTCTCTTTATTTTCTTCAGCTAGTCCTTAACTTGGATCCCATCCAATTTTTTTTTGACTGAGTATTACTTCTCCCAGCTTCTGCCATCTCTTTCTTACTGATGAGAAAAATGACTGTATTCTCAATCAGCTTTGATGATTGACTCTTTGCCTAAGGTATTGGCTCTTGACCAATACCTAGTTTTATTTTGATATTTTGTCCTATAATTACTATAGGATAATAATTACTATAATGATGTCTTAACTATTAATGAAGAAATTCTCTGTGCAGTTTTACAATACAGTTTCAAGATCATGAGGTACAAAATCCCTAAGAACAAATTCTGAACAATAAGTTACAACATTAGCAAACTAGAAAGTTTATTTATAAAACGATTGTAATACAGCAACCTCTAAGGATTTTGTGATAATTGCAGAATATATTATATGACTTCTGCAAAAGTTTCCATCATAAAAATACAAACACAATCTAGCTGTTTAAAGTGAACAATTACATGATTTACCCCATCTATAACAACTGCTCCTCCTTTTATTGGCTTCACATTGAAACATGCCAGAAAATGTTGGAGCATGCCCCTATTTATGGATATAAAATTAATACCAATTCCATTCATTAAAATAAGATTTTTCCTTACTTATATCTTATGTAAAAATTTAAATTAATAACTTTCAGATATACATAAAAATGTGGGGAATATATTTTGCTACCTAAACCTTATATTTGTTTCCTGAGAGCACAGCAACAAATATTTCCCTACCACCTATTAGTAAAATATATTAAATGTATCAATACTCTCTATAAGAAGGTCAATCTTATACTGAAAATACTTTAATTTTGAACAAGTTACCTATTTCATATTTTTTATAAAAGCCATCCATGAGTCATTGGTTTGTAAACATGTGTTCTCTTCTTCCATCCAACTTTTAGAAGCGTTATCATAACCAATATTCAATATCTCTCACTCCTGCCCTTATTCTTTTAGCAGAGAGATATTTATCTCTATACCTCCCTTTCAGTGATTCCTCTGGGAATTTTTGCTTAGCTTTAGTAGCAGAAATTCAGCCTTACTCTATTCCTCTCAGGCTCACAGTTTCTGGGAACGTTTATGTGAATGCTTTGGTAAGATTATACTCACAGGACCAATCTCTGTCTCACCTAATATGCTCATGTGAGTCACCATGGATAGACAACCATAGGGACTGTCTTTTTCATGGAAAGGTTTTCTCAGTTCCGCTTGTGCCTTATGTTATGTCGACAGAGTCAACCCTGTATAGAGAGAGCAGTCCCTTACTCATGACAGTAGAGTCAGTTAATGAAGGGAACTGAGACATTAACAGCTTCACTCTTTGTAATTGATCATGTTACTCAATCATTTCATGTTTTAATTTTCTCATAAATAAAAATAGTACCAATGCAAGTGAGAATTTTTAGGAAAAATGCACAGGAAGTATCATGAGATATGAAAATAGATGTTAAATATTATTACCATTATCAAAGTCACAATAGATAGAAGAGAAATTGCTGATAGTATTTTGCATAGAAAAAGTTATTTTCTTTATATTTTGCTAATTTTTTTAGTAAAAAAATTTGATATAAAACATAGTGTAGCACAATCAATATCATACTTTAACTTTATTGGGAATAAATTATCTGTCTTTGGGAATTCTGTTCACTAACCAGTAGCTCTAAATTCTAGTGAAAGTACAATCAAAGGTCGATGGATTTCCTTACACACCAATTTTGAGCCAAAGCAGGTCATAAATTGGGGCTGTCTATATCCCTGTGAGAAAAATAGACTACAGTTACTTTCTTCATTTATGGAGAAAATAATTGTTATAAACAAGTTCATTGCTTTTTTTTCCATCTACATGACTTATGCATTATTTTGATGTAACCATTTGAATTTTCTGCCCCAGAGAAAACATTTTAATGCTTTGTATCAATATATGGAAGGGAAATATTTACCATGCTACGCATTTTTGTTTTATGTATCCCTAAGCACAAGAAGAAACTTTTATGATGTGTTCCCATTAATGTGTTTGTTTTAAGAAAGCTGGAGTTCAGCAACCATTTTTCTTTCCTCTTTGATTTGTAGGTTCTCTAAGGCCTTACCTCTTAATGCAAGGTGTATTGATATACTGATTTAATATAGCAACAGCTCTTATTGAGATAAACCTCTTTAATGCCATTGGGAGCAATAAACCAACAAAAATGCTTGCTATATTAAAATCAATTAAAATAAAAATATTAAATTGCATTGTTATGATGGACTCAGTCTGTAGGGTTGGACACTGAGCAATTAAGAGAGTAAAGGACAGTGGAATTTCACTTGCCTTTTGAAGAGAAGACCACCAGTGTCTTCAGTTGAAGACTGAAATATACTTTTCTCCAAAAGTTGTTGCTTAACCTGCCACATCTATGTGTAATCATACTTCTTAAGATTCTCAAATTTTGGATTGTCTGTCAGCCTCTGCTGCTAATTTTATGTCTTAGGAAGGCACATTGACGTTTCAGGGAACCAGGGTAAGATGTAATGCATTAGTACAAGAGGAAAGGACAAATGCTATCCTCTAAATTATTGATAAAAATTTTAAAGGTAAAAGTGCTGTGGTATAGTAAGAACAACTCCCATTTCCTCTCTATTCTTTTAAAATATCAAATACTTTAAAAATATTAACATTTCTCTACAATATTTGCAAGTCAACATTTACTAGTGTGAGTAGTAAATCATAAAATGGGATATTGAATAATTCCTTTATGGGTGCCTAGTATCACATTGTAGGTGAATGGAGATAAAATATTTTAAAACTGCTACTTAAGGACAGAATACCTAATTCATATGGAAAAACTAGAGTATCTGAGACTATATGCAAGTATAAAAATACATAGGATGCAAGAGTATACAAACCAAAATTAAGTAATTGTTTCAATGTGTTTAGCAAAGATTAGCAAAAGCATAAATAGAGTTTAGCCCTCACCTAGGATTTCAATACTATGTATAACTTGAATAATGAGAGTACGAGGTGTGACAATTAAGTTCACAAACTCATCCTAGAGAAAGTGTTACATACCTCCTTGTTGAATATCACTATAGTCACCTTTGAAGTACTCCACTTGGGAAGCTACTTACTGATGCCAGTGTCTAGTCCATTTGTCAAAGCAATTTTGGAACTGATTTTCTGGAATGGTCATCAGAGCTGTTGTAGTATTATTCTTGATGTCCTGAATGTCATCAAAATGTCTTCCTTTCAATATTTCCTTTATCTCTGTGTAAAGAAAACAATCATTGGGGGCCAGATCAGATGAATGGGGATGGTATATCAATACAGTTATTTGTTTACTGACTAAAAACTCCCTCACAGATAGTGCATGAGCAAGAGCTCCTTTGGGACCATTTTTTGCACACTCCTTTCTCATGCCAAGATTTTCAGTTATGATTTCTCTGTTTCTTTATTGATATTTATTTGGTCTGCTCTGCTTCTCACAGTCAACTGATGATTTTGACACACACTTCGATGAATTTTTGCAATGTTTTTGTCATTTCTGCTCATTACTAGCTGTCCTGACCTCTCTCCACCAATGATGTTGTCTCTCCCTTCAGAAAAATGTATAACACATTTGTACTTTGTTGTTTTCTTCATGACATTTTCTCCGTAAACTTGGACTAACATGTCCCTATTTCACTTCCACTCCTGCCAAATTTAACAAGAAATTTAATGTTTGTTCATTGCTGTAATTTAAACTTCGACATTGTCACAACAACAACTCTGAAGGTCATTCCAAAAAGAGTTTCACAATTGCTCTGATGGGTGGACTAAGTACTGGCATTGGTGCATAGCTTCCCAAGGGCAGTACTTCAAAAGTGACTGTCATGATATTCAGCAACGAGGTATACAACACTTTTTCTAGGATGAGTTCACAAACTTAATTGTCAAATCTCAACACTCTTCAATGCACTGATATTAAAGGAAGAGAATACACTTTACCTGTGAATTGTTCAAATTATATGGAGGATGCACCATTTGGGGTAAATGTTACAGCAAATTCCAGACCAAGCAGTAAGGATCCCCACATACCCATTGTAGATGAAGTCTTTTCTCTGCTCATTTCTAAAGACTGGTCCATTCTCTTGGGTTTTGGATTAAGCATCTTGATGGGTTTTGAGCCTAAAATTCCCAGTCCACTCCTATAAAAATGCATAGAGAAGATGTAAGGTGTTATTTATTTTGTCTACTGAAATCTAGTTGGGAAAGGATCATATGAAGCAATGCACAGATAGAAACCTGCAGTGTGGTGATTTCACCAGCAGTAAGTTTGAGCTAGGAAAGCAGGTGAGAATGGAGGAAACTGGAAAATAATAACTTATTTAAAAAATCAATTCTAAGTAATTATTGATAGATGCACTAAAAGGAGAGAAAAAATGTGATAAAGAATGTGGAAATTTCAGGGATTTCTGGCAAGATAGCGATAGGACAGGTCAGACTGTGAGAGTTTTTGCAAAAGCAAGTGCCCATAAAGACTCCCTGCATGAGTGAGTGCATGCTGGTGGGTGTGTGAAAGTCCATCTGAGGGGAGACTTGGGTTCATACATCCAGGGCTCTCCCCTGGAGGTAACTGCAACTCCTCACCACCCTGAGATTAAAAAGTGCCAGTATGCAGGATCATCTGCTGCACTCGGGACTCTCCTGAGAAAAGCCTGCAGAATATAGCTGATTCTCATCACCTGGTGCCCAGTCCACACCATCTGCTGTGACAGCAAAGTGGCAGGAACCCCAGATCATGGAGAGAGAAGATTGGGGAGAACTGGAGAAGAGCCCCACCACCATTTAGGAAACACCAACTGGAGCCATTTTCTCTGTCCCAGGGCCAGATAGAGACCTGCATTGCCCCACCCAGTTCCATCCAGCCTCCAACTTGGGTCCTAGAGGCAATCTCATCAAACTGGGAGAGACAGATGCCCCTCCTCTATGCTGGATCAAAAATCATCCACCACGACCAAGTAGGCTTCATCCACGGGATGCAGGCCTGGTTCAACATTCATAAGACCATAAATGTACTCAAAAACACCAACAGATGTAAAGACAAAAACTAACATGATCATATCCTTAGATGCGGGAAAATCTTTTGATAAAATCAAGTACCCCTTCTTGATAAAAACCCTCAAACATCTAGGCATAGATGGAACATACCTCAAAATAATAAGCACCATCAACGAGAAACCCACAGCCAGCATATTGCTAAACAGAGAGAAATTGGAACCATTTTCCCTGAAAACTGGAACAAGACAAACACCCTTCCTTTTCAATATAGTTTTAGAAGTCCTAGTTAGAGCAATCAGACAAGAGAAGGAGATCAGCAGTACCCAAATAAGAAAAGAGGATGTCAAGTTATCCCTCTTTGCAGACGACATGCTTCTATACCTCGAAAATCCAAGAGAATCTATCAAAAACCTCCTTGTACTGATAAAGAACTTTGGCAAATTCTCAGGGTATAAAATCAATGTGCAAAAGACAATCACATTTATATATACCAACAACAAACAAACAGAAACCCAAATAATAAGCACAATCTCATTCACAATAGCCAAAAAAAAAAGCAAAAACAAAATCAAGTATCTTGGTTTGGCAATTTTTACCCAGAGACATGAAAGACCTTTACAATGAAAACCACAAAACATTGCTCAAAGATATCAAAGATGACAAAAACAAATGGAAAAATATCCCATGCTCATGGATTGGAAGAATCAACATTGTTAAGATGTCCATCCTACCCAAGGCAATCTACAGACTTAACACAAAACCCATTAAATTGCCAGTAGCATTCTTGTCAGACCTGGAAATGACAATACAGGAATTCATATGGAAACATAAACAACCATGAATCACCAAAACAATCCTCAGCAAAACAAGCAGAGCAGGAGGCATCACACTCCCAGACATTAAACTCTATTATAAAGCTACAATAATCAGAACAGCCTATATACAAGAACATGCATATAGACCAATGAAACAGGATAGGGATTCCAGAAACAAAACCTCTATTCTCAACCAACTCATCTTTGACAATGCCTCCACCACCAACGACTGGGGAGAGGAGAATCTATTCAGTAAATGGTGCTGGGAAAACTGGCTGACCACATGCAGATTTAAACAAGATCCCTACCTATCAACATACACAAAAATCAACTAAATGAATCAAAGACCTAAATATAAAATCTCAAACTACAAGAACGTTAGAAAATGCAGGAGACATCCTTATGGAAATTGGAACTGGTGACCAATTCTTGATCAAAACCCTAAGTGACCATGCCATAATAGGTAAGATAGACAAGTGGGTCCTCATCAGACTGACAAGCTTCTGCAAAGCCAAAGAAACCATTGGGGGGGGCAGGATACAGCCCACAGACTGGGAAAAAATATTTGCTAACTATGTCAGACAAAGGCCTAACATCTAGGATATACAAGGAACTCAAATGTGCTGAAAAGAAAAAAAAACAAACAGCCCCATTACAAAATGGGCAAAAGATATGAAAAGATAGTTCTCAAAAGAAGACATACAAGCAGCCAATAGATACATGAAAAAATGCTTAGCATCACTTAGTCATCAAAGAAGTGCAAATCAAAACTACACTGAGATACCATTTAACTCCAGTTAGGATGGCTATCACCAATAACTCAGAAAACAACAAATACTGGAGAGGATGTGGGCAAAAGGGAACACTTCTACACTGTTGGTGGGAGTGTAAACTAGTACAGCCTCTGTGGAAAACAGTGTGGTGATTACTAAAAGATCTAAAAATCAAACTTCCATATGACCCTGTACCCTACTGGGAATATACCTGGAAAAACTCTCTATAAAAAAGATACCTGCACGTGTATGTTTATCGTAGCATTGCTCACAGTAGCAAGAACAAGGAACCACCCGTGCTGCCCATTTATTTAATGCCTCCCCCCATGTGCCTTCAAAAATTGTAAAAAACAAAGTAAGAAATTGATCACTTTACTTAGGTTAGTTAAATAACCAAAGAGTTAAGAATTGGGTTTAGAGAATTAAAAAAAAAAAAGATATTGGAGGAGAATAGAAGCCTCTGAGAAAAGGGTTAATATGAATGATCCCAGAACAATAGGAAGTCAGTGGAATTACTGTTGTTGTTGTTGTTGTTGTTTCATTTTTCAATCTATTCTAATTTAGTATTAAGATTTTGTTTTGTATCAATTTTTGAAGGCACATGAGGGGAGGCATTAAATAAATGTCAGGTTGAAAACTGCAGTATAGTTGAAAGTGGAGGTTCTGAAAAGACACTCATTAGTTTTTAAAATAAAGAAAAACTGGATACTCTCCAAGATGATAAAAACTCCTTACATGTCAGGTAAATAAATGAATACTTAACTTAGATTTCAGAGACGCCAGTTCTTTCTGTTTGCTGTCTAACTCTCTCTAAAATATATACAATTCAAAAGGTTCAGAAAAATGAACTAAAATCTGATTATGTAAAACTAGAATTAAAATTTAACATGCAGAGATTTAGAATGACATTTAAAAATTGATCTATTTCATGGGAATTCAGATTAATGACATTAATATCTCACTTTTGTGCAGATAAACTATCATGTACTTTTATCTTTTGACTAATTATTTTTGAATGTGGTTTTAGTATTATTTTCTTCATATGCCTTTCCAAATTTGCTTCAGTGTGTCCCTTGCTAAGTAAATTCAGTTTTATATTATGTAAATTATAATGGGACTTTGTATTGGTTTTTATTCCAAAACAGAGGAATTACTGTTCTTTTATTTCCATTTTGACTCTATTCCAATTTAGTATCAACATTCTGTTTTGTGTTATTTCTAATTCACTTGTTATATATTCTGGAATCTTTGAAAAACAACAAAACTAATTTTAAGTATTTGAAGGAATACAGACAATATATATCATTTTCAAAGTAGATTTGTTGAGAAACTCTTAGATTAAATAGTGCTTCTGAAAATATTAAATCAAAAATATTACTTCAGTTCAGTTATTTCTATACTAGTAAGACATTTGAAGTAAAATTTAAAGATAAATCTCAGTACCAATAAAATTAAAAGAATGTTAAAATAGTCTATTTAATTAATAAGTGGACACACTTATTAAATCAATTTAAAATAAACTGGCTTTCAAAAGGAAGAAAATTTATACACAATAAGGAAGGAACTTTACTGCTTTATTTTCATGGGTACATTGTTCTCAATTTACCTTATTTAATCATATAAAATTTCTATCTATAACTACAGCTATGACTCTCTATGTATGTACATGTGTTGATGGATATCTATATAGGAAAATATCCATCAATACGTATGTGTATGCATATGCATATATATGTCTATAGACACACATCTATTTCTTAAAAATTAGCTATTTTATTAAGTAATTTTATTTTGGAACACTGGAAAATTAGACAAATATGTTAGTTTTAGTTTCTTCTTAAAATATGAGAAAACATATTTATACTGCATTGTATGAAAACATATAAATATGTAAAATTTATATAAAGAAAAGCATTTTATGATATTATTAGAATAATATTACCAGTATAATATAAGACATTCTTATTGACTTAATAACTAAAAATATTTATTGATGATCATGCAATTATTTTATTTTATTTTTTTTTTGAATTGGAGTCTCACTCTGTCACCCAGACTGGAGTGCAGTGGCCGCTCCTGGCCACCGCAGCCTTGACCTGCTGGGTTCCAGCGATCCTTCTGCCTCAGCCTTCCAAGTAGCCGGAATTACAGGCATGTGCTACCACACCCGGCTGATTTCTGGATTTACTGTAGAGATGAGGTCTCGCTGCCCAGGCAGGTCTCGAACCCGCGGGCTCAGGCAATCCACTCACTTCAGCCTCCCAAAGGCACGGGATTACAGGCTGAGCCACCGAGCCCAGTGCAATTATTTTTAATAATAGACCTGGGTATGGTAGCTCATGCCTTTAATATCCCAGCACTTTGAGAAGCCAAGGCAGGAGGATGGTAGGAGTTCAAGACCAGTCTGGACAACATAGCAAGTTCTTATTTCTAAAAAAAAAAAAAAAAATGAAGGAATAAATAAAACATTTCAAAAGACCAAAAAAAAAAGAAAAAAGTAGTAAAAAAAAGAATAATGCTTTATACAAACTCAAAATTTAAAATATGTATAACATAGCCCCTAATTCTTCTACATAAACAAGTTATAATTTGCATTTGCAGAGATAGCTAACATACAGATAGAGGGGCCTCCTGAGTCTGTCCTACACATGTTCAAATCCTCAAATAAAATAATTTATTTAAAAAATGTATTTTTCTTGGTTCTCTGTGTTTTAAAATGCATATATTATTAATGATTATCAACTGTTTATTTTTTCAGGATAAGTTTAAAGCTGTTGTGTTGACTTCTTGTCAGAATTGAAGGACTTTTATAAATTTATTTGACCAGAATCTCTTTTCTTAAATATTGTCTTTCAGTACAAAAATCTTAAGTTTCTGCTTATTTTACCCCTTACTATTTTCTGTAACTAAGGTTTTATAGACTACTTCATCTAGTATTTCTACATTTATGACAAAGGCACAAACAGCTACTCTTTATTATTCAGATATACAAAGAAAATATAGCATGCTTAGATTCTAGTGATTGATTTACCCTTGCCTGTAACCTCTTACTCTGCAAACTGAGAGAGGTCTTAAATTATTCATTGTATTTTCTCTTTAAAACAATTACTTTTGACTGGCCATGGTATCTCATATCCATAACCCCAGCACTTTGAGAGACCAAGGTGGGAGAACTGTTTGGGCCCAAGAATTTGAGTCAGGCCTGGGCAACATAGTGAGACTTGGTCTCTACAAAAAATAAAAAAATAAACAACTGGTCTTGGTGGTATGTACCTGTAGTTCCAGGAACTCAGAAAGCTGAAGCAGGAAGATTGCTGAAACTAGAGAGCTGAGGCTACAGTGAGCTGTGATCATGCCACTGCACTCCAGCCTATGTGACAGAGACCTCCAAATTAAAAAAAAAATCACATTTGATGGTGAATATATTCTATTATTAATTGTGTTTCATTTATATGAAATATCTGTCTGCATTTGTGTAGCTGGTATAAAATGCTCAACCTTTGTATGACTTTGTCCTCCTCTTCCTCTGCTCTGCGAAGGTTTACAATTGTGGATTGTGTTATAACACCATCCAAAAGATGATGTAGCCAGGGAGAGACAGAGTGACAGAGCTGTTTGGTGTGTTCTGGACTCTGGTAGGTTTCAACTATGAGCATTGTGTTCTAGTATCTGGACAGGGAAATCTAGCAAAACTATCTTTCAGAAGTGAAGATAAAATAACAATATTCCAAGATGAACAAAACTAAAAAATAAAATCATTGGTAGAAAACCTGCCTTATCAGAAACAATAAAAAAAAGATCTCCAGTCTAAAAGCAAGGAAATCAAACAATAATTCACATACACATGAAAAACACAACAAAACAAAGAACCCCAGTAAAAGTAGTTATGTAATTATTAAAAAAGCATTAAATGTATCTGTCTTCTTGATTCTTTTAACTGATTTTAAAAACAAATGTACAAAAAATATACAATTGTACCATTGGGCCTATAACTAGAAATATGTCTTAGTCTGATCAGGCTGCTATACTAAAAATTACATAGACTGGATAGATTATAAATAATAGAGATATACTTCTTACAGTTCTGGAGGCTGTGAAGTCCAAGATCAAGGCTCTGGCAGATTTGGTATCTAGTAAGGGCCTGCTTCTTAGTTTATAGACTGCTATTTTTTTGCTATGTCCTCAGTGAAAGAGGTCAAAAATTTCCTATGAGTCTCTTTTATAAGTGTATAAATTCCATTCATGAAGGCAGACCCTTACCAAAGGTCTCATCTCCAAATACCTTCACATTGGATTTTAGGTTTTAATATATCAATTTTGAGGGTTCACGAACATCCAGTTTATAGAAGAATGTAATGTATTTGAAAATACCATCACAAAGTGGGAATAAGGGGTATTAAAATAATAAAATAAAGCTACATGGTAAATTGAATCCATAGAAACTAAAAAAAAAAAAAAATGGCAACAATTGACTGGGTACAATGTTATGTGATGACAATTGTTAAAATTAAAAATGTATTTGTGTGTTTCATCCATTTCCTTAATGATTAATAAAACATAGGGCGTCTTAGAACCGAGATCTCACTTAGGTAAATTTTATCGGTAGTAAAAAAGGTAGAGAGACAGATCAATGATATAAGTATAGAATAGGTTGATATTAAACAAAATGTTGTTTTTCACTTTTAATTTTAAGATCTAGCACATTTAAAATTCAGATATTGATAGTGTCCTGAGTAGCTCTTTTCCCTGTTGATAACACCTGTATATATATTTTAAAAAGTCAAATATTGAGCAACTACTCTGTGCATGGCAATGCACAATGTTCTGGAGATTGAAAATTAATAGGAAATTGACATACAAAATAGAATTGAATTTTATGGGTAGTCTGAAGGCAGAGTTTAGTAAAGCTAATAATTACATAAAAAGTACTAAATTTACTCAAGGTTCATTTTTACTCTGCATCAGGGAATGAACCATAAAAATCCTACTTTTGATATTTAATGGTCCCAGTGGAAACGCAGCAACTAGAACAAGAGTAACTCAAAAAGGAAACATGGGGCATTAAAATGAGAATAATTGTTAAGAAAAGTGCTTATTAAAGAATAGTTTCTCTATACATTTTCAAGTTTATTTCAGTTCAGTAAATAAAAGTCAAAGCTAAAAAAAAATCTCCAGAGATTTACTATATAAGCACCATGAAAAAGTTCACATTCTGTCTTTTATTTCACGGTCCTCTGGCTATATCAGTAGGTAGCAAAGACCACATCATACTTTTATTTTTTTTTACTTGCTGTATGTCTTACCAGTAAGATTTGTTTGTATAGGTGCAATGTCCTATTCTTCTTTATTTGCCCCCATTAAAGATATGATTTAGTGTAACTATTTATTTCCATGCCTATTTAACAAAAACAGAACAGAAAGGAGAGAAATGTAGAAAATTGTAGAAAAATGGCCGAGATACATAGACCTCAGCCCCTTATACATTATGCTCTAGTTCTTGAAGCCCAAGGAAACGCACTATCCATTGAACATAAATTTCATGAATTAAAACCTTATTACTTAACATAAATGTCATATTATTTTTACTTAACATAAAAGTAATATGAACATATTACTTTTACTTAATATAAAGACATTTTATTTCTCTGACTTATGATTTATATTTTATAATTTATAAGTATCTTGATTATTCAGAGGAGCTTGTTTGTATAAAACTAAACAGAAAAAATAAATAAATACAACTAAAGAAATCCCTTGCTGCTGACATATTGCTCATTGATGTCAATGTCTATTATTTAATCAGCCATTGAAACTGTCAGGAAACAGCTTTGCCAATTAATTTTCTCCTTCACTTCTAAAGTAAATACATTCTCATGCACCACTGTTATGTTTATCAAAATGAAAATATTCAATAACTGCCCCAAAACTGAGGCTTTATGAAAATGTGTGTTAACAAGTGATTAGTAGATCAAAATTGCAATGCAGAACACAATTTATTATAAAATCATTGATATATTACAGAAATTGTTTCAAAATGCCAAAGAAAATGCTCGGATTAGGTTCAGAAAACTTAGAGATTAATTTAAAGTTTCCTAGTTCTTTAGAGTTTTCATTATTTTATTATTCTTTATTGATTATTTATTTAGTCATTATAGTCTAATGGCTTCATAAATTAGTGCAATTTCCAAATGTATAATTACTCACGGAGTTTTTGTGTGTGGGTGTGCAAACCAATTTCAAAATTACCATATATGGAAAAAAGCTTAATTTTTATTATTTAAGGGATTTTTTATTATTAGATGGAAATATTTATCTAGGTTTCAGATTTATTTTCCTCCCCTCACAAGGAGGACACAACAAGAAAAAAAGAATCAAAAATATATTAGAGTACTTAAAGGAAGAAAATGTACAATGTCAAAGGGTGAAATTTATGAAATAATATGGGGTAAAAGTGGGACATCAGTATATTGTAGTTACTGGCATGATCTCACATAAAAGGTGAAAATAGTGGGCTATATACAAAAAGATAAGGTCACAGTAATGACTTATCCTCATTTTCACACTAATTTGGCAGGCTAAGAATAAAAAAGAATGTAAATTATTTGTTTCATAACCAAGACAGAAAAAGCCCATATAATTCAATGTTCTGGCTCCTTCTCCTCCTCTTCCTCCTTCTCCTTATTCTTCTTCCTCCTCCTCTTCCTCCTCCTCCTCCTCCTCTTCCTCTTCTTCCTCCTCCTCTTCTTCTTCTTCTTCTAATTTTCCCCAGATGGAAGGAAAGCATGAAAGGAAATATCAGATACAAATAAAATAAAAAATTAATTATCTTTAGACTTAAACAGAGGGTAAATAAAACATAGATAAAGAGATAATAAAGTACATGCAGGAGCTGGTGGTTCTCCAGGGAATAGATTTTTCAGCATATATCAGTTGTGTCTCTTCTCTTCCACATTTAGAACTAATAACTTGGCCAAACTTTACATAATTTACCTTTTTTTCTTTCATTGAGAAATGATCCAGATGAAATAACTGCTTCATCTATATAGTCAAGCCATGAGGATTACTGTATCTATAAATTGTGATGTATTTAGAGTTAAAATTAAGCCTACATGAAATGCTTACAAAACAAACAAATATGTTATTGATATAAGAAAGAAATAACATTTTAATGGTGGATATTAACACAAATGTAGGGAAAAGAGTTCAACAAATGTATAATATGAAGAATTTACAGCTTTCCACTTCTTTTCTACTTGGTATCACTAGAATATCAGATAGATTAAAGGCCATTAAACTAAAATATTGAATGTAAGATTTAAAAAGTTTTTATATAAGTGATTCTGGAAATCAAGAATAATAAACTAAAAATTGGTGGAAAAGCATTAGAAAATCTGTTTATGATAAATATGTAAACTATAGGTAGAAAAAATGGTGCACCTGTGAAAATGGAAAAGTTAATATGAAAAGAGAGATATAAAATGTAGAAAATACTTTTCCACAAAATTGAAGAAAAGTCATTATATTTAATGACTTGCCCAATATAATATCTTTAATGACAACATAATACCAGCAAGACAAATATCAATGATCAGGCAATAAACAACATATAATAAAAGAAATAAGAAACATAATAAGGACAAATCATAATAAATACACATATTAGTCCAGGTGTGGGAGCTCATGCCAGTAATCCCAGCACTTCAGGAAACTGAGGTGAGAGAATTTCATGAGACCAGGAGTTTTAGACTAGCTTGAGCAACATAACAAGACCTCATCTCTACAAAAATAAAATAAAAAACTTAGCTGGGCATGGTGGTGCATGCCTGTAGTCCCAACTAGTTGGGAGGCTGAGGCAAGAGAATCATTTGAGCCCAGGAGTTCGAGGCTGTGGTGAGTGGTGAATGCACAGCTGTACTCCAGCTTAGGTGACAGTGAGCCCCTGACTCGGGAAAAAAAAAAAAAAAGGAAAGAAAAAAAGAGAAATATTTTGGAAAAGAAAGAATAAGACATACTTATTTAAAATCATAGAAATATTGAAAATTTAGATCAATTAAAATGTAAATCTTGATATTTATTATCAAGCAACAACAGTGAATAAGAATATGAACTTTTGAAAGCAGACAGAAATAAATAGTTATTGAGAGTAGCATATAATACAACAAAAGAAAATGTCATATACTTAAATAGAGAACTCCACAAGAATTTAACAACAGTAGAATTATCTTCTGATGTAAAGGTTGTGCATCAGCAGACCAATATTTTGCTACAGGAAAATATTCAAGCAAATGATTAGAAGCTAGATAGTAGTTAACCTTGAAAGTGATAAACTACAAAGATAAGGAGAACATAATTTCAAATATCAAATTTATTTTAAAATGTATCTTCAGGTTTAACTTTTTTCAGAAATTTCCTTTAGTATAGCCATGGTTTTTCTAATTATATGTTGTCTATTAAAAATAGAAGAAAGAAAATAAAGGGGGACATGAAAACAAAAAAGAAAATGAAAACAGAATAGGAATGGCAATCAGAACATTACACAGGGGAATTCTCTGGCTTAAAAGAATGAAGCAAGGCTGGGTGCAGTGGCTCACGACTGTAGTCCCAGCACTTTGGGAGGCTGAAATGAGAGGTTGCTTGAGCTCTGGGGTTTGAGACTAGCCTGGGCAACTTGGTGAGACCTCGTCTCTACAATAAATCGAAAAATTAGCCAGGTATGGTGGCGCATGCCTGCAGTTCCAGCTGCTTGGAAGACTGAGGTGGAAGGATCACCTGAGTCAAGCAGGTCGAAACTGCAATGGTTGTGAGCGTGCTGCTGCACTCCAACCTGGATGACAGAGTGAGACTCCAACTCAAAAGATAATAATAATAATAATAATAATAATAATAATAATAACAATAAAGCAACAATAGAAAAACCCTGAGAAAAAGAAAGTGTGAGCTCACCTGTTATCCTTAGCTAATATCATTTTTAAAATAATACAAATTCCTCAACAAAATACAGTTATGCATTGCTTAAAGACAGGAATATGTTCTGATAAATGCATTGTTAGGTGATTTCTTCCTCTTCTGAACATCACAGGTGTACTTAAGCAACCTAGATAGTATAGCCTTCTACACACCTAGGCTATGTGGGGTAGCCTGTTGCTCTCAGGCTACAAACCTGCCCAGCTTGTTACTGTGCTGAACACCATAGACAACTGTAACACATGGTAAGTATTTGCATATCTAAACATATCTAGATATAGAAAATGTACAGTAAAAAAATGCACTATTATAATCTTATGGAGCCATCATCCTATGTTCAATCCATTGCTGATAGAACTGTCATTAGGTGGTACATGACCATATTCGCAAATGTCCAACAATGTATGAAAAGAATTATACATCATGACCAAATGGAAATTATCGCAGGTATGCAAGGTTGGTTCAACATTCAAAAATCATGTAGTTCATCATAACGACAGATTACTTCTTATTGCTGCTAGGTTGCAGCACCTGTGTCTAATTATAGAGTTTTTTGTATATGAAGCCTATGTTCTTTCTTCTGTGTGAGTGGTAATTGCTATATTAGAATCACTAGAGCAACCTTTGCCTGGATTCGGCTAGGACTAAGTAAATCAAAATCAATCTCTCTCTTTATGTGTCTCTCCAGATGATTCTATTCCACAGGCAGGTTTGATAATCTGTTTACTATTTTCCCTTGCTTAGATATCAAAGTCTTTTTTTCCCCCTATATTTTCTTCTAGCTTCTGTTTTAAAGAGATTAGCTCAATTTTTCTCATTTCAGTTCATTTAAAATCAATTTCCCATTGTCTTTTATATTTCCCGATAAAAACACAAAAACTTATTTATGATGTTATATTAATTTAGACTTGATATTAATAATTTTACCACAGCCTGAAACTTCAATACACTCCAATCAATCCTTAATCACTCAATACATATAAATAAATCACTTATAAAATTTAGCAACTGTATACACTATCCCTTCAGAGTATCTAAGGAATACCTTCTTTCACTTTTCCCAGGTCTTAGAATTAATTAGTTTATTTATACCCAGAGAATACTGTAATGATTTCCAATTTATACCCAGTGAGCACTGTAATGATTTCCAATTATCTGAGTCTTTGTCATTATGTATCTAGAGATGTTCTCTCCTGAAGAGCAGGAATCATACTTGTGTTGTTTGCCTCCACTTCCTTGGAATATGGTAGGATCTATGTCTCCAAATATATTTATTACATAATTAAGCCTATGAACAAATATATTTAATTATCTTTAAAACCATTAGGGTGAAAATAAAGAACACTCTATTATCTATGTTAAGGGATAAGCATTGTATTGAGTTCCCATAAGTAGCATATACTTTCCAGGATTGTATCATTACTACTAAAGAGCAAGTGTGTTCCAGATACTTTGTTTTCAATTTTTGCTCCCAAGGCCTCATTTTTTGTATCATTTATTTTTTCTATATTCCTATCTTCTAGAAAAGAGTTGTCTAAAATAAAGTTTTTTTTAAACTAATGAACTGCATAATTTATATTTATTCTATATAAAACACAGTATGATATGACTAATTTGAAAATATCTAAACTAATTTTGTGCCTTTTCTCTAAATTCATGCACAATGTTCTATCCACACTAATTTTTTTTTAACAGCACCATACTAAGCTTGTTTTCACTTTAGAATACATTCTTGCTTGTTCCTCCATCTCCTGTCTCTTTTATCATTGAAACTTAATCATAGACATTCAACAAAAGCTTTTTCTCATCTTGCAATACCTACACTTTTATTTCCACCACATACCTATATCTGATGTCCTGCTATTGTTAATTTCTTCTCATGGGTTTTATTTCTATAAGTCTTTACTCAAAAATAAGCTCCTTGATGAAGGGAGGAAGACCTGTTTTCTTCTTCAGAGTTTCATCTTTTGATCTTAAAAGAGAGGATGCATACTTTTACCAGTTTGGACAAAATTTACTAAGACAATGGGAAAATAAATGGATATGGAGATGGATGAATAAATAAATGTTAGTCTGGATGATCTTATAATTTAACTTCCAAGTAAGAGCATTATAGATAATGAAATGCAGGTATTATTAATAATTTCACTATGTCAAAAGGCGTAAAATTGGAACTGCCTTGGCCAACCTGATGACCCTGGGAAAACTAGTAAATGGGATAACCCCAGTTGTCAGTTCTAGAATCTTTGAATTAACTATGTGAAGAAGAATCTATTTTTATACCACACATAAGACATTAAGTTCAATATTAGGCATTTGATAAAAGTGGATTTTTTTAAGGGTTGGGTTACATATATTCATAAACAGATTTTTCTATTCCTTGAATTAGAACAAAAACCACTTCAAGACATTCAAGCAATCAGGACAATCAATTCAGTCATAGCACATAGAGATTTAACAAACTAGGTGCCACACACACACGCTTATACTATGTTATAGTTAAAACTTTGTATTATTCTGAAATCTTCCTATCAGATAATTTTATAGTTCAGACAGTGTGACAGAGTACTAAATTCATACCTTTAAAAGGAGCCTGGAGTTAATTTCACTGAAACCATGAACTGAGAATGAAAACTGGGAGCAAGTAATGAACACGCTCAATAAATGATAGCAGACAATTTACTGCCAGGATTCTCTGACATCAAAATGAAGAAGAGAAAAAAAAAAGAAAGGAAACCCAGAGACATTTATATCTATAGATGCTGGATTGGCAGCATCTGTTTTTGGCAGTTGTTCATCACTGACAGATGTACAAGACAAAATTGGAAACACAATTGATATTGATAGGTGCTGGTCACTGAAGGGGAATTGTGCTGCTTGCAATAAATGATGAAGAAATTAAGGGCACTGCCCTAAAAGTATTACCTCATCACCCTCTGTAATGCTATATACAATTTAACAGAAAAATCCTTTGACTTCACATGGTTCAGTAGCTTTCACATATAACTGAATGGAAATCATACATTTTAAAATTTTCAATTCACAAGTATCATGATATGCATAACTTTCAAAGGAAAAATATCCAGAAATACCACTCAGCAGATAGGCTATTTATCAGCTGAAATTAAAATTATGTCAGTAAGAAAATGTAACCATATTGAATAATATAAGAGTGATCTAAAGATGTCCATCCAAGGAGCGTTTAAGGCCAGAGGGATGAACTTACCCACAATGGCAATCAGTTGTCACAAAGCTGTTTGGGTGCTGAGAAGACTCATAACAGTGAATAAACAAAACAGACAAATAACTCCTGTGTTCAAAGAGGGGGAAAGGAAAATAGGCAAATAATTTAGATAGATAGAGAATGTGCTCTGTATTGTAAAATGTGCTCTGGAAGAAAATAAAATAGAGAGGAAAAATCAGATGTTATGTTGAAGGGACAAATAAAGAATGAGGCAGTAGACATTTCACAAAGAGCAATCAGAAATAGCTTCACAAACAGTTGAGTACAAAACCAAAATCCTCGCCTAAAGAGGTAAGAAAATCAGCCAGACAGATATGAAGCTTTCAAGGCCAAGGGAACAAGTGACAAACTCCACATGGCAGTAAGTACTAGAAGCATGCAGAAATAAGCTGGGCAGCCCAGTCCAGGCTGCCAGGAAGTGAAGGAAAGAAAGGAAGGAGTGGGAGAGATTTTCAAGGGATTTCGGGAACAGGATGAGGCACTGTACTGGAGGAATCTAAGTGGAGTCATAACTAGAAAGAATATGTGTTTTAATCCAAACTCCCCCTCAGTGCTGTACTGAAAATTATACACAGAGTATAGACTTGAAATACGAAATTGACAGAAATCACTAGAAAATTGTTGTGATCAGCTGGGAAAAGTGGGAATCTGCCTTATTAGATTTTCTAGTTATAGCAAGTTTATGGTATATGGTTATTTTATACACTGCTGTCTTTTTCTTGTTAACATTCCCTTTAGGAATAGTTGGATCTCTGTTCATTAATAAGATTGGAGTTATTTTCTCAAGTCTCTAGCTAGAAATCATTTTTAAAACAATCTGAATTTGTTGTCTTCTTTGTGAAAATTTTAATGCATTCTTTTCTTATATTTTATTGCTTTGTCTAGAATTTTTCCACTTTTATACCTGTTTTCTGCTTATTTGAACATTTCTCTCATCAAAAGTATCACTTGCATATTTTATCAGTTTTCTAACTTTTAATTCTTTTGGTTGATATATTATTTATGCTTATTAGTTCATTATTTTCAATTTGTGGTTTATTTTTGTGTGGTTGTTTTTATAATTATTTTAACATGACCTTTAATCCTTAAAAATAATTTACTCATATTTTAATTTTCACTGCCTCTTACAGATTTGGATTATAGTGCTTCAAGTATAGTTCAATTAAAGATACTTCCTAATTTCCATGAATTTCTTTTGACTCGAACTATTTGGATTTAAAAATAACCCAGTTTGTCTTATCCTGATGTATTTCAAATTAACATGTAGGAAAATGCAAACAAAAGTTACAGTAGATATTACTTGTACATCTATTTGAATGACTTTTAGAAAATAAAATCATTGACATTATCAAGCTTTTTTAAAGAGCCAGACGAATCAGAAGTTCATACATTCCTGGTGGAAAGTAAAAATGGTACAGTCACTTCAGAAATAAGTTTGGCAGTTTATACTTATTTAATATGCACTTATAATGTGATCCATTCAATACACTCCTAGGAAAGACTTATGTATTAATTGGACATAATTATGATAATTATATTAATAATAATAATTATTATTAATAACATAAATAAAAAACATATATTCACTAAAATAACTAGTTAATTTTTTTTTCCAAACTGCAGAGTAAGTGTATTCCATATATCGTGGGAATGTGAGAAAGACAAGTCTTACAGAATGCCCCTGGCAGACAAATAATGCTTTTCAACAAGTTACAGTGGAGCAGTTATTTCACTCAGTGAGGTACAAGTGAGATTCAGGGTATTAAAAGTGAACCAGTGAATTTTATAATAGCGCTATTCATCACTCAAAATTGGAAACACCAAATATCTTTCAAATGGGGAATGAATAAACAAACTATAGTTTATCAATACAGTGAAAGATTACTTAGCAATAAAATGGAATAAACTGAATATTCAGAGAACAACATGATAATTTTACTTATGCTAGTGAAGTAGGAAATTCAGAAGTTTATATGTGGAATAATGCTATTTATAGGAGATTTCAGAAAATAACAACTATAGGAGGAGAAAATAGTTCAGGAGTTGTCAAGGTATGGTGCTGAGGACAGAATTTATTACAAAGTGGCATAAAGGAATGTTTGAGAGTAATGATGCATATGTTTGTTATGTTGATTGTGGTGACTGTGTAAGACCTGAACAGAAGAAAGTGTGAATTTTCTGCATGTAAATTGGATTTCAAAAAAGTATCCCCACATTTGTACTCGTGAACAGACACAAGTACACTAACGGTACTGTTAACAGTGAGAGGGAAAGAGTGGGGATAATGGGCACACAACCACCCCTTGGGTACCATGTTCACTACTGGGGAGGAGAGAGCTGGCTTGCTAGAAGCTCAAACCTTGTCTTTACGCAATTTACCTATGCAATAAATTCTCACATGCACCCCACAACTCCAAAATTAAAAATGTATATATATATATATATATGTGTATGTATGTATATATATAATTAAACACATGCACAATCCCTGATGATATCTGTATTATCAATACCATGGTCAATCCTTGATGACATCTGTATTAACAATATCATGGTCATTTATCTGTGTTTATCTTCTGGGCTTTTCAACATCATAAAGTATAGTTGACTATGCTTTCATCAAATACACTTTCTATTTGACTAACGTGATACCATGTCAGTCAAAATGCATACTTATTTGCTGTTTTCTCCTCCACTGCTCAAATTCTGAAGGTTGGCATCCCTGATCACTCTATCATTTTCTGTTACTCCACACTTTCATAGTTAACAGATACACACTAGAAAGACTACTTATTATCTACTTGCATTGACTACTAAATATATGACTTCTTTTCAGAATTATTTTTTAACTCAGTGTCTTGTTACCAACTATCTACATATATTTTATCTAGATTGTTGAATGGACAGCTCAAACTAAACATGACTAAAATGGGAGTTAATGACACTCCCTCTCCAAATCTGTTCCTCCATATTTTCTCCCATCACAGCTAATAATGCCACCATCAACAAGTTGTTCAAGTCAAAAATTTTAAAATGTTACTTTTTAAAAAATTCCATTTGGAAGCCTTCACAAAATTCTGTTCACTATACTTCTAACCATACACCAAATATTTACCACAGGTATTAATTCTATTTATTTCTAATTCATGCCACTGTACTCTCTTACCTCTACTCCTGGGCTCAAATTATTGTCCCCCCAGATTCCCCAATAGCTGAGATTATAGGTCTAAGCCACTGTGCCTAGCCTGCAAAGTCTTGAAGCTAGTATCACTACTTTGCTTTTTTTGAAAACATATGTCATTTGTCACAGAACAGAAAGAGTAATTTTTTTTCTCTTTATTTCATTACTGAAATGTAGAGTACAAGTCAGGATTAGGTACATGAGTAGTCTACATGTAGTTGAAGTTCGGGTATCTCAACTGGTCTTCACTTCCTGTGGTTTAGGATCAGGTACCCTTTGTGATGACATTTGCCTTTGCCTCTCCCTCCCTCCCCTGGCAGTATCCTGTGACTACCATCACTCCTTGTAGCATTGTGATAAAAGTTCAGAACCCACTTATGAGTGAGAATATGTGGTATTCAGTTCTTTGTTTCTGTGACAGATCACTAAGTATGATGGATGCTAAATCTGTCTACTTTGCTGCAAAGTCCATAATTTTTGGCTGTGTAAAACTCCATCATGTACATGTACCACATTTTCTTTATCCGGTCCACTTTTGATTGGCAGCAGAGTTGATTCCTTGCTTTCGCCATTGTGAATAAATGCTGTAATAAATATGCATATGCAGGTATCTTTTTTATAGAATTATCTAAGTTTCTATGGGCATATTCCCAGAAGGGGGATTGTTGGGTCGTAGGAAAGGTAGATTTCTAGTTTTGTTTTGTTTTTTTGCTCCAGACTGTTTTCCATAGAGGTTGGATTCATTTGCATTCTTAACAACAATATAGAAATGTTCCCTTTTCTCCACACCTACACCAGTATCTGTTGGTTTTTGATTTATTAGTGATGGCCGTCCTTGCTGGAGTTAGGTGATATCTTAATGTAGTTTTAATCTGTATAAACAACCCTATTAAAAAGTGAGCAAAAGACATAAATAGACACTTCTCAAAGGAAGACATACGAGCAGGTAACAGATGCATGAAAAAATGCTTAACCTCAGTAATCATCAGAGAAGAGTAATTGTTTTAATGTTAATATTTGATCCTGAGAAAATATATTATTTTGATCTTTTCTACCACATTATTTACAGAGACAAGAGCATATAATAGGTGCTAGTTTTATATATATTAAGTAAATGATTGCTCACTTAGAATATATTAAAATAACATAATCAAAACTAATATATATGCCTCTGTGTTACTTCATGGATTGTGGTTTATACCACATTATATGAACACTTGTATTAAACTTAATACTTCTGCCCTACCTTACGTTATCTTTCCAATTTGCATCTTAAATTAGTAAATTACTGCTCATTCTGTACTATATACCATAAAATTATTACATAATTGTATATGTTGTGAAAGAGTAGAAAAACAACTAAAGATTTTTAAAAATTAAATATTATGATTTAAGCAATCCAAAGGGAGTTTTAAAAATGTATAGCCTATTTGACATAGAGAAGAGTAAAATGTCTGTAGAAAATATTATACAGATAACATCCTCTAATCTCCATGCAGTAAAATTTTAAACTCTTTTAAAAATAATCATAAAGTTTATGTACGTTTGGAAAATGAAAATCCTACTACTGAGTAATTATTTTATGAAAGAATGAAATAGACAACTATGTAAACAGTGTTTGCACATATCTATGTTTCTGAGTGACATCAGAACTGAGATCACTGAGATTCAAAAAAAATTTTTTTTAAAGAGAAAGAAGGATTTATTGGGAGAACAGAAAAGTTCCCACAGTGGGAGGGGACCCAAAAGGGTTGCCCTGGACTCAAAGTTTTAACTGTAAAGTCATATATCAGAAAATAATGAACATACAATTGAATGAGCTAAACAGATTAGATATCCAACAAATATGTGTCAAATAAATCCATGTGAACTGTGAGACAATGTTTTGTCTCACAGTTCACATGGATTTATTTGACACATATTTACATTTTTACATTTGTTTTGGTTTCATACAAACGACCTCATTTTCTTATGTAGTAACCATTTCTATCAATGATGATTCTTTTTTCCTTTTTTTTGGTATTTTTTCTTTTAATTATTTTCTTTTAAAGATGTGGGGTACAAGTCAGGGTTAGTTATACAAATTTCATTATGCAGGGACCCTTGTTGATGAGGTGTGCCCCCCTTCCCTAGGCAGAGTCTTAATACTGCCAATCCTGCTTCCCTGCCCCCTCCTGGGAATTTCTCGCTGCTGCCAATAATTCCTTATAGTATAATGATAATTGTTCAAGGTCTGCTTTACTACATAATGATAAAAGGTTTAATCCATCAAGAGATACCCACCTTAAATATATATGCACCCAATATAGAAGCACCAATTTTCATAAAGCAGCTTCTAGGTAAACTTAAAAAAGATATTGACTCTAGCACTGTCATAGCTGGGGACTTAAATATCATACTCATGATGCTAGACACCTCATCAAGACAAAAAAAACAACAAGGAGATCCAGAACCTTAATGTGATGCTTTACAAAATGGACTTAATTGATACCTACAGAACACTCCACTCAACAACCACAGAATATACATTCTACTCATCACCACATGGAACGTACTCTAAGATCAACCATATCCTCGGTCATAAATCATGCATAAACAACTTTCACAAGGTTGAAATTCTGTCATTCACCTTCTCAGCCACAATGGAATAAAAATAAATATCAGCACCAACTAAGCTCTCCCAAAACCCACAAAGACATAGACACTAAACAGTATGATGTTAAGCAACTCCTGGGTCAACATGAAAATCAAAACAGAGATTAAAAGATACTTGGAAACAAGTGAAAATGAAGAAACATCTTACCAAAACTTCTGGGATGTCATGAAATCAGTCCTAAGAAGGGAATTCATATTTCTACAAACACATATGAAGGAAGTAGTAAGATCACAAGTAAACAGACTAACCAATCACCTAAGGGAGCTGAAAAAGCAAGACCACCAAACCACTAACTTCAGCAAAAGAATCCAGATCACCATAATAAAAGCCCAAATCAGAGACATAGAAGACAAAAAGATAATACAAAAAATCAATGAAACAAAAAGTTGGTTCTTTGAAAGGATAAACAAGATTGATGGTCCCCTAGCTAGACTGACCAAGAAAAAGAGAGAAAAAACTAAAATAAACACAATCAGAAATGCAAATGGTCAAGTCACAACTGACCCTGAAGAAATACAAAAGACTATTAAATGATTCTTTTTTTCTAAACATCTATTTTTCTGGTACTAGATATACCATAGCAGCTTTCCTTTGTTTAGTGCAAGCACACACACACTTAGCTAATATGTATCTAACATATCCAGCAGAGCACTGATCAGTGTACTTATGTTCTGAAGTTGGGAAAAAGAAAAAAGTAAACTTTCTTAAAGGATTAGGGAGATCAGAGCTCAACACTCACATATGAATTAGTGTTTGCTTACTCTAGCTGGAATGTAGACAGTAACTATCATGGTGTGTTGGGTGGAAGAGTTCTCAGGAAGTTATTTCCTCAGTGGTAGGGCACTCTACTTAATGCTACTGGATAAATTAAGTTAATTATTTGATTATATAATAACAAAGCTAAAAGTCTAAGTTCACAGAACTATGTACCTCATCAGATTCAAAAAGAGTATTACGCCTAGACTCTCTTCTCTAAATTACGTTGAGAGAGAGAGAGAGAGAGAGAACCTTGTAATGTACAAAAGAGACATCTTGAATGACTCTCATGAGATAAATGAGTTGCCGATCACACACCAGCCTCTGAGCTCTTGTGAGCTAAATATGCTCCAGAGCAAGTAACAGAATCTTATTGTATGTGGAATTGTGATTATTAGCTATTAGTCAAAGTTTTATTAGCAAATTCAGAAACCCGAAATCCTCAGAAATGTTCTTTTCATACCCTATGTCATCACAGAATGCTTTAAAGTTGTATATGGTAAAGTTTGAGAATTAAATAGGAATAAATATGTACGCTTTTTTCCCAGAAATTTTAGGTGTATCATATTTTGTTTCATGTTGTATATAAAGAATATCATTATTTTTACTTCATCGTTAAAATCACTACTTGGTTATAATTCACTAGACAAAAGTGATGTCAAACACTGTAAATATTGCTTAATTTTATTCTGTCCTTTATTGCTAAAGAAGATAAATTATTGGTATACTCATTAAAATAATATATTAAAAAAAGAATGATGTTGACTAAACAACAAATACAGGCAGGAGACTAAACGACATCTAGAATAAATTATTTATTTTTAAAATATAAGTTCAAAAAGTGGATGACAAGACACATATGTGTTTAATATAAAAACTCTCTTAGGCAGCAGAATCTTATAGGCATTCATATGATAATTATACTAAGTTAACAGAAAAATTAGACGAGGAGAAAAGAAACTTAAAGAAAATATTCAAAAATTGGAAAAATGCTAATTTATTGTCACTGTGAGTAACTGTATTTTGACTAATATGTGTTTATAATATTCCATTTGACTTGGTTGTATAAAAGAATTATGACTACATAATATATAATAATTAAAAATGATTTTTAAATCATTTAAGTTATAGTAGGAGAACTCAAATGGTTTTGGTAATCATACTATCTCTTCCTAGCACATCTGTATACCTATATAAGGTACGAGGAAAATAGATACTGAGAAGGATAAAACATTGTTTTGCAGTAACCTACATCAGATGGAGCCTCTGAAAAATCATTAAGACAGCAATCAACCATTTGTCCAGACACAGAAGTTTCAGAATTTTGAAATTATAAGATTTTAAGATATATTTAACCACAATTTAGTGTCATGTCATACACACACACACACACACACACACACACACACACACATTTAAATCAGTCCCCATCCTTAAAATAGGAGAATTACTGAGTATGTGAATCCAGATTAATTCTTCAACACTTGCAGTTAGGTCCTGAATCTCAGCCTCAGGATGGCCAGCCCTCAATTGAATGAGATGAGGGTATTTGTAAACATTGTCAAAGGTATTTTCTGATTTCTCATGCTTTGTTATAAAATGATAATTAGTAAATATTTTTCATTCAGTGTATCACAGATGCCTAGGAATACAAAACCTAATTTCAACAGTTCATATAACTACCTACAAATTCCACTGTGGCTATCAAATACCAGTACATCTCTTATACCTGTATCCTATTCTGATTCACCACAGGTTTGACTTTATCTTCAAGGACCTTAAAACACAAGTTACAAACTGAATTTCTCTTCCATCAAGGGAAGTAACTTGATGATTTATAAACCCACAACAGACATTCACTGGCAATTGGCAACCCCACGGAGGACATAAACTTTCAGGCAGTTCAGTTTTTCTGCTCCTGTGGGTGGAAGCAACTTCAAGAGACAGTACTAAAAAAACTTGCAAGTGGAATAAAGCTGCACAGACTGAGGGATAAGTAAGAAAGTTTGTAAAAGGGATACAAAGGGCTCTAGTGGAATCCTAATAATGTCAGACTGCAGAAAGTTCAGGTGTCACTACCAAATGATGTATTATTAAACCTTCTTATCAACCTATTTGTTCCACAATTGGAGAGAAATGGAAGAATGAGCACTGAAACTTCTTGTTTCTATCAACATATATATTTCTTTAACTTTCACAGGTCAAAAGCAAATTGTATGTCATTAGCTAATACTAATACTAAGAAGCTAAGAAAAACCATTTTTATACGTAAAAGAGTAAATTGGTAAAGCCAATATTGGTATAGGTGACAAGTGTATAAGGCATACTAGATTTCGCAAATTTATTATGCCTTTTTAAACATATTTATTGAGGTATAATAGACATACCACAAAGTATACATATTTAAATGATATAGTTTGATAACTTTTGACACTTGTATAAATTCACAATTCATCATCAAGGTAATGAATGCATCTATCAGCTTCCAAATTTATATTGACCTCCTTATAGTCAAAGATCATAAAGTTCTTACTTTAACCCAACACTTCACTACATTAACCCCCCCCCCTTTTTTTGCATTTTTCTAGAGTTTTGCAAAAAAAAAGAATCATACAGTGTAAATTCTTCTTTAAGGGGAAAGGCGGGAGGATCTGGCTGCTTCACACAGTATAATTATTTTGAAATTTATTCACATTTTGTCATTTTAAACCATGTATCCTTATTTTTTCTGAGTAATATTTTATGGTATAGATGTAGCACAGGGTGTTAGCCATCCACCTGCTGATAAACATGTGTATGGTTGTTTACAATTTTTTGGCTATTACAAATGAAACTATAATAAACATTTATATTTATGTCTTTGTATACAAGGATGTTGTCTTTTCTTGCTGGTAAATAAGTAGGAGTGGAATGACTGGATCATATATGAGACTTATGCTTCACTTTTTAAGCAATTGCCAAACTGCTTTCCAAATAAACATATAACTTAATTTTTCATGAACAGCATAAGAGATTTCAGTTTCTCTACTACTTTATTAATATTTTATACAATTAGTATTTTTACTTTTACTCATTTCAATATGTTTGTAGATGTATTATGCTGCAATTATATCTTGCATTACACTTATGACTATGTTATCGACTTGTGCTAATCTGCTATCCATTTATATTCTTTGTTAAAACGTCTGTTCAATTGTTTTGCCCATATGTAATACAATTTTTATCTTAGTATTGATTTTGTAATATATACATTTAAGGTATATGCTCCTTATATCGTTTTATACTCATAATGTATTTCAAGAATCAGAGGTTTGAAATTTGGATAAGATCCAATGTATTAATTTGTTATTTGTTGTTGTGTCAACATATATCAATAAATGTCATAACATTTGATTATAAATGTTTGGCTATAAGTATGAACAAATATTTGGCTATAAGTGTATAATCTATTTCAATTATTTTTTTGTATATGAGTCAGGGTATAAATGAAGATTTTTTTTTGAACAGTGGGGATACCCAATTGTCCCAGTAGCAACTGTTAAAAAGAAATTTTTTTCCAATGCACTTTTTTTCTAAATGAATTATCCACGTAAGTGTTATTCTATATCTGAACTTTCTATTCTGTTTCGCTGTTCTATTCATCTGTGTTTGACATCCAGGTCATATTGTTTTGATTACTGGAATCATAAGTCTTAGAACCAGGTAGTGATATTCTTTTTTTTCTTAATTTTCAAAATTATTTTACTTAATCGAAGTTTTTGCATGTTCATTTGGATTTTAGAATGAGATAATCAATATCTACCCAAAAAAAGCATATTGGATTTTCATTGCATTGAAAATACAGAACAGTGTGGAAAGAATTTGTATATTTATGATAGTGAGCCTTCTGAATCACAAATAAAGAGCATCTTCCTCTTGTTAGTTACTTTTTGACTATCAACAATCATATAGGCCTCCCATATATTTAGTGAGATTGATCTCTATATCCACATTTTCAATGCTTTGTTGAATGGTAAATTTGTATTTTAATTACTTGGTTGTTTGTTGCTAATTTACAGAAATGCAATTATTGTTATATATTCACTGTGGTCTTGCTATTTTTTTCTTAGTTATAGTAGTTTTATTATAGATTTTATCATATTTTTGATGTAAATAAACAGATTGTCAATGAATAAAACTTTTGTCTTCTTGATCTAGATATCCTTTTAAAAATATTATTTTCTTGCTTATCGTTTGTCAATACAATATTCAATAGAAATGATAGTTGTGGATATCTGTATCTTTCTGGCTTTAGGTGAAAAGCATTCAGCCTTTAATCATTAAGTACAAATTACCTGCAAAAATTTTGAAAATGTCCTTTTTCATTTGAGAAAAATGCCTTTATTCCTAAATTGCTGAGAGTTTTTATTAGGAAATAATATTAGATTAACTTAATATTTAGGCATCCATATTGACTTTTTTTTTTTTTTTTTTTTTGAGTTGAAGTCTCACTCTGTCGCCCAGACTGGAGTGCAGTGGCCGCTCCCGGCCACCGCAGCCTCGACCTGCTGGGCTCCGGAGATCCTTCCACCTCAGCCTTCCGAGTAGCCGGAATTACAGGCATGCACTACCACGCCAGGCTGATTTTTTTAAAATTTATTGTAGAGATGAGGTCTTGCTGCCCAGGCGGGTCTTGAACCCGCGGGCTCAGGCAATGCACTCACCGCAGTCTCCCAAAGGCGCGGGATTACAGGCTGAGCCACTGATCCTGCCAAACTACCGTGTTAATTACATCAGCATAATCTATATTATTTTGACTAATATATCAGATTTTTTTTTTCAAAAATATTGCTCATAAATAAGAAGCTTTGCCATAATAAGTCTAGAATATATCCTCTTTTTTGCCCTGTGGACTAAAATTTAATTAGTACCTAACTGTGGATGCCATTCATTTAAGAGTAGTTGCTTTCTTTAACCAAGTTGTCTTTTGTTTTCTAGATGCTAGTGAGTTATCTCTCTATCTTTGGGGAATTGAGTGAAAGGTATGATTCTTCTACTTTGCTTATTTATTATGCTTAAACATGACACCAAGGTGTGATAGAATCTAATTGTACTTCTTGGATTTTCAGAACTTCTAGACTTCAGTTTTGAGGAAGCTGAGAAAAATATCAAAATAGTAATAACATAGTTATCAGTAATTATAATATTAGTAGTAATTATAATGAATCTGAAATGTGCCAACTCAAAATACATGATCTGTTTACTTGGGATAACTCTGCTGATAAATAATTATTATAGACATTCATGAACATATATTTAAGTTTTGTTCTGTAAGTAAGAGGTATTAACTTTTAAAGTATTATTCTATGGACTTTAAAGAAAACTTTGAATTTAAATACAAAAAGCCACCAAATATACTTATGATTGAAGGTAGCAAAAATTGATTGTGTTGAACACATGAGTTTTTAATACTTTGGATTATGCATCCTTAGAAAGAAAGAAACACTGAGTTTTCAAAAGACACTTTTATTTCTACTTTTTTAAAGCAGGTTTTTTTTTTAAATTGTCTACTAGTGCTGGCTAATCATTCCCTAAGGTTCCTCCTTCTTCAGTAAAAAGGAAAAAAAAGTTATAAAAAAACCGTTAGTCATAGATTTCCTAAAAATTGCAGATAAGGGTGAGTGTGTTCATTGTACCTTCAAATCAAATTCATCTTATATATAACAGATTTGATGAGTAGACTATATGCTTTTCTACTATATTTCCTCTATATCGCTCATATATGAACAGATTAGGTGAGTACACTATATGCTTTTCTACTATATTTCCTCTACATCTCTCCATTTGACACAAGCAAACAGACCTGGAAGAAAGCACCCACCACTTCTTAGATGTCTTTGCATAACCAATCACAACTTGTTAACATAATGTAAAATATTTAGTCTTTTAGTCAGAAGTGACACTATTTTAATAGTAACACAATTTTCCCCAGACACCTTGGACTTTCTGTAATAAGACATTGTAACAGATGCTAGTGAGTTACCTCTCTGTCTTCGGGAAATTGAGTGAAAAGCCGTTCACAGCTGCACTTTTCTACAGAAAGACTCAGAGAAGGCAAAAGAGTTCACATATAACCTCATTAAATAAGACAGCAAGTCTAAGTGGTATACAAAGCTATTAAACAAACTAGATTGGTCCATAATAATAAGAAACATATTTCACATCTGTTGCACAATGCAGAGCTTTTAACAAGTAATAGGCATAACGTGCTGGAAAATAGTTGCTGTTCCCCATCAGTATATCATTGTCAATGGTAGTGCTGTCTCAAAAGAAGCACTTATCTCATACACTTTATTGCTTGATAGCTTGCTGATTGCTTTTACAAAGCAATAAATTGATGGCCTGATTCAGCACTGACATTAGGTTATGTTCATTTTCAGTGATTGATGCCTTGAATTAGAACTCTTGTATTCTCCTCTGCTTTGGAATATGAAATTCTAAACAGGCCTGTCTGATGTCACAAATAAAGCAGTATAACCGATGCCAAATAAGCTACATTTATTCACTTAACTAACTGGCTTTTCCCTTTAATAACATTTTCATAATTTATATTTTAATGTCTCTATTCCCAATTAAATGGTCTAGTCAAATTAAAAAAGAAACTTGGAAAATAAGTTGTAGTTCTTAATTTTTAATTTGCTGTTTCAAAGCAGATCCAGGAGAGTGAATAAAATCAAAATATATAAATTGTTAATAAATCAATTAATTGAATGATTCAACTACTTCAAGTTTAAAAGATAAAATATATTTGTTTTTTATTAGCTGGAATAATTGTTTTGCTTTTAAAATTTAAAATAGTAATGAAAATAGAAAAGTAAAAATAAGTAGAATAATGCAAAAGCAGAGCTATTATTTCCATTTATATCATTTTCATCTTTTATCAGAAAATTGAATATAACCTTGATTAAAAATATTAACATGAACCATATTCTCATAGAAACTAGCAAATTTACTGGCAAGATTTTAATAGTTAAACAAGTTTATTTTCAGCCCAGAATATCAAATGCCAAGCAATCTAATATAAAATTAAACAATCTCTCAGGACCAGTAGTTCTCAGGTGAGCATGATTTTACCTCCAGGGACCATTTAGCAACATCTGGAGACATTTTTGGTTGTCACTTAAGAGCACTGTATTTATGGGGTGGCAGCTAGGGATGATGCTAAATATATATATATATATAAAAAAATTATGAGACCCCAAAAGTCAATAGTGAAGCTGAGAAAACTTGTTCTACATATTTTGAGGTATAAAATGGGACCCTTTGCCTGTCAGTCCCCTTATTCTGTTAAAATAAATATCTTTACAAGATAGATACATGAGGAAAGACCTTCCTCCTCAAAAAATATTTTTTTTGGATGGTGGACTCCTTTGTTAGTGTTCTATTAAAAGGAACTCATCAGCATCGGTGTACCAGCTAGTGTTGTTGTGAGAGATTGTGTTGGGCTTCAGTTATTTATTTATTTATTTACTTATTTATTTATGGAGATTCTTTCAAGACATTTGCCTGTTTCATGATGAGTGATCTGCGAGCACACCTGCCCATACCATGCTGAGCGTTCAGCACTTTTTGACCAAAACCCAGCATAACCGCATGCTCCACCCGCCCCCCTCCCCCATTCACCCAATCTCACCCTGGACGACTTTTATTTTTGTTTCCCTGGATGAAAACTATCCTCAAAGCGAAATGTTTTACTGATGTGGAAGAGGCGAAATCAAAAAATAACGGAAGTACTAAAAGGTATCAAAACTGACAAGTTCAAAAACTGTTTTGAGCAGTAGAAAAAGTGTCTCAACGGTGTATTGCATCAAAAGGAAAGTACTTTGATGGTGACTGAGCTCAAACATATAAAAATAAATACCCAATTTTTAATAAATAAATTCCTTGTTGGGTGGCCCTCCTTGTACATTGTCCATTTGGCTATGACTTGAGCCTGTGTATCTCACTCCTGGACCTCATTAACAAAATAAACCTGGAGCTTATGACCATGAACAGATAACGGGTAGGTGGAATAGGGAATGGGTTTAAATGGATGACCTCAGTCATATTAAGTCTAGCAAATTTGACTAGCAAATTTGTATCAGATAAATTAAAAATGGGTAATTCACAGGAGTAAGTGATGAGCTATTTTTAGGACACTTAATTTAATCATTAGAATTGAACTACTCGTGTAAAAGTAGGCTTAGGTTTCTGACAAAGCTTTTAAATCCATATGAAAAACATGTGTAGACATATAGCTATGTGTGAGAGCCCTGTAATAGCAACTCATTTTTAAATTGTTTCATGCAATTTTTTCTCACACTAGTATGGGAATAGAATAAGTGTGTGTATAAAAGAGAGAGAAAGAGAAAATATCATGGAACATTGTGTGTTATATTTGACTTATTTATGGAGATATACAATAGAATAGAACTTAGAAATATTTTTAAACAGCAGGTTCAAATAGCACTTTGTTTTAAATAAAGACAAAAATAGTAACTTAGTTGACTAAAAATTGAGATGAAATCTTTACTATGTACACATGCCTGAAAATTTAGATTATATCAAGATGCAGTAAAATGCTGAAAAAAAGTGTTCAGACAAGGCAGACTTGACAGAGTCAAAGTATTTTGGAGACATCTCATAGTTTCTCTTTGATGCTCTTCCTATTTGCATGGTTCCTAATTCCTAGCTACATATTTTTGATATGCATATGCAAGCATTTTTGAAGAATAGATTCTGAGAAACAGAGTTTCTGAGAAAAAAATTAGGATATTTAAATTTATATAAGAGCACTAAAATACATTAATAAAATCTATACAATTTTCACTCTCACTCATAAGGTTGCAATTTCATTTATTTATTTATTTATTTATTTTTATTTATTTATTTTTGAGTTGGAGTCTCACTCTGTCGCCCAGACTGGAGTGCAGTGGCCGCTCCTGGCCACCGCAGCCTTGACCTGCTGGGCTCCGGCGATCCTTCTACCTCAGGCTTCCAAGTAGCCGGAATTACAGGCATGCGCTACCACATCCAGATGATTTTTTTGATTTATTGTAGAGATGAGCTCTCGCTGCCCAGGCGGGTCTCGAACCCGCGGGCTCAGGCCATCCATTCAAATCAGTCTCCCAAAGGCACAGGATTACTGGCTGAGCCGCCAAGCCCGCTTGCAATTGCATTTATAATGAGCATTTAAAGATAAGCGATAAGCAGATGGGTTAATCAAGAATCACTGATTTTATGATTATCATTCTTTTCTATTATTTTTACTTTGCCGATTTATATAGTGTTGAGCACTAATACTTTCTGGAAGTTTGCATTACTGTGCTGAATACTAGAAATAAAAAATTAAAAATATACTACTCATCTTCAAATATTTCAACTGTAAACAAATTCGTTATTTTAATATGTAATCACTTATCATTTAATAATATATTTTTCTCTGTGTTACTGTTTGCTGATCAAGGGTGCAATACCCACAAATCTTCTGTTAAACACTTTCTTAAAGACTCATGTGTGTATGGATATGTCCACCTTAGTCTTCCAGGTAGCTGGAAACTACAGGTACACACCACCATGCCCAGTTAAATTTTTGATATTTTGTAGAGATGAGGTTTCACTAAGTTTCCCAGACTGGTCTCGAATCCTGGGGAATACTCTCACTTCCGCTTCCAAAGTGCTGGGATTACAGGCATGAGCCACTGTCCCCAGCCTACTTGTTTAAATTGATGGAAAATATTTTCTAGTGACTAATACTAGATTTCTTTTCAAGTACTATAACTTACTGTTTCGGGGCTAGTCAACTTAAAAAAATATTATTTAGCTTTAACTTCAATTGTTTAATCTATAAAATAAAGCAAATGTTAGTGCATAAATTAAATGATAGGCATTTGGATTACTTGAGATAACACATTAAAAACTTGGCAGAATTTCTGTCATATAATTAAGTGCTTAATGAACATGTAAATTTTATGTTCATAAACAGAATACTTAGCAATTCATAGATATCTTTAGCTATGACATCATTTGGGGGAACAAGAATCTAAATACATGTCGGAAGTGTTACTATAATGTTCACAAGTCCCGTAAATATTGGGTCAGGGCACTAAAAATGCTGCATATTGTATAATCATACTGTAGTAATGGAAGAATCTTATAGAATACGACTTAGAGAAAATTATTTCTGCCAAAAACCAGTAGAGGATTTTCAGGCCTTTATAACAAATGTGAGGACATTTGCTTCTGAGATGCTTTGTACTCTCATGTTACCCTTGACAGCAGGCAGGACTGACTGGAGACGCCTCAGCATTTGATGGACATGGAGATTACAGTAACCTTCAGCAAACAGTTCTTTAAGATATACAACAAACCCCCCAAACCTCCAAGAATGACCATGTCAGTAACCCTAGACACAGGAGACTGAGAAGAAGTAATGGCAACTTTAATTTTTTTCTCTTGTTCCCAGGAGTTTGCATGCCACAGATTGTGTGTTACTGGAGAGACAGAGAAAGTCATCTTGAATATATAACTCCTCCAACATATGGAAAAATTAGATGTTCCATGGAAATCTATATACAGATAAGGGTCAAAAAAAATGTGTCCCAGTGTGAATGCTACGTGATAGTGAAGCACCTGAAAAGATAATGTTTCCTAGATGAATTAAAACAAGAGGTAGATTATGAATGGTTTCACATTTTTAGTTTTTATGAATGTATTCTTTTCATTTTCTAAAGAAAGGCAAATAAATTATTAAGATTAAGATCTTACGCACATAGAAATATGCAATTTAGAAGCATATTTTGGGGGCCAAGTTTATTTTACATTAAAATAAACAATAATATGTTGGATTAAATATCCAACTCACAGGTAGGCTTTCTTTGAACCTATTGGTTAAAACTAAACATAGATATGTAGCAGACAGCATTTTAAAATTGGTTCTTAGGCTTATAGTATCACTTACTTCATTAAAGCATTTCTCTTACACAATAAAACGTGTGGTATTAATATAAAGTATATAGGTGAATGAGGAAAAAATAAAGCAAGTGAGTATAGAAATAGGGAATGGAGTTATAGACATACTGACATTGTCAGCGAATAAGATGAAAGAAAAGCAAGGCACAAATGGAAGTGAATCACACCTTAGTGTCTGCTGAGACCTTCTCAGTCTAAGACAGCATGCCTGCACAACACACCTGATCAATACTCCATACAAACTCTAACACAATCTCAAATACAGCCTTCTTCAAGAATGTGAAGCTAGAGTGATTGTTCATGCCTCTAAATTATCTTATCACTTTTTACCTCCTTTGGGTCACATGCCATGATCTACCTTATAGTTACTTTTGTACATTTTCTATCATCTAGCCCAGATTGCTATCACTAGGAGGGCAGCCTTTGAATTTTTTATCATTTCATTCTCTGGTTCCTTAGGCAGAACACTTTGACCACAGTGGACTCTCAAACAACACAGTTGAATAAGTGCATGATAAGGAAGAATTGAATAGCTGAGAGGATTTACTCCTGAAACATTTTGAATATTTGAAAAAGCTGGGAAGCTTGCTTCAAAGTCTTTAAAATTATAAGTGATTTGATATGCCTCTCCTGTGATTGATCCCTCACAGAGATCAAACATCAAACACTTAATTCCATATGTCAATGAACCTGTGAATTGAATTAGGTTCCGACCACTTTAAAAAAAAAGAAATGCTAATAACGGGGAAATAATGTATCTTAACTAGTGTGTAGTGCATATATTAAAATTCAGCATTTTACACACAGAGAAATGCAATACATATCAAAGTGGAGAAACTTTAAATGTAGATAGGTAGTCTGTTTAGTGAGACTCATTAGATTATTAACATTATCTTAATGCATTTTAAAGTACTTAATTGCTGTCATATTTTAATAACTAAATATAATGCATATCTACTTAGCCTTTAAACAAGGATTCTGTAATGGTCAAGAAAATATACTATAAAAATTGCATTTATGATATATGGAACACACTAGTTTATTGAAGTTCAGTGAGTGTGCCACAAATATACTGAGAACTTGATACAGAGAAACCTCAATATTAAAACCAGTATCCAAAATACATGAGAGTGAAACTGACAGTACAAAGAGTATCAAAGTTGCTTTGTATAATACAGAGTTTCCAATTAAAATATATTCTCTTTATGAAATCTTCCTATTAGAATTTTAAAATTTGGACCTGAAGTTGTGCTAACAAGGATTTGGAAAATAACACAAGCCATTACTCTAATATATTCATAAAACTATTTTTAAAATTACAATATATGGCAATGGACTTCCACTTTCTTCTTAAGGAATGACAATTATGTACTCAAATTAGGAGTGTCATTTTGTAATTCATGAAATTATTTTTATAATAGCTCAAAGTTAGTATCAACAGAAAAATAAGTTTTATTTTTCATAACTGAATTTTCTAATCAAAATAAAATCATTTGCAAATATTATGTAAATAATATGAGCATTAGTTTTTTGTAATGGTTGATTTTATGTGTCAACTTGACTGGGCTAAAGGATGCTCAGAAAAAAGTAATTTTTTAGATATATAAATTATTGGATAAGTATATGCTTGCGAAAAAGGGAACTAGATACAATTTAGACATGAGGTTCAAATCTCTATGTCCTCAATGATAACGTTTCCATGTCCTCTTTATAGGAAAAAAAAGAGAGAAATCAGAGAAAATGTGACAAATATGGAAATAGTCATGTGTATAAGATTGATAGTGTGTCTTATTAGTAACCTGAAATGAGAAAGTGTTCCTAACATTCAATAAATTCGTTCAATATTCCATAAGTATTTGAACCTTGATTTTTTCTAAACTTTTATTAGTTTTCTGTGCACAATCTTTTCCCTACAAATCTCATGTTCAAGCCCATGTGAAATTTAACATATTAGTACACATCTGATTATTGAATTGTTCTCTTAAGAATAAAAGACAAGTTATGATTTAGTTTACTGTTTCACCTTTTACATTTAGTGTTTTTTGCTTATAAGTTCATAAAGAGTAGAATATTTTCTTACTTTCCTTGCATTGTGACTTTTACTACCCACACATAAATTACTGCTTCCATTTCCTAACTCATTTTGGAGAAGGGTGGTTATGGAAAGTCTATATGGTAATTGTGACTTGAAGATTTTCTATTCACTAATTTGCTAGACGTATATGTATTCTATATAACTGATGGGTGAATACAATTACCAAAAATAAATGAATGGATTTTGAGTACTTTTCTTCCATAATTAGGGAGAATGGGAATTTTATTTTGCTAAACTATTTATGTTTCTTTGTCACAATTGCTGTCTCTCTGTTTCATTCTCTCTATGTCTGTGCATACATACAAACACACACATTTTAAATAGAAGTGAGTATTTAAGGGCTTATGTGAATAGATGTCTATTCCAAAAGGAAAGTTGACAGATTGAATCATATCTTTGCCTCTTAAGTCATAATAATAAATCATTTTAGAATGGAAAGTAGCAAAGACTTAGTAAAGACATTAAGACTGAATTAGGAAATGAAATTGTGTCCCCTTTTTCCAAATTTTTAGAAATACTACTTTTCCACAGGTCTTTTAGTATTAGTAAGATGTATCTAACACCCAAATTTGTATTCAATAATTTTCTGAAATTTAGTAGGAAAAGAAAAATAAGTTATATGCTTTTATTTTTCTTTTTTTGGAATAAAATATCACCTATCAGTTTAAAGCAAAAGAATCTAATCTAAAGTCTAAAATGATGTATAAGATTGCTATACAAATATTTATAATTTTACTATTTCAGCAAAATATGTAAGAATATATCCTTTAGAAAATTCTCAATTAAAATGACATTAGAAATTATTTTTTATATTTTAATAACTAATATTTTTGTTGATTTTCAGAAAAAATGTTAATACAGTGAATGTGCACAACAGCTATAAACATGTATCTTTATAATAATTAAATTCTATCTTAAATACAAGGCATTATCTTCCTATCAGGACTTTATATAATAATGCAGACTCAGGACCTATGTGATAAAGAAATATTGTATACCAAAATAAATTTCAAACTCAGGTAATTTTTGTCTTCATTTCCAAGACCCAGTGCAGCTATTCTTATCTAGTTTCTTAGTAAGGTATCTGACTCTTAAGCCTTTAGTAATTGAGTTGATTTGGAAGGATAAGAGTGGATTTCTATTGAAATCCAAGATGGGACTACAGAATAATGTAAAGACAGAATACCTCACTCAGTTTTCCCTTTTAGGGAAATAAATTGTTGTGATTGATGGATTGTTCTGCAGTTGCAAAACTCAAAGCATAGCAGTTAGCATAAGAAAACCAGGAGCAAAGAGAATGGATTATAGTGTAACTTTGTGTACTTTTCTAACTCATAGGCTTTTTAAAAATTTTTACCAGGTTCTTATTAATGTTTGTGTTCACAATAATTATTTTCATGTAGTAAAAGTAGCAAAGAACAGTGAATAAATATATTTTATTAATATCTACTTTTGAAAATTCATGTTTTCTAATTGACCTTTTAACTTTTGGATATTTTGTAAAACATATCAACATAAATGAAAAAAAGTAAAGTGAGGTTATTTGTAATATTTGCATTAAAAAAATGAGGTTCAGAGGGAAAAAAAGGAGGTTTAGAGTTCACAAACTCCTTCAGGGATATAAAACGATTGTAAATAACTTTTCTAAGCAATGAAAATGTCTCTAAGATGTACAGAATGTCCCAGTCTTCCTAAGTCTGTCTTTTCCCTCTCATCAGCATATAAAACAATTACTAATCTCATATTTAACAAAAGTGCTCAGTTTCTGTTTTCCCATGCTGAAATACCAGATAAAATGTGATTCTAGATGGAAATAACATGAACGACCAAACAAATTCAATTCAATTATGCCTCTGCCTTCCATCTCCTAAATAACCACAAGCATAAATAAATAAATAAAACACCCACCTCTGCCCTCTAAGAATGTGAAAGGAAATAATACGACTGTTAGTCTTCTTGAAAGCATTAGCGCTCTACAACCTATATATCGATCCATTCTCAGGCTTCCCTTTGGGATAGGGAGCTGTTTATAAAAATCCATTTAGATACTCCCTTCTATACATAATTGTTGAAACCCTGTCTGTATACATACCCACCAACCTAATAAATGAGCGTGACTCTCCATAGGCATACAAAAACTGAAAAGTTTAACATAATCTAACAAGAAGCCTTCATGCAAAGGTTAAAAGAAAGCAGTTTCCTTCTGTTACAAATGTTTTGCATTTCCTCAAGATGTATTTATCAAAATGCATGCACTCTAAAATATCATAGGAAATCTATTAAAAGATGATTGATGAATTGTTTTGCAGTTGCATAGCTCAAAGCATTTTCTTTTATCCAAGTAAGACATTACCCATAGGGCACTAGGTTTAGCTAAATAAAAAACAATGTTTTCAGTCTCTTGCCAAGTAGTGGCAAATGATGCCTTCCAAGCTTATGAGTTTTAGCGCAACAGCTATAGTAACTGTCATTCACCCATAGATTCATTCTTCAGCCTGAGCTTCCACACATTCACCTTAAGGCTTATGATGAAAAGCTGCACTAAGTAAATCTGAAAATCCCCCTCTAAGCTGGCAAGAAGCTCAAAGCCTCTGAAAAATGACTCATTTTTCAGAACATCATTTTTTATTTGCAAGAGAGTGGGGAGCTATGAATGAAACTAATGGAGGAATGAGGAAGAGAAAAAAAAGAAAGGAAGAGAAGGAAGAAGACTATACAAAATAGTACTGGATTGTTTTTTTCTCTGCATTTCTTAATGGTAAATTGTTTGTTATATATCTTAGTGTAATACAAAATCCAATTTCACATTTTCATGTTTGACTGTTAAAAGATTTTAAACCTCACCCTACCCCCTACCTCTTCTGCCCTATATCTGGGCAAGCTGGTGAGGTAGCTCTTGTACGCTCTCCTTTGACATTAGTGGGAGAGTCAAACTATGCAAGTCTTTTCCCACAGGAAGAAACTCTCAGTCCAGTCCCACACCCTTACTAGATTAAAAGTCCCAAATCAGCCCTCTTTCCCTTCTTTCTCCAGTCATTTTCATACAAGCTTATGAGGCTTAGGGCTGCTGTCCCCAGAACCTCCATCACATGAATAAAAATAGTGTTTACACACTCTTGGTCCCTGTGTCTATCAATCTTGGCATTCAATTCAAATTTTGAGTGAGGTTCAATCCTGCTTCCTAAGGATGTCCACAGCATTTAGCCAAATAGTTTACAATTCACTAAATTATCATTCAAATAGAAGGAGTAAAATATAATTTGTACTTCATTGTTCCTTTGAAGGAATTCACCTTCACGTAGAGAAAGAGTAGGCCTGGAGAAAAATGACTGGAAGAAAATATTAATAATGATTGTATTATGAATGAATTTTAACTTTTTCTACCTTATTTGTTGTCCAAATTTTCTAAAAAGAACGTGACTTTTATATTAAAAAATCAAATTTTAGTTTTGCAAAAAGAAATTCAGTAAATTATTTTCTATCTAAACCATATAGAGTACAAATGTAAGGATGCCATTCAAATTCTACATCAATAAATTCTTTCTGATACATTTGTGGGAACTTAAAATCTAATTCTAAAAGAAGTAACAGACAATACTGTCTTAATTTTTTTGTGTAAACTGAAATCACAGTCTTCTAAGAGAACATGATACGGTCTTATCATAAGAAAGCTATTCACAGTTATGTATAAACAGTGATTTTGAGCTAGACTGGGGATGAAGAAAGTAGATTTTGTAAAATTATAAACGTGTTACATTTTAAACTTATGCATATGCTGCTTTTTACAAATATTTTAAAAACAAAATCACAATTAAATAAAGTTGCACTTATTACAATATAAGGAAGAAATGATGGCAGTTTAAAATAAAATAAAATTATAGAAATATTGTCAAAAAATAAAGCCTGTGCTTTCTTGTAATCTCTAGGATATTCATTAAAACAATAGTAAAATACATAGGTAAATATTAAATATAACATTGGGCAAGAACAGGGTATAAAATATGGCAAGTCATATTTTGAAAATTTCAGTACAAATATATGTTGTTATAAAATGAATAACCACAATTTTTCTATACCCTTATTTTTAAAAATCCACTTTATTCCCAATCTAGCTCAAAATCACTGTTTATACGTAACTGTTATGAATAACACAAATATGTGATAAGACCATAAATGTAATGAAATGCCTTGGAATGAGGATGTAGAAAGATTTAAAGTTTTGTGTGTGTGTGTTTATGTGTATGTGACTTACCTCAATAACTAACTTGTGCAATTGTGGGAAGTCTGTAGTTTGTAGGGCCAACCAGCAGGCTGGAAACTTCTTGGTAAGAGTTGATGCTGCTGTCTTGAGACAAAATTTGTTTTTCTTTAGGGAAACCTCAGTTTTCCTCTTACAGTATTTCAATTGATTAGCTGAGACCTATCTACATTGTGAAGGTTAATATCGTTTACTTAAAGTCAGTTGATTATAGATGTTAACAAAATCTACAAAACATCTTCACAACGGTTACATTACTATTTAATCAATAAATACTAGATCTGTGACTATTAACTTTAGGTGTCAACTTGGCTGTGTTAAGGAATACCTAGAAACCTAGTGAAGCATGATTTAAGGGTGTGTCTGTGAGGTCTTTTCAAGAGGAGATTAGCATGGGAATCTGAGTAGTCTAGGTGGGAAAGATCCACTCTCAGTGTGCGTGGGAACCACTCAATAGGCCCATGTAGCCCCAAAAGAACAAAAACCAAGAAAAGGCAAATGTGTGGAGCCATCTGCTGAAGCTAAAATATTCTCCTATTCCGTCCTTGGGCATCTCCAGGCCTTTATACTTCAGAACTTACACCATTAGCTTCTGTGGTTCTGAGGCCTGACTCGACTGAGACACACCCACTAGCATTCCAGAATCTCCAGTGTGCAGATAGCCTGTCTTGATATTTCTCAGCCACCATAATCACATGAGCCAATCCCACCAATAAATCCTCTCTCATATATTTATATGTCTCTACTATCTATCTATCTATCATCTATCATCTATCTATCCATCCATCTTTATATTCTATTGATTCTATTTATGGAGAACCCTGGCTAGTACTATAGCTTATTTAAGTTGACACATAAGACTCACCATCAAAATCCACCTGCTATGCTTAAACCATAATTAAAGATCAAATAAAGATAATGAAATCAAATTTCAACCTAATATGATACAACTACCTTGAAAACCACAAAAAACATGCTAATCTTTTCTCTAGAAGAGAATGCAACCCTTTAGATGATGTTTCCTCCTTGAAAATTCTGCAAATTAAATACTGTGATTTACAGTTGACAATTATTCATACATTTTTGTGAGATAAATAGATAAAAAGAAAACCAAAACATTATATGTTTGTATAACATGATAAAGAAGAAATACAGCAAGTCCCCTACATATGAATGAGTTCCATTCTGAAAGTGCATTCATAAGTCCCATTTGTTGGTAAGTCCAACAAAGTTAGCCTAGATACCCAAATATCCATCAGCTATATAGTACTGTACTGTAATAGGTTTATAATACTTCTCACACAAATAATATACTTTAAAAAACACAAAAATAAAGAAAGCATTTTTAATCATGCAATACAGTACCTTGTAAAGATGCCAGACATGTGAACTAACTTATGTGACTGAACATGTGAGTACCTTCACATCTTTGAAAGTTTGCAACTTGAAGGTTCGTATGTCGGGAACTTACTGTACTCAATTATAGTTCTTATTTTTGCTACTGGCCACATGGCCTTTGCTTTACAAATATTTATAGCTACCTTCTTCCACTCTCCATTCTGTATTCCCTTTGCCTTCGGCAAGCCCCTCAGCTGGTCTTAGTTCTTTGCCTGCTATAAGCTCCAGAGTCTTTAAGGCTTTGTAGTCCTGCCAGAATTAGTTTTTTCTAGGTTTTTTCTACTTTACTCACAGGGCATGGTAGTACTAAGAGACATCTCAAGGGAATAATCTCCTGTATTCCAGAAATATTCTTAACTATACTATGTAGTGGCAACCTAATTTACCCTTGGTAATCAGTATCAATTATTCCAGACAGTAAAAGTAACCCCCTTCTTTGCCTGTTGATGAGAAGCCTAAAGGAAAGACATGGGTATATGGGCTACTTCCTCATATAATTTACTTGTGCTTTCATATTCTCTGAATATCAGTCTAACATGCTGTATATCACTTCCATTTGATGGAGAGTCCAACTTTATGGCTTGGTGTGTCAGACAACATCCGTTTATTATGGGTAGTTCAGGTTGCACGGTAACTTGGTGGCCCAGGGTTAAGGGTTGAGTAAATACTAATGCCCAACAGCATGCCAAAAGTTCTTTTGTAAAAGGAAAATCGTTATCTCCAGAGCATGATAGACAGAACTTTGTTCCAGAATCTTAGTCCTCTAAGCTAAGATTCACAAATGAGAAGGGATTCCCCCCAAACTGAATTTATTTATAAAAAACTGTGTATTTATTATTACATGTTTACATTTCAGTCATATTCAAAGTACTCTTCATTTAATGCAGTACAACTATCAAGACACTTTTTCCACAGTTCAAAATAGTTTTAGAATTTGTCAATTTTGATCTCTTTTAGCGCTTCTACCATTGAAAATGGAAAAATTATAGAGAATATCAACAGAAGTTTATTTGAAAATATTAAAATGGGTTGGGTTCAGTGGCTCAGCCTGTAATCCCTGCACTTTGGGAGCTGAGGCAAGTGGATTGCCTGAGCCGTGGGTCTGAGAGCAGCCTGGGAAACTTGGCGAGACCTCATCTCTACAATAAATTTTTTAAAAAAGAAAGAAAATATTAAAGTGAAAAACCTTTGATCAGGCTAGCCAAGGAAAAGGAAAACAAGCCACAAATGACTGATATCAGAAATTAACAAGGGTCATCACTACAGATTTATCTAAATGGTAATAAAGAATACTGCAGGCATGCCACTATATGAGAAAGGAATAAAAGAAACCAGAAATTATTTCTTGGAAGGTGAGACTCGTAGTACAGGCTTCCCCCTAAATAGTGTTTGTTCTAGGAACCCATTGGAGTCAGTGGACCAGATAGGGTTGTTATAAGAGGCTGCTGAAGGTGCTTTCAACATGTTTGCCCACTTCATAATGGATGATTTCCAAGTATACCTGACCACACCAGCAAAACATTTCCCTTTAAGGATGTTCTTATCCAAGGAAACAAACAAACAGAAAAATAGCTTTGTCGTAAGATGGAGTGGATAGGGATGGTAGGTTATGGGGTTGACACTATTTTTGGTCAAAAATTGCTGAACACTCAGCATGGTGTGGTCAGGTGCACTTGCAAATCACCCATTATGAATGAAAAGAATTGGTGCCAGTTATTTAAATTTTTAGTAGAATTCACCAGTGAAACTCTCTGAACCAGTGTTTGACATTGCTGGGAGATTTTTTGATTACTTATTCAATCACCTTACAAATTATAGATCTAATCACATTTTTCATTTTATCATGATTTAATCCTTGTAAATTTTGCATTTCTAGAACGTGTTTTTTCTTTTTTCTGTTCTGTTTAGGTTACCCAACGTTTTACTATAGTACTCTGTTATAGTCCTTTTTATTTCTGTAGAATTCATGTCTCCACTTTAATTTCTTATTCTCTCTTTTTTTTCTTAGTCCATCTAGCTAAAGTTTTGTCAATATTATTGATCTTTTCAAATAACTAATATTTAGTTTTGTTGACTTTCTCCCTTTTTAAATTCTAAAGATATGGGATACAAGTCAGGATATATAGGTGGCTTATGTAAAGGTGACGTTTGAACCTCCCATTGGACCTCCTGGATTAGGATGAGGCACCCTTATTGATGTTATGTGAGCCCCCTGCCCACCTGGCCATGTCCCACTACAGCCTATCCCTTTCTTGCAGTATTATGCTAGATGTTCAGGGTCCACATATGAGTTCTTTGTTTCTGTGATAAATCACTGAGTATTATGGACTCTAAATCCATCTAAGTAGCTGCGAAGTTCTTAATTTTGTCCTTCTTTATGGCTATATAATATTCCATTGTGTATATGTATCACTTTTTTAATGCAGTCCACTTTCGATGGGCAGCATGGTTGGTTTCATGTTTTTGCTACTGCAATAGGCTTGCATGTGAAGATATCTTTTTCATAGCATGATCTCAGTTCCTCCAGATATATTCCCAGAAAGGGGATTGCTGGGTCATATGGAAGGTAAATTTCTAGTTCTTTTAGGAATTGCCACATTGTTTTCCATAGAGGCAGAGCTAGCTTGTACACCTCTCAACAGCATAGAAGCATTCCCTTTTCTCCATATCCTCACCAGCATTGATTGTGTTTTGTTCTATTAATTATGGTTCTTCTTACTGGTTAGGTGGTATCTCAGTGTGATTTTGATTTGCATTTCTTCGATGATTAATGAGGCTAAGCATTTTTTATGTGTTTGTTGGCTACTTATATGTCTTCTTTAGAGAAGTGTCTACTCATGTCTTTGCCCACATTTTAATGGGGCTATTTGTTTTTTCCTTTAGATACATTTGAGTTCTTTGTAGATCCTGGATGTTAGGCCTTTGTTTTTCTATCACTTGTTTCATTTATTGTGATTCCTTTTGATAGCTTTAAGTTTAGTTTGTTCAATTTTTCTAGTTTCTTAAGTTATAAAATTAGGTTCCTCACTTAAGATCTTTCTTCTTTTATAATATAATCATTTATAGCAATAAAATTTCCCTTTACCACTGATTTTGCTGTGTCACATGGTTTGATATGCAGTTTTTGTTTTCATTTGTCTCTAGGTAATTTCTAATTTCCATTGTACTCTTTTTCTTTGATCCATTTGTTGTTTAAAAAGTATGTTTTAAGTTCCAGAATTTTGTGTACTTTTCAATTTTTTTTCTGTTATTGATTTTTAGACTCATACTGTTGCAGTTAGAGAAGAGTCTTGGTATAGTATTCACATTTTAAAAATCTATTGAGACTTAATTTGTGGCCAGATATATGGTTCATCTTGAAAAATGTCTAAGGCTCACGTGAGAAGAGTGGATATTTTGCTTTGTTGGATAGATTATTTTATGCATGTCCATTAGATTTAGCTGGTTTATTGCTTCAATTCCTTTATTTTCTTACTTATCTCCTATCTAGTTTTTCTACTCATTATTGAGAGTGGGCTATTGAAGTAATCAACCATTATTATATGACTATCTCTTTCTTTGTGTCAATCTTCAGCTCATATAACGTTATGGGTTGTCAAGAGGTAGGTAAATGTTTCCAATTATTCTTGCTCTACTAAAATTGTTATTGATATAATATTTTGCTTTGTCTCACATACTTTTTTAATTTAAAGTATATTTTGTCTGATATTATTATAGCTACTTCTGCTCGCCTTTGGTTACCATTTGCATGAAATATATTTTCTCATTTTTTAACTTTTAATCAATTTGAATTTTAAGATCTAAAAACAACTCTTTTTGAGAAAGTATATAATGGATCATATGCTTTTATTCATTCTGCCCATGTCTGTATTTTGATTGGACAGTTCAGACCATATATACTTAAAGTAATTACTGATAAAAAGCCGTTTATTTCTGTCATTTTACTATTTGTTTTTATTATGCCTCATAGCCTTTCATTCCTAAGTTCTGGCCTTCCTAACTTTTTTGAGTTTATTTGACTTTTGCAGTGAGAAGTTTAAATCTATGTATTATTTTCTTTTGAATATATTTTATAACTTCTTTGTGATTACCATAGGGATTACATTTATCATTCTAATGTCATAACACTTCAGTTTAAATGTATACCAACTTAACCTCACTAACATACAAAACTTTGCTGCTTTAATAGCTTTATCCCCATCGCTTTTAGTTGTTGATTTTACCAAATTACATCTCTATACATTGTGCACAAATAAGCATAAAGTAAAAATTCTCTGAAATGCACTGGTCTCATAAATTATGTAGAAAACGTATGGCTTTATAACCAAAGTTACAGTGATACTACCTTTTGCACTAATTATTGTTTTAATTTTTAAGTCCATCCGTTCTTTAAATTATGTAGAAAATAAAAAGTACAGTTGCAAACTCTCATCAAATAATACTAGCTTTATAAATGACCACTTAGTTACTTTTTTGAAGTTTATACTTCTTTATTCAACTTCAAGTTACTGTCTAGTGTCCTTTCATTTCCCTGGTAAGACCGTAAGACTATTTTGAGCATTTTCTTGCAAGGCAGTCTTATAGTAATAAACTTAAATTTTGATTATCTAAAAATGTTTCCATTTATTTTTCACTTTTGAAGAACTGATTTGTTGAATATAGAATTCTTAGTTAACTTTTTTTTAGCGCTCTGAAAAAGTAAGTCAGTCATTGTCAGCTAAAGTTTCTAAAGACAACTCTACTGATGATATTATCAAGGATCACTTGTATGTGATAAATAGACTTTCTCTTGCAACTTTCAAGATTTTCTTTTGGCTTTGCTTTTCAAAAGTTTGATTTTATTTTTGTCTGTGCTTTTTAAAAAAATTGGTATACTTGTGGTTGATTGAACTTCTTGAATGTTTATATTCATTTTTTTAAATCAAACTTGTGAAGTTTTCAGCCATGCTCTCTTTACATATTTTTCTGCTTCCCCTCATCTTATACTTCTGTGACTTTCACAATGCATATATTGGTCCATTTGATGGTGTTCTATAGGTATCTCAGACTCTGTTTAGTTTTCTTCAAAGTTTTTGTATATGTTCTTTGGGTTCCATAATTTCCATTGTCCTGTCTGCAAGTTTGGTGATTCTTCTGGTTGTCTGCATTTCAATCTCTCTAGTAAATTATTCACTTTAATTATTGGACTTTCAGTTCCAGATTTATTTTTTGTCTCTTTTTAAGCTTTCTGTCTTTTTATGTATGTATGTATGTATGTATTGTAGTCATACATTGTTTTCATAACTTTCTTTATATGTTTCTTAGTTCTTTGATCATTTTAAGCTAGTTATTTTAAAGTCTTTGTTGAGTAGATATGCTTTTAGTTCTCCTTCATTGAGAATTTCTGTTGATTTAATATTTTTGAATTGGTCATAATTTTCAGTTTTTTTTTAGTCTTTGTGACTTTTTTGGTTGAAAACTGGACATTTGAATCTAATAATGTGATAACTCTGGAAATCACACCCCTATCCTTACTTGGGTTTTGTTGTTATTTTTTAAATCTATTTGTTTACTTATTTTGAATTATTGTTAATTATCTTTGTGCCAAGGATCAAACTAAAGTCCAAATTTAAACTTTTCTCAGGTATTTTCCAAATCTGCACCTTTCCCTGCTTGTTTGTGAAATCTCTCTAATTTTCTTGGGGCAAAAAGTGGGGAAAAAGGGAGGAAAGAACAGGTGCTAGCCCTTTAAGCTTTTAAGTGTCCTGAAAAATCACTGAAACTGGTGGTGGTGGAGCTTGCAGCAGTGGGGAGAAGTGTCTCAACAATGGTTTCTGTCTTATTGTCTATACCTCTTTGATTACAAGCAGTCATTAGCAATTAGGGCAAAGATCCTTGATATTTGGAGGACAGAGTCCTTTTATGTCCACTCTGTCTCCCATGGCTATGTTTTGGAACACATGGACAGCAACCTGTCATGGATATGAGGGTGATGGATTGGTAGCTGCTACTTTGCTGAAAACGGAATATGGTAGAAACCACAACAATTTACTTTTCAGACCCTTCCTTGGGGAAGTTGAGAACCTTCAATAGAATCCAAAGTTCCAAAAGAGTTGAGTTCTTTTCTTCTTCAAAGTAATCCTGTTATTTGTTTGTTTGTTTTTCATCTTTCAGAGATCCCCTTTGTTTAGGCATACATACTATAGACTCTCATTTTTTTTTTTTGGACATATACTTGATATAGTTAGGTATTTTTTTCTAAAGTAGGTATTTTGGCATTTTTTTCTTTAACTTATTATAAAGAAGTGCATCTTTAGCTTTGAAATATTTTAGTTATTTTGTTTATGTCACTTTAAATTATTCTCAATGAAAATGCTAAAATTACCAAAACATTCTTTCCAGGACAGTGAAAAATGCATTCCTAGGTTTAGAGTAGATGTGGAAGATAAGTCATCATAAGCTTAGTCAGCTCTTTTTCTTGCTAATTGATTCCCTGTCTTCTTTTCAAGATTCACCATAGCTGTTATATATTTTAAAACCTGTAATTGACTTCTGATAGTATTTCTGTTGCATTTCTTATTTATCTTTATTTACTGTGCTTATCACATTGTAACAAAACCACTACTGCCTGCCTGATTCTCATTCTAAGTTTTAAGATTTAGGTTCAGAGAATGTAGTTGTTCATTTTCTTAACTAAAGCTCAGTCTCAAATATAAAATTTTTTTTTTTGAGTTGGAGTCTCACTCTGTCACCCAGATTGGAGTGCAGTGGCCGTTCCCAGCCACCGCAGCCTTGACCTGCTGGGCTCCGGCGATCCTTCCGCCTCAGCCTTCTAAGTAGCCGGAATTACAGGCATGCGCTACCATACCCGGCTGATTTTTTGATTTATTGTAGAGATGAGGTCTCGCTGCCCAGGCGGGTCTCGAACCCGCGGGCTCAGGCAATCCACTCACCTCAGCCTCCCAAAGGCGCAGAATTACAGGATGAGCCACCAAGCCCGGCTCAAAATTGTTATCAATAAACATCTTTTAATAGAAAAGAGGATTTGACAAGAAAGTTTATAACAATATTTATTCAATTACAAAGGTAAAGTAAAATCATTTGTATGCATACTCTATTTCTGATATTTAAATATTTATATACTGCTTTCAGTATATTTTAATTGTAAAATACATATAGTGACAGGTAAGCAAAAATCAGACTGTTTATCCTGGAACTAATACAAATAGATACCTAAAATCCTTTAATATATAAAACTTCAAGTGAAAACCATTTTAGGTTATGACTTAGGTTTACTTTTATAAGTAAAGAATAAACAAAAACTTACCAATCTCTCCCTTCCCAAAGGGAAAGTTAAAGAGCAGTATATTCGGAAATACTGATAGGAAATATTTTGTTTCTATGGATGCTGTGTAGGGAACAATGGTAATTACCAGTCTGGAGGTGAGTTAGAAAATCACTGACTGTAATAAGGTACAATTGAACTCTACCTTTGGGAGAGACATTATCTCTGAACGCAAAATCAAAAGCTCTCTAGGCAGTTATAAACAATCCAGTCACAGACACTGGGTTGGAATGTTACACTATTAGAATAATGACCCATGTGTTGAGCATACCCTGAAGTAGTAAACTATTTCTGGCTTTGTTTAGTGTGCTTGTTTTTTTTGTTGTTGTTTTTTTTTCCTATTGAGACACTTTATTAATGAATACTTTTAGGAATTCAACAGTTGGATCCTTATTTTATCTCTAAATCATGTTAGAGTTCATCTAATCTATCATTTAATGAATTAGATAAATTAAGACCAAAAAGAAGCCAAAGTGGCAAAGCCAGGTTTAATCTCACATCTTCTAGTGCAATCCAGGAGTCTTTCCATAATCCTATTAAAAGGCAACCATTACCGGGCTCGGTGGCTCAACCTGCAATCCCGCGCCTTTGGGAGGCTGAGGTGAGGGGATTGTCTGAGCCCGCGGGTTCGAGACCCGCCTGGGCAGTTCGAGACCCGCCTGGGCAGCGAGACCTCATCTCTACAATAAATCAAAAAATCAGCCAGGCATGGTAGCGCGCGCCTGTAGTTCCAGCTACTCGGAAGGCTGAGGCAGAAGGATCGCCGGAGCCCAGCAGGGCGAGGCTGCAGTGGCCGGGAGCGGCCACTGTACTCCAGTCTGGGCGACAGAGTGAGACTCCAACTCAAAAAAAATAATAATAAAATAAAATAAAAAGCAATCATTAAAATCTCAGCATCACCAGCCCCTTACATTTTTCTGTATAATTTTAAAAATTAATATGCTTTTAAAAATGAACATTCAGCACACAGTGGTCCCAATATCTCAAATACTACGTTTTCAAAGATAATGAAGAAAAAGAAATAGAATTCAGAAATAGAATTCAGAATTCCAAAAAACATACATGAAGACAGAATGGTGATGTAAATTATTGGCCCCAAAATGGAAAATGTTGAGGTACCGTTCAATATGGCAGAAGATGCATTAGCTTTAAAAATCATGTAGCTGTCCAAAATGGACTCATGACAAATACTAAGAGGATTAAATCACTGCTGAAAAAGAAAATACCATTTAAATTAATTAAGAAAAGAAGAGTAGATTAGATTTTAAAAGATTAGTAAATCTCAAGTAAGACTGCAACAGATGATAGAAACTTGCACCCACAATTTTTAAAACTATGTTTTCACTTTAGTTTAATGATGTAAACATTTTGCTTAACTTTTACAGATACTGAATTAGGTAGATCTTGAAAAGTTTGATCTGTACACTGAAGTAAGCTCCAAGCAATCTATATTAAAATATTTGAAGTTACTTTATGACTGGATCTAGAAATGCTGTGCTCTCTTTTTTTTTTTTAATCAATATTTGTTATTTTCATATTGTGGGGTACAGTTTAGGGTTAGGTATACAAAAATGCTTCATTCAGGCACCCTTGTTGATAAGGGGTTTCTTCCCGTCCCCAGACAGATATTGACTACCGTTAATCCCACTTCCCTTCCTCTCCCCACCAATAGTTTCCCACCACTGTCAGTCTTTTTTTTATATAATATTACGGTGGATGTTTAAGGTCCGCTATATGAGTGAGAACATGTGATACTCAGATCTTTGTTTCTGTGAGAGGTCACTCAGTATTATTGACTCTAGTTCCATCCAGGTTGCTGCAAAGTTCATGATTTTGTTCTTTTTTATGGCTGCGTAGTATTCCATCGTGTATATGTATCACATTTTTTAAATCCAGTCCTCTTTTGATAGACAGTATGGTTGATTCCAGGTTCTTGCTATTGTGAACAATGCTGCAATAAACATACGTGTGCAGGTATCTTTTTTATAGAGTGATGTGAGTTCTTCAGGGTATATTCCCAGTAGGGGGATTGCAAGGTCATATGGGAGGTTGATATTTAGAGCTTTTAGGAATCGCCACACTGTTTTCCACAGGGGTTGCACCAGTTTGCACTCCCATCAACAGTGTAGGAGTGTTCCCTTTTCACCACACCCTCTCCAGCAACTGTTATTTTTTGAGTTATTGATAATTGCCATTCTGACTGGAGTTAGGTGGTATCTCAGTGAGGTTTTGATTTGCATCTCTTTGATGATTAGTGAGGTTGATGTGTCTGTTGGCTGCTCAGATTTCTTCCTTTGAGAAGTGTCTGTTCATATCTTTTGTCTACTTTATAATGGGGTTGTTTGTTTTTTTTTTTCTTTTCAGCATGTTTGAGTTCCTTTTAGATCCAAGATGTTAAGCCTTTGTCAGACCTGGAGTTGGCAAATACTTTTTCCCAGTCTGTAGGCTGTCTCCCTGCTCTCTTGATGGTTTCTTTGGCTTTGCAGAAGCTTGTCAGTTTAATGAGGTCCCACTTATCTATCTTATCTCTTATGACCTGTGGGTTTCGGGTTTTGTTCAGGAATTGGATGCCAGTTCCAATTTCTATAAGGGTGTATCCTTCATTTTCTAAGGTTCTTATGGTTTGAGGTTTTACATTTAGGTCTCTCATCCATTTAGAGTTATTTTTTGTGTGTATGGGGACAGATAGGGGTCTTGTTTGAGTCTTCTGCATGTGGTCAGCTAGTTTTCCCAGCACCATTTACTGAATAGGTTCTCCTCTCCCCAGTGGTAGGTGGTGCATGCTTTATCGAAAATGAATTGGTTGAGAAATTGAGGTTTAGCTTCTGGAATCTCAATTCTATTCCATTGGTCTATATGCCTGTTTTTGTACCAATACCAAGCTGTTTTGATTATTGTAGCTTTATAGTAAAGTTTGAAATCTGGTAATGTGATACTGCCTGCTTTTTGTTGTTGTTGTTGTTGAGGATTGTTCTGGCTATTCTTGGTCGTTTGTGTTTCCATATGAATTCCTGTATTGTTTTTTGGTAGGTCTGAGAAGAATGTTGCTGGTAATTTGATGGGTATTGCATTAAATCTGTAGATTACCTTAAGGCTGTGCTCTCTTAACACTCCTATTTTATTTGTGGTTTTAGAATAAAAAGATAAACTAAGAGTAGACTTACTGTTTTGGAAATATTAATTGCTAAAAGAGAATACTGTGCATTTTAAGAGTCAATAATTTGATAATTTTTATAAATAGATTCTTAGATATTTTATTTAAGTATATGGTCTTCATATGAGATAGAGTAAAATGTAGACCAAACCTCATTAAAAAATAAAGTTATTGGTAAATCAGCCTGTTTAATTGTTTCAAAAAACCTATCAAACTTTGTCCATGTTGACAAATATTACCTTCATTGTTTCCTAAAACGAACAATACTTCACAATTCAAAAAATGTGTTATAAACTAAGTCTTGTGTATTGAGAAATTATGTCCCTATGACTTTACCTCTTTTGGAATTTAATTTGCACTGCAGACAGAATTTTGTTAATATTTTTTGGTTTTTGAATAATAATGTTTCTGTGACATATCACGCACACTTGATAGGCAAAATTCTCTATACAAATTTTATTTTCTTAACCTTTACTAATACTCAACCTTACGTATTAGTCCCTATAGTTGCCAGGGTGTTGAATGGTGCATGGGTTCTTGTTCTTGTTCTATGTTTTGATTTTCAATAAATGCAATGATCTGACTCCATAGACCTAAGCATTCTATATGGATAGATTAGTTGAACGCCAAGTCTCACTTTTTTATTCATTTCCACTTCGAATATGATGTTTGCAAATGGGTATGTCTGAGAATATGTGTGTCTAGATAACAAATTTTTATAGATTTCTCATCATTGTAATGCCTCGGAATTTTAATGACTCAGTAGTTTCTGAATTTGAACAAACTTGTCAATAAAATTCAATTGCTTCTTCATGCTAACCTAGATATCTATATTTATGATTATGTCTATATTTTTCTATCATTGCTATTTTTATCAGTAGTTGTAAATTTCAGAGTTAAAAGTAATACTTATTTAATATAAAATAAAGTAAATGTTAAAGTTTAAATCTGTATTCAAATTCAAATTGATTTTAAATTTGTAGCTGAGGGAGCCCATTAACATTAAAAATGTGTTTTTGAAAGTCTGGAGTTAGGTATGAAGCATAATACATTTAGAAAATTGCCATATTTTATAACAATACAAAATAAAGTCAAGTATACAATTAAGCTTAGTAAATTCTGTTTTTGGAAATGAATTATATTCAAAATATTGAACATACTATGCTTATATGCTATAGATCATGTTTAAACAGGTTAGGTGACAAGTTTGACTTTTGTGTTAAGACTAGGAATTTAAGAAACTTGTATAACTTCTTTAGATCATATATTAATGAATGACATCTTGACTGCTGTTAAAAATATATGTCACTGGGCTCGGTGGCTCAGCCTGTAATCCCGCGCCTTTAGGAGGCTGAGGTGAATGGATTGCCTGAGCCCGTGGGTTTGAGACCCGCCTGGGCAGGCGCGACCTCATCTCTACAATAAATCAAAAAAAAAAAAAAAAAAAAAAATTAGCCGGGCGTGGTAGCTTGCGCCTGTAATTCTAGCTACTCGGAAGGCTGAGGCGGAAGGATCGCCGGAGCCCAGCAGGTCGAGGCTGCAGTGGCGAGGAGCGGCCACTGCACTCCAGTCTGGGCGACAGAGTGAAACTCCAACTCAAAAAAAAAATGTCTATTACATTGTATGGCCTAATTACATAAGTCATACATATATGCATACATATGTATGTGTCAGCATGTGTTAATATGTATTAACATAAATACATTAGTGTGCATGTATATATGCATGTTAATGAATACTATTTATAAAAAATGCACTGGATGGACTTATAAAGGTAAGGAAGACTTTATTAAAGGCTATTTCAATATGGGTGAGAGATTAAACTTGAGGTTTTTTTTAAACAATGGAATGAATTAATGCAAAGATACTGGAAAAAGTTAGGAGGGACTTTGGTTAAGGTGATGGGACTATCTGTATTTGTTAATTATCAGAGTTAGACTCCTACTATCCCTCCGAGACTTGGAGTTAGGGATCTTTTTTCTCTAATGGTTACATTTTAAAGGGATGGTTCCCAAGTGTAGAAAACGTTTCTGAGTTGTAAAACGGACAAGATGCTGGGAGGATATTTTTGTCACAAAGGGGCAGAGAAAGAATGTATAATCATAAGTACTCTCAATCTCCTGGCCTTAAGCAATTCTTTCCACTTTAGCCTCCTGAGTGGCAGGATTATAGGCACCAACCACCATGCTTAGCTTCACAGGAATAAGTTTTCTAAAGTAAATGCTAAGAATAGGAAACTCAGAGACCTTAGTCATGAAACGGTGCTTCTTTATATTGCACTCAGAATTCAAAATATCATACATTTAGACAAATGTTATATAACAACACAAATCTAAAATGCCAACTTATTTCATTTCTCTGTCTTTCAGCCTAATTCAGTATCATGTGCCTGGTGAATACCTGTTTACCACGTCTGTCTCCATGTAAGCTTCATCAAAAGAGGACTCTGAGCCCGGCGCGGTGGCTCAGCCTGTAATCCCGCGCCTTTGGGAGGCTGAGGTGAGTGGATTGCCTGAGCCCTCGGGTTCGAGAACCGCCTGGGCAGGCGAGACCTCATCTCTACAATAAATCAAAAAATTAGCCGGGCGTGGTAGCGCGCCTGTAATTCTGGCTACTCGGAAGGCTGAGGCGGAAGGATCGCCGGAGCCCAGCAGGTGGAGGCTGCGGTGGCCAGGAGCGGCCACTGCACTCCAGTCTGGGCGACAGAGTGAGACTCCAACTCAAAAAAAAAAAAAAGGACTCTGATGACCATGTTCACCGCCATAGCCCTAGTGCCTTGAGCATGGCAGAGAATAATTTCTCAACAAACATTCACTGGATGAATAAATGTATGAAGGAAGAGATAATGACCATGTATATCCATCATCAGTAGTAAATAAATTGCATCTGCATTTCTTGCCTGTTAGATATATTCATATTTTTCAAATTATAGTTGACCCTTGAAAAACACTAATTTGAACTATGCAGATACAATTATAGGAAGATTTTAAAAATCAAAGACCAATTGAAAATACAGTATTCACCTGATGTAGAACCTCACATAGGAAGAAACTGACTTCTCCTTCCACAAAGTGGACTCTCCATCTGAGTATAAATGGATTTGGATATACACACATATACCAAGAAACAACTGTACTTTAAAAAACAATGATATATCACTAGTGATTGAATCCGCATTTATTTATGCATTTTCTGGGGGTGGAGGTGTCAAAAAGTACTGGTATCTTTGAGTATACATATAATGTTTTAGAAAGTGCTATAATAATTTAAAAAATGAATGACTGAATTTTAGGTCTGCATGATACACATGCGTACACATATATATGAATGTCAAAAATGTATACACATTTTGAGAGGTGTATTATGTATCTATTATCAGCACCTTTTGCAATTGCAGAAGTCAAATGTGACTTGTATTCATTTTACAATTTTAATAGTTTTTTCCTTTCTTAAAATGTGTATACATTTTTGGCACCTTCTGTATGAAGCCAAATATCTTTTCTGTTTGCAGGGCCTACAATCTTCTCTGCAGCAGAACTCCAAAGTATGCTTTATCATTACCAGCTTTGTGTTACCTAGTGTATTCTGTTTTCTTCTATAGATTGATACATATGTGTATACAGAGTGAAAGGGGTATTTTTTACCCTTCGTAATTACTCTCAGGCATCCTTTTGTATACTTTTGGTAATATCAAAAGAATCAATCTGCTGCTTGCTAATGTTTCTCTCATTTTCTATATTCACTCTTATAAATAAAAGAAACAAAACAAACTAACATTAGCACACACATATACAACCTACCGCTTTTCTGAACACAACAAATCTAAACCAGCTATCAAAGTCTTTCTTATAACTTTTTTTTTTTAAGTCAAGTAATATCCTGAAATTTTATGTCCATAGCATCTCAGTGTTTTAAATGATGTTTTACTTTTTATTCAAAGTGATGTGGTGAGGATGGATACATTTCTTATATACTTTTTATTCAGAGCTCTGTGGTAAGGACAGATACATTTCTTATACCTCACAAGAGAGCTGGTCAAAGAATACCAGCTTTCATTTAGGCAGGATGAATAATTTCTGGGCATTCAATGTACAAAATGGTGACTATAGTTAATAAGGTGTTGTATGCATAAAATTTGCCAATAGAGAAAGTCTTAATTGTTCTCACCACATATGCACACACACACAAACATACACATACACATAAAGATAACTGTGTGAGTTGATAGATATGTTAATTAGATTGATTGCTTTAATCATTGCAAAATGATTTAAAAAATAGACGAGGCCAAATAAATTTTCCGTGTTTAGTGGAGTCTTCTCTCTAGCTGAACTTTGAATTGTGTTAAATTTGCAATGTATACACATAAAACATCGTGTAAATCAAGTAAATATATACAATTTTTACTTATCTATTGTAGCTCAATAAAACTGGAAATTTTTTTAAAATAGACAATAGAGAATAGTAATGTAAAAATAGAATATTCAACAACAGTCCTGGGTTAAATTAATTCATATCAAAATTCTAATAATATTTTTGTTGTTTTTTTGTGTTCTTTCGTTTCATGTGTATTGATAATCTCTCTGGGAGGATTGTTGCCATCATTTTTTAAATTTTATCCTGCCCCAAAAGAGGAAACTATGTGTATTGAACCCGAACGCTAACACAATTACATACATGTTATTTCAATGTAAACTGAAACGAACTAATTTTTGGACAATGACATCACTTTTTTAATCAAAAATAAGAATTAAATTTTTCTTATACTTGATCTGTGTAGTTGCCTGCATAGTATTTTTCGATTACAAAAAAGTTAAAGATCAATTGCCAGAAGTTATTTCTCTTATTAATGATGGCAGATAAACCATGTGTATTCATTAGAATATCTGTTTTTAATTTTTGAACTTCACAACACCTTGGATGGACTTAGAGTCTATAATACTGAGTGATCTATCACAGAAACAAAGGACTGAGTATCACATGTTCTCAATCATAAGCGGGCCTTGAACAATTATTGTAATACTATAAGGAAAGGAGTGGCAGTAGCAGGAAACTGCAGGGGTCAGGGGGTAGGGGAAGGTGAGATTGGCAGTGGTGGGAGTCTGCCAGGGGAGGGAGAGCACACCTCATCAACAAGGTACCTGCATAATGAACATTTGTATACCTAATCCTGAATTGTACCCCACATCTTTAAAATAAAAAAATTAAAAAGAATATTTGTTTCTATAATGCAATTACTTCAAAAAATTATTTCATTTGCTATTGCTTGAGAATTTCAGTCTTCATTTAAGATATTTAAAACATTTTAGAATTATGGTCACCTGGCCTTAACATGCTAGTCATGATTATTTTTTCCAAAAACACAATTATATTGTCAAAGATTTGGGACTTTGAGTTAGAATCATGTATTCAAATCTCAGTTCTCACGTATAAATGACTTAAGCAAATTAGTTAACCATTCTGTACCAGTTTTCTTATGAGTAAAATGTGAGTGGCTATAATATTTCCCAAGTTATAAAATTGTTGCAAAGAAAGAGTTAATGTATGCAAAAAATACACTTGGAGAGTGCTTGGAACAGAGTTAGCACTTATTAATTATTACCAGTTATTAGTATAGAAATTTACTTAAAACTCTTACATTTTAACACATTTCTACAGCAGACTTTCAATGTTTTAATAAAATGTATAATTATAAAAAGAATGCCATTTAAACAAAATGCCTAAGATTTCTACATTGCATATTAGAATAGTTAAAAAGTCTGTGAATTAAACAGCATAATTTTGCTGAGCATTCAGATTTAACTTATCCTAGTATTTCTCTAGGCTTCAATGAGAATGCTTTATTTCTAATCAGTCAAAATCCCAGAAAAATGCATCAAAGGCAAAGGCTTAACAATTTAGTGAAGTCACAAGAAAAAAGGCAGTATTTTCAGTTGTCACTGAATAGTGTATCTGAAGAGTTCCCACCGTGAACTTTAAAAACTCAGGTTTATTGCTTGTTGTAGTGAAAGAAATGATCAAGATTGTGATGTAAATTTTTTTTTTTTTTTTTTTTTTTTTTGAGTTGGAGTCTCACTCTGTTGCCCAGACTGGAGTGCAGTGGCTGCTCCCAGCCACCGCAGCCTCTACCTACTGGGCTCCGGCGATCCTTCCACCTCAGCCTTCCAAGTAGCCAGAATTACAGGCATGCGCTACCACGCCCGGCTGATTTTTTTATTTATTGTAGAGGTGAGATCTCGCTGCCCAGGCGGGTCTCGAACCCGCAGGCTCAGGCAATCCACTCACCTCAGCCTCTGAAAGGTGATGTAAATTTTATTCCTTATTGTGGTATAAACCATGTTACGTTTGTGGCATATTTGGAAGAAAGCGCAGTATAGTATAAAGGTATCATTTTTTAAAATTCAATCTGAAAGTTAGGTAATGAAATATTTTGAAGGTATTTGCTGAAATGAGTCTTAAACTCGAATACCTTACCATTTTGAAGTTAAAGACCTTAAAAACCTACACTTAACTCTTACTCCATCCTTTTTTCTAAACTTAACCTTCCACATTCAGACTAGGGTATCTCTTAGCAGTGGGTAGATGCAGTATTAATTTGTATTATTAATGTGAAAAGCATATTCTAAACTTTAACTGCAAGGAAAATATCAACTTGCAAACATAAGGAATAAGGCTGAGTACGACTCATTAAATTCTAAGATAGTTCCATTGGTTGGAGACTCAATTTGTTTTCTATTGGTGAATTTATGTGAAAGCAGTTGAGATAGATATAGAACTGCCCAATTATTCTATTGTTTTGAATAAGATTATGTTTCAAAATTTAACATGTTGCATTTAGAGGGCATAACACAAATTTAACTAAATTATCCCATTTCTTCTCTATCGATATACTTCATGTTCAGAAGAAAGTATCTGAGTAGAGGTGTAACTTTGTAATCTATTCTGTTTTCTTGTTTAATTTTATTTTTAAATTATGATAAAATTGGTTAAATCAATCTGAAATAAAGAATAATTTGAAATATATTTTAAAATTTACTCAGAAACACTAGAGTATTTTGAGCCACTGAAGGCTGAAAATCCTGCTGACAGTACAAATGGTGTTAGTTTTTAAAATTAATTTCATTGAAGTATCAACTACATAGACTGAAACTGACAGAAGTACAGTTTATACATACCAAAATTCACACAAAGTTCACTAAATTTATGTGGACAGTTTCACGAGATTTTTTTCAAATATATGAGTGGTGCAAAAACATCAAAATCTTAATATTTAATTAATTTTCGTTTACATTTACCAATCTCTAATGTAGTGCATCATTTCTAGTGGTTATTGGCTGTATATCTTAATTAATAAAATAAAATACTATTTAATTAATGACAATAAAATTAATAATGCATTTAATAAAATATTATTAAAATATTTTGCCCTTTTATTTATTAATGACTTGTATTGTTTTCCTCTTCATAGTCATACTTTTGTTGTTGTTGTTGTTGTTTTGATTTGGAGTCTCAGTCTGTCGCCCAGACTGGAGTGCAGTGGCACCCTCAAGGCCACCGCAGCCTCGACCTGCTGAGTTAAGGTGATCCTTCCACTTCAGCCTTCCAAGTAGCTGGAACTACAGGCGCGGGCCTCCATGCTCAGCTAAGTTTTTTCTATTTATTGTAGAAACGAGATCTCGCTGGGGTGCCCAAGCTGGTCTCAAATCCCTGGACTCAGGCAATCCTCTCATCTCAGCCTCCCAAAGTGCTGGGATTATAGGTGTGAGTCACCGCGCCCAGCTATACAGCCATACCTTTTTAAAGCCTAAAATTTGTGTCTATTCCAAGGTCACAAAAAAGTATCTTATTTTTTGTAGGTGTTTTAGAAATCGAGTTCTTATGTTATATATTCCAAGTTACCTTTCTTGTATTGTCTACAGCAAAATTTAAAGTACATTTTATTATTTTCCTGCATATATTTTTTCTCAGTAATATTTATTGAAAAAATCGTTTTTTGGCTTTGTTTTTTTTTTTTCTAACTGTGGAGCTCATTTCTTTTTTCTTTTTTTTCTTTTTTTTTTTTTTTTAGTTGGAGTCTCACTCTGTCGCCCAGACTGGAGTGCAGTGGCCGCTTCCGGCCACCGCAGCCTCGACCCGCTGGGCTCTGGTGATCCCTCCGCCTCAGCCTTCCGTATTTCTTAACTATTAGCTGTCACTAGAATTTCTTTTTGACCTGCAGTTTGGAAACTCCGGTCCCAGAGGGTAGCAGACCCTCTCCCCACTGGAAGTCCCCTGAGTAGACTGACCTGCAGTGGGCAATGAGGACCACCAGGAAAAGCTAAAGATCACGCAGGAGGCGGATATGTAGGAGAACAAACACAGGAAGTCAACAAGACCTTGGGGAATTTCAAGAACTCAATGGAGAATCTGTCTGAGAAGATAAACTGCGAGGCCACCAAGATCCTGGTGTGGCTAGGGAAGACCAGAAAAAATCACTGGTAAAAAGCTTCCGCAGTATTGTGCCATCATCGAAAACACCCGCGATCTGCTGCTGTTGGTGCCCAATCGCAGCATCTAGAAGTGGAAGGGTTGGAGAGCAAGGTCTTGCCTTGCTTCACCATCCTCTGTTTTCATCTCCAGCACATATAACATCTTAAAAAAAATAAATAAATTCCTTACATGAAAGCTCCGTTTGATATACTAAAACGGTCTTTGATTTTTGGTGTAAACTCTTACTGGTACAGTCCCCTAGAGATTGCAGTGACAATTGCTTTTGAACATAATTCAGGCAATGTTTGTCTTATTTTACTTTAGTTTGGGGCGGGTGAGCTTATGGTAAGTTTTTTTTAAGTTTTAAATTCATGGGGTACATATACAGCCTTGTTACATATGTGAAGTGTGTGTGATGGTGAGGTTTGGGCTTCTATTGAACTCCCCTCACCCCCAAAGTGTGGTCATGATATCCAATAGATAGTTTTGCAACACTTACCCTCTTCCCTTCCTCCTCTCTTTAGGAGTCCCATTGTCTATTCTCATTTTTATATCTGTGTGTACCCAGTGGTTTAGTTCTCACTTATAAATGAGAACATGCCATTCGGTTTTCTGTTTTTGTGTTAATTCACTTAGAATAATGGCCTCCAAATATATCCATGTTGCTGCAGAGAACACGATTTCGTTCTTTATGACTATGTAGTATTCCATGATGCCTATGTGCCACTTTTTTTTATCCAGTCCACCCCTGAGGGGCACCCAAGTTGGTTCTCTGCTATTGTGAATAGTGCTGAGATAAACATATGAGTGCAAGGGTGTTTTTTGGTGGAATGATTTGTGTTCATTTGTGTATACCCATTAGTGGGATTACTGGGTTGAGTAGTCATTCTATTTTTAGATGTTTGAGAAATCTCAAAACCACTTTCCATAGGGACTGAAGGTGATGTTTAAATCATTCATGGGTATTGACTTTATAACATGAGGAATCACGATTCTGCTAAATTTGGTGGCAATATGCTTATAAAAGTCCTTTTGGAAAAATAAATTAATAATTTAGTCTCAGAAGACTCATGGCAAAAAAAACTACACTAAATAAATGTGAATGTAAAAAATTACTTTATATATTTTATAATTTTATCTATGAAAAGTAAAATTTTCTGAGAAAAGTTTCAATATAGTATAAAATTTCACATTCCTTCTAATGGTTTCTCATGCTTAGACATTAAATCTGTCAATAAATAACTTGTTATTAATAACATGTAAGCATTGTTTTAGATGTGGTAAAGAAGACAAAGTTATACTGGCCTTTGTAGCTTATGTTGTAGTTGAGAAGACAGGTAATGAACATTTAAGGTAATAATGGAATGATAATTTAAAATAGTGAAGAATGTTGTGAAGTAAAACACAAGGTAAATTAATGAAGTAGTAAATAAAATATGATGTAAATGAACCAAGATATTTGATAAAAAATGATGATGGCTAGCATGATAGCTATCATGGTCATAAAGGCCTTTTGAAGGGGATAACATATAAACTCAACCCAAAATGTCAATGAAGAGAGAGAAAGGTGGTTTCCACCAAAAGTATAATAAAAGACCTAGACATGGAAAGCTGTAAAATATTTTTCAGAGTGAATATAGTCTTGGAGGATTAAGACAACAGTCATTGCTAGGATTTTGGCCTGAGCAACTCTACAAATAAAGGTGTCTATAAAAATGTATAAATTTCTTAGTGCCTAGATTACTTGGCAAATAATTTTTTAAAATGAATTATAGGTTGCATAATAACAGAATAGAAATCTTACATGTGAATTTTAAGCTTCTAGAAGTTATTTTGGGGAAAATATTATGTATAGAAAGGAAAGTAAGAGAATACAGGGATAAAGAATAAAATTATAACATTTTGTCAAATTATACATTTTGGGGCAATGCTTATCTCTGAGTAGTCTAAGAACAGGACTTACCTTTCTTAGAACTATATTCTTGCTTTTTTTCCAACTCAGTAGTGTCCCTGTGTGCACCTTCAACTGACACCATTTATATACTGCAAGGCATGTTTTGAGGAGCAATTCAGGTGACGTTTTTCTAGTCTGTAAAGAGAAAAACTCTGAATTGTCACCAAGTATTTGGTGATAAAAATAATTTTGACAATACTATTTTTAAAACAAAATTATGCAAATATTTAATATTTGAAGATATTTGTTTTGTAGTGGGATAATTCATATAGGGAAAGTGAAAGCCGCTTTGTGTTTATAATGATCTATTCATGCATTTATTCATAGTATATTATATTACATGTATAGGTATATTATAGATAACCACTAATAACTGTACACATATTCAGTTACATGCTAATTAGCAGTTGATGCCACTTTGACATCGATATTTTATTCATAGAAATAGTAGATTCATTCTTCTGCTAATAGTTGAACTTGACCTGAGGAATTAAATATGAAACTGAGAGATCAACTTCACATAAGCAATGTGTCATTTTTTTCTTTCCTTTACCAATTTTGAAATGATTACATTTAAGTCCAAAAACATATGTGGTATTCAAGCAATTTTGCATTCTCTGGTCATTTTTACTTACTATTTCAGTCTTTTTTTTTTTTTCCTTGAAATCTTGCTTAGGTCAGGTAGAAATTTGTTTGCAGTTCATCATGCTATCTGGGTAACTTAATAAAAGAAAACTAAGTTTTCAGATGAAGACTTTGTTTGCATCTTGAATGTATTCTTGGTATTCCTGAACCATGCTGTACACATTAGAATCCTGAAATATTACAAAGACATTTTAAAAAACAGGTACTACTTGATAATTTATTAACTCACCTTTATGTTCTTGAAAGTATGAGACTGTAAATAGTTTTACATGAAATCTTTTACGAGTTTTCAATAGTCAAGTGGTGGCTCACACGCTTTGGGAGGCTGAGGTAAGAGAATTACTTGACATCAGGAGTTCAAGACCAGCCTGGACAGCAAAAAGAGCCCCTGTCGCTACAAAAATAAAAATAAAAAATAAAAATAAATAGCCACATGATTCAGATGAACATTGATATAAAATTGTAATCTGAATGAACATAATTAAATCAGATACCTTTGATTACTCATGTATTTTATCATGCACATAATAGTGTGTCAAAACTCAAGCATACCAGTGATAAATTTTAAAAAAGTTTACTACTGTGGCCTAGGTGGGAAGGATGCCAATAACAAACTAATTAGCTATAGCAGGCAATCTTGGAATGATAAGTGCTATGGCAAAAATAATACGGAGTAATGGTCTAAATGTTGGTGTCTCCTCCCAAATCCATATGTTGAAATACTAACCCCAAGGTGATGGTATTAGGAGATGGAGCCTTTGGCAGGTGATTAGGTCATTAGTGAAGAGCCCTCACAAGTGAAATTTGTGCAACATTCTGGAGAAAGAATATCCTAGGCATTGGAAAAAGCAAGGAGAAAGGCCATGAGAAAAAAAAAATGAACATTTTCTGCCTCAGACACAGAGGGAAGGCCTGTGTGGCTGCAGCACAAGAAGTAAGGAGAAAGGGAAAAGTGTCAAGGTTTTATATGTCATGGTAATCTTTTGCACTTTATTCAGGTTTTATAGAAAATCCATTGTTGTGTTTGAAACAATGAAGCTATATAATGCATTTTACATTTTATACATGTTACATTATACATAGCACATATTTAGAGGGAGGACTTTAGGAGAGCAAGAGTGAAACCAACACAAATGGTTGAGAAATGATGATAGTAATTCAGATAACACTTAAGAAAAGAGAAATATAATATTAAAAAAAGAAATTTAAGGAACTTAATGGTAAGAATTATAATAGGGTGCCCAAACCATATAATAACTATGAACAAGGTTTCTCCCTCTCTCTCTCTGTCTTTCTCTCTTTCTTCCTCCGTCCCTCTCTCCCTCATATCCTGATGTTTTCTTATTAATACATATTTCCTTCATTAATTTTCCTTGAACATTTTCCTTCATTAATATTCCTTGTCTTTCCTTTAAAAAGTTCTTGCCCTCACTAGGACTATCTCATGTGTTCGTGATCACAGAGTGTTATAAAATTTAATTGACCTTTTAATTGACCTTATAAGGTCTAACTGACCTTATACATTCTAATTCAGTCTCTGAGTATTGTAGGTCATCACTGAGACCGACCAGGTAATTGCGTGGTAATGATTCAGACACTCACCCCTGATCTAAAGGGCTCTAAAAGGGAAAAATATCATAGCTTGAATTTTCAAAACTAAGACACACACTACAGTTGGAGTAATCCAGTCCTTCTATACAAGAAGGTCCAGCTATGTTAGCAAATATTTCTAATACACATTTTGTAGAGGCAAATGATTGCCCAAGTTGCTGATGAGGCATTGCTAAACATAGCTCTAACTTTGAAAATGTAGGTTTTATTAGGTTTATATTGCTACCGTAACAAATTATCACTAATTTATTTTATTAAAACAACACCCTCTTATCTTATTGATCTATAAGTCAGAAGTCCAGGCACAATAAGGCTGCTTCTCTGCTTTTAGTTTAAGAAACACAAATTCAAGGTGTGGATAGGGCTGAGTGACTTTCTGGGATTCCGGGAATAAATTTACTTTCAAGCTTCTTCAGGTTGTTGGCAGAATCAGTTTGACGCCATAAAAACAAGAGTGTCTAAAGTTTTAGTTATGCAAGATGACTAAATTCTAGAGATCTACTGCACAACACATGTAATAAATTTTTTTTAAGAGGGTATATATCATTTTAAATATTGTTACAACAATTTTAAAAAGTCTTCCTTTGCCAGGCTCGGTGGCTCAGCCTGTAATCCCGCGCCTTGGGAGGCTGAGGTGAGTGGATTGCCTGAGCCGCGGGTTCGAGATCTGCCTGGGCAGCAAGACCTCATCTCTACAATAAATCAAAAATCAGCCTGGCGTGGTAGTGCATGCCTGTAATTCCGGCTACTTGGAAGGCTGAGGCAGAAGGATCGCCGGAGCCCAGCAGGTCGAGGCTGCTGTGGCCGGGAGCGGCCACTGCACTCCAGTCTGGGCGAAAGAGACTCCAACTCAAAAAATAAATAAATAAATAAATAAAAAGTCTTCCTTCCTTTCTTTCTTCTTTCCTTCCTTCCATTTCCTTTTCCAGTGTAAAATTTCATGAAAAAAAATTAGATTACATAACTGATTAATATACATTTTGAATAAATTTGGGTCAAGTTCCTACTTGTAATAGAATATTTTTCAAAAATTGAAAAATAAATGCTCAGACTGGAGAGCCATGGCACACTCCCGGCCACCGCAGCCTCCACCTGCTGGGCTCTGGCGATCCTTTCGCCTCAGCCTTCCTAGTAGCTGGAACTACAGGCACATGCTACCACGCCCGGCTAAGATACACATATTTTAAAACATTTGTGTATGTAAGTTTTCCCAACATGTTAAGTATCACCAAATACAACCAAATTTAGAGTACACTATTACAGCTGAAAGTAGAAAGCTGTGAAAAATTCAATAATGTATATAAAACCCATTCTGCGTTTATCAAATACTGCAACCAGGAGGCATTAATTCTGAAGTCACTCCAGACCTTTGGAAAAAAGCGATCAAGGCATGCCATTGAGACAAAGCCATCTTTGTAAAGTTAACAATTGTTGTTCTATCTGTTAATTTAATTTCTAAAATTCGGTAGACTCACATCTTCCAAATACACATTTTCTGCATGATATTAAGCTTTATTTAAGGTAATGTATTTACCTTAGATGTGTTTATTAGTTGATATTTTTAAATGTTATTGAAAAAAATCCGTGGTATTAGTTTAATGAAAATTGTTATTGATTTTAAAAATTCGATTAGTCATGTCATATATATTTGAGTGACTTGTCTTAATTTGTTTTGTACTATCTGCTCTTTATTTTATCATAAAATTTTGTGAGAATAAGAAATTTTCTAGAAACAAAAATACTATGAGAAAATATAAATTTGGTATATATTTTTACATAGATGAAGGAGGAGGAGGAGGGAAAGGAGGAAGAGAAGAATGAGAAGGAGAAGAAGAAACAAAAAGAGGAAGGATGAATAGTAGAATAAAACATAGCCATACCAGATGACCTTCTATGTGTGAAAGGACTCCTTTCCTAGTTCACACCATAATTGTAATGATTTTTTTGAGAAAAAAATGATAGAATTATAGAAATGCATATGAAAAATAGAGTGTAAAAGAGTGAGCTAGGAAGATAACTCTATAAACATACATATGATTATCAGGAAAAATACCAGATAATGTATTGTTTCACTCTTTTGAAAGATATTTGTTTCTCAGAGATGAAAACAAATTTTGTAGTTTTATGTAAAGGAAATAAAGACTTTAATAACAACTTTGACAATAATTTAAAAATAAGAATAAATACCACTCACCAGGATGAATCTTGGCTGTCACAACATCAGCCCTGGTTTTAGTGCAGATAATGCAGACATAAGCGTGTGTAGAAGCTGTGAGCTATAGAGGGATCTAACAAAGTATATTAGATGAAGCTTACATTCCAAAACAATTACTATACATTTAGGGGCATAAGCTACATTTATGTATAGTACCAAAAAATTAAATGCTACAAGTAATTGTGATTTAAAAATAAAATGTGTTTCATTTTATGAGGAGAGTATAAATTAAAAATGTTAGAAAGGAGAACAAAATTGGTGAAGATTAAATATTTTCATTAACATAAAAACTTCACAAATAACCAAATATAATGTTAATTATATATACAGTATGGACTGTACTTAAATATTTATACTACACTTGGGATAAAATAATCTTCGAAAATATAATTAACTGGTTCTTTGGTATTTGTTCATACAGATTTAACCCCAAAGTTTATTGTCATGTTATAGATAATCAATTGTTATTAATAATTCTACCATACACATCTTTGCACACATATTCTTTTCTATCTACAACTTTATAACTTTGTTTAAAACATCTATTATCTTATATTAATATTAACTAGAATGAATTTCATTTTATTTATTTATTTTTTGAGTTGGAATCTCACTCTGTCACCTATACTGGAGTGCAGTGGCCGCTCCCAGCCACTGCAGCCCCGACCTGCTAGGTTCCGGCGATCCTTCCACCTCAGCCTTCCAAGTAGCTGGAACTACAGGTGCGTGCTACCACATCCGGCTAATTTTTTTTACTTATTGTAGAGATGAAGTCTCACCAAGTTGTTCAGGCGGGTCTCAAACCTGCGAGCTCAGGCAATCCACTCACCTCAGCCTCCCAAAGCTCAGGATTACAGGCTGAGCCACCGAGCCCAGCTTATAATGAATTTTATTAAGAGGTCATAGCTATTAATATATTAGATGATATTAGAACGTATATTATTAAGTTAATATTATTAACTGATTTATACTGTATAATCTTTTTTAAAATGCCATAACTGAAATAATATGCTCTTTATAGAATCAGAAACCTTCAGAGAGCACAAGATACTATTTACTTGATTTTGGTCATTGTCTATAATTACTAAAATAATGCCTAAACCCTACCTATTTCTAAAGAAAGATATAAATATAAAAGACCCTTGTTTGAGATTTAATTAGGAGAAATCAGATATGAAACTCTCAGAAAATCTATAAATATTAGATGATTACAATTCTAGCACATTTCTTACATGCTGCTAAGTATTTTTATTTGTCCAATCCTCCCTGGCATCAGATTCTGTAAAAGGTAGCAGTTCACTATATATGTCAGAATCCTCATCCTTATCAAACTGGTCAGTGGACATTGAAGCCTGGACTTTATTACTGTGCCAGGATTAGTGTTATCTTATTTCCATCTCTGATCTGCCATACCTAACGTGTTGACTGGCAGAGTGGTTGCTCAAATAAGTTTACTAAACATGTTTATTTATTTATTTATTTTAAATGAAGTGTCCTTTGTATTTTTTAACAAATAAATTCTCAGATTAGAACTTCCCCATCCTTCTCACTCTTAATCATTCAGGTCATTATTCTTTCTGGGATTATTAAAGTTTGCCCCTTAATTGGTCTTCATGACTTTTTTTTATATACCTTCTCCCTAGTCCAATTTTTACACATCCAGAATTGTTTTACTAACTCTGACCACATAATTCCAGTGCTTAAAACCCTTTAGGGAATCTTCACTGTCCTTTGGATAAAGCTTAAACTCCTGAGATAAGAGTCAAGAAGATGGTGACTGAGCCAGTCAGATTATGCAAGTCCCAGTGTGAGTGAGGGTATGGAAAATTTTGTGTACCTGTCAGTGAGTGAGTGAGTGTGTGAGTGACTGAGCGAGAGGGCAAGCATCCAGGACTTGCAAGCATCCAGGACTCTCCATCAGGAGCATCCATCAGGAGCAAGCATCCAGGACTCTCCTGATGCAGCAACTGGTGCTGCAGCTGCTTTGCCTTGGACCACAGCAATTCCCTGAATGCAGAATTCAAGCATCTTTTTTTTTTTAAATAAATAAAACCCTTCCTGGGAAGAAGATGCTGGGAGAGACTCACTTAAGTGGGAGCTCTGCACAAGTGACCAGGGCCCTCCTGGTGAAGCAGTTGGTGCTGTAAATAGCTGCTCTGCTTGGTCCCTAGTGTTTCCCAGGTTGCAGAAGATGAGTGCCATTTTTTTTAAACTGTCAAAAGTTTTCCTACAAAGAAGCAGCAGAAAGAGACTGCCAGCTGCAGGCTTTGCCTTGTAGTGGCCGAATGTTCAATCCGAGAGACCACCAAGAGCCAATTCCGATGAAAGTTCAAGAGGGTCTTTATTTGCAAGCTCGAGCCTGGACCTCTGTCAACAACCGATGCAGCGGAGTACACCCAGAGGCCCCGACTTCTTTAAGCAGACACCTTTTATCATGGTTGCACAAAGGGAGGAGTTTGGGGGGACTTTTCAGTCTTGTTACCATTTAATTGGGTAGTAACCTCTGGTGGTCAGCTCAATCCTGGAGGATTGGCTAACTTGACTCGGGCTGACCTTGGCCCACTAACTGGGGAAGTTGTAGAGACATCTGGAAACTTTAGGTGATTTCCCCCTGGCACCTGATTGGTTGTTGCTAAGGGGAAAGTGGGTCAAGGGAAGGGGTTGAAGCTTGAACTGGAACTTTGCAGTTTTTTCCATAATTGAAACTTTAAACAGCTACATGTTATGTTTTAAAGCAGAAAACTAGAATGGCTGTGCTATTGTCCACAAGCCGATTACATATTTATTGGGTTATAGTATGTTTTTAACCTAAGTCTATGGTATACTCTGTTATGGCCCTCTCATTCCCCTCTTCTCATGAGGGTAGAGTGAATCTAATCTTGGATTCCTTTAACATGCTGAGTTGTTCAGGGGCACCTGTTGGTATTGTTGTCTGAGGACCATAAGTTGCACAGTGTTTATTCTAGTTTTTATAAAAGTTATTAGCTTGTTTAGAATACATGGACCGAAGGTCAACAACAGCAAAAGTATGATCATGGGGCCTATTAAAGCAGACAATAGTGTGGTTAACCAAAGTGAGTAGTTAAACCAACTTTTAAACCATCCCTGCCTCTGGTCCCGCTCTAATTTGAGCTTAGTCAAACCTTCTCGTACCTTAGCCATAGATTCCTTTACTAGCCTGAATGGTCAGTGTAGAAACAACATTCTTCTCCCAGAGTGGCACAGAGGCCACCTTGTTGGAGGAACAGTAGGTCTAGGCCTCTACGGTTTTGTAAAACTACTTCAGACAGTGAGGTTAGGGAGACCTGTAAGTGTGAAATAGAAGTTTCTATTTTTTTTATGTCAGACTCTATTGCAGCCCGAAGGCTACTGTAATGATGGGACTAGGAAGGTAGGGAGTGGCTAGGGAGGTAATACCCATTCCTGCCCTGGCAAGGACTAGTCCTAGCAACATTGACAGGGTTATTGCAGAGACCAGTTCCCTCTTAGCCCGGGGGTGTTTTCCTTGTGTCAGTAACCGGAATACGTTCTCATCAGTGTGGTACAGTATTTTGGGAAGTAACTGCACCAAGATGCAAAAGCCATCTTGAGACTGGTTGAGTACCTGCCCATGAAAACACGGAGTTAAGCCAGTGGAACATATCCACCATCCGTTCTCAGGGGGCAGGTGGAAGTTACTGGAGACTAGTGGGAAAGTTTGGGCATACAAGGACCAGACCTTCGGAGATGGGCGGCCCACGCAGGTTCCATTCCCGGTGACTGACTGTAGGGTCAGGTCTACAGTGTTTGGGGCCCACCGACAAGCATTGGAATCTGGGTTGTGGTGTAGTTTCCTACAATTGCAATGCCCTCATAACAGGGTGGCCGGGGATTATAACATAGCCAGCAGGACTGAGTTGTCTCGGGTTTGGTGGCATTAAGGAAGGAAAAAGTCTGTTGGAGTAGCTCTCATAAGGGGCTAGGGGAGCTCGTGGGTGGCACAAGTTTCTTTGGGGACATGGATGGTATGGGCGGGGGAACTGAGCTGGGTTCCCACAGCGCTAGTCTTTCTCTGTATAGGTTTATGGGTTACCCGCAGGGGTGCTAGTATCTGGTTGGGTTCTACCGGCCGGTCAATTAGATCATGAATAACCAGATCATGAAGAGACTCCCATAGTCCTTCCAGCGAATTCTAGGTTCATCATATAGCCTAATCCCCCATATTTTCCCTAAGGTCCAGTCTTTAGTTTGTTGCCCAGCTTGGGTGAATTTTATTACGACGGGGTCGCAAAAAGTGGGTGCCGGACAGGACCCTTGGTGACAGCTTAAAGGATCCTGCTGCAACGTGATTAAATCATTATTTTTGGCCAGGGTCCAGTGTATATTGCCCGTAGAAACACATTTCCAGGATGGGCAATAAAACTGGGTGGGGTCGTGGCATTTTTGATCATCTATGTCTATTAATAATTCTGTCTTTAAGTTAGGTATTACCAGTGGTGGCACTCCAAACATGATTTCAAAAGGAGTAAACCCTAGCTTATAGGGTGAGTTGTGCACCCTATACAGCACAAAGGGAAGGAGAGCCACCCAGTCCCCGCCAGTCTCCTGGACTAATTTAGTCAAGGTCTCTTTTAGAGACCTGTTTATCCTTTTTACCTGTCCTGAGCTCTGGGGCCTGTATGCACAATGTAATTTTCAATCCGCCCCCAGTGCCTGAGCTACCCCCTGTATTACCTTAGAGATGAAGTTGGGGCCGTTGTCCGACCCGATTTGGACCGGGAAACTGTACCTGGGCATCAGATTTTCTAGGAGCTTCTTGGCTATCACCTGTGCAGTTTTATTTTTGGTGGGGAATGTCTCAGTTCACCTTGAGTCTATAAACACTAGTAAGTACTTGTATCCATACTTTCCTGGTTTTACCTCAGTGAAGTTCACTTTCCAGTATGCTCCTGGCCGGTTTCCCCAAAGTCTGGTCCCCAGGTTTTGTTTGGGATTGGTTGCATTGACAACCTGACAATTCTGACATTGGTTTACAATTTGTCTGATCATTTGTTGACCGTTGGCCATAACCATGTTTGCATGGCGTATTAATTCTTCCATTTTTCTGGTTCCCATGTGGGTACTTCTGTGCATTTGTTTTGTTTTGTTTTTCTTTTTTGAGTTGGAGTCTTACTCTGTTGCCAAGACTGGAGTGCAGTGACTGCTCCCGGCTACCACAGCCTTGACCTGCTGGGCTCCGGCGATCCTTCCGCCTCAGCCTTCTGAGTAGCCGGAATTACAGGCATGTGCTACCATGCCCGGCTGATTTTTTTAAATTTTATTGTAGAGATGAGGTCTCACCTGCCCAGGAGGGTCTCAAACCCGTGGGCTCAGGCAATCCACTCACGTCAGCCTCCCAAAGGCACAGGATTACAGGCTGAGCCACTGAGCCCAACTCTTCTGTGCATTTTTATAAGCAGTTGTCGACCCAGCTGTTTTGGAAGGATGACATCCCATTTGCTGGTGGTCGTATCCCAGTGTTGGATCCACCACCAGCCGTTTGAGAACATAACTCCAGGCTGCCCATTTATCCATTTTAAATCCTCCTCTGTATAATTCGGGCTTTCTGGCAGATCCGGGGGCCCAGGGTCTGGCAGTGTGGTCCACAGAAAGGGCCACCTTTTTGGCCTCAGCATCTGCCAGACGGTTTCCCCGTGCCACTGGAGTGTCCTCCTTCTGGTGTCCTGGCCAATGTATTATGGCCAGTGTTTGGGGTAGCCAGAGTGCCTGTAACAACTCAGGGATCTCAGTTTTATTTCTGATAGCCTTTCCTCCTGCAGTTAAGAGCCCCATCTCCTTATAGATGGCTCCATGAATGTGTGCAGTTGCAAAAGCATAACTGCTGTCAGTATAAACATTTATTCTCTGCCCTTTTCCCATGACTAGGGCCTTAGTGAGGGCAATGAGCTCAGCTCGCTGAGCCAAGGTTCTGGCCGCAAGTGGCGCTGCCCATAAGGTCTCAGTCTCTGTAGTCACCGCTGCCCCAGCATACCTGGTTCTGCCCTGCACGAAGTTGCTGCTGTCTGTGTACCAAGTTCCTTCGGTGTTGGTTAGGGGCCAGTCCTGGAGGTCTTCCCGTATTCCGTGGGCCTGCGCCAGGATGTCCTGACAGTCGTGCAGGGGGCCTTCCCCATTCGGGTCGGGTAGCAGGGTGGCTGGATTCAGAGTAGCCGGAGCCTGAAACAAGATTCTGGTTGGGTTTAAAAGGAGACTTTGATAATGAGTTAGCCAGGCATTACTTATCCATCTGTCGGGTGGTTGTTTTAGAACCCTTTCCACGGCATGAGGGGCAGTGACATGTAGTTTTTTACCCATGGCAATTTTGTCAGCATCCTTGACCATAGTGGCAACTGCCATGATGATCCGTAGGCATGGGGGCCACCCGGCAGCCACGGAGTCTAACTTTTTTGACGGGTATGCCACTGGCCTTTTCCATGGCCCTATTTGCTGCAACAGCACTCCTTTGGCTATTCCCTTAGACTCATCAACAAACAAGAAAAAGGGTTTAGTCAGATCTGGCAGTCCCAAAGCTGGGGCTGACACTGGGGCTTGTTTAAGAGTTTCGAAAGATCTGTTCATGTCCTCCGTCCATGTGAGGTCAGACTTATTTTTGGTGGCCTCATACAGTGGCCGGGCGAGCTCAGCAAACCCAGGAATCCATAGGCGGCAGAAGCCAGCCGATCCTAAGAACTCACGTACCTGTCGTACATTCTGTGGTTGTGGAATTCTCAGTACCGTCTCCTTCCGGGTGTCTGATAGACATCTCTGCCTGTCTTTCAGTTTGTAGCCCAGGTAACTGCTGTCAGTTTTGCAGATTTGAGCCTTTTTGGCCGAGGCTCGATAGCCCAGAGCACCTAGTGTTTGCAGCAAATCTCTGGTGCCTTGCAAGCACATGTCCCAATTTTCTGCGGCTAGTAGAATATCGTCCACGTACTGCAACAGAATTAGGGTGGTGTGTGTCTTATGGAACTCACCCAGGTTTTCATGTAAGCCTTCATTGAAGATGGCGGGAGAGTTTTTGAATGCTTGGGGAAGCCAGGTTCAGGTGAGTTGCCCACTGATCCCTCTTTCTGGTTCCAGCCACTCAAACGCGAAGATGTACTGACTCCGTGGGGCCAACGGTAAGATGAAAATGTTTTAAATCTAATACTGTGTACCAGACCTTGCCTGGGGCCAGGGCAGTGAGGAGGGTATAGGGGTTAGGGACCGTGGGGTGTATGTCCATCACCCGGCAGTTTACTTCCCGTAAGTCCTGAACAGGCCGGTAGTCGGTTGAATTGGGCTGTCGCACTGGCAGCAAGGGTGTGTTCCAGGCAGACTGACAAGGCTGCAATATTTCCTCATCCAGCAGCTGCCGTATGTGGGGGGTTATCCCATTTCGTGCCACCACAGGGATTGGATATTGCCGGACCTGGACTGGGTCTGCTCCGGGCTTCAATTCCACAAACACTGCTGGCCTGTGTTTAGCCAACACTATTTCTCCAGTTTTTGCCCAGGCTAGGGGAACTTCCCGAAGCCAGTTCTGAATGTTCAATTTCATCTCCAGGTCAGGGGCCTGACACAGCCTGTATTAATCTTCTAATTTTAAAGTTAGAATCTGCAGGGGGTGCCCAACTGAATCTGTTACTGTCACCCCATCTGGTCGAAAGCTGAGATTTGCTTTCACTTTGGTTAACAGATCTCTCCCAAATAAAGGGTACGGGCAATTGGAAAGAACTAAGAACTCATGGGCGACCATACCAGTGCTTAAATTTACTGTTCTCTTAGTGGTCCAGTGTGCCGGTCTTATCTCGTTAGTTCCTTGAACCCTTGTGTTTTTAATAATACAGATTGCTCTGCTCCTGAATCCACATGAAAAGTCCTGGGTTTTCCCCCGACCTCCAAGGTTACCTGGGTCTCAGGGGGGGACTCTGAGCCCTGACCTCCCTATTTAGTTATAAGTACAGTCACTTTGTCCTCAGGATGGGGAGGGCGCTTAGGGCAGTCCTTTATGTAGTGCCCTACCTCCTTGCAGTAGAAGCACTGATTTTTCCCTAACTTGGGGCGGTCCAGCTGAGGGTTCCCTGGTTTGTTGCCTGACTCAGAAGCCAATTTTTTTAGCCGCTTCTGTTTTTCCTTGGGGTCGTGGGTAGTGGCGGCTAATAGAATTTTGGCTAATCCTTTGGTCTACTGCTCGCTGCGCCTATCCTGGCGTTCTTCCGGACTGGCTCTATTGTTAAAGGCTTTCTCAGCCACCCCCAGCAGATCCTGTAAACTTTTCTCTCCTAATCTTTCTACTTTCTGCAGCTTCCTTTTGATATCTGGTGCTGCCTGATTAACGAACGCCATGATTACAGCCGCTTTGGTTTCTGGTGCCTCTGGATCCATTGGGGTGTATTGACGGAAGGCTTCCGTAATACACTCCAAAAATGCGGCTGGGCTCTCGTTCCTGTCCTGCCTTATGTCATATACCTTAGCCGAAGTAGTGGGCTTACGAGCAGCTGCCCGGAGACCTGCCATCAGAGCCTGGAGGTAGACCCGGAGTTTCTCCTTACCCTCTGCCGTGTTAAAATCCCATCCAGGTCGGGAAAGGGGAAAGACTGCATTTATAAGATCAGGGTTGGTGGTGGGCTGTCCATCAACTCCCAGAACCAGCTTTTGGGCCTCCGTCTGGATTTTTTTTTCTCTTACATTGGTGAATGATACCTGTAGAAGCATCTGGCAATCATCCCAGGTAGGCTGGTGGGTAAAGAGAATGCTTTCCAGCAAGTTAATCAGCCTTCTAGGATTCTCAGAGAAAGTAGCAGTTTGCATTTTCCAATTGTATAGATCACTAGTGGAAAATGTCCAATAATGCATGAGTTGGTTCCCGGTCTCATCTCGGGGCCCAGCCACTCTCAGTGGCAAGATCACCGTGGAGCCGGCCGGGCCCACTCCAGGACCAGCCACCCTGGCGACTCTCCCTCAAGTCCCCGTGGCTGGTCCATTCATTTCTCTTTCCTGCCTCCCCTCTCTGGCCACTTCTGGCTCCACCTCCACAGCAGTGGTGGTGGCGGCAGCAGTGGTTTGGGGTTGCAGGCTGGTGGGGCTGAAGGTCTAGGGGGAGCTGACTGGTATGGGGGGAAATTATCTCTTCCAAGTTAGAATCAGGGAGAATGGTATAATAGGAGTTCTTTGGGGACTTATGGAAGGGATTCTGCTTCTCCTGGGGCTGTGACGACACGATCTCCAGAGGCTCTGAAGGTTCCGCCCCCTTCTCCTGCAAAGTGAGCACTCTCAATGCCTTTAATGGGGTAGGAAGGTAGGTTTCACCCAAAGGGGAGGGGATTCCACTATATCTTGCCAGACCAGTATATAAGGCAGTTGGTCTGGGTGTCCCTGGGAGCCTCTTTGGAGGATGACACTCTTGACCTGCAAGAGAACACTTGTTAGAAAGGTCCCTTCTCGTGGCCAGCCTACATTGATGGCGAGCCACTCAGTGGTGCACAAATCCTGGAATTTCTTTTTGTGAATTTCGACACTCAAATTGTGCGCCCTTTCCTTTAGTTCTGAAAAGTGATCAGTCATGAGAGTTAACGGCAGTGTCTGTGGCTGTCCCATCTCATTCGTCAGTACTGTCGTTACAACAAACACAACCAACAAGACGAAAGGGAAAACGACAAGAGACAAACAGTAGGGGCCGCGAAAACAAATCTGAAAGTACTATAGGGGAGAGACAGACCGTCGACGAGTCTGACCTTCCCCACAGATGAAGACCTCGTCTTCCGGATGGGGTCGTGGGACGTCTCTCATGAGCCTCGGCCAGCGGTTTTCCAGTGCATCCGCCTAGCCTGATGCCAACCTCAGAACAAAGTGTGGAGCTCCACCTGAGATATAGGACACAGATGTGCTAACCTGGGAGCGACTTACCGAATGCCAGCCTGAGAACCCTCCGGACCGGGGCTTTGGGGGTCTCTGGGATCCTGGGAGAGCCCCCAAATGTAGTGGCCAAATGTTCAATCTGAGAAACCACCAAGAGCCAATTCTGATGAAAGTTCAAGAGGGTCTTTATTTGCAAGCTCGAGCCTAGACCTCTGTCGACAACCGACGCAGTGGAGTACACCCAGAGGCCCCGACTTCTTTAAGCAGACACCTTTTATCATGGTTACACAAAGGGAGGAGGAGTTTGGGGGGACTTTTCAGTCTTGTTACCATTTAATTGGCTAGTAACCTCTGGTGGTCAGCTCAATCCTGGAGGATTGGCTAACTTGACTCGGGTTGACCTTGGCCCACTAGCTGGGGAAGTTTCAGACACATCTGGAAACTTTAGGTGATTTTCCCCTGGCACCTGATTGGTTGTTGCTAAGGGGAAAGTGGTCAAGGGAAGGGGTTGAAGCTTGAACTGGAGCTTTGCAGTTTTTTCCATAACTGAAACTTTAAACAGCTACAGGTTATGTTTTAAAGCAGAAAACTAAAATGTCTGTGCTATTGTCCATAAGCCGATTACATATTTATTGGGTTATAGTATGTTTTTAACCTAAGTCTATAGTATACCCTGTTATGGCCCTCTCAGCCTCATCACTTCAGTGCCTGGTTGAACTTTGGTAGTGCGGGCTGCTAAGGGAACCCAGAGGCAGAGTTCCCCTGAGAAGACAAAAGGGGCACCCTGCCACCATCTTGAAAATGGGACAGGAAAGTGCTCTGCCTTGCTCACCATGGAGCAACAGACCGATCTCTGTGACTGGAAGATCAACTACTCAGGGGTTAGCCGTGACCCAGAGGGAATATCCTGAAAGCACAAATTTCAGAGGGACAGAACAGTGCTGAATCTCAGGTGCCCCACCCCCTACCATGATCAACCACAGGACAAAGGGTGTGGCCAGAAAAGGATGAGGAAGACCTCCAAAGGGATCAGTGGTGAGTCTAAAGCTGACCAAACCCCCCTCCTTCTAGCAATCCTCTGAGTGTCAGATCCACACAACTGAGGCATGATTGAGAGGGACAAACCCTGGCAGAACCTGGATGTTAGCCTCAATAGAACTCCATTCCAGGATAGGCCTGGCTGGGGCACAGACTGCAAGTACATACCTGGAGAAGAGATAATCCTACACCTCCTCACTGGAGGGGATCTCTCTGACCACAGGAGATTGGATGGGAGGACTGAAGCCACACCCACCCTCACTGCCACTCCTCCTTCCCTGCTCCAGACACTGGAGATAGAGTGAAAGAGGTAGAAACTCTGAAGGAGATAGCAAAGAAGCAAAGAGGAACAATTATAGAACCTGCCACAGTAGGGAAGAGTGTTCTTTTCCTTTTTTTAATTTTTAAAAATGTTTGCCTTTTTGTTAGTTTTTCTATTTATTAAAATATTTTTCCTTTCTGCATGAATGTGTATGAGAGGGTTTAATCTGCATCCCCTCCCTTTTTCTTTTTCTTTCTTCTTTTGTTTTTGCTTTCTGTTTATGTGTGTATGTGAATGACTGAGTGTTGATCTTTCAGTTTGTTTTTTGTTTCATGTCTTCTTTGTTAGTTTGTTTTTGCTCTTTTCTGTTTTTTTTTAGTTTTTGGTGACTGTGAATATATGTGTGAGAGCTCAGTCTGAATTCCTATTTGTTTTTTTCCGTTCTCTCTCATCTTCTTCTCCATTCATTTTGTGCAAGGCGTGTGTGTGTGTGTGTGTGTTTTAGTTTTCCCTGTTGTTGTTGCTTTTTGTTTTGTTTCATCTTGTTGCTATCTCAGTTTGTTTTGGTGTGTGTGTGTTCAATTTTTTTTTGCTTTGATTTCTGCTTTCATTGTTCTGTGTTTTTTCATTTATTTTATTTATTTATTTTGGCCATCTTATTTCATTCTATTTTTCTCTGTTCTCCTCATTGCTACTACTCTATCTTGGACACAGGGAGTATACACAGATACCCATTGGATAATCATAAAGAGTGGTGGTGGGGAGTAGTTCTCAGGGAAGTCATACCACAGTCAGTGATCATTGTGATTTGCAAGTCCTATCTTAATCCCAGTTCCCCAGTCTCTACTTATTCAACTTTCAAGACAAGAGACAGCAAAGCTTCCCACCCACAATCCTTTTTCAAAATAGAACAAATCCAGAGCCCAGGTCAGAGAAGAATAGAGGACTGAATAAACAATAGAAGTGAAAGCCTATCCCACAGTCACTTAATAACAGAGAAAAGCAAGAAATCTACCAAAAATGAGGCAAGCCAGAAGAAGACCACAGATAATTTCAAGTGTAACAAAGAGAAAATTCCTGAAAAATCAGACCTCAGCTCCCAAACAATGGAATTCACGAATGACTGGCCCCAGAATACCACAGGGATTAAGGAATGGATGGAAAGAGTGAATATGACTTAAGAGAGACAAGATGCAACACTGAAAGAACGTGTAACAGAGATTTTGGTTATACAAAATTTAATCCAGGGAAAAAATAACAAGATGACAAGCATGGAAAGCAGAATTAATCTAGCAGAAGAAAGAATCTCAGAACTTGATGACCAGAACATGGAATTAACCCAATCTGTAAAAAAGCATAGAAAGAAAACTCAGAAAGAAAAAACAAAGCCTACTAGAGATGTGCAATTATATCAAGAGGCTGAATCTATGCTTGATTGGTATCCCAGAAGAAGGAAGGGAAATGGAGAACAACTTGGAGCAAGTATTTCTGGAGGTAATTCAAGAAAACTTTCCCTATCACACCAGAGATGTGACCAGTCAAGCACAAGAGATACAGAGATCCCCCAGAAGACATCAAATGAGAAGACCAAAACCTAGACATATGGTAATTTGCTTACACAAAGTAGGCGCGCACACACACACACACACACACACACACACACACACACACACACACATCCTAAAGGCAGCAAGAGAGAAAGATCAGACTACTTACCAGGGAAAACCAATCAGAATAGCAGCAGACCTATTGGCAGAAACACTAAAAGCAAGAAGGGACTAGAGTTCAATAGTCAAAGTCCTCAAAGATAAACAATTATAACCAAGAATTTCCTACCCAGCCAAGCCCAACTTCATCAGTGATGGAGAATTGAAATCCTTCCAAGACATACAGCACTTAAGAAATTATACAGCTTCAAGATCAGTTCTGCAGGAGACTTGAACAGGTTTTTAAGCACAAAAGAAAGAAAAAAAAGAATGACCACACACTTCCCAAGAGAACAGCAGAGCACAGAATCAACAGAGAATACATTGCAAGGACAAACTTGAAAATACACACATACATCAACCCCAAAGCTAAAAGGAAACAAGTAAACAAACAAAAACTTTAAAAGAACCTAATGATAGGGATACACAATCACATTTCAATAATCAGCCTGAATGTGAATGGACTAAATGTACCACTGTAAAGACACAGAATGGCAAACTGGGTAAGAAACCATGACTCAATTATTTGCTACATCCAGGAAACTCATCTCATCACAAGGGATGCACACAGACTCAAAGTTAAAAGATGGAAAATGAATCCATTCATTTCCAGGCAAATGAATCACAAAAGAATCCAGGAGTCACGATCTGAATATCAGACCAAACAACATTTAAGCCATCAAAAATTTTAAAAGATGTAAAAGGACACAACATAATGATAAAAAGTTCAATCCATCAACAAGAAATATCCATCTGAAACATACATGCACCCTAACACAGGAGCACCAGCATTTATAAAGCAACTACCAAGTAAACTAAAAAAAGATATTGACTCTAACACTGTAATAACAGGGGGCTTAAATACCCCATTATCAGCTCTAGATAAGTAATTGAGGGAAAAAGTCAACAAGGAAATTCACAACCTAAACTTGACACATGACTAAGTGAACTTAATAGATATTTACATGATATTTCACCCAAAACGCACAGAATATACATTCTACTCATCACCACATGGAATGTACTCCAAGATTTATTGCATCCTTGGTCATAAATCAGGCACAAACAAATTTCATAAGGTTGAAATATTGCCTTGCACCTTCTCAGACCACAGTGGAATACAAATAAATATCAGCACCAACAAAATTTCCCCAAAGCCTACAAAGACATGGACACTAAACAGCAGGATGCTGAACAACTACTGGGTCAGCACTGAAATCAAAACTGAAATTAAAAGATTCCTGGAAACAAATGATAATGAAGAAACATCTTTCCAAAACCTGTGATATGCCATGAAAACAGTTCTAAGATGGGAATTTATATCTCTATGTACACACATCAAGAAAATGGAAAGTTCACAAGTTGATAGCCTAACAAATCACCTAAGGGAGCTGGAAAGAGAAGACATCCAGAATCCTAACTTTAGCAGAAGAATTCAGATAATCAAAATAAGAACCCAAATATGGGACATAGGAGACATAAATAGAATAGAAAACATTAACAACAACAAAAAAAAGCTGGTTCTTTACAAGAAATAACAAGATTGATGAACCCCTGGCCAGAATAATCAAGAAAAAATGAGAGAAAAAGTTCAAATAAACAGAATCAGAATTACAAGTGATCAAATCACAATTAACCCCAAGAAGTACAAAAGATTATCAGCGATTACTATGCACACCTGTATGGAAACAAACTTGATAACTTAAATGAAATAGAGGACTTTCTAACATCAAACAACCTCTCCAGGTTGAAACAAGAAGGCATTGAAACAATAAATAGACCAGTAATTACCCAGGAAATTGACTTTATCATACAAAAACTACCTACAAAAAAAAAAAATCCTGAACTGGACAGTTTTCCAGCAAAATCCTACAAAACATAGAAAGTGTCGCTGATACCAATCCTATTGAAAGTATTCCAGGCAACTGAGAAAGATGGAATTCTCTGAAAATTATTTTACAAAGCTAATACCACACTGATACCCAAACCGAGTAAAGATCCAACAACAAAAAAGAACTATAGGCCAATATCCCTTATGAACATAGATGCAAAAATCCTCAAAAGATTCTAGCAAGTTGGATCCAAAAATACAACTCAAAAATCATCCAACATGACCAAGTAGGCTTCATCTCCAGGATGCAAAACTGGTTCAACATCTGCACAACCATACATGCAATTTAATACATCAAAAGATGTAAAAACAAGATCCACATTATTATATCATTAGATGAAGAAAAAACTTTTGATAAAACCCAACATTCTTTCTTGATTAAAACCCTCAAACACCTAGGTATAGAAGGAGCATACCTCAAAATAGTAAGTGCCATTTACGATAAGCCCACAGTTAGCATATTGCTAAATTGACAGAACTGGAAATGTTTCCCCTGGAAACTGGAACAAGACAATGCTGCCCACTAGCATGTCTTTTGTTCAACATTGTTTTGGAAGGCTTAGCTAGAGCAATTGGACAAGAGAAGAAAATCAGGGGTATACAAATAGGAAAAGAGGAAGATAAGTTATCCCTCTTTGCTGACAATATGATGCTGTACCTCGAAGATCCAAGAGAATCTGTCGAATACCTTCTGGCACTGATAACGGACTTTGGCAAAGTCTCAGGGTACAAAGTCAATGTAAAAAAGACAGTTGCATTCTTATATACCAAGACAAGCAGGTGGAGAATCAAGTAAAAAACATAATCCCATTCACAATACCCACAAAAAATGAAATACCTCAGCATCTTCCTAACTAGAGAAGTGAAAGACCTTTACAATGAGATCTGCGAAACACTGCTCAAAGAAATCAAAGTAGACACAAACAAATGGAAAAACATTCCATACTTATGGATAGGAGGTATCAATTTTGTTGACATACACATCCTACCAAAGGCAATCTACAGATTCAACTCAATACCCATTAAGTTACCAACATTATTCTTCTCAGATCTGCAAGTGACAATACAAAAATTCATATGGAAACATAAATGACCATGCATAGCCAAAACAATCCTTTGCAAAAAAAAAAAAAAAAAAGCAGGAGGTATCACACTTCTAGACTTCAAACTTTGCTATAAGGCTACAATAATCAAAACAGCCTGGTATTGGTACAAGAACAGGCATACTGAACAAATGAACAGGATAGAGATTCCAGAAACAAAGTCTCAGTTTTTCAACCTACTTATCTTTGCCAAACCTCCAACAATAACCACTGTGGGAGAGAAGAATCTATTCAATAAATGGTGCTGGGAAAACTGGTTGATACATGCTGAAGATTAAAACAGGACCCTTGCCTATTACTATGCCCCCAAATTAACACTAAATGGACCAAATATCTAAAAGTAAAACCTCAAACTATAAGAATCTTAGAAAATGCAGGAGACACCCTTAGGGAACTTGGAACTGACAACCAATTTCTGATCAAAACCCCAAGTGCCCATACCATCAGAGATAAGATAGACAACTGGGACCTCATCAAATTAACAAACTTCTTTAAAGTTAAACAAACCATTAAGGGAGTGGGGGCAGCCCACAGAATGGGAAAAAATATTTGCCAACTGTATCTGACAAAGGTCTAACATCAAGGATCTTCAAGGAACTGAAATGTACTGAAAGAAAAAAAAGCCCCATTAAAAAGTGAGAAAAAGACATGAATAGACACTTCTTAAAAGAAGATATACAGGCAGCCAACAGACATGTGAAAAGGTGCTCAGTCTCACTCATCATCAGAGAAATGCAAATCAAAACCACATTTAGATACCACCTAACCCTAGTATGAATGGCCATCATCAAGAAAATGAACAACAACAGATGCTGGGAAGGATGCACGGAAAAAGGATTGCTTCTACATTGCTGGTGGAAATGCAAACGAGTGCAACCTCATTGGAAGACAGTGGTGATTTCTGAAAGAACTAGAAATTGGCCTTCCATATGACCCAGCAATCCCCCTTTTGGGAATATACCCATAAGAACTCAAGTTATTCTACCCAAAAGATACCTGCAGCTTTACTCCCAATAGCAAAAACATGGAACCAACCATGCTACCCATCAAAGCTGGACTGGGTAAAAAAAAAAAATGTGGTACATATACACAATGTAATATTATGCAGCCATAAAGAAGTACAAACATACAGACTTCACAGCAACTTGGATGGATTTAGAGTCTATCATCCTCAGTGATCTATCACAGAAACGAAGAAAAGAATACCATATATTCTCACTCATAAGTGGACCTTAAATAATTATAACTCTGTAAGAATGGGAATGACAGTAGTGGGAAACTGCCAGAGGAGGTGGGGGTGGGATTGGCAGTTAAGGGAAAATGCTTGGGAGGGAGGGCACACCTCATCAACAAGGGTACCTGCATAATGAACATTTGTATACCTAACCCTGAATTGTACTCCACATCTTTAGAATAAAGAAAAATATAATAATAATAATAATAATAATAAAAAGTTAAAACTTCTTAGCTTGCAATAGGAAGTTTTTCTTTTTCTTTTTTTTTTTTTTAAGATGTAGGGTACAGGTAAAGTTTGGGCTTCCCTTTGATCCCACTTTGCTTGGTTTGAGATCAGGTACCCTTACTGATGTTATGTGTCCCTCCTTCTCCCTCCCCTGGCAGTTTCCTGCTACTGCCAATCCCTTTAATCTAGTATTATGATAAATGTTCAAGGTATCTGCTTATGAGTGAGAACATGTAGTATTCAGTTTGTCTCTGTGATAGATCCCTGAGTATTATAGATTCTAAATCCATCTAATTTGCTGTGAAGCCCATAATTTTATCCTTCTTAATGACTGCATAGTATCCATTATGTATGTGTACCACATTTTCTTTATACAGTCCATTTTCCATGTGCAGGATGATTGGTTCCACGTTTTTGCTATTGTGAATAATGCTGCAATAAACATGCATGTGCTGGTATTTTTTTATAAAATGATTTGAGTTCCTTCATGTATATTCCCAAAAGGAAGAAACCTGGGTCATGAGGAAGGTCGATTTTTAGATATTTTAGGAATCGCTGAACTGTTTTCGCAGAAGTTGTACTAATTTATGCTCCCACCAACAGTGTAGAAGTGTTCCTTTTCCCCTGCATCCTCTGCAGCATCCATTGTTTTTTGAGTTATTGATGATGGCCATCCTAACCGGAGTTAGGTGATTAGGTGATATCTCAGTGTGGTTTTGATTTGCATTTCTTTGATGATTAGTGAGGCTGAGCATTTTATGTATCTGTTGACTGCTCATATGCCTTCTTTTGGGAAGTGTCTATTCATATCTTTTGCTCACAACTTTTTTTTTTTTGGCATACATGAGCTCCTTGTAGATCCTGGATGTTAAGCCTGTGCAGGTATACGGTTGGTAATTTTTTTTTTTGTCATTCTGTGAACTGTCTTCTCGTTCTCTTGATGGTTTCTTTTGCCTTGCAGAAACTTTTTATTGTGATGAGGTCCCACTTGTCTATCTTATCTCTTATGCCGTGGACATTTGGAGTTTTGATAAGGAATTGGTTGCTTATTCCAATTTCCATAAGGGTATCTCCTGTGTTGCCTAAGGTTCTTATGTTTGAGGTTTTACATTTAAGTTTTTGATCCATTTAGAGCTGATTTTTTGTGGAAGGTGATAGTTAGGGATCCTTTTTCAATCTTCTGCATGTGGCCAGCCAGTTTTCCCAGCATTATTTACTAAATAGGTTATCGTCTCCTCAGTGCTTGTTGCTGGAGGCTTTGTTGAAGATGAGTTGGTTGAGAAATTGAGATTTTGCATCCAGAATCTTTATCCTGTTCCTTTGGTCTATATACCTATTCTTGTACCAATACCAGGCTGTTTTGATTATTGTAGCCTTATAATAACATTGAAAGTCTGAAAGTGTGATACCTCCTGCCTTGTATTTTTGCTGAGGATTGGTTTGGCTATTCATGTTATTTTATGCTTCTGTATGAATTTCTGTATTGTAGTTTCCAAGTCTGAGAAGAATGATATTGGTAATTTAGTGGGTATTACATTGAATCTGTAGATTGCCTTTGGTAAGATGGACATCTTAACAATGTTGATTCTCCAATCCATGAGCATGGAATATTTTTCCAATTGTTTGTGTCTTTGATTTCTTTGAGCAGTGTTTTGTAGTTTTCATTGTAAAGGTCTTTCACATCTCTGGTTAGGAATATGCTGAGGTATTTCATTTTGTGCGTGTGTGCGTGCGTGTGTGTGTGTGTGTGTGTGTGTGTGTGTTATTTTCAATAAGATTGCACTTTTTATTTGGTTCTCTGCCTGATGACTGTTAGTGTATAAGAATGCAACTGTCTTTTATGCGTTTGTTTTGTACCCTGAGAATTTGCAAAGTTCATTATCATTGCAAGGAGGTTTTTGACAGATTCTCTTGGGTTTTCAAGATATAAGATCATACCATCAGCAAAGAGGGATAGCATAACTATCTCTTTTCCTATTTGGATACCTCTGATTTTTTTTTTTTGTTGTCTGATTACTTTAGTTAGGACTTCAGCACTATGTTGAACAGGTGGGGTGAGAGTGGGCAGTTTTGTTTTTTTCTGGTTTTCAGGGGAAATGCTTCTAATTTCTGTCCATTTAGCAATATGTTGGCTGTGGGTTTATCATAGATGGCTCTTACTATTTTGAGATCTGTTGCTTCTATGCCTAGGTGTTCAAGAGTTTTTATCAAGAAGTGATGGTGAATTTATCAAAACCTTTTTCTGCATCTAATGATATAATCATGTAGTTTTTGTCTTTACATCTGCTGATGTATTTAATTATATTTATGGTTTTGCAGATGTTCATCCAGCCCTGTGTCCCAGGAATGAAGCCTACTTGATAATGACTGATGATTTTTGAGATGAAACACATGTATTTTTAAGGCTTTAAAAGCTACTCCATAGTTTTAGAGGTTACCCTAAATCTTTATTTCAATTTCAACAACAATTTTGAACAGGTTAGTTTTATAACTCAGAGAAGAATCTTAAGCAATTTAATAACATAACATATAACAAAAAATATTTCTAAGAGTCCACATAAAAGTGTGCTTAAGTGTACTATAAACATATTTCCTAAATAAATGAAGTTGAGACCTGGCACAGTGGTTCATGCCTATAATCCCAGTACTTTGGGAGGCCAAGTTGAGAGGATTGCCTGAGCCCACAGATTTGAGACCAGCCTGGGCAACTTGGTGAGACCTCATCTCTACAATAAACAAAAAAATTAGCTGGGCATGGGGGTGCTTGCCTGTAGTTCCAGTTACTTGGAAGACTAAGGAGGAAGAATTGCCTGAGCCCGCAGGTTAAGACTGTGGTGGCTGTGAGCATGCTACTGCACTCCACCCTGGGCAACAAAGTGAGACTCCAACTCAAAAATAAAAAATAAAAGTAAAAATAAATGAAATTGAAAAACATTCCCTTGGGATGATGGATGTATAGAGCAGGGTGAAGAAAAGCAGTCTACTAATGGAAACTGAGAAGGAAATGAACAAGATAAGAAAAGTCACATAATAAAGGTCAAAAGCAAGAAAGCTTCAAAGGGGTCATGGAAGGGGTCACTCTTCATTTCTAACAGTAGTGTTTGCCTTGAAGCCTGTTTAGTGTTTGCCTTGAAGCCTGTTTAGTGTAATATTGGTGTAGCCACTTCATCTCTTTCATGGTTGCTGTTCACATTTGTTTATCCCCCCGCCCCCGCCCCCATCCTTTAACTCTCAAACTGTTTTTATCTTTGAATTTGAAGTTGCTGTGGCTTGTTTCTTTTGGTAATGTGTTGGCACAGGTCTAGCTCAGATGCCCTTGCTCCAATTACATCCCTGAATTTAATGGATTAAATTCAAGAGTTGGGTAAGCTTTTCAATGGGTTTGGGATTAAGTCCCTAAACCAATTATGATTCCACCTATAACACTGGATCTGTGCATGACCTGGAGACTGCCTCCCAGTTTAGGAAATTTATGAGTTTAGTCTTTATTTAGGCTGAAAATCGTGACAACAGTTTCTGGTGATCTGTCTTTCTTCTTTCCTCAGATCACATACACTGAGCAGAGACACAGTCTATATCACAACCAATTCTACTCTGGTTCATGCTGCTCTCACTTTGTTTTTTGTTTGTTTGTTTGTTTCTTAGCTTTTTGAGTTGGAGTCTCACTCTTGTCGCCCAGGCTGGAGAGCAGTGCAATGGCAAGCTCACGGCCACCGCAACCTCGACCTGCTGGTTTAAGCGATCCTTCTGCCTCAACCTTCCAAGTAACTGGAACTACAGACATACCACACCACATCAGGCTATTTTTTATGATTTATGGTAGAGATGTGGTCTCACCAAGTTGCTCAGGGTGGTTTTGAATCCTTGGGCTCAGGCAATCCTCTTACCTCGGCCTCCCAAAGTGCTGGGATTACAGGCTGAGCTGCCGTGCCTGGCCTCACTGCACTCTTTAAATGTCTTTTCCCTGATTTTCCTGTAAACTTCTGAGCTGTTTGACTCACCTGGCACCATACACAGCTATTAGCCTCTACTGACTGCCAGCTGAGTGACCTATTATTTTCCACAACACTCCAGTGTGTACATTGTTCCACAGTCTGATCTAAACAAAGTTTAGCCATTTGGCAGGAGCAGGGTGTTGATAGCCTGTAAAGCTTGCCCAACACTTGAATTTCCCTTGTTAAATTCTAATTCACTTTTCTTCATTTCTGGAGCTTGTTTTGTGTGTGTATGTGTGTGTGTGTCTGTGTGTGTGTGTCTGTCTGTGTGTGTGTGTGTGTGTGTGTGTGTGTGTGTGTGTGTTTCGTGGTCATGTGATTACTTATTTGGTAACTTGGCTGTGAAATCTATTTTCTGTGCAGTTTATAGTTTCTGATATCTGTACTCAGATGTTTTCTTTAATTTCATCTTGCATTCCAGTTTCTTAAACATCATTCCTGGGTTAACATAAGCCATGTATAAGTCAAAGTCTATGATGAAGCCCCATTAGTCAGAGATTTTTACCCTATAATATTGCATGTGTGTGAAGCTTGGAGATTGCTTTTACAGTTCTGGGACTTTACAAAATATTGACTTTTATTCATTCAGGGACCATACCTCATGGATTCTCTCTCCTTGGTCTTTTCTTCAACGAAACAGCCTTGGGCCTACTCATAGTCTTACAGACCTCCAGAAATGAGTGTGATTTCATCTATTTTTATTTTTTTATTTTTTGAGTTGGAGTTTCACTCCGTCACCGCTGCCTCGACCCACTGGGCTCCGGCGATCCTTCCACTTCAGCCTTCCGAGTAGCCGGAATTACAGGCACACGCTACCATGCCCGGCTGATTTTTTATTTATTGTAGAGATGAGGTCTCGCCAAGTTGCCCAGGCGGGTCTCGAACCCACAGGCTCAGGCAATCCACTCAACTCAGCCTCCCAAAGGCACGGGATTACAGGCTGAGCCACCAAGCCCGGCTTGTGATTTTATTTTAAACCTAGAATGCCAGGTGCTGTTACTGGCTGAGTGGCTTATTGTTCAGTCAGTGTTTTGTCAGAGGTTGTTTGTATGCCCCTCAATCCGATAAGGATTCTGGATTTTTTTGTTTCTGTTTTTTTTTTTTTTTAATGAATCTGTGTATAACTTACAGTGAATGTAAGTCTGCTTGTGTTCCACTGTGGATATTCCTGAGAAGTACAGGCCTGTGCAGGCACACCTCCTGAACCCTAGAAAATGCTAGGATCTAGGAGGATTCTTTCTGGCTTTCTCTATTCTTGTCGGTATTAAAGTTATAGGCCTACTATTTCATATACTGTGATTGATATGTAGAACTATCAATTTTCTCTTAATTGGCAGCTACTAAGATCCTTTAGAACTCCTCAGGCTTAGTTCTAAATAAAATCAGTTCCTTCAGGCCATGCTATGAAGCTGTCCATTTCTACAGCCCACATTTACACTGGTAATATTTTTGCAGCAGACCTGGGATGAAAGATAGGGATCCCCTCTTCCCTGAGTGGTATTCCTGAACTGTGTGCTAGGAGGATTTGGGGTGAGGGATGGTCATTTCTGGTCTTCTTATCTTACCTTTTCCAATATAAAATAGGAACAATTAGTTTCTGAGGGTCGGTGTGTCCTACCTAAGACAAAGCTCTTGCCTTATGCATGGTGGCTGAATTGGAGAAGAATGAGCCATTCCAGCTCAGAATGTTACTTCCATAATACAGTCCTGGGGTGGATAAGAGACACTGGACACCTGCCCTTCCCTACTTTAGGCCAGGGGGGAGGGAGCCACTTCTTGGTTGTATCAGCTGATGCTAATTTTTTAAAAATAATTTTAAATTGTTAATGGTTGTTTCATGGGGGAGAGGACACACAGAGCCCCTCATGCTGTCCTTCCAGAGATTGAACAAATCTCTTTATTTTGTTCAAATAAAATGTCAATATATTTTTAAGTTTTATGAAAAGGTACTGAAAGTTTCTTTGGATTAAGTCAATATATCAGTTTTAGGAGAATTTACAGCTATGTGTATCAAGTCTTTCTTAACACAAATGTTGCATATCTTTCTATTTATCTGGGTATTCTTTTGTATTAAAGTTTATATAGATATAGATATATAGATTTTTTTTCCCCCTGTGGATGTCTTTTACCTTTTTTATTAGAATAATCTTTCGTTATTTAATGGGTACTTAGTACTAATGCAAATGCTTTCATTTTTTTAGTTACATTTTCTGTGTTTTGCTGGTATAAAAAATGTACAAACTTTCCATATGTTGCTCTTATAACCAGCATCACCTTAAAATTTTTTATCATTTCTAATATTTTTATCTTCTTATTGATTTTCTTATATAAATAATCATATTATCCACAAATAATTACTATTTTGCTGCTTATTTCCCTATCTTTATACCTCTAACTTATATTCTTTAAATTTATTATATAGGACCCATAGCAAAATCTTGGGTGGAAATTATACTAGATATATTTGCAACATTTTTTCATTTAAAAAACTTTTCTAAAATTTTTTCCATAAGAGACGATGATTTAATATTTATATTTAAAACAACTATGGAGAGTTAATAAGAGTTTTTATTATGAATTCATGTTTAAATTTTATCAAGGGATTACAAAATTTAGTTCATCATTTTTAAACTTCAATATTTTATATTATTTTATTTTATTTATTTGTTTATTTTTATTTTTTTGGTGTTCAAAATTTTAATTTTTTTATTAATCAATATTTTTTATTATGGTTTTGTGAGGTACAGTTAAGGGTTAGGTGTACAATTACATTTCATTCAGGCATCCGGTTGATAAGAGGTGTTTCCCCATCCCCAGACAGATATTTGCTACTGTTAATCCCATCCCCCTCCTCCACCATAGTGTCCCAGTACCGTCAGTCATTTTCTTAGAGTATTACATTGGATGTTCAAGGTCCATTATATGAGTGAGAACATGTGATACTCGGATCTTTGTTTCTGTGAAAGGTCACTCAGTATTATAGACTCTAGTTCCATCCAGGTTGCTGCGAAATTCATGATTTTGTTCTTTTTTATGGCTGCATAGTATTCCATCGTGTATATGTACCACATTTTTTTAATCCAGTCCTCTTTTGATGGGCAGCAGGGTTGCTTTCAGGTTCTTGCTATTGTGAACAATGCTGCGATAAACATACGTGTGCAAGTATCTTTTTTATAGAGTGATTTGAGGTCTTCAGGGTATATTCCCAGTAGGGGGATTGAGGGGCCATATGGAAGGTCGATTTTTAGAGTTTTTAGGAATTGCCACACTGCTTTCCACAGCGGTTGCACTAGTTTACACTCCCACCAACAGTGTAGAAGTGTTCCCATTTCACCACACCCTCTCCAGCAGCTGTTAATTTTTGAGTTGTTGATAATTGCCATTCTGACTGGAGTTAGGTGGTATCTCAGTGTGGTTTTGATTTGCATCTGCCTGATGATTAGTGAGGTTTAGCATTTCTTCATGGGTTTATTGGTTGCTTGGATGTCTTCTTTTGTGAAGTGTCTGTTCATATCATTTGCCCATTTTATAATGGGGTTGTTTGTTTTTTTTTTCTTTTCAGCACGTTTCAGTTCCCTGTAGATCCAGGATGTTAAGCCTTTGTCAGACCTGGAGTTGGCAAATACTTTTTCCCAGTCTGTAGGCTGTCTCCCTGCTCTCTTGATGGTTTCTTTGGCTTTGCAGAAGCTTGTCAGTTTAATAAGGTCCCATTTGTCTATCTTCTCTCTTATGACCTGTGGGTTTTGGGTTTTGTTCAGGAATTGGATGCCAGTTCTGATTTCCATGAGGGTATTTTCTTCCTTTTCTAAGGTTCTTATGGTTTGAGGTTTTACATTTAGGTCTCTGATCCACTTGGAGTTAAACATTGTGCATGGGGATAGATAGGGGTCCTGTTTCAATCTTCTACATGTGGTCAGCCAGTTTTCCCAGCACCATTTACTGAATAGGTTCTCCTCTCCCCAGTGGTAGGTGGTGGGGGCTTTGTCGAAGATGAGTTGGTTGAGAAATTGAGATTTTTCCTTCTGGAATCTCAATTCTATTCCATTGATCTATATGCCTGTTCCTGTACCAATACCAAGCTGTTTTGATGATTGTAGCTTTATAGTAAAGTTTGAATTCTGGTAACGTGATACCACCTGCTTTGTTCTGGCTTTTCTTGGACGATTGTGTTTCCATATGAATTCCTGTGTTGTTTTTTCCAGGTCTGAGAAGAATGTTGCTGGTAATTTGATGGGTATTGCATTGATTTGTAGACTGCCTTAGGTAAGATGGACATCTTCATAATGTTGATTCCTCCAATCCATGAACATGGGATATTTTTCCACTTGTTTGTGTCATCTTTGATTTCTTTGAGCAGCGTTTTGTAATTTTCATTGTAAAGGTCTTTCACGTCTCTGGTTAGGAAGATGCCAAGGTATTTCATTTTTTTGGTGTCTACTGTGAATGGAATTGTGTTTTTTATTTGGGTTTCTGTTTGCTTATTATTGGTGTAAAGAAATGTGATTGTCTTTTGTACATTTATTTTGTATCCTGAGACTTTGCCAAAGGCTTTTATCAATGTAAGGAGGCTTTTGACAGATTCTCTTGGGTTTTCAATGTACACAATCATATCATCTGCAAAGAGAGATAACTTGACTTCTTCTTTTCCTATTTGGATACCCCTGATTGCCTCCTCTTCTCTGATTACTCTAGCCAGGACTTTCAATACTATGTTGAACAAGAGGGGTGAGAGTGGGCATCCTTGTCTAGTTCCAATTTTCAGGGGAATTGGTTCCAATTTTTGTCCATTTAGGAGTATGCTGGATGTGGGTTTCTCATAGATAGCTTTTACTATTTTGAGGTATGTTCCCCGTATGCCTAGATGTTCAAGGGTTTTTATCAAGAAGGGGTGCTGGATTTTATCAAAAGCTTTTTCTGCATCTAATGATATGATCATGTGGTTTTTGTTTTGACATCTGTTGATGATTTAATTACATTTATGGTTTTACGAATGTTGAACCAGCCTTGCATCCCAGGAATGAAGCCTACTTGGTCATGATGGATGATTTTTGAGATGTACTGCTGAATCCGGTTTGCTAGGACCCTGTTGAGAATTTTAGCATCTATGTTCATCAAAGATATTGGCCTGTAGTTCTCTTTCTTTGTTGGATCTTTACCTGGCTTGGGTATCAATGTGATGTTGGCTTCGTAAAATGATTTGGGGAGAGTTCCATCTTTTTCAATCACGTGGAATACCTTCAGTAGAATTGGTATCAGCTCCTCCATAAATGTCTTGTAGAATTCTGCTGGAAAGTCATCTGGACCAGGGCTTTTTTTTGTAGGAAGTTTTCTTATTATGTAGTCGATTTCCTTGATTGTTATTGGTCTATTTAGGGTTAACAACAATTTCTTCTTGTTCCAACCTAGGTAGGTTGTGTGATGTCAGAAAGTCCTCCATTTCCTTGAAGCTTTCAAGTTTGTTTCCATACAAGTGTACATAGTAGTCTCTAAGGATCTTTTGTATTTCTTCAGGGTCAGATGTGACTTCATCTTTTGTGTTTCTGATTGTGCTTATTTGGTTTTTTTCTCGTTTTTTCTTGGTCAGTCTACTAGGGGGGACCATCGATCTTGTTTATCCTTTTGAAGAACCAGCTTTTTGTTTCATTGATTTTTTGTATTATCTTTTTGTCTTCTATGTCCTGGATTTAGGCTTTTATTTTGGTGATCTGGATTCTTCTGATGAAATTAGGGTTTTTGTGGTCTTGCTTTTCCAGCTTCTTTAGGTGGCTTGTTAGGTTGTGAATTTCTGTTCCTTCCATTTTCTTCATATATGTTTGTAGGGATATAAATTCCTCTCTTACTACAGCTTTCAGGGCATCCCAGAGATTTTGGTAAGATATTTCTTCATTTTCATTTGTTTCCAGGTATCTTTTGATCTCTGATTTAATTTCATCATTGACCCAGGAGTTGTTTAGCATCATGTTGTTTAGTGTCCATGTCTTTGTGGATTTGGGGGTGACTTTGTTGGTGTCAATTCAATGTTTATTTTTATTCCACTTTGGTCCGAGAAGGTACATGGCAGAATTTTGGTCCTTTTAAATTTGCTTATGCTTGATTTATGGCCGAGTATGTGGTCGATCTTAGAATATGTTCCATGTGGTGATGAGTAGAATGTGTATTCTGTGGTCTTTGGATGGAGTGTTCTGTAGGTATCAATTAAATCCATTTGGCCCAAAGTCACATTGAGGTTCCGAATCTCCTTGCTGATTTTTTGTCCTGATGATCTGTCTAGGGTTGTGAGTGGGGTCTTAAAGTCCCCAGTTATGATGGTGTTAAAGTCAATATCTTTCTTTAGTTTTCCAAGAAGTTGCTTTATGAAAGTTGGCGCACCTATGTTGGGTGCATATATGTTGAGGATAGATATTTCTTGTTGATGAATTGAGCCTTTTATCATTATGTGGTGGCCTTCCGTATCTTTTTTGATTTTTGATAGCTTGAAGGGTATTTTGTCTGAAATTAAGATTGCTACTCCTCCTTTCTTTTGTGTTCCGTTCGCCAGAAAGTTTGTTTCCCATCCTCTTACTTTGAGTCAGTGGGTGTCCTTTCTCGTGAGGTGAGTCTCTTGAAGGCAATAGATTGCTGCCTGATGATATTTTATCCATTTTGCTATTCTATGTCTTTTCAGTGGTACATTTAGTCCATCCACATTTAGGTTAATAACTGAAATGCAAGAGTTGATCCCTGTCATAAGGTTCTTACAGAGTTGTTCCTGTTTGTTTGTTGTCTTTCTTTAGGTTTTGGAGTTGGTTCATGTGTGTTTTTAATCTTTTGCCTGTACTCTTGTGAAGAATGTTGTTGTTCTTTTTTTCTTTTTCTTCTGTGTTCAGTACTTTCTTAAGTGTTTCTTATAGAGGTGGTCTGGTGGCAGCATAGGTTCTTAGGTATTGGATATCTGGAAAAGATTTCAATTCTCCCTCATTAATGAAATTTAGTTTGACTTAGTAGGTTATTCTTGGTTGAAATTGTTTCTCTTTTAGAACTTTGAAGATAGGGCCCCAGGCTCTCCTAGCCTGAAGGGTTTCTGTGGATAAATCTGCTGCTATTCTAATTGGTTTTCCCTGGTAGGTAGTCTGGCCTTTTTCTCTTGCTGCCTTTAGGATTCTTTCTTTTATAGCTACTTTGTTTACGCGAATTATTATGTGTCTGGGAGTTGGTCTTCTCATTTGTTGTCTTGCAGGGGTTCTCTGAATCTCTTGTGTTTGAATTTTTTCATCCTTGATGAGATGAGGGAAGTTTTCTTGAATGATTTCATGAAATGTTTGTTCCAGTGTGGCTTCTGTTTCTCTCTCTGCCTCAGGAAGCCCAATTACTCTTAGGTTTGGTCTCTTGAAGTGATCATTCATCTCTTGCAGGTTTTGTTCTGTCTTTTTTAGCTTCTTTTCTATGCTTTTGACAGTTTGGGTTAGTTCTGTGTTTTGGTCTTCGAGCTCTGAGATTCTTTCTTCTGCTTGCCTGATTCTGCTTTCCATGCTTATTAGTCTGTTATTCATTTCCATCTCAGTATTCTTTACTGCTGTCATTTCTGACATCAGTTCCTTCTTATTTTCTTCTTATCTTGCCTCAATTTTTTAAATTCTCTCCATTAATGTCTTGATGTCTGGGTTTGTTGCATGTAACCAGTCATTTTGGGAGTTCTTCATTGTTTGTTTTCCAGAATCTGTTTTCTCAGTGTCTGATCTCCCAGGGGTCTGTGTGAGACCTATATTCTTCTTTTGGTTTTTCTTCATTTGTGCGGTTTTCCCCCCCTCCCTACTTTTCCCTTCCCTCCACGTCACCATCTTCTTTAATTCTGTTATTCAGGGGTAAAGGGATTGGTTTTATTTCTGTTTGTTCAATCTCCTATTCTTTATGTATGTCCTCTTCCTTTGTTCAATTCTGGAGTTGCACTGTAGGTTGGGGGTGGTCCTTTTTGCAGTTTTGAGATTTACTTAAGGGGGAGCTGTGATTCAAAATCTATCTGCAGTTCCTGGTATTTGCTGACAGGTGTGTGAATAATCTGGAACCCACTTCCCACTGCCTTGGAATCTGTCCGTGCAGTGGGGCTGTAGGTTTACTCCCTGAAATAAAATGTGGTTAGTAGAGGGGAGAGAATGGAGCAGAGAGTGGATTGAAGAGGGGGGTGGAGAGATAGAGGAGTAAGGGGGGAAACAAACGAGTGTGCCAACAAATAGAGTGGCCTATACTGAAACAGATAAAAACAATAGACCACAGCTACAGATGAACCAACTCTCATACAAACAAAAATAAAACATATAGTGATGCTAATATATCAGCTATCCATCCACCTTATTAGTGTGCTTTTCCTCTATACAAAGATATGGTTTACAGAGGGAAGAAAAGAGAAGAAAAGGAAGAGGAAAAAAGAAAAAAGGAACAATACAGTAGGAATAGAATTAAGTCATTAAACTAACAGAATCAATGAAGCACACTCTGAGACATTTCGTTTAAGTCCAATGTCCTTTCAGGTCTGATTTCTAGTTTTCTTTTCAAGCTGATAAATTAGTTTGCAGTTAGGGTCAGTTGCACCTGGTCTGCTGTGAAGGACAGTTCAGATCACCCTCTGTTCACCACTCTGGCCTATGTCTTTATCAAGCTTGTTTCTCCCATTTCGGTGTTGTTATTTTGAATAGCCAGCAGGTGGTGCAGGTGGTGCTATCTCAGCTGCTCATCCCAGAGGAGGTGGGCCCAGACAGGGATGGCAGAGGCTGAAGATGGCAAGATGGCTGCCTGCCTCAGGGCAGATGGCAGGAGGCTTATGGTGGGCAGGACGTCTTGGTCACAGGAGTGGTGGCAGTGATCCCAGCAAATCTTCCCTGAAGGGGTTTCAAGGACTGAAGTTGTGGATTGCCTCCGGCCCGGGTGGTGTGATGTGCTACTGGTGGCGGTGGTGGTGGCTGTGGCGGCAGCGTCTGCACTGCAGTGGCTGTCCAGACTGCTGCGATGCCCCAGCAGTGGCAATGGCCGAGCTCCGTATGGAGAGCAGGCTGCGATGTTGGGGTCCATAGCCCCCGGGGCAAGAATCAGAGACTCACAGCAGTTCTCCTTTGCAGAGGTTTTCACAGACCGGGTTGCCCCATCACCATCTTGCCGGAAGTCCAAAACTTCAATATTTTAATGTGGTGAATTATATTTATGATTTTTAAAATTGAACTCTAATTACTCTTAAAATAAACATAAAATGGTATAAACTGTCAGATAAAGTTTGCTAATACTGTGTTTATAAATTTTATGTATTTCTTTCTTTATTTTTTCTTTTAATTCTTATTTTGACATTGTGGGGTACAATTCAGGGTTAGGTATACAAATGTTCATTGTGCAGTTACCCCCTATTGTTGAAGTGTTGCCTCTCCTTCCTCAGGCGGATATTGACTACTGTTAATCCCTGCTATCCATCCCCCACCTCCCTCCCCACAGTTTCCCGCTACTTTCAATCCTTTTCCTACAGTAATATGGTAGTTGTTCAAGGTCCACTTATGAATGAGAACATGTGATACTCAGCTCTTTGTTTCTGTGAGAGATCAGTCAGTATTAAACACTCTAATTCCATCCAGGTTGCTGCAAAGTTCATGATTTTGTTCTTCTTTATGACTGTGTAATATTCCATTGTGTATATGTACCACATTTTTTTATCCACTCCTCTTTGATGGGTAGCATGGTTGGTTCCATGTTCTCGCTATTGTGAACAATGCTACAAGAAACATACGTGTACAGGTATCTTTTTTTGTGTGTGGCCTGAGTTCTTCCAGGTATATTCCCAGTAGGTGGATTGCAGGGTCGTATGGAAGGTCAGTTATTAGAACTTTTAGGAATTGCCACACTGGTTTCCACAGAGGTTGTGCTAGTTTGCACTCCCACCAAGAATGTAGACGTGTTCTTTTTTTTTTTTGCCACATCCTTTCCAGCATCTGATATTTTTTGAGTTATTGATGATGACCATTCTGACTGGAGTGAGGTAGTATCTCAGTGTAGTTTTAATTTGCATCTCCTTGATGGCTAGTGAGGCTGAAAATTTTTTCATGTGTCTGTTGGCTGCTCACACGTCTTCTTTTTAGAGGTGTCTATTCATATCTTTAGCCCACTTCACAATGAGGCTGTTTGTTTTTTTCTTTTCAGCATGCTTGATTTCCTTGTAGATCCTTGATGTTAGGCCTTTGTCAGACATGGAGTTGGCAAATATTTTTTCCCAGGCTGTGGGCTGTCACCTTGCTCTCTTGATGGTTTCTTTGGCTTTGCAGAAACATGTCAGTTTAATGAGGTCCCAGCTGTCTATCTTATATCTTATGGTCTGGGCACTTTGGGTTTTGATCAGGAATTGGTTGCCAGTTCCAACTTTCATAAGAGTGACTCCTGCATTTTCTAAGGTTCTTACAGTTTGAGGTTTTACAATTAGGTCTGTATCCATTTAGACTTAATTTTTGTGTATGGGGATAGATAGGGATCCTGTTTCAGTCTTCTGCACATGGTCAGGCAGTTTTCCCAGCACCATTTACTGTATAGGTTCTGCTCTCCCCAGTAGTGGGTGGTGGAGGCTTTGTTGAAGATGAATTGGTTGAGAAATTGAGGTTTTACTTCTGGAATCTCAGTTCTATTCCATTGGTCTATATGCTTGTTCTTGTACCAGTACTAGGCTGTTTTGATTACTATAGCTTTATAGTATAGTTTAAAGTCTTGCTTTGTTTTTTTGTTTGTTTGTTTGCTGAGGATTGTTTTGGCTATTCTTGATTGTTTATGTTTCCATATGAATTCCTGTATTATTGTTTCTAGGCCTGAGAAGAAAGTTGCTGACAATTCGATGGGTATTGCATTAAATATGTAGATTACCTTAGGTAAAATGGGCATCTTAACACTGTTTGTTCTTCCAATCCATGAACATGGAATATTTTTCCATTTCTTTGTGTCATCTTTGATTTCTTTGAGCAGTGTACTATAGTTTTCATTGTAAAGGTCTTTTATGTCTCTGGTTAGAAAGATGCCAAGATATTTGATTTTTTATAGTTATTGTAAATGGAATTGTGCTTTTTATTTGGGTTTCTGTTTGTTTATTATTGTATATAGAAATGCAATTGTCATACTTACCTGGCAGGGGAGATACCATGATCACAAAGGTGGTTTTCTCAGGGTGAGGCTTATCCATTGCACTCCAGGTGTGCTGACCCCTGCGATTTCCCCAAATGTGGGAAACTCGACTGCATAGTTTGTGGTAGTGGGGGACTGCGTTTGCGCTCTCCCCTGAAAAAAAAAAGAAGAAGAAGAAAAAAGAAATGCAATTGTCTTTTGTACATTCATTTTGTACCCTGAGACTTTACCAAAGACCTTTATCAGTGCCAGGAGGTTTTTGGCAGATTCTCTTGGGTTTTCAAGGTATATAATCATGTCATCTGCAAAGAGAGATAACTTGACGTCCTCTTTTTCTATCTGAATACCCCTGATCTCCTTTCCTTCTCTGGTTGCTCTAGCCAAGACTTCCAAAACTATGCTTTGGAAAGGCAAGAGTGGGCATCCTTGTCTTGTTCCAGTTTTCAGGGGAAATCGTTCCAATTTTTATCTGTTTAGGAGTATGTTGGTTGTGGGTTTCTTGTAGATGGCTTTTACTATTTTGAGGTATGTTCCATGTATACCTAGATGTTTGAGGGTTTTTAACAAGAAGGAGTGCTGGATTTTATCAAGAGCTCTTTCTACATCTAATGATATTATCATGTGGTTTTTGTGTTTTACGTTTGTTGCTATATTTAATTATGTTTATGATCTTGCAAATGTTGAACCAGGCTTGCATCCAGAGGATGAAGCCTGCTTGGTCATGATAGATGATTTTTGAGATGTGCTGTTGAATCCGGTTTGCTAGGATCTTGTTGAGAATTTTAGCATCTATGCTCATCAAAGATATTGGCCTGTAGTTCTCTTTCTTTGTTGGGTCTTTACCTGGGTTGTTTATCAATGTGATGTTAGCTTCAAAAAATGATTTGGGGAAAATTCTCTCTTTCTCAATCTCCTGTAATACTTTCAATAGGATTGGTATCATTTCCTCCTTTTGTGTTTTGTAGAATTCTGCTGGAAAGCCATTTGGTTCAGGACTTTTTTTTTTTGGTCGGTAGTATTCTTATGACATAATCAATTTCCTTGATTGATTGTTAATTGTCTATTTTTGGTCTCAGTGTCTTCTTGTTTCAACCTAGGGAGGTTGTGTGATGTCAGAAACTCCTCGATTTCCTTTAGGTTTTCAGGTTTGTTTGCATACAATTGTAGATAGTAATCTCTGATAATCTTTTGTATTTCTTCAGGGTCAGATGTGACTTCATCTTTTGTGTTTCTGATTGTGTTTATTTGGGTTTTTTCTCTCTTTTTCTTGCTCAGTCTGGCTAGGGGATCATCTTAGTCTTTCAAAGAACCAGTTTTTTGTTTCATTTATTTTTTGTATTTTCTTTTTGTCTTCAATGTCCTGGATTTGGGCTTTTTTTTGAGTTGGAGTCTCACTCTGTCATCCAGACTGGAGTACAGTGGCCACTCCCAGCCACCACAGCCTCGACCTACTGGGCTCTGGTGATCCTTCCGCCTCAGCCTTCCAAGTAGCTGGAAATACAGGTGCACACTACCACGCCCAAATAATTTTTTGATTCATTGTAGAGATGTGGTCTCACCAAGTTGCCCAGGCAGGTCTTGAACCCACGGGGTCAGGCAATCCACTCACCTCAGCCTCCCAAGGTGTGGGATTACAGGCTGAGCCACAGAGCCCGGCTAGATTTGGGCTTTTATTTTGGTGATCTGGATTCTTCCGCTGAAGTTAGGGTTTTGTGGTCTTGGCATTTCCAGCTTCCTTATGTGACATGTTAAGCTGTTAATTTGTGATCTTTCCATGTTCTTCATGTGTGTTTGTAAAAATATGAATTTCCCTCTTACTACTGCTTTCATGGCATCCTAGAGATTTTAGTAAGATGTTTCTTCATTTTCATTTGTTTCCAGGTAACTTGTAATCTCTGTTTTGATTTCATCATTGACCCTGGAGTTGCTTAGCATCATACTGTTTAGTGACCATGTCTTTGTGAGTTTTGTGGGAACTTTGTTGCTGTTGATATTTATTTTTATTCCACTGTGGTCTGAGAAGGTGCATGGCAAAATTTCAGTCTTATAAAATTTGCTTATGTTTGATTTATGGGCAGTGATGTGGTCAATCTTGGAGTATGTTCCATATGGTGATGAATAGAATGTACATTCTGTGGTCGTTAGGTGGAGTGTTCTGTAGGTTTCAATTAGGTCCATTTGTTCAAGAGTCTCATTTAGGTTCCAGATCTCCTTGCTGGTTTTTTATCTTGATGATCTGTCCAGGGTTGTGAGTGGGGTATTATAGTCCCCAGCTATGATAATGTTAGAGTTAATCTCTTTTTTAAGTTTCCATACAAGCTGCTTTATAAACTTTGGTGCTCCTTTTTTGGGTGCATATATGTTTAGGATGGATATTTCTTGTTGATGGATTGAATCTTCAATCATTATATAGTGATAGTCTTCATCTTTTGAAATTTTTGACAACTTAAAGGGTATTTTGTCTGATATTAAAATTGCAGGAGGAGACAGGTCAGTGGCCTGAACCCATCTCCCATCCCAGGGTGCCTCCCTGGGAGCCCCTCCCCTCAAGGCTCCAGGAACCCCAGCCCCCTAGTGCCACCTGGCAGCTCCCCGCTGCCACCCCGGCTCTCAAGCTCACCTGGGAAGACCATGTCCACCACCCAAAGCTTTGCCTCAGACCCCAAGTATGCTACCTCCCAGGTGATCCAGGCCCCTGGCCCACGGGCTGGCCCCTGCATCCTGCCCATCACCCGTGACGACAAGAAGGTCAGCAACACACACTATTACCTTCTGCCTGAGCGCCCACCCTACCTGGAGTGCTACCAACGCTTCCTGTGTGAGGCCCAGAGTCCTGAGGAGCTGCCCCCCTGCCTGTGCCCCTGCTGCCCCCACCCAGCACCCCTGCCCCCACCACCCCCACTGCCACTGTTCGACCGATGCCCCAGGCTGCCTCAGATCCCAAGGCCAACTTCACCAACAACAGCAACCCAGGGGCCCAGCCACCAGCCCTCAGGGCCACTGCTCAGCTGCCACTGAAGGGCTGCCCTGGGGATGGTCCGGAGGCTGGACGGCCAGCAGACAAGATGCAGGTGGTGGAGCTGCTCTTTGGGCTTGGTCTGTGGCTGAGGGGGGAGTGTCACAAAGTGCTGGAGATGTTTGACTGGAACCTGGAGCAACCTGGCTGCCATTTCCTGGGCTCCTCTCTTCCTGCCCACCACAACCTCTGTCACCAAAGTTGCTGCCCCAGCTATCAATAGAAAGTTAGTTTCTATTTTATGTTTTTTTAAAAAAAAATTGCAGCTCCAGTTTTCATTTGTGTTCCTTTTGCCTGCAATTTTGCTTCCCATCCTTTTACTTTGAGTCTGTGAGTGTATTTTCTGATGAGATGAGTCTCTTGGAGACACTATAATGTTGCCTTATGATATTTTATCCATTTTGCCATTCTATGTCTTTTCAGTGGAGCATTTAGCCCATTCACATTCAGACTAATTATTGAAATGTGAGAGTTTATCCCTGCCATGGGGTTCTTATAGAGGTATTGTGGATCCTGTTTGTTTGTTGTGTTTCTTTTGATTTGGGGGTTGATTCAAGTGTGTTTTCAATATTTTTCCTGCATTCTTGTGAAGAATGTTGTTGCTCTTTTTTCCCTTTTCATCTGTGTTTAATACTTTCTTAAGTGTTTCTTGTAGGGCTGGTCTACAGGCAGCATAAGTTTTTAGGGATTGAATGTATGGGAAAAATTTTAATTCTCCCTCACTAATGAAGCTTAGTTTAGCTGGATAAGTTATTCTTTGAAATTGATTATCTTTGAGGACTTTGAAGATTAGGCACCATGCTCTCCCAGTCTGAAGTTTTTCTGTAGATAAATCTGCTGCTATTCTAATTGGTCTTCTCCAGTAGATAGTCTGACCTTTTTCTCTCGCAACCTTTAGAATTTTTTTCTTTTATACCTACTTTATTTAAGTGAATGATTATGAGTCTGGGGGTTGGTCTTCTCACTTGTTGTCTTGCAGGAGTTTTCTGAACCTCTTGGTTTGAATTTTCATATCACTGATGAGATAAGGGAAATTTCCTTGAATAATTTCATGGAATGTTTGTTCCAAGGTTGTCTCTGTCTCTTTTTCTGCCCCCGGAAATGTAATTACTCTTTGTCTCCATCTCTTGAAATAATTGTTGATCTCTTGAAGGTTTTGTTCTGTCTTTTTAAGTTTCTTTTCTATGGTTTGGACAGTTTGGGGTAGTTCTATATTTCGGTCCTCAAACTCTGAGATTCTTTCTTCTGCTTGGCTGATTCTGCTTACCATGCTTATTAGTTTGTTATTTATTCTTTACTGCTGTTATCTCCATTTTCAACTCCTTCCTATTTTCCTCTTGTCTCTCCTCAATTCTTTTTACTTTCTCTATTAGTGTCTTGATGTCTGGATTTGTGGTATGTGACCAGTCATTCTGGAGGCTCCTCATTGTGTATGTTCCAAAGTCTGTTTTCTCAATATCTTATCTCCCAGGGGTCTGTGTGAGACCTATATTTTTCTTTTGATTTTTCTTCATTTGTGTAGATTTTCCTCCCCACTTTTTTCTTTTTCTCTCCCTCTTCTTTAATTTTGTTGTTCAGTAGTGGCAGAATTGCTTTTGCTTCTGTTTGCTTGATCTCTTATTCTTCCTTGTGTGAATCTTCTAGCTTTCCTTACTTTGGAAACTTGACTGTGGGGTGAGGGTTGTATTTTTGTTCTTTTGGCAGTTTTGAGATTGAGTTGAGGGGGAAGTCATGATTCAAATCTATCTGCAGATCCCAGTATCCACCGACAGGTGTATGAATACACTGGAACCTATTTCCCACTCCCTTTCAATCTGTCTATGCACTGTGGAAATAGGTTTACTCCCTGAAAGCAAAATGGGGTAAGAAAAATGAAAGGAATGGAGCAATGGAAGGGAGGAAGAGGTAGGTGAGGAGTGAGAAGAGTAAGAGGGAAAACAGACAAGCGTATTGACTAATAAATGAGAAGAGACACAAAGAAAACAAAAACAAAACAAAAAACAAACAATAAAAGCTAAAGCATACAAATGATCATATAGACACACAAGCCAATCAACCTCCTTATTGATACTATTCTCCTACACAAACATGAAATCTAAAGAAAAAAAATCAGTAAACTAACAGAGACAAAACAAGTACAAAAACATTATCAATAGCAATAAGAAGAGAGAAAAAGGAGGAAAAAAAAGATAAGTAAAACAAACATACAAAGAATACAAATAGAAAACAATAAAAACAAGGGAACAGAGCATGCTCTTAGATCATTCCTCAAAGTCCAATGTCCTTTCATCTCTGATCTCTAGCTCTCATTGCAGGGTGGTAGGGTTGTTCACAGCTAGGATCTGATGCCCCAGGCCTGCTTCAGGGGGAGGTTTGATCAGATCTAAGCTCAGTCAGCTTGCTGCCTGAGAAGTCTGCCTTTCAAATCTGACCTGTGTCCTATCTAGCATGGGGGAGGAGTTTCTCTCTCTCCCAGTTTGATTTTATTACCTTAGATCCCAAGCTGGAGGTGGGTAGAGCTGGGCAGAGCTGGTCATCCTGGGAGAGTCAATGCAATCTCCTCCTGGTCTCAGGGCTCTAGCTGCTCTCCAGACCTGCCAACCAGGCCGAACTGGAAGAGGTGGAGTGTGGGACAGCCAGGAGCCACAGGTCAGTGTGGCACTGAGTGGCTTGGGCAGCGCAGGGTGGTGTATCAGGCATGGGGGCCCCAGAGCTTCTGGGGTGGAAGTTGAGGACTGCATTGGCAGGGGGAAAGAGCAGGCATGGGAAGGAGGAGGGGCAGTGGTGTCTTCAGTAGTGCAGTGCATGGGAAGAACTCCATGGCCAGTAATATAGAACTGATCCAGGTGGCTCAGTGACTGTGGAAGGGAGCAGAATCTGCGGCAGCTGAGGCAGCTGTGGGGTGCATGGAACCAAGAGCCTCCAACCCACAGGCCAATGTGGCTGGCGGCAGCAGTGTCAGTGGCAGCAGCTGCAGCAGCAAACAAAGCAGGGCTTGGGGCCGTGGGACTCTCTGCGAAAGTGAGTGACCAACCTGCCCCTTTGCCATCTTGCTGGAATTCTTCCTTTACTTTTGACATATGGTTGTGCTGTGCTTACGTTGACTTCATATTGAGAAAGTTTTTATTACTTTTTTTCTATTACTTATATAATGTTGGGAGGATTTTTTAAAAATTGAAAAATTTGTTCAGTAAAACAAATTGAGCTTATTGTTTACTTTGCAAAAAAAAATCACCAATGTTTTTTAGTTTTCACTAATTATATGAGTAAACTTGTTTATTGTCAAAAATTTCGTGATATGATTATCCAAGTAAAAAGACAAATACTGAGACAAGTGAACACTAAAATGTAGAAGTTGTTTTTGAGAAGCACCACACATAAAACATAAATATAAAGAAAGGATTAGAAAAAATGTAGTAGGGGAATCGAATTAAAAAGCTTGCTATAGCTTTATTAATATAAAACAAAACAAATTTTAAATAAAACATTGAAATTTGCAACAAAAATATGTAAAAGATGCCATATGAGAATAGTTTCATAAAGTTAAGATACTAAAAGATTTTGATAGTATATAAATACCAAAACCTATGAGGAAAAGATTGATAAGTCTAAATTTATTTTAAAAATTAAAGTTCTTTATGTTTATCCCCCAAACATTGACAGCGAAAAGACAACTCACACTGTAAGTGCAAATAAGATATTTGCAACACATTTATTTATTTATTTTTATTTGTTGAATTGGAGTCTCACTCTGTCACCCAGACTGGAGTGCAGTGACTGCTCACGGCCACCACAGCCTCGACCTGCTGGCTCCAGCAATCCTTCCGCCTCAGCCTTCCAAGTAGCTGGAACCACAGGTGCACTCCCACGCCCGGCTGGTTTTTGATTTATTGTAGAGATGAGGTCTTGCCAAGTTGTCCAGGTGGGTCTCGAACCCGCAGGCTCAGGCAATCCACTCACCTCAGCCTTCCAAAGCACGGGATTACAGGCTGAGCCACTGAGTCTGGCTGCAGCACATTTAAATAGATACTTTACAAAAGAGGATATATACAAATGAAAACACTGTTCAATTTTATATTATAGGAAATCAATAAGTTATTGATAAAATAAAAAAATTGCAATTATTGATGAAGATAGGAGGAAATTAATTAACTTTTATTCCTCTGAAAGTTTAAAGATTGTGTGTCCATTGAATAAATATGTACCCTCTATAAGCCTACCAATTGATATGATTGCACCAAAATGCATATAACAAGAATTCTCATAACAGCACTCTTTGCAATAGCTCAAAACTAGAGTGAAAATAAGTATTTCTCAATGATAAAATAGATCAATATATCAAGGTTGCTTGTTATACTTGTGGATATCTTGCAGCAGTGAAAATGAACAAACTTCTACTTAACCGCAATGTGGATGAAGCTCATAAATCTTAGTGAATGAAAGAAGACAGACAAAAATAATAGAAAGCTTATAATTGCAAAGCTGTTTTAACAGGAGATGAGGTAGACAGAATAATGGTTGCCCAAAAATGTTTACATCCCAATGGACAGAAGCTGTGCATATGTTTTCTTAAATTACAAAAAAGAATTTGCATCTGTGATTAAATTAAAGATCTTGAGATGAGATTGTTTTAGATTATCTCAATTATCCCAGTCTAACTTAATGAATCCTTCAAAGCAGAGAAACTTTCCTGACTGACGTTAGCAAGAGAAGTGGTTTTGGGATTTTTCGAGTGATAGGGCAAAGGTCTTGAAGGAGGAAATGGGATCCTGACCAAAGAATGAAGGAAGTTTCCAGAAGCTAGAGAAATAAACAGATAATCTCCCAGAGCTTCCAGGAGGGGAGACACTCCTGACCACATCTTGTTTGTAGGCCGATGTAACTAGTTTCAGACTTATGATTCACTAAACTGTAAGATAATAAGTGTGTGCTATTTTAAGCCACTAAATTTGTGTTAATTTGTTATGGCCTCAGTAGGAAACTAATACATGAGTTCAAACAAATCTATGCTGTTCGCAATCTGGTTTATTTTTATCTTTCAGTAAAAACAAGAGTATGCATAATGGGACCTTTTATTGTCATAGTAATGTTCTATCTATTTGCTGAGTTAAGGTTATACAGGTTTGTTCATTTTATGATCAGTCATTGTAAAAACAAACAAATCTCCCAATAATTAAATTGCAATGTGGAAGGCAGCCTTGAAACAATTGCAAGTATTCAAATCACAAGTTTTAAAAATGAAGGGATATGCTATAAAATATCTAAGCATACAAATGCACCATAGAAAAAATAGTGTTCCTAAATAAAAGAACAGAACTGAACAGGCAAAACCCTGGGGGATGACAGCAACAACAACAACAAAAAACACAGATTAGTCAATATGGAAAAATAATCCACAGTGATTTTTTTATTCTATATTTAAGAATAAAAAATAAAAATTTCCAGTAAATATTTGTAAGTATCATGCAAAAGCTTTTGTAATTCTAATGGAAGAAAAATAAAAGTGACCTCAGATATCCCTATTTGACAGTGTTAAAAAACACTGAAAGACTATATACAGAGATTGAAATAAAAAATTTGAGATACAAAATATTGATGCTAATTTATGTCATAATATATGTATGAAGTATACACTGTTCAGAATACAAAAATTGGTAGAGCACAGCACTTATTTACCTGTTCTGAGGAAAAAAATGTAAGCAGCATAAAGAACACTCAAATACTGACTCTTGCTTTATAAAAGTTCAACATAAATTAATGCATGATTTTTAAATTTCCAGTACATTATCACTAATCTTGAGAAATGGAATCTGAATGTCAAGTAAAATAAATTTAGGTACATAAATTATGGCATATCTGCAAGATAATAGGCATTCATCAATTCCAAATTCTTATGAAATGATAGTAATATGCATGATATATCATTAGGTATAATGCACAGTTCAAAACTATTGTGATTCAATCCCAATTTAAAAGGGAAAAATATGAATATATGGGTATTTTCTTTTCCCAATTTAAGTATTTTCTTTATTTTTCACATGGTCTCTAATGAAGAGATACATTTTTTAAGTATAAAAATAAAATACATATCCATGTAAAAGACTTTTCAAAGCTACAGTTCAACTTTGCTTGGCTAAATGCATTTTCAGAAGAAAAACTAAACAAACGAAACAAGACAGGCTTTTAAACTTCATTTTCAAGTATTTAAAGTGTTTTATAAGATAAAAATGCAAGATGAAGATGTTTTCAGATTTACATATTTTAATTTCCTGTGTACCGCAGTTCATCAGCTTACTTGTCAAAATATACAGATGTCCTTACATTACAGTGCATTACTTTACATTTTATTTTCTCCAATTTGTATGGAGTCACAAATCAAAAAGTTTGCAACATAGTTTTGATTAATTTAAGACTCAATAGAAACTGTTTCTTGTTTTATGCTTGACAGTAATTTAGCATAATATAAGGTGGTAGGGCATTAAACAATATCCCTGAACAGAATTCAGCTCCATTAACAAGCTCCATTAGAGAAACATAGCAATCCACAAATCAACAATTTTGTGCCAGTTTCAGTAATTACTGTTTGGGCATAATTGGTGTAATATTGTACCTTTTGTTGCAGTGCTTGAAATGTTTAACTAGGCAAGGCAAGGTAAGGCATGCTGTTGAATAAAGTATAAGCTAAATGCAATTTTAAATTATTAGTATCACCAACTGCCACCTTAAGAAATAAGGCCATTTGCTTTATGAAATTCATGGCAGTTATTTTAATTTTGAATGAATGATCTATTTATTAGCAGATAATTCAAGGTAAACATAACATTTTTAAAATGCATATAAAATATTAATAAAGATTCACCTTTCTTACAATCTGGTTATTTTAAATATCATACTACATTAAGAAAAAGAGAAAGATGTGCTTATGTTATCCATCACAAGGAAATATTTTTTACTCCACCAAATGTTTATATACATATCACACACACACACACACACACACACACACACACACACACACACACACACATTTACACACACACAGGCAGAAATGTCCTGTGTGCCTGCTTCCAAAAGTACATCATAATTTAATATTGCGATTAACCCAAACTAACATTGGGAAGCATTTACATTGCAGAGAGCAGTTATCTGTTGTTTGCTCTATTGTTACAAAATAACATTATTCAGTGGATATAAAGTATTCTACCTAAGCCATTTCTTCTCATCATTTGACTGTTTGCATACTGCTAAACTAAATTATATCAAACAGAATCATGATTACTGATGGAATTATCAGAACCTTGTGATCTGTGCTTAAATATAAAGATGTTATTTCATTACATCATTTTTAAAAGTATAATTTTTGACTATTAATGTACTGTCAGATTTCTAATTTAAATTCTTTCAATCGTAAATAAAATGTTGGTCATTGTATCAGGCATACTAGATGAATACATTTGAGATTGAAATGGATGAACAGTATAATAAATGTTTCATGATGTCCAGATGATTAAACTTTGGCCAGAGTATGATCCTGGGTTAGTTGTCAGCTAACATACTGGAAAAAAATGAAATTATGTTTCAGTTTAAAATTTAAATTTATTCCTTTTTCCTTTTTATGGTTTACTATTTGAATAGCTATATAATCACATCCTTGCCAAAATAATTATGAATAGGAACATTTTAATTACACTCTTTTTAGTTATTTTTAAATATGCAATAAATTATTGTTGACTATAGTCACCCTGTTGTCCTATCATCAAATACTATATTGTACTCATTCTATTTAATTTTCTTTTTACTCCAATGGCACTTAAAAAATACTTAGTTCTTGTATTTGCAATTGACTGTGCACAACTGAATTACTATTACTATGCTAAATACTCAATATTATACAATTTAAGCTGCCATCAATTAAAGATGCATAATTTTGTTTGCAAAGCAAGAACAAAAAAAAAAAGCCACTAATTAAAATATGAACTAACAGTTAGAGTTTTGGGTAGACACAAAAAACATAACAGTTATTTGAACATAAATAATTTATTAAATCATAAGGTTATTAAGAAAGTATACAAATATAACTTTACATTATCATTGGAGCTATAACTGAAAAAAAGGCATGAAAATAATAGGAAGAAATTAAAATTTAGAAATTTCAAACATGGTGCTCAAGGGCAGAGAGTCATAACTCTGAAGAGAATATATACTTTGTTTTCTGTAAAATAAGACTTTTCATCCAAAGAAATGTAGTATGTAATACCTGGGTTGTGAATATGTCATTCCATACACCAGTTGATGGCAGATGCTGGCAGAAAGTATTATGAGAAGGGGAAGAAACTCAATATACAGAACATATATGTATTTTGGTGAAAAAATTATGTGTCTCTCCTATGGTGGTTGTAACCCAATGTGGTCAATAGCCACTTGTTGACTGGCTTCCTCCAACCCCCACCTTCAATGAGGGCTTAATGTTGGTCTCAGCTGTTTCCCAGTTAGGCACTCTGCACTAGCAATACCCACATAATCCCTGGTGAAGGGATCCTTTTCCTGTTGTTCCTATGCATAGTCTTCATTCCCACTACTATGGCCACTTTGTACATTGACACTGAGCAGATAATGAGGTGGCTAGTAATAGAAGTTACCATATCTACAGAATATGTATTTTGCCACTTGATTGAGAACCTCCTCTGTGACAGATGCTTTTTGGTAACATTCATATTGCCTACCAGGGGGCATCATTCCTTCTGCATATGCTGGAGAGAACTCCCATGAAGCTACAGACTAGGACTTAGCCAGAGAAGACAGTTCATTAAGGTAAGAGTTTGACCTTCTGGTCATATAATGTACTTGTGCCTCAAGGCGTTCTTGAGCCAACTTTTTAAATATACTATTTTCATTAATGGTAGGATGTTTGTTGTACCCACCAAATATGATATTTGGGTTAAAGAAATACATTTCATGATGGTAAGGCAAGCCACTTGTATCTACGAGTATTTTTCTAAAGAAAACATTGATCTTTGGAAGAGAGCATAGATTGACTCCAAAACCCTAGAGAAATGTGCAAAGCTCTTTTATGATGCTCTACGAACAAACCCTAAGATGACCTCAGCTGCAAAGCAACAATGTGATTTAAAATATCTAAGCTCTAGCATCACAAAACTGAGAACAAAAGGGTGGATTTGCAATTGGGAGAAATATAACTTAATAACTGGTGCACCTCATGTCCACTGTAAATTCAATCTGATTTCAAATTTGTTAAAGTATGAGCCAAAATAAAGGTGGTTTATTTATTTATCTTTGTTACTTTATATTCACTTAGGTATTTTAATACTTCCTTGAAAGTATAATTAACATACAATAAACTGCATATGTTCAAAGGGTACAATATGAAAAAGTTTTGAAATATTTATGCATCTGCAATATCATTACAAAATCAAAACAATAAACATATCCATTATCCTCATAAGTAAGTATTCTATTCCTTCCTACAAACTGAATTCCCAACCTGCTTCTTGTCTGATAAAGTATGTTATTTTACATTTCCAGAATTTTATTAAAATGGCATGATGTAGTATGGAATCTGTTTGCCTGGTGTCTTTCTCTAACTATAATCACTTCTATGCATGTTATAGTTTGAATAAGTACTTCATTCTTTTTATTGCTGAGTGTTTTTCAAAGTATGGGTACACCACGTGCTGCCATTTACATATTGAGGGATTTATTTAGTTAGTTAGTTTGCATCCAGGTTTGACTAGTGTATGAGCTGCTTTTATCTTTTGGGAAAGTATCTAAGAATGTAATTTCTAAGCATTATACTTTATGTTCACGCAAGAAAAATATTTTGATAGCTTTGCTTTAAACTTCCTCTTTGATCATGCCATTCGTTCATGCTCAGGACCTGAGTCATTCCTTTTTCCATTCCTTGCTGTCTATACTAGTCACCCAATCCCGTATCGGGGAAAAAATATTTAGTTATTTAAAAGTGTGTAGTTTAACTTTCACCTATTTGGAACATTTTCAGTTATCTTATGACTATGATTTCTAATTAAATTCTATTATGCTCTGAAAATACAGCTTGCGTTGTTTCTATTCTATTAAATTTGTATTTTTTTAATTATCAAAAATTATCTTCCTCTAAAACAAAGTGTGGGAAGTTTTTGTGGCAGTCCTCTTCTAACACACTGATGTTTCTTGTACTCAGGGTCCCATGTCTTAACACAGCCTATTGTGTGAGGACACGTTGAATAATGTTTGACACACACTGCCTTGTGTCATTAATTATGTGAGTTGTAAAGTGTTTTTTGTCTCTGACTAATGAGCCTCATATCTTCTACCAGCATTCCTGAAACTGACTGGCTAACTTGTTAGTTTTAAAGCATGGTAAATCCTCAGGTTTTTCAAAATTTTTGACTTTAAAAAAGTTCCATTATATCTGGCTTTTTGATTCATTTATACTTAAAGTTCTCTTAGAGATTAGCCTAAGGTTTACAACATCACTTTGAAATAAATGGGGGTCTAGCTTCAAGTACTATTATTTCATTTGTATAAATTGAAAACTTAAAACTACTACAAAAACATTTTTAAAAGCCTATTCTCAAGATCCTCTTTCTATTGGTTATACTTTTTTTTTCCTCATACAATAATGAGTGGGTAGTGTATATAGCATGGATTTTCTACACAAAAAGAATCATTCAAGTCTTGAGGGAGTTGGAGCGAAATGGCATGAGATTTCATCACATTAATCAGAATGACATAAGATTTAAAATTTATGAATTGTTTATTTCTGGAGTTTTAAATTTAATATTATTTGACTATAATGAACTATAAGTAACAGAAATTAATCCACAGCAAAACTGTGGATAAAGAGGCACTGCTTTAGCTTATGTTTTCACACATGATAATCTCAAAATATATTATAACTTCCACTTTTTAGTCACCATTTAAAGCTATTAACAAGAAAAAAAATCTATTTTATATGCAGTTTCTCATTTTCCAACAATCTTTATTTCTTTCTGATTGTTATGATATTCCTTCTGCTTCAAAAATCTTTCTTTAACATATATTTCAGAAAAGATAGATATTTCAGAATAGCATATATTTCTTTAACATATATTTGCTAGCAATGATTGTCTCATATTTGTTTGAGAAAGTCTATTTCTCATTCATTGCTTGGGAATATTTTTGCTGGATATAACTTTTAGTTTAACATGTTTTATTTTCTGTTAGCACTGTAAATTGGTCGTATTCTTCTTCCATGTGAACCTTCTTGCTTGTGTATTTTTAATAAAAAGACTTTAAATATTATCCTTATCTTCTTACTGACAAATATCAACTTTACCCTCTTTTTTTTTCCTGTTCAGTATCAAAAAGTCAATATATGAAACTGAAATTGTGGGTCAACAATACAGGCTTTAATTCTATGGCTCTAAAATGGAGAAACAAGCAAGAACTTTGCTTGCAAATCAACTTCCCACCACAAGGAGGTGATGAGATTAAAATACAAATTTTCTTTAATGAAGGACTTGGGCATTAAAAGAGAAGGTAGGATTATTTGTGTATTTTCTAGGCATGGGCAGAGGTTTTCTGTAATTTCTATTATACCCCTTTTCTCTCCTTTTCTGGTCCCATGTTTCTTGTTATGGCTGCTGAGGACTGTGCTATTTATCATGGAAATAATATTATAATGAGGTTAGAGGTTCTTCAGAGGTCAAGTGAGCTGCCATAGTGGATTCTATCAGTTTTAGCTGGTCTGGCCAAGGGGAGAACTTCTGTTTACAGGTCTTTCTGTTTCTCAAAGTTAGGCAGGGGAAGATTGAGGTAGAAATTCAGCTGAGTCACGGAGGCATTAAACTAGATAACAGTCTCACTGTAGGTAATCAATCTCTTTTTTGTGATTTTTTTCTTTGTCTTTGATTTTGATTTTCTCTTTGTTTTGGTTTTGGACAGTTGAATTATATATATATTTAGAGAGGTGTGTGTGTGTATGTGTGTGTGTGTGTGTGTGTGTGTGTGTGTGTATGAAAATGAGGTACATTTTTAGTGGTTTTTGGCATAATGTAAGTTCTATAGATCTGTGGGTTAGATATCTGATATTAATATGAAAATATCTGTGCTGGTATTTTGTTACTGTGCTGCTTCTGGCCTGTTTTATCTTTCTCCTTCTGGATTCAAATGTTGTGTAATCATTTGTCATGTATTATTCATTTGTTGTGTATTCATTTGTAGGAGCCAAAAGTCTTAGATATTGTGTTCCTTTATTTCACTCTTTTTTCTCTTTATAATTCAACTTGAATAATTTCTATTGACTGATCTTCAAGTTCACAGATATTTTTCCTCAACTGTATCTAGCCTATGATCAGTTAATCGAAGAGTTTCTTCAATCATGTTTTTGTATGTACTATTACTTATATTGTTTACATTTAATCTTTTATTTTAGTTTTTATATATTTGTAGAAATTATTGGAAATGATGTTTGGTCTTTCCATTAGAACTTTTACCATATAAGTGATAATTATTTAAATTTTATATTAAATATTTCCAACATCTGTGTCATATCTGTTTGGTTCTGAGAACTGTCTTATCTCTTCATAGTTTTTAATTTTTATTTTTTTATACACCTATAATCTTTTGTTGAAAGCAGAAACAAACTATGAGAATATGTGTGAAGGGTTTTTTGTTGTTGTTTGCTTGTTAGTTTGTTTTTTGTACTACTAGTTGTGCAGGTCCCTATTTCAGAGTTAATCAGGATATAAATTGGGTTATACTGGTTTGTTGCATTTTGAACTACTATCAGTGCACACAGGCTTCAAATTCTTCTGGTGTTACCTTGTGTTTAGTGTGTGGGCTCTTATGTCTTTCCCATTTTAGAAGCCCTTATCAATCCCCACAGGCTCATATATCACTTGCCATTCATTTCACATCTGCCCTCCTAAAAATCCTTCTTAACCTTGCATCACATAATGACACGTTTTTTTGACTGATCACAGTAGCCCAATTCTTGCTATGATAACTTATGTTGTATTCTTTCATGGGTGCTCAGCATCCTGTAGGATTCACACTTTGGTACTTGACACTAGACTCAACTATGCTCATGACCATCTATTAGTCTTGGTTAAATCATCCTTTCTAAGTGAAAGCACTCCTCACCTTGCTTTGAGTGACTGATAGCGCTCTCTGTCTTTCTCCAGGGTTAAAGGAAGTTTCCTTAGGGCTACCATCTAGATCCCTGAGTAATAAGAACTGTCCAGATATGCTGGAATCTCTGAGGAGATGTGATGAGACTGGTATGTGAATTTTGAAAATCTTCAGACTGTAAAATTGTTTCAACATCTGCTTCTTGAATAAACTTTCATTGCCAGGGAGTAGTATAAAACTGGATAATAATAATAACAGCAGCAACAAAAATGAAGAAATATTTCAGTTGACTCTTTAGTAGAGAGTAGACCAGACACAGTTGATGAAGAGAGAGGCTGGAGTCACATTAACTGCAAAGGAAACATGTAAAATATAAAATGGAAGCAAATAAGTGTTGTATTCTACATAAAAATATAGAAACATTGTCTTTATCCAGTTCACTTTTGAGAAGCAGCAGGATTGGTTCCTTGTTTTGGCTATTGCAAATAGTGCAACAATAACCATGTGTGTGCAGATGTCTTTTTGGTAGAGAGATTTATGTTCCTCTGGGTATATTTTCTGGAGAGGATTGCTGGATCATATGGAAAATATATTTTTAAAATTTTTTTAGAAATTGCCATGCTGCTTTCCATAGAGGGTGAACTAGCTTACATTCCCACTAACAGTGTAGAAATGTTCCTTTTTCTCCACAGCCACGTCAGCGCCTGTTGCTTTTTGACCTATTAATCATTGCCTTCCTTTCTGGTGTTAGGTGGTATTTCATTGTCATTTTGATTCGCATTTCTGTGATGATTAGTGAGGGTGATCATTTTTTCATTGTCTGTTGGCTGCTTGTACGTCATCTCTTAAGAAGTGTCTATTCATATCCTTTGCCCATTTTTTAATGGGGTTGTTTGTTTTTCTCCTTTCACTTCATTTGAGTTCCTTGTAGTACATATACATGATGGAGTATTACACAGCCATAAAGAAGAACAAAATCATGACCTTCACAGCAACTTGGATGCAGTTGCAAAACACCATACTAAGTGAGCTATGACAGAAACAAATAGCTGAATACTGCATGTTCTCAGTCATAAGTGGGCCCTAAGTACTAGTTCTCACATTACCCCAGGGGTGGAATCAGCAGTTACTGGGCACTGCCAGGGAAGGGAGGGAGGGAGATTGATGGGGGCCATTTGACAAGGGTACCTGGTCCACTACCAGGAGGAGTGAGGGCCATATAGAAGCCCAAACTTCCCCTGACTGCAGACTACTTATGCAGTAAATCCTCACTTGAACTCCACAGCTCTAAAATAAATAAATAAGTTATTGAAAAATAGAAACAGAGTCTTCCTCTGTCACCCTGGATGGAGTGCAGTAGTGCCATCACAGTTCACTAGAGTCTGGAACTCCCAGAATCACATCAAGAGATTCTCCCATCTCAGTCGCCCACATAACTGGGATGGTGGGTGCCATCATGCCTGGTGTAAGTGTTACATTCTTCATATGTACCTGTAATCTTCAGTGCCCTAAGGGAAGCCTTCTGGAAAGCAGAATTGTGATCTAAAAATGTTAACTCTTGCATACCTATATACACAGTAGAGAAGGGTAAATTTGCATTTGGGATATAATCACTTAAGACAAAACACAACAAGGTTGTCATCTTGATGGAGCAGCTGTTCTTTTTAAAATTCCCGAGTTCAGTTCTGTTTTCAGCATATGATTTAGCCACAAGAAATTAGCTGGACAAATTTTATGTATCTTTTTACTTTGACATGAATGTTACATTTAATGTTCTATTTCTATACCATGTTAGTGTTCTATGGTTAATTTTTTGCATTTTGATTTTCACATTTAAACTGTGCTATTATTTTGACAATTTATTCAATGCAAATATTCATTTAGTTTAATAATAGGCAAAATTTAAAAATGCTGAAATATTATCTTGATTAAAATGTAAGACATAAAATAAGAATGGTTTTACGATGATGTAATATTTTTGTTAATAAATCATAGTTAATAATTATGCCACGAATTTCCATTATCTACACTAATTTCTTATCAGAATTAGTTTTCATTTAGTTCCAGAAACATGATAAATTTTCATGTGTTGATTAATCCATGACAGTGACATGGATATAAACTTTTATTAATTTTGATAGACTGATCAATTAGCAAATTTATACCCTTATACTTGAGTAGGCTATTTTCTATATCATTTGGTAGTTTAAAACAAAAATTTCACAAGAAATTATTAAAATCTAAAACTTTAAAATTAAAATTACTATAAAACAAGCTTTTAGAATTCTCTAAAAAAATGAGCACTTCAGTAAAAGGTGGTTAGATCTTTGTATAATGCACTGGGTTATCACAGCAAAAGGAATAGAGTTAATCTGTTGCAGTAAATTATGTAAAAGTCAAATCGAGTTTTCTGTATTATTTTTATTATTCACCAAACCTCTCTCTCCTTTCTATATACAATACTTAGCTAAATTCATTATAGTATTGAGATGATGAATGAAGAGTCGCTTATAGAATAAACTTTCTGTGGATACTATTGGTTGTAAAATTCCATATTCTTGTTACATTGGAACAGGGTATATGGAACACATTTCTATAATCTGTGGTTGTTAAGGTTAGTTTTATATGATGAATTTTTTTCTTGATTTTTTAATTCTTTTCAGTAATTTTCACATTATTTCCCTTAATCTATATTAATACTTGGAGATAAGTAATAGTTTACTCTTATGACATTAGACAGATATATTAATAAAGTGTTATCTATATTGGTAAGAAAACATAAACTATTAAAATAAATTTATAAAAAAAGTTATTCTGCAGGATATAGTACACAAACCAAATTTTGTGATTCCTTCTTGTTAAGCTATTATGATTTTAATTGTCCAGCTTATGCTACTTTCTAAAGCATTTCAGCATAGTATAGGTGAGCTTTAGAAAATTAAAGGAAAGAGATTTTTCTTGAGTTCTCCTCAGGGTAAAATGCACAAAAAAAGCCAATAGTCCTTTAAAAGACAGTTCATGTAGTTAATAATCTTAATTATCTTAAATGATTTTGTTTTAGAGACTACCATGCAAAATTATTCACTCTAGAAATAAATGCAATTTGGGCCAATAGCTAACATTGTGGTGATGAGCATTATGTTTCTAGAATATCCTGTCTACCAGCATGGTAGATGGACACATGAGACAGAGAATTACACCCAGGGAAGCTCCTGCACATTGGGATCTCTAGGGTTTGAGATCCTGCTCACAAAAAGTAGCACAACCCTAGTGGATCACTGTATGGGTCCCATTGAGCTGAAAATTACAGCAGCTACCAGGACAATTTTGACACCTTGTGCCCAAGAACCAGCAGGTCATAAGAGAATTTACCATACTGACTGGAGTAGCTGACCCTGATTAGTGGAAGGAGGTAAGATGGTTTTCACATAAAAAGAGCAAAGAGCAATAGACATAAAACCAGGTCTTCCATCTTTGGATGATAACTTATTATTTCATGTTCCACCATAACTGTGACCAGCTCCACACAGCAACACCACAAGGAAATAGTATGGTAATGAAGGGTTCAAATCCTCATGAATTAAGGGTTTGGCCGTTCGTCCAGATAAGCACAGACTCTGCTGAGAATGCCAATGGTAAGGAAATTTTCAAAGGGATACTAGAGGAGAGAGTGCACGGGTACAAGCTCCAAGGTCATTGGCAGCAATAATTCTGTGGTCTGGACTGGTTTTTGTCTGCTGAGTGTCCCTTCATCAAGAAAGGATCATGGATCCATGAAGAAAATGTTTCTTGAACCAGTGTGAAGAAATCAATCTGTATGTAATAATAAAAGGTCTGGGGTAGCTTAGAGAATGTGCCTGAAAGACCTCCAAATACAGGGAATGCAACTGCCAACGCCTCAGCTATTGCTGTTTGAAACCAATTGCCATATTTTCTCTGAGGTCAACCTACCCAGAGACTGCTTCCAGCCATTGACTAAGTGTAGCAGACATACTAAAGGAGACATCCTTGGAAGATGGGTTAATTCCTCTAATGGGTGACTTTGGTTCAAAGATCGGCCCACATTGTTGCTAAATTTTCCTTGGACTCCACTGTGATCAATCATGTTTCCACACAAACATCTTCTTCCCTTCTTTCCAGCACTCAGGGTTAGCATGTCTATCAACAAATTCTTTCTCCCCGTTTCTCCAATCCTGACCATATTAATTTAAAGAATAACACTCTTAATGTCACAGTTCTTGATGATATCAATGTTCATATAGATGATCTTTGCAATAGTCTAGTCTCTCAGAACTTCAAGATTTTCTTCTAATTATATTTTTCTACAGTACAACTCAACCATGTATTATCATTGTTAAATGCTAGAACTATTTGTAACCTCTAGTTGTAATGTCTCCAAAATTTCTGTTTCAAACATCCTACTTTCTCTCACTCTGCTATATTTCCATCTGTTATATTATTCAGATCATATAAAGACCCACTTTTCATTGGTTCTGTCTCATATTCACTGTCTTCATGCATTTAATATCCTCACCTACTAATACAAACTTGATGATCCATTATTTTATTTACTCCCTTGCTAAGAATTGCAAATATTTACTTGGCTATCTATAATTGAGGCTAAACTTAAAGTTTCTCCTATGCTGTTTTGCACTGATGCAATTGGACTTTGCTAGAATAAAAAAATCTATGCTGACTAGTCTCATTTTAAATTTATTGTCATAAAACTAAAATACAACTGAAGGTAGCATGGTTCTGTTAAGGACTGATTTTCATCTAAGAAAACCTAACAAAAATTAAAGAGATCAAGTTAGTGTGTGGAACCTGAAAACGGTGTGAGTGGGAGAATTGGTAAATGTTTCCACTGGCAGCAACTCTAACTCTCATGTGTTGCTTTAGGAAACTAGAGACAGTAGTTAGTTCCTAAAGAGGTGATGGCATGGACTGGGCAAAGTGGCTAGGCTCCTGAACTTTCTAAGTGTATATTCAGTCATGGTTCAGGTCTAGTCAGAAAATGAAAACCAAGGGTAGGATCCTTAATTAGAGTGAGAACTAAGCCATATATGACCCAGGAGTTAAATTGTCTTTTAGAACTTGTGAAATTTGAACTCTTGACACCTGTTGAACTGTAAAGAAATTTCCTCACATATTATTATTGATGTTCAGTGTTCTAATTACAGGTTTAGTGTTTGGAAGCTGGTAGCAGGATCATGTCTGGACCATAAACTTTAGGTAAAACTCTGATCACCATTAATTTATTAATTCCATCAATCAATTATCTATTTGCCACAGGTTTATTGAACCTCTCTTTCCTGTCTGGTGTGGAGCTACCCTTTGAGCATCAGGAAAGAAAAAGATTCCTATTCTAATCCTAAAGGGAAATGAATCCTACAGGCATAAATTCTGTTTTCTATTTAAAACTGTGTGACAATAGAGCCATCTACTTCTTTGCTAAAAGCTAATTTTGCATAAGAGTGACACAAAAATGGGTTTTAGTACACATGTCATTTATCAACCTATAAACAATGCCTTTAACATAAAACAAAAACCCTTTATTTGGATGCACACATTGCCAAAAATCTTAGAGACTATTATAAGATTTATGATAGCTTTCACAGCATTCTTTTTCTGGCATCCACTTGAGTGCATTAACTTTGAAAAGAAACTACTTGGCTTGAATTGTGAATATGACTTTAAACAATAAAAGCAAAGGAATCCATAGTACAGCTGCTTTCTTGTATATCAATCCACAAGTGTATACATATTGAGCCATAGCCTCATGCTTTTAGGTAGTTGAAGGTTCACTTTGCGTTCATTTAAAACACAGAAAGGCCTGCCTGGCAAACTTAGGTTTTAGTAAATTGTGAAGTATTGGTTGACACAGGAACAAAAAACCAGAAGGAAGGACTCACTGTTATGTCTTTATTACACTGAAGAAAGAAATGCAAAATTTTTCAGACTTCTAATTTAATTACAAAGCAAAGGCTAAGTAGCTCATTATATGATTTCAAGGAGACAGTTAATATGCATATTCCAAAAATAATTAAAATATTATATTAATGTAAGTTTATCAGAAAGAAATATTTGTGAAATAGAGCTAGAATTCCTGAAATGTAGTTCAAATACTGTAATAACATTACATCAGACATGTCATCTAAACCCTCTGGTTCAAATATAAGTATCTAAAAATATAAAAATGTCCACTTTCTTTGACTATTTCATAGTGTTTTTTGGTTATCCATTCAATTAATATGTGAGAAGAAAAAAGGGAAATATAATTTTATTCACTACTTGCAATAAACAGATCCTATAAGTATCTGGTGCTGAATCCTGACATAATAAGTAGGTTTAGAAAAAATTACCTGGCCCAGTTATTTTTCAGTATGGTAGTGATAAGGACACTAAAATATCATTATTAAACTTCATAATATTGTGAGGATAGTCACTGTCTGCTTCTCATTTTGCAAATGTGAAAACCAAACTAGGATTAAGTAAATTAATAAAGGTCACAACCTGTAAATTCCATCATTGAAAATAAAATGCTGATCTCTTTGAAATTGAAAACCATGGGGTTAAATACCACAATATAGTATAACTCTGAAATTAAAATATTAAAATGATAAAACGAGTGGATTAGAAGAAAATAAAGTTTTTCATTGTGTACAGACAGAACATTAAAATGTATTGAGTGAATGGAGTGCATTAATCAAGAGCTTTAGAGGATTATTTTTAAAATGACATAGTCCCTGGTTTGATAGTAATTCAATCTAGTTAATATTGTTGAGAAATTAAGTTCATTATTTATGTCTAATTCACATTATATGCCTTTATATTAATCTTTGCTAACAAATTATAAATTCCATGAGGTGGCTGCCATATTGTATCTCCTTATGTCCATCATCTTGCACAATTTCTGCAACACAGTAGTTGCTTAATAAATACTGAAATAAACTCAACTAATGTTATGCTTGAAGAAACAGGGGACAATTTCAATAAATATAAAGCAGTTTTTTAATACACTATCAATTTTATCTTTACAAACAACCAACTTTTTGTTTTATTGATCCTTTGCGGTTTTTAAAATTTCAGTTTCATTTAGTTCTTCTCTGATCTTTGTCATTCCTTTTCTTCTCCTAACTTTGAGTTTGTTTTGTTCATGCTTTTCTAGTTCCTTGAGTTGTAATGTTAGGTTGCTGATATGTGATCTTTCAGTTTTATTGATGTAGGCCTTAAACACTATAAATTTTCCTCTGAGTACAGCTTTGGCTGTGTTCCAGAGATTCTGATAGCTTGTTTCATTGTCATTATTTATTTCAAGAAATTTTTCACTTTCCATCTTGATTTCATTGTTGACCCTAAGATCATTCTGCAGCAGATTGTTTAGCTTCCATGTTATTGTTTGGGTTCACAAGTTCTTCTTGGAGTTGATTTCTAGGTTTATTCCCTGTGGTCTGAGAATGTGCTTGATACAATTTTAACATTTTTGAATTTATGAAGAATTAATTTGTGGCCTATTATATGGTCTTCCTTGGAGAATGTTCCATGTGCTGATGATAAAAATGTATATAATGTACTTTTGATGTGGAAGGTTCTGTAGAAATCTGTTAGTTCCATTTGCTCTAGGGTCTGGTTTAATTCCAATGTTTCTTTATTGACTTTCTGCCTTGATGATCTGTCTATTGTATCAGTGAGGTGTTGAAGTCTCCCACTATTATTGTATTCCTGTCTATCTCTTTTTTTAGGTCTGGTAGAATTGGTTTTATGTAGCTGGAGGCTATGGTGTTAGGTGCATATGTATTTAAAATTGTTATATATTCTCATGGAATTGATCCCTTTATCATTATGTAATAGCCATCTTTTTGTTTTTTTTAACTATTGTTAAAGTCTGTTTTATTTGATAGGAAAATGACTGCTCCTGCTCATTTTTGGTTTCCATATAAATGGAATATTTTCCCTCACCTTTTCACCTTGAGTCTGTAAGAGTCTTTCTGTGTTAAATGAGTCTCTTGGAAGCAACAGATATTTGGGTTGTGTTTTTTTAACCCATTCTACCAGTCTTTATCTTTTTAGTTGGGTACTGGGGCCATTTATGTTCAGAGTTAACAGTGATATGTAAGGTACTATTCCATTCAACATACTGGTTGTTAACTGTTTTATTTATTCATTTATTTTCTCTATTGTGCTGATGTTCTATAAGGTCTGTGAGCCTCATGATTTCCAGTAGTTTTTTATTGGTGTATTTTGACTTTTTGTTTCAGTATTTAGAAATCCTTTGAATATTTCTTATAGAGTTGGCCTGATGGTGACAAATCCCCTGGCATTTGCTTGTCTGAAAAATACTTCATTTCTCCTTCATTTATGGAACTTAATTGTGCAGGATACAAAATGCTTGACTGACTGTTATTCTGTTTAAGGAGATTGAAGTTGGGTTCCCAATCCCTTCTGGCTTGCATTGTTTCTTTTGAGAATTCTTCTGCAAGTCTGAAAGGTTACCTATGTTGAGTTATTTAATGCTTTTGTCTCACTGCTGTTAAAATCTTTTCCTTTACATTAATTTTGCATAACTGGATTATATGCTTTGAGGAATACCTTTTTGCAATGAATCTTCTAGGGCTTCTATGTTCTTCTTGTATCTGGGTATTTAAATCTCTGGCATGGGCAGGGAAGTTCTCCTTCATATTCTCTCAAATAGTTTTTTCCAAGTTTGTTGCCTTCTCTTCTTTCTCAGGAGCACCTATGATGCTTAGGTTTGGCTGTTTTACATAATTCCATATTTCTTGAAGATTTTGTTCCATTTTCTTGATTCTTTTTTATTTGTTGTTGTCTGCTTAGGTTAATTCAAAAGCCTTGTCTTCAAGTTCTGAGATCTTTTTTTCTGCTTGATCTAGTCTACTGTTAAAACTTCTCAGTGCAACTTGTAATTATCTGAATGAATTATTATTTCATTTCCAGAATTTGTGTGTGTGTGTGTGTGTGTGTGTGTGTGTGTGTGTGTGTGTGTGTGTATGTCTACCTCTTTGGAGAATTTTTCCTCCATATCCTGAATAATTTGGGGGGTGGGGGTGGGGGAGGGATGTTTAAATGTTGGCTTTCAATTTTCTCCTGAAGCTCAATTTTATAATCAACCTTTTGAATTCTATGTCTGAAATTTCAAAGATTTCATTTGGGTTGCAGTTCATTCCTGAAGAGTTTGAGTTTTTTTTTTTTTAAATTTTATTAATAAAGACAAGGTGTCACTTATTGGCTAGACTGCTCTCAAACTTCTGACCTCAAGGGAAAGTCTTGTCTCAACCTGACAAAGTGCTGGGATTATAGGCATGAGCCACCACACCTGGCCTACAATATAATTTTAAATAGACTCACAGAAAATTTTGACAGCATAATAGAGTGGATAGTTTGTTAAATCCACCAGAGACTATCTTGAAATTTATAATTTGTACTTAATTTTATCCTCTTTTTCACTGGTTTGTAGCACCATAATAATCCATAGTCAGTAACCCATGATGGAACATTGCTTTCTTACCCATCTCATGTGTGGTGCTATAGTAGAAATGAAAACAGAATTAAAATGTGATTATAAACATAATAAAGAACATTTTTAATTACTAATGGCTTTTTATCAGTGCAAGATTAATAAAAATTCATACTAAATATGACCATAACTGCATCGTTTCGAAGAACCAATAAATTGACTCATGTTGAAGGGGGTAAGGGAATTTTAACCAAAATTTTATAGGTTGCCATGTTGCTTCAGAGTGAAGCACTGAGAAATGATAATAGTTTTATTTTAATGTTTCTTAATTTGCATTTCCATAATCTTGAGATGTGTTTTTGTAATATACACAAGGAGGAGTTTTCAATTTTAGAAGGAAAACAAGAAAAGAGAAAACAGAGGGAAAAGGGAAAGAAAATGAAAGATTTCAAACTTGGTCATATTTAAAACAACAATAATTAGCATGAAAGCCATGAAAATTTAGGGGAAATGACTTATAAATTTATTTAATATCTTGAAGTCATTCTTTCCTATGCTGACCAAAGGTTAGGTTTAAGAGAAATACCATATCAGGAAGAAGACATTCCTATACAAAAAGGTCATTGATTTAGTGTGAAAGGAGCACAGGGAAAATAACCTATAATGGGCACTTTGGGGTAAACAGGTGAGCAAAGGACTCCAGGGAGCTGAGTGTCAGTGTTAGAAACAGCTCACACTATGAGCACTTGTAATTCTGCTGGCTTTCCCTTTGGGTTTACTTGTTTATTTGTCTGTTGGCGGTTGCCTGAACTTTTAAAATTAAAATTTTGATGAAAAGAAAGTTCCTGCCTTAAACCCTACTTTGCAAGCCTAAAAAGGACTCCAGAGAGCAACTTTAAAGTTTTATGAAGATATTTTTAAAAAATCAGTTTTATTTTTATTGTGCATTTTACTTTTCTCTACTCTGGTTAGGAGAAAATTAATTTAGAAAATAAAAGAAAGTGGCCCCCAATGTCTTTCAAATTGTTTTCATTGTACTTTATAAAAATTAAATCTGGTAAACTAAACTGCAGAGACGATATAGTGATGTTTAATGATTAGTAAAGACTGGAAGGATGCATTGAGTTTTTCTCTCCTAGAAAAGTAGTATATCAACTTTTTAATAATATCTTATGTTTATTAAGAAAAATTGTTTTCATATGAATACAATTTTGTATACAAGGAAATGCAATACAAAAAAAGAGGCAAATAAATTTCTTGTGTACTAAATTCATGCTAAAAAAGAAATAAATGCATTTTTTAAATTTTCTACACATTTTAATATGTAAAAATAATATTAAAAACACACGGAAAATAAAAATACATGAAAATATATTCCATAAAAATGGAGGAACAGATGACTGCAAAACAACATTGATAATCTGGCCTTTCATTTCCAATCTTGTCTGACATTTATTCAGTCTCCCTCGCTGCAAATTTTAAAATATTTATAAATATTCATTTCTTGTTTTTGACACATATTTTAAAATACATCACTGAACAGTTTCAATTTGGCCACCAGAATAACAAAGATAATTATATATTTTATTTTTATCACCTAGAAAAATAAAAGAAGAGGAAATGTTCTGTGCAATTTCTAAGCTCAAGAACAACATAGACTCAATAAGTTGACAGACAGAAAATATGTTGTAAAGATTACTGGCTTACATAAAATTGGTTTGCAGACCTAAAAAAATAAAGGGAATTAAAAAACCTTACTTAGTTAATATTTAAATAAATGGGAAAATATAAGAAGAGAGAAAAGGCATGAATTAGTCGCAGCATATAAAAGAACAAGAGAAAGCTAGTAAATCAATCTCAAAAAAGCTATTAAATGTGTTACAAAATGTATTTGTTGTAAAGGTAAATATTCCATTCATGAGTTTTAAAAACCTACAAAACAAACTAGAGCAGGAACTTTCTCAATCTGAAAAGGATATCACAGAAAAGTACCTGCAGTTAATATAATATTTAATGATGAAAGTTTGAAATTTTCCTTCTAAAATAAACAAATCAAAGATATCAGCTCTTATTACTTCTATCAGCACTACATTGGGAGAAATTACAGGTCAAATATTGCAGGGAAATTTTTTAAAATAAAGATGAAAGGCATAAATATTGAGAAAGAAAACTGAACTGAATTTATGTGTGAATAACATGTTGATCTTGGTAGAAAGTAGCCAGCAATATAAAATAAAGCTAAAATAACTATACATTATATACTCATCAACATTTCAGTATTGAACATCCACATTTTTAAAAATTATAATTCTGTATCTTAATTGATGATTGATAATTGAAATTTATGAACCAGTTCCATTGGCAATCATATAAAAACATGAAATACTTAGTGATGAACCTACCAATTATGTAAATTATGTATAGTACGAAAATAAAATGAAAAAAAAGACAAATTCAAGTGAACTTAACCTAACATAGAAATATATCAAGTGTTCTTACAGTGTTTGAAAATGGAAAGACTCAGTATTCTTAACACATCATTATCTTGAAAATTAAACCTATAAGTTTAATACCATCTAATCCAAAAGTTGTTTTAGAAATTCTTTAGTAGATTTTACAATTTGTGTGGACACGTCTAAGGCCTAAATAAGCAAAACAGGAAAATCTTGCACTACTTGAATTAGATTAGATTGAAGTTAAAACATTCACTATATGTATGTATAGTATTTGGATAAAGATACACATGGATAAATAAAAAACATAATACAGAAATAGATCCACATAAATGTGATGAATTGCTTTTCAAGAAAGGTAAAACAATGTTGAAGATAGTTATTGCAGCAAAATGTACTGGAACAAAAAGACATTTTCCTATGCAAATTAATAAAGCTCAATTCATATCTCAGTCATGTAAAAAATAATATCAAGTGGTTTGTGCCTGTAATATTAGCTCTATTGGAGGCTTAGACAGGAGAATTACTTGAGGACAGGAACTCAAGATCAGCCTGGGTCAAATAGATAGGACTTGTCTCTACAAAAAATAAATTTTAAAAAATCAACTTGAAACAAATCCAAGGACAATAAATATTCTATAAGAAAATTTAGGAGAAAATTCTTCAGACCTTAGGATAGGCAAATATTTTATCAATCATATATGAAAAAGTAGAGCCTAAAAATTAAGTAATGGGCTTTATCATAAGTAAAGTTCCCTGCTCTTTGAAAGACACTTTAAAAATGAGAAGATAAGTCATAGATTGTGAGAAAAATCTTTGCAAACACGTGTCTGATATAAGACGTATTTTATAATATATAACTAAAAACACATTACAATATTTGGACAAATTCTTTATCAAAGAAATGATTTGGAGTAAGCAAGCACAAAGAAAAATATTCTCCATCAATATTCATTAGGGACACTCATATTAAAATCACCATGAGAGGTGTACCATTTCATGGCTACTAGAACAGCTAAAATTAAACTAAACAAAAGGACCATACTAAATGCTTAAAATGATGTATAACAATGAAAAGTCTCTTATATTGCTCAACTAAATGTAATAATGCACAACGAATACTCTTAGATATTTACCCAATAGAAATGTAAAATACGCCCACACAGAATGGCACATGGATGTTTATAACAGCTTTGTTTATAACAGCCTCAACTTAGAAACAACCAGATATCTATCACCTTGTGAAAGGGTAAACAAACTGTGGGCATATTTATTCAAAGGCATTGAGCAATACAAGAATGAACAATTGACATATGAAACAACACAGATTAACCTCAAATTAATTTTTCTATGTGAAAAAAGCCATGTCCTTAAAAAAAATTGTGAAAGGGAAAATTGTGCATACAGAAATCAGATCTGCAATTGTCAAGGCCTGAGGGTAGGGGACTGACTATAAACAGGCAAGAAGGAATGCCTTGGAGTTACAAGTGTTTTTCTTAATTGTAGTGGTGTTTACCATTTATATTTGTCACAGCCCATCAAGCTGTACACAAAAGAGTGGATTTTGATGTATGTAAATATAATCTCATTAAAATTGACAACTTTTCTATTTAAAAAAATGTATACTCTTACTCTATTTAAAAAGAGACATTCTAAAATTATGAAATACATTTTCTTGAGCTGGGAAAAGCATCTGGAATTGTTTTATTAACTTTTTCTTCTTTATTCTTAGAAAAGTCCCATTTTCATTATTTTTTATATGTAATTTAGCTTCAATCTTTTCATTTACCATAAAATAAAAATAACCTACCAAATGCTAGGTTTATGTATGAAAACAAAGTTATGTGCCTCTATATCCAGAAGAATACAGCTGGTGCCTCTAGTCTTCTCTCCATAGGAGGCCATGTTTGATGTGCTTTTCTCATCCAAGCAGGTGTGATTTAAAGAGACAGGGGCTATAGTGCCCACAAAGTGCTAAATTTTCCCCACACATAACCTTTGAAGTCTGTGGGTGCCAGGACTCTGGCATGACCAAATTTAGGAACATTAGTGCTTAAACATGACCAAAAAATTATAAAATCAAGTTGATCTGACAAAATTCAAACATGAACTATAAGTAGTGTTGGCATAAGACTAGGAGATAGTGTTTCTTCTGCAAGACAAATTTTATACGGCTAAAATAAACAACTTAAACATATTCATATGCCTTTTAAAGTTATTTGTTTGAAGAGAAAATAAGGAAATGAGGCTCCCACAATTTTTAAAATTATAGATTTTGATGATTAGAAAGTTGTACCTGAAATTGTGAATTTTGGGAAACTTAAACTTATACACAAAGATGGACAATTAATTTTATGAACTCATCCTAGCATAAGTGCTAAATACCTCATTGCTGGATATCATCATGGTCACCTTCAAAGTATTCCCATCAGGAAACTGCACTATTGCCAGCAACTAGTTCACCTGTCAAAGCAATTTTGGAACTCTTTTTCTAGAATGGCCATCAGAGCTGTCATCATATTACCCTTGATGTCCTGAATATCATCAAAATGTCTTTCTTTCAGTATTTCCTTCATTTTGGGCTTAAGACAAAAGTCGGAGCCAGATCAGGTATGTAGGGATGGTATTCCAATACGGTTATTTGTTTACTGGCTAAAAACTCCCTCATAGACAGTGTTGTGTGAACTGGTACATTGTCATGATGAAAGAGTTCCTTCAGGACCATGTTGCACACACCCTTCTCATGAAAAGATTTTCAGTTAAGATTTTTGTAACTGTTTCTCTATCAATGTTTATTTGCTCTACTGTGCTTTTCACAGTAAGCCGATGACTTTGACACATAATTTGACAAATTTCTGCAATGCTTTTGTCAGTTCTACTCATTACCAGCTGTCCTGACCTCTCTTCATTAGTGACACTTTCCCCTCAGAAAAATATTTAATCACTTTGTACACTGCCATTTTTTTCTTTGTGGGATTATCCCCATATACTTGGACTAACATGTCCCTAATTTCACTTCCACTCTTGTCAAGTTTAACAAGAAATTTAATGTTTGTTCCTTGCTCTAATTCAAGCCCCAACATTCTCACAACAGCCCACAAAAGCATGCAACAACAATAATGAATGCCACTCAGCAAGACACCACCACATGTCATGTCAACAAGAACACACCTGGGAGACGCTGATATCCCAAAGTTATGAAACTTTACTAAGTTGTTTGTACAGTGCTGCCAACAAAAGTGCACAGTGGTAAGTTTACAAACTTGTCAGACGTATGTGCTCAAAATTTGGATTAATGATTTTTATGGGAATATAAGCATTTTTACAATTTCAGCAAGTTAGTCTCAAAACTAATAATTTGCTTAACATATTTGGCATTTAACAACTCTTAGTAATCTGGAATTATGAGAAAAATATTCAAAAGAAATATCTAACAAAGATAGAATAATGATAAAAAATAAGAATTAGTTCACATACCAGCTTCCAGGTTAAATCTACATGCTCTCATTAATGTTCATAGTACATATGTATATATTTTATGTAGTTTATTTGGTATGTTTATATACATATGTATGAATCTTTACGTGTGTATTAGGCATTATGCATACCTAAATACTTACATAATAAATAAATACAAATATTTATATATATTTATCTATCAAAAATGAATTATTTGTATGTGTATATTTACATATACCCATGTGGTTTCCTTTCCATTTCACAAATATGTTATGAAGTCACACATTTACTGAGTGAACTAGCTAACTATATTTTAGATTATTATTTTTACTGAGAGAGAGAATAAGTAGTAAATAGGCTAATAAATTGTATGGATTTATTGCATGTTATTTCACACTATGGAATGTATGGATTTAAACTAATAAATTGTATGAATTATATGGAATTATGTAAAAAAAGAATCCAAAGTCAAGACAGTGATTATGTAATGTGAAAAATAATCAATTGTAAGGAAAGAAACTGAACAATTGGCTCTTTGTAAAATGCAACATGTTTCTTCTGATCAAAATGGATGTCTAATATTGGCACATATCTTAACTGATATAGATTGGTATATACATTAATGTATATGAGGGGGAATAAAAACTAGAATTTATTTATAAAAAATTGTGTACTTATTTTTAATGTTTAAATGTCAGTCACCTTCAAAATATTCTCTATTTGATGCAACACACCTATGGAGAACTTTTTCCACTGTTCAAAACACTTTTTGAACTTGTCAATTTTGATGTCGTTTAGTGCTTCTGCCATTTTTTGTTTCATCTCTCCCACATTGGCAAAATATTTCTTTCTGAGGACTTTTTTCATACAGAGAAACAAATAAGTCGTTCAGGGTGAGGTAGGGTTATTAAGGAGGGTGAGGCATAAAAAATCATAACATTTTTGGCCCAAAACTGCTGAACACTCAGCACACTGTGAGCAGGTGTGCTCGTAAATCATCCATCATAAAATGGGTAAACCATTGAAAGAATCTCCTAAACAGAATTTTTTTTTTTTAAAGTAAGCTCACTGAAGCTAAATGCAGTCTCTTACAACAACACTCGCTGGTACACTGATGCCAGTGGGTCCCTAGGACACTTACCTAGTGAGGGAAGCCTGTACTCCCAGAGATTCTCCTTCCAAAATATGATTCTGTTTTTTGTGAAGTTGTCACCAAATTTTTAAAGACAGATATTACCAATGAAATTACTAGATCATACGATAAGTCTATGTTTAACATTTTAAGAAGTGGTCAAAATATTTCTACCTGAAATGGTAGAAAGAGAAAGTGACCACCAAGATTTTATATTCCCATCAGCAATGTAGGAGAGTTCTAATTGCTCCACATCCTCATTAATTCTTGTTATTGTAGGCAGCCTAGTGGATAAGAAGCTATATCTTATTATGATTTTCCCAGTAGTTAATGAGGTTGAACATATATTTATGTGTTATTGTCTACCTGAATATCTTCTGTGGAGAAATGTCCAAGCACCTCTTATTGAAAAGACTTTTTTCTTCACTGAATGATATACATACCTTATTGAAACTAGTTGACCATAAATGTGAGAATTTGCTTCTGTACTCTCTATTTTATTTCATTCATTTTTAGGTCTATTCTCATTCTAGTACCTCACTGTCTTAATCATAATAGTTTCATCACAATATTTTTGAAATCAACTGTCTTGACTCATCCAGTTTTGTTGAGAACAATTCCTTTTTTTATTTTTTTGGGAAAATTTTATAAAGTGTTACTTATTCTTTAAATGTTTGATAAAATCAACCAGCAAAGCCATTTGGGCCTGGGCTTTTATTTATTGTACCTTTCTACAATATTGAATTAATTTTTGACTGTAGGACTATTCAAGTTTCTATTTCTTTGAGTCAATTTTAATAGTCTCTTTTTAGAAATCTATTTAAGTTCTCTAATATGTTAGCATAGAGTAATTAATATTAACTTATATATATTTTAATTTTTCTAAGGCTTGTCCCTATTTCACACTTTATTGTCTCTCTTTTCTCCTTCATCAGTCTGGATGAAGTTATGTCAATTTTGTTGTTCTTCACAAAGAACGGACTTTTGAGTTTGTTGATTGTTTTCATTATTTTTATCTACCCTGTTTCATTTATTTCTATTTAATTGTTGTTATTATCTTCTCTGAGTTTCTCTTCATCTTTTTTCTAGTATCTTAAAGTTGAAAGCTAGATTGTTAATTTGAAATTTTTCTTTTTTTAAATACAAGCATGTATGCATATGGGGAACATACCTCAAAATAGTAAAAGTCATCTACGAGAAACCCACAGCCAGCATACTCCTAAGTGGACAAAAATTGGAATCATTTCCCCTGAAAACTGGAACAAGACAAGGATGCCCACTCTCACACCTCCTGTTCAACATAGTATTGGAAGTCCTGGCTCAAGAAATCAGAGAAGAGGAGGAAATGAGGGGTATCCAAATAGGAAAAGAGGAAGTCAAGTTATCTCTCTTTGCAGATGATATGATTGTGTACCTTGAAAACCCAAGAGAATCTGTCAAAAACCTCCTTACACTGATAAAGGCCTTTGGCAAAGTCTCAGGATACAAAATAAATGTACAAAAGACAATTGCATTTCTCTACACCAATAATAAACAAACAAAAACCCAAATAAAAAACACAATTCCATTTGCAATAGCCACAAAAAAATGAAATACCTTGGCATCTTCCTAACCAGAGACGTGAAAGATCTTTACAATGAAAATTACAAAACACTGCTCAAAGAAATCAAAGATGACACAAACAAGTGGAAAAATATCCCATGTTCATGGATTGGAAGAATTAACATTGTGAAGATGTCCATCTTACCTAAGGCAATTTACAAATTCAATGCAATACCCATCAATTACCAGCAACATTCTTCTCAGACCTAGAAAAGACAACACAGGAATTCATATGGAAACACAAATGTCCAAGAATAGTCAGAACAATCCTCAGCAAAAAAAACAAAGCAGGTGGTATCACATTACCAGACTTCAAACTTTACTATAAAGCTACAATCATCAAAACAGCTTGGTATTGGTACAGGAACAGGCATATAGATCAATGGCATAGAATTGAGATTCCAGAAGCAAAACCTCAATTTCTCAACCAACTCATCTTCGACAAGGCCTCCACCACCTACCACTGGGGAGAGGAGAACCTATTCAGTAAATGGTGCTGGGAAAACTGGCTGACCACATGTAGAAGATTGAAACAGGACCCCTATCTATCCCCATGCACAAAGGTTAACTCCAAATGGATCAGAGACCTAAATGTAAAACCTCAAACCATAAGAACCTTAGAAAAGGAAGGAAATATCCTCATGGAAATCGGAACTGGCATCCAATTCCTGAACAAAACCCAAAACCCACAGGTCATAAGAGAGAAGATAGACAAGTGGGACCTTATTAAACTGACAAGCTTCTGCAAGACCAAACAAAACATCAAGAGAGCAGGAAGACAGCCTACAGACTGGGAAAAAATATTCGCCAATACCAGGTCTGACAAAGGCTTAACATCCTGGATCTACAAGGAACTAAAATGTGCTAAAAAGAAAAAAACAACCCCATTATCAAATGGGCAGAAGATATGAACAGACACTTCACAAAAGAGGACATCCGAGCAGCCAACAAACACATGAAGAAATGCTCAACCTCACTAATCATCAGGGAGATGCAAATCAAAACCACACTGAGATACCACCTAACTCCAATCAGAATGACAATTATCAACAACTCAAAAAATAACAGCTGCTGGAGAGGGTGTTGCAAAAAGGGAACACTTCTACACTGTTGGTGGGAGTGTAAACTAGTGCAACCTCTGTGGAAAGCAGTGTGGCGATTCCTAAAAGCTCTAAATATCAATCTCTCATATGACCCCGCAATCCCCCTACTGGGAATATACCCTGAAGAACTCAAATCACTCTATAAAAAAGTTACCTGCACACGTATGTTTATCGCAGCGTTGTTCACAATAGCAAGAACCTGGAAACAACATGCTGCCCATCAAAAGAGGACTGGATTAAAAAATGTGGTACATATACACGATGGAATACTATGCAGCCATAAACAAAGAACAAAATCATGAATTTTGCATCAACCTGGATGGAACTTGAGTCTATAATACTGAGTGACCTCTCATAGAAATAAAGATCCGAGTATCATATGTTCTCACTCATATAATGGACCTTGAACATCCAATGTAATACTATAAGAATATGACTGATGGTACTGGGAAACTATGGGGTAGACGGGGATGGGATTAACAGTAGCAAATATCTGTCTGGGGAAGGGGAAACACCTCTTATCAACAGGGTGCCTGAATGAAACGTAATTGTACACCTAACCCTTAACTGTACCCCACAAAACCATAATAAAAAATATTGATTTAAAAAAAAAATACAAGCATGTATATCTTCCATGAATTTCTACTTTACCTGTATCTCATGAGTTTGGTATGTCATGTTTCTTCATTGTTTTTGTGTTCATTTGCATTTAAGTTTAGCTAAACAAAGATGCTGTTCAGCTTGCATACTTATTGCTGCATGTGATTGGTAGTGAGAACCTGATTATTCCATTTATTTCTAAAGAACCAGAAAGTAAATATTTTAGGCTTTTCAAACACATATGTTTCTGTCACTACAGCTTCTTCTTGTTATTTTCATCTCTTTCTTTTCATCTTTTTTTCCTTAATTTTTACCTAATTATTAAAAAATATAAAACAAAAACCAATTATTGCCCTTTGGCTATAGAAAAATAGTTTGCTAGCTGGATTTGTTCCACAGGTCAAAGTTTATCAGTCCTCATACTTAAGTAGTTGGATATGCACATTCCTTATCACAGAAATTCAAATAAATTATTTCATTTTCTATCCTCAGTTCCCTTCCATTGTCTTCAAAGTTTTATTGCTTGCAATGCTGTCTGATACCAGTTTTTGATGGAGCATGCCAAAATCCACATAGGACTGAAAAGAAAAAAAAAGTTTATTAAATAGGTCTATTAACCATCAATTATCAAGGAGGACTTGAAAGAAACATAGAACAATGCAACCAACACAAATACCAAATGATGATACTTTACTGTCATCCATATGTTTAAACACAGCAGCTTGCCCCAAGGCAATCAACACGAATAGACAGATATTATCACTATAATGTATCTGAAGCCTTCAATAGACTGAGATGTGCAGAGCCCTTGTTCTTTAAGTCTTGGGTTTCAGTTTAAAATTTGTGACACCTGGGCTGTTTTGGCAAGCTCTTCCTTATCTCATGAGATTGTGTTCTCATCACATTCTATATTCTCAAGAAGCACAAGTGAGAAATGGGGAAAGATCTGGGTCAGTCTAAGGCCACCTAGAGATTTGCCTTGCAATGTCTGGTGGATTCTGTGATAATTATCCAATCCCACCCAAAGGTACTTAACAGCCATTTACTCCAGTGAATGTACACTGGGGAATGGGACGTATCCAAATTCTTTAAGGACTATTGGACAACCACTCTGCATTGACAATGATGCAATTCTATTTAATTAACCCCAAAGGGTCAATGTGGTTTCCCTGTTATAGTGAGGGTCAGAGGGTATCAGCTAGAGCCTGAATTTGAATATGGCTCACAGTAGTTTTGTTTGTCCACAGAACTATCCAGTAGTTATTTCTCTAGCACTCAAGTGTATATGTGTGATGTATATACTTAGCAGTTTGCACTAAACCTGTTTTGATTTTCTGTTCTATGAGTAATAACCATCAGTGTGAGAAATTTCTGAAATTGCACCCTAGTCAGTATAATAAAATTAAATATCTGTGTGTGTGTGTGTGTGTGTGTGTGCGTGTGTGTGTGTGTGTGTGTGTGTGTGCATTGCATTTTAGATTGAAGACTGAGAATTAATGTCACCATCGAAACCTACCTAATGTGAGGGTGGGGTTCCCATCATAACTTGTTTGATTCACCAGTCTAGCTTCTGCAAATATCACATGGAGTTCAACAGAATGACAACAGATAAGTGCACCATCCAGAAGTAACTGGTTTCTTTGAACGTTGGAATGGACTCCTACACATGCTTGAGTTGCCACTTATCTGAATAGATATCGTAATGTCCTTCATGATGCTGTATATGTACAAAGATTTATACATGGTACTTTATGGTCTATAGGAAAAAACATGGGTTTGTAAGCAAGAGGTAACCACATGAATGGCTCTACTGACTGTCATCCTCAATGATCCACTGGGAATTTTGTGTTTCTTGACACTGTATCTCTAGGTTCTATAGAATTGGCGCTTCTATGCCCAAAGGGTCCATATTCTTTTAAGGGAATATCTCAAGAGCTTCAACTTTGAACTTCTCTCATACAGGAGTCATGACATGAGAAAAGGAGCCACCGTATTGGCAGAGGTTATTTATCCTGATCAGCAGGAGCAGATAGGACTGGTTTTCTGCAATACACATGGGAAGAAATATGTAAAATTAAGATGACCAACTTGGATACTCCTGGTATTTTTTTTTCCTACCATAACTGTGGAAGGATACATGTAGCAATCCCGAGCAGAGATAATTCATCAAGGACTTTCAGCTGATAGTTGAGGGTAGAATAAATTAAGAATTAATAGTAGAGGAAGTAAATGAGTATCAGTTGTGGTCCTAAGATCAACTTCAATGATGGGGCTGTGGTATGTCACATTAATCTCTTTCAAGTTTCCTATCTTCCAACTGCACACAATGTAGGAGCATCTCTGTAAAACTGTGGGGATAAATAGATTTATGTGGTGCACATGGGTATCACAGAAGAGTGATGACCACAACAATGGACATCTCAGACTTTCTGCCACATGGAGCAGAATTCAGAGACAGCACTAGGTTCTCTGCTCTGAATCCACCATCATATTAACAACATGGCTCTGCTTCCTACATTAGTCAGTGATTCAGTTTAGCAGAAATTCTTAGGCAGTCTCCTACAGTCCATGGCTCCTTTCTGTCTTTTGGTGGGCAACATAGGCTCAAACACACTACACTAGTTTAGTCAAAACTTTGTTAAAACTGTGCTACTGCAGTTGTAAGACTGCCAACCCAACTTTCTTCTTACTCTCTCTCCTTTGCAAGGTCCAGAATAGCACTGTGGTTTGAAGATATTCCTCAATGTCTCAAGTTTCTTCATCGTTTTCCTTTTTCCCACTCAGATGCCCGCCACACACACAGAAAAATCTCTTTCATGTCTTATCATAAGCCATGTCAGAGGACCTGAACAACGTAATGTTCTTGAACAATAAAATTTTTGTCATTTTTATTTTGTTCCTTATTAATCTGCATGCTTATTCTAATGTGGGAGCAAATTTTTAGTCTCTATTCCATATAGAAACATATTTATACCTCCAACTCTTTAACCATTTCCATCATCAAGGAATATAAATGCCTAGCAAAAGGATTGAAGGTTACAGGAATTTTATTAGGAAAACAAAACAAAAGCATTTGCCAGTTAAAATAAATATATACCAAATGTATTTAAAAGTATAGCTTAACCCATTTCTCAATTTGATAGAATGATTTTCTATTTTACTCAATCCCCAGCTGAGTTGACAGAAGAGAGAACCAGAACCTTGGAGAAACTTTCAAAAAAATTTGTATGAAAACATTTAACATTTCCTGAGGCTCACATAACTCTCAACAAGTTAGGATACTGCTTTGAGACTTTCTCTCAAAATTAAAATTTTAAGAATAAGACAAACAAATACATATTTTCTGTGTTTTTTTGCACTACTTTAGTTATATGCTCTTATTATATTTTTGACCGTGCTCTGAAACAAAATACTTAATGCAATCAATAATACAAATCAATTATTCTTAATAAAACAGGATTATGCTGATATTTATGGATACTTAACAAAAGCATAATATTACCCCCTCTCCTCTCTTTTTGAACCAAAAGACATGTAAGTAAATTTTAAAAAATACCCAAATCAAAATCATTTAGAGATAATACAGTACAACATATAATAATACATTTATTTTGTCTTAATATGTTCAAGCATTTTCTGTATTTATTGAGTCTGTACACTAATAAAAATACATGACTTCTCTTTTTAGAAGCTCTATTATATACACATTTAGAATCTTCCTTATTATGTGTGCTTTCATGGTTTTTAAGATACAGACTTGTGTAATTGTGATAACATTGTTTCTGTAGCTTTATGAAATTATACTCTCCTACCTACCCTCATCAGAGAAAAAACTTTGTTATGCACACAGAGTGATTATTCTTCAACTAACCAAAGATAAGAATTATTATGATGTGTATGAAGTAATTGACCTGCATAAAAATTCTACCCATTTGTAGATAAAATTTGAGACAAAAAAGCTTTATAAGGTAGTCATCATCTATCTTATAACATTATTTATTTTGGGGGCATTAGTCATTCTAGTTTTAAAGTAAATCCCATGAAACTGACAAAAATACATAAGCACAGTTTTGAGTAGCTGTACTTTCCACAGCAGTTTAGATGATATTGCATTTTTCAGCCTTGTTCAGTGTTCTGGAATATACGCTGTGTGTTAATTAAAAACACACATACCAAAGGATAGGAAATATACCAGGCCAATTTAATAAGAATAAAGTAAGAAAATTACATTTCAGCCTAATGATATCACATACTCCAAATCTCCTTTAAGGACTGTTTGATGCCCCTAATTAACTGGTCATTAGTGACATCAATCCCCTGCCGGCTTTAATCATGACTCAAACTAACAGCACATTGGACACTAACTACTCTCCAAGGCACATAAATTACCTGAAAATTTCTCTTTTCAGGTAGAGACTGTAAAAGCCAGTTAACAGTTCATTTTCTTGCTACACCCAGGAGAACAAATGGAGGAAGATTCTAAAATCCAGAATGGGAGTTCAGTACCTAGGCAATTACAAAAAGATTTTTTGCCTCAGCTAAATTAAGTCAATTAAATTTAATGCAGACAATTCATTCTGTATATAGAGAGAAATTTTAGTATGACTGGAGGGAAAAATGGAGATGAAAATTCACTGCTCAGGTCATAGAGGAAAAAGTAAATACTAGTTCATCTTACACTTTAAAATGTCTTAATACCAAGGGAGACAAAAAAAATATGTATTTTTTTTTAGAGCAGTTTCCTTGTAGTACCGGCTTCCCCCACTGGGTAAGTGTTCTAAGAAGACATTTGCATTAGTATATCAGCTCTAGCGTTTTTGTGAGAGGCTGCGTTTAGCTTCAGTGAATTTTGGGGGGAAATTATTTCAAGGCATTTGCCCATTTCATGACGAGTGATTTACGGGCACACTGAGTGTTCACCAGTTTTTGACCAAAAATGACATAATCCCTATTCCGCAACCTCCCTATACACCGATCGTGCCCTTAATGACTTTTGTTTGTTTTCCTGGATGAAAAACGTCCTCAAGGAGAAGCATTTTGCTCACATTGAAGAGGCGAAACAAAAAATGGTAGTAGCACTAAGGAATCAAAATTGATGAGTTCAAAAGTGGTTTTGCGCAGTGGAAAAAGCATTTTGATAGTTGTATTGCATCAAATGAAGAGAACTTTGAAGATGACTGAAATTTCAACATGTTGGAATAAATATACAGTTTTTAACACATAAATCCTGTGTTGTGTGTGTGTGTGTGTGTGTGTGTGTGTGTGTGTGTGTGTGTGTGTGTTTCACATCATATATGAAAGGGAAAATAATAGATGTGTCATCAGTGGTTGGATTAGCTCAGGTAAGTTAACTAGGACATAAAAGAGCTCTCTCATACACATCTCATAACATTATATAGTTTTCACAATGTTGAGCCTTTTACTACTTATTTATACTAACCAACACAAAATATTTCTTATGGGAAATGATGGAAATTAATTGATGGGTCTATGAATTCTGAGGCAAATATATATGTAAACCTCTAAGATTGTTAACTTCACAGTCTTTCTTCTAGCATAAGAGCACTGTACTTTTTCTTCCATTTTAAAATGCTGCATACTTCCTCTTTCTCTTATGCCACATCTAACTGATTATTTTTGCAAAATTTACTGCATTGATAAATATTGCTTTATACATCTTACTACTTGTTAAGAACTATGAAGTGTTTGAAATTTTTACCCAAATTAGTTAGCAATAGTTATACAGATGCTGGAAAAAAGACACAAGACCTTCAGTTATAGATAAAAGACGTTTTACTCATGGCAAAAGCGGTTACCAAAATATAAGAATGGCCACATCAATTTCCTGAGCTCCTATTACCACCTGGTCAATACTACAGGGCTGAATTGGAATTTGGTACATGCAGCAAGTTACATTTCAAGTGATGAAACTTGTTCCTTGTTTTCAGCTTATACTGTACGGAAACCCACTCTTTGATAAGAGAGTTCACTTTCTTCCTCAAGCTTGCTCACTGAAATCACAGCTTTGGGAAATGACCCAAACAGAGTTCCTTACATTCTTTGCATACCCACCAAGACATAGAGAAGTGTTAGAACTCAGAAGAGTATCTCTCAATGCTACTTTCCATGACACCATCCTGGTGCTGGTCTTATAATTATCAAGTTCGTAATTTGTTTGCTTTCTTCAAGGCTCTCCAGAGAAATATAATTATGAAAATTGTCCAAAAGTTTTTATATGACTTTGTCATTCTCCAATCAATACATATTAATAAAACATATTAATAATGTTGGCGATCTATATGTATAAATTCTAGCATACAAAACCATATTCCTAATTAAGCTACAATATCCATGAAATCATGTGAATTCAAGTGCTCATAAATTTCATTAATTCAGATAACATTTTAGGTAACATTAGATTTATTAAGAAGAGGCATATATTTTTGTAGATATTAAAAATAAGTAGTCAGTGTTTGCTGTTTTCTATAGTTGAATATACATTTTGATATTTACAATGCTTAAAATATAGGAGAAACATCCAAGTTCTAAATTGTTTTAATTTGTGTGATGTAATTCTAGGTATACAATTAAACTAAACATTTATATTTTGCATATTAACCTGAAAAGTGTTTATAAGTCTAATGGTTCTTATTAAGGATCTTATTTCAATATTTAATCTGTAGATTTATATTACTAAAATGAAATTTTAAAAATAAAAAGGTTAAAATAATTTTTTTCTCTACCCAACATTTTCCTCTCCAATTTTCTATGATTATTTAACTAGAAGTTGAAGTTGTTATTTTTTAAGTTGGTAGGGGATGAAAAATAAAATTGTTTATGTTCTGACCTAGAAACATGAGTCTGTCTACATTGTCCACATATATGCTTATATTTTTTAATAACTTTTTCTGTTTTTTAAAAAAGGAGATATTATGAAGGGTAAATTTAATTTATTTTTCTGTCCTTAAGTTTTGCCTATATTCCTGAAAACTCTAAACCCATTGTGAGGATCTAGTGATTTGAGATACTATACTAATGAATGAGGAAACTTGATATTCATTCAGAATGTTCTCTGCTCCCTAATAACAAGCTGACCAGTCTTATACTCCATTCATTTAATTGCTTTGTTTTTCATACTCCTGAGTGCACATATATTCATTTAACCACATAAAAGAGTGCTTTTTCAGAGAATAACTAAGTTACATTAGAAGCCTTCTTTTTTTTTTTTTTTTTTGAGTTGGAGACTCACTCTGTGGCCCAGACTGGAGTGCAGTGGCCGTTCCCGGCCACCGCAGTCTCGACCTGCTGGGCTCCAGCGATCCCTCTGCCTCAGGCTTCTGAGTATCCGGAATTACAGGCGTGTGCTACCACGCCCGGCTGATTTTTTGATTTTTTATTGTAGAGATGAGGTCTCGCCTGCCCAGGCGGGTCTCGAACCCACGGGCTCAGGCAATCCACTCACCTCAGCTTCCTAAAGGCGAGGGATTACAGGCTGAACCACCGACCATCGCGATTGTTTGAGATGAGGCTGAGCTTTTGCATCATTGTTAATGTGACACATTTCTAGCTTTAGTAATACAACTCATTTACTTCTACATTAGTTTTTTGAAGAGCATTAACTTTTCAATTATGTTAAATAGTACCTTAAACTTTGAAAGTGTTAACTTACCCCATGGAGTGAATACACTTCACTCTTTTACTCCTTCCAACCCATCAAAAAAAGTATTCCACGTCCTCTCCACAATTCATTTGAGAAACAATCTTTGCGTATTATAAAGCCTAGAGGAACCTTCTAAAGAGGGATGAATAGCAGACATTTGTCTGCCTTGAGATCACTGAGAGGTGTTAAAAATAAACGGAGGCACTATCAGATATTAAAGGCTTTATTTGAGTAAGCAATTACTCATGAATTGGGCAGAGGTGGGCTGTGATTGGAAGTTCCACTGAAGAGGTGCAAGGGGAAGGCTTTTATAGGGTAAATGTGGAATCCAAAAATATTTGGTTGATGAAAGCGGAGCAATAGCCTTATTTGGATCATTCCAGTGGAAAGTCCAGAGTTAGTTTAGCTTGCAGTTTCTTGCTAGGCTTAAGTTTCGTTTTACCAGTAACACTGAGAAGGGTTTCAGTTTGTTTACAAAGGAACCTAGGGCTCTGGGACCACCTCAGTCTAACGACCTCCAAATTCATTGTTTAAACAGAGGCATGAGATTGTATGTTTCTGATTTTATACTGAATAGTTTAGCAACACTTTCTTATCTTATTTACATTTCATAAATGTTGAGTTTTATATTCTGTAACTGTAAGCTAGAAAGTAGTAAATTTTCATTAAAATAAAACATTGTAGTATCATTCATAAAATTATTTAAAGTATATTTTGTGTATTTGTCAAAATGAAAGACTTGGGACCTAATATAAAGCAGAAAATGAAGATTTAGGACCTAATAAAAAGCGAACTTATAAGGCTTCTGGGATTCTTTGTCTTACAGAGATCCAGCCAACATTCAGCCTTTACAGCACTTATCAAAACATCTGGGTTGCATGGGGAAGGTTGCTGAACTAAATAATGCTTCAGTTGCCACAAATGAGGACACTTCACAAATTCATCTTTGACTTGTACTCATGGACTCAGTATGCTAGAACATAAATTAATTTATCAATCAAAAAAACTTATTCTACTAACACAAAATTTTATTTAATAACTAATATTATAAAAATTATTAAAATATCGAACATTATCAAAACAAAATAACTCAGATACTATCATTTTATTTATATTTTGCTATTTATCTATTTATTTTATAATTTATTATACTTAAATATTTTATTTGTTAACTTTGTATATTGTTTTAGTATCTCATTTAGTTTATTAATGCAATAAATATTTAATTAATAAATTAATAGGGTGTTATTAATAAAATCAAATAATAGTAAATACTACTGAATCAAAATATCCCACTTTGCTGAGCTTTAAACATATTTATTCTTGTTTAACATCCTATGAACTTGGCTCATTTTAATTAGGTTTCATTCCTTCAGTAATTATATTCACATACAACATGCAGTCACATTGGTAGAAGTTGTGGCACTCACTGTTAATCAGTATCCCAGTATTGCACTGTACTGTATTCAGACTTTATGAGGACACTTTGCTGCCTAGTTGGTGCAATATCTAGCCTCCTTTGAAGTTAGATCTGGACATATCAATAGTTTTGTCCTTTGGGATATATGCAGAAATATTGCTTTGGGCTTAATTGTTTCTACTTCCTGTTGGTTGGGGAATTAATACATTTGAAGCAGAAACCATGAGCCAGAGATAAGAGCCAAGTACAATCAATGGTGAGGCCCTCGTCAACCTGGTGAGGCTAGATGTTCTTAGGAGAAACAAACAGACAGTGGTGGAAAATGTTTTTTTGAGCCACTATATTTTGACTTTGTTTTAGCACCAGAATGATTTTTATACAAGTTACCACAGAGTTCAATGTCATAATAGTTTAGAATGGTATCACAATCACTATTATCTTTCTCACTTGCTAAGTGTTGAGATATGATACACTTTATTATCAGTAATTGATACACTTCAGGTATGTGAGAAGTTGAACAAGTATCATTCACATCATTTCCATGTATAAGAGGAGACTGGTTACATACATACCTAGCTTACTCTCAGCAGGATTTCTTTGATATTTTGACAAGCCACTTCCTTCTCCTTAACTTTTTTTTCCATCTTATTCAAAATTGCATTCCAAAGTTCAAAGTGTCCTAGACTGTATCTAATTGCACTTGTTGTTGTTTTTTTCTCATAACTTTCTTACTATTGGTGAGTTCCAGCTACATATTTTTCCAAGATCATACAATTGTATGCAGTCTTCAGTAAGCAGTTTTACAGTTTCATTTTTTTCTCCTAAATATTTCTACCATTTTTATGCTTCTTTAAACTTTTCATCCCTCTAAATAATCTTGTTCCTTGAAAATTCCTTGATATGTTATTTTGTCTATTTATAAAATAAATATAAAATAAATATAAATAATAAATAAGATGAATAAAATAACAGGTAAAAATGATCTATTTGTGGGTAGAAGACAAATCTGGAAATTTAGAGTAGATAAATGAGGAATTATTAACATCTGATTTAATTGCAGCTACAATTATACCAATGGATAAATGAACATATAGGTCTATAATGCACATTAATGGGAAAAGTTAGTGCAAATTTTTTTTTCTTAACTTAAAATGCTTATTTAACTAACCTGGCTTTTTTACTTAAGCAAATTCATAATAAAATGATATTACATTTAATCATAACATGCAGGAGACTAATATGGGCAGATAAGTCATTCTTAAAGCTAGTTTACAACATACGAAACTTTTAGAAACCAAACCATATCTTTGTCATTATTTCATCCCTAGAATTCTTGAATGCCTAGCACATAGAGTTCCACAATAATTTTTAATTTAATTGAGTTTCACTCCTCTCCTGGCAAGACCTGGTGCCACTCATTGAAGTCTTTAATTATAATGGTATAGCATCACCCATTCATTTGTTATCCACCCACTTCCCTTGTACTAAGTGCTGTGACAAATAAGCAAAGATTGCATTGGAATTAGTATTGGATGGTAGCATGCCAGAAGTATAAATCAAGCAAATGAAAGCAGAAGTAAATAAAAGAATAAAAGCTAAGGTTATGTCAGTAAAGACAGCCATTTACTCAAATGCAGGGCTATGCCAAATGTAGGGCAAAATAAGAGTATGTTCATCATTCATTATTGAAAAAAAAACTTAGAAGTAGGGAAGTTCAGCGATAATGAGAATATGATGGATTTCAAGAAATTGTATATGTGAAGAAGAGCTTAGCTGATAATAATAGAATAGGCAGATCAGGCTAGGAAATTTCAGGACTGTAGAAAAATTCTGCAACCCATTGATACCTACTGCAGCCATTTGCAGAACCACACTTACAAGAAGCCTAGCTATTAAAAAATTACAACTTCACACCTATAGCTTAACTTATTAAAGCCTTATCAAACAGTTTCTGCAGCAATCTACTTAGGATGTTTGTGGTTAGGACCTGACCACCACAGGAACTAGCTTAGAGATGCCCATGGAGCATGCATATTAACAGTCAAGGTTAACCTAATATAACCATGACTCACTTTTACCTTCATTATATGCTCATTAGCTAACTAAATAACACCATCTACAGCCATGACAGTTCTGACCCTGCCCATTTATGGTAATAATTTGGGTGGTATCCCATTTCCAGGAATTGCCCACTCATTTCTTAGTAAAATTCATCCCTTTAATAGAATATTCCACCTCTTCATTACTGTAGCTCACAGAACCCACAAGCCTAAGGCCCCCTTGTGTGGCACTTTCTTGTGTTCACCCTCACTTTACCTGGAAGTGTGTATTATTTTGTTGGTTTCACTTTGAATAAACTTACTAACTGTAGTGCTACTTTTGACTTGCTCTGGAATTCTTTTCAGCAGTTAAGTCAAGGACAGAACCATGGTAATAGACATAGAATTCCAGTAAAAAGTTTTTGGTGACTCTACTGGGAATCAGAAGTAAGATCCCTCCACCTCTGACAAGTTTGGAGCCCCTGACCTCCTGATGCTGTAGTGCTCTGTCTCGTTGTGTCTAACTTATACTTGTGTATAGCTAGTATTTTGTCTCTCATTTCCTCCTTGCTTGAGAAGACTTTCAAGTGGATTACTTTGTTTCACTTTTGGTCTCCTCACAAACCTCCCGAGGCACCTACATTGAAACTCCTCTTACTCAGACCCACAAAACCCTCTAACTGAGACTCTGGGGACACCTGACCCCAAGAAGTCTTCCTGGAGGCACTTAGGAGACTCTTGATCCATATTCTTGGACACTGTCCTTAAGGAAATGGAAGATTTTCTGATATCACACAACCTGCCTAGGCTGAAACAAGAAGAAATTGAGACCCTAAATAGACCAATAACAATCAAGAAAATTGACTATATAATAAGAAAACTACTACTACAAAAAAAAGCTCTGGACCAGATAGCTTTCCAGCAGAATTCTATAAGACATTTAAGGAAGAGCTGATACCAATCCTATTGAAAGCATTTCTAGCTGGGCTCGGTGGCTCAGCCTGTAATCCTGCGCCTTTGGGAGGCTGAGGTGAGTGGATTGCCTGAGCCCGTGGGTTCGAGATTTGCCTGGGCAGTGAGACCTCATCTCTACAATAAATAAAAAAATCAACTGGGCGTGGTAGCGCATGCCTGTAATCCCAGCTACTTGGAAGGCTGAGGCTGAAGGATCACTGGAGCCCAGCAGGTCGAGGCTGTGGTGGCTAGGAGCGGCCACTGCACTCCAGTCTGGGCAACAGAGTGAGACTCCAACTCAAAAAAAAAAAAGAAAAAGAAAAAGAAAAGAAAGCATTCCAGGAGATTGAGAAAGATGAAAATCTTCCCAAATCATTTTATGAAGCTAACATCACACTGATACTCAAGCCAGGTAAAGACCCAACAAAAAAAGAGAACTACATTCCAATATCTTTGATGAACATAGATGCTAAAATTCTCAACAAGATCCTAGCAAACCGGATTCAACAACACATCTCAAAAATCATCCATCATGACCAAGTAGGCTTCATCCCTGGGACGCAAGGCTGGTTCAACATTCGCAAGACAATAAATGTGATTAAATGCATCAACAGACGTCAGAACAAAAACTACATGATTATATCATTAGATGCAGAAAAAGGTTTTGATAAAATTCCTCGAACATCTAGGCATACATGGAACATAACTCAAAATAGTAAAAGCCATCTATGAGAAACCCACAGCTAGCATACTCCTAAACAGACAAAAATTGGAATTATTTCCCCTGAAAACTGGAACAAGAAAAAATGCCCAATCTCACCCCTCCTGTTCAATATAGTATTGGAAGTCCTGCCTAGAGCAATTGGAAAAGAGAAGGTGATCACTGGTATCCAAATAGGAAAAGAGGAAGTCCCCTGAAAACTGGAACAAGAAAAAATGCCCAATCTCACCCCTCCTGTTCAATATAGTATTGGAAGTCCTGCCTAGAGCAATTGAAAAAGAGAAGGTGATCAGTGGTATCCAAATAGGAAAAGAGGAAGTCAAGTTATGTCTCTTTGCAGGTGACATGATTGTGTACCTTGAAAACCCAAGAGAATCTGTCAAAAGCCTCCTTGCACTGATAAAGGACTTTGGCAAAGTCTCAGGGTATAAAAGAAATGTGCAAAAGACAATCACATTTCTTTACACCAATAATAAACAAACAGAAACCCAAATAAAAAGGACAATCCCATTCACAATAGCCACAAAAAATATGAAATGCCTTGGCATCTTCTTAACCAGAGACTTGAAAGTCCTTTATAATAAAACAAAACACTGCTCAAAGAAATCAAAGATGACACAAACAAGTGGAAAAATGTCCCATGCTCATGGATTGAAATAATTGATAAAATCTTTGTGAAGATGCCAATCTTACCTAAGGCAATCTACAGATTTAATGCAATACCCATCAAATTACCAGCAACATTCTTCTCAGAACTAGAAAAAACAATACAGGAATTCATATGGAAACACAAATGACCAAGAATAGCCAGAACCATCCTCAGCAAAAAAAAAAAAAAAGTAGGAGGTATCACATTATCAGACTTCAAAATTTACTATAAAGCTACAATAATGAAAACAGCTTGGTACTGGTACAGGAAAAGGCATATAGACCAATGGAATAGAATTGACATTCCAGAAGCAAAACCTCAATTTCTCAACCAACTCATCTTTGACAAAGCCTCCACCACCTGCCACTGGGGGGAGGCAAACCTATTCAGCAGATGGTGCTGGGAAAACTGACTGACCACATGTAGAAGATTCAAACAAGACCCCTATCTATCCCCCATACACAAAAATTAACTCCAAATGGACCAGAGACCTAAATGTGAAACCTCAGACCATAAGAACCATAGAAAATGCAGGACACACCCTTATGGAAATTGGAACTGGCATCCAATTCCTGAACAAAACCTGAAATGCATGGGCCATAAGAGAGAAGATAGACAAGTGGGACTTCATTAAACTGACAAGCTTCTGCAAAGCCAAAGAAACCATCAAGAGAGCAGGCAGACAACTCACAGACTGGGAAAAAATATTTGCCAACTCCATGTCTGACAAAGACCTAACATCTTGAATCCACAAGGAGCTCAAACGTACTGAAAAGAAAAAAAAAACAAACAACCCCATTATAAAGTGGATAAAAGATATGAACAGACACTTCTCAAAAGAAGACATCCAAGTGGCCAACAGACACATGAAGAAATATTCAACCCCACTAATCATCAAGGAGATGCAAACTAAAACCACACTGAGATACTACCTAACTCCAGTCAGAATGACAATTATAAATAACTCAAAAAATAACAGATACTGGAGAGGATGTGGTGAAAAGGGAACACTGCTACGCTGTTGGTGGGAGTGTAAACTAGTGCAACCTCTGTGGAAAGCAGTGTGGCGATTCCTAAAAGCTCTAAGTATAGACCTCCCATACGACCCTGCAATCCCCCTACTGAGAATATACCCTGAAGAACTCAAATCACTCTATAAAAAAGATACCTGTACATGTATGTTTATCGCATCATTGTTCACAACAGCAAATCCTGAAATCAACCATGGTGTCCATCAAAAGAGAACTGGATTAAAAAAATCTGGTACATATACACAATGGAATACTACACAGCCATACAAAAGAACAAAATCATGAATTTCGCAGCAAGCTGGATGGAACTAGAGTCTATAATACTGAGTGATCTCTCATAGAAACAAAGTTCTGAGTATTACATGTTCTCACTTATATAGTGGACCTTGAACATCTATCATAATACTATAAGAAAAGGATTGACAGTGGCGGGAAACTATGGGGGGGTCGGGAGGGAAAGGGAGGTGGGATTAACCTAGTCAATATCTGTCTGGGTATGGGGAGACACCCCTTATCAACAACGGTGCCTGAACAATGCATATTTGTATACCTAACCTTTAACTGTACCCCACAATTTTAAGATAAAAAAGATGTTTTTTAAAAAAATATGCAGTTCAAAGGCCCTGAGCAGTCTCTGTGATGAATTGCAAGGGATATTAAAGAGATCATACAGAAGTCAGCAGAGGTAGCTATTTGACTAACTGCTTCCAGGCGTCAGCTTAAAACAAGACACCAGTAACTGTGCCCTTGCTACCTCCTCTCCCACTAGCCCTTTTGTTCCCAAATATACAGAATCAGAGAAAGAACGAGCATCTAACAAAGGACTCAGAAAATTTTTCCCCCCAAAAGTCAACAATGGCCTCCTGTTAAAGTATTACATGATTTCTGAACACTTATGAAGAGACATCATGACTACTTTACCTAACAAACTATTTTTTTGAAAGTGTTTGAGTGTCACCATCTCCCAATTATTCACATCTTTCCCTTTATGGTCCAGAAATAACCCACAGGGGTGCCTCAAACGTCTGCCTTTAACACAGCCAATCCAAAGGCGAGACACTTCCTGGAGAGAACAGGCTAGTAGAGTTCACACAAATGCCTCCCTTGAAAGGATTCAGAAACTTACTTGTTTTTTTGAACACCTTTACTGTTTGGGTTGAAACCCTCCACGCAAAAACTGAGAAAGCAATAGAATTAACAAAATTTCTTTGCAGATAAATAATTCTCAGGTTTGGTCTTACCCAAATGTTACAGAAAAACAAGGGACTCTCCTTTGTGTCCAAAGTCACACAAGAGATGTCAAGCACTCTGGCATCACCTATCAACTTCACTCTTCTTGGAGACACCAATCCTCAGGAAATATAGAAAAAGCTAATCAAACCCTTAACAAAACTTTGTCAAGAAACTATAAGCTCCTAGGTCCAGGCATTATCTATTGGCTTGCTTCATGTCAGAATGACTCCCCAAACTGAGCTACATCTTAGTCCTTTAAAATATGAGGGGGGACCCCAAAATAGAATTTATGTATAAAAAAACTGTGTATTTATTCTTACATATTGAAACTTCGGTCGCCTCCAAACTACTCACCATTTGATACAATACACCTATCGAGATGCTTTTTCCACTACTCAAAACAGTTTTTGAACTCATTAATGTTGATGCCTTTAGCACTTCCACTGTTTTTTTGTGTCACTTCTTCCACATGGGTAAAATGTCTCCCTTTGCAGATTTTTTTTACTCAAAAGTCACTCAAAGTGAGATCAAGTGAATAGGGAGGGTGGGGCAAGAGGGTTATGCCACTTTTGATTAAAAACTGCTGAAACTCAACATAGTGTCAGAAAGTGCTTGGTGATGGGGAAGAACCAGTCACCTGTTTACCATGAGTCAAGTTGTTTCTTCCATAAATCTGAATGTAACCTTCTTAAAACTTCCAGATAAAAACTTTGGTTGACCTTTTGGACAGGAGGAACTAATTCTGAGTGTACTTTCAAGGGGCCCTCCCTCCAAAAGATAATTCTGTTTTGGGGGGAGTTCTCCCTTATAAGAAAAGCCATTTGTAACTAATAACCTTATTATAGATCTTAAACTCCAAAGTAGTTTGGTATACATCATTAATTAGGTTAAAGTCCAGGAAGTTTTAAGAAATATGGTAATCAAATCATCTCCAAACCTTCCAGTGCTCCACCCTCTCCAAAGGTGCGGCTTGGAGAACAAGTCCTCTTTAAGACCTAGAAGGAGAAAACTCCCCAGAATCAGTTACTTCCTAAATGAGTGAGGACCTACAGGGTACTTCTTATTGCCCCCATAGCTAAACTCAAAGGGACAAACACTTGGGTACACATATCCAGAATAAAATCATTTTCTGAGTCTTCACAGGACCTCAAATAACAAACAAACAAAAACAAACCTTCTCAGGATCATAGCCCGCAGCCACAGACCAGGAACACACTTGTGAACCTATAAAAGACCTGAAACTTCTCTTCAAAAAGAAACCTCCTGAGACCATCAAAGGGAATTAAGTTTTAAGTCAACACTGGACTTCTGTATTTACTTGGGTTTTTTTAAAAAATTATTATTATTTTAAAGATGTGGGGTAAATTCAGGATTAGGTAGATAAGTGGTCATCATATAGGTAAAGTTTGGACCTCCCTTTGGTCGCCACTTTTCCTGGTTGAGAACAGGTACCTTTACTGATGTTATATGCCCCACCCACTTCCACTTCTGGTAGTTTCTGGCTACTGCCAATCCCTTTCTTATAATATTATGGTAAATGAGCCAGGCTCGGTGGCTCAGCCTGTAATCCCGCGCCAGTGGGAGACTGAGGTGAGTGGATTGCCTGAGCCCGCAGGTTCAAGACCCGCCTGGGCAACGAGACCTCATCTCTACAATAAATCAAAAAATCAGCCGGGCGTGGTAGCGCGTGCCTGTAATTCTGGCTACTCGGAGGGCTGAGGTGGAAGGATCACTGGAGCCCAGCAGGCGAGGCTGCGGTGGCCAGGAGTGGCCACTGCACTCCAGTCTGGGTGACCGAATGAGACTCCAACTCAAAAATAATAATAATTAAAAAAAATATGGTAAATGTTTTGGGTCTGCTTATGAATGAGAATATGTGGTATTCAGTTCTTTGCTTCTGTGATAAATCACTGAGTATTATAAACTCTAAATCCATCCAAGTTGCTAAGTCCATAATTTTGTTTTTCTTTATGGCTGTGTGCTTCCATCATGTATTTATACCACATTTTAAAAAATCAAGTCCACTTTTAATGGGCAGCAAGGTTGGTTCAATGTTTTTGCTATTTTTAAAAGTGCTGCAATAGACATGCATGTGCAGGTATCTTTTTTGGTAAAGTGGTTTAAGTTCCTTCAGGTATGTTTCCAGAAGGCAGATTGCTGTGTCTTATGGAAGGTCAATTTCTAGATCTTTTAGGAATCACCACACTGTTTTCCCTAGAGACTGAACTAGTTTGCATTCCAACCAGCAGTGTAAAGAGTTCTCTTTTCTCCACATCTGCTGTTTTTGTTGTATTAATGATGGTCATTCTTTCTGGAATTAGGTGGTCTCTCACTATGATTTTGATTTGCATTTCTCTGATGATTAGTGAAGCTGAGCATTTTTTCATGTGTCTGCTGGTTGCTCGTATGTCTTCTTTTCAGAAGTGTCTATTCATGTCTTTTGCTCATTTTTTAATGCGGCTGTTTGTTTTTTCCTTTTGGCAGGTTTGGGTTCCTTGCAGATCCTGGATGTTAGGCCTTTGTCAGATATGTGGCATTTCTCCTGAAAACCAGAATAAGACAAGGCTGCCCACTCTCACCCCTCCTGTTCAACATAGTGTTGGAAGTCTTAGCTAGAGCAATCAGACAAGAGAAGAAAATCAGGGGTATCCAAATAAGAAAAGAAGTCAAGTTTCCCTCTTTTCTGACGATATGATCCTATACCTCGAAAATCCAAGAGAATCTGTCAAAAACCTCCTTGCACTGATAAAGAACTTTGACAAAACCTCAGGGTTTTTCTATTTGAAAAATAATAAAGCTTACCTACAACTCCCCAGGAACACACATAAATAACTGCCTTGCCACAAAAGAATAAAACCAAAATTTCATTTTCCTTTTTATGCTTAATAATGATAATAGCTAAATGTATGTGGGCTGCTTCTGTCTCTGAAAGGACAATGTTTTTCCCAAAACAAATAAACAAACAAAAAACTTGCTTTGGCCCACATGGATTTAAGCAAATAAATATCAAAATTCTTATGCCTTATATTTGCTTAATAAGGTTAAAATTCCTCAGTCCCTGGGAGACCAAAATAACAATTCTTATCTCCAACTCCTCCCACTGCTTGGAGGACTCCTAGTAGGCTCTTAATTGTCAGACCTTGTCTTTTTAACCTTTTGATTAAATTCATGTCTTCTGGGATCCAAAAGTTTTAGTTCCACATAAAATTACAACAGGGATTCCATCCTGTTCTTCCAGAAGAATCAGCTACCATCAACCTATTTGATCGAGCAGCTACAAAATTCCACACCTATATACCCTAAGAATAGCAAGAAGATTTGCACCCTGTAGGTAAGGCTCATGCCCACACTCAGTTTGAAGCAGTTAGAGAAGAGACACCTCCATCCCTCAGCTTCCCTAAAATAATTTAGAGTCCAAACATCTTTAAGGAAGAAGTGATAAAATAAAGGCAGGTTAAACCAGGGAATTTTAAGGCTATGGGAACATTTTATAGCCCATTGGCACCTTCTGCAGCCATTGCAGAACCACGCTTCCAAGCAGCCTAGTCATTGAAAAACTACAGTTTCACATCTACAGCTTAAACCCTTATGCCATAAAACTCTTATTAAACAATGCCTGCAGCAGTCTATTAAAAATGTTTGTTTTCCTGACCTAATCACCAGTGCAGGAACTAGCTTAGAGACACTCGATAGCTTGCACATCAATAGCCAAGGTTAACCTAAGATAACTGTGACCTACTTTTATCTTCCTTATATGCTCATTAGCATGCAAAATTAACACAACCCCCAGTATCAAGACAGTTCCAACCCTGCCCATTCATAGTAATAAATCGGGTATCACCCCAATTCTAGGAGTTGTCCACCCCATAGAAAAATTCACCCCTTAAATAGAATATTCTACTCCTTTATGATTGTAGCTCACAAAATCCACAAGCCAAAGACTCCCTGCATGATGCTTGCTTGTGTCTACCTGAACTTCACCCAGAAGTGTGTACTATTCTGTTGCTTCTGCTTTTAGTAAACTTGCTAACTCCCTTTCTGCTTTTGACTTCTTTGAAACTCTTTTCAGTGGCAAAGTCAAGGTCCTGGCATAGAACACCACTAACAGGCACAGAATGCCAGTAAAATAAATGCCTCCCTTTTCTGTGATTCTCACTATTTATTCATGGAACTGGGTTTGTTTCATTATTGAATATTTAAATCTGACACATGAAATGTGGAAATATAATAGATGCTCAAATAGTTGCTTAACTGATATCACTTTTCAGTACAGCAGAATGTAAAATAATTTGAAGGTTAACAACAACAAAAAATCTTACTCCCAAAACAACACCTGAAGAAAGAAGAGTGACTTAGAAACTTAATTCCCATCTGAAATGTAAGACAAAAAAAGATTTAAATAGAGATTGAATAGCATAATATCCCATTTTATGCAGCAAACATTTCCATTTCCCTTTATATGTCCAAGGAATTTTTATTTTTTCCTAATTTATTTGTTTTTAACCTCATGGTTTCTTTTTTTTAACAGCTTTATAGAAGTACAATTTTTAAATGTATATATTTAAGGTTTATATATATAAGGTTTATATCTTGATGTTTTGTTATACATTTACATTTTGAGATGATCACAACTCAAGTTTATTGACATATGCATCAATCCTCATAGTTATCATTTTCTTCCTGTTTTGTGGTGAGAACACTTAATACCTTCTTTCTCAGCAAATTTAAAATTTCAAATATATAGTATTATTCTTTATAGTCATAATGCTGACATTATGTCTCCAGAACCTATTCATCTTACATAACTGAAAATTGGTACCCTTTGACAAAAGACTGGAGAGTCTTTTACTCTCCAGCTAATGGCAACGATGTTCTACTCTCTGCTTCTATGAGGTAGAATTTTTTTAATTCTGTGAATATCTGAGACTGACTAATATTCCATTGTGTATGTGTATATATGTTCATTACTTTTTTTTACTTCTACATCTCTCCTATTTCTCACAGTGTTTGTATATTCTGCTTAATACCTTTCCAAGAATCAATGACATTACTACAACAATATTCACCATGATCACAGAGTAAATCATCCTCACTCTTGATCTTCTATTTCTCATAATAGGATTTCTGCCAGCATTAAAATTACTCTTGATTTCATGAAACCACTTCTTTCTGTCCACTCCCTTCACTCTCACACCGCATATGCCACAAATTACTTCTATGGGAAGCAGAATGTATGAGAATACTTCAAAAAGTTCACAAAAAAATATATATGATTAAAAAAAAACTGTGCATGGATTTCAAAATTTTTTTGTATCAAAATAAACTCGCACTAAATTGTTATAGCATGTTGGAACAGGATCTAGTTTGGAATACTAAGAAGGACAAGATACCAGTTTGAAAAGAGTCCCCATTAAAGAAATATGAATTCTATAAAGAAAATTAAAGCAAGAACAAACATCATATTTATGATGAAATTGGATAGATGAATGGTGAAATTATTGATACTTTACAAAAAGTTTATAGGAACAATGACTTTCCAAAGTCAGCAGTTTGCAAATGGATAATTCATCCATAAAGGGACAAGACAATGTTGACGATGAAGCCTGAAGCGGCAGACTAGCCACATCAATTTGTGAGAAAAGAATTCATCTTGCTCATGCCCTAATTGAATAGGACCAATGATTAACAGCAGTAACTATAGTCAACACTATAAACATCTCAATTAGTTCAGCTTACACAAGACTGACTGAAAAATTAAAGTTGAGCAAACTTTCCACTCGGTGCCAAAAACTTGTGACCAGATCAGCTGCAGATGAAAGAAGAGCTTTCAATGGAAATTTTAAATGAGTAGAATCAAGTTCCTGAAACATTTCTTGGAAGAATTATAGCAAAAGGTGAAACACAGCTTTACCAGTACTGTCCTGAAGACAGAGCACCATCAAAGCAATGGCTACCAAAAGGTGGAAGCAGTTCAGTCAACACAAAACTGGATTGTTCAAGAGCAAAGCCTATGGCAACAGGTTTTTGGGAGACTCAAAGCATTTTGTTGTCATTATGGAGGTCCAGAGAACAATAACATCTGATTATTATGGGAGTGGTTTCAGAAAGTTAGCTGAAGGTTTTGTACAAAAAGATACAGAAAAGCCTCACTAGAGAGTCCTTCTCCCCCACAACAATGCTCCTGCTCATTCCTCTCATTAAAAAAGGTAGTTTTGCAATAACTGAGATAAAAATTCATTAGATATCCACCTTATGGCCCTGATTTGACTCCTTCTGACTTCTTTTTGTTACCCAGTCTTACAAAAACCTATAAAGGGCATCAATTTTTATTTGGTTAATAAACTTTTTAAAAAACTGAACTGACATAGTTAGATTCCAAGGATCTTCTATTCTTTTGTGTGTGTGTGTGTGTGTGTGTGTGTGTGTGTGTGTGTGTGTGTGTGTGTTGGAGTCTCACTCTGTCGCCCAGACTGGAGTGCAGTGTCTGCTCCCGGCCACCGCAGCCTCGACCTGCTAGGCTCCAGCGATCCTTCCGCCTCAGCCTTCCAAGTAGCCGAAATTACAGGTATGCGCTACCACGCCCAGCTGATTTTTTGATTTTATTGTAGAGATGAGGTCTCTCTGCCCAGGCGGGTCTCGAACCCGCGGGCTCAGGAAATCCACTCACCTCAGCCTCCCAAAGGCACGGGATTACAGGCTGAGCCACCGAGCCTGACTGGATCTTCTATTTTTTAGTGTTGAACTAAATGGCTGGTATCATCACTTATAAAAATGTCTTGACCTTGATGGAACATATGTTGAGAAATAAAGTTTATATTTTAATTTTTATCTTTTAATTCCATATTTCCATGAATTTTAAGAAGTCCCCTCATATTATTCTGATAGGGTATTAGGGGTATCCAAAATGAAGATGCCTGACCTCTCTCCTTCATGTTTTTAAGGATGAAATTACACAGATATCTTGTACTTTTGAAGGTAGTCCTCCTTGTCGTGCTTGATGGTAATGTTCCTGTCTATTGTTGCTGATGATGCTGTGAATTATCTACCTGATTCTGGATTTTGATATAAGAAAACTATTTTGCCCATCCTAAGACTCTACAGTCTCCAATGTCAACTTTCTAAATTAATCAAATCAATATTATATTGTTCATTTACTCACACTTTGATGTACTTCTTAGTGGTTCAGAATATAGCTAGGAAAGGGACATGATTTATGTTGTTAGATTAACATTTTGGGTTATTACAAAAGTCTACAGTGTCAAAATTACTTAATATTTTCTAATTTATGAATCTTTATTTCACTTTTCTTGAACCAGTCATGGACATGGCCCTAGGATTATTAATTAATTTTCTTAGCACATATATTATAGGCTAACTTTTGCTCCAAGTGCATTACACACATTAACTCACATAAATCCTATAAGGTTGATACCATCATTTCTATTCTTTTTTTACAAATGAAGAAACTGAGGAACAGAGATCACATATAATTTTTTCAAGCCCACACTGTTCATATGTGATATTCTGGAAATAAAAGTTAGACAGCCTGTTGCAAAGGGTTGAGCACTTCATTAACCACTCCCAAGACTCTGTGCTTCAGAGTCGAGTGTTTCAATTCTAGCATTTTGCTTTGAAGCCTGAGCTCTATTATCTGTCACTTCCTCTTGTTACTGATAATTCTGTTGGTTTTCTGATCGCAAGAGACATTTTATCCCTTTGCTCATATCTATTCACCAAGGATATTAGTTCCAATTAAAGAGGATATTACCTCCAAAACAAGACTGGAAAATTGACCTCTTTGTTATTTCTTCACATCCGTATTTTTCAATCTCTGCTATAAGGATCACTACACATAAAATACCAAAAAGAAGAAAAAAGATGACTAATGCCTGCCATGGAAATTTAAATATGTTCTGTTCATGGGGAATGCATTTATTTCACACGAAGAGAGAGAAGGCATTGTGCAGGCAGACCTACATGTAGAAAGGCAGATGTGATGAGATTATTCCATGAGTTAGCTCAGAGTTGTAGCCTTATGGAAAAGCACAAATGCATTCTATGGTGATTTGGTTAAAACCAACGTGTTGTTCATCGAGCAGTATTTACTTCTCTAAAAATGCTTAGAGATAGAACACCATGGTATGGATACCCTTAAACCCTTGTAGAAAAAAAAATCACTTTAGAAGTATCTAAATGTTGTTTAATTTTGACTTGTCATCAGTCAATGTACTATACAATTTACCATGCAAATTAGGACACTGTTGAGAATAAGAGGAATTAGTATTAATAATTACACCAGGACAACAACAGGCCTGGTGCTGACCCTGGCAAACCAGATGGCTACTATTAATTTATGATTCCTATTAATTTAAGACTTTGAATTTTTGTTTATTTCTAAAGTTTGTTTTTTCTTTGAATTTAATACTTGATAATTGAACTAGAGGTTAAGTAAGCACTTATCCTTCAATGGTTGATTTTTGTGAAACATGATAGATCTTCAGTTAATGCTTTTGAATCTTTATTTCTAGATGGCATTCCTTGTTTTTTTAAAATTTTTTTTTATTTTTTAGTTCTATATGTATGGTGTTTAAGCTTAATACTATATAGACGCTTACTTTTGTATTAAGCATTTCTCACTCTAATTTTACTTAGCTCACTTTCCCTTTCTCACTTGTTTATTGTCTAATTTTTCTTTTAACTTTGCTCTTATGTCTTTTTTAAACAAGTCACTTGTACTAAAGTATAACAGACACAAAAAGTTATGTAAATTCTAAGTGTTTACATAAATGTATTTTTCATAGTAAACACACCCACAAAATCACCAGGAAGATGAGAAAATAGACTCTTGTCAATAACCTGGACTGCCCCCGGATACCTCCTCCTAGGATGTAACACCTCAAAAAATTACCTTTATCTAACTTCTGCCAACATAGATTAGCTTTATTGGTTTGTGAGCTGAATATGAGTATAATATTACTATGTGTATACTTTTTGTTGAACTTTCAATCAACGTTATGTTTGCATGATTCACTCATACTGATGCATCATTTGTTTTTCCATTCAACTGTTGATAGAGATTTAGGATATTTTCAGTTTTTACTACACATTTTTCTCTGTTTTTTCAAGTATAGACTTGGCAATTCTATTTCTGTATTTGGTTATTTCAGAATAATTTTTTCTTAAATTTCATTTTAATCTAGATTCAGGGAGTACAAGTGCATGTTTGTTACATGGACATATTGCATATTGGTCGGGATTGGGCCTCAGGTGGGTCATAACATTATACCCAATAAGTAACTTCTGAATCCTAACCCCTTGTCCACTACCCAACTTTGTAGTGTCCCCAGTGTCTATTATTTTCATCTCTGTGGCCATTTAATTCCTGCATATAAGTGGGAACACACAGTGTTTGATTTTCTGTTTCTGAGTTGGCTCACTAAAAATACTTAAAATAATCATCTCCAGCTCCATCCATGATGTTGCAAAGGACATGATTTTGAAGTAAGTAAAATTTTATTCTAATATCATTAAAGAAGAAAGTTGACAATAAAATATGTTTTTGTGTATTATATATCTCAATGGAATATGTAACATAGGATGCATTTATCTAAATTAAAAATTAGCAAAACTAGTCTTTCCTACTAGACATTATTTTGATATGTCCAAAACAAAGAGGGAGAACTGGACTGCTAGTAATTATCTGTGGCTATGAATGCTGATGACAAAAAAGCATACAGTTTGTTAAAAGTCATTATGACGTGTGTTTCAGCTGTGAACACATATTTTGTTTATTTTCTAGCCCACTCCCATATAATTTGATTTGTTGGTTTAGGAAACATTATTTTTTTGCTGTAATAAAAACAACTTTAATAGTATTTTTAACCAAATAAAACAATCCTACTAAAATGAACATCAAAGATAAAAATTACCAGAATTGGACTACTTCCAATCATGATGCATGAGAAGATGAACAGTGTCTGACTTGTAAACAAATTTTTTTTTTAGTGATATACTTGTAAGCACGTTCTGAGTCGCTGAAAGTAACACAGAGAGAATTATAGAAATGAATATAGTTAAAGCATTTATCAAGTTGCTAATAAAACTATTGGTGCAGAACACAATTTGTAATAGCATTTAAAGATAGCAATTTATATGAATTAATTGCTTATCAACATAAATAATTTATAAGTAAAATACTATTAGTTGGTTATGTATTTTAGTCTTTGATTCTCTTGGAAAGTATAATTTTATGTAAGTTTGCTCCTTAGAGTTTGCACTGCCTATGTCCAGCGGCCTCTCACAACAGTTGATTTTACTCTTTATGTCAAAGTAGTGCACTGGTATTTTTATATCTCAATCTCTTAAATGTGTATAAATGTATATAAAAATGCATCTGTTATGAACTGCTGCTTGTGTCCCCCAAAATTTGTGTGTTCAAGTCTTAAAACTCAGTTTGATGGCTTTAGGAGGTAGAGGCTTTGGGAGGCAATTAGGTTTAGATGAGGCCTTGAGGATAGGGTTGCCATGATTGGATTAGTGTCCTTAAAGAAGAAGAGAAGCCAAGGATTCTTCTCTTTCTGGGAGCACACAGAAGAAGCAATAGGAACATACTCTGCCAAGAAGGCCATCTGCAAGCTAGGAAGAGAGACTTCATTAGAGACTGAGCCTGCAGGCACCTAGATCATGGACTTCCCAGACTCCAGAACTGTGAGAAAAAAAATATCTGTTGTTTATATCACTTGATCTTTGTTATTTTATTACAGCAGCTGAAGCTAAGACAGAATCTTCCTTCTTTTAGAAACCAAAAACCAATAGCCTGAGCAATGAGATATGTTTTTAAATGTCAAAACAAAAGAATTGATAAGGATTATTTTATTTTCACTGAAATCTAACTCATTTGATTAGTTATTGTTTGAGCGCTATAATAAAATAATGTATATCTTATCAGGGGAATTTTTTTCAAGTATGTGTTCAACAGATATCTAGAAACAAAAACAATATAAACCACTCAAGTCATAAAAATATTCAAAGTATCACAAGGTATTATAAATGTTTGTATTTTCAGTTTCAATTCAGAAATGCAGAGAGCTAGAGAGAGTGCTGCTTCCGTTCACACAAAAAGAAAAAAAAAGTCGAACAACCTGAAAATTAGGAATCTTTCTTAAGTTATAAGAAAATTAAGAATATAAGCCAACCAATCTGAAATCTGAGGAGAGTCAGGTACTTACATGGATCAAAAAGACCTAACCATTTGATGCCAGCAAGATTAAGCTGAATAAATTATACACAATAAAAAGTGAAAGTACAGGGCCCCTCAGTTCCCTCTGTAAAAAAAAGATGCCTGCACACGTATGTTTATCACAGCATTGTTCACAATAGCAAGAACATGGAATCAACCCTGCTGCCCATCAAAAGAGGAATGGATAAAAAAAAAGTGGTACATATATACAATTGTATATTATGCAGCCTTAAAGAAGAACAAAATTATGAACTTCGTAGCAACGTGGATGGAATTAGAGTTTATAATACTGAGTGATTTCTCAGAAAAACAAAGAGCTGAGTATCACATGTTCTCACTCATAAGTGAACCTTGAACAACTACCATATTACTGTAGGAAAGGGATTGGAAGTAGTGGGAAACTGCGGGGATGGGGGTGGGGTGGGGTAACTGCAATTGACAATAGTTGATATTCGCCTGGGGAAGGGTGTGCACACCTCAACAATAAGGATACCTGCACAATGAACATTTGTATACCTAACTTTGAATTGTACCCCACAATTTCAAAATCAAAATTAAAAGAGAGAAAAAAAAAAGAATTTCAAGACAACTGCAGATAGTTAAACTTAGCATAGACCATTCTAAACAGGGAACTCTACTAACTACACATATTACACACTCATGAAACCAACTCAGTTGCACATGTCCACTTAGTCAATGAGAAGACAAAACTAAAACTTATGGGCGAATTGCTGAATGTTGAATGTAGACTTGCTTAAATGTTCAAAACTCCTGGAGTTTTAAGATACAGGTAGACCTCATGTTCTTGCAGGGTCTTCTCTAGCAGGTAAGGTGGAGAAGAATCTTGAGAAAGTTTTTTTCTTATGGTGCTGTGAAAAGAAGAAAACAACAGGCACTTCTGATAATCCAACCTAAAATAGTTATTCTGTTTCGTTCTCTCTTTTTTTTTTTCTTTTTAGTTTTTATTATTCTGTCTCTCCACAGAACAAAATACTCAATCTTCAGAGGGAAGAGCAACACAAACATTCTTGTAAGGGCAATATTAGAAAATCATCACACAGAGGATAAAAAACCAAAACCAAAATTGCTAATGCAGAATTATATATGCAGCAAGAGTACCATTTAAATTGAATGAGAGGTAATGACTGTCTCAGACAAACACAAAGATACAGAAATTCATTTCGAAAAGATCTACTTTACAAGCATTTTCTCCAAACAAGTGACATCATATCAGTCAGAAATGTGAATCAGCACAAGCCAAGAGTACTTAAAATGCAAAAATAACAACAACAAAAAATTTATTATTTCCATTTAATTTTTTTAACCTTTAGTTGTATAAAGGAAGAAAAAACAAATGTTTATAGCATATGTATAGTAAACTATAGGACAGTAGTAGCACAAAACATGGAAGGGAAGGATTGAAAATATACTCTTATAAAGTCCTTATTCTATAAGTAAAGTGGTATTATATTATTTGAACGTAGAGTCAAAATAATGAATGATGTATAGTAAACCACAGAAAAATCTCTATTTTTTTTTCTTTTAAGCATATTTTCTTTACTTGTTTTCTTTTAAAAATGTGGGGTGCAGCCGGGCTCAGTGGCTCAGCCTGTAATCCCGCGTCTTTGGGAGGCTGAGGTGAGTGGATTGCCTGAGCCCGCACGTTCGAGACCCGCCTGGGCAGCGAGACCTCATCTCTATAATAAATCAAAAAATCAGCCAGGCGTGGTAGCACATGCCTATAATTCCAGCTACTTGAAGGCTGAGGCGGAAGGATCGCCGGAGCCCAGCAGGTCAAGGCTGTGGTGGCCGGGAGCGGCCACTGCACTCCAGTCTGGGCGATAGAATGAGACTCCAACTCAAAAAACAAAAATTAAAAAAAAATAAAAAAGTAAAAAATAAAAATGTGGGGTGCAAGTCAGGATTGGGTATCCAAATGGTTTACATACAGGTGCAGCTTGGGCCTCCCGATATAAAAATGTTTTAAAATGATACAAATAATAGACAATAGTAGAGATAAAATGGAATCATAAGAACTATTCAGTTAACTCTAAAGAAATTTAAAAAAAGCTTTCAAAAGGAGCAAACAGAAGACAGCTAGAAAATCACAAATGTTATTCCAAACATGTCAATAATCACATTAAATATAAATTATCTCAAGACACATTTTATAAGACAGTGATTTTCAGCTGTATGAATTGTAAAGACAAGCTATATTTACATCTCCAAGAAACTCACATTAAAAATAAGACAGATAAAAATAAAGATAGATAATGTTATAAGTATAGAAAAAGATACTTTGTGACTAAAAGAAAATTGGAGAAGTTTTAAAATTTGAAACAAATTAGACTTCAGAACAAGTAATATTTTGAAGGATACAAGCAATGTTTAATAATAAAAGGGCCATTTTTAAAAAGGCATAAAGCATTGCATATGTATATATCTAAGACCACAACTTTCAAAATGCATAAGACAAAAATTTATATATCTGAAAGGAAAACTAGATAAATAAATATAGTCAGAAATTTCAACATTCTTCTTTCAATATTTGATAGAATAGATCAGCAGAATAAAAGATAAGAATGTCAAATACTACAAAAACGTTAGAATGTAATTTTACAGTTTCTCACAATGTCAAAAATGCACCTATCCATGACCTAGCAACCTCACTTGTAGGTATTTACCCAAATATACTGAAAATAAGCTAGTCATACATATGGGGGAATTTGAATTAGGAACTAAACACAAAACAAACACAACCTGTACATGCTTATTTGTTAAAATGTCAATTCTCCCCAAATTGATTTAGATTAAATACCACCTTATTAAAAATCTTAAGCAAGTATTAAAAAATATATATGCTGGTTATAAACTGTATATGCAAAGACAAAGGAACTAGAATTCCAAAACATTTCCCCAAAAGAACAAAGTTGGTTGACTCACATTACCTGATATTAAGAATTATTACAAAAACTGCAATGACAAAGATAATGTGTTATTGAAGACAGTAGATCCCTTTTACAGAAGAGAAAAACCACTAATAGACTTCCAGCAGGTAGTCAATTAAATAAATAAAGCAGTTACTTGCAGAAAAGATCGTCTTTTCAACAAATGGTACTATAGCAATTGGAAGTTCATGTGCAAATATATTATATATAATGATAAATTAAATTAAAATAATATAGAAGCACACATTTGATTTTACTCAATAAAATTTTACTCAAAATATTTAGATATAAATATGAAATTTGTAACAATAAATCTTTCAGAACAAAAACATATAAAAACATTTTTTGTGACCTTGATTATATTTTAAATCCATCAGTTACATAATTCATAAAAAATTATGAATTTTTGAATTAAAATTAATGTTTGCTTCTTGAAAGACACTTTTCATAAAATGAAAAAACAAGGAACACAATGAGAGAAACATATGCAAATAACTTACCTGATAAATCACTTATAATCAGAATTTATAAAGTACCCTACATTTGATAGGTCAAAAAAACCAAAATTTTATTTTGAACAGATCATTCACTAAAGAAAAGACACAGATACTATATAAGCACATACCATTATGCACAAAATTATTAAACACTAGGTAAAGGGAAATTAAAGCCACAATGAGATATCAGTAGACATCTATTTTAAAAGCTGGCAGTATTATAAAGTAACTGGAACACATAGATTTCTGGTAAGAATGTCAAATACTACAGAAACGTTAAAATGCAATTTTGCAGTTTCTCACAAAGTCAAAAATACACCTATCCATGACCTAGCAACCTCACTTGTAGGTATTTACCCAAATTTACTGAAAATTTATTTTCCCACAAATGTTTATTGCAACTTTACTTATAATCTCTAAAAATAGGGCATTATACAGATTTTTTTTTTTAAAAAGTGAATGGATTAAAAAAAAAAAAAACCCGCAATGCATCCATGTAATGAAACACTGCCTAGTAATGAAAAGTGTGAGCTATTCACTCACACAGTATGGAAAAATCTTACATACATATTGCTAAGTGAATGAAGTCACATCCAAAATGTGACTTACTGTTATAGTTTCATTGATATAAGCTTCTAGAAAAGGAAAACTTAAATAAAATCCAACACACACACACACACACACACACACACACACATACACACACAGAGAGAGAGAGAGAGAGAGAGAGAGAGAGAGAGAGAGAGAGAGAGAGACAGAGAAAGACAAAACTGTAGGTCATAAAACAGATCACAATAGTGCCAGCCATTGGGGGTAAAGAAGCTGACAACAAAGGGAACATTTTTAGGATGATGAAACTTCTGTGGTGGTAGATACATGATTCTGTCTTCTTGTTAACACCGATAGAACTCAACAACATTGAAAGTGAATTTTACTATATGCAAATTTTCAAAAAATCAAGCAGAAGATTACAAACAGTACTTAATTTTTAAAGAAGCTTTTTGATATTCAATATATATTCTATATTTAGGAATTTCTTGTGAAAAATTAAAGAGATCATGTACATTTTTTTCTATGTCAAAAACTGAGGTGTTCTCAAAACATACCTTCATCTTGAACTGAAGAAAGAAGTTTGAAATGTTAATTTCAAAACTTAAAAGTAAATCATTTTTTGGACTTTAAAATAACATGATAGGCAATGTCACAGGTATATCATTTGTGGCGTCATTAGCTGGCTTATTTTCAAACTGAAAAGATGGCTAATATTTCCAAACATATGCATTTATTTACTTTGTTTTATTTTTAACTGCCTTTTTCTACTGTGATTCTAACCTCTTTTGAGTTGTTTGGCCATACTATAGAATTGTTCAACTTATTAGAGTAAGAATTAGTGCTGATATATTTTCAAATTTCCTCTTTAATGTAATCTATAAGGAACTACAGCACTGTTGATCACCTCTTATACTCTTTTGTCTTCCACAATCTAGAGTTTTCCATATTCTTGATCTCCTAAAGATCATCTGTCTATATTTTATTTTGAAATCTTATGGACACTGTGTGCTTAATTTCTCCAAGCCCATGTTTTTCTCTCTGAAGTACATTTTTATTCTTAATACTAGTGTACCATGCATAATTGTGCAATAAATTCTGTTTTTCCCCTATTGTTGTACTCATATACCATCTATAAAATATCTATATTTCTTTTCATGTAAAGGTTGTTCTTTACATCTTTGCTGATGCTTTGGAATCAGGTTTGTGTGTTGTCTTATTTGGATTGTTACAGTCTTCCCTAAAGTGTTCTCTTCTTTCCAGAGTCACTAGAATGCCATTCTAAGCTTGTATATAAGGACCTCCGAAAGTGATCTCTGTCCCAGTAATCTCATCTCTTGCCATCCCACCATCTCCCTGCTTAAAAATCTCACATTTTAAACTTATGTAATATTAAACTACTTGTTCAATATCTATCATAATCCATTTGTTCACCTTACTGTAACAATATTAAGTATTCATTATTTTTCTCCTTCTGCATTTGCACCTTTCTTTATCTGGAATACTATCTCCCATCTCTCCGCTCAAATGATCCTTTCTAAGTAATGCCTTTCCTGTCAATGTTATCTCAAAGAAATTCCTGTTATCCACCTCTTTCATTTTATTTTATGTCATTCTATTTGTATTTTCCCTGAAATTAAAGCAAATGTAGCTTTTGTCAATTTATTTAATTATTATTTTTCTTTTTCACTACAGTATATATTATTTGAAATCAGGATTCAATTTTTTTAATTAGAGATACAAGATCTTACTCTATCACCCATGCTGGAGTGCAGTGACATGATAATAGCTCACTGCAGTCTCAAACTCTTGGGCTCTGAAGTTAGGAGTCTTATACATCTTCATAAACAATCTATGACCCAAATCCAGAATAGTATGTGGCATATAGTAGGCATGGACAATATTTGGAGAAAGAAAAAGAGGGAGAGACAAAGAGAGGAAGGGAGGAAAAGAGAAAAGACTGGACTTCTCTAGTATCTTTATCATCTTGGTTCACTTTTCTGCTGATACTGGATTGCTACTAATAAGCTCTAAAGCATTGTTTTCCAACTAGACTTGAAAATACATAAACACTTTATAGGCATAAGTTTCTGGTTCTGTGGAAAATATTTCACTAAATGTCCCCTTTATTAGTTTATTTCTCCCTTGTTCTTTAATTATAGAGGAATAGTTAGAATAAAGGATAACTAGAGGATAAAGCATTTGGGTCTTCTACATTTTTGACCACTTATTTTAAACTTAGCTTGTATATGTTTGTGAGGTTTAGGGGGACAGACGGAGTGCATTAAACATTGGAAATTATAGAAGTATATATTTGTTTTTGTTCTACCCCTGATGTTCGCATTTTAAGCCCCATTCCTGTCCTGAATGAATTAAGATTGCCTTTTCCTTATTTAAGAAAAATAATGGAAAGACTTAACTCTCATATAGAATTACTAATGGAAGAAACTGAATCACTAGCCTAACTAAACAAATCTGTACTTTAAACACCACTCGTATCTTGAATTTTATAATCATCTAATTGTACTCATTCTTCTCAGTCTTCTGATAATCTATCTTGAGTTATTTACTCATCATCATTATGTTAGTTAACAGGACTTAAGAAATGTCATGAAAGTCATAATATTTTCCAATAAATAAAGTCTGAGTAGACTGTTTGGAATGAGTTATTTTGGTCCTCATAAATTAAGCCTCTTGAAAGATAATATTTCAACCAAAAAATGGATATTTTCCTGTCAGTGAAATAATAAAAGAAAAGATGAGTACAACTAATGGCAGGTTTATTACGAATGCTCTAATATCTGTCAGCTCTGAGAAATAAGGTAGCAGGAGTCTGTTTTAAACCCACAACTCTCTTGAGTCTGAAAGTATTCAATAACTTACTTAGCTTGAACAATTTATTATTTTGAAACAACCTACTCCATAAAATGACAAGATTAAATTATTCAGTCAATATTGCAGTGTTGGCTTTTGTCATGGATGTATTTAATTTAATAAAAAACACTGAATGACCCATTTATCATATAGTTACCATTTTATACAATGCATTTGTTGACATCATCTTTTTTTTTCTTGGCATTGGAACACTAATTAATTCATGAGTATGATATAGCATCCATAATAAATGTCCCTGGAGTTCTAGTAGGTTAAAAAACTGGTCAAATATACATCTACTAATAACATTTATCATTGTACTTAAGCATACTACATGTGATAATACAGGGATTTCTCAATAAGCAATGTCTATAGAACAACTTTGTTATTGCTTATTATTTAATATGAGCTCCTAGTTGCTGCATATTCGTAACACACTTTGTGGTCCCTTGCATGCAAAACACTACGCCGGGAAAAAAAACAAAAAACAAGACAAAACCAAAAATCCCTCCAAATTTTGTTATATGATACAGAGATATATAGGATTAGAAGTAAAGCGTTCTTTTTTATTCTTCAGTGCTCTGCATATACAAAAATTAAACGACTTTTTACACGTATATTTCATTACTGAATCAGTGAAAGTAATCCTTCCTTTTTAATTGCATACAAGTACACATTCCTCTGCACTTTTACAAATTCTGCTAACTTTATATATAGAAATAACCATTCCATTTTCAGATAGTAAACAACTAATTAGTGAGGAAACTAAAAATATTTTAAAGTTTTATAAATCTATTTTTCTTAAAAATTTGAGCATACCAAATATTTTAACTATTTGACTAACAACAACTTCCCACTGCACAAAGTATTTGAAGAAATAGATTTTAATTAAGTATTGATAGTATTCAAAGTAAATTTAAGTAAAATATAAGATATTTGAAGTTATTTGGCCATTCTAATTGCATACAGAGTATTACCCTTAAAGATTATGTGAATGTGATCAGAATTTTTAGTATAAAGTGAATATTTTTAATATGTCATCTTTCAGAATAGTTTTCACTTCATGTGTACACAAATAGTGAATAAGACCTTTGTTGTTATTGTGCTGTTTTAAATAAATGTTTCTCAAGTCTGATATTTTAGCAAAAGGCCTCAGAACCCATACTCCAAGATATATTAATGTAGCAAGTCAATGGGCATTCAAGATGACTCTCATGCTAGTGGTTTGCAGACACTATGAGAAACAAGTCTCTAAACCAACATACGATCTAGAATATTCATATGTTTGTTATCATTGCTTATTATTATTATGCTATTATTTTTACCAGCCATTCAAAAATCTAGTTATTCTATTTGCCTTGCAAATAAATTTTTTAAAGAAATACAAGTCTAAGTCTGTTGTAGCCTACGCAAGCAAACTTCACCGTACATTAGTACCCTAGATCTCTTAGAAGTGTATTCCCAAGTGAATCTGTTTTCATGATAAGAAAGAATATTTCCCTACATATTTTGTCCTTGTGTTCATTTTGTCAGGGTTGATGTAGCTTCCTGAAATTTGATGTAAAAAAAAAAAAAGCATGAAGAAAATATAAACAGGTGAAAATAATAAGATACAAAACTCTAAATAAAAATAAGAGGAAATATAATTTGATTAGAAAATAAAAGAAAGTAAAAGTCATAGCTTAACAGAAAGTCTTTGTGAAGAAATAGGGCAGGACTAACACTAAGGTTATGGTGCATTATTAGACAATGAGACTTTATTACCCCTCAGCTTCCATGTATAAAATATACCTGGTCATAACAAATAAACTGCGATTTTAGAAAAGCTGAATGACAGGCACTGATGAATAACTATATTGAAGACTAGAAAGAGTCATTTTTGAGTAAAGTTGATCATATTTTGTTTTGCTTTCACATTTTTCCATGTTAACTATAAACTTCTGGGTTAGAAAGTTGCTTAGTGTAATGAAAAGGAGTGATTTGGGAGATATAAATATTTGAAATTATTTTTTAAAGTGGATTTCTAATTTAAAGGCCCATTTTCATTATTTCTTATTGAATATACAAAAGCAAGAACAGTTTTCTGTTATCTAATGCATATGAACATTGTAGCCTCATTCTTTTTGGAAATTGTAGAAGAAAAATCAATAAACAGATAGATAAAAAGCCAAACTACCCTGTCATCAAGATGAAGCATTGCCCTCTTTTAGTGAATATTTAAGTTGTGGCATAAAATGGATCATAAAAGTTTCGGTGTATTATTTATACGGAGACAGCTTTCCTGTCTCATAAACTCTTACTCTGCTTTGAGTGCATTGGGAAACAAGGAATCACAGAAGAAACACTAAGAGGTATCGAGTAGGAGTGCTTATCGATTCAAACAAACTTTCTGAAGTCCATTCTCCCGTCATACTGCAGTGTTGCACCTTTTTGATTGGATTGGTTTGGGAGGTGACTCTCAAGGCTATGACCTGCCCTTCTAATCGTCAGCTTGTCAGTGAAGTTTAACATTACCTAACTAAGCTACATGTACTGATTCGGTCACATAGAAACATAGCTCCAGCAATGTGTTGTTAAATAGCACTGAGGTTTAGCTATCCCGTGTCTGCTCAATGCATTAACCATTTGGTCGAATGTTTTTACACCAAATAATCATTTCAAAATTCATCCTTATCATCACAAGTTAGTATGTCAGAAACTAGGAACACTATCAATTAATGAAGTGGGAAATATAGTAATGTCTGAAAATGTCCAATTTTTACCCGTCACCTTATATGCTTCAGTGTCTCAGGCCAGAACTAGTAAAATTACACTCACCACCTTTCTATGTTTATTTTATAATACACAGTTTGTAGATTAAAAAAAAATAGATGCCCAATGAAAAAAGTTTTGAGCCAAACAGCATTAAATGTTTTCATAAGCAGTCTATTGCACTTTCTTCCTTGATTCATGTGCTCTTGATTAAACAATACTACTTTAGAGATGAAACTTGATCAAATTTTCAATGCCACACTTGAAAGCTGTCTGAAATACTAAATATTGTTAGATTAGAATTAAAATTAAATGAGTTTAATTAATGATACTACTTAATGGACCATAAACAAGAGCTCTAAGATAGATCCTGCACAGCCAACATGAAACTTCCCTTAGCATAGGTAGGTAGAGGGATAGATGGATAGATAGGCAGGCAGAGTAGAAATCCCCTAGAATTATGAAAATTACTGCATACAAGTATGTAATTTATTTAAGCTACAATTCACAATATAACCATGCTCTTTTTCAAAAAGAACAGAAAACAAAGCATGAAAAACAAAACAAATGCTCTTTATTCCTATGGATTTAAATCAAAGGCATATGTGTTTGTACCTTCAAGTATTATTATATTCAGTCATATAAGGTCAGGGCTTTTCTGTAATGTTGAAACTAAACAACAGAGCTGCTGACAGCTGTTAGCTCCCTAGTAGATTATTGCACTCATCAAAGTACAGTTATGGACTACTTAATAAATGTTAGTCAATGTGGCCCAGCAGGGAATGAGTCAGAGACCATGTCATATTCATAGCAATTATGACTTCCAGTCTGCCATGCAGAGAAACAGAACTGGAGTGAGGTGAGGTGTGAAGAGAAATCTGCTATACTGTAATATTTCCTCACTATTCATTTCATATTTTATGAATGAACATATTGGAAAATTTGAAACAATTGCATAGCTTTGTAAGTAAGAATAACTTAATAGTGATACAAAGTTATACAAATAACTTAGAGAGGAAAATCTATTTTGCCATCTTAAATTCATGACTTTATCAAAATAAATTGACAGGTACAAAACTTATGAAAGCCAATCTAGTTCATAATTTAAAAACACATGAAGTGAAAAGTTGATCAATCTTTATAACATTTTCAAAAGTGCACAGTAAATTCCGTGTCAAGCAAAAATTGACACAGTTAAACATGTATCCATGCTTTTATCTTGTCTTTTTTCATAGTTGTCTTTCTTTTTTTTAAATCTCAGATATAGTTATTATCTTGATTGAAAGAAGAGTAAGCATGCTTAAAAGATCAAACTAAATGAATTAATTCTACTGCTGGAAGGAATCGATGACCAGGAGTTTGTGGGGAAAAGGGAATGCTTTTACACTGCTGGTGGGAATGCCAACTAGTTCAACCTCTATGGAAAACAGTATGGCGATTTCCCAAAGAACTAGAAATTGACCTTCCATATGACCCAGCAATCTTTCTACTAGGAATTTACCCAGAAGAACTCAAATCATTCAACAGAAAAGATATCTGTACATTCAGGTTTATTGCAGCACTATTCACAATAGCAAAAACATGGAACCAACCATGAGGCCAATCGAAACTGGACTGGATTAAAAAAAAGTGATACATACACACAATGGAATATTATGCAGCCATATAGAAGGACAAACATATGGACTTCACAGCAACTTGAATGGATTTAAAAGCTATAATACTCAGTGATCTATCACAGAAACAAAGAACAGAGTACCACATGTTCTCACCCATATGCAGACCCTTTTCCATAATACTATAAGAAAGAAATTGACAGTAGTGGGACACTGCTAGGGTGGGGGTGCAGGACACTACATCAGTAAGGGCACCTGATCTCAAACCAGGCAAAGTGAGGACCAAAGGCAGGTCCAAACTTTGCCTGTATGCGATGTCCACTTGTATACCTAATCCTGAATTGTACCCCACATCCTTAAAATAAAATAAAAAACTAAATTAAAATAATAATAATAAATAAAAGAGCAAGAAAGCTATAAGTAGTATTAAGATTTGGGATTCTTTTTTAAAAGTGCATCAAAAGTATAAGGTAAAGACTGGAATCTTAAAAAAAAAAATTTCTGTTTTTTTCTCAGTTATGTAACTAGTCAATAATTCAGTAAATATTCACTGGTCACTATCCTATGACCAATCGTTGGCTAGTTGTTGAGCTTATGGAGATGAACAAGTTGTGACATTATCCACTGAGGGTGACAAAATTTCATGGTTACCTGAGATTAGTCATTAGAGGTTTACATAACACAAAATGGAAGAGCCAAAGGGAAATCAGTTTTAGATGGTGATTGCTGTCAACATTTTAATATGATAATATTTTATTAAACGATGATATTGGAATTATGCTTTTCTCCAAGATACACTATATTTAAACTGCAATGTGAATTTCAAAAATCTCTTTTTAACTGCTTTTTAATAAATATTTTTAGAACTATACTTGAGCATTTTAGGGAATTAAAAACTGGGTATTTTTTTTTTACATTTCCAAAGAAGTATTTTTTTTTTACATTTTAAAATGTAAAAAAAATTTTTCCTGTAATTGATTATTCTGAAATGGAGTTGTAATCCTGAATCATGGTCCTCAGTGTTAGAATTTTTAAAAAGACTGTATTAATGAGTTTTTAAACTTATACTTCCTTAAAATGATAATATTCAGTACTAGGAAAATGTGTGAAAGTGGATAATTTTATATGTAGTTTATGAGAGAGTAATGGCAAGGTCATTTACATAATAAGAGTTAGAGGAAGTTCAAATAGAGAATTGATTATATAATTATGGTATGTCCATCCAAAGTAATCCCATGCAGATTTTATGTAAGATATCTTAAAATAACAGTGAATTGTGAAATAAAATCTCATCACGCTGTTCAGGAAAGTGTTTACAAAAGTGTATACACATTTTAATGCATTTTTATTAAAATATATTATGAATATATGAACATATTTATTTGAGTTGGGGTCTCACTCTGTAGCCTACTTTGGAGTGCAGTAACACGATCATGGCCACTGCAAGTTCAACCTCCTGGGCTCAGGCAATCCTTCCACTTTGAGGTCCTGAGTAGCTGGGAATATAGGAGCAGACCACCACATTTGACTAATTTTTTTATTTTTTATTTTGGAGAGAATAGGTCTCGCTATGTTACCCAGGCTGGTCTCAAACTCCTGGGCTCAAGCAGTTCTTCCACCTTGGTCTCCCAAAGTAGATTATAGGCGTGAGATACCACACCTGACCTGAATATAGTATATAATCAGATATAAACCAAGAAGTTATGCTAATGGAAAAGGCTAGATCATCTATGGAATTGACTTTTGACATACAACTTCTTCCGGAATCAGCTAAGAAAGTTCAGGATTTGGTCAATGACAGAGTTTTTCTAATTTTTGCCAAATACCAACTTAGTATCAACTAAAGAAACTCAACTATGCACCACAAAATAACCACATAAGATACCCCACTTCTCATTAGCTGCCTCCAGCAATCCCATACCAACAAACTCCAACGAGAGAAAGCTTGAAATCATCACTTTCTTTTTCCGCTACAAATGTTTTCACCTTTCTACCTATCTTTGAGTTTCTGCTAAGCACCAGTGACTTGGCCAACTACTTTATATTAGTTTCAGTGTGATATTTCGTCATTTCGTTTTTAGCTGTTTGGAAGATTTATAAGGATGCTTATAGTTTATTTCATACGTGAAACACTTAAAATAGAAGATCTTATAGTTTATAATGTTTAACATTTTCTGATTTTTAGATATTTTATGATTTGAATATGAACACAAGTCCTAATACGTGGCTGACCAGCCATTCCAAGATAACATTTTCTAAATTTCTCAGAAATGGTAGAAATTATTTTGAGAAAGAAATTGCATAATTTAATAAAGATAATCATAAAATGCTAAGATTTTATAACTACTATGATAAAATCCTATCTTTTTTATTAAATCATTTTAGTCTTTAATAGAAAATATTATTAATGATTGAATCAATAATATTGTATAAACTAGAATTTTAACATATTCCATATAATTTTATGATTGTGGCCTTTGGTATAAATTTTATATATTACAATTTATCCTTCTCTAACAAAACCATTCATTGTGCTTTAATAATATTTAAAGGGCACTCAAATATTTTGTATCTGTCTATATAATCTATTAATCTAAACTTCTATCCCGGTGCTAGTCTTACTTTGGCAAGTGAACAAGGATGCAAGGAATTTGTGACTATATTTTTATTCATATTTTTGCTTCACTCCAGTCTCTTTGCTGACATCGAATGCAATAGAGAGTAGTATATGTAGGGGGTTTAAAAAAATTTTTTTTTGAGTTGGAGTCTCACTCTGTCACCCAGACTGGAGTGCAGTGGCCTCTCCCAGCCACCGCAGCCTCGACCTGCTGGGCTCCGGCGATCCTCCCACCTCAGCCTTCCAAGTAGCTGGAACTACAGGCGCACGCTACCACGCCCGGCTAATTTTTTTTATTTATTGTAGAGATGAGGTCTCGCCAAGTTGCCCAGGTGGGTCTCGAATAGGCTCATACAATCCATTCACCTCGGCCTCCCAAAGTGCTGGGATTACAGGCTGAGCCACTGAGCCCAGGCAAGAGTAGTATATGTAGGATTTTATTGATCAAAGCTGCATCTACATTAGATTCTTTTTTTATAGATTCTTAAATTATCTTGTGTTCTTACTGCCCTAATAAGAATATCAAACCAGTGTTAAAGTCAGTATTACAACTCAAAGAAATATTTTTAATGACACATCTTGTCTTTCATTTTACAAAGTTGTCTAGTTGGCTAACAAAGACTTTTATTCCTTTTTATAAAGTATCCTTGTTCTGGAAAGTGGCTATCTAGCCAGTGACTGCACTTTCTACTCCTATTTGCATCTAGATAATCTTAAGGTGTTTAATTCCAATCAAAGGAATTCAAATAGAAAAATTATATGTTCATTCTAGGCTCAGCCCATTAAAAAAAAAATCTCCTTGGAATCTTCTATGCAATTTCTTCCACATCTATGGGCATAGTCAGAACATACAAAATGATCTGAGAAGGTACTTTGCAAAGTTAAAAGAGTTTCCATTGTCTTGTGATAACTAGATGGGACAAAATTTTCCCAATCTGCAACCTCCGTCACTAAATGAACTTTATGTAAGCATGCGTGTAACTGAGATTTCAAATGTTATCTTTTATATCATCCAGAATTTGATTGAATTAATAAAAAGATTCTTATGCTCTTAAAGGGCATGTTGTATAATAATGGTTAAATGGACTTCGAGATGAATTTGCACAGATAATCTAAGCAGATATGTTTTATTTATATGTGTAGTAATGCAGTGTAAATAAATATAGATAATAATAGAGAAATAATAAAACAAGGAATTGGTATTCTCATTTTAATAAATTTAAAAGTTTTTTGTTTTTTTTGTTTGTTTTTGCTTTAATGGTGTTACAAAAGGTGTGAAAGGAAGGCTAATCTTTCAACTGATTTCCTAATGTATAATAAAAGTGCCCATAAATGACATAAATGCAGGCAGGGGAGTAGGAAAGTTTAATGAGTGAAAAAAGGTAATATTTTAGGTGTGCTCTAATTGAAGTTGGTTGACATGGGAAGTAGGATGCAGGCTAACTAGAAACAAGGACTCTTATGTAATTGGCTTGGGGAAAATATTAGGACTTCTCTGACTGGTCCTGAATTGGATAAAGCCAGGGACAAAAACAGGGAAACTGGTAATTCTTGATCCATTCCTGACTGTCTATCTAGGCAGATAGAACTTGAGATATATTTAAGGGCTTTTTGAAGTAATTAAAATTCTGTAACCATGTGTTATATAATATTCATCCAAGAAAATGTATTTTCCCACATTATGTCAAAGAACCTATAAATGTAACTGTGATATTAAATGCATACCAGATGGCTGATGTCTTGAGGTTCTAGAATACTCCACTCTTCATTGACCCAGACGGCTGTTGTCTTGAGGTTCTAGAATACTCCACTATTCATTGATTGTATCTGCTCTGATACAATGAGCACATTCCTGATAAAGAACTTAACACCATACCTGACACTCTATGCACTAAGAATTCATTACATAGAAATATAATTGAAGAAGATCTAGTAACATTTCAATAAATTTTACCTAATTACTCGAACTTACCCAATATTCCATGAAGCCGGAATTAAGGCTGAACTTAAACCTATAATTGAAGAAATTATGTGTCGAGTTTCCTGTATAATTTTCCAGTAAAGAAACCAAATAAATGAGGATACTGTGTTTTTTAAGACTTCTGGGCCATCAAAACTTGTTATTCCTGACTTCTAATATTGTTGAACTATCACACCATCTTGGTAGCAATTCCATTTGAAAACCACTTGCTTTACTGTAGTCCACCTTCATTCTGCTGTTTTAGTGGGCCTCTGGATTCGAACAGTCAATATACCCTTTAAGTTTCGGCTTCACCAAAGTTTCCTCCTATTTTTCCCAGCTCCCCAATCCAGGTCTAAAATATTAAATTTTCCCTTTTATGTAGATTTTGATACTATATATAGAGGATCTTCTATTTAATGTATAGACCAGTGAAGACTCTAAAAAAGAATCCATTTGTTAGAGCACAACCTTAGAAGAAAAGAAACTTAAAAGTTTTAAACACGAATTATGCTTTTGCCAAAAGTACAGTCCATTCAAAAGGAATGTCCTATCAAATGAGAGAAAAATATTCTCTCCCAATAGAATAAAGACTATTAAAGAAATCCAAGACATATTACAAAATGATAATTAGTAAGATTTCTAAGTTTAATTGGATATACAGATGAGTGCCAAAGTATTCTGAGATTGCAACACCTCTTTATGGATTGTAATTGAATTGTAAATGAATACTCCTTAGTAAGAGTCAGTCTCTCTGCTATGGGAGGCTAAACATGAAGACTTTCTGGAACCTGAAGGGAGCTTTTCAGCTTTTCAACAGCCTTGTTCTCCAAGCGTCCTTAACTACTACAAGTTGCTTTTCAAAAACATCTATTTGTGCATGAGCCCACCTGGACAATCCTTGGAATTTTGAATCTTTGAGAATTATCAAAAACCAAGCACTTACCATAATCCACTCTTTAACATATTACAAAGGCTTACACCTCTTGTCTGAGGGCAATAGTGAAAACAGTGCTGTAAATCATGCTTGTGCTTCTGCTGAACTAATTCCAGACTTCCTGCTCAATCGTCTTGCTTTTTATCCAGTACAGTCATTGCTACTGGGAACACAGCACTTCTCAGTCAGCCCATTAACCTTTTAAGAGGCTGTCAACTTTTCCCTCTCATTACTCTTTGCCACTGAAAAACTTGAATCCTGACACTCATCAGTCCCTGCTAGAAGAAGAAATTCACAATTGTTTTACTTCAGTTGTAGAGCACTTAAAAAAAAAAAACTATCTCAGATTTATTGGTGACTATCATTGAACAACCTATCTAACATTTTTAATAGATCACATCTCAGAACTAAAAGTGGAGATTTCTGAGCAGGCTATGTTATAGCCAGTTTAAGCTTTCTTTTAGACTATAGGCTTCTATGTGAGAAAAAATTAGCTAAGATGGCAGAATTTATTGCACTTACTAGAGCTTGTCAACTAGCCAAAAACTGGAAAGTAAATATATATAAAGATAGCGAGTATTCCTTTGGAGAAGTATCTACATTTGACTTCTCACGATTGATGTAACCATCATCTAAAGTTTCTTAGCTTGCTTAGAAATTTTTAAATGCATTCCTACTTCCTAGAGAGGTGGTAATTATAAAGGAGGGGGCCTGGGCAAAAACAGATATGGATGTGTGAAAGCAAAAGAAAATGTTTTAGGAAAGCATTATGGCAAACAAGCAGCCCGACCAAAGGTTGTGAGCCTGTCTAAACAGTCAAAAAATGAAGGATTCAAAGGGCCATTATAAAACAGCAATAGTTATTTTCTGGTTTTGGAAGGAAAGAGTGAAAGAAATATGATTGTGTTCTTTACTGTGATACTCTGCCACTTTCAAGATGGTCGTTTGGTGGTACCAGATGATTTCAAATAAACATTAACTAATATCAATAAATACAAGGAGGGACTCACCAAAAAGAATTTATTCACAAAACTGTGCATTTTAGCTATTGAAAGAGATACCAGAGAAGAACTTCCCTGAATGCTGTTGAAAGAATCTTAGGTACAGTTAATAACAAATACAATTGTGGAATTCTAGGGAGTCAATCCTTTAGTCCATGTTTCACAACTACAGAAGAGATTTAAAATTCCATACAACTGGAAGGACTCCAACCAGAGATCTCATATTGTGGCCTCCCTAAGATCCACTAGACAACAGTTGGTCTTTGGAAGTAGACAGCTGATGCAAAACCTTTGAAACAAACATATGACCCTGGATTGATTCTTATGACATTGCAGCAGGACCTCTGTCTAAGTCCTGTTTTTATTACTTTTAAAAATGTACTTACTTATAAATGTTCTTTTCAAATAGACCGCTGATTGCTGTTCACTTATATAGAATTTTTTTCTTGCATCCCTCATGACTATAATTGTTAGGCTCATGTCATCTTTAGATGATCCCAAACAATATCCTTGCCCTCTGTCTTACTCTATTACCATTACTCCAATAATGAGGTCACCTGGATTATTTAGAATCCCATGAAAAATCATCCAGTTTCATCAAATGGGACCAAATAATTATGACTGATGACATTTCTGCTTGCATGGGCAAATGACCTTTAACAAATCAACCTGTGACTTTCTAGTACTCCTTTCTCCCCCATCTCAAAAGAAAAAAAAGCCAGTTAATAAAAAACAAAGAAACAAAACAACAACAGCAAAACAAACAAACAATCAAAAAATCTGTAGGTCATACCCTGAGTAACCCTAAATTTGAATTCAATTTTCATTTTGGGGCAATGGGTCAAACACTTGCTACCTGGGAAAGACTAATAGTGATGCAAATATGTAATTTAATGTAAGGCTTCAGTTCTGAACTCCACATGATTTTACTGGATACTATTTTATTTATAGTAAGACAGTTGGTCCTGTTTGTCTCAGACTAGCATATTGCGGACCTTAGGAATAGTATTGTCAAATGTGTCTGTATACAGAGGCCATATTTCTCTAAACACCAAACTGGAAATTGTGACTCAGATGTGAGCTCTAGAATGAGGTCACCTGGATTATTTAGACACTCTCTTTGGGGAAACAGCTGACTCATTTTGTTATTGAACAATGAGAACAATGTTTTTAATGGTGGGAATCACACAAATAGAAAAGATCATAGGAAAATTATTATATTATAATGGAACCACCTTGAAGGCATAGAATTAATTTCAACAGAGCACGAAGAGTCCTGCATAATGAACTGCTCTAGGATTCTTTTTGGTCAGTCTTTGTGACAACTCTGCCATGGCTAATATTTCTCACTGCACTTGAATCAATACAGTAGGTAAGAAAAATGAGACTATGCATTGCTCTAAGGAAAAAGCTACTTGACTCTGTAAAGTTCAGCCTCATGGTCTTTGGAATATGTCTTTGGTCTGAGTTGGTCAATTGGAGTTCCTGGTTCTGAAAAATCTTCCTTGGATTATCAATGAGTCTTATCTTTATTTTAGTGGTCCTAATGGCTCACCACATTCTACTTAGAAGCTTAAATGCTTCTGTGCATTCACTTTCTTATTTGCTACATGATGATGCAACAATAAAAAGATCAGTAAGACCTTATGATACAACTAAGTCCAGAAATAACTGAAAATCTGGATCTCTAACCTTCTTTAAATTGGTCAGTCTTTTGCAAGTGAAAAATCGACCAATGAGTGGATTGATAAACAATATACAAATGAATGTTATCAATGACCATCAGCTTCTCCCACTCCACCACTTTCAACTCAGACACAACTAGAAAATGTCAGATTCTCCCCAAAGAAATCACATGAGCCCTTTTTCTAGTTAACTTCTTCATGCCAATTACCTCCAATCCTAGGTATTCTCCAATCAGAGCATACCTGTCTTTCTGTTTTGTCATTATGACCCTATCTAATTTCCCTGCCTGCCATGAGCTTCTGCCAGATGTAAGTCTGGTTGGCAACAGTAAGCTCAGTTTGAATTAATACTCTGTTCTCATTTGGATGCTCTCTGTTTAACAAGACAAAATATGCGATGCTACACACTAAAATAGAAATGAGAATTGTTATAGTTTTTTTCTTTTATTTTCAAATTTTATATTTAAGATATTTGCATTTAATAGAATTCTAAAAGTTAATTTAAAATATATGTATGCAATACACAATTGTTTCATAAGTTTTTATTTCAATGAGAACAAAACAAGATCAAGTTCACTATGTCCTTGCAGCTAGGAGAAGTAAGAAAAGCTTTGCTATGAGCCAGTTTCAATATTTCAGTTTTTGAGATATATTTCAAGCAGAACAAAGTTACCGCACTACATGGTAATCAAAAGAGGAAATTCAAGTTCAAAAACAAGATCCAGTCAAAAGCAAATGAGAAAACACAGGAGTAGAGATTTGATTCAGAAGCCAAATGATGTGAAATTATGATAGTCAGAAAAATACTTCAAAGACATTTTCTTGTCTTCTTTTGGCTATCCAGCACTATCTTTGATAGGCTGGATCATCATCTGATCTGTTTTTCTAAATATATTGTTAAAACATGCTTTTGCTGACTAAAGTCTAAATAAATAATTTAGCCACATTCCAGTAAAACTTGTGACCAAATGCCACTTCTAGACCCAGGAGAACCTTTCTTTGAAAGCAAAAAATGACATATACATATTTTAAGCATATATATTCTGGAATCTTTTAATATACATTGTATTTATATATTTTAAATATTCATATATATTTATACTTATGACTTTTTTTCTATTTAAACTTTCTAAATGTCTAAATTTACAACTACCAACTATTGTTTATTCCATGTTAGTGTGCTTTAAAAATTTTTTTCCCAAAAATATACAACTTTGGAACAGATCATATATCTCATAAAATAATTTATTTATCTTTGACTCTGATTAATAAGTCATGGAAATTACATAAAATTATGATAGCATTTAGAAATAAAGTGACAATAGGAATAGAGATTAATTAGTCTTAGGCAACATCTAGAAATAGTATGAGGCAGAATAATTGAAAAAAACATCATGCTTATTAAAAGCTTCTGCTCTCTAAACCACAAAATAAATGACAAGAATTAGGGAAGTAGATTATTAATAGTGTAAAATTCTCTGTCAGCTGATAAGTTGCCATGTCTAGTTTCATTTAATAACACATGACATCAAATGTTCATTCTCCAGTCAGAAGGTGAGAATTGTTCTTTGAGAATAAAATTTCCCCTTTCTATCAGCATAACAATTTTCACTTCCCTTATTGGTAAGTGATAATTAATATTTTGGATCCAGATGGATACCTAAAAATATGATTTTTTATTACCTTTTTTGTCAGGTCATGAAAATATAAATGCTTTTAAAAATTGCAATCATAGAAATTATTAATTATTCTGGTATATATTTTAAAAATAGTATTATTCTTCATGATCCTTCACATATAACTGCTTTACCTAATTTTCCAGTTAAAATGCATAAATGAATTAGCAACTGGCATTAAGTAAAATTAAAATAAGTGGCCATGTTGGAGAATGATTGAGAATGATTAAGTAATTCAATTATTCTGATTTCCATATAGATAACCACTATGAATTCCATAACTACTTTTTTATTATTATATCAATTGCTTAGTGAGGTGTAGACTCAAACTTATTACTTTTATTTAATAATGTAGATGTGAAATGACTATTGTGCTGTTTGATAATAGATCTTAGCTCCTGATATGTTAGGTATTCTACACAGTCTCCTTTACATGTAAGGTCATGATACAAGTAGGAACAAGGTAATGTACTATTCCTCGTATAAGATCAACAGACTATAATTTTGTCCTTAGTTATAGACTGATGCTCTAACATCCATTCAGCTCTCTCGAAAAAAACTGTCTTAAACCGGGCTCGGTGGCTCAGCCTGTAATCCCGTGCCTTTGGGAGGCTGAGGTGAGTGGATTGCCTGAGCCCGCGGGTTCGAGACCCGCCTGGGCAGCGAGACCTCATCTCTACAATAAATCAAAAAATCAGCCGAGCGTGGTAGTGCATGCCTGTAATTCCAGCTACTCGGAAGGCTGAGGCGGAAGGATCGCCGGAGCCCAGCAGGTCGAGGCTGCGGTGGCTGGGAGTGGTCACTGCACTCCAGTCTGGGCGACAGAGTGAGACTCCAACTCAAAAAAAAAAAAAAAAAAAAAGAAAAGAAAAATACTGTCTTGGTAAGTAAAGGTATTCCTATTGAAAATGTAATTTATTAATACAGTCATATTAAAATTATGTGTATATATAATAAATACATACATGCACCACCATTTCTTTTATAATAAAAGGAATGGCAATCAGTACTGCTGATGTTAGAGTCTCAGTACCACTTCCAAAAACAAAGCATTTATTTTCCCAGGCAATGTACCCATAAGTGCATACAGTAAGACAAGCCTTCATTTTTCAGGGAATTCTCAAGAATTACCACCTTCCCAAGAATGTCACTTGACTTAGATATCAGGTTGCTTTTACAGCACCCCAGTGGCTGGCCCTTCATTATTTGAATGTAAAGCAATGTTAATGTTGCCTCTGGGATCCATAGAGCATAGTGCAGTATTTCTCAAACTTCAATGTGCATACAAATCAACTGAAGATCTTGTTAAAATGCAGATGTGGATTCAGTGCGTCTGGAGGAGGGCACGGAATTACATATTTTTAAACAAGCTCCTAAGTGATCTCCATGCTGCTGGTAGGTTCTTGGATGACCCTTTCAGTTGCAAAATCAGCAAACTCATGCATCAACAATGTTTTGTTTTCATCACCAGTTTACTGATTGTTAATGCAACTCTGTGTCACTGTTCTCATCACAACTGGAAGCCTTTCTACAGTCACAGGAATGTTGTTGCTGTTTGTTGCCTTTTCATGTCATAGTGAGACCATTATTTCTGCTTCCTTCCTTCTCTATAGTAGAGAAATCTGTGGAAATCAACACATTTGTCTGCCAAGTAACCGTTTCTTTCCCTCTCCTGTCTCTTCTCAGTTCCTCTGCTTTGTTTATTTCACCAGCTGCCTCCTCTCCATTCTCTTCTACCTTCTCGTATTCTATTTTCTCTCTTCTTTCTCTTGTTGTTCCCTCGACTTTCCCTTTTTTCCCCGTTTTGCAACCTTTCTGCTGTTTGTTTCACCCATTTTTTTTCTTCTTGTTTTTCTCTTTACCCTTTTTCTTCATGCCCTTTTATAGACAACTGTCTCTCCCAGAGAATAATTGGACTAAAAATACAGCTCAGTGGGAGTGTGTATGTGAATATTTGGAGTTCTTGAAACACACACACACACACACACACACATTGATGTAGATAGTTTCTCACTTCTAATTGTAACCCTACTTGAGAAGTTTGTACAACATCCAAATTAGACAATTTAAAATTTAAACCACCCAAACAAGAGAACAATGGATGAGGTAATTTTATTCTGTACTGCCCTTTCAATTCCTTTTTGTTTTAAAATGTGCCATTACCATTCCCTTCACCCCTAAGTACTGCAGGACTATTTTGATCTGGCCTATTCCATTTCTTTTTTTTTTTTTTTTTTCAGACTAAACACAATCAATTGCCAGGGGTTTTAAAAGTATTCTGCATTTAAATAGTGTGAGGTTATGCCAAACATCTGTCCACTTTATGTAAGTCCTGGGTCTAAGACTACTTTGTTTTCACTATTCACCTTTCTATAACTTCTCTGGGGTTTCCTTTCCATTTACTTTGTTGCTAGTTTATGCCATTTTTCCCACCTTCTCCTCCATCTATAGCTTTCATTTGAAATAAGTACTAGAAGCTATTCATACAAAAGCAAATTTAGACTCTGACCTGCATATCCTTTTGCAATAACAGCACCACGAACTACAGACTTCTGGTCTAGAGAGACCACAGTAAAGGCAACAGAAGCTGATCACAGGCACTTTGCATCTTATTCATGTTTACACACAGTGCTTTTATTGTTTAGTTTCCAGTTGTCTCTTGACTCATGATAGCATTCCTCTGTAACTTAATTATGGAGGATGGGTTAAAGCAAACAGTTCTTAAACCAATTCTCATATATGAATACTGCACACTGTTTTGAGTATAAAATTTAAAGTTCATATATTTAAATTTGGTTTATATAATTTGTTATAAAATAAGAAATTTGATTTGAATAAATTATTCTGACTGTGATATTATGTTAGGAATACAATAATTCTTATAATTCTCATAACTGGTAAATGGACACTTGCATAACAATAATTTTACTGCAAAAAGTCATTTATTTATTTTTTTGAGTTGGAATCTCACTCTGTCACCCAGACTGGAGTGCAGTGGCATGCTCCTGGCCACTACAACCTCGATGCTGGTCTCCGAGGATCCTTCCACCTCAGCCTTCCAAGTAGCCGGAACTACAGGCGCGTGCTACCACGCCTGGCTAATTTTTGACTTATTGCAGAGACGAAGTCTCGCCAATTTGCCTTGGTGGGTCTTGAACTCACGGGCTAAGGCCATCCACTTGCCTCGGCCTCCCAAAGTGCTGGGATTATAGGCTGAGCCACCGAGCCTGACCTGAAAGAAGTCATTTAATAAATATTTGCCTAGCCGGGCTCGGTGGCTTAGACTGTAACCCCGCGCCTTTGGGAGGCTGAGGTGAGTGGATTGCCTGAGCCCGAGGGTTCGATACCCGCAAGGGCAGGCGAGACCTCATCTCTACAATAAATCAAAAAAATTAGCCGGGCGTGGTAGCAGGCGCCTGTAGTACCAGCTACTTGGAAGGCTGAGGAGGAAGGATCGCCGGAGCCCAGCAGGTCAAGGCTGTGGTGGCCGGGAGCGGCCCCTGCACTCCAGTCTGGGTGACAGTGAGACTCCAACTCAAAAAACAAACAAACAAATAAATAAATAAATAAATATTTGCCCAAATCACTTATAATTAGTGGAAAAATAAAGGGTATTGAATAACTCGAGTAACTTACATTTTTTAGCTGATCACTTATGCAATGTTCAGTAAATAACTTGACTTCTCATGACTATTCAAGGAAAGTAGTCAGTATTCTATTTTGCTTTTCAGGCATCGAACTAGATGAGACAAATTTGCTTTAAAATATATCGGACCTATGTATAAAATAAGCCTCCAAGTTATAAAATTTTATTGAATAAGTCTGTTCTGTTTAGTTTTCATCGATGGAAATGCATTTTTTCATACTCCGGTCAATGAAGGTCTCCAAATAAGTCTCATATTTTTCTTTCATAAAATTGTAATTGAAGAGAAATTTTAAATAGCTAAAGTGATGGTACTAAGACCATAAATTAAAAACAATAGATTTGTCTACAATTTTTTTTTTATTCTCAAGTTTGCAGAATTTCTGGAAAGTTTAGTTTATATAACAACTGTGAAACAATTGTGTTTAACTATAAATAGAGTTAGTTTATAGGCTTATATAGTTATTAGTGCCTTTTTAACCAGACTGAATACCTGCAGAAATTATGTGTAAGACACCATACTGTGTTATTTGTTCCATTGTACAGTCTTGGCATCGTCTAATTACCTAATACCAGGAGCATTTCTCAAATATTATAAAAATAAAAAGCATTCCCACAGACTCCAAAATTCCCCTAAGATTTGGCCCATAGAGCTTTTTTTTTTTTTATGGCAGAAGTAAATGATGACCTCCTTCTCAAAACATTTTTATTTCTTTGTGAACATCAAACTTTTAAAATTTTTGCTCCACTGGATACAATTTCTATCCTTCCTTGCTGGCTGTCCTTCCCAATCTTGTAATGTTGAATGCCCAAGCCCAGTCATAGCACTATTGTCTTTTTTTTAAACAACTTTGTAGACCAATGTTTTCCAAATGTGCACCCTCAGTTACTCTGCCTTCTCCGTCTCTAGGTTCTGATGCCCACTGCATATTTAACATCTCAGTTTAAATGTGTATAGGCATCTTCAGCTTAACATATGCAAACAGAGTTTCAAAAAAATTTTATTTCCAAACCTGCATGTCCAAAGTCTTCCACATATTGCCAAATATTATTATTCATCTAGTTGCTTAGTCCAAAAATTCTCAGAGAACTTTTTTTTATCACTCTCAACGTTCAATATATGAGCAATTTCTGCCAAATAGATCTTCAAAATATTTCAAAATTTCACTTGTATCTTATTTTGAAAGGAGACCTGTCTGTTTAAAAGCACAATGGGTACTTTTCTTTTTCACTAAAATAGCTTCTTATGGGTTATAAGTTACCAGTTTGCTTCTGAGCATTAAAGTTGTCATATAGAAACACAAATGAATATGGTACAGATGACAGAATAGTCACTGTCTTGGTTAGATTGACTTTTATCACAAAAGTGATGGATTATCAATTGCTTGATTGGATTACATTATATGACAAAGTTTGTGACATGTTACTACATGATTATCATACTTGAGAGGGTTATACGATAAAGAACTGGAGGTGTCCCATAGGAATTGTAAAAAAATATCCCTATCTAACCACCGGGAAATAAAAGAGGATCTCAGTTCTATAACTGTAAAAAACTAAATTCTTCCAACAGTCCTGTGAGCTTGAAAGACACCTTCCAGCTGCAGGAGGTACTCAGTCTGGCCTGCAACTGGCTTGCAGCCTAGTTAGCCTTTGAGCACAGGATCCAGCTAAGTCATGCCCTGACTTCCAACCTCCATATACTTTGAGATGATAAATGTGTTGTTTCAGGTCAATCAGTTTGTGATAAATTAATACCCACACGGAAATCTATCTAGTAATGTAAATTTTCTAAACATGATAAAACACAGAAAAAAACAGGAACAAAAATCTTCAAACAATAAAATGTTGATCCTAAAATGATTAGTCAGGAATGTCAAGGCCACCAAAGACTCACTTGAGAAGCACCACCAGAAGAAATAAGATACTTCTCTTTTCTTTAGTTTAAAAATAAGATCATAGAATAGCTAGAGGCATTTGTGCAAAGTCATACTAACTTCATGTTTGAATTAGTTTGCATTCCTCTATGATTGTATTTATGTTTCTTTGCAATCAAATCAGGTCAAAGGAAGTGTAAGGTTTTCTTTTGTCAAAAATAATGTACCTGCTATTTCTTTTGAAAGAGTGAAAATAAAATCTGACTGAATCTTTCAAACAGCCATACTTCAATTTTAGACATTTATATTGCTCTTCTGTTTCAGGCAATGGCAACCAAGCTAAGTTTGGAGAATATTTTAGAGAGAACTTTTGCTTTTTTTTTTTTTTTTAATTGATCTTGAAAACTGCCAATGACAACAATGACAACAATGTAGCTGTGATATTTGTAGGTATCAATGCATTGTAACAGGGATGACTTTGCTACAATATGTTTCTGCCATATTCTGTTTAAAGTGTGTTAGATTTCTCAGAACCCCTCCTTAGAAATTCTTTGTTAGTCAACACTGGAATCTTCTGAGTTTTGGGATATGAAACATATAAAATATATGCTATTTATAGTCTGTAGAACAGGAATAGTTAGCTATATGCTACACTTTAAAAGAAACTATGAGAGGTTTTTTAAATTAAAGATATCAAAGTTATAGTGTTATTAAAACATTAAAATGAGACAAGAACCCTTCAATGATTTTCAAAACCCAGGCTAAAGGTAATTATTATAAATGAAAATACATAACTTGAACTTCATGACTGTCTAGGTAATACAATGGAGATAATGAATTGTATAGCTGTAATTTTAATAAAAGAAAGCATGTCATTTATTTTATCACTTGTAAAGCTCACAGTTTTTTAAAGAAACAATATATGGAAAGTGTAAGAGCTTTTAAAAGTTAAACTGATCTTAGCATTTTCATGACTAGTTAAAGTTTCCTTTTATTTCTGAAACTGTACAACAAGTGGAGATATACCAGGAAAAATCCACTTTAATATATTTTTCAATTATTTTAATAACATTTGTGAACTTCTTTTGATATACAGATATAAGTCTGGAGATATTGTTGAAGAAAACTAGCATTATTCTGGGTAGAGTCATCTATCTCACATTATAGTGAGAAAGATTGAAGATCAATACATGAGCAATAGAAAACACTATAATTTTACATGGTATTAGAAGTGCCATGGGAAAAAAATGTCAAGATTTGGAATGAAGAATGGCTGGAGGTGAGTGAGGGAGCCAGAGACCTGCAAAAATCAGTGGGGGAGAATATTCAAATCAGAGGAGATATTAGCTGTGAAAGTCCTAATAAAGAAAAACAAAGTGATTTTTTAAAAAGGAAACTGCAAGGTATAGTTCAAACAAAGAAAGTAAGTGGAAGAGACGTAGAATATGAAGATTTAGAGATAATCAGAATACAGGTTGCATGAACCTCAGGAGGTGTTTGAAGAGTTATAAGCAAAAATGTCAAACTGTTTGATGTGGTGATTGTGAAAATCCATTTGTCTGCTCTTTCCTTAATACTCTAGGCTAAGTAAGTAGTATCACCAGTTAGGAGGTTATTGCATTCATTTCTGTAAGAGAGACCAAGTTAGTGATAGTAGACTTGAGATATTACCAGAGTTGAGATGTATGTTAAAAGACGACCTGGCAGAACTTGCTGATTGGCTGTAAAGTGTATGTAGTTTGAAATAACTGTAATTCCCAAGATTTTGGTCTGATAAAGTAGAAGGATAGCGTTACTATCAAATAAATTGGGAAAATGGTTGGAACAGCAAGAGTTAAGTTTTGTTCTCAAGGATTTTGAAATATCTATAGATCAAGTTGGTTAATAGTCTTGCTGATTTTATATCTACTTTTCTATTATTTATTGCTGAAAGAAGGCTGAAGTCACCAGTTATAATTGTGGAAGTGTCTATTTCTTCTTTTTTTGTCTATTTTTGTTCCCCAGATATTGAAGCACCATGGTTAGTCACGTATACATTTAGGGTTCTTTTGTTTTCCTGATAAATTGACCCCTTTATTTTTGTAGGATATCTTTCAATGTCCCTGATAATATCACTTGTTCTAAAATTTAACTTGTCTAAGATTTATATGGGCAAGGCAGTGTGCCTCAGATTACTATATGTATGAAATATCTTTGTCACCCTGCTGCTTTTAACATGTTTATGTTTTAGTATATAAAACTGGCTTATTGTAAAAGACATACAATTGAGTATTGTTTTCATCCAGTCTAACAATTCATATATTTTTATTGAAGCATCATATTTATACATTGCTACGGGTACATGTGGTATTTTGTTACATGCATTAAAAATGGGTAATGATCAAGTCAGGATATTTAGGGTATTCATCATCTTGAGTGTTTCTTGTTTCTATATGTTGGGAACATTATAACTACTCTCTTCTAGCCATTTTGAAATATAAAGAACATTGTTATAAACTATTGTCACCCTATTCCTGTATTGAACATTATAACTTATTTCTTCTATCTAAACGTATGTTTGTACCCACTAACTAACCACCCTTTATCACCTTCCCGGAACCCATACTTGCACACCCTGTCCATCTTCTGGTAGCTACCGTTCTACTATTTGCCTCCATGAGACAAAGATATTATCTCCCACATATGCTTGAGAACATGTGACTTTTGTCTTTCTGTGTAGGGTTATTACATTTGACATAAAGACCTCCAATTCCAACCATGTTGCTTTAAATTCCAAATTTCCGTTTGTTTATAGCTGAGTAGAATTCCACTGTGTATATATGCTATATTTTCTTTATTCATTTATCCTTTGATAAACCTTTAACTTGATTCCACATCTTTGTACTGCAACTAGTGTTGTAACAAATGTGAAGGTGCAGGTATTCTTTTGATATACTAATTTCCTTTTTTTAAAATAACTGTCCAATAATAAAATTGCTGGATCATATGAAAGCTCTATTTAGAGGTTTATTTTTCTTTCTTTCTTTTTCCTTTTTTGTCTCCTTTTTTTTTCTTTGCAAAATCTCCATACTGTTTTCTACAATGGTTATACTTATTTATATTCCCAGCAACAGTGTATAAGAGTTCTCTTTTCTCTACATCTTCACTACCATCTGTTGTCTTTTGTTTTTATAAGAATAGCCATCCTAACTGGGATAAGATGACATGCCATTGTGGTTTTGATTTGTATTGGCCTGACAATTAGTCATGTTCAGCATATTTTTTCATATATCTGTTGGCCATTTCTATGTCTTCTTCTGAGAAATGTCTAATCATGTTCTTAGCCCACTTTTTATTGGGATAATCTGTTTTTTGGGTTTTTTTTCTTCATTTTTTATTGTTGAGTGGCTTGAATTTGTATAATCTGATACTAGTTTCTTGTTATTTGAATGGTTAGCAAATAATTTTTCTCATTCACCAGTTTGTGTATTCACGCTGTTGATTGTTTCCTTCCCTGTGAAGAAATATTTTAGTTTATTATAGTCCCATTTTCTTACGTCAACCGCCACTGGCGTATATGCACTCTTCTCAAGGGCCTGAAGTGGGGTCCCACCAGCTAGTTACTGCCACTACTGTAGGCCACTACCTACAGAACTGCTACCCACCCATAGGCATTACTTGCGGGCATGAAGTCTGGCCAGTACAGCTTATCACAGCCACCATTAGTACAAGTGTGAGCTGCCTGGGAGCCTGAGGGTTGCCCCCCCCCTGCTATATCCATTGCCTTTCAAGTCCGGCACCACCCTTACACTGCCCAAGTGTGGTGCTTTGAACACTTGAAAAGTCATAGCGTATATTTTTTACTAGCACTTTTATTTAATCTTCACCATAATGTCTTGAGGTAAGTTTTTATTTTGACTACCATTTGCCGCTGAAAAACTGAAGCAAAAGGAAGTTGATTAAAATATCTTATTGACTGTCAGCACTTAAAAGAATTGAAGCTAAATATCGTATTTGGAATGTGTGCTCATAATCTTTACATTGTCCATGTCCTAACTGATTTCAAGTCAATCTAAGTAAGCTAAAAAGCACTACATTCCCACTGTTTTTGTCATTTACTTTTGCATAGCAAATGGAAAGAAGATGAAAATTGACTTTCCAGCTGAAGATACCAATTAACTACTAAGAAGAGGAAATCCTAAGAGCCTATGAGGAGACTTAAAACTCAAAGGCTAAAGCTGTCTCCTGAAGTATATATAATAGTTCGATGATTTTAAAGTCTAAATTTAGATACATAGAACTAGTAATCTCAACTTTTGCTTCATAGTTAAATGAGAATATGATGTATATCTATCTTTCTATATAGGGATAGGTATGGATACATTTATTAATCATGATATGAGACTTATGAGATATAGAAGATATTGCTTCCAATGCAAGATTGCACATCCGCTGTCTAAAAGAAAGAAAAGCGTTTTTCAAGCAATATCTTTTCACTGTAATAGTCTGAGAATAAAATATTGAAAGGGATACATTCTTACTAATGTGAAGAAAAGAATTGAATTATATCTGTGACTGAAAGCTAAGAAGCTCCTTAGCTAATTGCCAGAGAAAAATGTATAGATTTATATTGAACCAGTGTTAGGAAATTTGTAATAAATATTTAATTTAGAAGTTTTATTTGAATTGTAATATCATCAAAATGTTATGAAGAGCCTTTAACAAGAATATATGCATAATATATAATATAAGGAGGCACCCCCAAAATCTGGAGTTTATTTATTAAAAATTGTGTATTTATTCTTACATGCTTAAACTTCAGTTACATTCAAAGTACTATTCATCTGACACAACACACTTATCTAGACACTTTTTCTACTGCTCAAAACAGTTTTTGAACTCACCAATTTTGATGCTTTCTCATGCTCCTGCTGTCTTTTGTTTCACCTCTTTCACGTCAGCAAAACGTTTTTATCTGAGGAATTTTTCATCCAGGGAAACAAAAAAAGAGTCGCTCAAGGCAAGATTAATTGAATAAGAAGGAGGCGGGAAATGGGGTCATGCCCTTTTTGGTCAAACTGCTGAACACTCAGAGTAGTGTGGGCAGATGCACTCATAGTTCACATATTATGAAATAGGTAAACACGTTGAAAGAATCTCCAAAAAAAATAAATAAATAAATGAAGCTGAATGCAGCCTTTTACAGCAACACTAGCTGGTATATTGATGCTGCTAGAACACATACCTAACAGAAGGAGACAACACTCCAAAGGGCTCACCCTCCAAAAGATAACTTCAGATTTTTTTGAGTCCCTCCTTATATGTTTTAAAAACAGCATTTTCGCCGGGCTCGGTGTCTCAGCCTGTAATCCCGCACCTTTGGGAGGCTGAGGTGAGTGGATTGCCTGAGCCCACGGGTTCGAGACCCTCCTGGACAGCGAGACCTCATCTCTACAATAAATCAAAAAATTAGCCGAGCATGATAGCGCGCTCCTGTAGTTCCAGCTACTTGGAAGGCTGAGGCGGAAGGATGGCGGAGCCCAGCAGGTCGAGGCTGCAGTGGCCGGGAGCGGCCACTGCACTCCAGTCTGGGGGACAGAATGAGAATCCAACTCAAAACAAACAAACAAACAAACAAAAAAACAATGGCATTTTCTACTAAAGTAAGGAATGTTGTTATTTCCAAATATTTCTGTGACCTTGAAAAACTTCAATGCTATCATTTTTTAAATGTAGGCTTTTAACTCTATATATTTCCCTTTTCACATTGTTTTTGCTGTATGTTGTATCATTTTTATTCATTTCCAAAAAGAAAAAAAAAAACTTAATTTCTGTCTTCATTTTGTCATTGACTCAAAGATCATCCTGAAGAAGATTGCTTAATTTTCATGTACTGTATAGTTTTGAGAGTTCCTCTTGGAGTTGATTTCTAGTTTTATTTTACTGTGCTCTAAGAAGATACTTGACATGACTTTGATCTTTTAAAATCTATTGAGACTTTTTGTGGCCTAACATGGTCTATCTTGGAGAATATTTTATGTGCTAATGAGAGGAATGTATATTCTTCAGTTGTTGGGTAGAATGTTATGTGAATGTCAAGTGTATTTGATTTAAAGTCAATTTATTTTCAGTGTTTCTTTGATGATTTTCTGTCTTAATGTTTGGTCTAGTGATGTCAGTGGGGGTGTTGAAGTTTTCCACTATTATTTTAATTTTATTTTTTCTTAGGTCAAATATTATTTGTTTTATGGATGTGGGTGCTCTAATGTTGAATGCCTGTATATTTAGGATTGTTACATCTTTATATTGAATTTATCCCTTAATCTTTGTATAACCTTCTTTGTCTCTTTTGTTGTTGTTGTTTAAAGTCTTTTTTGATAGAAGTACAGGTACCTATTCTTACTTTTGTTTTCCATTTACATTTTTTTCCACCTCTTTATCATCAGTCTATAAGTATCTTACCTGTAAGTGGGGTCCTTGTAAGTAACATTTGGTTGGATCATGTTTTTTTCCTTAAATCCATTCCACCAACCTCTATTTTTGAAGTGGAACATTTAATTCTGTTATGTATAAGGTTAATATTGATGTGAAATTTTGTTTCTGTCATAATGTGGAAAATAGTTTGCTGATTCCTAAAAGATCTCAAAATTGACCTTCCATATGACCCTGCATTCACCCTTCTGGGAATACACCCACAGGAAATCAAGTCACTCTATGAAAAATATACCTGCACATTCATGTTTATTGCAGGATTATTCACAATAGCAAATACATGGAGCCAACTGTGCTGCCTATTGAAAGATTGAAAGATGACTAGATTAAAAAAATGTGGTACATACACATGACGGAATATTATGCAACCATAAAGAAGGACAAATTGAAGGTAAATACCTTTTATTTCTATTTTAGAACTTTGATATGAATTTCTTCAGGGAAAACAAAATAAAAGCTATTTTAGAAAAAAAAAGTCTTCAATGATTAAGTTAGTATATTTCACTGTAATAAAAGCAGCCACAAAGTCAAGTGAAAAGACTAAATGCACCACTGAAAAGACATAGAATGGCAAATTGGATAAAATATCATGAGGTTACAATATAATGGTTTCATCTCACCAGAAAGGTCATTTACAGACTCATAGTAAGAGGATGGGAAACAAAATTTCAGGTGAACACAACACAAAAGAAAGCAGGAGTTGCAATCTTAATATCAGACAAAATACCTTTAAGCTACCAAAAATTTAAAAAGATGTGGAAAGTCACTACATAATGATAAAAGATTCAATCCATCATCAAGAAATATCCATCCTAAACATATATGCACCCAACATTCATAAAGCAGATTCTAGGTAAACTAAAAAAAATATTGACTCTAATACCATCATACCTGGGAACTTAAACACCCTACTCACAACCCTAGACAGATCATCAAGACAAAAAGTCAATAAGGAGATCTGGAACCTCAATGTGACACTTGACCAAATGGACTTAATTGATACCCATAGAATACTCCACCCAACAAACACAGAATATACATTCTCCTCATCACCACGGAATATACTCTGAGATTTACCACATTCTCAGCCTTAAATAAAGCATAAACAAATTCCACAGGATTGAAATTCTGCTATGTACCTTCTCAGACCATAATAAATAGATACCAATACCAACAAAGTTTTCCCCAAACCCACAAAGACAAGGACATTAAACACCATGACACTAAACAACTCCTGGGTCGACATGGAAATCAAAACAGAGATTAAAGGATACCTGGAAACAAATGAAAATGAAGAAACATCTTACCAAAATCTCTGGGATGCCATGAAAGCAGTCTTAAGAGGGGAATTCATAACTCTGCGAACAAACATGAAGAAAATGGAAAGATCATAAATTAACAGCCAAGCAAAACACCTAAGGAAGCTGGAAAAGCAAGACCACCAAAATCCTAACTTCAGAAGAAGAATCCAGAGCACCAAAATAAAAGCACAAATTCTGGACATAGAAGACAAAAATTTAATACAAAAAAATCAAGGAAACCAAAAGCTGTTTTTTAAAAAGGATAAACAAATTGATAGATCCCTGGGGAAAATGACCAAGAAGACAGAAAAACCCCAAATAAACACAATCAGAGATGCAAAAGATGAAGTTTCGACTGATTATGATGAAAAACAAACTATGATCAGAGATTGCTGTGTACACCTGTATGGAAACAAACTTGAAAACCTAAATAAAATGGAGGAGTTTCTGACATCCCACAACCTCCCCAGGTTGAAACAAGAAGAAATTGAGACCCTAAATAGACCAATAAAAACCCAGGAAATCAACTATGTCATAAGAAAGCTACCTACAAAAAAGTGCCTTGGGCGAGATGGTTTTCCAACAGAATTCTACAAAACATACAAGAAGGAAGTGGTACCAATCCTACTGAAAGTATTCCAGGCAATTGAGAAAGATGAAACTCTCCCCAAATCACTTTTATGAAGCTAACATCACAGTATTACTCCAAACAGGTAAGCATCCAACAAAGAAGGAAAATTACAGGTCAGTATCCTTGATGAACATAGATGCTAAAATTCTCAGCAAGATTCTAGCAAACTGGATCAACCAACACATCTCAAAAATCATCCACCATGACCAAGAAGGCTTCATTCCTGGGATGCAAGGCTGGTTCAACATCCACAAGACCATAAACCATGCATGTAATTAAATACACATACAGATGTAAAGAGAAAAACCACATGATTATATCACTAGATGCGGAAAAAGCTTTTGATAAAATCCAACACCCCTTCTTGATAAAAACCCTTGAACATCTAGGCACTGGTGGAACATATCTCAAAATAGTAAGATCCATCTACGAGAAACACACAGCCAACATACTACTAAACAGACAGAAATTGGAACCATTTCCCCTGAAAACTGGAGCAAGACAAGGATGCCCACTGTCACCCCTCTTCTTCAACATAGTATGGGAAATTCAAGCTAGAGCAATCAGACAAGAGAAGGAAATCAGGAGTATCCAAATAGGAAAAGAAGAATTAAAGTTATCTGTCTTTGCAGATGACATGATTCTATACCTCAAAAACCCAAGAGAATCTGTGAAAAACCTCATTGCAGCCGGGCTCGGTGGCTCAGCCTGTAATCCCAGCACTTTGGGAGACTGAGGTGAGTGGATTGCCTGAGCCCGCGGGTTCGAGACCCGCCTGGGCAGCGAGACCTCATCTCTACAATAAATCAAAAAATCAGCTGGGCATGGTAGCATGTACCTGTAGTTCCAGCTACTTGGAAGGCTGAGGTCGAAGGATCACCAGAGCCCAGCAGGTTGAGGCTGCGGTGGCTGGGAGCGGCCACCGCACTCCAGTCTAGGCGACGGAGTGAGACTCCAACTCAAAACCAAAACCTCATTGCACTGATAAAGGACCTTGGCAAAATCTCAGGGTATAAAGTAAATGTGCAAAAGTTAGTCACATACCTATGCACTAACAATAAATAAGCAGAAATCCAAATAAAAAGCACAATCCCAAAATAGCCACCAAAAAAAAAAAAAAAAAAGAAAGAAAAAAGAAAGAAAGAAAGAAAGAAATACCTTGACGCCTTCCTAACCAGAAAAGTCAAAGACCTTTACAACAAAAGTTACAATACACTGCTTAAAGAGATCAGATATGATACAAACAAATGGAAAAACATTCCATGCTCATGAACTGGAAGAATCAACATTGTGAAGATATGTATCCTACTCAAGGCAATCTATAGATTTGATGCAATATTCACTAAATTACCAGCAGCATTCTTCTCATCAATACAGAAATTCATGTGGAAACATAAATGACCACAAATAGTCCAAACAATACTCAGGAAAAAAAAAAAAAATCAACTCTAGATATATCAAAGATCTAAACTTAAAATCTCAAACTATAAGAACCTTAGAAAATTGAGGAGACACCCTTATGGAAATTGGAACTGGCAACCAATTCCTGACCAAAGCCCCAAGGGCCCATACCATAAGAGATAAGATAGACAATTGGGACCTTATCAAACTGACAAGCTTCTGCAAAGCCAAAGAAACCATTGAGAGAGCAAGGAGACAGCCCACTGACTGGGCAAAAATATTTGCCAACTGTATATCTGACAAAGGCCTAACATCTAGGACCTATAAGGAACTCAAACTTGTCAAAAAGAAAAAAAAAAAACAAAAACAGTCCCATTATAAATTGAGCAAAAGATATTAATAGACTTCTCAAAAGAAGACATATGAGCAGCCAATAGATACATGAAAAAATGCTCAGCCTCACTAGTCAACAAATCAATGCAAATTAAAACCACACTGAGATACCATCTAACTCCAGCCAGGATGACCATCATCAATAACTCAAGAAACACCAGATTCTGGAGATGATGCAGCGAAAAGTGAAAACTTCTACACATTTGGTGGGAGTGCAAACTAGTACAGCTTCTGTGGAAAACAGTGTGGTGATTCTTGAAGATCTAAAAGTTGACCTCCCATATGACTCCACAATCTGCCTACTGGGAATATACCTGGAGAAATTCAAATCACTCTATGGAAATGATATGTGCACATGCTTGTTTATTGCAGCATTATTCACAATAGCAAAAACATGAAACCAGCCAAGCTGCCCATCTAAAGAGGACTGGATAAAAAAAAAGTGGTACATATACACGACAGAATATTATGCAACCATAAAGGACAAAATTATGAACTTCCCAGCAACTTGGATGGACTTAGAGGCTATATGGACTGAGTGATCTATCACAGAAACAAAGAACTGAATATCACATGTTCTCATTCATAATCAAAGTTTGAACAATTGTAGTAATACTACATGTAAGGGATTGGCAGTAGTGGAGACTGCCAGGGGAGCAGGGGGCACACCTCATCAACAAGGGCACCTGCATAATGAACATTTATACCTAACCCTGAATTGTACCATATCTTAAAAAAAAAAAAAGTTTTAAAAAAGACTAAAATTGTGTGTTTTAAAAGAACACCTGAATCATGTGGTCTAAGTTAGTTATTTTAGAATAGTTTAAAGAGACAAAGAGATAATCACAAAATCAGCAAATGCTATCAGATTGAGACTCTTTTGGTCAAATTTTAGTATGTATCAATTCTCTCGAGAAGTTTATAATCTCAAGTAGTTGGCAGTCTTTTAGGACTGAATTGCAGTTATCCATAGATATTAGATAAAATAACCAAATGGATGATATTTTGATCAGATAGATAAAACTTGTGTAATTTAATCATAAAATAATTTAAATGTACAATATTAAGGTGTTGACTTATTGTTCAAATATTAATCATATATATTTATATAATGTAAATCATTTTTACCAAGTGCTGTTACTATAAAGATGAATCAAATATGGCAAATTACCTTGAAGCAACTAATTCATTTAAGCTAAACTCTCAATATTCATTATAATACAGGAAACATAGAAAGTTATATAACATATTTTTCTGAGATTTCAAAAATGGCTTCTATATATTTTATCGGGAAGACAAGATGCTGAAAATATATTTTTACCAAACAGCTGTATAAAAATTATAATCTTTATTTCTTTTTCTTTAACATGGTGTCAAGAAGTGCATTATCACAAAAGGTCAACTTATCAAAACAAATCTGTATGTATCACTGATCTCAGACAGCACCAAGCTTTACTAAGGACACAAACACAAACCAGGCCCAGACACATCATTCTTTAGTCTTCTCTGGAGGAGCTTGATTGTGTCTAAGACTTAATTCCCTAATGTAATCCAACGACTATCATTCTTATACAATGTGACTAGTTTAGGTTTGGAGCAACAGATGAGATCTTACAGTATGAACAATCGATGTCAGCTTTTAGAAAGACATTTGGGCTTGAGGCTTAGTTTTTATACTTAATTACATAGACAATGTAAGAAAATCAGGTGACTACATTCCCTTTTCCAGTCAGCTATGCCACAGCAGTTTATAAATCCTAGGTTTATTTATAATAAGCAATCTAAATCCATCAGATACATTTATATACATTATTCTTAGGTAAGAACTTCATCTATCTTTCTTTTGTTAAGGATCTTGGCTATCTAATAAACACTACGCTTTCTTTCTTTATTCCAAAGGAACAAAAAGATACAAGAAATTTTAAAAATTACTTTGAAATTAGATTTATATCATTCACAAAATTATTTGTTTTCTTTCTAAAATAACCATCTTTTAATGATACTAGAACTACAATTTAAATTTTATCTCATTAAAATTATGATACTTTTAATATGTTTCATGACTAAGGCAGTGAATTGTAGTCTGTGTAATTAAACAAAGTTCCCAGAATCAGATATTACAATTGATTAAAACATTTTTAAAAAGTAGAAATTGAAAATACACCAAAGCAATAAAACAATCAAAAACAGATGACATGTATAAAATATAGAGTGATTATATTTTGTAATGTGACACCAAAGTCAAATGAAATTTATTTACTATTGGGCATCAACCAATGAAATGGTCAAGTAATTGGCAATATTTATAAATAGAAAATTCAGTAAAAGGTGTAATTAAAATTTACAGATGGATGTCTTTTGCCAGCTTTATATTTCTTCTTTATATTTCCTGATTAGCCTGTGAAATAAGAGATCTGGTGCATTCAGGGTGATATGACCGTAGACATATTTATTCTATCAACAAACAGGCACCGTAGAATGTAATTTATAGACGAAATCAGCAGTCTCTGCCCTCATACAGTTTACTGTTTAGTCACAACACAAACAAACTCAAAGTGGTAATTGTCACAACTTTTGTAAATAAGTGGTTTTAACTTTCATATTTTGTAAAACGATGATTCGATCTAGTTCTAGCGATCAAGCAAATTCTCCTTTAGTAAGTGACACTAGAGTTGAGATCTGAACACTGCATACATTGTTAATTAAGAAAAATTAGAATGAATAAAGTATTTTGCAGAAATCTGTAGCACAGTATGCTTGGTCAGTAAAGGAGTGAAAAGATCAGTGCTGTTGTAAGAATAAAAGCCAGGGACTGGAGATGCGACTGAGATGTACATCTTGGGACAGCAGTGCATAGACTTGTAGGTCTGCAGAGTCTGTTTTCACACTAGAATAATGAGAGAAAATGAATTGCTTTAATTAGAAAATAACAATTATATTTAGGTTTGAAAAAGAACATCCTTTATTAGTCTTAAACAAACTAATTGAGTTTGGACATATTCTTATCAGTTTAGAAGTTATTATAGTGCTTCAGGTATGATGTATTAGTATATGGACTATAATGGTCATGATGAAAATAAGGAGAAGCAGACACATTTTGGAAATATTTAGGAGTGAACTATAATATAGCTTGTTATTAGATTGAAAACTATGTATTCATAAGAGGTAACTTTTAAAGATGACACTAAACCTTTAGTTTGTACACTATTTAAGATGATATCACTAATCTCTCTGTGGAAGAAAATACTGGATTCATAGGAAATTATAATTAAATTTTTAATTTTCATTGATATGTAGAATCTAAAGTGCTATTGAAAGATTCAGTCAGAGATTTCATGTAGGCATCTGGCTATACATGCATGGAAGTCTTTTGGGTCATTCATAATAGCAAGAGATATATCCTTAATTTAATGAAATTGGAGCCAGCTCAGAATGGTTACAATCTAGGTGGGAGTTGAGAAAATAGAATCAACTGGTATTAATAATATTTCAAATAAGCTTGATTTATAAGATAGAGTGTGTTAGCTAAAAAATGATGAATAATATATTATAAGGAATGTATCATTAGCTAAAAACTCTTTACTATATAATTCAAAATAATAATATATAAAGTTGCTAAATTTATTCCAAAATCCCTTAAACTTGATTAGAATAATGGCAATATAATTATAAATAATAAATATTCCAAAAATGTTTTAAAAGTTTATATATAAGGATTTGCTTTGCAATCTTTGTAAAATGGGAAAATATATCTCTAATTTTCTAAAGAAAATATAAATATATGCATATGGGATTAAAAAAATTAAATATAAATTTATTTTACTAATTATATAAAATATTCACTTAATAAACACAGTATTTTTAGTTATACATGACATAATAATATAGAAACATTCCATAAAACTTCTTTTACTGAAATTACTATACATTCTAGTAGAACATTCCTTCTGTTACAATATATGAATCATAAAACTAAAAATTAAGATACATTTTTGTTGAAAATGTTTTAGAATTATATTACAAATAATGTTATATTATTGCAAAAATCAATGAGGAAGAATAAACATTTTATTTGAGTCTTCAAAATCTAAACATATAATTTATATGTTATATATGTCTATAAAGGATAAATAGTGTGCATATATAATTTAATGATAATACATGTGTATCTTTCTTTATGAGTATTTTTAACATAGTCTACCAGGAATGAACTTAGTCAGAAATATATGGAATATCAAAATAAATGCACACAGGAATTAAAAGTAATCAAAGGATCAAAACTTTTTTTTCTACCTTGGATAAATTGACTATCAAGTATTAATCAAGAAAAGCTGAAAAGCAGGTTTGATATGGAGAATATATAATAATAGGCTTTTTATGGAGAACATACAATAAATTAAATTTTAAACTCATTCAGTTGGAGTTTCCTGAAAAACATATAAGAGGTGTTGAATGATCTTCCAGAAATATTATAGCTCATGGGAACATATATACACATTGGTCTTACCGATGCAACAGTGAATTTGTAACTATATATTTGAATGACTCATGACATTTATTAGAAAGATGGGAGGATATTTTGAGTCCAGGAGTTGGAGATTCCATGAGCTATGATTGTGCCACTGCTGCACTCCAGCCTGAGTGACAGAGCTAGACCCTGTCCTAAAAAAAAAAGAAAAAATGGGGAGAGATGAAAGAAAAATAAGAAGAATCAAGTTCAAATACTTGAGGAACAATATAAAAGAAAATGTCATAAATCATTTAAGATACAGATGAAGACATAAGCAATAGACAGTGTTAATGTCTATGAGTAAACAGAATTTGAGACTGTTCTGTTCTGAATTGTTCACTGATAATCTTTACAATGAGAAATTCAAATGAGTGATGAAGATACATTATGGGAAATTTTGGTAGGTGAAAAACGTGGAAGTAGACAATGATCAATGAAAACATGGACTTTTTTTTTTAAGATGTGGGGCACAATTCAGTGTTAGGTATACAAATATGGATTATGCAGGTACCCTTGTTGATGAGGTGTACCCTTCCCTCCCCTGGCAGTTTCCCACTACTGTCAAACCTTTTCTTATAGTATTATGATAATTGTTCAAGGTCCAGTTACAGTGAGAACATATGGTACTCTGTTCTTTGTTTCTGTGATAGATCATTGAGAATGATTGACTATAAATCCATCCAAGTAACTGTGAAGTCCATATGTTTGTCCTTATTTATGACTGCATAATATTCCATTGTGTATATGTACCACATTTTTTTATCCAGTCCAGCTTCGATGGGCTACATGGCTGGTTCCATGTTTTTGCTATTGTGAATAGAGCTGCAACAAACATAAGTGTGCAGATATCTTTTTTGTAGAATGATTTGAGTTCCTCCGGGTATATTTCCAATAAAGGAATTGCTAGGTCATATGAAATGTCAATTTCTAGTTCTTTCAGAAATCATCACAGTGTCTTCCAAAGAGGTTGCACTAGTTTGCATTCCTACCAGCTGTGTAGAAGCATTCCTTTTTCTCCTCGTCCTTGCCAGTATCTGTTGTTGTTTTTTTTGAATAAATATGGACTTTATAATAGGAAATATTTGAGAACAATGTTCAGTTGGTTAAGGAACACATTTAAGTCACTCATTTAAAACAAGAGGTTGTGAGAACTTTGTAAACATTTTACTTGATATTAAGACAGAATAGTTTTAATAGACTAATGGGCAAAAGGTACTGAACAGAGTCCATAAATAGAAGCAAACTTTCCCCTCGATAGGTGATTAAGATGACATGATAAATCAATGTGGGAAAGATAAGCTTCACAACAGGGAGTGGTGGCACAACTGGGTATGCATCTTGTAAAATTTTTTTTCTTTTTTTTGAGTTGGAGTCTCACTCTGTCACTCAGACTGGAGTGCAGTGGCTGCTCCTGGCCACCGCAGCCTTGACCTGCTGGCTCCGGCGATCCTTCTGCCTCAGACTTCCGAGTAGCCGGAATTACAGGCGTGGGCTAGCACGTCCGGCTAGTTTTTTGATTTTATTGTAGAGATAAGGTCTCGCCAAGTTGCCCAGGTGGGTCTCGAACCCGTGAGCTCAGGCAATCTACTCACCTCGGCCTCCCAAAGTGCTGGGATTACAGGCATCTTGTAAAATTAAACATAGACCATACCTCACACTATAGAGCAGAAACACTTGCAAACAAATCAAACATTTGAATAAAAAATGAAAATGTGAAAAAAATTAGATGAAAATATGTTAAAGTTTTGAGGGTGTTTTCATGTTTATAGATTTTTTTGGTCACAAAATACCGAAGTGTTAATACTTTTCCTATCAGAAACTAGAAAAAAAATGCTCCTAACACATATAAAAACACTACAAATAAATTAAAAATTTGGAGATATTTACAACTAATATTATATTATATTACTTCTTTTTAAGAAGCTTCTTGAAATTAATATCAAAAAATCTAAAATAAAAATTGACAAATCTTTACAATCAAGACAATCTCACAAATTTTAAACACATTTTAAAAAGTACACGCTCACTAATGATAAAAATTATTTAAATAAAAATGCCATGTAAATATTATTCCAAAGATCGAATATGATACGATGGATTATTGTTGCTGTCAACAAGTCTAAAAGGAGGACCCAGACTGGTTCTTGGGAAGTCTGACTGGAAACCCGGGCTGAGATTTATTGAAGAGACACTTGGAGACACAGAAAATAATCAGCTCCTGCCTTCAACAACCTCCAGAGTCAGCCTGGCATGGGATGGAGAAAAGGGCCCTTGGCAAAGGAAGTGGGGAACGGACGGGAGAGACATTATACACTTCACAAGAACCTCTGTAGTTCTAGGCAAGGGAAAATGAGCTAAGGCTTCCCACCACTCACACCTGCTCCTGCACAAGCCAGGTGCAGAAAGGTGCTCGAAATCAAAACAGAAATACTAATTGGGATCACATGGGAACCCAAGGTCTCTCTCTGGATTGCAGTGAGCCCTGGCACTGGCAGCTGTCTGCATCCCCTCAAAGAGACCCCCTGTAGGCCCCAAACTGCAGAAGTGGTCTGTGCCTTGGGGGCACTCCCCCAATCTGTCCCTCTCCAGCCCCCAGCTGGAATGATGTGCCCACTTTGGGAACAGCTCTCCAATAACACCAGTGCCTGTCCTACTTCAAGGTTGAAGGTGTGGCTGGCCCTGAGAAGACTCCCATCACTTGCTTGTCTCTCCCCTGGAGCAGGGAGGCAATTAGGAGGCAAAGAACCTCTGCAACTGCTGGAAAATCAGGAACCCTGGCACTCAGGAAAAACAAGATTGTCCAACCACTGCCAGCTGATGTTTTGGTTGCCTAGCAATGGGATTTTGCCTAGCCACAGACAGCATGGCACAGGTGGCTTCTTCAACTTGTAGATTGAGGGAAAAATGCCAAGTCTCCTCCAACAAGGCCCTAACTTCCACATCTGTGTGAGAGAAGCGGACTTGCTTAGAAGGGGGACAGTACCTTTACACCTACCTAAACACCTGTGCCAGAATTGAACCACGAGACCCTTCCTGGCCCTTCCTGGCTGCCCACTAACCAGCTAATGTGATCTGGGCAGGAGAGGGAGGTGCCAGAGCTCTCAGCCAGCCAGGAACTTGTTCTTGTGACGAGAGAAGAGAAAGTACCTGATCTGGAGAAAAGGTCTTGCCCTGCCTCCGCCAGACTGCACCAGTAAAGTTGTGCCAGTTTCCCCCAGCTCTCCACCCTTCCTACTACCTCTGACTCTACCACAGATGAACTAGAGGAGGGAAGTCAAGCAAGAAAACAGCATAAACTGTAAACCCAATAATAGCAATCTTAACAAATAAAAAATAACAAAACAAAATATAAAAGGAGAGGCAAAATGCCCTCAAAGATTAGAAAGAACCTGTGAAAAGAAATCAGCAGTCCTCAAAACCAAAATGATTCAATACCCACAAAGGGTATGCTCAGATTTCATATAATGTAATTATTCAGAAAAAGTTTTCCCTGATGACAGACGTAGAATTCCGATTATGAATGACAAACAGAATCAATGAGATTCAAGAGAAAATGGACAATCAAATCAATCAGGCCATGAAAACAGTGCAGAAAGTGAAAACTAACCTGGTCATCCTAAGAAAGAACCAAACTGGACCTCTACAAATGCAGAATTCTCTCCTAAAGCTTTAAAACACAATAGTATAAATAACAGTTGAATAAACCAGGCAGAGGAAAGAATCTCAAAGCTTGAAAATTGAATTATTGAGCTAATTAGGTAGTTCAGTTTGTCAAAAATAAGGAGAAAAGAATTCAGAAATTTAAGCAAAGCTTATGAAAGGTCTAGGATTATGTAAAGAGGTCAAATCTATGGCATTCATGAGAGAGAAGGGAAAACTGATTACACTCTGGAACAAGCTTTACAAGATGTTATCAAAGAAAACTTAGCCTATCTCACTAGAGAGGAAGAAATTTGCCAGAGTCCAGCTCCAGGAGAGGGTCAGGGCCTGAATGGGGAGAATCAGGAATGGCAAAGAAGAATGACAGGAGTCAACTTCTTGGGTAGAGTTCAGGACTCTGCCAATTTTTGTTCAATTCTTATATGCTTATACAGTTTTTTTTACTGACCCCTGTACCCACAAAAATGCAACACATGTTACACATTAAATGCTTACATCATGTTTTTACCTTTTGCTTATGGGGAAGTTGACCTTTACAAGTTTCATTTTGTCCCTTCCTGCCACTGGTGGTGTTATTTAGGTAACAAAACACCAGCTGCCAAGAATTTATCAGCCACAACCTGTGACCTCTAGGCCAACTGAATCTCTTCCCTTCGCTATTCTATTTCGTTTCCTTTACTAATCTATTTTCTTAATACACTTTTAGCAGCAATATATTGACTTGTTTTCTCTTTTATATAACCACCCTTATCTTACCCACTACAAATTCTTAATACTCTATATTAATTAATTTTACTATTAATATAAAAATTTAACTTTCTTAATTCTAATTGCCTTATTTATACTACTTGCTATTTTCTTATCACCTATTTTGCATTTTATATTTCTAAACAAAACTTAAGTCTAAATCTACACTTATATATGAAATTAATCTCACTTCTAATCCTAAATGTACTTAATTTTTAAGCCTACATTAAGTGTGTATAATTTTAAGTTTACCTTAAAACTTAATTATTTCCTATTTCTTCTATTACTAATATTTAACTAATACCTACATCTATAATAAACATTTATCTTTTAATTATAACTGTTATTTATTTAATTCTAATCCTTACTTTAATTTTAACCCTCCTTCTAATTAAACTTTAATGTTTCTTAAATCAAAAGGCATGTCTGTGACTTGTTTTTCCTGAGAACACCTGTTTTTGGAGATACTCTGTCTCAGTTTCTCACTTCCTCATCAATCACACTGTCAGTGTTGTTACTTATAAAGGGTATGAGGAAGTACTTGTTTTTCCTTTTTAGCGAAAGTTTGCAAAATTTCATGGGAAAGGGGGTAAACATTCCCCCTGTCCCTTTAGGGGGGAAATTTTTGCTGTTGAGACCTTTTTACATTTCTATACATAGGTTTACTGCTAATTCCACATCCTTGCACATTGTAGCTAATTGTTTTGTTTATCAAGGGAAGTGTTTTTCAAGCCTAAGCACGCATTCCTTTAAGATCAAAAGGAGTCTTTCAATAGGATTCATGGGGCTCTGCCTCCATCATGGTCGCTTCCCACTGGGGCTCTGCTCCCTGTCAACATTTTTCCCATTTTCAGGTAACCTCCATTTTGCCTCTTTAGGGATTGCGGCTTCCGGCAGAAATTCAGAGAACTCCTGTGAGTTATTCAATGAGAAAACCATCCCCAAGTCACATCATAATTAGACTTTCCAAAATGAGCATGAAAAAAATTCCTATAAGAAGCTAGAAAGAAAGGACAGACCACCTACCAAGGGAGACCCATCAGAATTGCATCAGACCACCTGGCAGACACCTTCCTTACAAGCCTAAAGAGATTGGAGACTTAATTTTAACATCCTTAAAGAAAAATAATTCCAGCTGAGAATTTTTATCTCACCAAACTAAGCAACATTAACGCATGAGAATTAAAATCCTTTCCAGAAAAATAATCGAGAGCATATGCCACCTCCAGACCAGATCTTCAAGAGATGCTTAAGGAAGTTCTAAACACAGAAACAAAAGAACAGTGTCATGCATCACAAAAACATTAGTAAGCACAGAGAATACAGACCATATAAGATCTTTCAGGCAAATGAAAAACAACAATAACAAAAAAGAGCAGGAGTAGCTATTCTTACATCAGATAAAACAGACTTTAAACCAATAAAACTTTAAAAGACCAGTGAAGGACACTACATATTGAAAAAGTGCTCAATTCATCAACAAGAAGTATTGATCTTGAATGTTTCTGCACCCAACATGGGAACACTCGGATTTATCAAGCAATTATTGATTAATCTAAGAGAGGACATAAACAGCAATACAATAGGAGTTGGAGATTTTAATACCCTACTAAGAGCTTTAGACGAATCAATGAGGCAGAAAACTAACAGAGAAATTTAGAACATAAACTTAGCCATATATATCTAATAGACATCTACAGAACACTCTACCCAACAACCATAGGATATACATTATTCTCATCTTCACATGGAATAAGATACACTAAGACCACAGATCAAGCATGAACAAAAGGGCAAACTAAGCACCCTCTCAGACTTCAGTGAAATAAAAATAAATATTATCACCAATAGAAACCCTTAAAAACACATAGATACATGAAAATTAAACAACAAGCTTCTGAATGATGTCTGGTTTAAGATAGAAATCAAGACAGAAATAAAAAAGATTTTTAGAAACAAACCAAAACAAGGGCACAACACTCCAAATCTTCTGGGTTACTAGGAAATTTGTGGTAAGAGGAAAGTTTATCACATTTTATGGACATATCAAGAAAATAGAGAAATCTTAATTAAACAGTTTGATATCACATCCAAGAGAACTGGAAAGACAAGAACTGCCATAATAGTAGAGGAATAAGATTATCAAAGTAAATGCAGAGATAGGTGAAATGGAGATCAAAATAACCATACAAAAGATCAGTGAGTCAAAAAAGCTTTTTCTGTCTAAGGATAAATGAGATTGACAGACCCCTAGCCAGATTACTTAATAAAAAAGAGAAGGAAAATTTGAAGAGCATAACAAGAAATAAAAAAGGTAATGTTACAACTGAAGCTGAAGATATTTAGAAGACTATCTGAGGTTAAAATGAATGGCTACATGCATGTAGGCAAGAAAATCTAGTGGAAATGGATATATGCCTGGAAACAAACCACCTCCCAAGATTGAAACAAACCAACAATAAACCAAGACCAAACACAAACCAAGAATTTAATTCAGTAATAGGAAGCTTCCTGCCAATAAAAGCTCTGGACCAGACAGTTTATCAGTTGAATTCTACACGATATACAAAGATGAGTTAATACCAATCCTATTGAAAGTATTCCAAGTAATCAAAACAGAAGGCAATATTCCTAGCTCATTCTAGAAGCCAATATCATTCTGATATCCCAAAAAAGGAAAGGAACCAACAAAGAAAGGAAACTACAGGTCAATTTTTCTGATAAACATAGATGCAAACATTTTCAAAAAGATACTAGCAAATTGCATCCAATTGCATGTTACAAGGATCATTCATCATGACCAGGTGGGCTTCATTCCCAGGAGTAGAGATGGTTCAACATATGCAAATGAATAAATTTAATTCACCACATAAGCAGCTGTAAAACCAGAAACCACATGATTATCTCAACATAGATAAAACACTAAAATTCAAAATCCATTCTTGATTAAAAATCCTCAAACATCTATGCCTCAAAGAAACATTCCTCAAAATAATAAAAGTCGTCAATGACAACCTTTAACTAACAGCATACTTAAAGAGCAGAAGGTGAAATTATTTCTCCTAAATATTGAAGCAAAACAAGGATGTTTACTCTCATTCTGCCTATTTAACGTAGTGTTAGAAGTCCTAGTCAGAGCAATCATGCAGGAGGAAGACATTAGGGGTATCAAATAGAAAAAGAAGTGATTAAATTATTCTTCTTTGCAGAGAATATAATTCTATATTATATTCTACAAAACCCTAGAGATTTTGCAAAAAAAAAAAAAAAATTCTCCTAGCACTGATAAAAGACTTGGGGAAAGTTTTTGGATACAAAATCAATGCCAAAAATAAGTTGCTTTTCTATAAATCAATACAGTGAATCTACGAGTCAAATAATGAACACAAACCCATTCAGAGTAGTCATAAAAAAAAAAAACCTAAGTATTCATTTAATCAAAGAGTTGAAAAAATATTTGCAATGAGAAATATAAAACACTGTTCAAAGAAATCAAAGATACACTAACAAATGGAAGAACATCCCATGATCATGGTTTGGAAGAATCAGTAGCATCAAGATGTTCATACTACCCAAAGCAAACTATAGATTCAATGCAATCCTTATCAAACAACCAGAAACATTTTTTTACAAACCTAAAAAAGGCAATACTTAAATTCATATTGAAGCAAAAATGAATACAAATAGTTAAAACAATCCTCAGAAAAAGAACAAAGATGATGCCATCACAGTTCCAAACGTCAAACTTTACTACAGGGCTACAATAGCCAAAACAGCATAGTTTCTAATACAAAGATAGACACATAGACTACCGAAACAGTATAAAGAACTTGGAAATAAATTCACAGATCTTCAACCAACTCACTTTTCACAAAGCTGATGGAGACAAACATTGGGGGAAAAAAACCCTATTTAGCAAATTGTCCTAGGAAAACTGGCTAACCACAAGCAGAAGAATTAAAATAGACACAGACCTATCACCATATTAGCAAATTAACTCAAAATGGATCATGGACTTAAATGTGAAATCTCAAACTATGAGAATCTTAGAAGAAAACTTAGGGAACATCATCCTAGACATCAGTCTAGGCAATGAATTTAAAGCAAAGTCCTCAAAAGCAAATGCAGCAAAATATAAAATTGACAAGTAGATCCTTAACAAGCTAAAAACCTTCTGCAAAAGAACAAGCAAAAGAAACTATCAAGAGAGTAAAGACCCTTAAAAAAAGAGTAAAGAGATAACCCACATAATGCAAAAAATATTTGCAAATTATGCAACTGACAAAGGCCTAACAGCCAGGGTTTATAAACGACTCAAATGAATTGACAGGGAAAAAAACAAATAACCCCATTACAAAGTGGGCAAAGTACATGAACTGACTCTCTCAAAGGAAGACATTCAAGCAGTAAGCAGGGAAAAATGCTCAGTATCACTAATCATCAGAGAAATGTAAATCAAAACTACAATGAAATACCATCTTGCATTAATCTGAATGGCTATTGTGATAAAGCCAAAAAAACAACAGGTGAGGTTTCAATGTGAAGGGAACTGTCGTACACTGTTGGTGGAAATGTAGCTAGTTTAACCTTGTAGAAAACAATTTGAAGTTTTCTCAGAGAACTAGAAATTGAGTTAGACTTTGACCCAGCACTTTCACATATGGGAATATATCCAAAGAAACACAGATGTCTACCAAAAAGACATCTGCTCTTGTATGTTTATTGCAGCACTATTCATAATAGCAAAAACATGGATCCAACCCAGATGCCCAGTGAAAGTTGACTGGATAATGAAAATGTGGTACATATGCGTGGTGGAATACTACACAACCATAAAGAAGAACACAATCATATCTTTGCAGCAACGTGGATGCAGCTGGAGACCATCATTCTAAATGAACAGCCAGAGAAACAAAAAACTGAATAATACTGTATGTTCTCACTCATAAGCAGGCACTAAGCATTGAGCACACTTGGGAACAACAGATACCGAGCAACACTAAAGGAAGGGGGATGGGAAATGGGGGAATAAGGGATACAAAACCATCCATTGGATATCACACTAACTGCGGGAGGGAGGAGTGCTCACCAGAAGCACAAACTTCATCTTCATGCAATATACTTATGAAACAAATCCTCACACATACCCCATGAGTCTAAAATGCAAAAAAAAAAAAGTAAATAAAAAAGGCTTGAATAAACTTCATGGTGGTAAGGCAGGAACTTGCCTGTATTACTGAGATAGTATGATATAATCACTAGAAGAATAGCTTGGGTAATTTACTATAATTACAAATGCAGATTTTCACTTCTTTTGTAGATATAGGAAGTCACAAAGAACATTAATCAAACCTTAATAATAGGACAGATAACACCGTTTTCTGTTTCTCTTCACCAGTAACACCAACCTCTTCATGTTTCCTGAACACTATAGATCAGCCGCTGCTGAAGAGTTGTATATGAGGTGTTATATGAGACGGCCTTAATACTTTGTTCTTCTTTAAAATATTCACAAGACTAACTTCTTCATCTTTTTCAGGTTTGCCTCACAAGTCACTTTTCTACTGAAGCATGATCTGAGTACATTAGCACATTTTCATCTCTTCAATTATAGAATAGAGAGAGAAATGAATTCCATAAGTGAAAAATCAAGACAAAATAAAGTACCTGAGAATAGATGATTTAAATAGAACAAGAGAAGTATTTTCAGACAAGCTTAGTTTTGTTAAAGGGAAGCTTCAATAAAGTTAATGAAGCATTGCAGATTTACCCTGAATTCATGACTTAAGTCATATTCCGCATCATAGTTCAAATTACTTTTCATTTCTTGATGAAGAGGGGTGCACTGTTAAACTATTTTTTTTCACTGTGCTTTTGGATTTCTATATTATTGACTTTTCATTATATTTAAACAGTAAGCATAAGAGGCATGTAATTTTTAGAAGCTAATTATATATATTCTTTTGTTTTGCAAAAGAATGACTGGCTTTTTTAACACCAGAAGTGCAATGTGTGTTACAAATGTTGAATGCTTTATTTCTCTCAAAAACTGAAATCTTATGTTACAAGAAGAATAAAGGTAGTTTAATGTCTGAAATATTTCCCACCAAATATACCTCAGCACACATAACATTTGAAGCGCCTTTTTCTCTTTTGTACTGTGGAATCACTGGTAAATTGCCTGCTCTGAGGCCATTTAGACTCTACTGGAAAAGCTTTCAATGACAGTCTGCAACTTCTGAAGCCTATAACTAAAGTAACTTTTCCTTTGACCAGCAAATGACCCTTAGAACCTAAACACTGTTCCTAAGAAAAAGATAAAGCCAGAAAATTCTTTTGATGGCTCTGCAACAGCCATATTAAAAGTCAAAGACAACAACAACAACAACAAAGTATTTTTTTAATGCTTTGCAACTTAACAGAATTTTTACAGGTAAGTTTTGGCAGCAAAGGAAATATATCTCACCTTTTCTCTTATCCCCTTTTAATTAATTATGAAATAACTCCAGTATAGAGATAGAAATGTATCTGAATGAAATTAATAATATTGTGAATTTATTTATTTTGAATCGACAAACTATAATTTTATATACTTATAGGATACAATGTGATATGATAGTAATATAGAATATGAAATAATTAAATCAAGCTGATTAACTTATCTATCACCTCAAATATATTTTGTGGTGAGAAAGAAACCTTTTGTTTAATTTCACTATTGGGAAAAGAAGGATCAAATGATATTTTATTGTGTTTTCTTATCAAAGCAATGGTACAAAGAAGAAATGTGGTATTTCTTGGTGAAAAACACAAATAAGTTGTATCAATTAGAAATCTATCAGATTCAAGTACCAGAACACCTTTGTGAAACTGGAATATTGCATAAGAAAATTCTATCATCCTACATGGAAAGATGCCTAGAGGGAAATAAGAAACCAAGTCTATTATTTCAGGATACCCTCTCTTGGGGATTCCTTCATTCTTCTCCTGAGCACTGCCTTGCATTTTGTATGTTCTTGTCTCATTCAGATACAAAATGAATACATGTTTTCAGAGATTAATTCTTAAGCCTAAATTTTTTATCATTTAGTAGATGGGCCTCTCCACAGTGAGATTCTTAGAAAAAAATAAAAGTTGGTAGGAGAAGCCAAAAGCACAAGAAAAATTTCCAGACTCCCACCATGCAGACATACTGTTGTCTTTTTTACCAGAATTGAGCCCAAAGGATATATATAGGCCACCACCAGGCAATAAGATGAAATTTATTTAATTGTCTGTATAATCATGATCTCTCTCTAGGCTTCCAAAACAGTTTTTGTTGTTGTTGTTGTTGTTTTTAATATCTGGAGTCAAATTAGCCTGGGAGCTGGATATCTGATTTTATTTTATTTTATTTTTAAGGGAAGAGTAGGAAAGTATAAGTTGGACAAGTCTCTCATTTTTCACAAGTGCTTTCTGAGGTTATATCATCAGTAAATAAAATATTTAAAACCTTCTCAAATGATCTCTGTTATGTGAATAGATACGAAAAAAGTTAACAGAAAATTAAATATCAATTTTCAGATATCAACACTAATTTCAAATAAGTTTTATTAATATTATATAACACCTATAGTGTGTTGTGTCTGTGATTTTAATCTCTTTACTTAAAGTCTATGAAAATGTGAAAGAAATATACTTTGGATCTAAAGTTAAATAACAACCAGAACAATCAATACTTTTAAGCTTTTACAAAAATAAATTTGAATCAATGCTAGAATAATAAAAATAGAGTTTAGGAAATTTCCAAGAAGAGAGAGAATAAAATATGATGAAATGGTTTATCTATACTGACACAGTATTGCAAAGGCTTGTACTGAATGTTCAAAATATTTAATTTATATTGAATTTAGAAGCATACTTCATACCTTTTGTTTCTATTGCAATGCTTTATTTTTCTGCATATTACTTATGACTGTATTAATACATTTTTATATATTTATGTTTAATGTCAGTTTTCACCCTAAAACCTAAAATTTTGGCTTGATTCTGCCTAATTTAACTGCTCTGCTTTAATTGACAGTAGGCACTCAATACACACTTAAAAATGGAAATATACTTTTGTTTTGCACAAGTGAGGTTATAGCATGATAATTTATCTGAAAAGTGTTTTAGTGCTCCAGTTAAACATCTTACACACATACACAAATGTGTATGAGCTTGCCTGAATTTGAATACACACATATTATGAACATTTTGTCTCAGCAAAAATAGTATGACATATAAAATATGTTGTATATATAGCATTCATTTTTTTAAAACTATCTACTATTTCATCAATTGACTTCATGATGATAATTTATCCTTAACTTTAAAGCTAGAGGGATTAGACAGCAAATTAGAAAAAACTGAAAAATTAGGGAATTAGAAGAAAGAGTTGCATAATTTTGAATCAGTTGAATAAGAAAGTTGAATAATTTTCTTAAAGTAACTAACAAAGAGAAAAGATATAAGCAAGAGCAAGAACAACCACCAAAACCTTTAAGAGACATAGAGAATAAAATGGGATGTTATAGCATCTAACTAATTGACGTCGGAGAAGATTAGGAACATAGACAGGGATAACAGTATTTAAATTAATAACATCTAAGAGTTTTCTTATGGGGAAGAAAGTTAGAGATTTACTAAATAAGGGTTCATATGAAGAAGACCATTGCTTATGCCTCATCAGGTATTTGTCTATAAGAGATAAGTATACTAAGCATATTACATAAAATAAATATATGCTAAATAAATATGGATAGTAAATAATAAATACATATATAAAATAATAAATACATATATACCACTTTGTTAGTGGTAAATATATAATCATTAAAATGATAATTATGTTGATTTTATATTAATCCTATATATAGTAACAGTAAATGCAATAACAGTAAAGATAAGGAATACCATGTTAAGCTCCCAATATACACTTTGTCTTCTTTTTCTAATAATGTCATTTTAGAAAATATTTTTTAATGATTTTTTAATCATCATATAGGTAGCAAGTTTCAGCAGGTATTCAATCTCAGAGTCTGGGTCCAATAAGTACGTTTGTTTTTAGTTTTGTTGTTGCTATTGATTTTAAATGATCCATTTTCTAATTATTTCAAAACTATAGAGAAATATTTAAGTAAACATCATTCTAGTTTTTATGCCCTATGTGTTTCAAATCAGTCACCTTTTAAAACATCTTCAGAGTATAAAGAAATTTTCCTGAAAATAATTCCTGCTTTTTTGAGTACATTTTCTGAACTATATTTATCATATGCATCTTTTTTGATATCTTTTCCCCCGATTTTGGTAGTTATGTAAGATTTTTTTTCTATCATTCATTCTTATCCCATCTGGGTCTTCTCTGATTCAAATGTATATGTATTTTGTGATGGAGTCAAGTGCAGGTGCCTGCTCTGTATCCTGGGAAAATTAGCAGCTTGATTTTATTTTTTATTTTGCTTTTTGAGTCGGGAGTCTCACTCTGTTATCCAGACCGGAATGTAATGGCACCATCCTGACTCACCACAGCCTTGAAATCCTGAACTCAGGAGATCCTTCTGCCTCAGTCTCTCCAGGAGCTGGGTTTACGTGTGTGCACAATCATGCCTGGCTTTTTTTTTTTTTTAAAGAGAAGAGATTTCACTATGTTGTTGCCTAGGCTAGTCTTGAACTCCTGGTCTCAAGCGTTCCTCCCACTTTGGCTTCCCAAAGTGCTGGGTTTATAGGTGTGAGTTGCTGTGTCTGGTCAGCAACTTGAGTTTAAAAGACTGAGTTTGAATTTACACCACCGTCTATATTGTTCTTTCTCTGACCCTCTGCTCTCATTGTCTGCATTCTTTTCGGATAATCGTGCTTTGAAGCCAGTGGTCAACAAGACTCAGTAAAAGGTATAGTTCCTGATTTATTACCACATCTAGTGGTAATTTACTAAATTTACTAAATTGAATGCACTGTCTGCAAAGCCAATCACATAGCTTCTCATTTTACCTTATTATTTTTTCTTCCTCCCTTCTCTCTAGAAGCCCAGACTGGGGATTGTTTTGATATATAGTTGTTGACTTTAATTTAGTGAGAAATCTAGGAAAGGTGAATGAATGATATAGATGGTGTGTCTGTGTTCCTTCTCCTTCAACCATTTCTTATTTGATGCTAACTGTTGTATAAATGAAATCTTAAAAATATTTGCTATTTTTCTTTGACTTCCCTCTTTTAAAAATTATTATTTTTTTCTTTTTTCTTTTTTTATTTTAAAGATGTGGGATAGTGACCTATCACAGAAACAGAAAACGGAGAACCATATATTCTCACTCATAAGTGGACCTTGAACAATTATCATAATACTAATAAGAAAGTGATTGGCAGTAGTGGAAAACTGCCAGGGGAAAGGGGATGGAATTGCTAGTTGACTTTCCTCTTTAAGAGTATTCAGTTTTCTTCTATGATGAAGTAAAGATTCATAACTAGTTGGGTTTTTCACAAGCCTTTCAGTCACCCTTTTCAAACAATGCATGATGCCCAAGATCTGAGTGATATTTATCTGTATTCAGAAGCCTCCCTCAGATGAATCCAAATTTCTCTGCAATATATTCAGCAAATAATGGTCACTGCAGCATATTTGGCAAATGATATGTGACTTGGGATCTACATAATATTTTATGAAATGTGAATTTTTAAAAAATGATTTAATGATTGTCTTCCTGTGGTATTATTTTAGCTTTAACTTGTGCGGATTTTAAAATAAATGAATGTTATTAATTTAGATCAAAGCAACTGATGGCATTCTAAAAGAGCAAATCTAAAAAAAAAATCTGTTCTATTTATTTGCCATTACTAATGAGAAAGGTAAGCATTTCAGTACAATGCTTATTTTTCTTTCCTGTGCTTTCCCTACAGCACATTCATGTATGTTTTCATGTAACCATCTGTTTTAGAACCCATTGGAGTCCACATGACACCTATTACTTAGATTTATAAGACAGGTGATATTTAGCCAAATTAGCAATCAGAATGTCTGAATGTTTTAACATCATTTATAATTAACTGCTGGGTGGAATAACAAATAGGAACAGCAGCTGCAACAAAACTCCGATTAGGCAGTCAAAATGGGGAGTAATTTAGATTTAAGGAAGGCCCTACACTCATCTTCAAGTCATGGAATAACATCTCAATAATAACTCAAGTAGGCCATTACGCACTAATATTCTTAAGTTCGGCATAAGAGGAGAATAAAAGTTTCATTCTGAAAATGAAGCTTCATCCAAAATCAACCTCAATGATTACCAGAAATTCAGGATGAGTTAAACTATGATTTGTATTTATATTTAGACTGAACACAGAATCCACAAACTCGAAATTTGATTTAGTTGCTGGAGTTCTGAAACATGTCTAATTGTCTTTTTTTCCAGTATTTCTAGATTATTGAATGATGGATGAAACAGGAATGATAAAAATCCTGCTTTCCACAAATATCACAGCAAAACAGAAAGTTACTGTGTACTCTCTACAGCAGTGTACAGCTATCCAAACTAAATACTTCCTTTCTCCATCGAGAAAAACTGAAGCTCAGAAATAAAGATATTTCTCTATGAAAACTCTCAGAAATTAGTAGCTGAGCTACATACTTTTTTTCACTATATTACACTGGCTTTTCAATCACAACTTTCTACTTTTTTGAAGCAATCATTTTATGGTTGTAAAATTCAATCCATATTATTTTTTAAAAAGCTATTCGAATATTGTAATAACAAAAATCACTAATAATACTAGTACTTATACCACTAATAGTAGTAGAAAACATTAAACTTTATTTTGCATTGACTTTTTATAAGACTTTTGAATGCATTTAATGCATCATTTAATACTTATGACATTTTAGGTTTATAATCATCTCATTTTCACACACAAGATAACACAATATTGAAGTTATTAAAGATTGTATCTGTATTCATTGTCCATTATTGGAAGGATTCAAATCAAGACAATTTAGAGAAATATTCAAACTTTTTTTAGATCTCCTTGGAATTGACAGTTTTGGGGTGCTATAAAACATATTTACTATTTCAAAGGTTGTAGAGACAACCATGGTAGTTACAGTTTATGTGTTTTTAATGGTAAATCCATTTTCTCTTCACCTTCTCATTCGTTTTTTAATACCTTATCTCTGATACATCTTGGGCCCGGCAAATTTTGTCAAGTACAACAATGGTTTCTAAAGTTATAACTCTTCCAATACAAATGACAGGGAGCTACCTAAAACTACTACATAAAAGGATAAATTATTGATTTTGGTTCACATGGTTCAAGGATTAAAAGTTTTGTACATAAGTGTACTAGTCCTCAAAATATTATGAAGAAAAGTTATTTATCCTTCCCTTTCAATGGTCTCCTTACCTTCTCATGGGTGCTTTTTTTTTTCCCCATGAATTTAGGTTTGGTGGCAAGATTGCTGCAGCAGAAACAATTTGTAGCATTATCCTAGCTTCACGTCTATTGGGGAAATGGATTGTCTTCCTCTCAGAAGTGTCATTATGTCATACTGACTCCTGGTTTCACTTTCTCTAACCTAAATCTAGAATACAGAGAATAATTTAGAGCAATTAATATTGATGCCTGCAGCTTCAGTTTAGTGTACCACATCCAGTATATACCTCCTGACAGTGCAGGTGTGGCAAACTAAAAGGAGATGGTAGCATTATTTTACTAAAAGAAATGTACATGCATGCTATAGAGATAATAATAATAATAATAGCTCATGCCTTTTGGGTGCTTATTATTGGTCTAGGCACTGATATAAACATATTACATAGATCAACTTGTAGTATGATTCTATTAGATGTTTTATTATTACTCTTCTTTCACAGATCGGGACAATGAGACATTAAAAAAAAACTTAAGTAACTTGTGTGTACATCTAATACAAGATAAAGCAGGGTTTCTAAATCACATATCTATTTCAAGACTTTATGCTAAACCACAGTGGTATACTGCCTTTCTATAATGAACACATACACAATTCCAGTCAATGAAAAGATCAACTAATTAATAAATGGACTAAACAACTAAATAACAAAGTAAATACCAACACACACACACACACACACACACACACACACACACACGCACACACACAAGTAAATGCATAAAATAGTTGAACAGAATATGTAAATTCAGATGAACATCTATGTCAAACCCGAGAACAAAATGATAGTCAAAATATAAATATCAGGGGAAAAAACTTAGCACAGATCTGATAGGCATTAAATATATGACATTAATGTTACCATATTATGTTAATAGGGACAAAGGAACATCTGATAATTGCTCTTATAGATATATTATAGAAGATGTTCTATGTACAGTAAAAATAAATCATCAGAAATATATCAAAGAACACAAATCACAAATTGTCATTTTATTCGATAACATAATTTTATTGAAATTATTAAAATTAATAGCTTTATTTACCCATACTTCTAAATGTAAATCAATATAAAATAAATTATATATTTACACAAGAATGGATAATTTGAGTTATAAATCTATTTCTAAAATGATAGTAACCTAGAAAAAAATAAAAGAAATTATAGTAAAAATAAAATAAAAATACTAGAATATGTGTGACTATTACAATGATTTAGGACATTGGAGAAATAAGATAATATGTAGATATGTGTAGATATTATCCCCAGTCAAACCCTATTGCCTATTTGGTGGGAAGAACATAGCAAATTGTTTATAAAATATAGATAGACATATAAAATAGCCAAAATTGAAAAATCAAGACAATCTTGTCAAAGAAAAATGATGTGGCCCTTCTTCTATTAGATATTAAAATAATACAAAGCTACAGAGTTTACATATCATGATACTAATGCAGTCAATAAAAATAGCCCAATGAAACAAAGCTATGAGCAGAGAAATGTATCTTATGATAAAGTGGCACAATTGTACAGTGGAGCATATGCAGTCTTTCTTCTTTTTTAATAAATGGTGCTAACCAGAAGCCAATAACAGAAAGAAAACTGAAAAACATTCAAAATATGTCGAAATTAAACAACACACTCTTGACCAACCACTGGGTCAAAGAAGAAGTCAAAAGGGGAACTGAAAATTTTTTTAAGACAAATTAAAGCAGAAACATAACATATCAAAACTTATTGAATGCAGAAAAGTCAGTATTAAAAGGGTAGTTTAAAGCAGTAAATACTTACATCAAAAAAGATCTCAATTTAACTCATTACTCCAAAGAACTATAAAAAGGAGAACAAAGCCCAAAGTTAACATTAATCATTAAAATAATGATTGAAGCAGTTATAAATGAAATAAAGAACAGAAAAGCAATTTAAAAAGTAACGAAAAGGAGTTGATTTTGAAGAATGTTAAGCAAAAATGATAAGTTATTATGTAGATTAAGAAAAAAGAGAGACAACCAAAATTAAATCAGAAGTAAAAGCAGAGACTTTAACAACTGATAATACAGAAATAAGAAAAGTATTATAAGAGACTATTATGAACACTGTATACCAACAAATTGGATAAGCTAGAAACATACAACCAGTCAACACTGACTAATAAAGCAATATGAGTAATCAAAAACTTCCTAACAGAGAAAAGTCTAAATCCAGATGGGCTCATTGGTTTATTAATGGCATCAAGAAAAGTTTGAAGAAAAAATTAGTCACAAGTGAACATGGTAAGTAAGTGAGTGAACAACTAAATAAGAACACAAACAAATGCATCATAGAATAATTGTTCTAAAGACTTAAAAATATATAAAATTTTATATATTTTATATATAGAGAGAGAAAGAGATTCATCTCCCCAAGGTAGGGAGGGGTACAAAGCTAGGAAAGATGGCAGTCATAGCTCAAAGAGCTATGTGGCTTGACCAGAATTTAACAAAGCAATGGCCAAACACACAGTAAAATTTTAAACTATTTGTTCTCTAAAGCACACTTTAAAATTAGTAGAAGTAAGAGGAAAGGAGAGTGAGTTTTAATTTTATATTTCAAAGTCAATGTGATTTTACCATAGAAAAGTTATTTAAAGATTTTTTATTCTCAAGGTTGAACTGCAGCAAACAAAGAAAATGCATAAAGATCAAACAGAGAATCACTAGTAAGGAGAGAGAAATGGTACTGCAACACATCTTAGCAATTTCCACTAACTGGCAAGACCTACCTCGCCTTGCAAGAAATACTAATGGAAGTCCTTCTGCCTGAAATGAAAGGACACTAGAGGGTCACTTAAATCCATTATGAGGAATAAAGAGCACAAGTAGAAGTAACTGTACAGGTTTTTTTTTTTTTTTAAATGAAAGACACCAAAAGTTGTTTGTGATACTTTCTTCTGTTGTCTGTTTATTGATAATTGCGGAATTGTGTTCGTAGCCTTTTTTACCCATATAAGGTTATAATTTGTATAACAATAGTAATCCAAAGGAGGGGAAGCGGGTCATATATAGGAGAAAATTTCTACAGAGTATTGAAATTAAATTAATATTAACTTTAGTTTGTTTTAAATTAAAATGCATTTTCTGGTTTTTAATCTTTGCCATAACAGATGAGTTGGCAATTACATATACATATAAATAAAAATATATACACATTGTCTTTGTGAAGGTGCAAAAGCATAAAATTACAATATAATATAACAAATGCAAAGAGAGATGTGCAAACAGGGTGATTTGTGATGTCTGAAGTGAACCTAGATTAATGTTGCAGAGGTGATGGTTGCCTAGAATACCAGTTAGAGAAAGACAGAACATTTTAGGTTTCTGGGGCAAAAAAGTCATAACACAGAAGAAATAACTAACAAAGTTTTTTAGTACAAATGTGTTCGTGCTGAGAATATTCAATGTACAATCTAGAATGATAACTTAGGAAGAATTCTAATTAAATCCTTGCCATCTGACTTTTGAATATTTTTACTTTAGATTAATTTTAAAAATTATTTAAAGTCTCCTCATTTAAAGTCGTTTTTGCTATGTTTTAAACATGTACAATGTTTTACTTTTGGAAATACTAAATAAGATAATCTAGTCAGTAAGTCACATTTAATGATCAAAATCTTTTAGTTTATAAGTAGACAGAAAGTGCTATTAATCGATATTGTTTTCTCAGTTTTCTTACAGTACAACATATTTGTCAACCTTCATGTCAAGTTTACTATCTTGTAAACATAGATTGATCGACTGATTGACTTTAAATGCAGCATGGAATGACCAGGGAATCTCCGGGAAATGTAGTGATATTTGAATGAGTCTAATTTATTTAATTAAGCAATATATGCTCTGGACTGAGATCTGAGGTGAGAATACCATAACGAGGAAAGAGCAGAAGAAAGACATTTGAGAAAGAGAAGTGACTGTCCAACCCTTGAATGCAGCAACAATCTTGATTAGGGGTGCTAGAGAAGGTGAGTGTGATTGGAGGACCACGTGAGGGAGGAGAAGAACCATACACTAAATGAAATCTATACACCCTTATCTTGATTTCAACTGAGTTATCTAGGTTCTGCGATTACAATTCTTCCTTCAAGTGTTATGTTTCTTGTTTCGTTGATAGGATGTAAGCCTCTTCATGGCAAAAAGTATGGCTTATTTTCAATAAAGAATGTCTGGTAAATAAACATGCTCAGTGTTTAATTGCTGAATGTACATTTTAAGGAAAATGTTATGTTAAAAATATCTAGCAAGTATTTTTATTGTGGTGATAATGTTTGCTCACTTTGAGGTTTTTAATGCAAAATATAAAAGGGAAATATTAATCAATGATGTAACTGCCTAAAAGCCAAAAACAAAAAACAACAACTATGTTTACGGTCTTGCGGATGCTGAACCAGTCCTAAATCCCGGGAATGAAGCCTACTTGCTCATGGCGGGTGATTTTTGAGATGTGTGAATGGATCTGGGTTGTAGAATTGTATTGAGAATTTTTGCATCTATGTTCATCAAGGATATTGGCCTGTAGTTCTCTTTCTTTGGTGGATCTTTACCTGGTTTGGGTATCAATGTCATGTTAGCTTCATAAAATGATTTGAGGAGAGTTACATCCTTCTTGATTGCTTGAAATACTTTCAATAGACCTGGTATCAGCTCCTCACAGTATGTTTTGTACAATTCCAATGGAAGGCCATTAGGTCCAGGGCTATTTTTTTGTATGTAGTTTTCTTATGACATAGTCGATTTCCTGGCTGTTATTGGTCTATTTAGGGTCTCGATTTCTTCTTCTTTTGACCTGGGGAGGTTGTGTGTTGTCAGAAAGTCCTCCATTTTATTTAAGTTTTCGAGTTTGTTTCTATATAGGTTTGTTTGTACATAGTAAAGTCTGATAATCTTTTGTATTTCTCTAGGGTCAGTTGCGACTTCATCTTTTGTATTTCTGATTGTGCTTATTTGGGCTTGTCCTCACTTTTTGTTGGTCAGTCTAACTAGGGGTCCACCAACCTTGTTTATCCTTTCAAAAAACAAGCTTGTGGTTTCATTGATTTTTGTATTACATTTTTGTCTTTTATGTCGCAAATTTTGACTTTTATTCTGGTGATCTTATAAATGTAATTAAATACATCAACAGATATAAAGACAAACACCACATGATTATATATCATTAGATGCCAAAAAAGCTTTTGATAAAATCCAGCACCCCTTTTTGATTAAAAAAAAAAAAAAACCTTTGAACATCTAGACATAGACAGAACATACCTCAAAATAGTAAGAGCCATCTATGAGAAACCCATAACCAACATACTGCTACACAGACAGAAATTAGAACCATTTCCCCTGAAAACCAGAATAAGACAAGGATGCCCACTCTCACCCCTCCTCTTCAACATAGTATTGGAAGTCCTAGCTAGAGCTAGATGACAGAAGGATATCTGGTGTATCCAAATAGGAAAAGGGGAAGTTAAGTTAACTCTCTTTGCAGACAACATCATTCTATATGCCAAAAACCCAACAGAATTTGTCAAAAACTTCCTTGCACTGATAAAGGACTTTGGCCAAATCTCAGGGTATAAAATAAATGTGCAAAAGATAGTTGCATTTCTATACACCAACAATAAACAAACAGAACCCCAAATAAAAAACACAATCCCATTCACAATAGCCACCAAAAAAATGAAATACCTTGGTATTGGCATTGTCCTAACCAGAGAACTCAAACAACTTTACAACAAAAACTACAAAACACTGCTCAAAGAAATCATTGTTAAGATGTGCATCCTACCCAAGGCAATCTATAGATTTGATGCAATACTCATTAAATTACCAGCAGCATTCTTCTCGACAGTGCAGAAATTCATATGGAAACATAAATGTCCACGAATAGCCAAAACAATCCAAAGCAAAAACAAAAACAAAGTAGGGGGCATCATGCTTCCAGACTTTAAGCCTTATTATAAAGCTACAATAATCAAAACAGCCTAGTATTGGTACAAGAACAGGCATAGAGACCAATGGAACAGGATAGAGATTCCAGAAGTAAAACATCAATTTCTCAACCAACTCATCTTTGACAAAGTCTCCACCATGAACCACTGGGGAGAGGAAAACCTTTCAGTAAATGGTGCTGGGAAAACTGGTTGACCATACATGCAGAGGATTCAAACAAGACCCCTACCTATTCCCATAAACAAAAATCAACTCTAAATGGATCAAAGACCTAAATGTAAAACCTCAAACTATAAGAAACTTAGAAAATGCAGGAGATACCCTTATAGAAATTAGAACTGGCAATCAATTCCTGATCAAAACTTCAAGAGCTCATACCATAAGACATAAGATAGACAAATGGGACCTCATCAAACTGACAAGCTTCTGCAAAGACAAAGAAACCATTGAGAGAGAAGGGAGACAGTCCACAGACTTGGAAAAAAATATTTGCCAATTGTATATCTGCCAAAGGTCTAACATTTAGGATCTACAAGGAACTCAAACTTGCCAAAAAGAAAATAACAAACAGTCCCATTACAAAATGGGCAAAAAATATGAATAGACACTTCTCAAAAGAAGACATATGAGCTGCCAACAAATACATGAAAAAATGCTCAATCTCACTACTCATCAAAGAAATGCAAATTAAAGTCACACTGAGATACCACCTAACTCTATTCATGATGACCATCATCAGTAGCTCATAAAACAGCAGATTCTGGAGAAAATGTGGGGAAAGGAAACACTTCTGCACTGTTGGTGGGCGTATAAACTAGTATAGCCTCAGTAGACAACATTGTGGCAATCCCTAAAAGATCTGAAAATCAACCTCCCATATGATCCCACATTCCCCCTACTGGGAATATACCTGGAGGAACTCAAACACTCTATGAAAAAGATACCTGTACATGCATGTTTATTGCAGCATTATTCACAATAAAAAAACATGGAACCAACCGTGCTGTCCATCGAAAGAGGACTGGATTTTTTAAAAAAAGTCACAATGCAGTATTATGCAGCCATAAAGGACAAAATTATGAACTTCACAGCAACTTGGATGGAATTAGAGGCTATTAATCGGAGTGATCTATCACAGAAACAAAGAACCAAGTATCACATGTTCTCACTCATAAGCGGACCTTGAACAACTATTGTATATTATAAGAAAGGAGCCGGGCTCGGTGGTTCAGCCTGTAATCCCGCGCCTTTGGGAGGCTAAGGTGAGTGGATTGCCTGAGCCCGCAGGTTCAAGACCCGCCCAGGCAGCGAGACCTCATCTCTACAATAGATCAAAAAATCAGCCGGGTGTGGTAGCACATGCCTGTAATTCCGGCTACTTGGAAGGCTGAGGTGGAAGGATCGCCGGGGTCCAGCAGGTCGAGGCTGCAGTGGCCGGGAGTGACCACTGCACTCCAGTCTGGGCGACAGAGTGAGACTCCAACTCAAAAAAAATATATATTATAAGAAAGGGATTGGGAGTAATGGGAAACTGCCAGAAGATGGTGGGGGTGGGACTGGCAGTAGTGGTAAACTGTTGGGGGTGGAACACACCTCATCATTAGGGTACCTGCATGATGAACACTTGTACCTAACCCTGAATTGTACCCCACATATTTAAAATTAAAAAAAAAAACAATAATATTTTGAAAAACTTACATCAAAATCATCTTATAAAATGCTTTGTACAATTAAAATGTCTGGTAACAAAACATTATATTCTCACTTTTTTACTTAAGAGCGACCACTGCACTCCAGTCTGGGTGACAAAGTGAGACTCCGACTCAAAAAAAAAAAAAGGTTACTGTTATTGTTTAATATGTATTTATTCAGATAAATCTATGACCTTTTCTGTCAATCCCCATCTCTTTTTTAAAAAAAATCCTTGCTATTTTAGAATTCATAAAAATATTATTGGCAATATTTTTCCATTTGAACATATCAGTGGTGTGTATATATTTACATATATATTGAGTTTTGTGGGTTATCATGCAAAGGACAGGTTTGGGTAGACATAGGTAGAATAACACGATTCTCTTAGTGCATATCCAGTTTATGCCGCTAGTAGGCTGTGAAGATGATGTGAGTGACACTGCAGACATAAGGATAATGTGTAAGATTTGGGAGATGTAAGAACTACACAAGAAACTTTTACTTATGTTGTTCTTTTGATTCACTAGTTTCTTAGTAGCAAGGCAAGCATCAAGTAGCTCCAAGTATTCACTATCCATTATCTCTAATAATAGTTGATAACCCCAGAACCTTAATCACTTCTTTTTCTATTTAAATTCTCTCTTTTGGATACTTCCATCCATTCTTCTGACTTTAAAAGTGCATATATGCCTCAGAGCTAGAATCATCCTTGCACTGCAGACTCAAATAACCAAGAACCTGGTGAATATCTGCACATGGATATGTAATAAGCATCATATCAAACATGTCAACTACTATGGTCCAGATATTTACTTTTCTGACATCCAAATCTGCTCCTCAGGCAAATTTTATAGTTCCTCAGGAACTCTCATCCTCATTTTTATAGTCACTCAAACACACACACACACACACACACACACACACACACACACACACACCCTACCTTGACTTCTTCGTTCTCTACTACACCACACATCATTCTTCAATAAATCTTGCTCCATCAATTCAAAATATGCTCAGAACCTGATACTATGAACATTTACATATATTTGTTGTTTCCATCACTGTAATCGCCTCTGCCTGGATAATTTAAATGACTTTTATCTTGTAGTCTTAATAATTCTACACTTGACTTCAGCTGAGACATTAGCATGAGCTTATTAAGAAAAAGTCAGATCAAGACATTCCTTGGTCAACTATTTTCTGATGGTGTCTCACCTCCCTTAGAGTAAAAGCCAAAGCATTTTAAAACCCTTAGAATCCCTGCATTATGGACCTTCTTTCTCATTTCCGTGCTCTCTTCTACGCTTCTCTGACTTCCTGTAATCCAGCTTCCTGGGTTTCTTTGCTGTTTCCTAAACAGTCCTCACATTCTGCCTTGGGACCTTTGAGCTCTTGAGAACTCAATCCAAACCTTTTTCTTTACCTAGTCAAATGTCTAACTAAGGTGTGTGGAGAGTCAGGTTTATTAATTAACCCTACACAGTGTTTACTTTCCAACCTGACTCTGGAATACATCATATAAGAGATAAAAAAGGAGTTTTAAAGTATTTTTATGACCCTATAAGACTGTCTTTTGGGCACTTCTTGCACCTTTTAAGACACGTATTCTCTTTGAATTCTATCACCTTTGTGACTTCATCTACATATTAAGAAGCTAGACTCCGTTATCATTCCTCAAGCTGCCTATTTCCTTTATTGCTTTCAAAATCTTTAGATGACTTTTGATAACTAATTCAGCAAATCTTTGAATTCACCTGTGACCTGCAAGATCTCACTTAGAGATACATCTTCTGGAACCAAAACTATGTGAATCTCACATGTATTGATTTATGGTTTACTATAACTTCGGTCCTCCTAAAATGTATATAACCAAGCTACAATTCAATCATGATGGGTGCACATTCTTAGAATCGCCTAAGAAGAGCTGTCACAGACCTAAGACCACTCTCATTTGGCTGAAAATAAACTATCTTAAATTTTTTAGAATTTGGCATCTTTCGTCAATACTTTTTTTCTCTGCTCATGTTTCCATTTTTTCCTTCAGATGTTTATCCAAAAATCATTCTCTCATTAAGATGTTCTTTGATTATAGTATTTATATCTCCCATGCCTTTTGTTTTTTAAAGAATCCCTAAAACTAATTTTCTAACAAAATATTTATTGTGCTTATTTTCTGTTACTCTTATGCATTTCTGAGTGTAACCTCAATGAGAATATGAATTTTGTGTTTCATTCACTCTTCCATTGGTGAACTTAAAAGTAGAAATGGCCCATAGTAGAAAATCTATAAATATGTTTAAATAAAGAGATCATTTAAGTTGATTTGTAAATGACGTCTTTATGATATTAAGATTCACAAGAAGACTGAAGCTTACGTTGTTTTGGGATCCAGATAAATCTACTTAGGATTTTCTCTCATTGTCCTCACTGATTGCATTTGACATACTTTGTAATTTTTGCCATGTACTTTGAAAGTGAACCTCCAATGGTATCTCGGGTGACATATTTGGAACAGTAAACTTAGAGCCTGTTGATTATTGTAGGTTTTGTCCCGTGAAGTCAAGGTATAACAAATCTGTTCTTTCTCCTTACTCTAAAATATTTCAAGTAAAATAACCACGAGAATATATCCACATTCAGCAGGTGGGCATACTTAGTTTACATTTTCAAAATTCCTGTAGCTGCAACCCTCAGCCTAAATAAATGGCGGTTTATGAGATCCAGATTTTCCCCAACGGCTGAAACCAGCTGTGATTCCTCACGAAGCCAGGCACCTGCATCCTCTACTTTTTGTTCTTCTCATAATTTGCTAGCATGTGTTCAGTGAGTATAATGCACAGTGTCATATGAGGCAGAGATGGCCTAAAAAAAACTCATTAACCAACACTTGAATTCATAACTAGAGTGCTTGTGGCATAGTACAACGCATTCTAAATTATGTGATTACACTTACAATTTCACTTAAATTAAATGGAGAGTTATTCATTTTTTTTTTCCCGAAGAGAATCATCTCTGATAGAAGAGGATGGATTTTTGCAATAATATCAAGAAAATGATGTAATGGGTTAAATATGTTGAATTTCTAGACTCTTTTCTGAATGTTTATTTCCCTCTTTATCGAATGGACTCACCTTCCCAGTAGAGAGGCAAAGAGACTTAATTTGATTGTTCAACTACCTTAGCGCATTGAGTCCCTACATGACTTTCTTCCTCGCATTCTTGTTCCCTTCTAACCTCCTCTGACTCTAGCTGCCCAGGAAATAGCCAGCACACCCTGGAAAATATTCAGCTGAATAAGTTTGGGATTTTCTTTCAGACATCGAAAATGGTAGAGTTGGAAAGTACAATCCCAAGTTATATTAAGTATGATTACTCTGTCTTATAAAATTACAAGGCAAAATACTGCATTTTTATCATTTGTAGAATATTATTCTTGATCAGGTTTTGTAATGAGAATATATATTGCTATAGAAATCTGGATGCAAAAAGTAAAATTAAAATGTGGTTACAATTATTATTGTCTGAAAAAATCCAAAAATATATTTTTTATATGAAAAAAAGTGTATTCACTTCTTGTGTAAAAGTGCTGACCATTTTTCAATACCAGTATTCAATTTTATTGCACTTTTATTAATATATATTTTTAGCATCTATTTTTAAGTTGTGGAAAGCAGTAGCAAAAAAACTCAAAATGCATGACTACAGTATTATTGCTCTAAAGTATAGGGTATTTATAGTTAATGCTCTAATTACAAATGTAATTTCTATTATAAATTCACTTATTTCATCTTTAAACTTGGTATTGATAGACTTACTAACTCTGCAGTGTTTATAATATAAACATATTTATGTAGAAATGCCTCTATATCAAAGTTATGTTAATATGCATTGTTTAATAGTACCAAGGAAATTATGTCTACCAACTTTGCTGTGTTGTGCTATTTATTACATCAGTATGTTTTATAGTATATTTACTGCAAAATAGAAGTTAAACCAACTAATTCACAATCATTAACAAATTATTTTTATGTTTTCCAAATTTTTACCATTCAATTCATGATTTTATTAAAATCTTGAACAATCAAACCTTCAATAATAAGTTGCCAAATTGCAATGTCCATTTGGATTTTATGAAAATGACTTTATTCTTTCCTTGAACACTAATGTAGTAGTAGAAATCTGGCAATATCTTTGGCACCTTGAAGATCAGAAATAATTTAAAATATTTAATAAGAGCCGGGCTCGGTGGCTCAGCCTGTAATCCCGCGCCTTTGGGAGAGTGAGGTGAGTGGATTGCCTGAGCCCGCGGGTTTGAGACCCGCCTGGGCAGGCGACATCTCATCTCTACAATAAATCAAAAAATCAGCCGAGCGTGGTAGCGCACGCTTGTAATTCCGGCTACTCGGAAGGCGGAGACGGAAGGATCGCCGGAGCCCAGCAGGTCGAGGCTGCGGTGGCCGGGAGCGGCCACTGCACTCCAGTCTGGGCAACAGAGTGAGACTCCAACTCAAAAAAACAAAACAAAACAAAACAAAACAAAAAAATTTAATAAGAATTAATAGCATTTGTAAATATAAAGTTGCTTTTTAAGATTGGAAAAATTATAATAATTTGTTTCCTACATGTATATATGCATATATATGTATACAGTGCTTAAATTAAGGTAAAGAAATAATATAGATTTTAAAAATAAACAGATTAATTTAAACATCCTCTAGTAATATTCTGTTGTCAAATTATAAAACTTGCAATATAGTATTTTATCATGTATGCTATGGAGTTGCAGTCATTTCTTTTAAAAAACTAAAAAATTGTGTTATTTTTTCTTTACAGTCATATAAATAGTTGATCTCTGAGTAAACAACGGAAGTCTATAAATCAGGCAGATTCTGAAAGTCTCAATGATTTTGTAATACCAACTTTATTTTTTGCAATAATATACCACAATGACAATATAAAGAATATCAAATGGCATTAGAGTAAGTATTATAATGTTATATAGACTCTATATAGAATAAAGTTTCTATTGGGAATGTTATAAATTGCACTGCTGTTGTTAGAACAGACACAGAGATGGATAATAATAGAACATTCAAAGTAATGTGGGCACTGGAATGGAAACATTACTGCAGTGGAATGAAATGATCACACACATTTTTAAAGGCAAACTGAAATAATGTGAAATGTACGGGGATTGCTTCAGTTAGTCCTATTATATAAAAGATTCTTTAAATATGCCATTATGGAAGATTTTGTTATATATAGGGTAATTATAATATATGTGTGTTAAAATAAAAAGATCACCAGCATCAACTATTTCTTGTACACATGAAAAAATACAAACATAATTCACACAATTTCAAATTGCAATCAGAGAATAGCTATTAAGGACAATTATCATGATAATAACATATGTTGTATATGGTTTCCAGTGCTCATGACACAAATTTTTATCCTTAACTATGGCAAAATAATCTCCAGTGAGAATTTTTGTTAATGCCGATAAACTTAGTCAAAACATGTATAAATTGATTGTTGTTATTTTTAACATTCTCTGTTCCACCACGTTGAAAATCTCTCAATATCTGAATTGATTTTAGAATTTAGGGGACGAAAAAAAAAACACTGATACATCAAGGACATCAGGTATACCTCAAAAACACTTGCATAAATACATAATTAATATCATACTATTTTCCTGAATTCAAAAGATATGTGTGTGTGTGTTTTCAAACTTAGGTCTTGATTTATGAAAATTTTAAATTCCATGAGAGTTATCATGACAATCAAGATTAGGAATTTGATAATTTTTACTGACTAGTTCTGATTTACTTTCCTTGTTTATAAAGTGGTTTTTGTTAGTGGCATGTCTAATTTCACACTCAGCTTCATTGCTTTGGTGTGTCCTGTTCAATAGCTGTTACCCTATTTTTAAAAATCTTTTTATTCTGGGACAATTATAAATTAATTTGCAGTTATAAGAAACGATACAAAGAGAGTCTTTATATTGTTCATCCTGATTTACCCAATTTCAATATCTTGCAAACCGTAGTACAATATTACGACCTGGAAAATAGCATTGATCATTTCACCAATTTTTCTTTGGATTTAACCAGTTTTAAATGTACTTACTTATTTTATAGTCACAGATACCTCTCTCCTCCCTCTCTGGTAAAAACTAATGTGATCTCTCTCTCTCTAATTTTGTCTTTTAAGAGAATTAAATAAGTGGATTTATACAAGTTAAATCTTTAGCTGGGCTCGGTGGCTCAGCCTGTAATCCCGCGCCTTGGAAGGCTGAGGTGAGTGGATTGCCTGAGCCTGAGGGTTCGAGACCCGCCTGGGCAATTTGGCAAGACCTCATCTCTACAATAAATCAAAAAAATTAGCCGTGCGTGGTAGCCCGCGCCTGTAGTTCCAGTTACTTGGAAGGCTGAGGCAGAAGAATCACCGGAGCCCAGCAGGTCGAGGCTGCAATGGCCGGGAGCGGCCACTACATTCCAGTCTGGGCGACAGAGTGAGACTCCAACTCAAAAAACAAACAAACAAAAATACAAATTAAATCTTTGAGGTTGACATTTTCTCACTTAGAATAATGAACTTGAGATCCATGTAAGTAATTGTGTCAATCAGTAGTCTGCCTTCCCTCTTTTTAAAAGTAGTGTTTTCTGTTTTGGATATTCCAAAATTTTTTTTTTTTGAGTTGGAGTCACCTCGACCTGCTGGGCTCCGGCAATCCTTCCGCCTCAGCCTTCTGAGTAGCCGGAATTACAGGCATGCACTACCACGCCCCGCTGATTTTTTGACTTATTGTGGAGATGAGGTCTCGCCTGCTCAGGCGGGTCTCAAACCCGCAGGCTCAGGCAATCCACTCACCTCAGCCTCCCAAAGGCGCGGGATTACAGGCTGAGCCACCCAGCCCGGCTCCAAAAATTTTTAAAGCATTCTTTACTTGAGGGATATTGGAGTTGTTTCCAGTTTTTGTTTGCCACTAATGAAGCATCTGCACATATTTGGGTATAGCTTGTTGTGTAAAATAAATTTACTTCTCCAAGATAAATACGCAAACGTGAAATTGCTTGATTATATGTAAAGTTACCATTTAATTTTGAAAAATACTTTCATATCCATTTCCTGAGGGATTTTTATGATTTTATTGTCCTAGTAGCAATATGTGACTGGTTCAGTTTCTCCAGATCCCAGGATTTGAGATTGACATTATGAAAAAAAAATAATTACCTGTTCTTACAGGTATGATATTTCATTGTGTGTTTTTGTCCCCTAAGGAAAATGTGGGAGCGTTCTTAATGTGTTTATTTGTTATCTATACGTTCTTTTAAATAAAATGTGTCTTCATATCTTTTGTTAATTTTCTAATTGGGTTTTTTTTTATGCTTGCATTTTGATAATTATTTATATATTATACACAATACAGCTTTGTCCAACATGTGATTTTCAAATTTTTTCTCCTAGTCTGTAAGTTTCATCCTCTTAACAGGGAAAACTTTTGAATTTGATAATGTTAAATTTATCTATTTTTCTTTGAGGGTCATGCTTTTGATTCTCAGTCTAATAACACTTTGTTTAGCCTTGGGGGTCAAAAAATTTGTTCTATTTTTGCAAGTTTTGTAGTTTTAAGTTTTACATTGAAAGTTGTAGCCTGTTTTAAAATTTATTTTTGCTTTCAGATTATCTATCCCTCAGCCTTCAAGTCAAACTGGCGAATGTTATATAGAATCACAGAGGAGACATTTTGCCAATCTAGTTCCACAGGAACCGAGAGATAATAAGAGAGTATTGTTTTTTTAAGCTAATAAATATAGGAGATAATTTGTTTTATGAGAAATAGATACTTATTTTTTGCTCCATGCAAAAATATGAAAGAATTCCATTAGCAAAATTTTTAAGCAAAGAAGTCAGACACCAGAATATACACACTACATGATTCTATTAATATAAATTTCAGAAAAAGTGCAACTAATAAATGGTGATAACAGTAGTTACCTAAGTGCTATAGTGAAAACAGGAAACATGATATAGAAAACTAGCTGTTTTTATTTTCTATATATGACTTGCATGGTGATTAAATACATGTGATTATTTCATTTAAAAATGAAGAAGAGACTGTATTTGGAATTCTTTGTATATATAATAATAAGATAATAAAAATTAGCCAAACCTAAGCACAGAAAACAAATATAAAAGTAAACTACCATTCAGTGCACAGTAAACTTTCTTTAATATTCTACCATTTATATTTTATATGAAAGTTTTATTACTATCAGAAAAAGGTAACTAGGACATTTATTGCAAGTGTAATTCTCTAGTTATTCTAACTTCTGTCCAGAATCCAGTAGCCGTGTTTCTTTTCTTAAAATTAAGGTCACTTTGATGCTTTCAACCTCATATCCTATGTGAATACTGTTCCTGATCATAACCAGGAGAAATTCAAAGAGTCCTGAAACAAATTTTGATCTCGAGCAAAATGTTTCCTTTTGCTTATCTGACTTGGACACTGTGCTTCAGTTCCGATTTTAAAATTATCAAAATTCCTTCCAATAAGTTGATCCTACAATTCCATCAATTTTTAGAAATCAGCCGTTGTCCATTTTGTATCTGAGTGATGTGTATTCTGGATCTGAGTCTCCAGTTTGCTAATGTCCTAACATAGATCACCAATAAAGCATGCAAAATATATTGCTGTTCAAGTAATTAGCCTTCTGCAGGCTACAATGGTCCAAGTATAATTCATACATGCATGGTACCCAATATACAGGAAGCAAAGTAACCTTGCAACAAAATCTCGTTATTTTGACATTGTCACTTGTTGGCATAGATCTGGGAAATTCTCACAAGATCCCTTATTTTTGGCAAAGAATTTTGTCACTGAATTCAATAGCTTCCCTTTTGTAATCTCACACATGATTCAGAAATATAAAACATGTGTACATAATGCTTCTCTCTCTCTCTCATTTTAATCTCAATGTGATATTCAAATATGTAGTGTTTGTTTAACTTTGATTTGCTTTGTTTCATATTGAGACATTTTGGTTAGTTACCGGAGTCAGAGTGGTTCTAGCTCTTGCAGACTGTTAATTGATGGACTATGTCCTGACTTCCCATTTCATATTCCAGCACATTTCAAAAGAATTCTCAGGTGAACAAAAAGATCTTTCACCTCCTCCTGTTATACATTGTGTGGTATAGACAACATTTCAGTATTCTTTGTGCTCTCAATGCCTTATACAAAAAATTGAAACAGTTTGATGTTTCTCCCCCTATTTTGTCTTGTCAGAGCTCTGATAAATTCTCTTGCAGAAACAGTGGGATGAGAACAATACACTAATATCATACTCCCATTCTAATCCTATCAAAACCAGTGATACTCACCCACTGATTTAAGGCGCGTTTAACACGTGTTTCTTGCTGCAGGAAATCTCTTCCTGGGGTCTTCATGAAAATGCACCTGTGACTCTCTGCTCTAACATTTCAGCAGATGGGCAGACTCAGTCCTTTGGTGAATAGTGTCAATGTTGGAATATTAAAAGATCAAAGACAGAGTAAAATATCGAGTATACAAATTGCTGTAGAAATACATTTATCTTGGAATATTTTCAAAGAGGATATACCCAGACACTGGTTGCTGACTTAGTACATTGACCTTTCAATGACGCTTGAACTGTATCTAGTCTTCTGCCAATTTTAGTTATCACTTTCTCTGTTTTTTCTCTGTCTACAAAATGTACTTTCCTCTAGAATCTTGAGCTGCATCTCTTCTGGTCATACACATGGCCAACTCCTATAGTCTCCTGTCTCATAGATCTTTTTTTTCTTTTTAGTTGTATTTTAAAGATGTGAAGTGCAGTTCAGTGTTAGACAGATAAGTGGTTATCGAGCAGGTAAAGTTTGGGCCTCCCTTTGGTCCCCACTTTGCCTGCCTTGAGATCAGGTACCCTTATTGATGTTATGTGCCCCTCTCCTTTCCCTGGCAGTGTTGTACTACTGTCAATTCCTTTCTTTTTTTTTTTTTTTTTTGAGTTGGTGTCTCACTCTGTCGCTCAGACTGGAGTGCAGTGGCTGCTCCTGGCCACCGCAGCCTCGACCTGCTGGGCTCCGGCCATCCTTCCGCCTCAGCCTTCCAAGTAGCCGGAATTACAGTCAATCCCTTTCTTAGAGTATTATGATTAATGTATAGGGTCTGCTTATCGGTGAGAACATGTGGTACCGTTTTTTTTTTTTCCTGTGATAGATCACTGAGTATTATAGACTCTAAATCCATCCAAATTGCTTCGAAGTCCATTAGTTTGTCCTTCTTTATAGCCATGTAATACTCTATTTTGTATATGTGTCCTCAAATAGTATAAGAACTCCTAAGTTTTCCATGTGCTGGGACAATCCTGACCTCTTTTTAATAATTGGTCAGGGGACGCAGTTCCTATTATAGTTATAGAACTGAATTATTGTGGAAATAAGTGAATGTAGTCAGGAACATATGCATGTAAAATACTTTAAATCATTTGAAAAGAATATGGCTGAAAGTAAGTTATAAACATTCAGACACTTGAATTAGTACTTAAATTTAGCCTACTTGTGAAATGCCATGAGACACTGGATACCCCATGTATTTATGAGTCGTAAAAATATATTTTTATGGAAGGCAAATATTAAAAATACCCTCATTTAACTCTTCTTCTCTTTTTTTTGTACATGTTAATTATAGCAGTTTTATTTTAAAATGTATTTTTGGTTCATGTTATTCTAATCTTCTGTTTTAAAATTATTTTAGAAAACTTTTACTGAATGAATTTTGGCTCTAGATTATGACTAAGATACCTTTTTGGCTTTATGCATATCTCAAAAGTATTGAAATCCTGCCTCACCTTAATTTACTCTCTTCCCTGTCATTCAACCCAGGCACCTCTGCCTCAGTTCAATTTCTACTCTGCCCTATATAAAGCATCAATGAAACGCAAATGACTAGATGTCACTTCACCTCAATTAACTGTCCTAGCTTTCTCCTCTGTGGAAGGAAAAAGCAAAGGATGCCTGATCAAACACTTACACCTCGATACAAAGGGATGGATGTGGCCCCAATGTCACCATGACTCTGACAGTAGGAAATGACATGCATAGACACGCCAGATGTCGTGTTTGAGGAGGTGTATCTGAACTCTCTGCTCCAGTGTCAATGTGCAGCATTACAGATTTAATGAATACCAGAAAAATAAAGGTTTCCTATTCCTCTGAATATTAAAGACCTGAGAAACCAGTTAGAGCAGTTCCTCCATAATAGTTTTCCACTAATGGAGTTTGTAGTAATCAGTACAATTTATGATAAATCAGCTTTGAAGCTAGATAAATCTGACACAATAATTGTGTGTTTCTGTGATGAATTTTCATTTAGCCCATTTCACAGATGAGTGAGACAAAGTACAGATAGACCACTTGAGTTACACAACTTGTGAGGTCAATGGCCTGTATGTTATAAAATGGACTTTTTCATAAGTCTGACATTTTCCTTACAAATTAAGAATTTTAGGATCAAGGGAAATATTTTTGCAAATGTTAATGAGCACATAACTTTGATACACAATTTTGGGGGGATGAATGTCTATCTTAACTATCAATAAAAGCTCTTAACAATTAATAACATTTGCATATCATAACAGGGTCAAAGAAACAGAGCACTTTACTCTCCAAATGCCAATTATATTTAATGATCTCAGGAATTTATTTCTAAATTATTTTCAAGACAAAGACATTCAGGTTAATAGAGGAAAGAGATTGACTTTAAATAAGCCTATTATGATTATGAACTTGGTGAGAAACTTAGATCTCCATGTGTCAAATAAGAAAGCTTTAAATCTGATTGGGATACCTTGAGAAGAGTCAACATTCTTAAGAAGAGATCAAACTCTGTCTTTTAATGTTACAGCTAACTGTGCTAAGTTAAACAGAATATAAGAATATATTTTATTTGCATAAAATGTATTTTGTGAAAGACTATGAAGCAAATCCAATTTCTAACCTTCTAGAAGAAAAGGGGAGATGACTCACATACTACATTTCTATTCCTTGCTGTTTTGAAACATGACACAAATTCTGATATCAGCATTTTGAACCTGTTATTTATTATAGCTTCAGGAATGTGCCCCACTGTCTGCCTGCTGTCTGGGACTGTGCCAGCTGATGATGAGGTGTTATACAATTTAAAATAGCCTAAGGAAGCCTCCTGGCAAAGCTTGCAGTTCATTCTGTATGTGTGTGTATATTTCTCATTATATTTTATTTCTGAAAATATACATTAGAATAGAGTTAGATAGAGCTATATTTTGGAGTGAAGCAAAATATCATGATAGTTGCACATGCCATTTAAGATTGTTCTCTTTTCAATGTAATGAGAGTCATTTTCCTGTCAGCTGCTATTCTGTAGGCAAATATTAATCTCAACACTAGCTGCATTCATTGTCTTGAGGTAGGTAGAATTTACAAAACTCCATAACACTTATGCTACAACAGGAGAAATATCTTCAGTTTGTGTCTTATAAGTAAAGAAAAATAACTAGGCGTGAGTTTACCTGTATGAGCCGCCTCTAATGGAACTCAAGGCACTGTCTTGTATCTTCAAACCTTTTAAGAAGAAATGGTGTACACAATTTTATTAAATTATCTAGTCCCTTTAGTCAAATATAACTGAAAAAAAATCTTTTATTGATTTTTTAAAATATCCAAATTAATTCTCTTTTGGTGACATTAAAACAAAGTTCCTTAGGAAATGCTTCAGAAACAGGATGATAAGCACAATAAAAATGTTTAAAAAATATTTTTTTCTGATCCAAATATGGCCTTTTATAAATGTAAATATGTTTAAAACTCTACAAAATTTTTTTTAACGAGAATGAGGACATAAATTACTCTCAGTAACTTATCTCTCTTAAGTTGTTATTTGAATAGAAGTAATAATTACCTGGCTTACTTGTTTTTGTTAATTTCTTTTAAAGCCAAAAATGGCATTTGATGTATATAAAATATCAATAGATATAATAATACACATTTTTTTCAAGGACAAAATATTTAGTGAAAAACAGGCATTTGGGTTATATAAATGGAGTACAGATGATATATATTAAATTAAAAATGCATGTTATATAGTCAAAATTAATAGATCAAACTCTTTTAACACTTGCATTTGTATTTTATTTTATTTTTCCAAATGAAATCTTCTACCACAGTACCATTGCTAAGATCACTCAATTAATTACAAGAATTCAAGCATTTCCTGCAAAACGTGTTTTTACATAGTAGTTGAACACAGTTTCTCATAAGTAGCAATAATATATGAAAACTCAAAGCCTTATATTTTTCTAAAATTAAAGCAATTAAATATAATAGTAGATATGTAGAATAAGCTTTGACATATAAAGCAAATAAAATATCAAACAATAAATATCTCAGTAACAATTTCTTTGCAGTCTGCTGACCACAATGATTAAATTTTTACTAATATTTCCAATGCAGTTAGCAAATTTACTCTAATTCAAATAGTTGCTTTATTTTACATATTATGACAATTATTATTTGTTCTCAATGCTTATTAAGAAATTAAATAGTTTTTTGCTCATTTTGGATGTAAAATAAAAAAATTTTTGCCAGGTATAGCATTTTTGATTGACATTTTTTAGCAATATTTTTTGATAACACTTCAAATATATTATCCTACTGCCTTCTGGCATCCAGTTTCTGATGAGAAATTGACTGAAAGTCTTATTGAAGATCCATTTTATGTTATAAGTCATTCTAACATGTTTTCAAAATTCTCTCTTTGTTGAATATTTGATTATAATGTGTTTCATTGTAAATCTCTGACTTTATTATTTGGTGTTACTTGAGCTTCTTTATTGTATGTATTCATCTTTTTTAAAAAATAAAATCCGACACTCTTTGGAATTATTTTGTCAAATAATATCTCTGCCACTCTCTTTCTCTAATCTTTCTGAAACTTCAACAATGTGTACATTGGCTCACTTGATGTTGTCCTGTATGTCCCTTAGTCTCTGTTTTATTTTTTTAATGTTTTCCTTTCTGTTCCTCAGACTTCTTTTTTATTTTTATTTTTATTTTTTGTTGGAGTCTCACTCGGTCACCCAGGCTGAAGTGTAGTGGCACACTCCTGGTCACAGCAGCCTCGACCTTCTGGGCTCCACAATCCTTCTGCCTCAGCCTTCCAAGTAGCTGGAACTACAGGCGTGTGCTGCCACGCTCGGTTATTTTTTTTTTAATGATAGAGACGGGGTCTCACCAAGTTGCCCAGGCTGGTCTTGAACGCCTGGGCTCAGACAATCCTCTCACTTCAACCTCCCAAAGTGCTAAGGTTACAGGCTTGAGCCACCAGACTTCATACTTTTAATTGCCCTTTCTTCAAACTCTCTGCTTTTTTTTTTCTACTTGTTTCCTACTTATCTTTGATCCCTCTCGTGAATTTTCCATTTCATTTATTGTACTTTACAGTTCAGTAGTGACTTTTTTTGTTGTTTTTCTGGTATTTTTTATGTTTATTGATATTTTAATTTTGTTTGCAAATTTTTTTATATGTTTAGTATATTGTTTTAAACTTTCTATATTGTGAATCCACCATCAGATTTTTCTCCACAGTAATTTCTGTTAGTTTTTTTGTGTGTGTTTATTTGAATGCACTACACATTCCTATTTCTTTGTATGCCTCTTATTTAATTGTTGTCAGATGTCTCTATGCTGATGACCAATCTGAGGTATAAACTTAATCTTCTCAAGGCTTTTTCTGAGCTTATACTATTCTCTGGGCATTTGTATTCATTTTCTAATATTCCCCATATATACAATGGTTAGTCTTTAATATCCGGATTACAAAAGGGTAGAGAAATACAAATGAAGGTGGAGGAAGACTCTTTTTAAAAAAATCTCATAAAAGTCACTTAAGACAGAGATAGAGGGGTTTACAACAATGAAGAAAGGTACCAGCAAAGGCTGTCAGCCCCTTTGTCTGAACTTCCACTGTCAGCAGAAACAATTCATGATATTTGGAAGACTGGGTTCATATTGCCCATCCCAGTTCTCATTTCTGTGTTCACGCTGCTCCAAGAACACATGTACAACTTTCTGCTATGGGGCTAAGGAGTTGGGACAGGCTAATTGATACTCTGCTAGAGCTGAAATGGACCAAGATTAACTAGAATTTGCAGTCTAATACTTCCTCTAAAAGTTGCGATTTTTCAATGGACTCCAGGTTTCCAAAATAGTTCCCTAAGAAAGATTCTATCTGTGCAATGTCTAGGTGGGCTGACAGAGTCCTCAGGATTCCTGCTCTGCTCTCTTCCCAGAATCTTCTTTCAGAATGTTTACTATTTTTGGAATCTTTGAAAATGTTGTAACTGTTTAGAATTATCTACCTGCTCAAAACATTTTCTCTATAGATCCTCTTTTTCCCCCTTAGTTCTCAATAGGAAATTATAAAATACATTTCATTTTTTAGTATTTTATCAAAAAAATTGAGCTCTTCAGAGTTTTAAAAACTTTTTATTAAGACTATTTTTATAGAGTGATTTTCTGCCAGGGTTTCTATAAATTAAAGAGAAGTGCCTATGGATCTACACTACCCAGAGCACCTTAAAATTAGAGGCAAAAAAGGTGTCTGCCTGTTGCTCCACTAAATGCAAATAATTATCTTTCTCTAAATGGCCAACTTATTACTGAGGGCAGTTCTCAAAATACAGGAGTTTTTGCAAGTATATATTTATTTAACAAGGTTATTTTGAAGTTCATAGCCTTCAATATTTACTAGATATTCCTTGGACTTAATCATTGCAAATAAAAATATTTTATTAGAGAAACAAGATGTAAGGAATCTTTTCATGGTTTTGAGCCAAAAAAAAAAAAATAGTTATTATTTATTGACCTATCTTGAGCTTCTTTCACTTGTCTATGCCTACTCTTGTTTTTGTTGCTATGCTTGAGGGATCAAACACTGGTCTCTGAGAATAATTGGTTCCATGAGCAAGAGGAGCAAAGACTGAAATCTAGTCCTAAATTAAATAGGTTAATGTGAAACTTTATGTGGATGAAATGCCTTGTAATCATTTTCTCATTGTTTTGTCTTCTCATTTGTATCTCTCCCACTGATCATTCCCTCACATAGTCTCATGTGCACATTTTTTTCCAGCTTCTTATCACTTTAAATAATAAAGATGCAGTTAATGTTCAATAAGATCTCATTTTTATTTTTGCTACATTTTATATATTTTATTATTTTGTTATAAGATCTCATTTCAATATAATTAAAAATAGATACATTTAATTTCTTTGCAAAGCACTTATGAATATCAGTATTAACTGCATGTCACAATCTGCATAAGGATGTTAAGGTTTTAAACCAAAAACATGGACATTGACCTTTAAAATGTTATCATTTAATGAATGAAATGAATACTTTTGTAATTATGTAAAATGAAGGAAGTTTTATAACACAAAATAAAATATGTTTTTATTGAGCTCAGAAGATGGAGTGACTCATTTTGGGATGCCATGTGCCATGATGAAAAATAATAAAAATGATTGTATTGATAATACTGTTACTAATAATCGCTAGTCTGTAGGTAACATATTCAGTATGTCTGGCTTTCTAACTTCTTTAAGCTTATACAGTAAAATGCCACTATGAGTCAAATATAATATTATACGTGGTTGTTCTTGTCCTTTACCGGTTAATCTGACCCCACTGCAAACTTCAAGCCATTCTTTTCTCTCCCTCCTGTGTCAAAAGTGACAGACCACATTCTTTTTCTTCTAAGGAGAGTGTGTAGATAAAACCTAAGGATGAGGGGGCTGTATTGGATGGAACCCATGATGGCCACTGTATTCAGACTCCTACCCAAGGATATTTAAACCACAGTTGAACAAGGTCTCCAGGATGAAGCAACGTGTTCTGGGACAGTAATAGATTTGGAGAAACTCAGTTGAATTTTCAGGTCTGTTGGCAGCTGGCTACATAGATTTCCCTGCTCATTCATGAACCTCATCATAATGTCATTCTACATATTGCATCATACTGGAGCTATCTCATATCATGTCATTTAATCTTTGTGGAAACCCTTTGAGGTAGTTACCCATATTACCTCTTCTATTTTTACATAGAAGGAAATATAGGCACAGAAAGTTGAATTTGTTGTTCAAGGTAAAATCGTGATTCTGTGGCAGAGCAAGGTTCAGAATTTGCACTTTTAAGCTTTGCTTATTAGTGACTATTCATGAAGATGATTATGTAAATAAAAATGCAAAAAAAGTGTAGGTAACTGCATATGTGCATATGAGCGGAAGAAAGTCATGTAATCCTTCTTTTAATACAAATCCAGACTAATAATTTATACAGAATTCAGACGTATAATCCATCTGATAATTTGTGTTTTAAAGCAGAGGTGTCAGGAAAGTTAAATTGTAAAAACATAACATGACTTCATTATGCCTTAAGATCTGCAGGCATTATGAGCTCTAAGATGCTTCATGGTATCAGGAAGAACCAACAATTTTTTAAAAGTCAATGTGGCATTAAGAATGCAAAATATAGATATAATATTTGTGGGTATTTAAACATGTTGAACTTTTCTTGCTAAATTCCGATTGCAGGCTTTGGATCGTCATGACCATTTAGCTTCTCTCCTTATTCCAGGCTGCGTCGGGCAGGACTGAGCACAGGCCCTGAGAGTCACATAAGAAACAGATAGTCTAAAGGGGGATTAATAATTGACTCACCTGAAAAATATCCTAGAGCCAACACCTAGTTCAGTGCTCCAAGGAGGATCATAAAAGAGGCAGCTGGCAGAGGAAGCTGTGACTGGCTAGGCTGTCAGTCTGTTCTGAGAGAATCAAAAGCCCTAGCTTCATTGGAGAAATTCATCACTTATCACTGAATTGCTTAAAGAAAAAAATTAAACTTGAAGATTTTCCCTACTTCTTACCCCACCCCCACAGCCAAGACATTAAAAGGGATGCACCACAAAAGGGAGTATAATAAAGAATAAGGAAATGCATACAATCAAGAGAAACAGGAAGCAGAAATCTAGGTCTCTTTGCTCAGCATTTTCTTTGACATCTGGAATTAGAGCAGCAGCCTGCTGGTTTGCACACTGAAGTGATTATGAGGACTCTCTTTTATTTTGAGGCTTAAAGCTCTAAGAAACTTATTATTTTTTCTTTCCCAGCCATAAATAACAAAAAAAAAGATATTTTATACAAATTGTTTTGGAAAACATCATCTTTCCAACACAAGAAAACAGCAGCAATCATTTCCCATACTCAAAAATTTTTCTGATGAATTAATTCACTGATCTCTGGGAGGAAAAATACCTGTATAATGTTTTTTATAGAAGCACATTTAACACTGTAGAATAGTTCTTGGCCTGATGTTGGATCTGAATAGAATACTGTGGATGGCTCACAATAGTGCTGTAGCTCCATTTTAAAAGAGACCTCTTCACCAGCACTTGCTATCACTGCCTTAAAGAACTGATAGAAGATCATATCAAGATGGCATGAAAAGCCTGCTGTGCTTGCCAACATCTTGGAGGTCACTTCGTCCAGGCTCTACAGTTTATCCTGAAGAAACGAGGTGAAGGGCTTCCCCTAACAGCATGTAGATACTCAGTACAGAGCTGTTAATTCTGCCTTTCTGATTTCCAGCACCATTTATCATTTCCAAACTGCTTCTTTGTTAGAATGAAAAAGCACAGAAGATACTATATGGAACCAAAGTTTCACACGATCTTTTTTTCTCACTTAACAAATAAGGTATTTAGAATTTCAAATAATGTTGACTAGTGGATAAAATAGTTATCTATAGTGAAGAAACAGATAAATTAATTGATTCAAGTAGATGAGTTAATTAAATGCTATTTATTCAAATTGTACTTTACAGAAAAGAAAACAAAACGGAATACACCATCTAATAGAATTCCCACAACAAGCTTATAATATATAAAATGCCATCTATCTCTATTTTTTGTAATAATTCAAAGAGTCAAGTTGCTTAAATAATGTGCCTCAAATCACAAGATACTATAGGGTAATATGAACATTGTAAATCTGACCTGATTTCAAACTGCCATAATTTCTACCACTACATTAATTTCTCTCTACTGACAGAATTACTTATGTATACCACTTTGATAAAAGAACTAAGAAGCACATTTTAAGACAATTTAAATATAAAAATTAATATTACTATTACAAGCAACGACAATATAATATTTCAAAAAATTATACCAGATAACATACTTTATCACTTGGCTATTGCTAACAACATTATATTTGTTTCTTTTCAAATCTATGACTTTTTCTTACAGTCATCTCATCCCAAAATAGTTTTATTAATAAAATCATTTTATTAAGAAATTCATCCAAAAAGTGTGCATAAAATTTTTGTTTTTCCTACAAATGACTTTACTTGATGATCTAAGATAATGTTATATCATTGGAAATGTATAAACTTTTACAGCTTTTAACTGAAAATAATTACACAATATAACACAATTGTTTTTTATTGAAAAACTTTTCAGCCAGGCTTGATGGCTCAGCCTGTAATCCCACGCCTTGGGAGGCTGAGGTGCATGGATTGCCTGAGCCTGCGGGTTCGAGACCCTCCTGGGCAACTTGGTAAGACCTCATCTCTACAATAAATCAAAAAATTAGGCGGGGGTGGTAGTGCACATCTGTAGTTCCAGCTACTTGGAAGGCTGAGGCGGAAGGATCACCGGAGCCCAGCAGGTTGAGGCTGCGGTGGCCGGGAGCAGCCACTGCACTCCAGTCTGGGCTACAGAGTAAGACTCCAACCCAAAAAAAAAAAAAAAAAAAAAAAAAAAAAAAAAAAAGGGAAAAAGAAAAACTCTTCAACAATACAATGAAAATTCAAGAAGTGCAACTTTATTAATCTTTCTATCAATTTTAAAAGCCATTAGACAGTGTCACATGATTCTAGCATAGCATTTAAATTTATATTTGTTGTACCTTGAAGAAAATTGCATTATACAAGTCATAATATAGTTTAGGGTTAGAATCAAATAAAAATACATGTACTTTAGTTGCTTATTTAACACAAAAATAATCATTAGAAGATTAAGACTAAAATAAGTAAAAATATTCCTAAAGCTTTCAAATTTGATTGACAGCACTGCCCCAAATAGCTTATCATTCCATTTTTTTCTCATTCCTTTTCTGCTCAGATTTTCTATTTTTTCTTGTCAGTTTAAAAAATTAATTTGCATCATCTAGATTGCATTATTTGTTGACATAAATTGTGCATAATTTCCTTCAGAATCATTTTAAGTTCTGCAGGGTAAAATAAATTTGATTTCTTTTTTTTCTTAGAGACTGTGGCTAAAGTTTGTAATTGTTATGGCTGTGTTTCCATACTCATTTTTGGTGTCATTGGATTTTTAAAATTTCTTTTTCTGCTTTGTATTTTAATGTTTTATGCACAAATGTTTACTCTTTTACTTTTTTTCTTTATTGGTTTTTCCCCCTAGTTTTTCTTGTAAATAAACTGAGCACTATTGATAGATTCAGCAAGTTCCTGCATGTAATATACATATACACAGAAGACAATCTTTGTAATTGAATCAAAGCAGAAATTTTAATATAAATAAATATTATAAAGTATACAAAAATCAATAAAATATGCATAAAATTTAGGAAAAAATTAACTTTATGAAATTTTATAAAAAGCTACAAACCAGACTCTAACTGCATGGAGGCCTTCTCTTGAGACTACTGTGTAAATCAGTGTTATCTCAACCACAACCCCATAAGGGTTTTCATAGATCTGAGTGAATTTGGTTTAAAATTCTTCTGGAAGGGTAAATGACAAAGAATAAACAAAAAAGAAAAAAAAATAGGAGAAACAATAGGTAATGAAAGATGGTCTATTCAAAATAAGAAACTATTATTATAAAGCAATACTTACCAAGTAGCCAAATTACACAGAATTGGTCCAACAAAAACAAGCAATGAAAAGAATGCAGAGCTGAAAGTGATTGTCATCTTTATTGAAGTGATAGTAGTAGAGTAATACGTCAATGAGAAATAATTTAACCGTTTTATAACTAATGCTATGACAATAGGCAACCTATTTTGAATAAAAATGAAACTGCTTTCCCATCTCTCATGCTTCATTGTCATAAATTTCAAGTGAATTCAAATTCTTAAAATAAAAAGTAACATATATATTAAAATACAATACTAGTAAAAGTATTTAAGACTGTGGACTAAGAAAGGCTTTCATTCACAGGACAAAGAGATGCACAAAAGAAAACAGTTGATACATTGTTGGATTATTTTTAATTTTTCTATTTGTAAACATCACTATTTTTATTACCATAATCAACTGGATGTGGAGAGAATATTTTGATATAATGTAAAGTGCTAGGACACTTAAAAAAATGTGTCTTTACTGCCTTCCTTCTTAACTGCTAAAATGTTCACATTTTGAAAGGTTTATTGGTTTTCTAAATATCTTAAAATGAGTCAACGTACTGAAAAAATAATGAAATGCTTAATTTCCTTCTGATCTATGCTATGTGTCCAACATTTTTTGATTGTTTCATTAGATCCTGTGACTTTTTATTTTTTATTTTTGTGGATACATAGTAGTTGCACATATTTATGGAATACATGTGATATTTTCATACAAGCATTCAATGTATAATGATCAAATTAGGTGATTGGGATATACAGCACCTCAAACACTTATTTTTTTGTGTTAGGAATATTTCAGTTCTACTCTTCTAGTTACTTTGAAATATATGATAAATTGTTAAGCATAATTGCTGTATTGTGTTACTGAACACCAGATTCTGTAACTTTCAATATGTTGAAGAAATGAGAATCACAGTAAATGTCTGTCTATCTATCTATCTATCTATCTATCATTTATTTATCTATCATCTCTCATCTATATACCTACCTATCTATCCTGAAAGTAACTAGATTAAATTCCTAGCAAAAACACCAGTTTTGTGAGTAATATTTGAACAATCAATAACTGATTTTCACGTAGAAATAAGTGGAAGATGTTTGTTTGAGAAACTATTTTTAAAATGTCAAGCAAGACTTAGTATTCTTAGGTATCATATATGTACTATAGAAAATGTATAAAAATAAGCTCATATTCACAGAGATATGTAAATGCCCATAAACGATACTAGGAAACTGTCTATCAGTTAGAAAATGACTCAAATCCTTACTCTGTGTTTTAAAGATTACTAGTAAGCCGTTGAAAATATGTATAGCCCCTTTGAATATTCATTTAAGTTTTCATTATTATAACTGTTACTATCTTAGGTAGCCACTATACTGAGTAATCTATAATAACTATAAACAATGCAGATAACTATCTGGGAAAATTTCTAAATCTATCAATAATTATAGCCTTCTCTCTATACACCCTGACAATGCTATCCTGTTTATTTCCAACAAAAAAATATATCTGTTGAGTCTTCTGGCAGATGCAGCTATATAATATGTGTGTTTGCTTATGGAAAATTATTAAAACAATTCAATGATAGATAGCAAGCTTCACATTCTTTAGATAATTTTTCTGAATGAACAAATCTGTTTCTATAGCACCTTAATATATAATCTTAAAGGAAGACTAAGAATCAAATTTCAAAGCAGACTCCACATTGTATCAACACATTAGCTGTGCCCTTGTAGATTCTTGGGTCAGTCTTGACTATGTATCAATGGTACCACTATGATACTAACTTTAGTTGTTTTTTTCTTTATGATGTATTTCTGATTAAAGGAAAAATAACAGCCAAAGAATGTATGCCTATCAGCTAGAAGAGAGGGGCAAAATATGAAAGATCATTTTCATCTTTATTTTAAGTAACTCCCTGAGCTTTAATAGAACTGGAGCTCCACTGCTGCAAAGAGAACAAAAGAGTCACACATTTTCAATTTTATAAGATATTGATAATGTTATTCTCACTTAGTAAAACCCCATGGGAAGTGTTTTTTGCTTTTGTTTTTTCTCAATTGGATGCGAACTTTCCTTAAAGTTATTTTATCAGAACTGAGAACATTTTTTACAAAAATTGTACATTTCCACATGCTACCTTTTATTTCTTGAGTAAGATGTAACATTTACAAATGGAAGCCCCCAAAGCAAGTGTTCACATCTTAATCCCCAGAACGTATAAGTAATACTCTGTATTGCAAAAAGCATGATTAAGTCAAGAATTCTGAGAGGAGGCACTTATCCTGCCTGATCTAGGTGGGCCCTAAATCCAATGGCAAGCATTATCAGGAGATGTAAACCACAGGAGAGGGAGATGAAGATAGAACTATATACTGGAGTGATGTGGCCACAAGCCAAGGAAACCAGCAGTTACCCAAAGCTACAAGAGAGAAGATGTAGATTCTCCCCTGGAAATCCTATGAGGAATACAGCCCTGATGACATCTTGATTTCAGATTCCAGCATCCAGAATTATGAGAATATTTATTTCTGTCACTTAAAACAACCAAGTTTATGGTAATTTTTTTTCTGTAGTTGTTTTGCTGTCAGTTCATATTTTTAAAAAAATTATTATTTTAAATATGTGGAGTACAATTAGGAGTTAGGTATACAAATGTTCATAATGCAGGAACCTTTGTTGATGAGATGTGCCCCTCCTTCCCCTGGCAATTTCCCACTACAGCCAATCCCGCCCCTGCCTTGCCCTGGTAATTTTTTTATAGTAACCCTGAGAAGTGAATATAGTAACCAAGGAAAGTAATAAACTTCCTATATTAGCAAAAAATAGTTTTTAAAATTCTCTGGGAGATTAAATGACTTGCCAATAGATATTCAACACTTTATTTTCCATTTTAAATACAAATTAGAATTCTTGAAGAATAATTATGTTTTTTATCCACACAGTAGAGGGAAAATATATAATTTTTTTAATACTTTAGCAAATGGCTTTATAACTATGTTCAAAATTGAGATTTGTGATACACAATTATTTATACTCATTCCAATATAACTAAATCTTTCCTTCAGACTTGTACATCATACTTGGTGGAGTAGTTGTCAATATGTTTTGTCAACTTGTAAAATCATTAATATACTGGCAGAGAAACATCATGTAACAAAGCATGTGGGAACACCTTTCCTTGATGACTTCAGTTTTTGTGGAAGTGAAATTCTTGTTTTCAGATTTGTTTGTTACTGCAGGAGTTTTGGTAGGCTAAGCCATCCTAATTTGTTATTCTATGTATGGATATAAGGATTTTCTTCCCCCAAAAGAAAGTAGAGAAAATGTTAAACAAAACTTATCGATATTTTTGTAAGGAGAAGAATGTATTTCTCATAGCATCTAGAATATAAAAAGAACATCACATATGCTTTGTAGTTTCCAAAAAAATTTGTTTGATATACATTTGGAATTAGTTTCTTGTCATTTTTTGCCATTTTTAATATGCACATTTTATACACCATTTTTAATTCTAAAGGAAGATAACCTCTATCTGAAATATGGATTTTAGTGGGAAAAAAGTATTCCCACTTTTTATTTTTCAATCATTATGCCATATTTATTTTCTAATTTATTGGTTAAATCTTGACACTAATACAACATACAAGCTTAAAGATCTTTCTATATGTATTTTGTTTTGCTTTGTTTTGCTTCCTTGTTCAATAGTGTATATCAAAAACCTTTGGACAGTTCTGGTCTTATAAGATGTTTAATAATAAATAGTTGAAATAAATTTTGGAAAAAAGCCCAATTTACATGAAATTCTCTAATTGAACTTACTAAAATTATTATATGCATATTTTATACAAATCATTGCAATCATTTGTATTGTCTGATACAAATAGATTATACAAATGCACTAAGTACACAAATTTTGAAAGGATAAAAATTAGTTAGATATAGGTCCTGCCCTAATAATTTATTATAGCTAGAGTACATTTTCCTTTAACATTTAACAGAGCAAAATCTGGCTAAAATGGAGGGCAAAGTGTAACACCAATTACTAACAAAATTGCATTATATAATTTCAGTATAATCAAGAAAGTGATATTTTTCATTTTTATTTAACAGGAAGACTACAAGAATAATTTTGAAAAGTACCACAGCAATCCAGTATATAATAGATATGTCAAAAAAAGTAAACTACTTAATCACCCCACAAAACATATTTTGATTTGTGTCTGCATTTGATAATCTCATTTATGTACAGTAATAAAAAGAAAGGAGAATACATTACTATCACATTCTACAATTTTATGAAAAGAATGATACTTTATACTTTCTCATCAATTTGCTGATTATTGTGAATTCTTGTAGATAATGTGTCAATTATGAGCTCATCAGCAAGTATGTTGGTGCCATATGTAACCACAGAGAGAATCCTCAATTCTTGAATTCCTTCACAATTATTTGTTATTATTGTTACTAAACTTTTAGGAAAACAACTCATCTTTTGGTAACTTATTCATGTACAAATGTTAATGACAATTGAATATTTAAGCAGGAGACCAAGGAAAGAAAGGTAAGTTGAAAGAATTGTCTCTCATTTGTACTTGTGTTAAGTGATTGGGAAGAATGACTTTGCTTCTTATGTACTTTTCTCAAGACTCCCCAAAAATAATAAAATGGAATTTAAAATATGCTCACGCTGTATCTCATTTGTGTTTGGATCTGTGAGAGATGCTCACAGATTTAAAATGTAAATAGAATCATGTAAATAGAATGCCATCTCAGCCTACAAAATATTTTCATGGTAAATTACCTTTTTGATGTGTTGTTGGATTCAGTTTGCTAAAATTTTGTTGAGAATTTTTAAAATTTTTTATTTTAAATATGTGGCAAACAATTCAGGTATACAAATGGTCATTATGCAGGTACCCGTGTTGATTAAATGTGTCTCCCCTTCCCCTGGCAGTTTGCCATTACTGCCAATCCCTTTCTTATAGTTGTGCAGGATCCATTTATGAGAGAGAACATGTGATATTTGGTTCTTTGTTTCTGTGATGGATCACTCAGTATTTTAGCCTCTAAGTCCATCCAGGTTGCTGTGAAAGTCATAATTTTGTCCTTCTTTATAGCTGCGTAATATTCCATTTTGTATATGAGCCACATTTTTTTATCCAGTCCTCTTTCAATGGGCAGCATGATTTGTTCCATATTTTTCCTATATTGAATAATGCTGCACTAAACATGCATGTGCATGGATCTTTTTCATAGAGTGATTTAAGTTCCTCCAGGTATCTTCTCAGATTGAGGGGTCATATGGGAGGTCGATTTTTATATCTTTTAGGAATTGCCACACTGTTTTCCACAGAGGCTATACTAGTTCACACTTCTACCAAGCCATCCTGACTGGGGTTAGGTGGTATCTCAGTGTGGTTTTAATTTGCATTTCTTTGATTACTAGTGAGACTGAACATTTTTTCACGTATCTGTTGGCTGCTCGTATGTCTTCTTTTGAGAAGTGTCTATTCATATCTTTTGCCCACTTTGTAATGGGGCTGTTTGTTTTTTTCTTTTCAGCACATTTGAGTTCTTTGTAGATTCTAGATGTTAGGCCTTTCTCTGATATCTAGTTGACAATTTTTTTTTCCAAGTCTGTGGACTGTTGCTCTATTCTCTCAATGGTTTCTTTGTCTTGGCAGAAGCTTGTCAGTTTGATGAGGTCCCACTTTCTATCTTCTCTTATGGCATGGGCACTTGCAGTATTGAAGGGGAATTGGTTGCCAATTCTAATTTCCATTAGGGCATTGTTTTCTGCATTTTTTAAGGTTCTTATAGTTGGATGTTTTACGTTTAGGTCTTTGATCCATTTAGAGTTGATTTTTGTGTGTGGTGATAGGTAGGGGTCTTGTTTTAATCATTTGCATGTGATCAGTCAGATTTTCCAGTATCATTTACTGAATAGGTTCTCCTCTCCCCAGTGGTTGATGGTGGAGGCTTTGTCAAAGATGAATTGGTTGAGAAATTGAGATTTTGCTTTCGGAAACTCTGTCCTGTTCCATTGATCTATATGTCTGTTCTTGTACCAATACCACGCCATTTGTTTGTTTGTTTGTTTGTTTAAAGCAGAATTTATTAAGAGAACAGAAAAGCTTCTGCAGTGGGAGGCAACCCGAAGGGGTTGCCCCAGGCTGCTTTGATTAATGTAGCTTTATAATACAGCTTAAAGTCTGGGATCATGGTGCCTCCCGCTCTTTTTTTTTTTTTTTTTTTTGCTGAGGATTGTTTTGACTATCAGTGGTAGTTTATATTTCTATGTGAATTCCTGTATTGTAATTTACAGGTCTGAGAAGAATGTTGCTGGTAATTTAATGGGTGTTGCATTAAATCTGTACACTGACTTGAGTAGGATGGACATCTTAACAATGTTGATTCTTCCAGTCCTGAGCATGGAATATTTTTCTATTTGTTTGTGTCAACTTTGATTTCTTTGAACAGTGTTTTGTAGTTTTCATTGTAAAGGTCTTTGACTTCTCTGGTTAGGAAGATGCCAAGGTATTACAGACGTAAAGACAAAAACCCCATGATTATATCATTAGATGCAGAAAAAGCTTTTGATGAAATCCAGCACCCTTTCTTGATAAAAACCCTTGAACATCTAGCCATAGATGTAATATATCTCAAAATAGTAAGAACCATCTTTGGGAAACCCACAGCCAATATACTGCTAAAGAGACAGAAATTGGAACCATTTCCTGTGAAAACTGAGACAAGACAAGGATGCCCACTCTCTTGTTCAACATAGTATTGGAAGTCCTGGCTAGAGCAATCAGACAAGAGAAGTAGATCAGCGGTATCCAAATAAGAAAAGAGAAAGTCAAGTTATCCCTCTTTGCCAGCGACATGATTCTATTCCTCGAAAATACAAAAGAATCTGTCAAAAACCTCCTTGCACTGATAAAGGACTTGGCAAATTCTCAGGGTATAAAATAAATGTGCAAAAGTCAGTCACATTTCTATACACCAACAATAAACAAGCAAAAAACAAAAAGTACAATCCCACTCACAATGGTCACCAAAAAAAGTTGAGAATTTTCATCATCAGTGATATTTGTATGTAGTTTTGTATTTATTGTCGTTATATCCTCTCCTGGCTTTGGTATCAGGATGATACTGACTTCATAGAATGAATTAAGGAGGAGTCACTCCTTGATCTTTTGGCATAGCTTCAGTAGGCTAGGTACAAGTTCTTTTTTGAATATCTGGTAGAATTTAACTGTGAATCTGTCTGGTTCTAGGTTTTTTTTGTTTGTTTTTTTGTTTGTTTGTTTTGGGGGAGAGTTTTTTTATTACTGATTAAATCTCACTGATCATTACTGTTTTGTTCAGGGTTTCTATTTTTCCTTGATTCAGGGATGAGAGTTGCATGTTTCCAGGAATTTGTCCATTTTTCCCTAAATTTTCTAGTTTGTTTACATAAAGGTGTCCATAGTAGTTTTTAATGATTTTTTTTTGTATTTCTGTGATATCAGTTGTATTGTCTCTCTTTTCATTTCTGATTTAGCTTATTTGAATCGTCTCTCTTCTCAATGTAGCTATTGGTCTATGAACTTTGTTTATCTTTTCAAAGAATCAACTTTTTCTTTTTGATTTTTTATATATTTTTCAATTTATTTTAGTTTTGCCATTTTTTTTCTTATTTCTTTTCTCCTAGATTTGAAGTTAGTTGGTTATTGGTTTTCCAGTTCCTTGAGGTATGAAGTTATCAATATGTGTGATCTATCTTTCTGTCTTTTTGATATAGGCATTTAGCACTATGAACTTTTCTCTTTTTAATTTTAATCAATATTTTTTATTTTAAAATTGTGAGCCGGGCTCGGTAACTCAGTCTGTAATCCCTTTGGGAGGCTGAGGTGAGTAGATCGTCTGAGCCCGCGGGTTCGAGACCCGCCTGGGCAACTTGGCGAGACCTCATCTCTACAATAAATCAAAAAATCAGCTGGTCGTGGGAGCAGATCGAGGCTGCGGTGGCTGGGAGCAGCCACTGCACTCCAGTCTGGGCGACGGAGTGAGACTCCAACTCAAAAAATAAAATAGTGAGGTGCAGTTAAGGGTTGGGTATACAAATATGCATCATTCAGGCACCCTTGTTGATAAGGGATGTCTTCCCATCCCCAGACAGATATTGACTACCGTTAATCCCACCTCCCTTCCCCTCCCTCCGCCCCCATAGTTTCCCACCACTGTCAATCCTTTTCTTACAGTATTACGATAGCTGTTCAAGGTCCACTATATGAGTGAGAACATATGATACTCAGATCTTTGTTCCTGTGAGAGATCACTCAGTATTATAGACTCTAGTTCCATCCAGGTTGCTGCAAAATTCATGATTTTGTTCTTTTTTATGGCTGTATAGTATTCCATCGTGTATACGTACCACATTTTTAAAAATCCAGTCCTCTTTTGATGGACAGCATGATTGGTTCTAGGTTCTTGCTATTGTGAACAATGCTGCGATAAACATACATGTGCAGGTAGCTTTTTTTTATTGTGAAGTTGTGGGGTACAGTTAAGGGTTAGGTATACAATTGCATTTCATTCAGGCACCCTGTTGATATGGGGTGTTTCCCTGTTCCCAGACAGATAGCAGGTAGCTTTTTTATAGAGTGATATGAGTTCTTCAGGGTATAGCTCAATAGGGGGATTGCGGGGTCATATGGGAGGTCGATATTTAGAGCTTTTAGGAATCACCACACTGTTTTCCACAGTGGTTTCACTATTTTACACTCCCACCAACAGTGTAGAAGTGTTCCCTTTTCACCACACCCTCTCCAGCAACTGTTATTTTTTGAGTTATTGATAATTGCCATTCTGACTGGAGTTAGGTGGCATCTCAGTGTGGTTTGTTCTCCAGGAATTATAACTATGTCACAGTTATTATTCATTTGAAAATAGTTTTTAAATTTCTGTCTTGATTTCATTGTTGACCCAAAGATCATTCAGAAACAGATTATTTAATTTCTAGGTATTTGTCTGGTTTTGAGGGTTTCCCTTGTAATTTATTTCTAGTTGTATTTCACTGTTTTCTGAGAAGATACCATGATTTCAACTTTCAAAATTTTAGTGATACTTGTTTTGTGAACCTCATGTGGTTTATCTATCTTGGAAAATATTTCCATGCTGATGGAAGAATGTATATTCTTCAGTTTAGGGGTAGAATATTTTATAATATCTGCTATGTCTATTTATTCTAGAGTTCATTTTAAGTCTACTATTTCCTTTTTGATTTTCGACCATTTTCAACCAAAGATAATATTGATATGTGAGGTACTGTTATATTCATCATCTTGACCGTTACCTAGTTGCTTTGTTTTCCCCATTGAAAAACAGCTGAAAGTATAAAACGCATGGCTTACAATTTTTTTTTTAATTGGTGCATTTCAATCACTTGTTCCAGAACTCTTTTGAGCATTTTAACCCTGGGAAGAAAGGATAATTGTTTACTGACATAAACAAGTCAATAAATGTGATTCACCACATAAGTTATTAAAAATAAATATGATATGATTATTGTAACAGATTCAGAAAAAGAATTTGATAAAATCTAATATTTCTTCATGATAAAAAGTCTCAACAACATAGGCATAAAAGAAACATAGTTCAAAATAATAAAAGCCATATACCACAAACTCACAGTCACCATCATACTCAATGGGAAAAAAATGAAAGCATTTTTTTTCTCAGAACTGAAACAAGTAAGCATGCCCACTTTATCACTTGAAGCTCTAGACAGATCAATCAGGAAGAGAGAAAAAAAAAATGAACGTGCCAATTTGGGAAAAAAGGAAGCCAAACTATTGCTGCTTGCTGATGGTATAATTTTATACCTAGAAAACTATAAAGACTCTCTAAAAGACTCCTATACTTAAACAAATTCAGTAAAGTTTCAAGTTACAAAATCAATATATACAAAGCAGTAACACTGCTATATACCAACAGCAACCAAGCTGAGAATCAAATCAAGAATTCAATTACACTCACATTAGTTGCAATAAAGCAATCCTAGGAATATATTTACACAAGGAGGTGAAAGATATCTACAAGGAGAACTTCAAAACACTGATGAAAGAAAACTTAGATGACACAAGTAAATGGAAAAGCATCCCATGCTCATGAGTTGAAAAAATCAATATTGCTAAAAATAATTATACCACTCACAGAATCTACAGATTCAATACTGTCTAAATCAAATTACCAAAGTTATTTTTAAAGAATTAGAAAGAAACAATTATAAAATTTACATGAAACCAAAAAAGAGCCCAAATAGCCAAAACAATTCTAAGCAAAAAGAACAAAGCTGGAGATATCATATTATCTGACTTCAAATTATTCTAAAGGGATATAGTAACCAAAATAGCATGGTACTAGTTTAAAGGAGACACATAGACCAATGGAACAGAATAGGAAACTGAGAAATAAAACCAAATGCCCATAACCAACGAATCTTCAACAAAACAGACAAAAACATACACTGGAGAAAGGACATTTTATTCAATAAATAGTTATGGTAAAATTGGATAACCTAAGGAGAAGAATGAAACTGAATCTCTAGCTTTCATAATGTACAAAATTAACTCACGGAGGATTAGAGCCTTAAATGCAAGACATGAACCCATACAAAATTCTATAAGAAAGCATATGAAAAACTCTTCTGAATATTGGTCTTAGAATTATGTCTAACACTCCAAAAGCAAATACAACAAAAACAAAAATAAATAAGATCTTAATTAAATTAAAAACTTATTCACGGCATGAGAAATAATTAGCAGAGTAAATTGAGAACCTACAAAATGGGAGAAAATAGTCACATTATTCACAAATATTCTGGAAAAGTACAAATATACAGAGTCTACAAGGATCTCAAATCAGCGAGAGGAAAAATAAATAATTCTATTTAAAAGTGGGCAAACCAAGTAAACAGGTATCTTTCAAAAGAAGATATACAAAAGGCCAATACATATATTTTTTAAAATGCTTACGACTAGGCTTGGTGGCTCAGTCTGCAATCCCAGCACTTTGTAAGTCCGAGGTGAGTGGGTTGCCTGAGCTCGAGGGTTAGAGACCAGCCAGGCAACTTGGTGATACTTCATCTCTACAATAAATAAAAAATTAGTCAGGAGTGTTAGCACACACCTGTAGTTTCAGCTACTTGGAAGACTGAGGTGGAAGGATGGCCGGAGCCCAGCAGATCGATGTTGGGGTGGCCAGGAGCGTGCCACTGCATTTCCAGCCTGGGCGACAGGGTGAGACTCCAACTCAAAAAAAAAAAAAAATTGCTTAACATCACTAATCATCAGGGAAATGCAAATCAAAACCCCAATGAAATATAATTTTAGATCAGTCAAAACTGTCACAGTCAAAAAGTTAGAAAACAATAGATGTTGGCTTGGATAAGGTCAAAATGGAATGCTTATAGACAGTTCATGGGAATATGAACAACTACAACTTCTATAGAAAACAGTATGGAGATTTCTCAAAGAACTAAATTTATATCTACCATTCAATGCAGCAATCCCACTGCTGGGACCTACCCAAAGAAAAAGAAGTCATTATACAAAGACGACACCTGCACTCATATGTTTATCACAGCATAATCCACGATTGCAAAGATGTGGAATCAACCTAAGTGTCCAACAAACAATGAAAGGATAAAGAAAATATAATATCACACGCAAACACACACACACCCACTCTCCCCCCCACACACACACCATGAAATACTTCTTAGCTATGTAAATGAGTAAAATGTCTTTGTTGCAACTTGGATGGGATTGGAGGCAATTATTCTACATGAAGTAACTCAGGAACAACAATAATACATGGTTTCACTTATATGTGGGAGCTAAGTCATGGGTATATAAAAGCAACCAGAGTGGTATATGGGCATTAGAGACTCAGAATGGTGAAGGATAGGAGGGGGAGTGAGGGATTAAAAAAAGCTACCTATCAGGTACAGTATACTCTATTTGGGTTGCAAGTACATCAAAAACCCAGACTTCACCATGAAACAATTCTCCACGTAACCAAAAACCACTTGTACCCCATAATTATTGAAATGAAAACAATAGTTTTCAGAATACTAGAAAGATAAAAGAAAACCAAATACTTGCAACAAAATAGAAAGATAATGTGTACACTAATTGAAGTATTAGTTAATTTAAGGATTGAGGAATAAAAGTATCTTCTTCCAATTAACTGGATGAAGAAAGGCTTTTTGAAAAGTTTGTGCTTGAAATTGACCTTAAAGAAAATAATTAGGCCGGACTCGGTGGCTCAGCCTGTAATCCCACGCCTTTGGGAGGCTGAAGGAAGTGGATTGCCTGAGCCCCAGGGTTCGAGACCCGCCTGGGCAACTAGGCGAGAACTCATCTCTACAATAAATCAAAAAATGAGCCGGGTGTGGTAGCGCGCACCTGTAGTTCCAGCTACTTGGAAGGCTGAAGCGGAAGGATCGCAGGAGCCCAGCAGGTCGAGGCTGCGGTGGCCGGGAGTGGCCACTGCACTCCAGTCTGGGCGACAGAGTGAGACGCCGACTCAAAAAAGAAAATAATTAGGATTTAGACAGTAACACTTCAAGAGTCTGAGAGGATACTAAGGCAAATGAAATAACATACAGCAAGATACTATATGTACTATATGGCGGATTTTTACAGTTTATAAGGGAAGAGTAAGGAGTCCAGTTTACTTTTATTACGCATGAGAGTAAATCAAACTCTTAAAGTCTTAAAAATCACGAGACAATCTTCTTGTTTATTCTTCATAGCATTCCTGTGAAACAGGTAATACTATTTTTTCCTACCATCAGATGAGAACATTGTGTCTGAAAAAGTTTAAGTAGCTTCCTCACTTTGTCAGTAAGAGAACTGGGATACTGATCTAAGGTTTCTCTCCAGAGTCCAGATTGTTCACTATATGCTTTTAGAACAGCAAGTTGGGACAAAACCATGAAAAGTTTTAGTTGTATTTGCAATCAAAATGCTACATAAAGAAATTCCCTTTAAGGACTTGAAGAGGGGACTGGTGAAACATGGTTAAACTTTAAGATGATAATTTTGCTTGTGGCCTCAAAGATAGATTGAATTAAAGAGAACTTAGAATCACTGTTGCAGAAGAAAAACATGAAAGGAATCTTGGTGAAGCTATAAATGGACGGATAAATTTAGTGATGGAAAGTGGTGAGTACAGCAGAAAAGAATTCTGAGTATATGTGGAAAGTATATTTCATTTGGATGTATTTACAGAATGGGGGTTCATATGTTTCATAAAATTTGAACTGATATAGATACTTGGTATTTGCAAAAGTTTCATTAATACTGTATAGCTATCAAAACAGCCCGGTATTGGTACAAGAATAGGCATACAGACAAATGGAACAGGATAGATTCGGAAGTAAAGCCTCAATTTCTCAACCAACTAATCTTTGACAAAGACTCCAACAACAATCACAGGGGAGAGGAGATCCTATTCAGTAAATGTGCAGGGAAAACTGGCTGACCACATGCAGAAGATTGGAACAGGACCCCTACCTATCATCATACACAAAAATCAACTCTAAATGGATCAAAGACCTAAACATAAAACCTCAAACTATAAGAACCTTAGAAAATGCAGGAGACACCCTTATGGAAATTGGAACTAGCAACCAATTCCTGATCAAAACCCCAAGTGCCCATACTATAAGAGATAAGGTAGACAAGTGGGACCTCATTGAACTGAAAAACTTCTGCAAAACAGAAGAAACCATAAAGAGAGTGGAGAGACAGCCCATGGAATGGGAAAAAATATTTGCCATCTATATACCTGACAAAGGTCTAACATCTAGGATCTACAAGGAACTCAACTGTGTCAAAAGAAAAAAAAAAACAGCCCCATTAAAAAGTGGACAAAAGACATGAATAGATACTTCTCAAAATAAGGTATATGGACAGCCAACAGACACAGGAAAAAGCGCTGAGACTCACTAATCATCAGAGAAATGCAAATCAATGCTACATTGAGATACCACCTAACCCCAGTAAGAATGGCCATCACTAATAAAACAAACAACAACAGATGCTGGTGAGGGTGTGGAGAAAAAGGAATGCTTCTACACTGCTGGTGGGAATGCAAATCACTACAACCTCTTTGGAAGACAATGTGGCAATTTCTGAAAGAACTAGAAATTGACCTTCCATATGACCCAGCAATTTCCCTTTCGGGAATATACCCAGAGGAACTTGTCATTCTACCAAAAAGATACCTGCACATGCATGTTTGTTGCAACTCTATTCACAATAGCAAAAACATGGAACCAACCATGCTGCCCATCGAAGCTGGACTGGATAAAAAAATGTGGTACATATACACAATGGACTATTATGCAGCCATAAAGCAGGAAGAACATATAGACTTTGCAGCAACTTGGATGATTTTTAGAGTTGATTATCCTTGGTGATCTCTCACAGAAACAAAGGACAGAGTAACATATGTTCTCATTCATAAGAGGACATTGAACAGCAATCATAATACTATAAGAAAGGGATTGGTTGGAGTGGGAAACTGCCAGGGGAGGGAAGGGCACACCTCACCAACAAGGGTACCTGCATAATGAATATTATATACCTAACCTTGAATTGTACCCCACATCTTTAAAAAAAAGAAAAAAAAAAATGAAAGAAAAAATACTGTATAGTTTCTTCTGTTTCTCCTCTTTCCACTGAATTAATAGAAAAAGGATAGCAATATACACTTTTACTGTGTTTTTTTGTGGACCATATTGTTTAAGATAGAGGAAGTAAATTTGTTAATAATCTGCAATGTTTTGTCTTCCCAAAGCCAGATGCTGGTCAACCTTGTGCACGCCTAGGTCATTAGGCTAATGTACTCAGAGACAATAGCAAGACCCAGGCACTTGTCCTTCATACCACAGTTGCTCAAGCATTTCCTCTTTTCCCAGGAATGTGATCGTTGTGCAATGAAAATAACAATAAAATTCACAATTGTGAGGATCTAATGGATGGGATGTGATCCTGATAGCATCAAAGATAATTTAATAATAAATGCTATCATCAGAAACTACCTTTGTGAAGAGAGTAATTATCTTATTGGCACATAAGTTATTTTACAACTCTGATCTGAGAAGTATATAAAAAATGTAAGTGTTGTAAGACAAAAAAAGATTAGCTAAACATAACACCTCAAAGAGGTGGAATATTAACTTTACTGATTTTACTTTATAGTGACTTTTTCCTGTAGTTTTCACAGTGGAATTATTTCACTGATAGTAGTATTTTATTGGAGGTAAACACTCACTAGGAAATTGCAATTAGAAATGACCTAGGCCATTAAAAATAACTGGACATTAAGACTAAACTATACAAATGTAATTCTCTGCTAGTCCTATAAAATACATGAATTATAGAAAGATCATGTTATTCTATGTTCTGCCATTAGTATTTTAACTTTTTGCACTTTTATATAGATATGTCTGGGAATGAAAAAATTTCAGTGGGCATAAACGTACAAAAGTTTTAAAAAGGACATTAAGGATGAATCCAGTATTAGAAAGAGCAGAATGATGTATATATAAATACATAATACGCAGTATTCTCACATTAATGGCAGGATTTAAAATACCAACAGATAAAAACAGAATTAAGAATAATTATTTCAATTTTAAGGTGTATTTAATTGTGATTATTTTAACTGCAATGATTCAAAAGTGGCAACCTTATTTAAAAATCCATGAATTGAAACAGGAAACCAAATGCAGAGCATATGGTTAAAATCACCTTTATTTTTTTCTATAATGATCACCAATTTATAAATTTGGCAGGCTTTGCAACAGAAAGACCAATGGTTGCTCAAAAGATAAACACATAACAAATATTTAATAACTACTGGGGTATTTAATAAATCAATAAGACAAAAATCTTCATATAGGTATAGAAGAATATTTTAAGAAGAGAACATAGTATGTGCAAAGACATGCAATAGAATAGCATTATCAGATAATGATGATAATTTAGAGTATTTAGAGTGAGAAATATATCATGAGATTAGAAGGTCATTATGACTTAGATAATTTATCTATATTTTCTCTTTTAACGCAGGATTTATTGAGAGGACAGAAATGCTCCCATAGTAGGAGGAGACCTGCAGGGTTTGTCCTGTTTCATTTATTCAAAATGTGCAGCCCAGGCAACCCGGCGAGATCTCGTCTCTACAGTAAATAAAAAATTAGCCCGGCATGGTAGTGCACACCTGTAGTTCTGGCTACATGGAAGGCTGAGGCAGAAGGATTGCAGTAGCCAAGCACAATCTATGTTGGGGTGGCGGCGAGTGTGCCACTGCACTCCAGCCTAGGCAACAGAGACTCAACTCCAACTAAAAAAAAAAAATGTGTACATTGTATCTACTTTAGTAGGTATCAGTAAAGTACACTCAAATAAATCATAGCTGCGTTTAAAGAGCTGACATTATATGGTGTTGCAAATCAACATCCCCCCCGGAAAAAAAAAAACCTAAACAAATGAACAGAAACTAAACTAAAATAGTTATCATTGGAATAGAAGTAGTCAGAGAATAATACCAAAGCGCAGAGCAAAGAATCTAAAGCAGTTCAGGCAGAGCCCAGCACCATCCTGGCACTTGTTCTATGTACTGCAGTTGCTAAAGCATTTCCTCCTTTTCCAGGATCATGATTGAAATGGATTGAATTATGTACCCTCAGGAATTCAGAATGTGACCTCATTTGGAGATGGGACTAATATAGAAGTAATCAAGTTAAAATTAGGTCATGAGGGTAGGCACTAATCCACATAACACATATGAACACAGACACACGTAGAGAGAGGACACTGAAGAGATGAAGAAAAAGATTGCCATCTTCAAGCCAAAAAGAAGGTCCTGGAACAGATTCTCCCTCATAAACTTCAGAAGGAATTAGACCTACTAAACTTTGATTTTAGATTCCAGCCTGCAGAGACTGTTCATTCTGTTACATTTCTGTTGTTTAAGCCATCCAGTTTTAATAGTCCTAGAAAACTACTAAAATGGTACTTTCATTTTTGAAAGTTGAATTTGAGCTGTTTGTAAAACACTTCAGTAAAGTTTCCAAGTAATAATTGAGGAAATTTCCGGAACTCAGCAGTCAATTTGAGATTAAAGGTAGATGTTGGAGAGTCAGTAGTAAGCAAGTGATAATTAAACCAAGAAATGTCAGTAAGTTATTATGAAGGTAAAATGTAACATAGAGAGGAAAGTGAGAACAAATCTCTGAGTTAAGAGTGACATTTGAGAAGTGAGGGGAAAAAGAAAAATCCATGAAGAAAATTTAAAAGAAAATTCATAGCTGGAGGAAATCAAGAGACTTGGCATCTTAAAAATCCAAAATGAAGATATTTTCAAAGAATAAGCAGTGTTTAATGTCTCTGGACTGTTAAGTCAAAGAAACTTATTGACTTCCTCAATCAGGGGATAAATTTCTAGCTTCTTGAAGTAAGAGTTTTGGTTATTGAGGAGACATTTTCGTATTTTTTATTTACTTGTACACATTTCGTGCTATACATTTACTCTTAGCATTGCTTCAACTGTATTCCACAAATGTTGATATGTTGTATTTCTACTCAGTTTAATGTTTTGTTTTGTTTTTTATTTTCACCCTCTAGACTTTTGACACATAGACTACTTATAAGTGACTTGTTTGGTTTACCAGAGAGCTTCTTCAGCTCCAAGTTTGAAAATAGTGAGGGATAAACTAATCCAGGGAACTCACAGCAGTATTAGTTGTTCCATTAGTCTTGAAATTTCTACCTGCCATCCCTTCTGTCTTCAGTTGTTAAAGTCTTATACGTGTTTGATTTTGATGTCCAGGGTTGTTAGTTATACTTAGCAGGAGAAGAACAATTTGGTGTACTCTATCTTTGTGGAAGTGTAAATCCCCAGATAATATTTTTAAGTAAGTGAATGCTTCCTAAAACTTTTAATATTATAATATATATAACTAAAATAAGGCACAAATTAATAGTTCATTTAATTTGTCAAACTGAGAACATCTTTGTAACCAAATCTCAAATCACGAAACAGAAAACGATGATCCTCAGAAGTCTTCAACCAATCACTAACCCATTGAGTGGTGATCAATATACTAATTTATAACATCATATTTTAGTTTTCTGATTTGGGGTTGACAAACTTATATTCATAATTGTACTCTCCCTACTCTATAGTACCAATAGTTAAGCATAGCTTATTCTTATACATGTCAAAATCAAGTTGACATCCCTATCATTAGAACTTAAATAAATTAAAAAATGAAGTTTCCATTTCTTGCCCCAAATCTAATTTTTTAAAGGCATCAAGCTAGGAGCAATATGGAACAACTAGCATTGACTTTTATATTATAGCAAATTGTTAATATACTTTCTCAATTCCTAGTTTTATAAACATGGCCAATGAATTAAATTTTTAAAACTTATTGTGGATTATGTGTTAAAAATAGAACCTCATCCTAAATGTATTTTGTGGATTAATTCAGACAATAGCAACCCCATCCTCTGCTCTTGCAGGTATCAGTAATATACACGCAAATAAATCATAGCTGCGTATAATTTTTCTTAAAGTAAAATCATTTAATCTTTCATTATTAAGAATAATGTATGAGCAGTGTTTTGTAGTTTTTGTTGTAAAGGACTTTCATTTCTCTGGTTAGGAAGATGCCAAGGTATTTCCCTTTTAATTGTGGCTATTGCAAATGGCATTGTGCTTTTATTTGGTTCCCTGCCTTTTGTTGCTGGTATATAAAAATGTGACTGTCTTTTGCACATTGATTTTGTACCTTCAGACATTGCCAAAGTCCTTTATCAATGCAAGGAGGTTTTTGAGAGATTCCCTTCGATTTTTCAGGTATAGGATCATATCATCAGCAAAGAGAGATTGCTTCTTCTTTTCCTATTGGGATACCCCTTATTTCCTTCTCTGATCTGATAGCTCTAATACAAACACATGAAAAATAGTCCACGTTCGTGAATTGGAAGAATCAATATTGTTAAGATGTACATCCTACCCAAGGCAATCTACAGATTCAATGCAATATCCATTAAATTACCAATATCATTCTTCTCAAACCTGGAAATGACAATAAAGAAATTCATAATCAAATGGATACAAAAACAACCCAAATAGCCAAAACAATCTTCAGCAAAAGAAGCAAAGCAGGAAGTGTCATACTTCCAGACTTTAATCTTCATTATAAGGCTATAATAATCAAAACAGCCTGGTATTGGTACAAGAACACACATACAGATTAATGGAACAGGATAAAGATTTTGGAAGCAAAACCTCAATTTCTTAACCTACTCATTTTTGACAAAGCCTACAACAATAACCACCAGGGAAAGAAGAATCTACTCAGTAAATTGTGCTGGACAAACTGACTGACCACACACAGAAGAATGAAACAGGATCCTTATCTATCACCATATATAAAAATGAACTCTAAATGGATCAAAGACCTAAATGTAAAACCTCAAACTGTAAGAATGGTAGAAAACACAGGAGACATCCTTACAGAATTGGAATAGGCAGTCAATTCCTGATCAAAATCCCCAAAATTCATGCCATAAGAGATAAGTTAGACAAGTGGGACATCATTGAACTGAAAAGCCTCTGCAAAGCAAAAGAAACCATCAAGAGAGTGGGAGTACAGCCCACAGAATGGGAAAAAATATTTACCAACTGTATATCTGATAAAGGCCTAATATCCAGGATCTACAAGACACTCAAATGTGCCTAAAGGAAAGAAACAAACAGCCCTAGAAAAATGGACAAAAGATATGAACAGACACTTCTCAAAAGAAGACATGGAAGTAGCCAACAGATACAAGTAAAAAACGCTAAGCCTCACTAATCTTCAAAGAAATGCAAATCAAAACCACACTGAGATACCACCTTACCCCAGCCAGGATGGTCATCGTTAGTAACTCAAAAAAACAACAGATGCTGGAGAGGATGCCAAGAAAAGGGAACTCTTCTACATTGTTGGTGGAAGTGTAAATTAATACAGCCTCTGTGAAAACAGTGTGGCAATTACTAAAAGATTTAAAAAGCAATCTTTCATACACCCAGCAATCCCCTTTCTGGGATTATATCCAGAGGAACTCAAATTATTCTATGAAAAAGATACCTGGATGTGCATGTTTATTGCAGTACTATTCACAGGAGTAAAAATATGGAATCAACTGTGCTGCCCATTGAAATTAGACTGGATAAAAAAAATTACATAGCAATAAAGAAGGAAAAAAATCACGGACTTCACAGCACGTTGGATGGATTTGGAGTCTATCGTACTCAGTGATCTACCACAGAAACAAAATACTAAGTACCACATGTTCTCACTCATAAGTGCACTCCGAACATTTATCATAATACTACAAGAGAGGAATTGGCAACAATAGGACACTACTGAGGAGGGGTGGGCATATAACATTAATAAGGGTACCTGATCTGAAACCAGAATGGGAGACCCAAACTTCACCTGTACCATGACCACCTATGTATCTAATCCTGAATTGTACCCCACATCTTTAAAATAAAATAATAATGAAGTGCAAAGTTTATTGAAGGGACTTTTATTTTTTATATTTTTTTATTTTTAGCTGGCATCTAAAGTTGTATTTATTTTTTACAACATGGTGGTTTGAAGTATATATACATTATAGAATGGTTAAATGTAGTTCATGCTTATGAATGATAGATTCCCCAGAGAGTGACAGCAAAAGATATATTCATTATAATAAAAATCAAGTGGTATTCTCATAGTTTTATACTTTTCTTTCTATATTTATCTAATTAATCAATGCATTCTTCAGGTTGTTCCTCCATAATGTCAACCATTCCTGATTCCTACTTTCAATTATCCATGTAACTATTACAGACATAATCAGGTGTCAACACATGGCTAGGTTTCAGAACACAAGTAAAATCTCCGTGTATTACAAATGAGAAAACTGATGAATAAACAACCAATATAATTTGGTTGTTACTACATAGTAATACATGATAATTAAGCATAAATTTAAATCCTTGGCTCTTAATTTAGTGGGCTAACTTTCGGTTGTATCATATTTGTATGAATATTTTTGCAAGTTATTTCTTTCTTAAGCTTTTTCTTCTTTCACACACCAATTAGCCATTCTCAATTGCAGTTTTGATCATGCAGTTACTTTGCTTACATATAAACTTTCCTTTAGAAAAAAATCAAGAGTTCAGCAATTCACTAGCTTGTGTAGCTTGATATAATTTTTTCTTTCTTCTTTTTTTAGTCAAAGATACTTAAACTAGTTGAGATAATACAAAATAATATCTACTTCACAAAGTCATCATAGAGATCAAATGAGATAAGGTATCTATAACTTTCAACATAAAGTTACAACCTTCAGTCCAATTCTGCTTTCATCTACACCTGTGGTGGGAGATTTCTTGTGTTTTCAGATTCAAGCAGAAAACATCTCAGTTCAAGCACATGGTGTAACTCAATCTTCTGCCTCAGGGAAAGCCCTCTTCTGAGGTAGAAGTTGTATATAAGCAATCGAAGCATGGATTAAAGAGTACATTAATGCCACCAAACCATGGTGTCAAGGAACCCACCAGCAATGGTCTCATTCTTATGTCCATCTTATGCAGACAATTCTCAGGAGTATTTTTCGTGGGTTCCAGAAGTCACAATGAGAGGGAGCCCTGCTGCAAAGAGCAGCAAACTGGAAAATGATTTTTTCTCCCCCTCACTCTTTCCTCTTGGAATTTCTTCTCAAATAAACAAGTCCTGTCTCAGGCTGTATCTCTGAGGGAATCCCTGAAAACATCCTGACACATTACAGGTACGCAAATGACGGATTCCTTTTTGCTTGTTCGAATGCCTTTAAAGACCATTGTCTACCCAAGTAAGTGTAATTTCCCCTTTCTGGCAATTAAGGTCATCCACAGAATGGCTGCCAATTTTTCGTATCTCACATTTATGATGTACTATTTCTCTACAGGAATATTACCTAGCTGCTGGATGTTCCTTTAATGCACTTTGTGTTTTACCCAGTTGTGCTTTTCTATATGATCTTTCAACTGCTTAGGATGCTCTTTATCCCATTTTTGTACATCCAAATTTTATAGTCTTCATGATTCTCATCAAATACTAGCACCTCTCTAAAGCCTTTGCAAATTCTTTCCTATGCAATGTACTATTTCCTGTGGGGTTCTTCTGAAGCCCAGAAGTACTTTATTTGTGGTCTTTATTTACCTTTAAATTTAATAATAAGCTAAAATGAACTAGTTTTCTAAACTTTACTGAATTTTAAACTACAGAAGCCTGTGGATTAATTCTAATGTTTTAAATCTCTTACTGTGTGCATGATACCCTAAACAACTGTGTACATATGTGCAAATGTGTGTATCCTCTATATCTCTATGTACCAAATAGATATAATTGTATATGTATTAATTTGCAGAAAATCTCAAAAACTCAATAAACCAAAGAAAAGAATATTTTCTCAAATCCCACTTGCCAAACTCCTATAAGTATTATGCTATTCTGTGTTTTTAAATTGTTTAATTAATTAAAAGATTAGTTTACCATTGCATACTAAATTAATAATACCTATATTATTGATAGTCATTCATTATAATGCATAAATAAACTACAATAATAAACCTGTTAATATTTGATTAGTTTCATGTTCAAAAGCACTTAAAAATAAGCCCTTTAAAAATATATATATAAAATACAATACTTTTACAATGAGTATATGTGGGGGTGGCTATTCTGCTTTTGTATAAGACTTATTTTTATGTTAATTTATGTTGCTATTTCTCCATCCTATTTTATAAATGAAGTCAATTCTTCTTATTTTGTATTTGTGATTTTTTAGGCATTGTACAAAGTATGACAATAAAGTTTGCAAGCTTGCCTCTGTGCACTTATGTTGACAGCACTGTACAAACAACTTGGTAATGTTTCATAACCTTGGCATATCAGTGTCTCACAGCTGTGTTCATGTTGATGTGTGGTGGTGTCATTCTGAGTGGCATTCATTATTGCTGGTGCATATTTTTGTGTACCGCTGTGAGAATGTCAGATCTTGAATTAAAGCAATTAACAAACATTACATTTCTTGTTAAATTTGGCAAGTGAAATCTGAGACGCGTTAGTCCAAGTTTATGGGGATAATGCCATGAAGAAAATGGCAATGTACAAGTGAATTAAACATTTTTCTGGAGAGAGAGAAAGCATCACTAAAGAAGAGAGGTCAGGATGGCCAGCAATGAGTGGAACTCACAAAAACATTGCAAAAATGTGTCAAACTGTGCTTCAAAGTCATCAGCTGACAGGAAGAAGCATAGAAAACCAAATGAACTTCAATAGAGAAACAGAAAAATCTTAACTGAAAGTCTTGGCATGAAAAAGATGCATGCAAAAGTGGTCCCAAAGGAGATCTTGCATCATGAAAATGCAGCAATTCACACAGCACTGCCTGTGAGGGAGTTTTTCGCCAGTAAACAAATAACTGTATTAGAACACCCTCCCTGCTCACTTAATCTGGCCTCCAGTGATTTTTTTTCTTTACCTGAAGATAAAGAAAATATTGAAAGGAAAACATTTTGAAGACATTCAGGACATCAAGAGCAATATGTTGTCAGCTCTGACTACCATTCCAGAAAAAAATGCCCCAAATTGCTTCAACTAGGTTCTAGCATCAGTGCATAGCTTTCCAAGGGGAGTACTTTGAAGGTGACCATAGTGATATTCAGCAGTGAGATACGTAGCACTTTTTCTAGGGTGAGTTCACAAACTTAATTGTCAAACCTCATATAGCTGTAATGTTCCTGGCTCACACTTTGAGTTCTCTGTAATGTTGAATGAAAGGTCTCACATTAGGCAACCCTCTCTACTGCCATCTTAAGGAGAAAGTGTTTAGTCTTTCACCATTAAGGGTGATGTCTGCTGCAGGGTCTGATTTTATTATATAAATATTTTGTAATTGACAGATACAATTGTATGTATTTATTGTGTACAACACGATGTTTTGAAGTATATATATGTCATAGAATAGTTTGATATAGCTAGTTAACAAATGCATTACCTCACATAATTATCTTTTTTGTGGTGAGAATACTTAACATTCACTTTCTTTGCATTTTCTTAGATGCTCTTTTTTAGATTATCAGTGTCCTATTTCTGCTCAGGTGCAGTGGCTCACACCTGTAATCTTAGCATTTTGGGAGGCCAAGGCAGAAGGATTGCTTGAGCCCAGGAGTTTGAGACCAGCCTAGGCAACATAGCAAGACCTTATCTTTACAAAAAGTCAAGCAATTAGACTGGTGTCATGGCGTGTGTGTAGAGTTGGTGCTGTTTCTTTCTTAAATACTTGCTATATGTTAATATTAACATTGCCAAACTCTGCAGAACATTCAATGTATTAGTAAAGTTCTCTAGTAAGACCATGTGAACCTGGAATTTCCTTTTTGTAAAGATATGCAACAAAAATTTTAGTTTTAAGATAGATATATGGCTATCCAAGTTTTCATTTTGATCTCAGTTGAGTTTTCAGCAGTTCAGTTGCCAAAGAATTTGCCCAGTTTATCTAAACTATTATGCTTATTACCATATGTTATTCATAATATACATTTTTTATCTGTTAAACTATAGGATTTGTAATAATATACTTTTATCATTCTTGGTATCTATTTTCTCATTCGTGAGATTTATTTATTCTTTTTCCCTTCTTGATCTGTCAGTCAAGAGCATTATCAAATTTATTAATGTTCTTAAAGGACTAAATTTGGCATAACAAATTTTTTATATGTCATTGGCTTCTACTCTATTTAGGAGAAAGCTCAGATAATTAATTAAAACATTTCTTATATAGTCATTGGATGATTTCCTGTGACCAATTCGGTTCTAAATACTTTATTATTTATCTTTCGATATTTTCTTTAACCTATGTGTCGTTTAGATATATGTTAAGTTCCTGAATATTTGCAAGTTGTCCACATTTATAAAAATTGATTTCTAACCTGATTATACTGTGATCAGAAGATATATATCGTGTTATTTGGATTATTTTAAAGGTATTATAACTTTCCTTATGCTCCTGAATATAATCTATATTGAGAAATAGTTCATATGCACTTAATATTAGTGTGTGCCTTTCTGTCATTGAGTGGAATTTTATATACATTTCAGTTAAGTCAAGTTGGTTATGATGTTCAAGTAGTGTACATCCTTAGTGATTTTATGCATATTATTTCTAACATTATTGAGAGATGGGTATAGCCATCTCCTGAAAAAATATCAATTCATCTATTGCTCTTTGAGTTCTAGTTGTTTTTACATCTGAGGGTCTGAAGTTCTGTTATTAAGTTAGATGCCTAATTGTTTAGGATTATTAAGTTGTCCTAATGAATAGCTACTTTATTATTATGCATTTAATTTTTACATATTTTATAAACCTACATTCCATGGTTAATGTTTTTGTTTTAACACTCAATCCTATTTTGTAGATAGTTAAATGATAATAGCATGTACATTTTCTCATGTAGTTAGCATTTTGGATGCCTCTCTATCCTTTGTCCTTTCATATTTCCATTTGGTATCATTTTTCCTCTGCCTGAAGAAATTCCTTTAGTATTTCTTACAGTTCGTGTCTGCTGTTGCTGAATTCCTTCAGTGTTTATAGGTCTGAAAAGTCCCTATTTCATCTTCATTTTTGACAGATATTATTTCTGAGCATAGAATTTTATGTTGACTTTTTTCCCTGTGTTCCAAAGATGCTTTAATGTCTTTTTGGTAACATTTTCACACTTTTTCCAAAAAAAAAAAAAAAAAAAAAAAGAACTCTGCTGTTATATTTGTCTTTGTTCCACTTCATGTAGCTTATCTTATTCCTTTGGCTATCTTTAATATTTCTTTTCCCACTGGTTTTGAGCAATATGATTATTCTGTGACCCACTAGAGTTTTCTTCATGTTTCCTATGTATGGAATTTCTTAAACTGATTGAAATTTTTGGTATATATTTTCATTATGTGTGTAAAAATGTTACCCATAATTCATTAAATGTTTTTGACATCTCCTTGAGGAACCCCATTTCAATGTATAAGAGGCCATTTGAAGCTATCTCACAGTTCACTGATGCTCTGTTCAACTCCACTTATATCTCTGTGATATGTATACATATATAGAAAGAGTTTATTTTATGTTCTTAAGTTTTGAAGATTGTTTCTGCAATCTCTCATTTGCTATTAATTCTCTAGAAAGTTTTATTTACTGATTTTTTTGTTTGTGTTTATCTCACACATTACAGGAGCACAAATTAATAACAGCACACAACTTCACAGGATATGGCGTTAAAGAAGAGATAATTCAAGGTAATATAATTATGATATCAGTAAGAATCTTACCCCTGTGACTGAATGTGTCAAAGTTAGTGGAGACAAAAGAGTTGTCAACACAAATACTGAAGGAAGAGTTTTATAAATCTGTGCCAGATGTATTAGTGGTCGATGTTAGTACAAATATGTCTACCTTCTGACTTCTGTCATTCTTTAATGGTCAAATAAACAAATAAAATGCCATAAAAATAGAGATAGACAAAAACAAATAAGTTTACTAGTAACTTATTTATATAAATCCAATTGCTATCTATTTGCAATTTATGAAGATTGACTGTGAATGGCTGTATTCAATTTTGTGCTACTAGATTGCAACCCTGTCTCTCATGTGCCCTCTTCTTCACCTTGCTCTCCGGAAAAGTCTCTTAGTAAACTGAATCCTTAAAATTTCTTCAAGCATAATAGACACATTTCTTGACTGCCACTGATGTGAAGTATTACATAACATGTCAGATAGTATCAGCCAAAACAGATCCCAAAAGCACACCCCAGCATTATAGCATATTTTTTTCTAGTTAGCTAGAGTTAGCTAATTCCTTTTTTCTCTGCAGGGAAGGGCATATTCCTCCTGCCACCTCACCCCTTCTCATTTTAATCTTAAAAACATTCTCTGCCATGTTTTTAAGATTAACCTCTATACTAGTACCCTGGTACTAATTTATAAATTAAGCTTGCGTGTTCCTTTGATCTCACATCTTTTCCACCATGCATATATATTTTTCTCATGGCAAAATGTCAAGGAAAAGTTAGGTGTCCATGTTTTTCTTATTTCCTAAATTGCAATATAGTTCTTAACCAAAAACCACTGAACTTTCAGTTCCACTGTTCTGTTGAATCTACTATTTCTTTAGCCAATGGCTGCCACAGCTCAATTCTTATCTGCGATAAAATATTAAGCATGAATTTTCACTTGTTCTGATTAAAAAAGGAACTACTTCAAAAAATGTTCCTGGTAGGTGCTTCAATCAAGTTCTCCTAGCTAGAAATAAGAACTCCACAAAAGTTTTTGCTAAAAATTGAGTATTTTTCAGTTTTTTTTTATCTTTCTAAATTGAAATTGAAATAATTCAGCTGCATCTTCTTTGGTTGATATGTACCAGTTGTGTTCCATACAAACATAGGTAAATAGAGGGTTAGGGAATTTGAAATTTAAAGTTTATAGCTATCAGTTAGTTAACAAATTGTGGCATAACTTTGATTCTGTGTTATGTGAGTTGACATGAACTGAACACACGGCCTGGTGGGTCATACCTTACACATCCACTCAAATTGAAGGCAGTTTTGAAATGGCATTCAATAACAGTTTGCAACAAGACAAATGACATGGGCAACATTAGATATAAAAATAGCATGGAACTAAGTGATCTTCAGGCAAGGGATAGTCTGGAACTGACGTGCCAGTTGGTGGTGTTTGCAATGATGGTATCATGGAAAATGAGGATTCTGTTGGAGCTAAGGCAGTCTAGATAAAAATTTGCTAAGTCTTAGGAGAAAGAAAGAGGCAAGGAAAGCCTGGTCACTGATATAGATGAAAAGAGTTCTAGATTTAAGAAACTTCTGGTGAAAATCACCTATGGCCATAGATAATAGATTTAGTTAGCAGGCTAACAGAGGAATCACAAGTCTAGTGGAACTTCTAAGATGCAAATATTTTTTTCAAAATTTTATTAAATATGATGCTGTCTGAATTTGTAGACTAAATTACATTTGGAAATTACTTATAAATACTTTAAATCTATATGACAACTGTAAAATCCCACATTATTTACAAAAGCAAAGTGACAGACTTACAGAATGTCGTATATAAAATTACATCTTCTTGTTCTTGGTAACTTATTTAGAAAAAGCACTGTTCCCATTAATCCCCACATGGCTTTCAGAATTAAAATTAGGATAGCAACAACACTCTTAAATGTAAATATGCTCTGCAGAAAAGTAAACATTTTGCATTCCAAATTCATTGACCCCTAAGATGAAGATCAGTGGCAGATGGTTGATCAAAATACATGAAATTCCCAACTTGCACCAGTTTTTAATACAACACATTCAAATAAGACCTTTATCAGGTTAAGTAACAGTAGAAGGTTAAATGTATGTGACATGATTTTTTTAAATTAAGTAGACAAGTGCCACGTGTACTTGATTGAAATAATGAGGTACAAAGAGCAACCCCAGCAGCACAGGGTTCTCCTACTACTCACCATTATGTGTAAAGATGTCCCCGCATCACAGACATCAGTCAGTACATCTTTCTGTAACTAAAGGAAGGCAAGTGTGCTGTGCCCAGAGCTGACCTTTGGGCCATTTTCGAGTTTTCACCAGACATAAGTAAGTATAAAATTGTCCCCGCATATCTACTGACCAGCTGATTGCCTTCTAAAGAACTGTCTTAAAATGTGTCTGTTACATATTGGATTTCACCATTCTTACTGCTCTCTTTCAGTTTTCTGTTTTAGTATTTTCTCAACCTGATTTCTAAATTAAAAAAATAAAAATAGAATGTGGTCCTCAGAAATTTCACAGCCTCACAGCCTTACACATGGCAATTGATCCACAGGCATTTTTTAAATTAGAAAATAAAAAGAAAAATAGTTTGGCATATATATCAATCTTGATTTGTAGAAAATAACTCTCTCTTAGGACATATGTAGAGAGAATACTATAAGCATCTGGATAAAAATGAAAAGTGTCGAAAATCTGAGAAAATTCAAATGTAGAACAAGAGACCCTATTAAATAGTAGGTGGCATATTTTATGGTAAGAGTAAATGTAAAACAATTTAATGAGTTAAATGCCTCAGGTAAATGTCTTAGTTAAATGGAAGGTGAATTCACAGGTTAACATGGGTTAACAAAGGAAGGTACATCAAATAGACCATCTTCACTATGCACACTGTTTAACATTTTATTTTCCCTGAAGGATATTAAATAACAAATTTTTAAATTTCAGAGAAAATTAAATATGAAGGTAGATTATTGCTCAGAGGAATATTTAAATTTTTGTAGGAACAATTATTAAAACCCCAGTTTCTAGGAACTCTGCCCCCCCCACAGACATGCACACACACAATATGTTTATAACATCACACAAAAGTATTTCTAACACAAGATGCTATCCAGAAAATAATTTTACAATTTTAATTTATCAATTAAAAATGTCAAGAGAAAAAGAACATCATTAAAAAGAAAAAATATCGATGTCTCCAAAGAATAATCTAGTTTGTTCTAGGTCAAGGAAATAGCAAGCAGCACAGTCCAAACACAGCGTTGCTGGAGGTATAACTGAACGCCACTTTTGTGTGCCATCTGGGGTCCCATCATCTAGGACCCTGGCACTGTAAGCTATGTTGAGGCATGCCATTTCTGGTAGGAATTTTGGTATAATACTTGTGTATCAGGTCCAGCAGAAAAGAAGGAAAAAAACACGCTAACCTAATAACAACTTGTGGGTTTCTTGACGTATAACAGGAGTTGGAGCTGACAAAAAGCTTGACTAGACTCCCTGTCAGTCTGACATGTGAGTTCACATGTTGAAGACCTCTGTGGGAAGGGTCTGCACAACATTGACTCCATTATCCATATTGTGCGTTTTAGCATTGCAGTCACTCAGAACACAGTAGGCTGCATTTGTGCTAGATGATGTGTAAATAATTGGGTATAGTAGGATATGTTTCTCTGTTTTTGTTGGTGAAAACTATCTGAGATGCAGAAAGTATAGCACTAAGTATTGCCAGTCACTCATGACTATGCACAGCCTCTGACATCTAGCAATTTTGCGAAGGAAAGATTGGATGCAACGAAGCTGAAGCATCTCACAACTGTTAGCTATATCCCTTGGGGGAAAGCAGCCCCCATGTGTAAAAAAAAGGTGCTCTGAGGAGTAATAAGATTAATGAAGGAAGAGTAGAATATGAAATTGAGAGTAAATTGGATAGAGTAGAGGAGCGAGTGGGGTTGTCACTAAACAGTGGCCCAAAGGAGTTGTGTCCTATGCAAACAAGGATGACTCTTGTTACAGGCCCTGTCATACCAATACCCCTTTCTCTTCAGGAGGACTAAGAAAAAAATTATTATGTATTTTTTTATATACTTATTCAAACAAGGACTTTGGAAAAGGACTAAGAAGGGGGATACAAGTAAGTATACTTTGAGACCTTAATGACACAAACTGTATAAAATGATAATTTAGAATAGTTGGTGTAATGATTTCATATCTTAAAGATAATAAACATGAAATTCAGAAAACTTACATATTCTTCTACTAGAAGACTGTAGGCCAGGCGTTTATCTACCAACTCTGATGTAGTTTCTACCATAATACATTTTCTCTTAAAGTAGGTACTTGGAAGAATTTTCATCAATTTAAACTTTGATTTTCTAGATCAAACACATACAGAGAGTTCTAACTGGTATGTAGACAATTACCTGCATATTTATTATTTAATACTTACTGGTATACATAGTTGGTATATAAATAATAATTACCTGAATATAATTTCTAGTGTTACACTTATTTTTTAACACTTTAACACTACCATTTGAAATATTTTAATTTAGGGTTATAAAATAAATTTTAAAAATGAATTGTAACATTTAAAAATGTTCTCTTGTCAAAGAAAAACAAAATTTTCCAATTATCAAACTTTTAGTCTACATTTTTCATAATGATCAATAAACTTTATTTCTCTATAAAGTTGAGGCCCTAGACCCCTAAAGGCATTTTAAAAAATCACAACCTCTGTAAAAGAAGCATAACACAAGCAAATAAAAGTATGTTAAGGCATTTGTGAAAAATGAACTTCCACACACTTCTACTGAATTGACTTCAGATTCTACACAATGAAAATAAAAGCTATGAAAATTAAAGTTACTGAAAATATGTCAAATATCATAAAACAATATCTTGGAATACCTGCCTTAATATAATTGAAATTAATGAAACATTCCTTGAAAATAGGAAGTACACTATTTAAAAGCAAAAGAAATATGTCAATAATAAAAATATTTCTTCAGATATTTAAATGAATACCAAACAAAATCTAATGTAAAAATAAGTCAACACTGCAATGAGCTTAAACAAGAAACAACAGAGCATTAGTATATTTTCTGAAGCATTTTACATTAGGGTTATAATAAAAGATTAAAGAATACATATGTGCACAAAATGACATTCTCACAAAGATAGACTGGTTGAAAACTATATTGCGTTTATTAGTTGTGATAAATTATTTAATCTAAATTAAGTGCTAGTATGCTTCAGAGAGTGCAGCCAAAATTGAAATCCCCATTTCAAACTTCTATGGCAAGCGTTAGCATGACTTCACCTGAAATTGCATATAAGTTTCAAGATAAAACAGATCATTGAGAGTAAAATCTTGCCAGCTATATGCTCTCTTGTCTGATTTGTGTAGGTGTTGTCTTTATTTGGCTACACTAACAAAAACAAAGATAACAGTTTCTTTAACAACAGAGAAATGTCTATTCTTTTATTTAACATTCCAAGTAATATGAGTTACCTGGAATCAGGGATTCTTCTTTCTGTATTAGTGCTTTAGATTATCATTGAATATTAATACCATCACTTCAGAGGTGTAGGTGTTATACTATCTTCCCTTCTGTCTATGCGGCCACCAGAGTGGAGAGCTAAACCTAAGTGCAGGGTACACCCTTATAAAAGGGCATAACCAGATAGTTGAACAGATATTACTTTCGCATATATTAATATTATCCTAAAGGTCATCTGAGGGCCACAACTGACAGCAAGGGAGGTAACTGGGCAGTCATCTGCCCCACTAAAAGTAGGGATTATCTTATTTTTTATAAAAATGAACCTGGACCTTTTAGGAAACTAGCTGTCAAACCATGCTGTATCAAACTTTTCATTAAGGATGTTAAGTTTTTCTGTTCTTATTATTTAGAGTGTGGACAAATAACAGCAAAACTATTATGACCTACAGAGTGCCCAAACAGAACTGGTAGGAAATACAAGTTTCTTTATTTAGAATATTCAGTGAATAACAACATAAACACTCTATAGACATTATTCATTGACATGTTAATTGGGGCATCTTTGAATAAGCTCAACCCATACTAGAATAATTTCTATTTCAGATTAAATCTATGATTAAGTTAACTTTCTTTCTTGTTAATATATATTATTTACCTTTCAAGCATTAGTGTATGTACATATTTATGGTCATATAGTCTAAAAATCCTTGTGTGTTTAGCAAAATAAGCAGCAGGCCATTCATCTAGGGCTGTTTCTGCCCCCAAAGCTCGCATATAAGCAAACTGAAACTTACCTTGGAAACATTTCTTGTAACTGACTTTTAAAAAGGTTTGGATTGGCAGTAGTGGGTCACTGGCAGGATAGGGGAGGGAGGGAAAGACACATAACACTAATAAGGGTTCTTGATCCAAAACCAGGCAAAGTGAGAACCAATAGGAATAGAAAATTCAAACTTGACCTGCACAATGACCACTTATGTACCTAACCCTGAATTGTACAACACAACTTTTTTATTTGAGTCAGAGTCTCACTCTGTCACCCAGGCTGGAGTGCAGTGACATGCTCACAGCCACCACAACCTCTATCTGCTGGGCTCAGGTGATCCTTCTGCCTCAGTCTTCCAAGTAGCTGGAACAACAAGCATCATGCTCAACTCATTTTTCTTTTCTCGGTTTATTGTAGAGATGAGGTCTTGACAAATTGCCCAGGATAGTCTTGAACCAGTGGGCCCAGGCAATCCTCTCACTCAGCCTTCCAAATCCCTGAGATTAGAGGTGTGAGCCACTGCACCTGACTGTACCACATCTTTAACATTAAAAAATAAACAAATAAAAGATCCTCAATCACAGATAGCCAACCTGTCAATTGTATGTACTACTAAGAACCTTTCATCAGACCATATCCAAATATGCAAATACCTCATCACAACATGCCCAAATAATACAAATGACTAGCTGTAGCTAATCAGATAATGTATTTAGTTTGCTTCTGTGTTCACCCTATAAAAGCCTACCACTCAGGGTGCTGGAGTGAAGCTCTCTGAACCACTTTCAGTTTTGAATACTGGCCAGTTCATAAATTGTTCTTTGCTCATATAAACTCTACTAAACATAATTTGTCTAAAATATTTCTTTTGATATTTGATATACTTAGATAGTTTTAAAAAATTTGACATTCAAAATTTTAAGTAATTAGTGAACTTTATTTATGTTAACTACAGTATTTCTCCAAATTAAATGTTTTAATAAATAATAAAAATGAGTTAATAAATATTTGCATATAATTATAATTTTTATACATATTTATATATTTATAGTGTATTTTAAATTATTCAGAAATTAATATGTTTTCCACAACAATTGCCCTGGTCAGGAAAATAATTCTAAATTCTTAAACAACCTTTGGAAAGATAATAAATTTACCTTATAATTACAGTAAGCTGTGATTATTTTAATCACAAAATTTAGAACCTTTGCCACTTTTTAAATTTTCCAAGTTTTTGTCACTATATTTTCTCCTCTAGTTCTAATAGCAATTTATATGATTTTATCTGGTTCTTACTCCATACATTAAAATATTTCAAAAATATTCCCAAAATATTTATTGAACTACTACCAAATTCACTCTGAGAACACAGAGTGAAAAGTGCCTGATTTATAGAAGCATACATTTAATGGTGGGGGCAAAGAAAGTTATTAAATAAGTGTACTCTATGGTACAAGCTCATAAGTGCTATTTTAAATGCTATCCTTTGGGAAGTCGTCTCCAAATTGTTTATAACTGAGATGAAACATTGGCATAACTTTCTTATAATATGTTTAACTTTACCACCAGATCAAAATTTCTATTATTTTTGTTTTCTGTATTTTTTCTCTTGCTTACATCTGTTATAGTTATTAATGGGGCATCCAGCATAATACTGCATTTTTTTTTCAAGACTTCATCTAATTTTAGATTATAGCAATATGGTCACAATAGTACAATTTTGAAAATTGAAGAATACATAAGCATTTTCCTCATATTTTATTTTTCAGAATATCAGGAAAAATGTGTTGATGACTGATTGAAACACTATGTGCTTATATTTGTATTACCTTCATTACAACTACTTCTGATATTTTAAAATTATATTTGGTAAGAGGGTAAATATTCCTTTTGCTCTGGGAGCTGTCAATGCAAGGATAACTACTGACACCAGATGCTTATGCTTATAACTGTATAAGAACTATTTTTTTTAGCTCTGTATGAGAACAGTGACTTACATAATCAATATTTTGCAACAGTAATCAGAGATATTGGAACACTGCAGAATATCAGGGATATGTTGGGTAACTTCTTACTCTTTTATTAGGTTAAAACTAGCATTATATATTTATAATTTTTAAAAACATTTCAGGTTAACACAGCTAACTACTCTAAATAAATCTTAGTAGAAGCATAAATACTAATTACAAATTTGGGCAAAAGTATAAAATATTGCATCAAAATTTTCTACCTTAAAATTTTATGCCAGATACATTGTTGTAATTTTTTTTAGAGTTCCTGAACAAAAGTATGATCCCAAATTTCAATACTGATCAAAGTTGTGCTTCAATTGTAAAGGCAGTGAACAGAAATATCCCGTGTAAAATTTTAGGAAATACAACATGCATATGCCCATTTATAAACTGTTTGGTATCTAAAAAATTGAAACAAAATGTGGAATTTTATAATAATAAAATGAAATAATAGAAATGAAATTGTCATGCTCCTTAAATCTCCTTTTGAGCTCGCTCTTCTCCTAAATGAAACAAAAGTTTAAAAAAAACTATTCTAAACGTCATACTTATCATCACTATGCATATTTTTATAATTTAAATATATGTATCTATGAGCAATATAGACTATTAGTTTACAGATTTTAGACTTTGATGTAAATAAATCAATACAGAAATTTCTGCATCTTCTCATTGTATTCCAGTTAGTAACAATATCACAATATGTTCTACTCTTTTTCTCATTATGCAGATATCATATAACTAATATTTTCTAAAATGTAACCATGGCATAAACACTTTTGTATATTTATCTTGTGTACATGTTCAAGACATCCAGGAGTTGGCAAACATTCTCTGTTAAGGACCCAATAATAAATAACTTAGACTTGAAGACCAGTTTGATGTCAACTCTAAGTGATAAGTCTCAGAATTTCTGAGGTTTAGGTTATGCAACATAATCAACTTTGCCAGAGAGTGCCAACTTGCTTATAAAATTGTTTTAGGAAATTTGAGATCCCATCAGCAAAATAAGAGCATCATTCTTGCTGCATATACTGGCTACCACTTAATATTGATATTATTTCTAAATTTTTGCTACTCCAATATTCAAATTCTCTTTTTAAGTGATTGCTTTTTCTTAGTTTTTTAAAAAAATTTATTGTTTTTTGATATTTTGATAACAAAAACTTTGATATCTAAAAGGATACCATTGTTTGAGATATTCTAGTTTATCAAATATAGTATATTACTTAAATATGCACTTTAAGTACAGATTGAAAAATAGATGTATAAAGCCTATTCTTTTCCACTTTTAGCTTAAAATGTCAGTCTACATATGCATAGTACAATTGGAGAAATATTGGATATGAATAGGGTAATTTTCTCATGATAATTTTGGTACTTTTATTTTTTTGACATTTAAATATATTTGTCTGCATAACATCAGAAGGCACAGTGATAATATGAAAATAAAATTAGAACTTGAGTTCAAATAGCACATATGTTAGATATTCATGTATATATAACAGTTTTTATTTTACTGGAAATCAAATTATCAAATACTGGAAGAAGAAAAAACCTAAAATAAAACAGGACTTCCACCTAAACAATAGTTACTTATCATTTATTTTTTAGTTATTTTATCTATTTGCACAAAACAGAAGCTGTCATTCAAAACTCTTTATATCATTTTTATCTGCCCTCTGAATGAGTCAAAAACTAAAGTTAATGAATAGTTGTACACTTAGCAACAGTAAAATCTAGTCAAATATGATCCAGCAATGACATTCCTTGTTATTTACCCAAATGAGCTGAAAACTTATATTCACAATCATATCTTATACATGAATATTTATAGCAGCTTTATTCATAATGAACAAAACTTAAAAGCAATCAAAATGCTTTTCAGAAGGTAAATGGATAAGTAATTTTAGTTCATTCAGACAATGGAATACTGTGCAGCAGTGGAAATGTTATAGCCGAAGTGCAAGAAAGAAGTTGCCAACACACAGAGAACTGAATTTAGCTGGCAATCGAGAACAGGCTAGTGCCATAAAGAACTCTTGACTCTGAACAGAGTGAGCAGGGTATTTATAAAGGCCAAAACCACAAAAGTGTACAGTTATGATTACATTTTTGACAGAACATTTGATTGCAAAAGGGTACAGATAGCTACAGAATTTGTAATTAGGGAGTTTCCAAGCACTGTGGAGAACAAGAATGTTGGCTTGTTATTACAGGAAGGTTACAACTTGTGATTAAGGGAAGGTATTGCAGGGGGGTCATCTCTGTGTTAAGATAGAGGATTTGTTACAAAATGGAGTTACTTATCTCAAGCAAGCTATTACAGGCTATTATAGGCTTTTTTATGCTATTACAGAAATAAATGAGCTATCACGTCATGAAAATACATGAAGAAATATTAAATACATATTACTAAATAAAGAAGCTATTATAAAAAGTTTGCATATTAGATTATTTCAATATATGATATTTTGGAAAAGGCAAAACTATGAAGACATTAAAAAAGATCAGTAGCTACCAGATGCTTAGGAGAGGGAGAGATAACCACGTATGTACCCAACCCTCATTTGTAACCCACATTTTAAATAAAATAAAATAATTAAAATAAAATAAAATCTAGTTCTTGGTATTTTGTAGGGTATTTTTATAGTGTCTTAATAAAGATTTTTTATCTTAAATATAAAACACAAATCATTTAGTAAGGGATTTGTCATAACTTTTTATCATATGTCTGTGCTATCCTCTAATTATCCTACACTTTTTGGTAATGCATTTACATGATTGACTATATACTCCTAAAGTAATACACAGAGCTTAAAAGTTAATTAATGCATTAATGAAAATAATTTTGGACACCAGAACTTGTGTTCCATAGCAGTACATATGTGGCTTGGTAGTGTAACTTATTTTCTCCACAGATAGGTTAAACAAAATAACTAATGTTCAAAATTACACACACGTATACATGCACTCTCCAACCAATTCACCTTGGTAAGATAGGCAATTCAATGGCCTATCATTTTAATATTCCCATAGTACCATATTTGGACAGCTTAGCACTCAATAGTCCATTAAAAATATATATTTTCATATATTTTGGCGCATAACTCTTACTCCTATCCTGATCTTCATGTAAAAGTTAGATTTTGTTTTCAAAAAGAGTCTTAGTTATTTTCCAGGATATACTTAAATAGTTGAATTCAAATAGCAAATGTCTCTTCATAAACATTCCAGTATTATAAAAGCAAAATCATATCAAACCAAACAGAAAAAGCAGTGTCAGAGATTTAACTATATATTGCTCATCCCACAGCAACAGTGCAGGAAGTGATGTTGGCAGAAACAACTGTGAATGTGAAGCATCTGCTGTCCAGTGTCTGGCCATGATAAGACAACAAAATGACTTTATTCCTCATCTAACTGCATTCTCACATACATTATGGACTTAATTAAATGACATTTTAAGAGACTAGTTTAAATTAAAAGATTCTGCTCAGAATGATTTTGTTATTGTTCATGTCATCTTTCATAGTAGTACTTTAAAATACGAATTGGAAATGAATCTTGTTGAGAACTATAGTAAATAATATATGTCATTCTTCTCATAAGCATCGACTGCAGAATTACGTGCTAAACACATCATATTGTATGTAGTATTCAAAAATGGTTAAAACATTGATTCTGTTCTATTGAAACTACAGACTACCAAGAGCAGTGAGTATACGCACAAGCAAATATGCAACCATAGCCGGGCTCGGTGGCTCAGCCTGTAATTCCGCGCCTTTGGGAGGCTGAGGTGAGTGGATTGCCTGAGCACGCGGGGTCGAGACCCGCCTGGGCAGGCGAGACCTCATCTCTACAATAAATCAAAAAATTAGCCGGGCGTGGTAGCGCGCGCCTGTAATTCTGGCTACTTGGAAGGCTGAGGAGGAAGGATCGCCGGAGCCCAGCAGGTCGAGGCTGCGGTGGCCGGGAGCAGCCACTGCACTCCAGTCTGGGTGACAGAGTGAGACTCCAACTCAAAAAAAAAAAAAATGCAACCATAGAGTTATTTTGCACACATGCACACATACACATATATTAATGTATGCATATGTAATAATTCATATAGACAATGCATATATGTAAACACATACGCATACACATTAAATGTTATTTCAGACTAATTCATTATTTTCCCTGAAGGGCTTTCATAAAATCATCTTCTATCTATTACTACCTTAATGCCTTAAATAAGTCAGTTCACATATCTTACCTGGGCAATTGGGTTCTTTCAGGTTTCCCTTCTCTGAGTAGTTTACTAATTAAAGGTCTAATCTTTCTGATTCTTTGAGTGAGGTTTTTTTTTTTTTTTTGAATTGGAGTCTTACTCTGTCGCCCAGACTGGAGTGCAGTGGCCACTCCCGGCCACCGCAGCCTCGACCTGCTAGGCTCCAGGGATCCTTCCGCCTCAGCCTTCCGAGTAGCCGGAATTACAGGCGCGCGCTACCATGCCCGGCTAATTTTTTAAAATTTATTGTAGAGATGAGGTCTCACCTGCCCAGGCGGGTCTTGAACCCGCGGGCTCAGGCAATCCACTCACCTCAGCCTCCCAAAGGCGCAGGATTACAGGCTGAGCCACCAGTCCGGCTTTTTTGTTTGTTTGTTTGTTTGTTTTGTTTTTTTAATGCCAACTTCGCCCACAATTTCTGGACCTTAAAATGCATTCTCTCTACTGATGCTTTCAAAATCAACACTTTGCATTTTAATATTTCCATCTCACAATTTTTCCACAGACAGAATTCTCTCTTCCTCTGTGTAGAGTTATCTACATTCATCAAATGCACACTTTTTTTTTAATTGCCTTTAGTTTCCAAATGTAAGTGGCTTCTATCCATACAATTCAAACATTTATTTTTCTCTGAGGTCACCTTTATTTTAAAAGATGCAAAACATTCTTATCCACCATCTTTCAGTCTTCCTATTGGCCAAATTCTCAAAAGAACCATGAACACAGAGAATTTCCAGCTGCTAACAGACAACAGACAACACTTGTTCACAGTACCACAATCCAACAGACAACACTTGTTCACAGTACCACATTCTTCATGTCCCTAAATTTAGTATTTTGTTTGTTTATTTTCATTTGTCCTGAGCTCTCAGAAGAATGCTTCACTCTTAACCGTATTCTTATTTCTGATTTATCTTTATTTCTTACCAAATTACACTTAGTGTGTCTTGTTTTGTTTTTTTGCTAACTATTCCTTTTTTGACTGAGTATTCAATATTGTCCTTCAAGATTTTATGCTAAGCCTTTCTAAAATATTAATTTTCAATTCATTCTCTATCCATATGTGATATATATAACTAATTTTCTAAGCTATGTTTTTGGTTCAGAACTATTCTCTGAACTAAGATCTTTATATTGAACTGACAAATAGAAATAACTAGTATGTTATCTCAAAACTAATTTCAGCACTGTATACTCATAAGATTGAAGTTAATAAGTCAATTTTACAGATATTTTTGTGATATCCACCTGGGCAACTTATCATCTATTAGATTTTGCCTTCACTTAATATATTTCAGTTATATTTATGTTTTACTGTTATCTTCCAGTCTCTATTGTTTCTGATGATAAACAGGCCATCAATTAAATTGGTAGGTTCACCTGCACCATAAAGCTACTTAACTGCATCACCAGGCCACTTTTGTATACATTGTTCCCTAGGAAGATTTTTATTCTATTATTGGACTTAATTTGCTTCCTATAATTTTTTTAAATCAGTTTTTTTCAATGTCAGCCTTATTAGCCTATTTATGTCTTTCATTTTTCTCTTTATAGTCTTTTGTTATCAGAATATTCATTAATTTTTTCACTCCTTTTTTCCATAAAAGATAATTTAGAAATGTACCCATGTAGAAGAATGACAGATAGATAATTTAGACCTATAAGAATAAGATGAAGTTTAGCAATAAATCTATACTATTATTTTATTAAAATTTCAAAATATAAATTGTCTATATTTATGCTTACATACACACTGTATATTCATCACTATATAAATCAGTTTTATGCTAGTATATATATATAGTATTATATACACTAATATAAATATTACTATATTTTATATTTTTATCTATACGTATATGTATATTCATAAACTTGTAAGATATAAAAAGCATGTCTTTACCACCTGGGAGTCATAACAAAATAGAACTATAGATGATGTAAGTATGGTTAATACTCAGGTGGTTAACCTACACATAGCAGAAGGTACCTGATCTGACTGGATCATACTTATGCCACACACATATGCACTCATATAAATATATGCCTTTTTATATAGTATGTTATTACTGGTATATGTATGCAGCATTATATATCATTATTATATGCTTACATATCATTTACACATATTTAGATACATAGCTAAATTTTGAATGAGTATGACTGTGCATTAATGTGTGAATCTCTTAAACAATTTTATGTGTAATTTGGTAGTTATAGTGGCAACATGAGTATAAATATAAGGTTAGATATTTTTATTTTATCTTCTACAGTACCAGGCCTGTATTTCCCTGTCTGGCAAACTTGAGATCTAACTGTAGTTTTGGTTTTAGGTTTTAGTTTTGTTTAGTTTTGGTTTTACTCATCAGAGTAATGGGGATAGATTTTTTAGGAATGTCTTTACTGGGTGGCTACACTCATCAAACTATGTTAACTGCAGGAGGGTCACAGGGGGAAAAAACAAACAAACAAAAAAACCCGACATAATCTTTTATCTCTTTCTCCTTTCCTCACATGTGTCTATACCCAAATAGAAATGAGAGTATAAGGACACTCACTGATACAGTCTATACCGACAAACCTGCAAGAGGAGAGGACATGGTGGAAAAGAGTTGAGAGACAGTAGAAAGTATCCAGAAAAGGAATTAAAACGGAATAGACCCTAGCTGTTTTCTGTGTTTGTTGAAATTGCTGCAATAGAACAGTTCATCTACTTACCAACTCTGCCACTTTCATCATGCTGATAAATTTTTTTCTGTTTTTGAATCTACAGATTTGGTATAATACTTCATATTGTAAATTTTTTATGGATATTGAGTTAGTGAAGTAGAGTACGTATTATAATTGAACACAATTAACTAGGTTGAATGATATCCAAACATAATACAGTTAATTATTTATGTCAAGAAAATGGTAAAAAATGAGGATTATACAGATGAAAAAAGTGAAGGAAAGAGAAGGGATATTAAAAAAATCTAAGTTCATTATATTGATTATAAAATATATAGTGTTCATTCCAACAAAAAAATCAAGGTTTAATATATATAACAATTATATGTGTATTTGTATAAAAATCCAGTGGAAATAATGCTGAAATATCAGAAATGATTGTTTAATCTTTTAAAATGTATTTTACTTATTTATATAATCACTTATTTTTCTCTTCTATTATTTGTGTCAGCAGTATTTTTTTGTTTTCAATATATAATTATTGAATGGCTTCTGTTCAGTTCATTCTTAGTTTATCATATTTGATACTATTTTAAATGCGATTCTTTTAATTTCATTTTTAATTTCTTATAGATTACATATAATTGACATGTGTTTATATTACTTCATATATTGTAATTCTGATAAAATTATGTATTAATTGTTTTCTATATGTCTTAGAATTTTTTGTGTAAATACAATTTTATTTTATTTTTTTCCAGTCTTGAAGCCATTGAATTTCTCTTTTTATCTTGTTCTATCTTGTACAACATCCAATGTCATACAGAATGTTGAGAGGAGACATCCTTTATCTGTTTCATCTGTTTAAGATCTTAGGGAAAATTTATTTAATATTTTAACCTTTATAATGTTAGCTGTAGGTATTCCATAGTTATCATTATTAGAAGGAGGAGTTTCCTTCTATTCCTAATTTTCTGTTAGACTTCATTCATGGGTGGATGTTGAATTTTAGCAAAAAAAAATATGTTAGACTTAAATGGTCTAATCTCTGGATAATAAAATAAATTTGCATTCCTGATCAACCCCCATAATCACCTTCATTATGGTATATCTATCTTTCTCTATATTAGTGGGTTTGAGTTGTTAATATTTATTTATAATTTCTCACTATACTGTTCTGTAACTTATAGTTCTTGTAATGACAGTTTGGGGGCTTCTAAGACTTGCTGTAAAGTGTTTCTTCTTGCTCTGTTTTCTGATAAAGGTTGATGATCTGCTCAGATGCCCCTTGTCTCTTATGGGCCTGAAGCACTCATTTCCATGCGCTGATAGTGCAGGCAGCTGGCAGCTTTGCCTAGCAATTTTCTGAGCTGGAAAGAGCCACTTTTCTTAAGGCCTGCCACAACTAGTGCAGTTTCTCAGGCATTTGAGAGGCATAGAATTTATGGCTGCTGGGGGAAATCTATTCATTAGACAAATGCTTTGGAAGTCTGAAATGGAGTAATCATTTAAGGGCTACATTTACAGCCAGTGATCTACCTGCCATCATATTACTAGTCAAGCATGTCTTCCAAGAAGAAGAGTAGTAAAAGTTGATGACTCAAGCCAGAGGTCAATTACAAGAGCAGATAAGGTCCAGAAAAAGTTCAGTTCTTAATAAAAAGAGCTTTCAGAAATCAATAAAATTTAGTCCCTTTAGGAATTCCCTATTCATTGTCTTTAAAGCAGTTCTGCCTCTATGACCAAACTCAAATTAGTATTGACGATGATTTTGAGAAAGGAAATTTTAAAAACTGATTTCTGAATTAGTTTTTAGATTTCTGGAATTTACTAACAGAACTGATTACATTACTGGCTCTTAAGAAATCTGTTTCCATTCATAAAGGGAACACTAGAAGCACACCATACAGTGGTAAAACAGAAACTGAATTTCATCACCTATAGATACAGTGACACAGAATGACTAAAAACACAGTGCTTTGGATGACTAAGTAGTTGCTGCATGGAATATTTTAATAAAAGTAAGGAATACAATGGAGTTAACAACATTTATTCTGTATTAGAAAGGTTGGTAAAAATGATAATCTCAGAGCTTTTTTTTTTTTTTTTTTTTTTTTTTTTTGAGTTGGAGTCTCACTCTGTCGCCCAGACTGGAGTGCAGTGGTCGCTTCCGGCCACCGCAGCCTCGCCTGCTGGGCTCTGGCGATCCTTCCGCCTCCGCCTTCCTAGTAGCCGGAATTACAGGCATGCGCTACCACGCCCGGCTGATTTTTTTTTTGATTTATTGTAGAGATGAGGTCTCGCTGCCCAGGCGGGTCTCGAACCCGCGGGCTCAGGCAATCCACTCACCTCAGCCTCCCAAAGGCGTGGGATTACAGGCTGAGCCACGGAGCCCGGCAATCTCAGAGCTTTATATCACTAATTCAGTGTCCTGTTAAGAGATCAGAAACTTCTATGATTAAAATGATGACAGCAACAACAAAAATAACAACAACAACAACAACAACAACAAAAAGCCTTATCCCTTTCAGACTCATGAACAAGATTTGCAAAAATAAATGCAAAATCCAATCCTATAGGCAGTTGAATTAAACACAAACTCAATCCACAATTTATTATGTTAAAATCAGAATGTTGTCTGGAAAAGATTGAGATCTTTACTATGGAGAGGGAGACAGATAAACAGATTTTGTCAAATATGGGAACCTCAAAACCCTAAATATTGTTAATCCCCTATTGCAAATAGAAGAGCCCTTAACTGTCGGGGTACCAGCCCCGACCAAAGAGGGAAGGGTTAGGACCCGCTCCAGAGAATCCGGATGGCGAGAAGAGACGACTCTGAGGCCATTTCTTCTGGGAACAGTCTGATCAGGACTGAAGTCAAATTTTATTCGGACACCTTCCAACTTATATACCATTTTTCATACCCTCCAGCAGTGTGATAATCACTTGCTGGGGGTGTACAAACTCCATGATGTATATTGCGATTTACAAACTATGCATCACAAGACCATCACAAGACTTGCAAGCTCCAAGCAGGCGTGCCTTACAAATCTCACATCAAGGTCACAGGTGCACAAATACAGTTCGTTTAAAAGTTTCTTCCATAGTGTTCAACAAATCATTCATATTATACTCTTTGTTCTAAACCCTGATTAATACAAAAAACTTTCTTAGCTAACTCTAGGTTCAATCCAAGTTCACTGACTCCCAATATTTTTTAACGATTGAATTTATCAACTTAACACTATACTATAATCTATTAGTTTACCTAAATGACTTAATTTTTATTTACTCCATTAACCTATTACGATTCAACATAGTGGCCTGTAATTCTACAACAATTAATTCAAAACTTATTCCTTACCATGACTTATATGAGTTTCGTGATCTAGTGTTTGGACTTTAATACTATGCTATATCTCATTAAGCTAATACCTTATCATCAAATCTAATAATTATCATTGACGTATGATTTTAGAATCATAACACTATAATTCTCATTCTATTTTAATAAAACTACCACTTTAACCCGAAACTTAAATTTTTTTTTCCTAGTATATTAATACATGGCTACGTGTAAAATTTCCTATTGTCATATTAGAAGCAAAAACTACAGCGTTGGGAAAGTTTCAGTATACTAATCAAAGGATCTTAAAATTGGCCTACAGGAACGGGAACTAAAGTCATAATCTGAGAAAAGGAAACTTAAAAAGCTTAAACAAAACCTAAAGGTTTTCTACGAATGCTTATTACTGTTTAAATCATTCCGATGGAAATTATATAGTCTTAAATGAATGTTTTATCCGAACAAGTCTATTCTAAAAATCAAATAGTATCTGTCACACTCTTGGATAATGGACTGCAAGGTTACTATGGCAATGGCCATGAGCTGAAGCAAACAGTTTCGGCATGTAACGAAACTAGAAAAACGTCCTGAAGAAAAACGCCCTGCCCAGCTAAAAGGCGGGGCAATAAAACTATTATAATTCAGTTTCTAATCTTAATCCTAGGAGAGACTGCCTTTGGGAACAAGAGCTGAAGAAAAACGCCCTGCCCGACTAAAAGGCGGGGCAATAAAACTATTATGATAATTTAGTTTCTAATCCTAATCCGAGGAGGAACTGCCTTTGGGAACAAGAGCTGACTCACCAGTCTACCAGGAATAGAAGTTAAAAAATATCTAGAAAGAAGTAAGATTTAGAAAGGACAAAGTCATTCTGCTGTATAACCTTTCATCAGGTGTACAGAGATTTTACTTATAAGTTTTACTGCCATGTATGCACACTGGTCACTAATCACACGCCAATATTATAGGTATAACTGACATCCTATGTCAGAGGCGATCTTCCAGATGGGCCTTTACAGGCCTCAGCCATGTAGCTATAGATGTTAGCTCCCAACACTTAACCTTGTCCTTCTCTTGGGTGAGGAATTCTTTGATTCTTGCATGAAAAAATTGCAATTATCCTCACTACAGTAGTGTCCTTTCAAGGAAAACATGATTCTTCTAAGGATCCATCTTCACCATTTCTCCATGCTTCTGGATCTAAAACTATACTCCATTTTCCAAATAACCCAGAGGGTCAGGTAAATTTGTCACCTTTAAAGAGGTATGAGAAACACTAAAGGGAATTTTTGCCAATTTTATTGATAGAAATCTGGAAAACATTTGTGAAAATTGATTCCAAAAATATTTGATCATGGCTACAGGAATATAATGTTGTATCAGGAAGAAATTATTGGTATAAAGCTAATTATAGGGATTCTGTGTGCACCGGTTAAACTAAGGATCTGAGAGTGACTATAATGGCTAGTTGTTTGGTTTGCTGAAAGTTGAAACTTAAATTAAGCTCAAACGCTAGTTTTAGTATGTTGTAGAGAAAGGTCTCCAAAGATTTATGAGGATTATCACGTAAGACTTACTCACCCAAACCCTAAATATGTCTCATAGGACTGTTCATATGACATTTCTTTCATGAAGACTGAGAGAAGTGCATTCTTGGAAAGAGGTTCAGTATCTTTGAAGAATTCTAAGGTGACTCTTATGTGTAGACAAAAAAGGGCATTGGGAACTGCTGACATCAAAGTAGGTTCTTTGAATTCTGTAAGATTCCTGGATCTTAAGGTTTCAAGGAACAAGTGGTGATGACTTATCATCCAGGGTAAGTCTGACATAGCTGCTCCAATGGGATTCAGGCCCACACATGTGAAAAGCTGAGGCATTCTGGCTTGTTGGAACACCAGAAATCCCAGTCAGATGTGATTTCTGGACTCAGTTCTCCATACAGCAACCTAGCTTTTATTCATTTATTTTACAGTTTCACATTACACACACATGGCTTAACATTTGGTCAAACAAAATCAAAGGTGTCCTATGTAGATTTCTGCTGCTTCCCATGTTCAGCTGCTGCAGTGCCCTGAGCTGTATGATTTCTCTCTTTACTTTGGGAAGAGAAAGGACTCACTTTGGGATAATCCTTCCTGAACCAGAAAGCCACCTCAGGAATCAATCCAGAGCAATCCCAGAGACCACCTTATTTGTTTTTCTTATCATTGGGACCACACTGATAATTATTCAATGTGTATTTAATTCTGAATCTTTCTTTCTTTCCCTCTCTTTATTTTCTTTTTTCTTTCTTCTAAGTTTCTCTGCTAAGATTTATTGACTCTTTTCTTATTAAGATCATATTTTATTTATCTTAACATATTTTTATTCCACTTATTTAAATTCCTTCCAAATTTTGATCTGCTAAGTCCAACATCTAGGCTACCTTGGGTTCAAATTATCTGCCTATAATGCTTATTTTTCTGTGCCTTATTTCATCTATTTTCATTTTTTTATCACATACTTTTCTTTGTGGATGATACAAAGCAATATATTTGGATTTTGTTGGCTTTCTCAGAGAGTGTTGATTCTTTTCTCGATAGATTTGCAGATTAGCAGATAGAAAACAGCAGCCATATTTTATTTCCCTGAATGACTACACATTTAATGAATTTTTTACACATTAAAATGAAATTTTAATATCTGTAAATACTGTATAATTTTATAACAGTATTTATGTGTTCCTAATTTAGTTTCTTGTTAAATATTTGTTTGTTTTCAATGCACAATATCATTTTAGATGTAATGTTTTATGTAATTATTAAACAATATTAAATTTTATATATGTTATGGGAATAGAGACAATTTAAATCTATTTGCTGTGCTCTGTTGAGTAAAAAATATTTTAAAAACTTAAGATTAACAATTTCCATGGATAGAGTACTGGTATTTCTAAACATTGATGTGACAAGTAACTTTTTATATTCCTAAATATTTGAGGAATTATGAATCACTACTACTGAGTCTCAAGGCACACTGAGATTGAAGAAAAACTAAGAAAATTAACTTTATTTTTATCCTTAACTTTGGCTCTAGTCCTCAATGCTTTGTCTTTGGGCTAAATTCCATAGTTTAATTTATCTGGCTAAATTAAAAACAGATGGAAAATCTTCTTTCTTGGCCTTTTTGCATATCTGTATCTTATTCCGCCAAACTTGACGGAAGGCATGCAAAACTAAACCAACTTTTGCCTAAATTAGATTTCCCCTACACTGCTCACTTAACTTTTATTTCTCTTGAATTTTACTCTTGTCTTTGAAGAAATGGGAAGTGGAACATAGCTCTGGCCTCTTTTAAAGAATTAGGCCACATGGAAAGTACAGGAACCGGGAAGCTACAGAAATACACTATCTTCAAGAAGCGAGCACTTCTGCTTTCTTATTCTCAAAGAATTTCCTCATTATATTCACAAAATATTGTACATCTGATGACTTCAGTTTGCCAGGTATCCCATTATCAAACCTATACATGAGTACGAGGCAATCTTAAATTCATTCTCACTGATTGAATGTATGGCCACTGAAGATCAGTGAGAGCATATTGAATTAAAGCACATGGTAGGCACCCTGAATTATGACTGTGAATTTCAGCTATGACTCTTTTGTTCCCATACCTCGTGTATTATTGATGCTTTTCACACTCAAGAATTTACACAGACTAAATGGATCTATGCTGCACAATAAATAAAACAGGATTTACTATTAGCTACTATAAACAAAATCTGTATGCATTAATTGCATTTGAGCTTATCTATATCACTCATTATAGTATGCCACTCAGTGGTTAAAATCAATTCTTTCACACAGTAGGTAATCACTGCGTGCTTATTGTAGGATTTGAATAAAGTAGGACACTGCTACTAAAAAAACAGATTCAAATTTAATTTATTAAAGAAAGTAATGTTCTTTATAAAATGATAACTTCCTATAATTTTGTTTGAGCGAGAGTAAATTAAAATAACACAAAGAAGGATATTAAAACTGGCAATTGAAGTTGATAACTAGATGAAATAAAATGATACTTTTTCTGTGCTCAGTATTGTCTGAAATTCTGTCTTAGGGATTTTGGGATACTGCTTTTATACTTAAAAGGTTAATATGACAATGTTATTAACTTAGATATCATTGAACTAAAAATAAATTTCATAATGTGAGGCAAGATAGTTTTTAAAAACTTTAAATACATTTTCCCATAACTGTTGCATAAGATTTGAGCAAATGTAAATTAATAAAATGAAAGCAGAATATTCTTGCTGTTCTTGCTAGGCATTAAGTAATATTGTCTTTGAATAATACAAGTAAATAATTTTAACTTTTTATTACAACTTCTATCCAAACCAACAATAAAAAAATCCATTTTATTTGAAATTGAACCCGAGACCATATACTATATTGTCCCAGATTTGCTTACATTTTCCATTTTCTTGTGAAATTCAAATTTACAGAACATGCTTTTCAGATTCGCTTGTCCTTAAATCATCCCCTTCTATGATTTGATGGAATATTTTCTCTCCCCTATACATTGCATTTCTAGCCGGGCTCAGGGGCTCAGCCTGTAATCCCGCGCCTTTGGGAGGCTGAGGTGAGTGGATTGCCTGAGCCCGCGGGTTCGAGAACCGCCTGGGCAGGCGAGACCTCATCTCTACAATAAATCAAAAAATTAGCCGGGCGTGGTAGCGCGCCTGTAATTCCGGCTACTCGGAAGGCTGAGGCGGAAGGATCGCCGGAGCCCAGCAGGTCGAGGTTGCGGTGGCCGGGAGCGGCCAATGCACTCCAGTCTGGGCAACAGAGTGAGACTCCAACTCAAAAAAAACCAACCAACCAACAAACAAAAAAACGTTGCATTTCTACTTCTCATGACTTTCTTTTTCTCTGACCTGTCTGAGCACCTCTTCCAAATTCCAGAGTAACCCTTCTTCTGGTAATCAATAAAGACTTTTTTGTTGCTCTTCTTTTGTGAGTTTTATTTTAGGATATTTTCCCCCCCACATATCAATGTAATTTTACATAGAGTAGATTTTAACCCATGATCTGAATTATTTCGTCCTTCGTTTAAATTTTATTCAGGAAGGTGGCAGGGGGTAAGTTTTGAAAAATTACCCATTGCATGTAATGTTCACTGTTCAGGTAATTGGTTCACTAAAAATCCAGACTTCATCACTGTGCAATATACACATATATGGAATCTGCACGTGTACAGTAAAAAAACTGCAAAAATAAATAAATAAATAATATCTTCAATAATTACTCATTTTTGGACTATTTGTTATTTAAACTTTCTAAGACCCAATGTTTTAATTGGTAAAACAGTATTTACATTATAGGGTTATGAAATAATCAATAAGGGGAGATTGTAAGCAATTAGATTCACATCTGGGAAACAATGATTGCTCAAACACCATTCATTAGCAATCATAATCATTAAAAAAACATATTTTCTATTTATTTTGTTGAGAAATGAATTTTGAAATGCTAAAACAGTAGCTACGAATTCTGGAGACATTTTTGATGATTGTTGAAATCCACTCATATAAATGTCTCCAGAATTCATAGCTTAATATTTATGATTATGGATTTTTTTGATTGTTGGTTTGGATAGAAGTTGTAATAAAAAACTAAAATTATTTACTTGTGTTATTCAAAGACTTAATATTATTACATGATGCCTAAGTCAAATCTTCGTAACTGTACTTTTAATTTTTAGTTGGAATATAAAATATAAATCCTCTTTTCTTGATCTAATAATATGATCTAATAATATTCCTTTGATAGTTACTACTATTTTAACAAAAGTACATAAATAGGATAAAATAATTAAATGATTGTTTCAACCTTTCCATGCTTTTTTTGATCAACATATAACAGGATTTTAAATAATTTAATAACTTAGCTAAAGCTGAAATAATGTGTTGGGCATAATGATTAGACTGGATTCTTCATGCACAACTAATTAAAGTTTAGATTTAAGAAAGAAACAAGAGTGATATTTCTTCACCATGATTCAAGATAATATATTCTTAGTTTTAAAAAGAGCATAGAGAAAAGGTGTTATTCCTTAAACTGAAAAAGTAAATACGAGTTAAGTGACAGAGTTTGTTCACATTAAGTTCACAGAGAAAGAGTGATCCAAACCACACCACTGAGAGTAGATATCAAGTATCCATTGCCTAATTGTCCTATACTATTTGGTTGTTTTGAACAAAATAATGAATATTTTAGCATTAACTGTCATAAAGAGAATATACAACAATTGATAATCCAAAAAGTACATATTACTTTCAAAATACTTTTGTTTTTGTATTTATGTTTGATTATATACCATGTCTTTTCAGAACTTTATCCTAAAACTTGAGTTAGACACTAGAAAGAAAAAAATTAATTTTAAGTTTAATTCTATTTTGCAAGTACATCCATATGAATATTAGGCAAAAACTAATAGAAAATATCAGAATATTAATTTTTAACAAGCAAAATAGAGTTTCTATCTAAAATCTTAAAAATTAGAGTGGGGTAGGTATAGGCATTTACATATTTGATGAATATTCATAATGTCTTTCTTTGAAGCAAGCTACACTAATTACAAATCGTGGATTCAAAATCCAAAATGGACTCTCCACAGACAGGAAAATCTGAGGATGCTCAAGTCTCTGATGTAACATGGCATAGTATTTACATGTAAGCCATGCACATCCTCCTATACTTTGCATCATCTTTAGGTTACTTGTAATACCTAATACAATGTAAATGCTATGTAAATAGTTGATCTACTTTAGTGATTAAGGAATAATGGCAAGGAAAAAAGTCTCTACATATTCAATTCAGATACAACCATCATGAGCTTAACGACATTTTCTGTCTATGGTTAGTTGTATCTGCAATGCAAGACCCATAAATATGAAGGGCCAACTGTATTACAAATGGTAAATAACTCCTTTTTCTTTAAGGACGCAATATCTTGCCATAATTCATTTACAAACATGTTTCTTTTATTTTAATGCTACATAACTTTTCAGGTCTCCATTGTCTTGTTAAAAGTAGGAGAGAATTTTGCTATTCTTGCTGAATAGATGGAATAAAATATTTCAGAACAAGACATCATAAAAATGAAGGTAATAAAATTAATGGGCATATCACTAATAAAGTAAAGCAATATAAACAATAAGTGGCTGTTCTACTTTCTCAAAAGAAATCATTGCACCACACATGAACTTACAAACATTTTTAAACATTTCCCTTGTATAACTGAAGTGTGTGTGTGTGTGTGTGTGTGTGTGTGTGTGTGTGTGTGTGTGTGTGTGTTTATTCTTGGGGACATAATTATAAAACCAACTCTGAAAACGTTTTATCTGGTATTTCACCTGCCATAACATAAACTTCATCGTGAGCCAAAAATAAATAACCTAAACCTTTTATAATGTCTGTCACTGGAAAGCTAAACAAAGTCACCATTCATCTTACTCATAGTCATTTTACCCTTTAGCAGATGTGTTCTTTGAACAAATTTATTGGCCTTATGAATAAAGATTAGCACTACTCTGTTCAACTCTGTTGGGAAGAATATGATTCTACTGCAAATGGATGTAAAATTCAACTAAATGAATGATTTTAAAAAATATTCTTTGAACAAGGCTTTTTGAATACAGTGTAAGATTGGTTTTCTCAGGTATGTTTAATGAATATATTGTAAGACTATATCAGCAACTATATTTGTAAATATATATATTAAAAGGTAAAATAAAAATTATAATTTTACTATGCTGTATAATTCATAAGTGAATTTAACTATATTTATAATGACAGAGGTATTTATACACGTCCTGATAATTGATTTTACTTTTCAGATATTATAGTTTCTAAACACTGAAACAAAATTTATAAACAACTTTCCTTCTCTTAATTCTGCGAATAAACTTATATGTTGAATTATTAAATTGCAATTGCTTTTGGATTATTATTAAGGATTTCCATCTCATTCCCAGTTTTGAATTTTAAGTTTTCTTTTTTCTAGTTTCCTAGATTGCTTATTAGTCAGAAAACCAGGACACTATTTATCTCTGTTGCTTAACTCCTTCTTTTATATAAACATTAAATAGTGTAATAAAGAAGTGAACTTCTGTTAAGTATATGCGTGCCATTTTTAACTGTATATGCCTAAAGAGGTGACTATTTAGTATATGATCACACATTTATGTGTGCTATTCATAAAAATATGTACATAATTTTATGTCTAATTTTAGTATTCAAATTATCAAATAGAAAATTCGAATTTATATGCATCATAATGCATACATTCTGTGAATAGATTTTGAGACTAAACTTTTGAACTTAAAACTTAGAGACAATTGAAACAAGAAAAATAATCTTCAGCTTTCTGTGCCTGTGAGAATTAAAGAACGAGGTAAAAAATAGAAAGCATTTGATTTTCAAATATCTGCTTCATTCTTTTATGATATGTCATGGGGTTTTATTTTTTCTTAAAGAATTTTGTTATCTAGAAAGACCTGCCACAGATTTTAATCTAATGTTCATGTCGAGAACAGTGAGCTGAACTGGTATGACACAATCTGTTGACCTGGCTAAAATGGTGAGGTCTTGAACATCTTACCTGGAACTCAGGAGCACAACAAATGATGTTATCTGGTGGTTTCTGTCTCAGTGGTAGAGATTTGCACTGGAATCAACAGTAGTTTTAAGGTTTTCTGTTTTTTTTTTCTCGCTACAATTGCACTCCACATAGTAATAGATAGTAAGGGAAATGCCTTTACTCTTTGTTCAAATATTTTTAAAAGCATTATAATAAGTTAAAGTTACTTTGTTTTCTAGAAGATGTATAAGTTGGCTAGAAAAATAAAATGTAACTTTTTCAATTTGAAACTATTTTACCCAATTGAACATTACTTCGTATATAGCTGGAGGCATTCGGAGTCAGCACAGTTTTTACTCTCAGTTGAGAAGATTCCTGAAAGTTTACAAACTCTTGAAGGACTTTTTTCAAGGTCTTCATGCATCACTTCAATTACCTGTAATTTTTTATCTGTTACTTATTATATCTGAGGCTAATTTGCATTACTCTACATTTGTCAACATTAAATTTCATTTGCCACATGTCAGCCTATTTAAGTAGCAAATTCAGAGTGTTTTAGAATCTACTAGAGGTAATTTGAACGTTACTATTTAATAACTTTTTTCCTCCAATCTCCAAAATGCAGCACCTCAGAATATTAAGAAGATAAATATATGATTTAATTAATTACAATAAAATGAAAGACTGAGAGGAAAAAATATAATTTGCAGAAGGATGTTTTTGACTGAGGAATATTTACACTCTATTATTTCTTTAAAATTAGTACTAGCTTTTTAAGTTTTAATTTGACATTATTTTTAAGATATTAGATCTTAGAAAAATTACAGGTAGTTAATATTTACTGGCAACATTAAAGAAACTGGTAAAATAACAATTGAGATGTTTTAAGTAGCAAGCCTATAAATAAATGGAATGTAATCAATATCACTAAAGTATTACATTTAAAGTTTAGTTCAATTATATAGTTAGAGAAATGAAACAAATTATTTGTTATTAAAGAAAAATATAAACATAGCTATTGTGAATAGATGGTAACAAAACTAAGTAATGATATATACACAGTCAAAGTCTTAAAGGAATTAATGAATATTTATGAAACTATTTTAGATATTTTTAGATTTTTGAGGAGGAAGGTATAAGACTTTTCAAACAGTTGAAAAATGTGCTAATAGCCAATCAGGTTTATATAAATATCTCAGTTGCAGTCTAAAGCTATTTTAAAATTTAAAATATTGGTACAAGGATATGTAATTGTATTGTTATAGGAGAAATTTGTATTGATAGAATGCTCTTGGAATGAGTCTAAACTAATGCATTTAAAAGATTAAGATAATCCATAAAAATATGTCATTATTTGGAAGAATTGCCAAATAACCAGAGAATGAAATAAAGTGCACATACTCAATATATATTTTTCTGGAGTCAATCGTATATTTAAAGATTATTAAATTTTTATCAGAGGTGAATAAATACATAACAAAGTTTTGAAAGCAGAGATTTGAACAGATACTTTTCTATCCATGTTTTAGCTATTCACAGAAGCCAAAGTTAGGAATAAACCAAGCTTTCATTCAACATGTGAATGGCTAAACTATAAATATGTTATATGTATATGAAAATTATAAATACATTAGTATTATTCAGTCTTAAAAAAGAGGGGAGGAATTCTGACACATGCTACAATACAGATTAACCTTGAAGACATACAAAGTGAAATAAACGTCACAAAAGGGAAAATGTCACAGAGTTCAACTTACATGAGGTAACTGGGTGAGTCAAATTCATAGAGAATGACAGTGAAATGGTTGATGCCAAGGACTAAGAATTGGGTGGAATTGAAAGTTGTTGCTTAAAGAGTTTCAGTTTTGCATAATAAAGAAAGTTCTAGAGATGGATGGTGGGGATGATTGCTCAGCAATGTGAAAGTACTTAATGCCACTGAACTGTACAATTGAAACTGGTTAAAATGGCAAATTATATGTGTATTTTTTCATTTTCTGAAACTCTCGACATTATAATTCTTAATGTTGAGATGTAAATTTTAAAAGAATATTATTTGTTACTGATTTATCATCTTAAATATTAAGTTTAGATATTTACGTAATTATCTTTATGTATTTGTAAGATATGTATTATGATATCATGATATTTCTAGTATCATGTATTCCTAACATAAATACTTTATAAATGCCATCTTTATGGCAATATAGCTATGGGGAAAATTGATCTAAGGATATAAAAAATGTCAAAATTTTCATTTTTTCTGATCACTGTATTAAAACATTAAGTGTTCAATGTATGGTACTTGGAAAAATGTTTATTTCAGAAAACTAAAGATTTTACATTCTTGCTTCAAGACCTATATAAAAATAACGTAGTATATTAAATAATTATATGCTTCACATTCATTTACAAAATAATATATCATATATGCAATTATTACCACACAATTGGTGGTGAGACTAGAAAGAGAGGAAAAAATAGATAAAACAATATTAAGTACTAAATTTAGTTTTGTCCCACATTCAGTGTGTATTTATAAACAAATCATGAATATTCCTCTATATTTTCTATGTCAAATATACTATGTACACTTTAGTTCAATGCAATAAAATTCAATTGTTCACTGCTAATCAGCTAACAAATATTTTTTTCTCTTGAACATTTGTTATACTAAAGCAGATTTTTTAGTGATTTCAAATAAAATGTTAGCTAACGTTTGTCTAATTATCTATTTCTCTTTTCTTCATTTATAAATTTCTTAATTTCACCATCTTTTCTACTAGTCAAGTTTCTCTTCTTTCTTTTTTATTCTTTCTTATGACAGCATTATGTGATTATGCTGTTAATAATCATGGCGTTAAGAAAAAAAGAGAAGGTCATTCACAAGAATAGAAAGTAGGTAAAATTCTGAATCCAGCCGGGCTTGGTGGCTCAGCCTGTAATCCTGCGCCTTTGGGAGGCTGAGGTGAGCGAATTGCCTGAGCCCGCGGGTTCGAGACCCGCCTAGGCAGCGAGACCTCATCTCTACAATAAATCAAAAAATCAGCCGGGCGTGGTAGTACATGCCTGTAATTCCGGCTACTCGGAAGGCTGAGGGGGAAGGATCACTGAAGCCCAGCAGGTCGACGCTGCGGTGGCCGGGAGCGGCCACTGCACTCCAGTCTGGGTGACAGAGTGAGACACCAACTCAAAAAAAAAAAAAAAAAAAAAAAAATCCTGAATCCTTGTGTGATAACTAAAATTTACTTCAAAGCAATGGAAATCACATGTATTTTACCAAAAATGACAGTGACTGCACACACACACACACACACCCATACATATTAGACATATATATATGCATACATACATATATGATATTACTTTTTAAAGTATGCTAGCAATTTTATTACAACTAGCACAGCACTTAATATCTATGGGGAATAACTAGCCTTCACAAACTACTCAAATACATAGCAAGGTTTTTCACTTTTTTTTTTTTTTTTTATAATCAGTATTTTTTATTATCGTTTTGTAGGGTACAGTTAAGGGTTAGGTGTACAATTACGTTTCATTCAGGCACCCTATTGATAAGAGGTGTTTTCCCAGTCCCGAGATAGATATTAGCTACTGTTAATCCCATCCCCCCCCCCCATAATTTCCCAGTACCATCAGTCATTTTCTTATAGTATTACATTGGATGTTCAAGGTCCATTATATGAGTGAAAACATGTGATATTCTGATTTTTGTTTCTGTGAGAGGTCACTCAGTATTATAGACTCTAGTTCCATCCAGGTAGCTGCGAAATCCATGATTTTGTTCTTTTTCATGGCTGCGTAGTATTCCATCGTGTATATGTACCACATTTTTTTAATCCAGTCCTCTTTTGATGGGCAGCATGGTTGTTTCCAGGTTCTTGCTATTGTGAATAACGCTGCGATAAACATACGTGTACCCGAAACCCACAGGACTTAAGAGAGAAGATAGACAAATGGGACCTTATTAAACTGACAAGCTTCTGCAAAGCCAAAGAAACCATCAAGAGAGTAGGGAGACAGCCTACAGACTGGGAAAAAGTATTTGCAAACTCTAGGTCTGACAAAGGCTTAACATCCTGGATCTACAAGGAACTGAAACGTACTGAAAAGAAGAAAACAAGCAACCCCATTATAAAATGGGCAAAAGATATGAACAGACACTTCACAAAAGAAGACATTCGAGCAGCCAACAAACACATAAAGAAATGCTCAACCTCACTAATCATCAGGGAGATGCAAATCAAAACCACACTGAGATATCACCTAACTCCAGTCAGAATGGCAATTATCAACAACTCAAAAAATAACAGCTGCTGGAGAGGCTGTGGTGAAAAGGGAACACTTCTACACTGTTGGTGGGAGTGTAAGCTAGTGCAACCTCTGTGGAAAGCAGTGTGGCGATTCCTGAAAGCTCTAAATATTGACCTTCCTTATGACTCTGCAATCCCCCTACTGGGAATATACCCTGAAGAACACAAATCACTCTATAAAAAAGGTTTTTCACTTTTTACAATGCAGTTTCAAATGCTTCTGTGCTCTCTAGGGAAACCTGTGGATCCAAGTTTTTGGAAGTGGACATGAATCTTTGTTTTCATATCTTCAAGAAGCTATAAAAGGTAACTGCCTTACATATTCGATCACGTTGAACTTTCCCATTGTACTGTTGGCTTTTAACATAACTACATTAGAAATGGGTGTGATAGATACTTCATGAAAAGTATTTTTATTGAGGTGAGATTCACTTAATATAAAAATTAAAATATATAATAATATCATTTTAAAAGTATAAAAATAAAATTATAATAATATCATTTTAAAATGTATAATTCAGTTGCCTGTAGCTCATTTGCCATGTGATTGGACAATAATTTCTATCAAGTATCAAATTATTTTAATTATTTTTTCATATTAAACAGTCACTCCTCATCCCCTTATCCTGTCAGTCCTTAGAAACTGCCAATACGCTTTTTGTTGCATAGATTTACCTGTTATGGATATTTAATATAAATAGAATCATATAAAAGTGATCCTTTCTGTCTACCTTCTTTTATTTAGCATGATGCTTTTAAAGTTCATACACATTGGAGCGTGCATCAGTAATTGACTTCATTTTATAAATAAATATTATTCTTTGTATGTTTATAATGCAAATTGTTTACCCATTTATCAGTTAATGGATGTTTAGACTGTTTCTAGCTTTTCATTATTGTGAATATTGCTGCTATGAACATTCATGTACAAGTGTGTGTTTGACTCCCCGATTTCAATTTGGATTATAACTAAGAGTGATATTACTGGGTCATGTAGTATTTATATGCTTAACTTTCTGTGGAAGTTCCCATTTTCCACTATGGCAGAACCATCATGCTTTACCACCAACAATGTATTAGGACTAATTCCTCCACATCTTCACAGTTGTTATCTTCTTTCTCTTTTTTCAATGGCAACAACTCTAGCAGGTGTAAAATGTTATCTCGTGGTTTTATTCATATTCCCCTGATGACTGCTGATGTTGAGTATTCTTACATGTTATTTTCCATCTACATATCTCAGAGTAATATCTATTGAAGTTCTTTTTCTATTTTTATTTAAATATTTGTCTTTGTTGATGAGTTGTAAGAGTTTTTATATACCCTGGTACTAGATCCTTTTCAAATAGATGTTCAATTTTTTTCTAATCGACAAGTTATCTTTTTACTCTTTGAAAATGCCCTTAGATGTATTTTTTTTTATTTTTAGTTAAACTTTTTATTTATTTTTTGTTGTTGCTGCTCATGCTTTTGGTGCAATATCCAAAAATCCACTGCTAAATCCAATATCACAAAGATATATGTCAGTGTTTTCATTTAAGAGTTTAATAGTTTTAGCTCTCTTAATTAGGTTGTTGATAAATTTTGATTTTTTTTTTGTGTATTTTGTGAGTTCGGAGTACAATATAATTCTCTGGCATGAGTATATTCAGTTGTATGTGTTCAACCATTTGTTGAAGAGAGAATTCTTTCCTTATTGAATTATGGAACCCTGTAAAAATCAGTTGGCCATAAATGTATAAATTTATTTTTGGACTCATTTCTACACCATTGATCTATAAGTTCATCCTTGTACCAGTATCACACTAATTTGATTAATGTGTCTTTGCAGTAAGTTTCCCATTACTGCCAATTCCTTTCTTAAAGTATTATAATTGTTCAAGATCTGCTTATGCATGAGAACATGTGGTACTCAGTTGTTTTGTTTCTGTGAGAATTTCTTTATTAATCTCATCACGTGCTAACCTTATGGGCAATTAGAATCACAGGATCTGGTAACAGGGTTTTCTAGAGAGCCAGAGCCTATGGAATATATATCTAGATATATGAGAAAATGTGTATTAGAATTATTGCAATAAGTTTCAAAATCACAAAGTTGATTTCTCCAACATTGCTCTTCTTTTACAATAATATTTTTGCTATTTAGAACCTATTGTAATTCCAGAGAAATGTGACCAACGGGTTTTCCAGTTCTTAAAAAAATAATCAGAAATTTGATAGGTATTGCATGTAATCTGTAAATTGCTTTGAGTAACATCACTATCTTAATTAGAACTACTAAAAATCTCCCAATCCATGAACACAGGATATGTTTCTATTTCTTTGATTTATTTTAGTAGTGATTTGTAGGGTTTTTTTGTTTTGTTTTTTATTAATCAATATTTTTTATTATGGTGTTGTGGGGTACAGTTAAGGGTTAGGTATACAAGTACGTTTCATTCAGGCACCCTGTTGATAAGAGGTGTTTCCCTGTCCCCAGACAGATATTTGCTGCCATTGATCCCATCTCCCTCCCCCCCATAGTTTCCCCAGTCATCTTCTTATAGTATTACATTGAATGTTAAAGGTCCATTATATGAGTGAGAACATGTGATACTCGGATCTTTGTTTCTGTGAGAGGTCACTCAGTATTATAGACTCTAGTTCCATCCTGGTTGCTGCAAAATTCATGATTTTGTTCCTTTTTATGGCTGCATAGTATTCCATCGTGTATATACACCACATTTTTAAAATCCAGTCCTCTTTTGATGGGCAGCATGGTTGCTTCCAGATTCTTACTATTGTGAACAATGCTGTGATAAACATACTTGTGCAGGTATCTTTTTTATAGAGTGATTTGAGTTCTTCAGGATATATTCCCAGTAGGGGGATTGCAGGGTCATATGGGAGGTTGATATTTAGAGCTTTTACGAATCACCACACTGCTTTCCACAGAGGTTGCACTAGTTTACACTCCCACCAACAGTGTAGAAGTGTTCCCTTTTCGCCACACCCTCTCCAGCAGCTGTTATTTTTTGAGTTGTTGATAATTGCCATTCTGACTAGAGTTAGGTGGTATCTCAGTGTGGTTTTGATTTGCATCTCCCTGATGATTAGTTTTTAGTGCAGACTGGGTTGAGCAGATTCCCATTTCTGGGTTGTGATTCACATTCTGGATACTGCTACAGAATTCTTTAAGGATGGTTCGTGAGGTACTATACAGAGGTTTTAAATACTAACTGATGACAGAAGTTGCGGATGGGCTTACTACAAATTCAAACGTAATTTTATTTTTTAGTTGAGATCTCACTCTGTCGCCCAGGTTGGAGTGCAGTGGATGATTACGATGATCACACTCACAGCAACCTCGACCTCCTTGGCTCAGGTGACCCTTCTACCCCAGCATCCTGAGTAGCTGGGACTACAGATGTGCACCACCAAGTCCAGATATTTTCTTGATTTTTTAAAAATGCATTTTTAATGTTATAATCATTTCATGGAATAAATGCTAGGTTGAATTATATTATATCCTAAGTGAATTTTTTCTCAAGATCTATTTGTAATGGTGTTCAATATGTGGGTATATATAAATATAATAGATTCAGTAGTTTATAATATAGGACAGAGCATACATTGAAAGCTGTTCAAATGTATTAACATTGAAGTTTGTTATTTGAATATCAAAATAATTTATGAGTAGCAAATCTGTCATATCAGATTATAAAAGTATAGTGTTTTTGCATTTAAAAAATTTGTGTTCAGCTTGATCTAGATGAGATATAATCTCTCTATTATCTAATCACATATACATAACATTAAGCATTTTCATAAACATTTCTTATCTCATTGTCTGATTAATGCCATTCTTCCTCAATCCCATGAGGATAGCCATGTGAGAGTCAGATTCTATGGTATTCAATCTATTGTTTCTGCTGCTCAGAAGAATGCCTAACACCTAATAGGCAAACAATTAAAAGATTGAATACATTTGTGATTATATTTACACATTAATATAGCAAAAAGCAGATATTACTTGGTGCTTAGTAACTTCTTTCTTTTTCTTTTTTTAATTAAATTAAATTTTATTTTAAAAATGTAGAGTACAATTCAGGGTTAAGTATACAAATCAAATGGTCATTATGCAGGTAACCTTGTTGATGAGGCATACCCCTGCTACCTCCCCTGACAGTTTCCCATTACTGCCAATTCCTTTCTTAAAATATTATAATTGTTCAAGATCTGCTTATTCATGAGAACATGTGGTACTCAGTTCTTTTGTTTCTGTGAAAGTTTCTTTATTAATCTCATCATGTGCTAACCTTATGGGCAATTAGAATACAAGATTTGGTAATAGTCCAGATTTTCTAGAGAGCCAGAACCTATGGGATATATATCTAGGTATATAAGAAAATATTTATTAGAAGAATTGTCTCACATGATTATGGAGGCTGAGAAATCCCACATTAGGCCACCTGAAAGCTAGAAACCCTGAAATGCTGGTAGCATGGCTCAGTCTAAAAGTTTGAAAGTTCAAAACCAGGGAAACTAAGTTTATATATCTCAGTATAAGGCCGAAAGTCCTAGAACCAATGAGGACTTGTCCCCCGTCCCAGTCTACTCAGACTCATACAGTAATCTCCTCTGGACACACCTTCACAGACCCAACCTTAGAGAAATCAGGATTCTGGCCCTTGTGGGATACTTTCATAATCAAGAATTTATAAGAAATAAAACGCCAGGTGTAAAAGAATAGGTTAAGGCACAGAAACTGCCCATTTAATAATGTTTTTTACAAACGTTACTGTGGACGTCTTCAAATGTACACAAAAGTAGAGCGATCTTTTAATAAACACCTATGAACTCACCATTCAATTATAAAACATGTAAAGAATTTTCCAATTGTGTCTCATCTCTCCCACCTTCTCCTCTCTCTGCATTTTTGTTTGTTTTTTTAATTTTAATTTTTTGCTTTTTACTGAAGATTATAGAACAAGTTAAAGATATAGTGATATTCCTTGCATGAATCTTACATCATATATTTATACACATAGGTAAACCTTATCAGCAAAATGAAACAAATCATAAACACCAAAAGCTAATAGCAATTCACAGACATCCTATAACAAGCAGTTTTTATTCAAATTTTATTATTGTCTCAAAGTGTTTTAAGTTGATTTAGTTAAATCAGGGTTTGAACAAGATCTCCATTGCTTTGATTGATACAGCTCCTAAAAATCCTTACATCTTTACTTTCCCTTTTTATTTTTGTGTACTGTTGGAAAATCAGGTCATATGCTTCATGGAATTGCTCATATTCTGTGTTTGGTTTATTGCATTTTCATAGTGTCACTTAACATATCCCTCTAACTTGTATATTTGCCATAAACTCCTAGTTGGACCTTAGAATTATTTTCTTTTTTATATAGCACATTAAATAGCAATATATCAGAAATCAGAAAATTTCTGATTGTCCCAGCCTTTGAGATGGTATGATTGATCAATGGATAGGGGAACTGTCAGCCTGATATACATCTGTCTGATGGATTTAGGCAGCATTTATGACCTTGACTAGATGCAGTATTTTACCTATCATAAGAGAGTGATTTTATACATACTTTGTTAGTTCTTCATTTAAAACTAGAATTCTTCTACTCCTTCCCCTCCCAAAAGCTTTCCCTATCCACCATTGAATAATTTTGAAATGGAGTGTGTAAGGAAAGGGCAGAATGGTTGTTTGATTCTATCTCTTTATTTACCAGTTTTCAACATAATAATTTGGATACATTATGAAATCATTTTAGTTCCATTATAAACTGGTGAATCCTTATAAATTTTGTGTTTCTGATTAATTTCAGTTAATAGTCTACATTTTTTTTTCTAAAATTGCCCCATTTTACACCAGTAGAAGCTGTTTCAAGTTATCTTCTATTTTCCTATTATGACACTTGTGATCTTTGATATGTTTTTGCCTCAGGTCTGACAAATACGTTTTAGATTTTTGTATTTCTTGTCCTAATCCTCAAGAACCTGTTTTCTTCTGTGTGGTAAGCAACATTTAGAAGCAAACATTTTGGTTCCAGAAGGTCCTAAATGTAGCCAGACTCCTAACTCATAATAATTTTAAGTAGAATGTAGCTCTAAACCTAAAAAAACTCATGTAAGGGATTCAAGAAGATAAATTAGAAAACTATATTATGACATTAAGAGAGGTAAATATGCCTTCAGGAAGATACAAAAATGACAGAGCATAAAGGTTAGGATTTGTAAAATATACCACATTAAAATTCAGAATCTTTCTTTATAAAAAGACAAAATAAAAGAAATGAAATTATAAGACTTCAAAAGGGAGAAGATACTCCCTGTCTCATATAACAATGAAAGAAATTTTATCTGGATTATTTAAATAATTCCAACAAATCAGAATAATACAGATAAAAATAGGCCAATGGATAAACAACTTGAAGAGAACTTCATAAAAAATATGTATGGTCAATAAACCTGTGAAAAGATAGAAAAGCTAATTTGTCATTAGACAAATACAAATTTTAAAATATGAATGACTACTATATATCTAATTAGAATGACTAACATCAGAAAGACTGCCAATGCCATGTGTAGATAAAAATGAGCTGTGGTAAAATCTTATACTCTTGGTGCAAGCATACATCAATACATGAGTGTAGAATGTTCTCTTATAAAACACTTATCTTTTAAACTAGAATTAATTCCTGGGAATACATTCAACATAAATATACATGCATAAAAAGATACATACTAGAATGTTCATAACAGTATTATCTATATATAGAAGAAATCTAGATGTTCACCAATGCTGGAGTGGATAAAATGTTTTATATTCACACGATGCCCTAATATATAGCAATGGCAATGAATTAAGTATAAATATATATTCCCCAAATAAATTAAATTCTCAGTGTTTAAGGAAAAAAACTAGACATGAAAGAAAGCACAGGATGAGCACTTTCGGGAGCTGATTATTCTCTATTTCTTAAGGTAGGTGGTGAATATTCTTCTATATGTCATATTTTAGTTTATATGTTCATGATTTATATGCTTGCTGTTTGTTATAGTCTTTGGTTTTTAAACATATGTTGTTTATAGTTACTTAAATGTGTTTATTTCTGTCACTACCATAATGCTAGCAATGAGTTTAATTCATTTAGCTTGTCTCTTCATTTCATATATTGCTTTTCTTTTTCATCATACATTTTAATAGACATTAATTAATTGATAAGAAAGCCTAGATATCATTCACGCACCTCACTTCTTTCCTCACTTCTTGCTAAGCATTTTTGTACTATGTTTATATTTGCAGTTTTATAAAATACAAATATGTAGATAAATTCATGTTACTTTGCTTTCCCTCAAAGAGATGATATATTAATTTTCTATTCAACATCTTGAATTTTTTGTTGTTATTGTTTTATCTTTTACTTTGCAATATATCACGAAGATTACTTCAGGACTATATAGATAGAGTATCATCATTTCTGCACACCACTGAATGATTCTACTTCAGTATGTGAATCATAATTTAATGAACATTGGTAATTTTGTCAGATATTGTAAAATGTCCTTTTCAAAATGATTTTAGTTTATGTATTACAATTATTATGTTACAATTATATACATGTTATATATGATATTGCTTTCTGCCTACTATTATATTACCAAAATTTGATCAAAGGAAATACAATGATAAATTGGGGAAACTCTAGAAAATATTATTAATAATGAAAATATAACCTATTTGATCCTGCAGTATATAGCGAATGCATTTATCAGAAAAATTTGAAGGTGTAACTATTTATAGCAAGTAAGCTCTAAAATCACAGAAAACAAGAAGGTTTAAAGGTTGGAATAACATCAAACTAGTGAAAAGTACTGAAAGCATTAATTAATCAAGGCAAATGCAGTAATCATGTTACAAGGTAAAAAAAGATTATTGTATTTTACTAATATTAGTTAGTGAAATTGTTTTTAATATGCAATCATCTGATTTTTTGTGTTAATGGTTTGCTGGCTCCATACAAGAATTTGGAAATATTTGTTTTTAACCACTATGCTCTCGATGAGTATAAGTAGAATTCGAACTTTCTGATCTTTACATGTTTAATGAACCTTTATGTTTCATAAACCTCATAAATTATGTAGATGTGGTGCTTTGATTTGTTATCATTTGCAACCTATTATATAATTTGTTATGTAAGAATTATCTTTTCAAGCTTTTTCATTCTTTTGGGATTCATTCTGGAATGTAATATACTCATAGCATAGTCTTGTTTCACCTAGGTATTCACATGAACTTGCATACCTTTGTTCAGCATAGTGTTGAATGATTCCTTCTATTTTTATGGCTATTTTCCCCTTGCCAGTTATTTTGTGTGTGTATATTTTTGGGGACTTTGGTAGGTTGATCTTCTCACACTGTTTTCCACACTATGTAGGGAGCATGGATTTTCTTGAATTTGCCTCAGTGTTTTGGGCAGCACCATTGTCAGGGAGCCTGCAGTATAGGACATATGCTATTTGATTCTGCAAATATTTTCTCTGATAAAGAAACCTATTTTATGGGAAGCATATCTGAACTTTTGGCATATGGTCGTATGCTGGGACCACATCTTTGAAATGCATCAAGCATGATCCACAGAGAAAAGATAAATTAAATGTACCAGATTGGTCATAACACTATCCTGCAGTGTAGTTTATACATGCTGAACCAAAGAGTAAATATAGTGCCATGATATTAACTAAAATATTCACAATTGAAAACAAAGATGGGGAAAGTATTGACTCTTTTCATTCTTGCTACTATTGGCCAATTGCAAATGTGTTTTTATTCTTTTGTCCTAGAGTTTGGTGAATTATATATCCTGATTTGGGGGTATGAATGTTTTGGCTGTACCTAAAGTTATAATTCCTGTGTAAACAATTATGATTCCTCATGTTGGTAGACTGACAGGCAAAGGAAAGAGTTACCACAGTTATGTGAAAAATCAATAGTGAACATTATAAAGAATTAGGACTGCTGCTTCAAGATGGGGCAGGAAAGAGTGTCTGGGATATGGGATATTTTAGAACATGTCTTGGTGTTTCCTGGTGATAATCACAATATTTTCTGACCAACAATTTGATAAACACATCTCAGCCCTATCCTGAAGAATGGCCTAGATTACCCAAAGAGGAAAGCATCCTAGAGCAGAAGAAAGTCGGCCGTAAGTGGTGGGGGAAAGAGATAATTGTTCTCAATTATAACCTTTGGACCGTTTGCAATAACCAGGACTATAGTTTGTCTCAATAATCCTTCTCCTCAGTTTTTTTCTTCTTACTTCTTTTAGTGATTGAGGCTAACATTAATTTGAAGAACTAGAGAGAGAGTAGACTAATTATGAAGCATAAGTGAATTTGAGCAATGGAGGTTGAGAGGTTATAGAGAACACAGCACTCTCCCTTTACCCAGTTGATTCTAGCACCTTTGTGCTTGACAGGGCCCTCCACTTTTGCTCGCTGTTTAAGCATGCATTAGAGCTAGAATCTGCTATGGTTTTATTAAGAATCAGAATGTTATTCAGCTGCATCTTGATAAAGGGGAAGTTCAGGGAAGTTAATGTAGTTGAAAATGTCCTTTAACCAAAGGAAATCGTGGACTGATAAATAAATACTAGTGCCTTTTTTCCTCCAGGGGAGCAGCACATTTGGGACAAATTCCCCACAGCTTCTCAGAGGTTTACAAGTGGATTAAATTTAAGTTGCCCTTGGTGGCTACCAGCTCATTAATTCATACTTGGATTGACTTTTTAGTCACTCATTTTGCTTCCCTACACAGGTGTTTCTTTCTTAGACTTCAGTTGCGTCCCAAAGAGACAACTTGCACCCAAGTCTTTTTTCCTTGGCTCCTTTCACATTAACCCAAGCAACATCAAGATTTTGTACCTTTTCTTCTCTAAGAAACTTCTTCATCTTGTAATTCACCTGTTGGCTTTGTCAGAGTTTAAGTGATACCTCCTCAAATAACAGATCCAAAAAATATTACCTCAGAATCCTCAGGTTTAATTAAAAAGAATTTGGGTTTTTTTAACCTTTGTTTTTTGATTTGCTTATAGCCTAAACTGCTTGCATAATATTTTGTAATGCTGAATAAAATTTGTTAAATAAATGACTAAATGAACAAATATTTTATACAAATAAGATATGTGTTGGTCCATGTAATATTTACAAAAATATGTAATACTGTTCTTTATAATATTATTTTATATCATTTATGAATATTTTATATTCATGTATATAAATATACACCATCACTTAAAAAGCTGCATTGAATGTCAATGTACAAATAAAAATGCATTTACCTAAGTAATGTCCTTATTGAAAATCTGCTATTACCAATATTTTATACACTATAGAATGATGAGATAAATATATTGTGCATGCACTTAGTATAATTGCCTGCTTTACGATAAAGTAATTTTTAAAAATTATTGACTTTAATAGTGTTCATAGTTCTAATCACACATTTATGATGTTCAAATAAGGAGTCATTAAAATTACTTAATAAAATAAAATGACCAGTATATATTCAGCAGTGCTTGGTTGTCTTAGAACATTTTTTCTTCAAATTAGTATTCAAACAGGTAACACAAAGTGCTGACAATTGTTGCATTTTTAAGACTCTTATTCTAAAAAATTTTGTCCTGCAAAACTCATGCATGCACCCACATACACACACAAACACAAATGATTTGTTAGAGAAATTGGGACTTTTTTTCATTGCATTGTTTCACATTTTTGTTTGGCTGATTGCTTTATTAGGTATTCCTTCTTGCTTCTTCTTCTATATGTGTATATCTTCTGCCTTTTGTAATCCTAGAGGCTTGTTTAGATTTGGAATATATCATTTCAGTACAGAATGCCTTAGAGTTGGTTTTGAGTATTTTTCTTTATATCAGTTAGGTGTAAAATAACGTCTTATTGTTGCAATTTAGTAATACTATGATGATTATTAGAATCAGGTCATGTCTGTCTGATTCTCCCATTATAAAATTCCCATAAAAATTAAATCTAATTGTTTTTAACTTCTTTGATAATCATCATCTAAATTAAGATTTCATTAACCATTACAAGTGGTGAATTTTCAATATTCTTAACCTTTTGAAATTAATTAGTTGAAAATATTCTATCTAGAAATCTTTTTCTAATAATCTAATCAGTTACCTAAAACATAATACACAAGAAAATACACAGTAGATGCTTGATTATTTTATTTTATTTATCAATTATCAAATAATAAGTTGGGATCTTAGTTATTTTTTAAATGAATGAGGTTGATAAATGTCATTGCTTTATCACTATGAAGTCATTATAATTTTTAGATAAATATATATCTAATTTGAATGAACCCATTTTTCTTTATTCTTTTTAGCTTCAAATTTGCCACCATAGGAGTAGGGAAAGCACTCTAAATGGACTTTTGTGTGCTTTTAAGATGACCTATTAATCTATATTTCCTTCCTTGATATTTTACCTTATAAAATGTTCCAGGATCACGGGCCTCCCAAGGAGAAAATGGGTTCTCAAACACTGGATATATTCCAAGAAGATATTACCATAGAAGCAGACAATAGAATGATGGCCACCAGAGATTGAAGATAAAGGTATATGTGTAGTTGTTGTTCTATAGGTATAAAGTTACCATTATATTAATTAGTAAGTTCCAGAGATCTACTCTACAACATAGTGCCTATTGCTAAAAATATGGTATTGTGCACTTAAAAAATTGAGAAGGTAGAGCTCATGTTAAGTAATCTACCAAAAACAAAAAAGGAAACAAAGAGATACAAGATGATTTTCGAGGTGATGAATATGTTCATTGCCTTGATTGCGGTGATGGTAACATGAATGTTTTTACTAAGATCCAACATATTACTTGAGAATATGTCCAGATTCAATTATTTATGTGCCGATTTTTGTGTACCAATTATGTATTAATGCTTCTGGATAAAAGGAATAAAGTTTAAACTTTTTTGTGGTGTTCTTTTTTTTAACTGTAGAATCCCACAGGGAATTGCATTGAAGATGCTGTTATAGTACTTTAAATAAATTGCTTTCACTGTGTGTTTATGTAGCAACTTAATATAAGATTAGATTAATTTTTTTCAATTTTTTTAAACTATGTTTATGATATTAATTTATTTTGAAAGAATAAATAGTAAAAAACACTATATTATTGAAGTACATTGCAATAAATTAAAAACACTAGATCTACCTTATTAAAATATACTAGGAATAAATTAATTCAGAGAGAATAGCAACATTGACTAGAATATAATGAGATAATCTTATGCTTTTTGGATGTTAGTTAATCCAATGTCATAAGAATATAAAGAAAGAAACAGGAAGAAAAAAGGTAAATTGGTTCTTTCGAGTATGAAATGATTGATTCATCCACATTGTATATTACCCATAAGCTTGTTATCTAGCATTTCCCTTTGGGCTGCTATTTGTTGAGTGATATTTCAAATTGCAAAGTGATATTCAGTCATGGATACCACTGAAATGTACCTGTAACAACAGTGCACCTTCAAGGTAGAGACTTTTCATTTTGGAGCTTAAATGGTGCAATAATGTCACAGACTTCTAGGAGTAAAGAAATCAATCAATATCTTGGTTATATAGCAGAGGCACCCTGGGATTTATCTGACAAGTGATGAGATCTCAGCCATTTTTCCTGCTATTCCTCTACAACTCTATTTAAACTTTTCAATAGGAAATCTGGCCAAATGTAGCAAAAGGAGGAAGAGAAAGAGTAAGGAAAAAAATAGAAGTCAAATGTTAAAAAATAAAAGTAACAATGACTGTGAACTCTCTGACCTTAAATAAAAAAGGAAAAAATGTACAAAGTATGGCGCTGAACAAAACCTTACTGAAAAAAAGAAAAAGTTTTGGTTTTCAGCCTGTGCAGTTTGCTCAATATATCAAATTTAACTATGGATACTTTAAAAAATATATGTTCATTAGTTCACTACAAGCTTATGTCCGTAATCAGATTCACTAAAAATCCTGCAGAATTTTCAAATCAGTTAGGTATATTCAAGAATATTCTAGAAATCTAAATTATGTACTACACTTGAATGTTTTAGAAATAAAACAAATCATATGCTTCAAAATTGAAGAAAAAAATCTTTACTGCTTTATTTAAATTATCTTTATTTAGCCATTTCTGTTTAATATTATAATCTGTATTTTAAAACTATTTAACATATCTTTCAAATTTTGTGAAGCGTGACAAAAGTTTAACTTCTGAAAAGATCTAATATCCACTATATTAAAATATAAATTCTCATTATAGTCATTATTTCTTTGGTTAAGAAGGCATGAGGAGTAAGAAAAGCAAGGTGGGGTTTTTTTTGTTTGTTTGTTTCTTTTATATTGAGATATGCTACAGTATAAGGCACAGAACTTAACTTGCAAAATTCAATATATTTTACTTATTTATGTCCCATGGCACAATGACTCAATTGATAAAATTATTCTCAGCATCCTAAAAACAATCTCATAGCCTTTCTGATCAACAGCCTCTCAATTTCTACCTTACTGCTTAACAGTGTTGAGATATTTCACCACGTTAGTTTTATTTGTTTGGAAAGTCATATAAATGGAAACTTACTCAATAGTACATAAAATTAATACATTATTATTGTGTCAATAAAATTTCTTGCTTCTTTATTATGAATAAGAATATTAATTTTCTACATGTCTTTACATAAAGAAGTTTATTGAGGTGTAATTGACATACATTCCACTGCACAATTTGGTAAATGTTTACACATGAATACACCCCATGAAAATCTCACCAAAACCAACATAATTAACATACCAATCACTCCTAAAAGTTCATCTACTCCCTTGTAATCATTCTCTGTCCTTCTCCCTTCCCAGGCTTTCCTAGTGTTAAATTTAATTGCTACAAAGCTACTTCTGTACATTTAATGTCTAAAAAGTACACTGCAACCTAATCTACTATGCAAACAAACTGCAATCTAACTTAAGAATATGTTATTTTTAGCAAATAGCTGAGTTTTAACCAATCACAACAGCCAACCTTCAGCCAATCACAGACTGGCAACTGATCAGCCTATGTCCATATTAGGCAAATGCAGAGCTGTGCCCAATTAAGCTCTTTCTGTAAATTCCTGCCTTCTAGTCTGTAAATATTGCCTTTCCATGGTGCTGGGTGTAGGTTTCCAAAACTTACCTGATTCTGAGGTCTGCCCAATTTATCATTCTTTTCTCAAATGAGCTCTGCTATATTTAATTTGTTTAAAGTTTTACTTTCAACACTAGGAAAACACTGATCAACTTCCTGTTATTAAAAAATTAGTTTGAATTTTCTAGTATTTTACATTAAATCATATAAAATGTTTACTTTTTTGGTGTAGTATCTTCACTTATTATAATTACTTTGATTTTTTAAAATTTTATTTTATTTTAAAGTCTTGCAGCACAAGTCAGGATTGCATGAGATTCATCTTTGTTGCTGTATTTATCAATAGTTTGCTATTTTTTATTGTTAAGAAGTATTCCAATATATTAATATACTAAAATTTGTTTATCTGCTCCTTTCATGATAGACATTTGGGTTGTTTCAAGTTTTTTACTATTGCAAATAAAGCTGCATTGAACATTCACATTTCCACATGGATATATATAATAATTTATCTTCTGTAAAAACCTCAAAGTGGAATAGTTGGGAAATATGTATATATATACATTTAATTATTAATAAACTGCTTGACTGTTTTCCAAGTGTTTTTAGTTTACATGTTCCTAATGAAAAAATATGATGAATATCATCCAAAGAACTTATATACCATCTACATATATTTTTGTTTGAGGTATCTGTTTAAATATTTTCCCATCCTTAACTGTGTTGTATATATTCACAATATCAATTTGTGAGAATACTTTACACAGTTTGAATTCATATATTTTGTCAGAAATATATTTCTCTCTGTATATGGCCTTTTTGTTTTTTAAGAATATCCTTTTAAAATACAAAAGTTAATTTTTATTAAGCCCAGTATTTGATTACATGATCAATATTTTTCATCACTCACTTAAGAAATATTTACCAATCCCATATCCTTTCTGTCACCAATATGTTTTCTTTGGTGAAATGTCTATTCAAACTTCTGCTCACTTTTTACTGTTTTATTATTTGTTTGTCTAGTTATTATTGAGTTTTGAGAGTTTTTCATTTATTCTGTATGCTAGTCTTTTATAATTCTCTAATAGCATCTTATATTGTGGTCATGGTTGCACAAATCTGTGAATATAATAAGGACCAATGAATTATACAATTTAATTTGGTGAAGTTCATGGTGTGTAAATTCTATCTTAATAAAGCTTTTTAAAACCCTATTCATTCTCTTAGCAGCATTTGGAAGAACTGAAGATCTTAATTTTAATGCAGCAAAAATTCTCCTATTTTAGTGGCTCATACCTTGTTGTTATATCTAAGAAATGTTTGTCTAATCCAAGATCACAAAAAATGTCCTGCTTTCCTTTCCTAACTGTTTTATAATTTTATTTAAATGTTTTAATTGACAGATAAAATTATATGTATTTACCATGTGTAATATGATGTTTTGACGTATGTACACATTGTGAAATTACCAACTCTAGCTAATTAACACCTGCATTATCCCTACATAGTTACCACTCTTTTTTAGATTAGAAAATATAGCTTATTTAAAATGTAAATTAGAGAGAGAGAGAGAGAGATTCACCTCCCTAAAATGGGGAAGGGGACCAAGGCTAGGAAATACAGTGGCGGCTATAGCTCAAAGAGCAAAAGGCTACAGCAAAATCTAGTGAAGCAATGACAGTTATCACTTTTATGATGAAAATACTTTACACCCACTCTCTCAGCATTTTTTATGAATACCATATGATATTAACTATAGTTATCGTGTTGTACAATAGATCTCTTGAACTTATTCCTCCTATCAACTGAAATTTTGTAAATTTACATTATTGTCTGTGACCTAGATTTAGTTTATTTTATATATAGTGTGAAGTATAAATTAAATTTCTTTTTTTTTTGGCATGTGGATATATTGTTATTTCAACTTTAGTTGTTAAAAAGACTATATTTTTGTCAACTGAACTGGGTTTGAAGCTTTATTGAAAATCAATTGAACCTATGAAGGCGAGTCCAATTCTATATTTTTTATTCTAGTCCACTAATATGTTTACTGAGAATTGAACCCAGGCCTTGGTAGAGAAACAGGGAGTCTTAACTACTAGACAACAAGGTAGAATGTGAACATAATCATATTTAAATATTTTGACAACACTGCCACATTCTCTTGAGCTGTTGCTAGACCATAAATCTTGAATCAGTTAGTGCAATTCTTCCAATTTTTTTTTTTTTTTTTTTTTTTTAGTTTTCAAAGATATTTCAGTTCCTGGAACTTTTGCCTTCTCATGTGACTTTAAAAATCAGTTTGTCAATTTCTCAAGGGGCATGTAATTATTTTTATTGAGAATACATTAAATCTATAGTTTGAGAGAATTTATATCTTAACAAGATGAAACATTGCAATAAATATTCTCAGCAAAGTTATCTATCTCAGTATATAGGCTGGTACTTTTTTTTTCAGATTTACCTGCATTTTATATTTTAGATTATTGTATGATTTTTAAAATTTGTTATGTGTTTATTGCTAATATGGCCAAATCCACTAATTTTGTGTGTTGATCTTATAACTTGAAAACTTGCTAGACTCATTTCTTTCAAGTAGATGTGTAAAAATGTCATAGGATGCTTTTTGACAGCTATGTTGAGATGTAATTCACATACCATACTATGTAATAATTTAGTTTATGTTACTTTTATTTTCTTTGAGTAATTTTGACAATTTGTATCATTCAAGAAATGCACCAACCTCATATATTATCAAGGCTTCTCAATCTTGGTCATCATTTTGGACGGGAATGAAAAAGAGAGGTTGGCATTGGGGGATGGGGGGGAAGAGGGGTGGGGCACATTATCTCTGGGTAAGAATGATTGTTTTGAATTATTAAATTTATTAACATAAAAAATTTACAAAAGTTTCTTATTTTCCTGTGTGTGCTCTCTCTTGATCTATATTCATGTCTATATGCATAGATACATTTTGTAGTGATATCACTTTTCTCATTCCTGAAGCATGAGTATGAGTATATTACGGGAAGTTTTGTCTTCTTTTTCTGTAGGCTTTCATACCTGACCATTGACCGTAGTTTGCCTGCATGCCAGAGTGGTAATTGTTTATCTAAGCACACTTTCACCAACCACCCATGGCAGTGCACTCTGGAGGATTGGTTGCGTTTTGCTTAGCGAATGCAGACTGGTTCTAACCTTACAAAACCAGCAAACTTCTCTGAACAACAATGGGCTGCCATTATAATTTTATAGAGAAATCTAAACTCCATACTTGAGAAGTGATCCTCCTTCCAAAATTCTCTTCTTTCAGTGTCCTCTTTCCCGGCCCATGTGGTAGCATCTAGAGTTTCCACATACCTTATAGTTGCCCTTTTACCAGAGTTTAATAATTCTTTGTATTACACTCTCCCCAGTTAAAATCTTTGAGTGGGTTCTATGTCTTGATTGGAAACAGACTGATGCATAATTGCAACTGATGGCCCCAAATTAAGAGATTGCTGAGAATTTTATGTTTGATTTGGGGAGCACATGCTCTGCCAAACCTGGTGTGTTAGGGTACTTTTCTCTCTAATCGTTTTGGATGATGCTTTGCCCAGCTCAGATAATTTTCTTACACATATGTGCGGATAAAACAGTGCTCCCTATACTTTACCCTGTGAAGCGATCTTGGCCTCCTTGAACTATTGGCAACATCTTCTAAATCAGGGAAAATGCCAGAGCCCTCTCTCCCTGTAGCACAGAGCTGGACGCTTTCTACAGGCTGTAATCTGTGGCAATTGTTGGGCTCACTTCATTGTTTTCTTACTTCTTGAGATGATTTTTCTTTATCAATTGATACTTCCCCCTTAGATGCCAAGTTCTGATCATTTATTTCTTATTTTAAGTTTCCTTCTCAGGATCATATTGCAACTCATATAAATATGAACAGAAATTTGTAAGTCTTTTCTGTGATATTAAGATATCATTCCTGCCTGATAGAAACAAAATAACCTAGAAATGTCTAGATAAACTTAGACAAATTCTGTGGCTTCTCAAGATTTCAGATGTAAAGTTACTCATGTTTAACATGTTTTCCTACTTGTTTCTCCTCTTCCACTGTAACATTCTGGGCACTTATTGTGTGTCAAGGAACAAGGGGGAGAGAAATGCATGTGGTCACAGGCTTTCACGTCAGGTTGATTAAACCACATTTTCAGTGCTATGGTCTTTTGCTTTGAAAGCCTAGAGACTTGCCTTTGTCAGAGCCTATAGATAATTGAGCCCAAAGGATAATTACAAATTAATTTTAAAAATACGCAAACTGATTTTGCCAACAGAGTGACAGTTTATTATAAACAAAGACAAGAGCAACTGTTGCATGAACTTGGAATCTTTAAAACAGTAATTCTTTCACACTTTTTTGGTACACAAATGGAAAAATGTCAAAACTGGGAACTTCTTTACTGATTTACTCTGAGAAATACCTGACTAGAAAGACTAGAAATGCCCATCGCTCTTATAATCTGCACATTTTCTCATCATGGACTGAACTTTAGATTTTTGTATTTTTATTTTCAGAGTTTTTTTTCTATCATTTTTTTTTCTTCTCCAAGTTACTAGTAGGTAACTTTCAAATGGAAGGTTATCAGATGAAGATAGAATGAGAAGAAAAGCTGGAAAAAAGGTTAATGTTTATTGTTGTCATTCTGAGATAGACAAAGTATATCTTTAACTCCAGACACACACCCACAAGCACAAACACACACTGAACTTTAATTGTAGGGAATATTTGAGTTGGGACCTGAAAGTCTCGAGTTCTGAAGTAATAAAGCTTATATTAATTTTTTTGTGGCTACATAACCAATTACTCCAAAATTAGAAGTTTAAAACAATACATCTATACTTTTAATGATTTCTTTGAAATTCAGAAAAAACTTAGGAGGTTATCTGCTTTTGAGTTTCCCAAAAGGCTATAATCAAATTTTCTTCCAAGGCCAGGGTCTCTAATGAAGACTTCAGTAAAAGTAGGCCCACTCCCAAAATCTCTTCCACGTGTTTTGGTAGGATTCATTCCTGTGGTGTTGCTGGACTGAGGACCGTATCTCTCCACTGACAGTAGCCAGAGTCTGCCCATACACAGTTCCTTGCTATGTGAGTCCCTGTAACTTGGCAGTTTGGTTCCTTAAATCCAACAAGAGAGACTGCAAGCAAGATGAAAGTCACAATTTTGTGTAGCCTAATCATATAAGCTACACTCCATCAACTTTACCTTACTCTATAGGTGAGAAAAAAGTGTCTAGGTAAAGCCAACTGAGAGACTTCATATACAAATAGACAATAGCTAGTTCATATGTAAAAGTAGAATCTGACCCACAACACGAATCTGACCCATGTACGTATGCAGTGATAAGTATGTGATGTAATACATATATTTATTAGTCTGATTTAGCCATTCCACAGTGTATACATATATCAAGACATCATGTTGTACACCATAAATATATAAAATTTTGTTTGTCAACAAGAAATAAAGTCTGGCATAAAGTCAGACTTACAAGAAGTCAGATTGTCTCTACTTGCAACAGAAGAAGCAAAATATAACTTCTGTAGCAATTGGCCCAAAATGACCAGGACTTCAATAACTCACAGATTCCCTTATTTTTGTCTCTTTTCAATTAGGACCAATCAGAGAAAGACACCCCTAAACAACCCCATAGGAAACTTCTAATTAGCCTGCCTGCAGTTTCTTCACGCCAGCAGTCTCCAATCAGGGCAAGTCTGAAGTCTTCTCTTTTTCCACTATAAAACTCCCCACCCCCCTTATCTGCCTGCCCTTGAATCTCTGCCAACACACCAGTAATGTTGGCTGACTCCCTTGCTCAGAATAAACAACTGTTTCTTTTCTTTTTAGTTAGTCTTTGTTTATTTCTATATCATATTTCAAGAGGAAGGGTCGTTACACAGGGATGTGGTTACAAAGATTAGAGGACCTGAGGGGGCCACCTTAGGCATCTGTGTGCCACAATGTTCAAGCAGACATTGTAAGCATTTGTTCTGTCACAGTTGTTTCTCTTTGCATCTGTTGATTCTGGTCAGTAGTGTTTCTAAATGACACATTTTATCTTTGGAATTTTTTTTTTAAATGATGCTGGTGGTTTTATTTATCATTCCACCCACGATCAACATGAGCACTTTCCCTGATGTGAGATGAGATAAGATCTGTGCTACTAGTCATGAATTTCAAGTCCCACATACATTTTACTCTGAGCCTTTTACAACAATAAGTATGGCACCTTCACAGTAGGCCTCCTCAAAGCAAGTTCTTTTTCTTTTCATCTCTTGTCTGCCCAACATGTGTTCCAGTTGGGGGATTTGCAAATAAGCAGATAAGAGCTCTTTAATTTTTTAATTTCATGTTGAACTTAGACTCTAATTTAGAAAATATGTCTGCAGAATGTTAGTCTATTTTAGTTTGAGTAAACACACAAATAGACATGAAAATAGTAGCATTTAAAATAAAAAGTTTGAATCATTTATGTTTAATCCTTTATACTTTTTTACACATCAGTAATATCACCATCCAGTAAGACACTCATTATCCATCTCTCTTTATTCTTATACCCAATTAACACATACCTAACAAATCATTGAACAATGCCTTCTTGTACATAAGTCAAATACTTTTTGACTTGATCAGGGTATGCGTGTTCTTCCAAAGAGATGACAATCATTCAACCAGATTCACTCTCCAGTGGAGTTTGAATATAAGGCAGAGAGGAAGAGAACATATCTGTAGTAGTATAGCCAAAATCTAAGTTTCAAAAACAGAAGAGCTGTTTAAAAGAATGTTTGAGATAGAAGATTAAGAAAGGCAAACAACTGGGTAAGAAATATAATCTGAGTATTGCGCATTTCTCCATTAAGAAACAAAAAACGCCACTTGCACTCTCATGTGCATTGCAGCACGATTCACAATTCAATCGATTGCAAAGATGTACAATCAGTCTAAATGCCCATCAACCAATTCGTGAACAATGAAAATGCAGTACATATACACTATGAAATCTGATTTAGCTGCCGAAAAGAATGAAATAATGTATTTTGCAGCAACTTAGGTGGAGTTAGAGAATATCATCCTAAAAGAACTAACTCAAGAACACAAAGCCAAACACCACATGCTCTCACTTATAAGGGGGAACTGAACCAAGGATCTGCAAAGAAATGGAGAATGGTATAATGGACTTTGGAGACTTGAGGGGTGAAGAGGGGAAGGAACGGAGGGACAAAAATTCACCTATCAGGTGCAATATGCACAAGTGGAGGTGGTGGGTACATTTAAAGCCCAGACCAAAATCGATTTGTACTCCCTAAAGCTATTGGAGCAAAAATAAAACAAAATAAATAAAAAAGAATGTGGGTTTTGGAAATTAAATTATTGCAATTTCATTTGGGTCACCAGGAATTTTTAACTACTGCTGTATCCATACAAGCATTTACTCTAAAAAACCTGGTTGTGCAGCTGCTGAATTAGTGTTGTGTTTCTTATTTCTTCCCCAGGTATCATTACAACACACCTTCATCAATCAGAGCTCTCTGAGCTTGTCTCCTCTTTTAAAAAAAATAGTCAGCCAACACAAAACAAAGTATAACTGAAGAGAAAAATGGTGTTACAAAAACTTAACACTCACCAAACTCAATTTCATTTGGCTATATTTTAGGTCAAGTAATGCAAATGAGAACATAGTGATGTCTTTGTTATGCTGTATCATTGTTGACATATTTTAGCTTCTTTTAGCTTCTTTAATTGCCAGGCACGTTTTTGTCATTAAGAATGATGAAACTATTGATGGAATTTATACATTTATGTATCATAGGTCCACCCCCAGCATATCCTGAAGAGGGTATATGAAAATTAATAATACCAGGAAGCAAATATTTTATAAAATGTGTCTTCGCAAAAATATCTCTGCTTTATATTCTACATAGACTATCCCACTATATTATTTTTAATTAGCTAAATGAATCTCATTTTATGGAAGAAACAAAATTTAACCTTACTGTTGTCTGTAGGTTTATAATAATTTACTGCAACAGTATACTCTAGAATAAAAATCTTGTTTTAAGTTTTTCTGCATACTTTTTCAAAAGGAGTTTTATTAATTGATAGACATGCCAAACTTTGAATTTTTGTGATATATTGGTGAATTTCCAACAGTCCATAACTTCAAAGTAATTTTGCCAATTTATATTTTTATTGTATGCCTATTTGGTTAATTCTATTATGGAATGCCATTATTTTTTCAATTTATACTTTTGACATTATCATATGCAAAAGAGATCTTATTAATTTTTCTATTTATTTAGCATGTTTTACTATTAATAAGATTGGACTTTTTCATCTTATTTTTCTTTTTCTTTTTAGTTGATGTAATACTTGTGTATATTTATAAGACACAGAGTGATATTTCAATACATATCTAAAATATGTAATAATCAAATCAGGGTAATTACCATATTTATCACCTCAAACATTTATCATTCCTTTGTGCTGGAAATCTTCGAAATCCTCTTTGTTAGCTATTTGAAATTATACAATAAAATATTGTTAACTATAGTCATTCTGTGGCACTATGGAACACTAGAACTTATTCCTCATCTCCACCTGTAACTGTGTGTTCATTAAACGAACTTTCCCTATCTTCTACCCCTCTACCCTTCCCAGCCTCTGATAACCACAATTCTACTCTCCACTTTTGTAGGCTCAACTTTTGTTTTTCCTCCATATATGAGTGAGAGGTATTTGCCTTTCTGTGCCTGACTTATTTCACTTAACATGATGTCACTCTGGGCTCATCCATATTGCTGTAACTGTCAGAATTTCATTTTTATGGCTAAATAGTATTTCATTTTATGTATATATATATATTGTTTTTTCCTTTTCCATTCATCTGTTGATTGTCATTTAGGTTGACTCTATATTGTGGCAATTGTGAATAGTGATGCAATGTAGATAAGGATATAGACATCTATTTGATATACTGATTTTCTTTCCTTTGGATACATATTCAGTATTGGGACTGTTAGATCATATGGTAGTCCTATTTTCACCTTCTTTAAAGAAGCTTCTAACTATTTTCATAACGTCTATACTAATTTAAATTCATAACAACAGTTTATAAAAATTAAATTTTCTTCACATTTTCACCATTTTTTTTGGTCTTTTTGATATCAGCGATTCTAACTGGGTGAGATGAAATCTCATTATGGTTTAAATTTGCATTTCCCTGATGATTAGTGATGTTGAACATTTTTCACATAGTTTTGGTCATTTACATGCATTTTTTGTGAAGAAATGTCTATTCAGATCCTTTTCCCTTTTTTTAATTGGAGCATTTCTTCTTTGAGAATGATCATGTCTTCTAGTCTTGTCCACATTTTCTGTGGAAATTCTTATATTTTCTGATTAGCCTTTAGGATGTTTTTTTAAAAATGCTTCAAGGATATGAAGCTTATGTTTGCTTCTAATCTTCTTTTCATGTTTATAGTGATAACTTTTATTTTTGATATTCCAGTTTGGGTGTTTTTGAGCCACAAAATATGTGCACTTAAACTTTTTGTATAGTGAAATCTTACTATTGTGTGAAGCTACAGATTTTGTTGTTTTTGTTATTATTATTGTTGTTATTATTTGCCTTTGGTGTAAAGCTTGCAAAGTCCAACTATATGGAAACTATATCATCATCTTACTTATTCTACCATTGACCTGTATGTTTATATGCCTAGATTATATCTATTTATAAAATATTTCATATGCACTAATACTTAGCAACACAATATCCCTTATTTACTTAATTTTTCAAGTCTTAAGTTGCCTGTTATTTCTCTTGTATTTCAATTTATTTTTTAAAAATGTTAGAACCATAGGGTACATCTGAGGATTTGTTACATAAATATAATGCATGAAGACGAGGTTTGAGCTTCTGACAAACCCTTCTTCCCCCAGTAATGAACATGGTACTTAATGGGTGGTTTTGTATCCCTTGTCCTCCCTCCTCTCCTTCTTCATTTGGCAATTCCCAGTGTCTGTTGTTCCCTTCCTTGTTTTCGTGTGTGCCCAATGTTCAGTGCTCACTTATGAATGAAATCATGCAGTATTCAGTTTTCCATTTCTGTGATAATTCACTTAAAATATTGCCTCCGGCAACATTCATGTTGCTGCAAAGGACATTATTTTGTTCTTCTTCATGGCTGCACACTATTCCATAGTATATATGTACCACATTTTCTTTACCCGATACACCTGCAATGAGCATCTGGGCTGGTTGCATGTTTTCCCTATTGTGCATAATACTGCAATCAACAAACCAGTGCAGGTGTCTTTTTGGTAGAGCAGTTTGTGAACTTAAAAGAATTGACAGGGAAAACAATGGCCCTATTAAAAAGTGAGCAACATATATTAAAAGACACTTTTCAAAGTAAGGCATATAAGCAGCCAAAAATCATATTTTATTATTCTTATATTGATTTCAAAGACATTGATTGGCTTTCCCTGGGATACATGCCCATGCATGCAACCAGTTACAGTTAACAAAGAGATTGATTAAAATGATTCAACAGAATGAGGATTTGTGGCCATCCCTGGACCGAGAAGAAAAGCTTCTTTAATTGGCAAGTCAGACTTATATTACAGTGAATCAGCAAAGAACTGAGCCCTAATAATTAAAAACAAAACAAAACAAAAAATAACTGGCAAAGCATGTGTTAACTACATCTAGACACTTTTTAAAAATTCCCATTGCCACTATCGTACTGTGGTTCTTGATAATTTATTATTTGAATTACTTGGACAATCTCCTAAAGGATATTGCTGACTTCAATCCTTTCCCTCTGATTTATTTAACAAGTTAAAGCCAGTATGATATTTCTGAGAGTGCAAGTCTAATAATGTTGTTTACATGGTTGAAATCATTTACGATACCATGACTTATAACAGGATAACATATTAATTCCTTATTAGAAATAAAAGGACCGTTATAAACTTAGTTCAACTTATCTCTCCTGTTTTACATCTCAAAATCAAACTATACCCAAATTTCTGTATTTACTAGAGTAGGACCAGATGCCTCCCAACTATTGGCACATGAACATGATTTTCCATAGAAATGTACTTTAAATGTAACTTATTTTTCCTACTATAATATCCTGAGTTGACCTTAATTATAGCATTTATAACAATCTATTATGTTGACTTGTTTAAATTCCTCTTCAGAATTTAAGTTCCTTGAGGGTAATGACTGTATTGTTTATCCTTGTGATAAATGCAGAGTGGTTATTGTGAAGTAGGGACTCAGAAGATGTCTGTTTAAGAAATGTAGATATAACTGAGTGTGTGAAGCCCACTGAGATAGGGGATAACATCACTTTATGGTATTATGTGTCCATGAAGGTACTTCCTTCAAATCTTACTCAAGTCTCCCCTCCACCTTTTATCCTTATCATCAGAAAGAACAATTTATCTGACACATGAAATTGGAAAAAGAAAGCAAACAGGCTAACATATTCTCTTCTCAAAACCCTTTTCCCTCTGAGTTCATGATAAAGATGTCTATCCAGGCTATGCATTCTCATTTGCTCTCCATTATAGAGCAGTAATTTATCAGTCTCTCAAGGGAGATACCAGCTCTTCTCGCAGGTGGGTATGAACTGAATCATCCTGGGATGAAACTGTGCTCTGCAGTTTTGTCATTTAAAACTGCTTTTATGCCCTTCATTTTTAAAAATTATCTGACTAATGTGTTGGTTTTTCAATTTGTTATGAACTCAGTATGAAAAGAAAAAGATTATTTTGCTGGACCCTTGAACCCAAACACTAACGTCCAAGTTTTCTCTGATTTTGACAAGATCTTATCCATATGCAAACAAAACCTGCACATGTAGGATTGTCTAGATGACACACCTTTGTTGGCATGCTTTCATTCCAATGACAAGTAGAAATCAATTAAGAGTTACTGAAAAATTAGCCCTGAAAAAAAGATAATGCATATTAGGTGAAGTCTGAGAGTTTTTCAAGTCCTCTTATTATCTAATTTTGTAAACAAAAAAGCTGATATGCTAAGAGGTGAAGTGACAAGTTAGTATAATGAACCAAATTCACTTACTTTGCTTAACTCTCTTGTTTGTAGAGAGACTCTTAGCTGTATTTTCTGCTAATTTCCTTTTACACGTATACCGCAATTTTGCCCTCTCAGGTAACATATAAATTGTATTCTTAACGTAGAAGTATAAAAGATTGCATTGTAATATTATTTCTCTCAAATTGCTCTAGTTTGTGAAAACCATGCAGAAAGGACACACTAGCAGTCACAGGAATGAATATTACCGGAATATTTATATTAAATCTAACAAAAATAGCAAAAAATAAAGAAAATAATTTAATTTACCCTCCCAGTATATACACATACATACATGAATAATGAAGAAAATATTCCATAACACGATTTCAATTATAAATTTGAATATTTCTGTGTATGTGTATCTTTAGGAGCACACATGTAGGAAAAGATATGATGCACTAGTCAACAAAATGCCAAGATTGGATGTATTAATCATCACTGTGTAACAACCTCAAAATTGTAGTGATTTGTGGTAACACATTTGTTTTTTATTCACTGGTCTCCATTGGCTGGAGTTTGGTTAATCTTGCCTGAGCTCAGCTGTGCTTACCCACTGATTGTGCATTGGAGTCAGGCCTACTCCTTCTGTGTTCTCATGACATTTGAAACAGTGACTCTGCATGAGGAAACGCAAAATAACACAAACATATTTAAATCTACTATTTTGCTAGTGTTATATCTCTTAATGAGACTTTGATTATAGAAAATTACATGGACAAGCTCTATGTTCACAGGGGTTACTCCAAAGTTAAATGACAAGAAAGTAAAAATTAGCAACAACCATGTCATCCACCTTTGGAGTATATCTGGAGTGGCAGAAATTCATATGATTTTGTTATTGCATCTTTTTTTAAGGGACTATTGACTAATAAGTTTCACAAGGTTGAAAAACATTAAGTAGTTGAGCTAGAGACCAATCCATATCATTCTGATGTTCAAATTCAAGCATTTTAGAGTATGGTCTTGATTGTACTTAGTAATCCTTAGTATCTTGTTTTTTAGCTTAAATCTCAACGTAGCAAGGATCTGAGAAGACGTGTACATCACCCCCTGAAAATTCGCTAAAGTCTTCCACTGTAAGTCCGTAAGTGTCAATTAGGCTTTTGTCTGAGTAGATAAGAGACACCACAGGTATATTTTTTTCTTATATATCTCTTAACGTGAGGTGATAAGGAATCATATCTACTTCACATAGCATCATTAACAAACTTTGTGAACTGTGTCAAATGCACCTGAATTCAAGCCCAGCTCCACAATTTTCTGCGTTGCTCAAGTGCCTTAACATATCTGGTTTATGAAGTGCATAAAATAAGAATGTTCACACTCACTCCAAACTGCTTTTAGGAAGATTTTACGAGATCTTTCATGCAAAGTAGCTGGAACAAAACACATTTGATTGTTAATTTTAATATTAAATCCAAATTCTCTTTGATGATTTTAGAAAAATCATGAAGGCTGACATTTTGCTCATATAATTGTATATTTATACAGTAACTATTCTATTTGCATTTAATTGCTGAAATATTATTATATAACCCACATGGAATTCAATGCTAAAGCTATAAAAAAATAAGAGAGCACTCCACACAGGGTGAATATTACTATATTCAATATAAGCATGTTTAGAAAACTATGAGACAATCAACATCCAAACAATAGATATCTGTACCAAATTGTAATTCAACAGCATATATTTTTAAAACATTAAAAACCGATGAATCAAAATCAAAACTGAGACACAGAAATTTTGAGTGAATTATCTCTCCTAATTAAAAACTAGTCACACTTTTAAAACAAAACAAAGTCTGATTAGTAAAATAATTAAATATTTTACTTAATGTGCATAATATTAAAATATATAAACTTTAAAATATTAAATTGAGTATTAAAATATTAAGAGTAAACTGTTTAAATATTGTAATTTGAACATAAAAGCAGAACAAAATAAATCCTTGGAATTATATCACCAACAAATAAAAGATGATTTTCTGATCATTAGACTAGGCAGTTCACTTAACATAACTAGAACATATGACCTATGTTGGATTAACTATTTCCTTTTAAAATATGTTTTGAACAAACCATGTGTTTGCATTATGTTAACAAACAGGATGCGATTGTCCTTTGTAATAATTCTCTAACTTGTCATCATTTTGTCACATCCAGAATGTTTGTTGCCTTCCCTAAACCTTCATTACTAACATGCTTCCATCATAATGCATGCAGACGGGTCTCTTTTGTGAACTCTTATTTAATGTGTAGTGGCTTTGAACACCTTTTCGTATTTTAACTAAACATTGGGCATTTTCTTTTGTGACTTGTCCTCCCATTGTTTTCTCTATGGGTGTTATTATTTTTCATTGGCTAGAAAGGGTTTTTTTTTTGTACATTAGCCCATTCACAATTTGCCTGTCATATGTTTAGTAAATGCTTTTTCTTTTTTTTTAACTTTTAAAATTTTTATTTTAAAAGTGAGGGGTACAATTCAGGGTTAGGTATACAAATATTCATTATGCAGGTACCCTTGTTGATGAGTTGTGCCCTCCCCTTCCCCAGGCAGATTCCCACTACTGCTAATCCCACTTCCCCAGTCCCCCACAGTTTCCAGCTACTGTCAATCCTTTTCTTATAGAACTATGATAGTTGTTCAAGGTCCACTTATGAGTGACAACATGTGATACTCAGATCTTTGTTTCTGTGAAAGATCACTCAGTATTATAGACTCTAAGTCAATCCAGGTTGCAGCAAAGTTCATGCTTTTGTTCTTCTTTATGGTTGTGTAATATTCCATTGTGTATATGTACCACATTTTTGTAATCCGGTCCTCTTTTGATGGGCAGCACGGCTGGTACCATGTTCTTGCTATTGTGAACAATGCTGCGATAAACATACGTGTGCAGGTATTTTTTTAATAGAGTGATTTGAGTTCTTCTGGGTATATTCCCAGTAGGGGGATTGCGGGGCCATATGGAAGTCCGATTTTTAGAGCTTTTAGGAATCACCACACTGTTTTCCACAGAGGCTGTAATAGTTTACACTCCCACTAACAGTGTAGAAGTGTTCCCTTTTTGCCACATCCTCTCCAGCATCTGTTCTTTTTTGAGTTATTGATGATGGCCATTCTGACTGAAGTTAGGTGGTATCTCAATGTAATGCTTTTTCAAATATGACACTAGTCTTCTAATTTGTGCTTTACCAATTATTTTTAATTTTCATTATCATTATTATGCTTGAAATATTAAAATATTTAAGCGTTATTTCATTTATGGTTGCCGGATAACCATTAAAAGAGTTTTTTTTTTTTTTTTTGGTCCAAGACTGCTTGTATATGTATGTACATCTTTTCCTAAATATATATATTGTATTAGCACACTTTATCACTTGCTGCTATCTGGAGTTAACTTTTTTAGTAATGATTAAAAATGGGTCACATCTCAGAATCATTTTTATTTTTCTACTGATATAAAATTCAATTGTCATGAGGTATAAAATTTGTACAACCTTGAATCTGCTTTTTTTTTTTTTTTGGCTGTTTAATCTATGTCCTTAATCTATAAAATTAAGACTTACTGCTAATTTATTTGCATCTTTGAACTTTTTAATACGGTTTGGATCTTAATACCAAAAGACATAATTTCAAACATCATAATCTCAAATGTTGAAATTATGAAAGACAAAAATTCCTAAAGACTATATTCTTAAAATCTAAAATTTCTAACATCTAAATTCTCCCCCCAAATCACCACAATCCCAAACGATTAAAATTTTAAATGTCGAAATTCTAAAGTCCAAATTTTGAAGTGGAGATTAGTGTGCATTTGGTTGTATATAGAGTAGTTGCATCATGTTAGGAGGAAATATTTTCTTTATCTGGATTTAGCAGGATAGTTAGATGAGTAGATTGGCCACTTGATAAAGACATAGTGAAAACTTCAGTTAAAAATTCATCATTTGGGCTATCATTTTGTTAAGCCCTGGCCCGGATCTTTGATCTTTGGCTCTTTGAACACTGGCCAACCCATCCATGTTCCTTAAGCTTTGGCCTCCCTTCCATACTCTTCTCTCTCTCTCTCTCTCTCTCTCTCTCATTTCCTTTCTAAATAAACTGTATTTTCCATCCTGAAAAAAATATGCATCGTTTATCTGAATTTCTTTCAGCTGATGAAATTTGAGGAATTTTTAATGAATTAAAATGCCATTTGTCTGAAGAAGTCTGAAGTTGTTGACTGGTTCGAAAATAATTAGATGCATGGTAGGATAATAAAACACTTACATAATGATGTTGTTGTTTGATTGCCAATATTGTTTCTAACAAGTTTGTAGTCTATATATGATTGCATGTGGAATGAGTCTTCATGTCCAAGTAACATTTTGGGCTGTTTTGGCAAAGAATATTGGGAAATTTAATAGGAAATGCTCATGTCAGTGTATCATAAAAGAATTTCAGAAAGAGCAGCATCACATAGAAAATGAATATGAATGTATTCTCAAAGAGCCAAGCCCTCAGAAGAAAAAAAAATGCAAACAAACAAAAAACAGTTATTCATGTAATCCATATTTTAAAATAATGATTATCATGAAAGTCAGCCAACTCATAAGGATTACCTTCAGGTACTTGTTTATAACCTTCCCTGTAATGCACTTTTTCATATGTTGAATTTTCCTTTTAGTCCTTTTTTTAAGTTTTTTTCCTTTTGTCTTTCTCTTAGGCATTTTTTTGTCCCACGATTTTAAATTACTAGTATTTTATTTTCAACCATCTGCTAAACTACATATTTTATGTTTGCATAATTTCCAATATGGAGGTAAAAATTGTGTAAAAACTTTTAGAGAGCTGATTTGTTTTATGCACTTTTTGTATAGTGTTGACTTTAGCACAGCATTGTGTTTGTGTGTAAACATTGTGCATCTACCTTAAAACATTGAAAATTTCTCAATAAACAAAGAGATGTTCACTTCATACATCTGTATTTGTGAAAGATAAAATCTCTCGAGATCTCAGCTTTTTGGAAGACTACATATACATTGATGACCCATCAAAGTTTTTGATAGATCTTGTCAAAATACTTTGGTTGTCCATCACAGTATTTCAGATGACTGACGATATAAACCTGGGTGGACACAATTACCAACCATAGTGATATGGATTTATACATTTTACTTTTTGACCTACTGTTTCATGAATATGACTCATCTACTCATAACTGTTATGCCACTATGACCGTAATTAGTGTACTTGAGTATTTATGCCTACATATATTTGTATGTTATTATTGCCTATTTTATTGTGCAGTGACCTATGAATGTTCTGTCATGTGTTTATATGTTTCTCAAATAAATCTCCTTAAAAATGTAAGTATACTTCTTAAAAATATTAAAAATCATTTTTGACAGAATTTTATTTGGGAAATATTGGCCTCTCAGATTATAGCATTAGGAATTCTATTTTCTTGGTTATGACTTGCTTTCTTTTTAATGTTTCAATACAGGTAGATCAATATGTCTCCTAATATCTCTTGTTTTCTAATTACCTGTCTATGATTCTTCTTCAACATTAATACAATTTTAATTACTTTTAACTATATAATTTTCTTTGCGATCTGTTTAAATTTAAGAAAACATGCTTAAAATACCTTGTAGTTGAAACAAAAACATAATTATCTCTTTATGCAATTTTTCATCATTCTGTACACTTTCACAACATACACAAATTATGTATGTTGAACACATGTTTTGTTAAATTTACTTTTTTTTCTTTTTTTCTTACAAAGATATGGGATACAATTCAGGGTTAGGTATACAAACATTGATTATGAAGGTACTCTCGTTGATGAGGTTGTTAAATTTACGTTGGTTTGCATTGCAGTTATTATTGTGAATGGGATTTTCACTACTGACTTAATTTTACTATATATGTAAAAGTTACTGATTTAGATTAATTCTTAAGAACACCAATGACTGAATTTTTCCATGTTTATATTATATTTATTTTTTATTATTTAAAAATACAGTTAAATCTTGCTTATTGCGCCTCACTTTATTGCACTTGACAGTAGTGCGTACTGCCAGTGCTTTATAAATGAAACAACAAAGTCTGGATGATAGCACATCTGTTTATAGCATGATCTTCTGAATATTTTAAGCCCACTACTGAGACCTACTACTCAGAAAAAACGCACTTTCTGCAAAATACTTTGTAACAATGCACCCAGAACTCAATATTTCTGATGGTGATGTACAAGGAGATTAATGCTGTTTTCATGCCTACTAACATAGTATTTATCCTGTAACCCGTGAATTAAACAGTAATTTTGAATTTCAAGCGTTATCAGTTTAGAAATACACTTATAAGCTACAGTTGTCATAGATAGTAATTCCTGTCCTAGATCTGGGCAAGGTAAATTGACAACTTTTTGGAAAGGATTCACCATTCTAAATGTCATTAAGAATAATTTTAGAGGCTGAGGCAGAAGGATCGCCAGAGCCCAGCAAGCGAGGCTGTGGTGGCCGGGAGCGGCCACTGCACTCCAGTCTGGGCGACTGAGTGAGACTCCAACTCAAAAAAAAAAAAAAAAAAAGAATATTTTTAGCTGGGCTCGGTGGCTCAGCCTGTAATCCCGCGTCTTTGGGAGGCTGAGGTGAGTGGATTGCCTGAGCCCGCGGGTTCGAGACCCGCCTGGGCAGCAAGACCTCATCTCTACAATAAGTCAAAAAATCAGCCGGGTGTGGTATCACATGCCTGTAATTCCGGCTACTTGGAAGGCTGAGGCGGAAGGATCGCCGGGGCCCAGCAGGTCGAGGCTGCGGTGGCCGGGAGCGGCCACTGCACTCCAGTCTGAGCGACAGAGTGAGACTCCAACTCAAAAAAATATATATATTTTTTTGATTCATGGGAGGAGGTCAACAATTCAATATTAACAAGAGATTGGAAGAAGTGAATTCCAGTCCTCATGGAATACTTTGAGGGGCTTAAGATTTCAGTGGAGGAAGTAACTGCTGATGTGGTGGAAAGAGCAAGAGAACTAGAATTAAAAGTGGAGGCTGGAGATGATATTGAACTGCTGCACTCTCATGATACAACTTTAATGAACAGTAGATTCTTATGTGTGAGCAGAGAAAGTGGTTTCTTCAGAAGGAATCTACTCCTGGTGAAGTGAACATTGTTGAATGACAATGAAATACTTAGAATATTACATAAATTTAAATTGATAAAGCAGTGGCAGGGTTTGAGAAGATTAACTCCCATTTTGAAAGAAGTTTTACTATGGGTAAAAGCATTGCAGGCTACAGAGAAATCTTTCTAGAAGAAAGAGTCAATCAATATGGCAAACTTCATTGTCTTTTTTACGAAATTGCTACAACAACCCAAATTTTCAGTAACCACCACTCAAATCAGTCAGTAGCCTTCGACATGGAGGCAAGACCCTTGCCCCCCCAAAAGATTTTGACTTGCTAAAGACCCAGATGACTATTAGCATTATTTAGTAATAAAGTTTTTTTTTTTTTTTTTTGATTTGGAGTTACTCTGGTACACAGGTTGGAATGCAGTGGCATGCAAGCTCATGGCCACCCCAGCGTCAACCTGCTGGGCTCCGGCGATCCTTCCGCCTCAGTCTTCCAAGTAGCTACCACGTTTGGCTTATTGTTTTGTTATTGTAGAGACAAGGTCCCACCATGTTGCCCAGGCTGGTCTTGAACCAGTGGGCTTAGGCAATTCTCTCACCTCGGCCTCCCAAAGTGCTGGGATTACAGGCTTGAGTCACTGCGCCTGGCCTAATAAAAGAGGAAGCTTTCTCTATCTTTGTAAAAAAGGTGTTATGAAATTTCTTACCAAGTCTACTCGGCATACGAATCATATAAAAGAAGTGCATGTAGACATACCTCAGAGATATTGCAAGCTTGCTTCCAGACCACCTCAATGAATGTCTAGAATATTTTTTTAAGTTCAGATATGTAGATTGTTTATATAAATCATGCTCTTGCATACTGTATAATAAACCACAGTATATTGTAAACATAATTTTTATATAACTGAAAAATCTAAAAATTGTGTGACTCGTTTTATAGAATATTTTTAAATTGAAATATGTACTTTTTTTAGACTCAGTGCTATTCCAAATTTAATCGACTACAGTGTAGTGTAAATATAATCTGTATATGCACCAGAAAAACCAAATATTCATGTGTCTCACTTTGTTGTGACATTCATTGAGGTGGTCTAGAACCAAACTTGCAATATCTCTGAGGTATGCCTACATGCACTTATTCTATATGACTCGTATGCCAAGTTGACTTGGTTAGAAATTTCATAACACCTTTTTTACAAAGATAGGAAAAACTTCCTCTTCCTCCTGGTCCTGCATTAGCATGCTTCTCAAGTCTCACCACTAAGCCTTCTGCACTTTGGCCTACACTTTCACCTTGCTAAGAGACTATTCCTCTAAGCACATTTTAGCAGATCACTTTGGTAGGGATACCTTAATGGCATCAGTAAAAATCTTCATATGTTTCTTATTTTGACCAGTTAACATTATAAAATATATTTGGTAATTTCCTAATTCTGAACCATTCCTACCTTGCCAAAATAGATCCTATTTGTTTGGGTGCATTATTTATGGGATGCTTTACTTGATTCTGTGTGTTAATGTTTTATTTACAAGTTTGTATCAATATTTATAAGTAAAATATTCTCTATGTGCCCTCCTTGCCAGTGCAGCACTGCTTTATAAATATATTGAGAAGCTATATCTTTCCTGTGTGCTGTTGAACTGTGTAAACAGCATGAGAGTTATCTATTTCACTTAATTTGCAAGAATTTACTCATAAAACCATCTGGATATGGAGAGTTTTAAGGGATAAGCTGTTTGAAAGAGTTCTGGGTTTTTTTTCCCCATAGATCTCAATCTGCTTACGTTTTCTATATGAGAATATTTTTCTATTTCTTTTTCTCTTACTTCATGTCTTTTGTGGGGCATTTATTAGAAAACTAATATGTTGCTACTGTTTTTATTTAAAAGTACTATGAAATACTTTTATTAAAAAGTATTTACTTTGCTTTTTAAAATCAATAATTTATTGAACATAAATCAATGGCAGTCACTCTGCTGAATACTGAATGTTGAGTGCTTAGGTAAATAAGATCTCTGCCATCATGATACATACATTTTAGATCATCATGAAACAGGGAAACAGACAAATACAAGTAGAAGAAAACCAAGTAAAGTGATGGAGGATAATTGCAGGACACTGTATTAAGAAATACATTCAGAAAGCTTCTCCAATGAGGTGATATTTGAAACAATCACTAAGAGAGATGAAAAAAGCCCATAAATGGAAAGGAATGATATGTGCAATATTTCCAATGAAGAAAAGAAAGCTGGGATTTTAATAAGCAAAAAGGCTAGCTGATGCATAAATAAATGATCGTGAGTGACTTGAGAATCCTTGTCAACAGTTCATCCAATAAGGGGCCTATTACCCATCGGGCATTCTGGATTTTCTTAACCTCTGAGTCCCATAATCACACTTTTTAAAAAAGTCATCACCTAGTACTGCTCCAACTCCAGAATTACAATTATGTATTCAAGTATCTGGTCCCATCTTAACTCTTTTTCAACTTGCTTGAAAATGCCCTGACTCTAACCATTTTTAAACCATGTTGTTTCTAGTAAGCAGATGAAGCATTGTACTACTTTCCTCATTTCTTTTTTTTTTTTTTTTTTTGAGTTGAAGTCTCACTCTGTCACCCAGACTGGAGTGCAGCAGCCACTCCTGGCCACGGCAGCCTCGACTTGCTGGGCTCTGATGATCCTTTTACCTCAGCCTTCCGAGTAGCCAGAATTACAGGCGCGCGCTACTACGCCTGGCTAATTTTTTTTTTTAATTTATTGTAGAGATGAGGTCTCGCCTGCCCAGGCGGGTCTCGAACCCGCGGGCTCAGGCAATCCACTCACCGTAGCCTCCCGAAGGCGCGGGATCACAGGCTGAGCCACCGAGCCTGGCTTTCCTCATTTCTATCCTTAGCCAACTTGTATTTCTTATGAGAAAAAAGGATGGATTTTCAGGAAAAAATACTTGCAAAGGCAGAACACTATTAGAGGTTGAGTCATACCTTTGTATTGATAATTTTATAGCTTAAAGTGATGATACCAATGCCATTTAGCTGTTCTACTTTTACCATGTGATCCGCCAATTAGGTCAAGATAGATGTTGAAATTGAAACACACCTTTTTTTAAAGCCCTATCTTTATGAATTTCAGTTCAGTTTTTATGAATATCAGTTAATCTTAGTACTAAAAATTAGAAAAGAACATCAACCATTCTTTTAGGTTTTTTTAGTAAATACAAATGTCTAGATACCATGCTTTTTGTTCTTTACAATTAATCTATATATATTGAAGTTTTTACAGCAGAATCTTCGAAAGTTTTTAAATTTTTTGAAATCCTTTAAACTCTTTTTAGACTAAATTTATCCAAATTGTCATTCGGTTTTCTTTCTTTGTATTATTATATTTGAGACACGTTGAAAGGTGTGTGTGTGTGTGTGTGTGTGTGTGTGTGTGTGTGTGTGTGTGTGTGTTATATGTGAAAGCGAGTCTGTGCTTACTAAATATAGTACCAAGGAGAAAAGAAGTTTCTTCAATTCAGGACACACTAAAGCATTATCTTTTATATTGTTCTTAGTGCTTAAGGCAAATTATTTAATGTGACTTTAAATGTTATCTCTACCGATAAGTAATAATTCATTAATAAAACCAGTGGGATTTCACTGTCATGGGCGACTAAATTAATGAGTTTGATAGATAGTCATTAAGTGTGAACACATTTTTCTACTTCTAATGAAATGGAACAATTGAAATCCAGTACAGCAACGGGTGAATGCACTGCTTCTAAAAGCCTTTGATGTAAATTATGAAATGAAAAAAAAGGTGCAAGTGAAAATAATTATTTTACCCTGTTATTCATTCATATCCAATATTATTCACACTTCCATTTACTCAATGGAGTTGTTGATTACTGCTTTCCTGCTTCAATTGAAAGAGCACGACAATCTAAGAGCAATGTCCTGGGAGCAAAGCACCTCACAGCAGATGGAGGTGGCCAATTCCTGTCACACCGGTTGTCATCAGTGCCAGAAATATTAACAAGGAATTATTTCTGACTAATTCCTTTTCTAGAGAGACCCTTTTATTAATTATCTTTTCACTATCTTGCAATGAAGTGCAAACGTTTAAAGATGGCCCCAAGAAGTGTTTGTAGTTAATTAAAGTATGCTTTGCTCAAGAGTGTTTTTCTGTTTTTGTTCCTACCTGCTCAAGGTCAGATGTCATTATTAAAAAGCCACATGTGAGGAACTATGTTCCAGATTAAAAAGTCAATGGTGTCGGTGTCTGTCTTCCTCATTTGTGTAAGAAAAAATAGGAGTTACTTTATTTTTTAACAAAGCAGAGTTAAAAATAAATCCATGCTTTTGTTGTTTGAGGAATCTTTAAATATTTGTGTCTAAAGTAAGAAAGTATTTACTTTTTACAGTAGAATTGTAGTGACGATAAAAAATATAAAAGCTATCTTATTTGCGGATAATTTTCTTTTTGTCTAGGTTGATTCTCTCTATTAGCTTCTTTGTCCATAAAAAGGGCATGCTTATTATACTTTATATTTTCTTCTAAGTTTGAAGACTACTATATGGAGTAGAGTATATTTGCACAACAAACGTGATTGCATAACATATAACTATCATATGGTTATTCTCTATCAAATTAAATTTGAATTCAGGCAACTCAATATTGTTTAGACGTCACTACTCACTGGAAATTTCTTTGACATTTTGCTAAAACTTTTTATCTTTCCCTTTATGTTTTCCACTTTGTTCTTAAACATAAGCTCCCTGAACTGGGTAGAAATAGAAAGAATATTCCTTAGGTTGTCACTCAATGCAGTTTAATTTAGTGCAGAATTTCTTTTACATGTCTACCTGCAACATAAACATAAGGTTTTATTACGACATATAAAGGATTGTCATATCAAGTTCACTCGGAAATATTTACTCAAGAGATAGTGCAGGCTCAAGGCCAGGATTTGGCAGTTGGGAAGGTAGGAAGGAGACAGCCAAGAAAAAGATATTGAGTTGATTTAATGGATGGGTGGGGAGAGTGGTTTATGATAATTATTTTCTCAGCATTGGGTGACAGAGTGGATGAAAATGACACTTAAGGAATTTAAGATAACAAAGGAATATGTATTGCAGGGATGATGTGGATAAAATGAAAAATACTTAAAACAATGGACTCATTTTGCATATTTTATTCTTTGTCTATAGGACAATCAAATATATCCAGCAGAAATTTGCATTACATATGACTTAGCTAATTTTTTTTCTCATTTTTTTTTCACATTTGTTCCTTCTCTCTGCTTCTCCAAAAATATCATCAGACCCGACCTGCTGATGGCCTGAGGAGAAAAGCATTTGGAGCCATGTGTCCATCAAACCCTCACTTTTCTCAAAGGGCTGCTTTATAGGTCTCTTGCAAAGGCTTGTGCTTTTGCTGCCTGTCCTCTGAAATATCCTGTCTGGACATGGGGGATGATGTGAACACATCATGGGTAGGCTGTGAGAATAACTGCCTTGCCACCCTCTCCCCATAGCAATTCTGTCAGCCTGATCTTTGGCAGTTCTCTGTCCTCCAATCCACCAGGTCTGAATTTATGGGGACTCTTTTCAAGTGTGCAGCTAAGAGTGACCTTGACATTCTCTTTTCAAAGACCTCAGTATCCTCCCTTCCACGTTACTCTTTCTACCCTCTTGCACCACAATCGATATGAAATAGCAGTTAATGAAATGAGAAAGTCTCTTTTTTTTCTGTACAAAGGCTAAATTCCAAACTTTGCTGTTGTTATTTATTAGATTAAAAAAAAAAAACTGGTTGTGAGGTTCCAAGATAATAACCTATTTTTTATGTGAGCAAAACACTTTTTCATTGTCTGAGAAAAAGATTCTTGGAAATAAATACTGCTGAAGAACATATTTTTTAAAATAAAATAAAAGCATATCAACTAAATATCTCTAATCTTCATTCTCATTTCATTTCATCTTCGTTTCATGTGGAAGAAAACATACCTTGATAAGAGTTTTTTAAAAAATGGAAGGAAGAGAGCACAAGGTGTTTTTCACAACTGATGGTATCTACCTATAGACAATGAAGCCTATGCTACAGAAATTCAAGAAGGGGGCTGTGTTAGTTATTACTTTGTAGGTAATGAAGTTATTATTTTGTCGGTAAGAAGTGCACAATCAGTTTGATCAGACTAATGTCCAGGTGTTGGCAGCGCTGATTCCTTCTGAAGGTTCTAAGGAAAATTCCATTCCTATGTCTTTTTACCATTATTTATGTATTTATTGAGACAGGGTCTCACTCTGTCATTCAGTTTGGAGTGTAGTGGTACGATCCCATCTCACTGACTTCCAAGATTTATGCAGTCTTTCTATCTTAGTCTTATAATTTTTGTAGAGAGGAGGTTTCACTATGTTTCTCAGGCTGGTCTCACATGTCTGGGCTCAAGTCAATCTCCCACCTCGGCTGCCCAAAATATTAACCAGAGTACCTGGCACAGTACACAGCATTTAGATGTTGCCCACAGTTTGGGGGTCATGGTTTCCTTTCACGAAATCTTCAAAGTCAGATGCCTAGTATAGCCTCTTCCCTCTCACTTCTGTTCCGTCCTAACATCTCTCTCCAACTCTGATACTCCTGCCTCCTTCTCATAAAGATGCTTATAATAATATTGGAGCCACACAGGTAATCCAGGATTATTTCACCATTTCCAAATCCTTAACCAAGTCACATCTGAAAAGTCACTTTTGCCCTGTAAAGTACCATAGTCACAGGTTCCAAGACATAAGTATCTTTGGGAGAAGGGAAGCATTATTAAGTCCACTACAGAGGACCTCATCAAAGTCCATATTTATGGTCATTTTTAATATTTAAAACAAACATGTATTTTTCTTGCCAACTGGTGATTTTCATTTTCATTATGAGATATTTATCAAGTAAATATATTACTATCAGAAAAGATAGATATGGTCACAACATAGCTAGATGAAATCTTAATATTTGATTCAATTGCTCAAGATAAATTTTATTAAAAAAGAATAAACCCATTCAAATTTTTCTCACTTATCTATATGAAAATGCATTGTTGATTAGAAGGTTTTCTTTACATACTTTGAATTTTAATGCATAGTCTGTCACATTAGTAAGAAATAACTTTCTCTATTCTGATTTGTCTTTTTACTTTAGTCATAAAAGTATCTTTATGTGTGCAGCACCTTTCAAAAATATAATATGGTAAAGGTTTCACTATTGTCACTTCTTCCTCAAATTTTAATAACTCATTTTATATCTGAAACCTCACTTTAGACTGGCACAGAACTAGCAATTTCAAATACAGTATTCCAGTTTAACACTGTATAAACCTATATAGCAGATATTCATATCTTCAAATGAGTTTCTGAATCATTCAGTAGTTAAGCAATTTGTCCAAGATCACAGAGGCAGAAAATAAATATTTCAGCAAGAAATCAATACAGAGTTCAAAAATTAGTGACTTATACAGGACAGTTTCATTTTATTAATTTTTTAATAATAAGAAATCCATAGCAAGGCAGTCTAGCTAGTGTGAATTCCCACAGGACCATGAACACAGAATCCCTTGACTTTTCCACTTGGTTAGACTTAGGAATGGGTTTTAACCTTCATGACATTAGCACGGCGTCTGTTCCTCCCACCACCCTGTTTATGGGAGTAAGATCTCTGAGTCAACGTTTTCCCTTGAGTCAATGAATTTTTCCAAAGGTCTTAAGCATTAATAAATTATTTCCACACACCTTGTATTGTTACTCACATTATAATATTATTATATTATAAATAATAAGACTTATTTTCATTGCTGCTGTTATCACTGTTGTTTGTTTTATTTTTAAAACTGGTACTTTGCTGTTCCTAATAATGGAAGAGTTCAGTAAAGAGGAGGATATTGGACAGGCAACAGTCTCTGAAAATCAATTTCAGTTTTTTATTATTACATTTTGTTCCCTAACCCTGTGAAACTGAAGAGTCGATAAACTCACTTGAATTTAAAATTTCAAAAATATTCATCGTGAAATTGATTTGAATTATAAATTTACACTTTCCCAGAGCTACTTAGTTTTGTACTTATTCTCAAATTCTTTCCTAAGTTGGTTTTATTTTCCCAGTCTTTTGATAAAATCGCTTCAATTCACCACCACTTACTTGGCTTATAATTAATATCAAACAATGAAGCTTGAAAAATTAAATAAATTAAAGACATTAAAGTCACTTCCAATTACCCCCACAGCCACAAAACGTGTCTACAGCCATAACAACTTAAAAATTGTCCTCCTCACCACTCTGTTTTTTTCAGGAGCTTATAGATGAGTCTCCTCTTCTTTACATAAAAACATTAACTTCCTCAGAGTTAATAGCAGGGTCATCATTCTCTGTCACTAGGTAATCTCTTACATTTCCTTGATTAAATTTGATCAAGATGCCAACAAAAATCATAATCTATTTGAAGCTTGTCTCTAACTTTCAGTAGCTGAATGTAGACATCAGTGAGTTCCACCATCTCACTGATATGTACACTCAGTTATTCCACGGATTCACCCAACTTATGAGGTCCCACTCTGAAGTCCTGATATACCCTAAATGTTCGTTCTGCTTTTTTCAAGCAAATATCTAGGCATATTTACTGACATCTTCCTTTCTCTCAGCAGTCATATTTGATTCATTATCTCCTTAATCTAATTCAATCTTCTGGACAGTGATAACTTGAGGCTCAGAAATGTCTCTGGTAAAGTTCAGTACACTTGTGCTTCTTGCAAGAATGTTGCAAACTTTGCATTTCAGACACTGTTGAGTTTTAGAGCCTTCAGCACTCAGGAGCATGTGTATATGCAAACACATATGCAGGAAGCACAGGGATTCATCAAACTTCCCATGAGAACCCCTGCCTTCATGCTAAGGCCAAACACACTGCAGGTGTGTTTACGACCCAGCAGTGGCTTCCTGTGCCAAGTCTTCTAAGTTCAATGATATCTGAGCTAAAGCACAGACAGAAGTTAGCTCACTTCAGTGAGGTTCATAACTCACCAAAGGCCTGTCATTCTTGCTGTTTCAGCAGTTATGCAATGCTTTCAAAAAGATGTCTTGCATTTTGTATGGCTTTTCTACCTCTATCTGGGAGTGCTGGTCAGTCCCACATTACTAACTGCTTCTTAAATTGCAGAAGAAAAACAGCCTCACGATGAATATTTGTATACCTAACCCTGAATTGTACCCCATAATTTTAAAATTAAAAAATTTTTAAAAAGAAAAAATTAACCTATTATTTCTCCTTTTAGTCTATGTTCTTAGTATCCCTATTACCTCTCACAATTATTTCAACAGGAGATACAAAATAAGTTTTTATTTAATACTTTAACTGTAAGTGATTCTAAAAATGATTACTGAAATTTCTCCTCTTTTATAAAGTGCTACTATAAATAAGTGTTATAAACTGGTTTATTTTATCATGTGGTGAGTTATTATAATACTAAAATATTTTCAACACCTCAATTTTTTTTTAGGATATATTGAAATCTTTCTCATCAAATGAAAACACACACACAAGGCCTGGCTCAGTGGCTCAGTCTGTAATCCCAGCACTTTGAGAAGCCAAGGGATTGCCTGAGTCCGTGGGTCCAAGATGCACCTGGGCAACTTGGGAGACCTCCTCTCTACAATAAATCAAAATTAGGGGGTGTGGTTGAACACGCCTGTAGTTCCAGCTTCTTGGAAGGCTGAGAAGGAAGGATCGCAGGAGCCCACCAGGTCGAGGCTGTGGTGACCGGGAGCATGCCACTGCATTCCAGTCTGGGTGACAGAGTGAGACTCCAACTCAAAAACAAAAGAAAAAAGAAAGAAAGAAAAGAACACACACACATACATACACACACACATCCACAATGTGTAACATTTGGTTTCTAGTCTTCCCAGACCTAATCTACCAGTTTATTTTCAGAAACTGCCCTTGAAATTTGCTCTTTTAGCACAATACCTACTAAATAAATGATTGACAATTAGCCAGATTTATTTTTAAAAAGCAAGATAAATGTACACAGTTAAAATATCTATGAGTTAAAATGAAATTTCAAAACTTGAGTAAAATGTATAATTCATATGAAAATTTTTTCTCAGAGGGGAAGAAACAAAAGAGAAAATGTGTTTTTGCAAAGATAAAGATACACTTTTATAAAATTTATTTCCTATCAAGTCTATTTTTATTATCAAAATATTATTGCTAATATTACAAGTTGTTCATTTCTTTCAGAGGGACTTAATATTGAACAGCTCTACAAGGATAGTCCCGCCTCTGGCACATAGCTATCACATGAAACTTTGCTCTACCAACTTATGACAGTGCAGGACATTTCAAACCTAATAATGCTCTTCTCGCTTGCTTGGCAAAACAGGTGGCCATACATCCAGAGTCCTCTGGATTATTTTAGTATGTGTCATATAGCAGAACATGGACTCTTCTCTCCCACAACATAGGAAAGAAGCTCTAACTGTGGTATGACTCTGTAAGTTCACAAAGAAAAATCTTCTCTTACTGTAAAAGGTGGTGAAGGAGCAAAATAACAAAAATAAATATTTTCATTAATGCTTCTTGCTCTTGATATTTTGACACATCTCGTTGAGGAGTACAAACTTCTTAGATTCAGATTTTATTAATGTCTTTGGTGAACTATTCACATAGATGTATGATTGTACTTGTATTCATATTTGAAACTCTGAGGTCTTCAACCAAGTCCAATTTTAACATCTTGTGGCATTTGGATACATACATTTCTAACTTAATCCTTTCATATCTCCTGTATCACAAGAAAAAGTAATATACACAACAAATTCCCATCTGTAACATGCCATGAGGCTGCACATTTGGAAGCAAATATAAAAAAGTAAATATTATGCTGGTCTCTAAAAGAATAAACTCACATAAGAACTTATAGATTAGCATATGGAAAAGTTGTCTTATTTTTCTAGCAAAACAAAAATTTCGAATGCACTTTTTTCATTGTTAATGCAAAAAAAGTCATTGTTCTCTTATGACTGCTAGAAGTCATATTGCCTTTCAGATTATTTGAAGTCAAATAATAACTGGCACTTGGCATTCACTTCACCACTAGAGCCAAAACATGGTCCAGGAGTGGCTGTTTCCAGAGACAAAGGTGTCCCCAGTCACCTACCATCAAATATGATACTTTCTGATTCATGATGAAAGAGATCGAGAGATTGGCAAAAACAAAGAAACGGACAGAGACAAAATATATTAGTCTTGAACCTAAACATACCAGAGAGGAGTGTGTCCATCACCACATGGACAGAAAGATAACCATGCCTCAGCCTACAGCACATTCTTACTGTACTACATATCAAAAGCCTAAATTACATAAAATGATACGTCCTATTGAAGGAGATCTATATTTTTTCCATTTCCTTTCATCCCATCTTTCACAGGGGATTTTAAGTGACTCTAAGCTAGAGTCATGTTTGTTCACAGATGTATTGTATTCTTATTTGACAATAAAAGGGAGTGAGGTGGAGTCCTTGAAGAGATATTTGACCATTAATATCTATTAACTCTAAGAACAATGTTAGCTATTCTTTTCCTTTTGTAAAATTGTCAACCTATTGTTTCCTCAAGAAGGAAAAGATCATCAGAAATGTATCTTATTTTGCAAGCTTATTGCATTTTTTATTTCCTCTTACAAATTTATTATGGGAAATAAGACAGGAAATCCCCACTGCTGATTGCAATATGAGTGCCTAATGATATCACGTTATCCATTTTTCTATCTCTTACTGCATGCTAAAAGAATGGTTTCATAAAAAAAGAAAGAGAAGCATAAATGAACTGTCTCAGGAGTTGAAGGATCAATAAATAGTATATACGAGTAGCCCTTAACTCTGTGCATTAAAAGTATTTTGTGTTCTTCCACATACAGAAATGTGTTGAAAGATATTCTTCTGACAAAGTCAAGGCTGCTTACAAAAATCTCACTGTACATATAAAATAACTTATTTTACATAATTCACATTTTTATAGCAATATTAAATAAACTTGGTGGATGATATTATGCTTCTGCACCTTTTGAATATTTAATTTTGTTCCATCTAGAACACTTCTGTGATTCCATTATTAATGAAAATTGCAGTCAAAAATTTCTTAGAAATCATTCTTAAATAGCTCTGTACTATTTGACCACATATTAGGATTAAGTCATAAAACCTATTTTATTAGATTTATTTTGTGTGACAAAGTTTTGAAATATGTTCCACAATAACTTTAGTGTGGTGATTTTTAAGATACAGGCTTCCTGAGACTCAGTCTCTTGCACTCTGCCCAAATAACCAAGTCTCAGTGAGAAGGTAGTAATGAACACTCATCTCTCTCTTCTGCACAACAAACCAGCAAACAAGACAGGCAGGGAATGCAGGACAATACTAAATTCTCAACTTTCTTGAGTGCTTCTGGGAATTAAAACAAGATTTTGTTGAAACTTCCTGGTATGGGTTGGTTGTTTCATCTGGACATAGCTTGGGGTACATTCACCTTTCCGTGGGTTGTGGGACCTTGATGAACAGATGCAAGCCAGCCCGAGATTTCAGTCCCTGTTTTGCTAACAGCAGCCTCCAATGAAGCCTGCCTTCTTAAAAATTAATTCTGTGTAGATTTCAGGAATTTGAAAGTCAATTTATATTGCAGTATTTCCCTAGGTAGTTTGTAGATTTTAGTAAGCTTCCTAGAGTAACAATACACTCAAAAGAGTGCACTCGCAATAGCAGAAGTGTACTGAACAATAACACAAAATTATCTTTGGAAATAGTAATTGTAAGCAATTCAGGAATTGAGATTTTGATACTCAGTATTGTTATAGCTTTTGTCAGTGGTCACTCTCTGTCACAAACTACCACTACTTAGGCTTTACTGAATGTCTTACTTAAAATAAACACCCTATGTTATTGTTACCCAACTCCAAGTATATTTGAAGGGAATGGTGTTTTTAAATTTGTTTTTGCTTTGGTTTGGGCTGGTTTTATTTTTTTGATTGTTATAATTCTGAATTATTGTAATATTTTATAAGTATTTTCCTAAAACTTGAAAAAGTTACTTTAATGTTTTAATGATATATGGTTAATTTTTCTGTAGTAGATCTGAATATTATATATATATATATATGCACATACATGTGTGTGTATGTCTGGATACATGTGTATATATAATTTTGACCTATTAGGACACATCACATTACTATAACAGCACACAAAAGTAGAATCTATTCCCATAAAATGCTAATAAGCATTTTAAAATTTCTAACCAACATGAACAGACATGTCCCAAAGAAAAAAATGCAAGTGGCCAAAAAACATATGAAAAAATACTCAGCATCAGTAATCATCAGACAAATGCAAATCAAAACTATAATTAGAAGATCATCTCAGCTGGGCTTGGTGGCTCAGCCTGTAATCCCGCGCCTTTGGGAGGCTGAGGTGAGTGGATTGCCTGAGCCCGCGGGTTCGAGCCCGCCTGGGCAGCGAGACCTCATCTCTACAATAAATCAAAAATCAGCCGGGCGTGGTAGCGCATGCCTGTAGTTCCAGCTACTTGGAAGGCTGAGGTGGAAGGATCGCCAGAGCCCAGCAGGTCGAGGCTGCGGTAGCTGGGAACGGCCACTGCACTCCAGTCTGAGCGACAGAGTGAGACTCCAACTCAAAAAAAAAAAAAAAGTTCATCTCGCAAGATCAGAATGGCTATGATTAAAAAGTCAATGAACAACAAATTTTAGCAAGGCTGCAAAGAAAAGGAAATACTCATGCATTGTTAGTGGGAATACAAGCTAACTGAACTCTCATAGAAAGCAGTTTGGCAATTTTTCCAAGAACTAGAAATAGATGCACCATTCCATCCAGCAATCCAACTATTGGGTATATACCCGAAAGAGCACAAATCATTCTATCAAAAAGATATCTGCATTTATATGTTTATTGCAAACTATTCACAAAAACAAAACCAAGGAAACAACCCAGGTGCCCATCAACAGTGAACTAGATAATGAAAATGTGGTACTTTTGCAGCAACATGGATGCAACTGGACGTCATCATTTTAAGTGAATTATTACAGAAACAGAAAACTGAATACTACATGTTCTCACTCAGTGGGAACTAAACACTGAACACACATGGATAGGCACAAGGATAAGAACAACAGACACCGAAAACTCCTAAAGCGGAAAGATATGGAGAGAAAATAAGGGCTAAAGAATCACCCATCAGGTACTGTGCTTCCCACAATGGCAAAGGCAACCTTATCAGAAACCCAGATCTCACCATCACACAATTAATCTATATAACAAATCATCACACATACCCCTTGGATCTAAAATTAAATTAAATTAAATTAATAAAACCATTCTAAACAGATGTAACTTGAAGATGACCCACTTGAGTTGATAATTTACAATGTATTTTATACTATAAATAAGTATATTATCTGTTGTATTATATAATATTCATGTTATATAAAAAGTTTGCATAATATAATGTATTTATATTACAGAAAAAGTCTATTATTTCTTTTGTATTTTATAACCTATAGAATAAGTCTATCTTGACTTTTACTTCCATTGCTTTTTGTGATAAAACATTTATGTTCTCAATGTATTAAATGATTTTGCATTAAAAAGTAGCTTTATTTAAATTTTCTAGATAGTTGTTATTTTATTTATGCTATAATTACCTAAACCTAATAGGAAAAAGCCTCCGTGGAAATGACTGCAAAAATGCAAAACTACAACATTTAGACTTCATAAAACTTGCCAAAATGAACCCAGCTAATGTATATGTATAGAAATAAATATTAATAAAACAGCATGTTCTTAATGTCATACCACAAAATTTGGTTATTTGGGAAAAAAAGTAGATAAAATTTAAAAACAAAAGTATTGGAAGATATTAGCAATTTAGTAGAGAAAATTAGTAATATTTGGGAAAAAAAATAACCCTCTTAACTTGGAAATGCAAGTTACACATTCAGAAAACTCAAAAACCACTAGGAGTAAATGTTAAATACCCAAGTTATAGACAATTTTCTGTAAGTAGATGAGTTAACTTATGGAAGTACCTTGTACACTCTGTAGCAATGCCTATTTTCCTTGGTCCATTGGGTGATGGAACTCCCTTTTAGTGACTTAGTTTTATTTTACACACAAACAAATGTGACTATATTGTTCTTTTCCCCTTAGAGACCAAAAGACCATGAGGTTACTCCATACACTAATTATTCCTCAAAATTCTAAATTCAATCCTTGTAAGAGGAAAAATCTAAACATAAAGAGCACTTCTTGTTTTTGTTTTTGTTTTGTTTTTTGAGTTGGAGTCTCACTCTGTCGCCCAGACTGGAGTGCAGTGGCGGCTCCCGGCCACTGCAGCCTCGCAGGCGATCCTTCCGCCTCCGCCTTCCAAGTAGCCGGAATTACAGGCGCGCGCTACCGCACCCGGCTAATTTTTGATTTATTGTAGAGATGAGGTCTCACCAAGTTCCCCAGGAGGGTCTCGAACCCTCGAGCTCAGGCAATCCACTCACCTCAGCCTCCCAAAGGCGCGGGATTACAGGCTGAGCCACCGAGCTCGGCTAAGAGCACTTCTTAAATGTCTAAAATATCTTAACAAGTCAGCAATTATAGTTCTTGATGTGTTTGGAGATATTTAGAAAAGACACAGTGATTAAGTTTTTGATGCCTTCATTACCCTTGAATCAGAGGAACAAAACAAGTGATAATGTAATCTATCGACCAATTAAATTTCAAATGGTGTGCAAACATATAAAGAAGGTAGCGAAGGAAACCCTATCAAAAGATTTTGAAACAAAGAGCAGATAACTATTAAACATTTTTAAAATATGTTAATTGTGCTAAGAATTGGACATAAAGTACATCAAAGTGAGAGTGTCAAAATAGCATATGAAAGAAACAAAGGAACATTTCTTTGATTAGTACTTATTCCATCAAATTTAAAAAATATGGTAGCCGGGCTTGGTGGCTCAGCCTGTAATCCCGCACTTTGGGAGGCCGAGGTGAGTGAATTGCCTGAGCCCGCGGGTTTAGACCCGCCTGGGCAACTTGGCGAGACCTCATCTCTACAATAAAGTAAAAAAATTTAGCCACTGTGGTAGCGCGCGTAGTTCCAGCTAGTTGGAAGGGTGAGGAGGAAGGATCTCCGGAGCCCAGCACGTCCAGGCTGCGGTGGCCCGGAGCAGCCACTGCACTCCAGCCTGGGCGACAGAGTGAGACTCCAACTCAAAAAAAAAAAGGTAAAAATATCCTTCCTCCTACTGGGGAAATTATAAAGGCACAGACTTTAAAAGCAACTGATTACAAACTAGAAAGGGAAATCAAGTGGATTTTTAAAATAGAAGAGCTCACAGAGCTAATCAAATACATACAAAATTACATTAAAATACCTAATATTAAAGCAAAAGTAACAAATTATAAAAGGAAAAAAAAAGACCTTATGGAAACCAGGTCAACGACATGGAGATTTGATTTTTAAAAATAATCTAAAATGCAAAGAAAAGTAACAAAAAGCTAAATTAAATAGATATAAGACCTAGATGTGCAATTATTAATGGTAGAGAACCAGCACATGGAATATTAATTTTCCTAAAGAATAGAGTATAATTTATTGGATGGAAATGTATTTAAGAACATAGGAAAGTCTGCTTGATTACAGAGTAGACCTGAATCCTCAGGTTGAAAGAGTATACACCATATCAATGAATTGATTTATATTTAACTATCTGTAAAGTATATGTTGATTAAGTTATTGAGCTTTGACAATAAAGAAAAAAATTCTGTTGCTTTCAAGAGATAATTATCATGGTTGCCACAGGCGATAGAGTAGCATTGATGTAAATAATCTTGAGAAGGGAGACAATGAACTGGGAATTCTATACCTTTTAAGCAATCTACATACACTAACAAGGCAAAATCCTGATGTTATCAAATCCATTTGCCATCAGGGACTATGTCATTGTGTATTTTTTTCTGGAAAGAAACCAAAACACCGCTCATCACAATATAGGAGTAAATAGTCACATACTTTTTAATATTATTGACTTCTAATAATGTCAAAATTTCTGTCATATACCAGAATTTTTTGATTGCGAGACATGTATATCAAATTTGCTATTGTGATTTAGATGTTCCAGAACGTCCTACACTCCCCACCTAAACAAAACTCATCACATTTCTGCCAGTAAATTCATGAATCGCCCTTGATCTCCCTTCCCTCACAAGTTGCACTGAATCTATTAGTGCACCCTGACTACTCTGCCTCCAATACAAACACCATACTCACCACGTCTTTCCCACCACGTCTTTCCTTGATCACGGCCTCAGTCTACGCCCTTATTATTTTTGGCTGCAGCATCACAATCAGTTCCTACTACTTTCCTTGCATCCATGATCATACCATTATAACGGTCAAAGTAATTATTTGAGGAAATATGAGTTTGATGTACAGATTAAATTACTTAATGCCTTACAAAATTTCCATTTTAATGGTAGGAGAGGGAAAAATAACCCAAACTTATCATGGCTCATACAGAATTACAAGACCTGTTTCCTCTCTACTGTTAATCTTCTCCCACACAACCTTCCTCTTTGTTCACTCTGCTTAGATACTCTTGTACTCTCTATTTCTTGCTCCCTTCACACAACAGCATGAATTATATCAAGGAATTCCCTATTGAAATCCTTTCTAAGGCTTCACTTCCTCTGAGAGTACAATATAATTTCATTATAATTGCCTATAAGTAGGGTGCCTGACTAATTTAGCATTCTAACCAGGACATTTTTAAAAATGAAAGGAAGTGTTATCAATATTTAAACAAGAATAACAGGCATAAAACTAGATTTTCCTGAGTGGACTGAGTACATGCTTTTACTACCCTGTAAGTTATTTTGGGTTTGTGCCTTTCATTCCTATACAGATTATTTCTGGGAGGATCATAAAACACTTTTACTTATTTAATTTCAATGTGTATGTTGTTAACTTCCAAGCTCTCTTTTCATTAAAATCTTTATTGAATTCCAGATATATTTTCCATTGGCATATTTAAGAAGCCAAGATTCTAACATCAATAAATACTCTATTGTTTTATAATGCTATAGGCATATTCCTGTTTATTGTTTTAAAAATAAATCCTAAAGTAAGTTTTTTGAACTCATGAGAAAATATTCAGGTTGGTTTAACCTAGCAAGTATAAAAACAAACCGTTTCTGGTTAACTGATACATGGAAATGGAAGTATTAGCAGATAATTTTCCTCAGAACAGCATTTGATTAGAGAGTGAATGTGTAATCATTTAGTGACATCTCTGTGAAACTGCCTCTATTATGACCACTGGAAATAGATATGTGAATTATTTAAATTTACAGATAGCATGTAAACGAGTTTGAGTAGTTCTGTAAACAATTTTCAAGATGAATTACTGAGAAATGTCCCTATCTAAAAATGTAGACAATGCTTTAAAAGTAATATGTTTCTATATATTTCCTGGAAAGGATGTTTCAGTTTTTCTCATCATGATGCATGTTTCTAGCACATGCCTCATTTTTTTTTCTGTGTTAACTCATTTGAAAAAAAAATCACACTCAAAAGAAAAAATAAACAACAACAACAACAAAAACAAAAGTTTATATCATTTTACGGAGTTTTGAAAGCACTTGTTTATGTAGAATCATGAAGCTTTGCAGTAGGTAACAATTATCTTTCAATGAAGGTAAAAAAAAAAACTGCATATAAATATATTGCAGCTTAAAATTACATCTCTTGGATCCTGGTAAAAGAAAGAAGAAAAACTAAGGAAACAAATAAGCCAATATTACATCCTGCTGCAGCTCCCTCAGTGGGCTGTATGATATTTCTTCATGAATAAAGATGGAGTAAACTACATTTGTAGCATAATAAGAAAAGGTAATTAGTGTCATCTATTCACCACTGTTAGAATTTGACTAGAGCAATTTGATTACGTTTATCACATTTTAAACTTTGAGTAAGTTTTTCAGCTCTGTAATCCAGTTAGCAGTGAAGTGTGCAGAACAGAAGTCAGCTTCCCTGTATGATTGATGAATACCAACTCAGAGGGATAGAACTTCAACAAAAAAAGGAAAGAAAAAAATTAAATTGCAATATAGACATTGCCTATTGGTTTTAAAGTAAATCTTGTCTGAATCAGTTTGAATCTGTGACAAAAATTACATAAAAGTAGCAGTACTTCTTCCCAAATACAAAATAGAATGTATATGTGTAGTTGAAGGTCTCCAAAAGCCAATACAGACAGAAAGGAAGTAATATTTTAGGCAAATACATTATTAGACCATGTTATTATAGTAAATTAAGTTCTTATTTTTAATTTTAAATCAATTAAGATAACATGCTTTAACATATATCATCAGCAAATTAGCTGAAATGTTTAAAGCAAAAAATCTCTTTTTTAGTGTTTAAGACACTGAATTATGAATGAATAATACTAGTTCAGTCTTACGTATTAATATTTTCTGATTAAAGATTCTATTGACTTTGGCATTTTGGGTTTCATTTTTTCCACATTTGACGTAATCCCTTACATATAGTTCAGAAATATTTTGAGAATCAGCTAAAGATTATATGTGGAGAGAGTCGCAGGAGCACTGGCTGATCTGGGTGATGTATGGGAATGTAAAGATAGATTATGGTACATTTTGAGAGGGGAGAGGTTTGAGGCCATAAGAGCAAGGCTACCAAACCTAGACAAAGTAAGGAATGAACAATAGAGTAACAAAGGAGGCAGGAGAGAGAGAATTGACTCCACAAGAAGAGTATCCTTGAGTCAGAAGCAGTAATTGAAATATGGAGGCGAACTCATGTATCAATTATGTGCCAAGATTATCCTAAGGATGCAATAGGAAAGAAGCAAGAACCCTGGCTTCAGGGCACTTTTATTAAATCAGGGGGACATACGATAAACAACAAAAAAGACAAGCACATTTTGTTTTAAGAAATAAGGCAAGGCATGCTATGGAGAAAACAAAACAAAACACTAAAATAGGTAGTCAAGGTTTCCCTTTTGGGGAAGGATAAATTGAGGCAAATGTTAGAAAGGAACTGAAGAAATTAATGATGTAGAATTCTTGAAAAAGAATAACAGGAAGAAGAAATAACAAAACCTAAAATTCCCTGTGTCTCTTTCCACTCTGTTTACCTTTCCCTTAGATAACCAAGCTTCTGATTCCTATCATCACATCTAGTCTTACTTGTTTTTCAGTTTTATACAAATGGGATAATATGGTATGTTTTCTTTTGCGTCTAGCTTTTTCACACAAGATGATGTTGTTATGATTCATCTATGTTATCCAGTCTTTTTGGTGTTCAACTGGTAACTAAACTACTGAGTCACAAAACAAGCATATGTTTAAGTTTATATCAAATGACCAAGTGTTTTCTTTTTAAAGAAAAATTGATTAATTTATTTTATTTTAAACTTTAACTCCACATCGTCACCAACATTTCATGTTGTCTACACACATACGTATATACGTACAGACATACACACAAGGTGGGATCACCAAAAATGGAATTGCTTTGGAGGCGGGCCCCTTGTAGCCCAGAATTCCCCACTAGGTAAGTGTTCTAGGAACCCATCAACATCGGTGTACCTGCTAGCTCTCTTGTGAGAGGCTGTGCTCGGCTTCAGTGGATTTTTTAGATTCTTTGAATACATTTGCCCATTTCACGATGGGTGATTTATGAGTGTACCTGCCCACACTGTACTCAGCGTTCAGCAGTTTTTTGTTTGTTTGTTTTAAAGATGTGGGGGTACAAGTAAGGATTAGCTACACAAGTAGGCTGCATGCTGGTGAAGTTTGGGCCTCCAACTGGCTCTCACTTCCCCTGGTTTAGGACCAGATACCTTTTGTGTTGTTATATTATCCCTCTCCCCCACCTCTGTCACACACTCCCCCAGTGTCCAATGACAGCCAATCCCTCCCTTGTGCTAATGTAATTAATGTTCAGGTCTCACTTATGAGTGAGAGCACGCAGTATTCAGATGTTTCTGTGATAGATCACTGAGTATGATAATCTAGAGTGCCATCCAATTTGCTGTGAAGTTCATAATTTGGTTATTTATAGCTGTACAGAACTCCATCATCTATCTATACCATATTTTCTTTATCCAGTCCACTTTCGATGGGCAGTAAGATTGGTTCCATGTTTTGGCTATAGTGAATAAGTGCAACTATAAACATGCGTGTGCAGGGGTCTTTTTCAGTAGTTTTTAGCCAAATACGGTATGATTCCTATGCCTCACCTTCTTTATTCACCAGATATGGCCAAGGAGTTTGTTTTTGTTTCCCTGGGGGAAAAAAAATTCTGAAAGAGAAACGTTTTGCCAATGTGGAAAAGGTGATACCAAAAAATGGCAGTAGCACTAAAAGGCATCAAAATTAATGAATTCAAAAACTGTTTTGAACGCTGAAAAATGTGTCTTAATAGGTGTACTGCATCAAATGGAGAGTACTTTGAAGGTGACTGAAGTTTAAACATGTCAGAATGAATACGCAATTTTTTATAAATAAATTCCATTTGGGGGATTGCCCTTCTATGTGTGTGTGCATACTGTTTTAAAATTAATAAATTTTATGTTTAGAGCAGTTTTAGATTCAAAGTAAAACTGTGTGGAAATTATAGCAAGGTCCCAGGCACGTATACAATCACCTCAACTATCCACATCTCAAACCAGAGTGGTTCATTTGTTGTGCTAAAGGAACCTGCATTGACACATTATTATCACCCAAAGTCCATAGTTTCCACTAGGGCTTCACTCTTGGTTTCACTCTTGTATATTCCAAAAATTTTAGCAAAGGTATAAAGACACATAATCTCTACTCTAAATACAGAATAGTTTCACTGCCATGAAACATCTCTGTGTTCTGTCTATTCCTGCTTCCCTCTCCCCTAATTCCTGTAAACTACTGATCCTTTCACGGTCTCCATAATGCTACCTTTTCCATAATGTCATATAGTTGGAATCACACAATATGTAGCCTTTTCAGATTGGCTCATTTCACTTAGTAACATGTATTTATTGTTTTTCCATGTGTTTTTGTAACTTGATAGTTGATTTCTTTTCATCATTGAAAATTATTCTATTGCATGGATGTACCAAAATTTATCTATTCACTATTTGAAGACCATTTTGGTTCTTTCGGAATTTCGGCAATTATGAGTAAAGCTGCTATAAATATGCACGTGTAGGTTCTTGTGTGGACATTAAGTTTTAATTCAATTGGGCATGTAGCAAAGAGCATGATTGATGGATAGTATAGTAAAAGTATGTTTAGTAAGAAACCCAAACAGTTCTTCAAAGTGGATGTACCATTTTGCATCCCATGGTTGCTGAGAGTTCCTGGTGTGCCATATTTTTGCCATTCAGGCCTGCTTTCCCATGTTTGGAGGGTTATTAATTATTGGTTCAATTTATTTCATAGAATAGGTCTATTCATGTCTCTTTTTTTTCTTTAGGAGTTTTGGAAGATTGTGTATTTCAAGGCATGGATTCATTTCATCTAGGTTATTACATTTGTGGACATAGAGTTGTTCAGAATATTATTTTATTATCTGTTTAATGTCTTTGGAATCTGTAGTGAAACTTTTGAAATAATTTCTGATGTCAGCACTTTATGTCTTGTCTCTTTTTTCCTTAGTTAGCCTGACTAGAGGCTTATAAATTTTATATATCTTTTTAGAGTACTAGTCTTTGGTTTTGGTAATTTTTTTCTATTGCTGTTCTATTTTCAACATTATTGATCACTGCTCTGATTGTTTTTAAATATCTTTTCTGTGTACTTTGAACTTAATTTGTTCTTTTTTAAAAAGTCTTTTTAGTTATTACTATTTTAGTTGGTGGAAAGTGTTATCTCAGCATGATTTTAATTTTTATTTACTTGGGACTAATGATGTTTCACTCTCTCTTTAAGTGTTATTACTGGCCATTTATATGTTTGAGTTATATATTTGCTTATGATGTGGCTGTCTGAGTCATTTTGTCATTTGGTGGGAAGTTTTTATCTTTTTCTTTGTAGGAGCAATTATTTAAATATTCTAGATACAATTTTTAAATATACTTATGGTGAAGTTTTCTTAGAATCTCTAGCTTGGCTATTTTTTTATTTGTGTCTAATAAAGAGTAAAGATTTTAAATTTTGATGAGTTCCAAACTATCATTTTCTTTTATGTGATAATGTATTTATGGCCTCTAAAGGAGTCTTTTTCTACCTCAAGATCACAAATATATATTTTTTAGTGTTTTCTAGAGGTAATAGTTTGTGATTTTGGTATAAGTAAATTACCCATATTAATTTTTCTATAAAAAGTGCAATTGTGGCTGAGATTCATATGTTTCAGTTGTTGCATTATCATTTTTCCCATCATCTTTGAAAATTAATAGCTGCATATATATATGAAGCACAGCAAAATAGCAAAAGTGCCACCATTCCACTTAGTTTTGCCCTGTTGTTTATCCTCTTTTCTTAGGATATTCACTCTTAGAACCCAAGGGAAAAATTATAATAAATATAATATATACAAGCATATAAATATGTAATGCAAAATATATATTAAATATAATGTATATTATACCAATATGATTTATATATATAATTAATTAACTATACAAAAAAATCTTAACTACAACTTCACCTTATATAAAAAACATTATTATGGATAATAGACCTATATCAAAATCTCAAGCTGTTATATTACTAGAAAATATAGAAAAATATATATTTGTAGTCTTCATATAGGAAAAGACTTTTTTAGATGACATGAGAAAACATTATTATAAAGAAATAAAATTATATCTTGGAATTCATCAAAATTGAAAATCTTTACTTAGTTTTTGCCATATAAGAAGCCCAGAATCTCTGATGACCAGATCACGTGAAAAATGAGAGTGGTCCAGCTGAGCCCAACCATATCTGCCATATCTAATTAGGCACTAGGCTTGTGAATGAAGCCATCTTGGAGCCTGCAAATGCAGCCACAAGTTGCATGCTATCAAGTGACAAGTTTGGTGGCAAAACATGGGGCAGAAGAATTGCTCAACTAGTCCCTGGTGAGATTTCTGTACTATGTATTAGTGATATAAAATCGTTTTGTTTGTCTTAAGTCACTAATATTCAAGTAGTTCGTAATACAACAATAAATAATTGGAATATAATTTGATACCTGGAGTTTAGGTGGTGATGTGAGACATACGGATTTGGCTTTTAAACTGAGGAACAGACAGAAGCTTAAGGGCTCCAAGGAGACTGTGAAAGAAACTGTAATTTAAGGCTGCAGATAAGAGCAACCTAGTTATGTGCTGACAGAAAAACTAGCAAAACTGCACCCTACATATTATGGAAAATAGAAAGTGTCCCCAGTGAACTCATGGATCTAGCTGAGGAGAAGCTAGAAAGTGTCATGTGACTTCTACTAATTACCTATGGAAAAATGAGGGAGAGATTTACATTGAGGAAAAACCATCCTGTTAGAAATGCTAAAAATGTGAGAAATTGATAATAAAATTCTCACACTCATAATTGATGCTAAGTAACTAAGATGGCCCATCTTCTGAGTCCCTTGAATTCAGATATCTATCAATAAAGGTACTTCATCACAGAAAATTATTTCTAGGAAAGACTTTATGAGATCAAGCTAAATAAGACATATCAAAACTGCATGTACTTTTTATGTTTTTTATCTGAAAACTCCAGAATTTCTAGTGAAATCAGAATCCTACTCTGTATATTGTATAAGCAAATGTATACTAAATTTAACCTTTTTGTTACAGAGATTTTTAATTAACAGTGTTGGGAAATTACAGGTGCTAACTGAGCTCTACAAGGATCTGATATTGCTGACTAAATGAAAAGTACACTAGATAATTTTTATTAGAGAAAAAAGTCTACAAAAATTAACATAAATAGATTCAGTCAGAGTTGCTCCATTTCTGTGTCAGCAATCTCCTAATCAGAAATATTATTTTCCTTATAAAAACTTTTAAATTTGTAGGTGATTTTAAAAATGCAGAAAAACGGCAGACATATCACACAGAGCTGCTTTATAACTTGCAGATAACTTCCTGATATGGTACCTCTTGTCTCTTCATACATCAGAAAGTGTTTTATGAGAATAAGGACCTTCTCTTATATAATCAAAGGCAAACTTTAAACTTAAATAAATTAATATTGATCCAATATTACCACTTAATACATAGAACCCAATTTATTTTAACTATTTCCCCCAAAACTTCATTGTTAGGCCCAGGATACAATCCAGGATTTATAATAATATGCTCACCTCAGTGCATTGTATCAGGAGGCACACAACATAAGTATGTCCCAGGAAGTTTGGACTTATCATTTAGTTAAGAAGATGTCTGTCAGATTTTTTTCACTGAATAAAAGCATATTAATAACAATGTTGAACTTTTTACATGGTAGCAATATGTCTTTATTTTGTCAGAAAATATTTGAAAGTTATGAAGTTGTTCTGAGCCTAATCAAACTTTTGATCACCAATTTTAGCTTCATTAATGATTCTGATCTCAATTTATGATTTTTAGCATGAATGTCAAATAATGATTTTTTAATTCCTTCATTTCTTTTATATTTATTGGTTAGTACTCTACTAAATGATGACTCTCTCCCTTCTCTCTGTTTTATTTATTTATTTGTTTTATCTTTATTTCAATATAGACTTCTAGATTCAACTTTATGCTGAACAAAATATTACAATCTGTTAATATAACTATTTATTTTGATACAAGTTGCCTCATACATGGCCACATGCAAACTCTTTTCTGCTGACTGCTGTGTCCTTTGGATGTATACTAATTATGAGATTAGACCATTAAGTTCGTGAATTTGCCACCATGTGCTTAGTTGGCATCACTGTACAAACAATTCAGTAAGGTTTCATGTCCTTGGTATATCAGTGTCTGACAGCGGTGTTCATGTCAACATGTGGCAGTGTCTTGCTCAGTGGCATTCATTATTGTTGCATGTTTTTGTGGGTTGTCATGAAAATGTTGGAGCTTGAATTAGAGCAGTAAACAAAATTGCATTTCTTGTTAAACTTGGCAAAAATGGAAGTAAATCCAGAGACTTGTTAGTCCAAGTTTATGAGGATAATGCCATGAGGAAAAAAATGGCAGTGTGCAAATGGATTAAATGCTTTCCCAAGGAGAGAGAAAGCATCACTGACGAAGAGAGTTAAGGACATCCAGTAACAAGCAGGACTAAAGAAAACATTGTGAAAATTCATTGAATTGTATGTCAAAATCGTTGGCTGAATGTGAGCAGCATAGAAAACCAAATAAACATTGATAGAGAAACAGAAGAACTGTAGCTGAAAATCTTGGCATGAGAAATATGTGTGCAAAAATGATCCTGAAGGATTGCTTGCTTCACGAAAATGCACCAGTTCACACAGCACTGTCTGTGAGGGAGTTTTTAGATAGTAAAAAAATAACTATATTAGAACACCCTCCGACTCACCTGACCTGGACCCCAATGACATTTTTCTTTACCCAAAGATAAAGGAAATATTAAAAGGAATACATTTTGATGACATTCAGGACATTAAGGGTAATGTGACAAGAGCTCCGATGGCCATTCCAGAAAAAAGAGTTCTAAAATTGCTTTGATTGTGGCATCAGTGCATATCTTCCCAAGGTGAGTACTTCAGATGTGACTGTAGCAATATTCAGCAATGAAGTATGTAGCATTATTTCTAAGATGAGTTCGTGACTTTAGTTGTCAGACCTCTTATTCTCTGGGCAGGGATTTACTTTCTGGCACAAGGTGTTCTAGACTTTATAGTTTTCCATCCCAAGCTTAGGGATATACCATTTCTCCAAGTAGGTCCAGTTACTTTTGTAGAAAATGGTATTTATAAGCCAATATCTAGATGTTAATTATATTAATTACTATTAAGGTTTGTATTGTTTCTAGATGCTCAAAGCAGATATTGCTAAGAAACATAAACATAAGTACATAAATACATACACATATAAACGCATGCATTTACATAATTTTCTATGCATATAGCTCTAGATCTCATCCAAATCTAATTTCAATGCCTTGAATGTTCACTAATGTCTCCAATTCAAATCCAATACTACAGGTTTATCCTACTCTTTCTTGTTTTCATATGCGCACTCCTTTCTCTAGCAGTGAGAAACTGGCATGCATTATTCTCAATACATTCACTTGTGTGTTTCATATCTCCTGAGTTTAACTACACTTCCCGTTGTGCCAATCTAAAACTTGGCCTTGAGTGAGGGGGAAAGGGAGGGGAATATGTAAAAGAAAAATAGAAAATGTAGAGAATGGATAAAGCTGGGAAGAGAATGAAAGCGAAACATGATCCTGAAGATTTTCAAGAGTTGGATCTACTCCAAATGCCTTTGTATTTGAGATTATACAGTATTCCCAATGTTGCCTCTAACTCCAGGTATGATTTAAGGACATACTTTATTTCCCTGTATTTTATTTTTCCCTTTTGTGCATTGAGGAATATAGAATGAAAGACCACTAAAGTTTTCTTTTGCTATGAGTCTAAAACTGATCATTTCAATTTAACCACATCTGTCCAAATGTAGAAATAAAATACCATACAATGTCTATAAATTATGTAAATATTTTCAAATTCAACTCTGCTATATTCTGGTCTTATTAATTACTCTCCTTAAGATGGGAGACAGTAAACATTTTGACTAAAGGTAATATGTAAATTTGAAACTGGACTAGTCTGAATATTTATCATATGAACCTACAGTTTTTGAGATGTCATCAAAGAAAAATACAAAAAAAAAGCAGGAAGGGGTAGACAATCTGAACATTGTGAGGCTTCTGACTCAATGAGCTCAATTTATCCTGATAGTTGGCTGTGGCCTCCATCTAACCACTTGCACATATTTTCACAAAACAATAATTATAATACATGATACACAATGTGGCTATAGCAAAGCAGAGCCATTTGCAATGGCACACACCTGTATTCAATTTTTCCTCATCTCATATGTTCCTATGTATAAAAGAACCCAAGTCTAGCTGTACACATTGAAGTCGTCTTCCAAACTCTGCAACTTCATCATTAAAGGAGTGTTTTAATTCACAGTGAATCAAAAGCAACCAAGATCTTTTTTTCTTAAGATCTCAAGCTTTCCATGAACAATGCTTAAAAGATAAACGTATTTGAACTTTGAAAAAAATAATTCCTGTTTTGCAAGAGCTCTAAGTGTGCTGATATCAGAGAAATGAAGGTCTTTCATAGTCCAGAAAGAAAAAAATGTGCAAAATAAATCCTGCTGAGGAAATTTAGAATAATGCAAACTATATAAGAAGGTGATTGCTTTTTTACTCTCTGAGACCCATGTTTTTTAACAGCTGGGTCTTTCTTTTTGCCAACCACAAGGGTCAGTGAAACATTTATTCTTTTCAGCCATTCCTACTATACTTTCTCAGACCATTTAGAAAATAGCTCCATGGGGATCTTACACAATAATGTTCTAATGCTGGAAGAGACACATTTGCTAGTGCTGGCATTTCTGGGCATGATATCAAATTGCATTGTGTTGGTGGGCACAGAGAAGCTCTCTCCAGCACACAGTGGTAGTAAATCATCATGCCTTTCTAGAGAAGTAAACTGTTGGAAATATTCTGAACTGTGTCAGGTGCTTCTCTGAAACCTTTGTAACTTTATAGTAAAGTGAGCACTTAAAATCAGGTATATAAACACACATTTTTATATAAAATATCAGCCAAGGATCTGTGTATAAGGTTCACAGGTCCCGTGTTCACAAAGCTGGGAAGAAATCCCAAAAGTTTGAAATATTTTCTTTAAAAAACAAAATAAACATTCTTTAGCTTTAGTTTTGCAAACTAGCCTATCCTTTCTCTTTTCACTGTTTAAAAAAATTGATATCAGTGAAAGTAGTAAAAAATAAACTATATTTTAAATATATTCATGACAATATATAACCTACATATATTCACATTTAAAGATAACAATTGCCATAGTTATTGTTGTTTTCATTTGTTTCTATATATGATTGCATTTATATTATGTTTACTGAGCACCTACTGAATACTAATTGATTCAAGAAAATATTAAACCATTTTATATAAAGTTTCTTTTCTCAGACAGTACTAACTTTAAGACTTAAAATTAGGTAAATAATATTAACTAACTAAATAATTTATCACAAATGTGATGTCAAAGAGTAGAATAAAATTTATCTAAATATTTTCAGAACTCAAAGCACATTTGCAGAGAAAAAAATACTATTGTTTAGCTCTTACTCTGACTCAAAAATGCAGAGTTAGAAAGAGAATTGCACTCACACTTATGAAAAAAAAAAAAAAAAGCTCGCCAAACTATAGTTTTAAAACTTTTCTGAGCCTATCAGAGAACTGATATCTCAGAACAAATTACTAACCTAAATTTTGAATAAAGACAAGTACATATAAGAAAAAAATAAAAGTTTGATTATATGAGACAGATGCTCACCTAAGTCATGAGTTGAATTTTGTACCCCCAAAGTTTTTATGTTGAAGTCCTAACCCTCTTAGTAACTAAAAAATGTGAACCTATTTAAAAATAGAATTATTGCATATATATTTAGTTAAGATGAGGTTACACTGCAATAAAGTGGACTTCCAATAATTAAATATGACTTTATCTTTATAAAAATAAAAATAATTTGTACACAAATACAGACAAGAGAATACCATGTGAAGACAGATTTGTATGCTCTCATGAGCCAAAAAACACGAAGGATTTCCAGCAAGCCACCAGAATTTAAGAGAATGGTGTGAAACAAATTCATCCTCAAAACCTAAAGAAGAAACCAACTCTGCAGACACCTTGCTGTCAGCCTTTTCATCTACAGAACTGGGAGATGATAAATTTCTGCTGGTTTAGTTGCCTAGCCTGTGATATTTTCTTACAGCAAACAAATAAATTACATGCTGTGATTTCAATGTGCCCAAAATATATGCGTTGAAACTTAATCCTCATTGCGGTGGTATTAAGAGGTGAGGCTTTTTAGGAAATGATTATGTCATTAAGGATCCACCCTCAAGAATGAATTTGCATCTTGTACAAGGGTGGCAGGGAACTAGTTGAGGTCCATTTTGTCCTTTTTGCTCATTCACTTTTCTGCCAATATGAGGACACAGCATTTATTCCTTCTGTCCCTCCACCTTTTGCCACAAGAAAATGCCACCGATGAAGCACGTCTTGGTGAGACAGGGAAGATGACAGCCAAACCAGTCAGACTCTGCGAGTCCCCATGTGAGTGAGTGAGCGTATGGAAAATTTTGTGTATGTGCTGGTGAGCAAGTGGGCATGTGAGTGGCTGACTGAGTGAGAGCTAGGGAGCTAGCAGCCAGGGCTCTCCTGGTGCAGCGGCTGATGCCACAGTGTCAGGGCTTGGACCCTAGCAATTCTCGGAATGCAGAAACTGAGTGCCATTTTCTCTTTTCTTTTCCTTTCTTTTCTTTTTTTAAAATCAACAAATCCTCCCTGGCAAGAAAATGCTAGGAGAGACTGTCTAAGTGGGACTCGTGAGCAGGTGGCCAGGCCCCTGGTGCAATAGCAGGTACTACAGTTTCTCTACTTCATCCCTGCCTCTTCCTGGGTCGCAGAAGTGGAGCACCATTGTTTTTTAAAAATGGACAGAAGTTTTCCTTTAGAAAAGTTGTGGGGAGACACTATTGCTCCAGGCGCTCCCTTACCATTGAAGTAAGAGAAAGACTGCTCCGGGCTTTGCCTCATCACTTCAGCACCTCGCAGGGTGCTGGAAGGGATTGCAGAGTCCAGAGGCAAGTTCTCATGGAAGAGGACAAGAGAGATATCCTACCCCCATCTTGAAGGTGGGGCAAGAAAGTGCTCCAACTTGCTCACCATGGACCAACCGATATGATCTCTGTGACTGGCAATCAACCCTCAAGGGCTTGATCATGGCCCAAAGGGAATATTCTGAGAGCATAAACTTCAGAGGGACCTGAGGAGTGCTGAGTTCCAGGAGTCCCACCCCCTACCCTGATCCAGCTGTGGGACAAAGGATGCAGCCAGAAAAGGAGAAGGAAGAACTCCAAAGACATCAGTGGTGAGTCCAGGACTGACCCAAACCCCCTCTACCCCAGCAATCCTCTGAACGTCAGATGCACACAGCTGGACCATAACTGAGAGGGACAATCTCAGGCAGAGCCTGAACATCAGTCGCAATAGGAGAGCTCCATTCCAGGATAGGACTGGCTGGGGCACCCCAGTGAGAGTACATACCTGGGGAAGAGACAGTCTTGTACCTCCCGATAAAAGAGCTCCCTGACCACACGAGAATGGTAGGGAGATCTGCAGCCCCACCCACCTCCACTGTCCCTCCTTGTTCCCTGAGGAAAGCGTAAAAGAGGTGGCTCTGAAGGAGAGACCTGATTAGAGGAACAATGACAGAGCCTGCCACAAGAAGGCAGGGTTTTTGTTTGTTTTTGTTTTTTAAATTTTCAATTATTATTTAATTAAAAAATTTTTGACTGTTTGCTTGTTCATTTATTTTTAAAATATGTTTCCTTTGTGCATAAATGTGTATGTGAGGGTTTGGTCTGCATCTCCCCAAAATTTTATTTTTATTTTCTTTTTCTGTTACTTCTTTTATTTGTCATTTTCTGTTTATGTGTTTATGTGTGTATGTGAATGATAGAGTGTTCATCTTTCAATTTTGTTGTGGTTGTTGGTTTTTGTTCTTTTGTTCTTCTGGGTCTTTTTTATATCCATTTTTTATAGTTTAGGGGTATGTCAATCGATGTGTGAGGCTTCAACCGGAATCCTTTTTTTTCCCCTTCGGTCTTTCTGTTTTTCTTCTCTATTCACTTTCTACTAGGCATGTGTGTGTGTGTTTAGTTTTCTTGGGGGTCTTTTTGTTGCTGATTGTTTTGTTTTGCTTTGCTGTTATTTCAGTTTGTTTTGGAGGGTGTGTGTATGTGTTCAATTGCTTTTGCATTGGTTTCTGCTTTGCATCATCATATAGAGTGGTTGTGGGTAGTGGGTCTCAGAGAACACATACCACAATAAGTGAACACTTTAATTTGCAAGTAGCATCTGATTCCTAGTGCCCCATCCCCCACTTTATTAAAATTTTGAAAACTACAAGAGACAGAAAAGCTTCCTATCCAGCATCCTATTTCAAAATAGAGCAAATCCAGAGCCCAGATCAGGGAAGAATAGAGGTCTGAGCAAATGTCAGAAGGGAAAACCTCTCCCATTAACCCCAAATAACAGAAATAAGGGAAAAAACAAGAGATCTGTCACAAATGAGGAAGAGTCAAAGGGAAAACCTCAGGCAATTCCAAGTGTACCAAAGACAAAACTTCTGAAAAATTAGACCTTGGTGTCCAAACAATGGAAGTCACCAATGACTGGCCCAGGAATAAGACAGGGATTAGGGAATGGATGGCAAGTATGAATAAGACTCAAGAAAGACAAGATGCAACACTTTGTACACTTGTAACAGAGATTTTGGCAATAAAAAATTTCATCCAGTAAATAAATAATAAGAGGACAAGCATGGAAAGCAGAATTAATTTAGCTGAAAAAGAATCTCAGAACTTGAGGACCAGAACATGGAATTAACCTGATCAGCAAAAAACAGAAAGAAGACTCAGAAAGAATGAACAAAGCCTGCAAAAGAAGTGTGAGTATATCAAGAGGCCTAACCTACATCTGATTGGTATCACAGAAGAAGAAAAGGAAATGGAGACAACTTGGAGCAAGTATTCCAGGAAATAATATAAGAAAACTTTCCCCATCTCATCAGAGATGTGACCAGCCAAGCACAAAAATACAGAGAACCCCACAAAACATCAAATGAGAAGACCAACCCCTAGACACATAGTAATTCGTCTAAACAAAGTAGGCACAAAAGGAAAAAAACCTAAAGGCAGCAAGAGAGAAAGGTCAGACTACATACCGGGGAAAACCAATCAGAATAGCAGCAAACCTATCTGCAGAAACACTACAAGCAAGAAGGTTCTGGAGTCCTATATTAAAAGTCTCAAACATAAGCAACTTAAACCAAGAATTTTTTATCCATCCAAACTCAGCTTCATCAGTGATGTAGAATTAAAATCCTTCCCAGACATCCAATCCCTAAGAGGTTATATAGCTTCGAGACCAGCTCTACAGGAGACACTTAAAAAGGTATTAAGCACAGAAAAAAAAAAAAGATTGACCACACACTTCCCAAGAGAACAGCAGAGCACAGAATCAACAGAGAATACAGTACAACAAGAAACTTGAAAACACACACGTACATTAACCCAAAAGCCAAAAGAAAACAAGCAAAACAAAGGAAAAACTTTATAAGAACCTCATGACAGGGATAAACAATCATATTTCAATAATCAGCCTGAATGTGAATGGACTAAATGCACCACTCAAAAGACATAGAATGGCACACTGGATAAGAAACCATGACCCAATTATTTGCTGCAACCAGGAGACTCATCTCACTTCAAGGGATGCACACAGACTCAAAGTTAAAGGTTGGAAAATGAGTTTCCAGGCAAAAGGATCACAAACGAAGGCAGGAGTTACAATCTTAATATCAGACAAAACAACCTCTAAGCTATCAAAAATTTTAAAAGGTGCAAAAGAATACTAGATAATAATAAAAGGTTCAATGCATCAACAAGAAATATCCATCCTACACATATACGCACCCAACACAGGAGCATCAGCATTTATAAAGCAACTACTACGTAAACTAAAAAAAAAGATATTGACTCTAACACTGTTATAGCAGGGAACTTGAATGCCCCACTGACAGCCCTATATAGATCATTGAGGCAAAAAGTCAATAAGGAGATCCAGAATATAAACTTGACACTCGACCAAATAGACTTAATAGGTACCTACAGATTACTCCACCCAACACCACAGAATATACATTCTACTGACCACCATATGAACATACTCCAAGACTGATCACATCATAGGCCATAAATCAAGCATAAACAAATTCCACATGGTTGAAATCTTGCCACGCACATTATCAGACCACAGTGGAATAAACATAAAAATCAATACCAACAGCAATTCCCCAAAGCCCACAAAGGCATGGACACTAAATAGCATGATTCTGAACAACTATGGGATCAACACTGAAATTAAAGCAGAAATTGAAAGATTCCTAGAAATAAATGAAAATGAAGAAACATCTTACCAAAACCTCTGGGATACCCTGAAATCAGTTCTCAGAGGGGAGTTTATATCTCTATGAGCAAGCATTAAGAAAATGGAAAGATCAGAAGTTGAGAGCCTAGCAAATCACCTAAGGCAGCTGGAAAGAGAAGACCACCAAAACCCCAACTTTAGCAGAAAAATCCAAATCACAAAAATAAGAGCCCAAATATGGGACACAGGAGACAAAAATATCATAGAAAACATAAACAAAGCAAAAAACTGTTTTTTGAAAGAATTAACAAGATTGATGGGTTCCTAGCCAGAATGACCAAGAAAAAGAGAGAAAAAGCCCACATAAACACAATCAGAAATACAAAAGATCAAATCACAACTGACCCCGAAGAAATACAAAAGGTTATCAGACATTACTATGTACACCTATATGAAAACAAACTTGATAACCTAGATGAAATGGAGGACTTTCTGACATCACACAACCTCCCCAGGTTAAAACAAGAAGACATTGAGATACTAAATAGACCAATAACAACCCAGGAAATTGACTCTGTCATACAAAAACTACCTACAAAAAAAACCCTGGACCAGATGGCTTTGCATCAGAATTATACAATACATACAAGAAGGAGCTGATACCAATCCTATTGAAAATATTCCAGGCAATTGAAAAAGTTGGAATTCTCCCCAAATCATTTTACAAAGCTAACATCACACTGATACGCAAACCGGGTAAAGATCCAACAAAAAAAGAGAATCAAAAGGCCAATATTCCATGAACATAGATGCAAAAATCCTCAACAAGCTTCTAGCAAATTGGATCCAAAAACACATCTGAAAAATCATCCACCATGACCAAGTAGGCTTCATCCCCAGGGCTGGTTCAACATTTGCAAGACCATAATTAAGTACATCAACAGATGTGAAAACAAGAACCACATGATTATCTCATTAGATGCAGAAAAAGCTTTTGATAAAATCCAGCATCCCTTCTTGATAAAAACCCTCAAGCACCTAGGTATAGAAGGAACATACATCAAAATAGTAAGTGCCATCTACGATAAACCCACAGCTGACATATTGCTAAATAGACAGAAACTGGAAACATTTCCCCTGAAAACTGGAACAAGATAAGACTGCCCACTCTCATTCCTCTTGTTCAATATTGTGTTGGAACTCCTAGCTCAGGCAATTAGACAAGAGAAGGAAATCAGGGGTATCCAGATAGGAAAAGAGGAAGTCGAGTCATCCCTTTTTGCTGATGATATGATCCTATACCTTGAAAATGCAAGAAAATCTGTCAAAAACCTGCTTGCACTGATAAAGGACTTTGGAAAAGTCTCAGGGTACAAAATAAATGTGCAAAACACAGTTGCATTCCTATACACCAACAACAAGCAGGCAGAGACCCAAATATAAAGCACAAACCCATTCACAATAACCACCAAAAAAAAAAAAAAAAAAAAAAAATTAAATGCCTTGGCATCTCCCTAACCAGAGAAGTGAAAGACCTTACAATGAGAACTACAAAACGTTGCTCAAAGAAATTCCAGAAGACACAAACAAATGGAAAAATATTCCATGCTCATGGATAGGAAGAATCAACATTGTTAAAATGTCCATCCTACCAAAGGCAATCTACAGATTCAGCACAATACCCATTAAGTTACCAACATCATTCATCTCAGACCTGTTAATGACAATACAGAAATTCATATGGAAACATAAATGACCACAAATAGCCAAAACAATCCTCAGCAAAAGAAACAAACAGGAGATATCACACTTCCAGACTTCAAACTTTACTATAAGGCTACAGTAATCAAAACAGCTTGGTATTGGTACAAAAATGGGCCCGTAGACCAAATGAACAGGATAGTGATCCCGGAAACAATGCCTCAATTCCTCAGTCAGCTCATCTTTGACAAACCTCCAACAATAAACACTGGGGAGAGGAGAACCTTTGCAGTAAATGGTGCTGGGAAAACTGACTGACGGCATGCAGAAGATTGAAACAGGACCCCTACCTATCACCAAACACAAAAATTAACTCTAAGTGGAACAAAGACCTAAACATAAAACCTCAAACTATAAGTATCTTAGAAAACGCAGGAGACACCTTTATGGAAATTGGAACTGGCAACCTATTCAGGACCCTAAAGGTAAATATCTTAAGAAATAAGATAGACAAGTGGTATCTTATTAAACTAACGAGCTTCTGCAAAGCAAAAGAAACCATCAAGAGAGCAGGGAGACGGCCCTCAGGATGGGAAAAAACATTTTCCAACGGTATATCTGACAAAGGCCTAACATCTAGGATCTACAAGGAACTTAAACACGTTGAAAGGAAAAAACAAAAACAAAAAACCCAGACCCTTTAAAAAGTGGGCAAAAGACATGAATAGACACTTCTCAAAAGAAGATATACAGTCAGCCAACAGACGCATGAAAAAGTGCTCAGGCTCACTCATCATCAGAGAAGTGCAAATCAAAACCACACTGAGATATCACCTAACCCCAGTAAGAAAGGCCATCATTAATAAAACAAACAGCAACAGATGCTGGCGAGGATGTGGAGAAAAAGGAACGCTTCTACACTGCTTGTGGGAATGCAAACTAGTGCAACCTCTTTGGAAGAGTGTAGGAATTTCTGAAAGAACTAGAAATTGATCTTCCATATGACCCAGCAATTCCCTATTGGGAATATACCTGGAGGAACTCAAATCATTCTACAAAAAAATACCTGCACACGTATGTTTTTTGCAGCTCTATTCACAATAGCAAAAACATGGAATCAACCATGTTGCCCATTGAAGCTGGACTGGATAAAGAAAATGTGGTACATATACACAATGGAATATTCTACAACCATAAAAAAAGAACAAAAATATGGACTTTGCAGTAACTTGGATGGATTTGGAGTAGATCATACTCAGTGATCTATCACAGAAACAAAGAACAGTGTACCGTATGTTCTCACTCATAGACGGACCTTGAACAATTATAGAACTATAAGAAAATATTTGGCAGTAAAGTGAAACTGTGGGCAGGGGGTGGGATTGGCAGTTGAGGGAAACTGCTAGGGGAGGGAGGAGCATACCTCATCAACAAGGGTACATGCATAATCAATGTTTTTTACCTAACCCTGAATTTTATCCCACATCTTTATAATACAAAAATAAAAAATAAAACAATGATTTTAAAAGTGTTTAAAAAAAGTAACATGTCTCACCAGACAAGACAACTATTGCACCTTGATCTTGAACTTCCCAGCTTCCAGATCTGTGAGAAAAATATTTCAGTTATTAATACATTACTCAGCCTGAGGCATTCTGTTATAGCAGCATAAATGACCTAAAATACTACACCAGTTGATAAGAAGCTAGATACATTTTACAAATTGCTATATGCCAATGATAGGGTACTGTGAGAGTGTGAACTCTTAGGAGCCACAGACAAAAGGAGGTTCTAACAATCAGGCAGGCTTTTTCTCTAAGAGTGCAAATAGGAGCTTACTGGGAATGCTCTCTAGAAAGGCACTCTAGGTGAAGGCATTGTGGAAGTCTTCTCTTAGTGTTGACAGAGGAGAAAAGCAGTGTCTTATGAATTTTTGTCTCAGATTCAGGTCCTCTGTCTCCCTTACAGAAAAAGGAAAACCTATAATAATAAAAACTGTCACCTTTGGGCATGAGGTAGAAACACACTGATGCTGGTAGAAGAAGACAAAGACACAAAAACTACACACTGGTGTCACTTAACCACAATGTCTCTCAAGAAGATTTCTATATATATATATATATTTTATTTTATTTATTTATTTATTTTTTTTTTTTTGAGTTGGAGTCTCACTCTGTCGCCCAGACTGGAGTGCAGTGGCCTCTCCCGGCCACCGCAACCTCGACCTGCTGGGCTCCGGCGATCCTTCCACCTCAGTCTTACAAGTAGCCAGAATTACAGGCATGCGCTACCACACCTGGCTGATTTTTTGATTTATTGTAGAGATGAGGTCTCACCTGCCCAGGCGGGTCTCGAACCCACGGGCTCAGGCAATCCACTCACCTCCTCCCAAAGGGGTGGGATTACAGGCTGAGCCACCGAGCCCAGCTAAGAAGAATTTCACATTCAAAATCTGTGGTAAATTAATGTTAACTATAGATAACAAAAGCTTTATTCCCAGCAAAATTTCTGATTATATTATCACAAACCTTCACACAAAAAGACTATCCAAAGAAAAGTTGTGTTCATATCCATTGAGAAAATATATTCGCTTCAGAGTTCCTGTGCAACATTTCCGACTTTTAACAAAAAATTATGAAGCACACCAAAAGGCAAGAACAGTCTGAAGAGACAAATCACTTATTAGAATCACACTCAGATATGACACAGATTTTGAAATTTTCCAATAGAAAATGTAAAATAACTACAATCAAATATTAGAAGATATAATGAAAAAGATACACATCATAAATAATCAGGCGATAAGGAAACTTTAACATAGCATAAGATGGAAATGCTAGAAATCAAACACAAAATAACAAAAATGTATCTTTTGGAGGACACAATAAATTTTACAATTATAAAAATATTAAATTTTAAAATAATTCAACAGAAATAACCCACACTTAAATTCAAAGAAAAAAAGAAGACGGGTAGAGAAAATAGATACATGTAGAAAATGTGGCACAATTCATGTGTCTGTAGTCCCGGCTACTAGGGAGACTGAGATGGCAAGAATACCTAAGTCCTGGAGGTTGAAACTGTGGTGAGCCTTGAGCATGCCACTGCACTCCAGCTTGGGTGACAGAGTGAGATCCTGACTCAAAAAGAAGGGGAAAGGGAAGGAGAAGGGGAGAAGGAGAAGAAGGAGAAGAAAAAGGAGAAGAAGGTGCAATATACTTCTTTCTAACATATGCATAATTGGGATTATAGAAGTAAAAGAGAAAAGAAAGAGAATTAAATAGAAAACATATTTGAAGAGATCATAGTTGAGGTGTTTTTAAAGTTATAATACACACCAAAACACTTATTATAACAAATCTAAAAAAAAACCAAAAAACTAATCAGGGTAAATAACAAAAACAAAGACACACAGATTAACAAACATCCACAAAGAGGCTATTCAAACTGTTGAAAAGAGTAACTTTACTGTACAGAAACCTGGCAGACACCACTTAGCCAAGTAATTAAGATAAATCCCAAATGAAAACTATGAAAGTATTATATACCTCTTGATTTGATGTGATGAGAAGGGTACTTCACCTCAATGGTATTTATCACCAAACTCATAACTTCAATGTAGTCATAAGAAAACAGACAAACTCCTACTGATTATTATCTTACAAGAATCACTGGCCACAACTTTCATGACCTTGACAATTGTAAAAAGTTGTGAATATGATAGAAGGCAGACAAGATAGAACACAGTGTCTTTTAGTAGGAAGTAAGAAGTGTTGGCATGTATAAACCAGAAGCAAATTAAAGTGTTCTTGAGGGTAAGCTAAAAATTGTACAAATACAAATACAAAAACAAATACAAAGCCAATAAATTGATATGCAGGGCCCAATTTAGGCTATTCTTTATTTTTATAAAATGAGAACATTTTATGAATTTTAATAAATGTAGAAAATTATATATTCAGAAATATAAATTCAGAAGTGTTAACCCCCAAAACTTCCCTGCTTAGATTTTATAAGCCACAGGAAGAGAAGATGCTTTTAAACTAACACCAAACATAAGAAAACTTAGCTGGGCTCGGTGGCTCAGCCTGTAATCCCACGCCTTGGGAGGCTGAGGTGAGTGGATTGCCTGAGCCTGTGGGTTCAAGACCCGCCTGGGCAACTTGGTAAGACCTCATCACTACAATAAATCAAAAATTAGCTGGACGTGGTAGTACGTGCCTGTAGTTCCAGCTACTTGGAAGGCTGAGGTGAAATGATCGCCGGAGCCCAGCACATTGAGGCTGCGGTGGCCGGGAGTGGCCACTGCACTCCAGCCTGGGTGACGGAGTGAGACTCCAACTCAAAGAAAAAAAAAAAAAAGAAGACTTAGTTTTTAAATTTCAATTTAGTTTAATTTTTCTTCTAATTCAACCAAATTCTATCCTCCCATGTTTACTGGTTTCTCTGTAATTTAATGTGCAAAGTAGAGCAAATAAAGATGCCAAATGGCCTTTAAATTTTCAAGAATTTAATTGACCATAAGCTATCTTTTATCTTCATTGAGGAAGAGACTCTGAGGACGTTTGTCTTCATATAAAAATAATAATTTTTTTTCTCTCAAGTTTTATAAAACACACACATTTTTCACATTATAGTATTACATTTGACCTACTCTTAATTGAATCAGTTTTTAGTTTTGCAGTTTTGTTTTGCAGAATAATTAGAGATATTAAGTATTCCCTCTAAATTAACTTTTAGACTTTTCTCTAGCAATTTATTGAATATATTTTACTGACATATTTATTATCAAGTATTGTCCCTTGTAGAAATTTTTTCCAAACTTAAGATATGATCAAGTTTGAAACTTGCTAAGGGAATAATTTTTTTCTATGTAATTGCTCTATTTTCCTAAGGGTTTCCTTAGACCTTCTCTTAATTGGGCACTGCTAAAGATGCTGAATTTGCAGCACTAAAAAATGAAGCATATTTGAAGAAGGAACAGAAATACCTTAGAATCCCTGAGTATAAAATCTGTCTTGACACTTCCGTATCAACACATATCAGCTTTCAGACAATTTTGTGGAAATCTTGCACTCTCCATAAGGACAGCTTAATGTCACAGCTTGCAGTCATAGATAAATCTGAAAACAAGATTGTCAGATTAGGTAGACATGCTAAAACTTTCAAGTGATAAGTGATCTATCTCAAACACACAAATGCATAAATACTGCACCTCATGTATACCTACTACAAACAGAAAAACAAATTTTTTTCTGATCATTCTAAGTATACTGACATCAGTTTATAATGACTTGCAGAGGTCTTGCTAGAAAATGTATAATAGTCAAGAAGATTATAGGAATATAAAACATTATCACATTTAATTTTTACACCTTATACAATTTATTAAATAACTCTTCTACCTTCTGTCAATTATGTGATTTCTTTAACCTTTGACTCTTGCCCTGATTTAAGGGGAAAAAAATAGGCAAGGGAAGAAGAAAATGTTAAGAAAGATGTTTGAACAAAGGAAATAAGAAAATAGACATCAGTAGAAAAAACAGAGGAAAGTAATATAATTTCAGATTAGTTAAGAGGAAACAGAAGTGGCAGAATCATTTGCCAAGAACATCGCAAATGTTAGCAGGGTTTTCCCATTTCAGAAATGTTTTTTAGAAGCTCTGAAATCATGTTTCATCTTGCAGAAATATTACATTACAGATCATTAAAATCATGTGTCTTCATTTTTATTGTCATGTGCTTTTTTAGTCCATTGAGAATTAACAAATTCACAGATAACTATCAGTTAATTCCATTATTAAAATTGTTGTGAACCTTTTTGCATCCTATAGTTGTCTATAATCATGTGGCTAAAGCTGCAAAAAATCTTCTAAAATTCTAATTTTAGAATTTAGTATTTTAAATTCTAAAATTTTAAATACTGTAAAAATTTTAGAAACTTAGGAGGACACAAGAAAATTCCTTATTTTTTATATTCCAAAATTCTATTCCTTCCAAGATTGAAACATGGTGAGGCTTAAAACAAACAAAATTTTGATCATTGTGTTCAGACACACAGCCTAAACTGAAGTTAATATTTCACCTTTTTTTTCACAAAATAATTATACTTCTCAAAATGAAAATTTTATTTTCTTTGTTTGACATCCCTTGAAATGCAGTACTTGTCTTGAGAGGCAGTGCAGAAATGAAAAAGATAAGACTATAAGCTTTAGAGTAAGTTAGGACTCTATAAAGATCCTCTACAATTTAATGGAAATGCACAATAGGCAAGTCATTTCACAAATTATATGTGAGGCTCTCCATCATAAAAATGGGAATTATTAGAGTCCATTTCTCAAGAGTCTTATAGTTGCATCCAATATACCTTGTCATATCATAAGCAAAAACACATCCTTAAATTTTTTTATAACACATTACATTAAATATCTTTATATCTAAATAATTTCTTTATTTTTAATGCTACTATACAAATTAATTGATTTATTATCACTATTAAGAAACATACTTGACAAACTAACCTCTCGCACACCCTATAATTGAGTACAGGTGGCTACAGAAGTGGAATGTTACCAATAATTATGTTATAATATTCTACACATAGGTTTCTTTTCACTGTTTCTTGATTCATAAGACATATAAAGTAGTGAATTAATGAGGAAATATAAAGATATTATAATGCAGAATGTCAAAAAGAGTAATAAATACTGTTAATCTTTTTCTCCCAGTTTTAAGTTACTTTGATTTGTTTATAATTTTGTGTAAGCTAGGCAACTCTCAGGCTGGTACCTACTAAAATAAAAGTGATTGAATATTTTCCCCACTTCCACTTTCTACTGAGTCATTGGTTCAGATACTTCTGGCAGAAAATGGACCAAAGATATCTAAGATTTGGATGGATTCAGTTGAATTGCAAGTGTCTTTGATGCCATCTCCCTTAGGCAATTCAAGATGGAGAAAGATCACAACACTCGTCTATACTTCCTTATGCTTCAAACAGGGCCAGCTAGTGATAGTTCTTCCATAATTCATGTAGTCTGCCTCAAAAACATTCTTTCCATTTTGGCACCAATGTAACTGTAGATATTTCTCCACTCATCTACTGTCTGAAATCAAGGTAGATAAAAAAACCTGGATTACTCAGCAGAGCTTTCAGTGTCTACAGTTGGCAGTGAGGGAGATGGATTGAGACAAACTTCCTATCCCTAGATAAAATATAAAGTTTGAAAGGGCAATTGATGTATTTTACTCTGAAGGTATGACTGCACACACACACACACACACACACACACACACACACATACACACACACACACACACACACACAGTCACAGTGTGGGCATAACTAGTATCGGAAATAGATTATGGAACTGTGCGCTCTGGGTTTGGTTTTTTGTGATCAATAATAATCATGGTCAAAGATGTTTAACTGTACAATTTTGCATCAGTGCATTGCTTAGCACATGTAGGGCAGAAAAAACACCACCTCCATCTACTTAGGGTTCCAATTGGGTCTGAAAATTAAATTATAATAGCTAGATGGACAAGTCTAATAGTTTTATTTAGCATGGGACCCCTCATCACAAAATGAAGATCCAAAGAATTAGATGCTCATTTATTACTGCATTGGACAAAGACCAGTAAATTGCAAAAAAGCAACTATGTTATGTAAAGAGGCTTAAAAGGTAAGAGTTATTCTAACAAGGTCTGTCCAGTATCCTCTAGGTTTCAACTTCTCATCTTGAGGATAAGGTTGTTGCATCTTTCTAGAATAAGGAGGGTGTCTTCAACATGGAGATTTTATCTTCTGTTTTTAAGATATAGGCACGAAGGTCAAAGTGATCTTTTTGTACCTACTGCTTTTCAAATGTTTAGTCAGTATGCCAGAATAAGTATACTTTAACCCCATCACACCTGTGCACTTCCTTCTTGTCACCACAAAAATAACATTCCAAGTTATTGCCAATAATTTGGGGAGTTATTTTCAGTAGCCCAAGCACTGTTGTGACAAGGGTCCTGGCACTTCTACTGAGAATGCCTCTCTCATACGGGATCTGCCACACTCTTTTTTTGCTCAGTGCTCAAAGCAATTGCTAATTGGAGGGATGGCCATGTGAGCTGGTTATTAAGACCAAGTTTTTCTCTTATCCTTATGAATGTGTTTATTTCAGTCTGTTTTTTCAGCCTTAGGTACCTGTGGGTAGACTAAAAGTGGAACATTGCACAAAATCATGTACTCCTGAATTAACTTGTGTGTACTGGGGCGAAGGAAGTAAGACAAAATCTTTTCTCCTTTAATTAGACAACTAAAGTGTTTAGTCAGATACTTTGCCTTAGGAACTAATGGGTTTCAGTGGGCTCACTGTACTATTGATCATGGTTTTATTTTCAACCCCCCACTTAAAGAAATTTGATAAAAATAACTTGGAAATAATTGTTTCTGTTATTGATTTTTAAATGTCCTTTGATTTTTGACAGATCCTGACATTGGGCCAAGTAATGTAAATAGTACTTCGATTCTCAATTAATAACGATCTTGGAAACTTTAGCTTTTGCTACAATACAGCATCAATGACAGCTGATCTGGTTTTTTGCCTACACAGACTTTTCAGTAGATATAATGTGATTATATTTTAAGACATCTTACATCCTTTCTTAAATCTACGTGTTAAAGATCTTAAGATACCCTAGACGAGGTAAGTACATTTCCCCCAACAAAAGATAAAAATAAATATCCTCTTTTAAATGAGTGTCATCAATTTATTAGTGCAAAGCCAAAATTGCCTCAAAAAATGTCGTCTTCAGTATTTACAGCCATGAAAAAAAGATAAAGATAAAAATAAAACTATCAGATTTGATATACATCGAGAATTTGCCAGACTGATGAGGACTGATGGATACCAGTTAGTGCCTTCGCTTAATGTTGTGGTACGTTTTCTGTCTACTTCTCTTGGCAGACAGGGAAGAAGTCGCACTGCTCAGGATGGCACAGCCTGTAGGAGCACTGCTGTGCTTGTCTAGGACTGCGATGTGTTACTGCTAACACCTGCTTTGTTATGTTTCCAGACCTTAATCCTCTTTACTCGCCTGTATTGTGTGGAGCTCTGGGATGCAATCAAGACTTTCTTCAGGAGCAGATACAGCTCAGACTGCTCCTGAGGAGATTCCTAACCTTGCTGTCCCTAGAACTCCCGTGGTTGCCCAGGTGGAGGTGGGTAGTCTTTTTAGTTTGAAAGAAAATAATAATAACCATACTCCTCAAAATAGTCTCTCAGTTCCATCACCTTCCTGTTTGATTTTCTAAGACATAAAATCCATGTTAAATAGCTACATCAAATACCAGGATACTGTGTTCATATTAAAAACACTTTCCTGTTAATGTTACAGGTTTTATACTTTATCATAAAATAGTCAAATCAGAATAAAGCATTTATTTTAGGGTCCAAAAAGTTCGACACTGCAGATTTCATGATAAGACAAAATATTCTACAAGTAAACTACATTTTCCTCTGCAATAACCTACCATTCAAAATTTTAAAAAATATTTTACTGCAAGAAATATTGAGAACAATAACAGATATTCCCATCTAGAAATGAAATTACCATCCCATGTTTCACCTTTGCCTCATATTTTACCAAATTGGTAATTTTGAACAATAACTAATTGAGGATTATTTCCTGTTAGTTAATTTTTTCCCCCAAACAATGATGAATAATACAAAATCTAGCTTTAGCAAAACATTGACTCTAACCAAAACCTCAAATGACCTGGGTTGTGCTATTCTTTTAAATCACAACTGTAACTTTAAATAAATTTAGTATTTAAATTTACAAAAATACTCAGAAAATAATGTGTTGTTAAAAATTGCAACTGAATTTGCCCCCAAAAGTACAATAACCTTTGGCTCCAAATGCCAGTACCTTTACTTGCCTTCTTTTGTTGATGCAGAATAAAGATGAAATAATGATTTTAATTTGCATTATTTTGCTTCTGGCACCTTGAGCTCCAAACACGATATTAGTTACTCACTGCTTTCAGTATTTCATAATGAGTTATTAGTGAATATGCACATTAGATCAATGTTAGCATTTTTCCAGGAAAATAATGTAAAAGTAAGAAGTCTGCGTCTCATTAAGACACCTGAAAAAGATTGTTATGCACATTATATGACCCACAATTTTAAACTGATGTATACATAATATTAGCAATTTCCTTTGCTATTCTCAAATGATTATTAATATAAAAAAGCATCAATATCAGCATTTTATTGCCACCAACAAGTGGCAATTTCTGTCATTGGTAGTTATATATTACCCATAATATTTTTCAATATTTAGATTATTTTTAACATTAATTGAATACCAAAAACTTTTGTCCATAATTAGATTTTTATCCTCAGAAAAATGCATTTAACTCCTAGTCTTTTTTCCATCATTAGTTATTTGGTTCTGGAGAGCCTTTTTAGTCTTTCAGATCTGTTTCTTTACCTGTGTAATAATGGGGGATAATGACATATTATTTATGTGAGTTTTAACCTATGTCTTTTTATTCTTATTATAAAGATGTGGGGTGCAATTCAGGGTTCAGTAAATAAACATTGATTATTTAAGTACTCTTTTTGATAAAGTGAGCTCTTCCTTCCCCTAGTAGTTTCCCTCAACTGCCAATCCCACCCCCCTCCGCTGAGAATTTCCCACTACTGCCAATCCCTTTCTTATAGTATTTATGATAGCTGTTCCAGGTCCACTTATGAGTGAGAACATATGATATTCTGTTCTTTGTTTCTGTAGATCACTGAGTATGATCAACTCTAAATCCATCCAAGTTGCTGCGAAGTCCATATGTTTGTCCTGCTTTATGGCTGCATAATATTCCATTGTGTATATGTACCATATTTTTAAAATCCAGTCCAGCTTCAATGGGCAGCATGGTTGGTTCCATGTTTTTGCTATTGTGAATAGAGCTGCAACGAACATACGTGTGCAGGTATCTTTTTTTGTAGAATGATTAGAGTTTTTCCAGGAATATTTCAAAATGTAGAATTGCTGGGTCATATGGAAGGTCAATTTCAGTTCTTTCGGAAATTGCCACACTGGGCTTCCAAAAGGTTGCACAGGTTTGCATTCCCACCAGCATTGTATAAGCGTTCCTTTTTCTCCATATCCTTGCCAACATCTGTTGCTGTTTGTTGTATTCATGATATGGCCATTCTTATTGGGGTTAGGTGGTATCTCAATGTGGTTTTGATTTGCATTTCTCTGATGATGAGTGAGGTTGAGCATTTTTTCATACATCTGTTAGTTGACTGTATATTTTCTTTTGAGAAGTGTCTATTCATGTTTCTTGCCCACTTTTTAAATGGGCTGTTTGTCTTTTTCCTTCTGGCATGTTTGAGTTCCTTATAGATCCTAGATATTAGGTCCTTGTCAGATATACAACTGGAAAATATCTTTTCCCATTCTGTGAGCTGTCTCCCTGCTCTCTTGATGGTTTCTTTTGCTTTGCAGACACTCATTAGTTTGATGAGATCCCACTTGTCTATCTTATTTCCTAAGGTATGAGTATTTAGGATTATGATCAGGAATTGGTTGCCAGTTCCAATTTCCATAAGGGTGTCTCCTGCGTTTTCTAAGATTCTTACAGTTTGAGATTTTACATTTATGTCTTTGGTCCATTTAGAGTTAATTTTTGTGTATGGTGATAGGTAAGGGTCCTGTTTCAATATTCTGCATCTGACCAGCCAGGTTTCCTAGCACCACTTATTGAATAAGTTCTCTTCTCCTGGGTGGTGGTTACTGGAGGCTTTGTCAAAGATAAGTTGGTTGAGGAATTGAGGTTTTGCTTCTGTAATCTCTGTCTTTTTCCATTGGTCTATATACCTGTTCTTGTACCAATGCCAGGCTGTTTTGATTACTGTAGCCTTATAGTAAAGTTTGAAGTCTGGAAGTGTGATACCTCCTGCTTTGTTTCTTTTGCTTAGGATTGTTTTAGATAGCTGTGGTCATTTATGTTTTGATAAGAATTTCTGTATTGTCATTTCTAGGTCTGAGAAGAATGATGTTGGTAACTTAATGGTTATTGCATTGATTCTGTGGATTGCCTTTGGTAGGATGGACATTTTAACAATTTGATTCTTCCTAGCCATGAGCATGGAATATTTTTCCATTTGTTTGTGTCTTCTTGGATTTCTTTGAACAGTGTTTTGTAGTTCTCATTGCAAAGGTCTTTCACTTTTCTGGTTAGAAGATGCTGAGTTTTTTTATTTTGTGTGTGTGTGTGTGTGTGTGTGTGTGTGTGTGTGTGTGCGCGTGTGTGTGTCTATTGTGAATGGGATTGTACTTTTAATTTAGGTGTCTGCCAGCTTCTTATTGGTATACAGGAATGCAGCTCTCTTTTGCATTTATTTTGTACCTGGAAGCTTTGCTGAAGTCCTTTCTCAGTGCAAGCAGGTTTTTGACAGATTCTCCTGGATTTTCAAGGTATAGGATCATATCATCAGCAAAGAGGGAAACTTGACTTCCTCTTTTCCTATTTGGATACTCCTGATTACCTTCTTTTGTCTAATTTCTCAAACTAGGAATTCCAACACAATATTGACCAAAAGGGGTGAGAGTGGGCAGCTTTGTCTTGTTTCAGTTTTCAGGGGAAATGTTTCTAGTTTTTGTCCATTTAGCAATATGTTAGCTGTGGGTTTATCATAAATGGCACTTACTGTTTTGAGGTATGTCCCTTCTATACCTACGTGTTTGAGGGTTTTCATCAAGAAGCGATACTGCATTTTATCAAAAGCTTTTTCTGCATCTAATGAGATAATCATGTGGTTCTTGTTTTCACATCTGTTGATGTACTTAATTATGGTCTTGCGAATGTTGAACCAGCCCTGGGGATGAAGCCTACTTGGTCATGGTGGATGATTTTTCAGATGTGTTTTTGGATCCAATTTGCTAGAATCTTGTTGAGGATTTTTGCATCTATGTTCATAAGGGATATTGGCCTTTTGATTATCTATTTTTGTTGGATCTTTACCCGGTTTGGGTTTCAGTGTAATGTTAGCTTTGTAAAATGATTTGGGGAGAATTCCAACTTTTTCAATTGCTTGGAATATTTTCAATAGGATTGGTATCAGCTCCTTCTTGTATGTATTGTATAATTCTGATGGAAAGCCATCTGGTCTAGGGCTTTTTTTTTCTAGGTAGTTTTCATATGACAGGTCAATTCCCTGGGTTGTTATTGGTCTATTTAGTGTCTCAGTGTCTTCTTGTTTCAAACTGGGGAAGTTGTGTGATGTCAGAAAGTCCTCAATTTTATTTAGGTTATCAAGTTTATTTTCCATATAGGTGTATTTAGTAATATCTAATAATCTTTTTTATTTCTTCAGGGTAATTTGTGATTTGATCTTTTGTATTTCTGATTGTGTTTTTTTTGGCTTTTTCTCTCTTTTTTCTTAGTCATTCTGGCTAGGGGGTCCATCAATCTTGTTCTTTCAAAGAACAAGCCTTTTGTTTTATTGATGTTTTTCTATGATATTTTGTCTTATGTCTCATATTTGAACTCTCATTTTTGTGAATTGGATTCTTCTGCTGAAATTGGGGTTTTCATGGTCTTCTCTTTCCAGCTCCTTTACTTGATTTATTAGGCTCTCAACTTGTGATCTTTCCGTTTTCTTGAGTGTGCTCATAGAGATATAAATTCCCCTCTTAGAACTGTTTTCATGGCATCCCAGAGCTTTTGGTAAGATGTTTTTCCATTTTCTGGTTCCAGGAATCTTTTAATTTCTGCTTTGATTTCAGTGTTGACCAGTAGTTTTTCAGCATCATGCTGTTTAGTGTCCATATCTTTGTGGGCTTTGGGGAAATTTTTTAAGTGTAGATATTTATTTTTATTCCACTGTGGTCTGAGAAAGTGCATGGCAAGATTCCAACTTTATGAAATTTGTTTATGCTTGATTTATGGCCAAAGATGTGAATGATCTTGGAGTACGTTCCATGTGGTGATTAGTAGAATGTATATTCTGTGGTTGTGGGGTGGAATAATCTGTAGGTATCATTAAGTCCATTTGGTCAAGTGTCAAGCTTAGGTTCTGGATCTTTTTTATTTTTTGCCTTGATGATCTATCTAGGACTGTCAGTCAAGTCCCCTGCTTAATAGTGTTAGAGTCAATATCTTTTTTTGGTTTACTTAGTAGTTGTTTTATAAATGCTGGTGCTCCTGTGTTGGATGTATATATGTTTAGGATGGATATTTCTTGTTAATAAATTGAAACGTTTATCATTATGTAGTATCCTTTTGCACTTTTATTTTTGATAGCTAAAAGGTTGTTTCGTCTGATATTAAGATCGTGATTCCTACCTTCTTTTGAGATCAATTTGCCTATAAACTTGTTTTCTATCCTTTAACTTTGAGTCTGTGTGCATCCCTTTGATGCAGATTTTTCAGGACAGCCTGGGCTTTGAGAGTGTCAGCTCAGTGGGTCAGTCAAGCTCCAGGGGGTGGTCGAGGGACTGGTTAGCCTAGCCCCACAGGGTCAGCTCTAATGGGCTGGCAAGTCAAGCCTTGAGAGTATTGCTGATTCAGGAGCTTGGCAGGCCTAACCCCCTGGCTGTCACAGCTCTGTAGTTTCGCCTTCTTCCAGCAGCTTTTCTGGTTCATCCAGCTCTGTCAGCTGGCAAGCTAGCCTCTGGGGTGCACAGCTTTTTGACTCTGATGATCTTCTGCAGTTCTTCAGGTCACATCTCTTCAGGGTCAAGGTTCTTGTCTCAAGCCCAGGAAGAATGAGGGACATGGATGGCCGGAAAGTGAGTAAGCAGGATTTATTGAGAGGACTGAAAAACTCTCAAGGTGGGAGGGGACCCAAAAGGGTTGTCCATCTGGGGAGGAAAACCTGGTGCTCATATAGCCCTAAGTCCAAGCCAATTGGCTAGCACTAGCTGTGAGGTGTAGCTTTTCTGTTTGACCAGTATTAAGGCAGGGACCTAATGGCAAGCTGATTCGATCCCAGCAGCGAGTACTAAGTTTTAGCTTAAGAGGCTCTCAGGGAGCTTGTTTATCAATGCTGAGCCTGAAAGGCTTGCCAGGAATCCACTACATTGTTATCAGAGGACCTGTCTGTCTGCCTAGCCTTTCTCTAGTTATCTTCTGTCTCATTCCCACCTCTGGAGTAGTAATGCTAACTGCCATTAGGGAATGAGGATAATGACCAGTCTGATGACTTCCTGCTGATCATGGGTGTCATATGGGGATAGTAGCTAGGGATCTTCTCAAGGGAGATCTAAAGGTCCTCTGTAGAAAGAAGCTTGCATACAAGGTTCCATATGCATCACCATTTGGAGTTTGATGGCCTGCCTCTAGGAGGGAAGAAACAAACTTTACAAGGTGAACTATACATAGGCCAAACACAAGCAATACAACAAAAGGTGCTACAAAGGGAAAAACACATGTCCATATATTGGAAATCCCTAGAGGATTAAAAAGATTGTAACCAACTGGATCCTGAAAATGCCTGTTTTTTTAGAGTCAATGATTTTGTTATTTTTTTTATGACCTGTAAAGTCTTTTCTACTTGGGAGGAACTGTTAATTTGGAAACAACAAAGTTCATTTAATAATGCACATGTTCCTCCACATTCTGCTGTGAGCATATCCAACATTTGAATAATTAACCTGTTGAGTCACATATGTAATGGAGGGTTTTATAAGAAGCTAGAACTAATGATACTAAAAACAGGAAGCAAGATAGAGTAGGCATTTTGCTTGTTCCTGTGAGGGAAGAAAACAATTCCATGGACGCTCAGGACTAAGGGGTCCTTGACAGAAACGTCGAACAGTACAAATCAAGATGAAAACAGACAGCAAATATAGGTATAACTATAAGAAGGAAATTCATAGGCAGTTAATTAGTGGCACTTATCTTTTATGAACTTTAGTTTGATTCTGTATGCTCTTTCGGGTCAGCTGGGGCAACTTCTCCTGGACTCCATGCTTTCACTCTAGTGTGACAGATCCACAGGTCTATTCCAGTAACCTTTACTGAAAACAGCTTTTGGATTAGTTGGAAAGTTTTATCTCTTCTGAGGTGAAAGGTCTGACGGACGGTTTTAAGAACCTTCCAGTGGCAAGAGTTCGACAGATGAAGTTTGCCGTCCTCTGATTGCAGCCATTCTGAAGGCTGAAAAACATATCCCTGAGATGCAGCCCATTCTGTCTCTGCAGGAGAATACTGGAGTTTTATATCTTTTGAGGGGCCCTCCCAAATCAGAAGGGCCTCAAATGGATTAGAAACCTGAGTTTTCCTTGCTGTTAACTTGGATGTTATATCCACTAGTTTATTTCCTTCAGCTATTTCATCTGTTTCCTTTTGATGGTCTTTACAATATATTATTGCTGTTTCCAGAGGGTGGAAGATCTAAAACAATAGTTTGTTAATCTCCCATTGTTAGCTTAATAGCTTCTGTCACCAACAACTCTACTGTTGCCATTGCTTTTAGGCAGGCTGACCATGCTTAGCCACCAGATTAAGATCCTTCCTTAAGTAGCCCACAGGTTATTGGACTGGACCCTGGGTCTGGGTCAGAACTTCCAGTACCATTCCTTTTCTCTCAGACACATAAAGGTTAAAAGTCATCCCTATGGAAAGACAAAGAGCTGGTGCTGCAATTAAGGCTTGTTTTAATTGGTCAAAGGCTTTCTCAGCCTCTAATATCCAAATTAGAAACTGAGTTCTAGCTATTTAGGTCTTCTTAGTTCCATATACCTCTCTATGACACACCCTTTTTCAATATGCATGAACCCTCTGTTTGCCCTGTACTTTCCTTCCTTTAAGTAACCATCCACGTTATTGCCGAACAAAAATTTACCATGCAAGATTCCTTTCTATACAAAACCATTCTGTCCTTTGCACCCTTCCTAACAACTTTCTTTACATCTTTCTGTGCTTTTCTGGCTTCTTCCTTTATCTTTCTATATAACCTTCTGCATTTACATTTTGGATTAACCTCTAGCAACTTGAATTACAACAAAACTATAGTCCAACAAGGATGGCCAGAACCAAATGGCTGGCATCTGTGCTAGTTCAGTTATTAATTTGGGTTCCAGTGCCCTAATATACAACCAGAGATGGTTGGGGTGATGGTGGTGAGCTATGCCCGGCACTGTAGGTTTCCAGGCCTCCTCAGTGGCTAGTATTCCTGAGCTAGGTGTTCTCTCCTCCCTTCAGAAGAGAGCATACCTATTTTCCAATGATTTTTTTGCTGCACAGTGGACAAGGTCCTGTAGATTTAAGACTCTTTGGGACAATCAGGCTTCTAGTGTCCCTGCAAATTGTACCTATGGCTATAGACACCATCCCCTTAGCAGGTTCATTGTTACCAGGTCTATGATGGGCTGTTGGAGTTTTGTTACTAAAGGTGACTGCCAATTGAGTTGCCTCTTTTGTCCCTCTGATTCTGCAGCCTTCCATGGTGGCACCCTATTATTTCTTTAATGTTCTGGCTTGCTGCATTCATAACAGTTAGCAGGTAAACTTTGGGAATTCTCGGTTGTATATACCTATAAGGCAGCTACTAGAGCTCTTGCCTTTGTCTTGTGTCTCCTCTCTTTTTCCTGTGCCTCCTCCTGATCCTGTTGTAAAAGACTGAGATGGCCACTTTCAGGAGATTCTCTAAAGTACTATCTGGTCCTTTTGCTTGTTTCTGCAGCTTCCTTCCGATAGCAGGAGCTGCCCAAGTAATGAACTTGCCTTTTAATATTAGTTACCCTTCAACTGATTCAGGGTATAGGGATGAATGTTTAATCAAGCTTCTCTCAGTCTTTCCAGAAAAGCTGAGGGATTCTCATCAACCCCTTGGTCTATCATGGCTAACTTGGAATAATTGAGGTTTAGTTTTCAAGCTTTCCACCATGCATATCAGGAAATGTTTCTTCCTCTGTTCTCCCAAATCGCTATCAGGGTCCTATTTAGGGTCTCCCAAAGGCACTGCAGACATGCCTATTGGATAGGGCTCCTCCCCTTCTCTGAAGCAATATGAAATGCCAAACTCATCTCCAAATCTCTCTGACACTTGCAGAGCTGCTTGTTTCTCAGTGGTCACTAGGGTCTGGCCTAAGAGCAACATAATATCATTCCAGGAAAGCTCAAATACTTCCATTAAATTCTGGAGAGTACCTATATACATGTCAGGGTCATTTTAAAACCTTCCAAGATCTTCCTTGATTTATTTCAAGTCTCGTAGGGAAAAGGGTACCTGTACCTTACTAGGGCCATATTCACCAAGCATCTCTTGTAAGGGCATGAGGAATGCCAGAGACCTAGAATGAGGGGTTTTAGAGTGGAAATGGTGTGGAGTACAAGGAGGACCTGAATAAGGAGAGCAAGACAGATCAGGTGGAGTAGCCTCATGAGCTGATGCCTTTCCCAGTGGTACCTCTGGGGTGGCCATCTCTGGTCCATTAGAATGGTCCCTTGAGATGACTGCAAGGAGGGCTGAATCAATCCTGCAGTGTTGATAAAGGTCCAGATTTTTTCATAATGCAAAGAAAGCCTGTACATATGGGACCTCGGACCATTTGCCCTGGCATCTACAGAAACTGTCTACTGCCCACTTGTATTATGATTGATTCTTCCCTCTGGAGGCCAGGTTTCTCCATCCTGCAACTTATAATTCAGTCATGCTTGGATGCAAAAGAATTTAGGACGCTGTTCAAAGTCTGAGAATCAAAGGAGTCCCATGTCCAAGAATTCACTCTTGAGTGCACACTGCAGATAGCCAGATGACCTGTTGCCCATCTGAATAAGAGAGAGGCAAAAGAAAGGCATGCCTAAGCTTTCCCTCCTCCAACCAACGTGCATGATGAATAAGGATCGAAAAAAGGAGAATGTCTCCTCACTTTTCTGTCCTTCTCTGCTCATGGCGTACCCTTGGATGTGAGTGTGACCTCCATCCAAGTACAGCGGTAGTGACTCGGTCAGTTGGAATAGTCACGCTCACCTACTCATTAATACCTCTCCTATGCACTGTCAACTGTGCCTCTGGACTCCTCAAACCTAGCATTCCTCCTTGCCAGACTAGGTCTTCCAAAAGGCCTTGGAATGATTAGGTTTAGGAGCAGGATTCCGACAAAGCGGGGTGGGTTTACCTGGGATGTCCCATAAACCTCTGACCAGGAGGCCCCTAGTTTGAGCCAGGTTACAACATTCAGATTACTTTCCTAATAAGGCCCACAGATATGGAGACATGAATGTACCGGTAAAGGATCTTTTGAGACAGTCCCTGACATCTTCCAAAAAGCCTAAATCTAGTCAGCCAAGCATTTTAACATAAAGCCTGCACATTCATTCAACATTTGTTTACCCATAGAGTCCTCAAATGTAGGGACCTAATTTAACAATACTTAAATTCCTTGTATAAAGCAGTTTCTCATTCTTGCCAATTACAATGCCTCTCGACGTGATGAAAAAAGAGAAACCAAAGCTTCCTACCTTTTGCCTCATGGGCCAATGAACACAAATTATCTTGAGCTCTTATTCAACAATTATCAAGCTGGTTGCCAACACTATCTAGTAATGACAGCTCCCTAAGCTACAAAAACACCCACGTCACCAAGCAACAAGTGGAGACAGTACCCATGGCAATCACAAAGAGAAGAAAATGTGATAGGAGAGACTGAAAAAAGTGTAATAGGAGAGACTGGAAGCTTTCTGCTGACACCCTGTCAGGCTGTTGGGAATTGGGGCCAGCCTGGAAGCCTTCAGGTAACACCAAGGTGTAGCCTTGGCCAGATGCCTTCAATTACTCCCAAACTTCTTACAATTCCATGCGACAGCTAGACCTCCATGAAAAAAACTGGATCGGGACAGGGCCAACATTCCCAACACCTGAGAGTGATGGGGGATTAACCAAGTCCTCTCCAGCAAGCATATTGTAGACCGGCAGCTGTACTATTCACTTTTAAATGACTAGCAGAATTCCTGTAATTTGTTCTTTAGACAGAGTAAAAAAAACTTGAGGACGAGGATCCTCGGAGATGAAAGTAAAGTGTTGGCTTTAACTCACCCTTTCAGTTGATCCCCATGTTCGGGCACCAAAACTGATGCGGATTTTTCAGGTCAGCCTGGGCTTCGAGAGTGTCAGCTCAATGGGTCAACCGAGATCCAGAGAGTGGTCAAGGGCTGGAAAGCCTAGCCCCAGAAGTGTTAGCTCTAATGGGCTGGCAAGCGAAGCCCTGAGAGTGTTGCAATGGGGGGTCGAGGCTGGCAAACCAAATCCCCTGGGTGTTGGCTCTAATGGGCTGGCAAGTCAAGCCCTGACAGTGTTGCTGATTCAGGGAGCTGGGAGGCCTAGCCCGCTAAGTGTGTCAACTTCAGAGTTTTGCCATCTTCCAGCAGCTCTCCTGGTTCAGTTGGCTCCATCACCGGCAAGCCAGCTTCTGGGGTCATGGCTTTTTGGCTTCTATGATCTTCTGCAGTTCTTCAGGTTACAGTTCCTCAGGGTCAAGGTTCTCCTCTCATGACCAGGAAGAATGAGGGACACAGATGGCCAGAACATGAGTAAGCAGGATTTATTGAGAGGACAGAGAAGCTTCCATGGTGGGAGAGGACCCAAAAGCGTTGCCCATCTGGGGCCAAAAACCTGGTGCTTGTATAGGCCTAAATCTAAGCCAATTGGCTAGCACTAGCTGTGAGCTGTAGCTGTTCTGATTGGTCAGTATTAAGGTAGGGACCTAATGGAGAGCTGATTGGTTGCTTTTTGATCCCAGCAGTGAGTACTTAAGCTTTAGCTTGAGAGGTTTGCAGGGAGCTTGCTTACCAATGCTGAGCCTGAGAGGCCTGCTGGGAATTCACTACATTGTTATCAGAGGACCTGCCTGTCTGTCTGCCTAGCCTTTCTCTAGCTATCTCCTGTCTCACCCTGTGGTGAGATGAGTTTCCTGGATGCAGCAGATAAGTGAATCATGGTTTCTTATCCAATTTGCCATTCTGTATCTTTTCAGTGGTGCATTTAGTCCATTCACATTCACATTATTGAAATGTGATTGTTTATCCCTGTCACGAGGTTCTTAAAAAGTTTTTTCTTTGCTTGTTTTCTTTTGGCTTTGGTGTTGATGTCTATGTGTGTTTTCAATTTTCTTGTTGCGTTATGTGCTCCGTTGATTCTGGGCTCTGCTGTTCTCTTGGGAAGTGTGTGGTCATTCTTTTTTTTTCTTTCTTCTGTGCTTAATACCTTTTTAAGCGTGTCCTGTAGAGCTGGTCTGGAAGCTGCATAATCTTTTAGGGATTGACTGGGAAAGATTTTAATTCTCCATTGCTGATGAAGCTGAACTTGACTGGGTAGGAAATTCTTGGTTGAAATTATTTATCTTGAAGGACTTTGGATATAGGACTTCTGTCCCTTCTTGCTTGTAGTGTTTTTGCTGATAGGTCTGCAACTATTCTGATTGGTTTTTCTCAGTAGGTAGTCTGATCTTTCTAGCTGCTTTTAGGATTTTTTTTAACCTATGTCTTTTAACAACAAGAGACATTTGTCCTGTGCCCACACAGCTTTCAATTTGAGTATTTTTGAATATATACATAGTGTGAGTACTATATATACACTTATGTTGAACCAGTCAGTAAAAAAATACTGGTTTGGTATTTTGAGCTAATAATACACCAACAAATAAGAAAAAAACTACTGCCCATGTGCTTTTGAATTCTAGCAGAACAAGGAGATGGTAATTAGTAACTGTAATGTATACACAAAGTATTCATGCTATGAGAATGCAATCAATTTTATGACTGCATTGATGTGATCAAGAAACAGTAGATAAAAGGAAATGGGGATTGGCATTGAAGATGTTAGGTAGTCAGAAAATATCATCAAGAAAGCTCTGATTGAGGAGCTATTTTAACAAAATGCTAGACGGTATGAAGCAATTAGGCAAAGAGTCACTGGGAGAAGAGTCTGCAGGTAGGGAAAAACCTGGAACAAAGCTCTAAGACAAGGTTCTTCCTGGGGTATTCCAGGAGCAACATGGAGGCCAGTGTAGCCAAACCAGTTAGCAGAGTTAGGAGAAGATGAGATTGAGACAAAGAGAGGTGACTTTGGGATTATAATGGCCTACTAGGACACTGTCACAGCTTTGACTCCTCTCTGAATGGAACTCGAGAGGAAAGCCCATCACCACCAGGTTTTTACACAGAGGTGGAGTCTGATCTGGTTTAAACTGTTTGAATCTCCGCCTGTTAAAGTGAGAATAGAAAATAGAGGTACAAGAGAAGAAGCAAGGACCTACTGTGAACTGCTATGAACTATTCTGTTGATTCAGATATTATTTTCCACTTACATCCTAGATTAAACTAAAAAAAGTTGGAAAATTCATATTGCAGATGATTAAGCACCCATAGTCTCTGAAAAAAAAGTCAGTGATTGTTTTCTTAAATGATGATGTCTTCACTGTATACTAACAGTAAAAATAATCCTAATTAGAGTATTAAGTGATATAAAATTATTTTGGAAGTGAGGAGAGAATTATAAAAATGTAAAGTGTTGTAGATGAATTAGAAATTTTTCCAAGCATTTTCTATATTTAAAAATATGTAAGCCGGGCTCGGTGGCTCAGCCTGTAATCCCGCGCCTTTGGGAGGCTGAGGTGAGTGGATTGCTTGAGCCCGCGGGTTCGAGACCCGCCTGGGCAGCGAGACCTCATCTCTACAATAAATCAAAAAATCAGCTGGTAGTGGTAGCGCATTCCTGTAATTCTGGCTACTCGGAAGGCTGAGGCAGAAGGATCACCGGAGCCCAGCAGGTCGAGGCTGCAGTGGCCAGGAGCGGCCACTGCACTCCAGTCTGGGCAACAGAGTGAGACTCCAACTCAAAAAAAAAAAATATGCCAATATGTTGTAGGCATTGATTTTGATAAAAGTTTCAAGAACACTTATCAATTACTTTTATTTAATGATCTAAAATAACATATAATAAACAAGCTAAGATGTATATATAGAGATCCAATATAGTTTATCCAAAACCTATTTCTAAACAGTTTGAAAATCAGAGTCAAACAGCAAACACCAAGTGCTCAGTAACAAATGACTAGATTAAAATGTTACTTACCCTTGAGGTCAACTCTAGCATTTCTAAAATAAATGGACATGGAGGCAAAGGGGCTGGCCTTCACATTCCTGCATCAGCCATTATTAGATGAGGTGTGTGTGATCTCCAAGAAGGTGTTCCAAACTTGAGGGAGGCACTAATCCTCATCTGAGGGAACTTCTAAGAGAAAGGCAAAGGTGTGACTTCTCAACAAAAAATATTTCCAGTAATAAAATACAGTTATAAGAAAAGAGAGAGAGAAGCTGGGATCTGGTTGATGAAATGCAGCATCTATCAGAGTCCATCCCCTGTGCATTTGGATCACTTCCACTTACTTCATGAAATAAGTAATCCCACTTGTAACATCTCTAAGATTCTGTTTGGTCTCCTTTCTTGAGGAAATTTATTTAAAAAATATAATAGAGAAAGCATATAGCCCATATGTTCCAAATGACATCACCTTAGGTCAATTTGTGGTATTCAGTTATCATGAGGTTAGGAATGTAGGGCTCATGCTGGCTTTACTCATATGTTAGTCACTTTGATGGAACAATTTGTGGTATTCAGTTATCATGAGGTTAGGAATGTAGGGCTCATGCTGGCTTTACTCATATGTTAGTCACTTTGATGGAAATGTCTAAAAAGCTGAGTTGCACTGATACTTCCATTCAGAATGCCAATCTATGGATTCTCCAGCATGGTAGTTCCAGATTCACAGAAAAAAACAAAAGCCTATATGGAAACACCAATCTTCTTATGATCAAACCTCAAACTCCCAGAATGTCAATTCTGCCACATTCGGTTGGTCAAGCAAGAGGCTAAGTTCATCTCAGATTCAAGGGGGAGAGAAAAAAAACTTGACCACTCAATGGGAAGAATAACACAATTTGTGTGAGCATTTTTAATAAATCACTGTCTGGCTACATATCATTTACTTTGCCCCCATGTGTAAAATATCCTCACCATCTCCAAAGCCCTCAAAGTCATACCCATTAGTATAAATTTCAAGGCTGTGATGATGGGGCATCACTCAAATCCATGTACAAAGAGACTGTGTTTTTAGTTCAGCATGGACAACTTATCAAGTATAGTCTAGTTCGTCTCTATTTTAAAACCTATGAATTGACAAGTTATATTCCTATACATGGTCAATGCCCAATGCAGAGATGGACCTATGATCACTGTAAGAGACACTTTCAAAAGCGGGAGAGTCACAAGGCGTATAGCCACTGCTGATCTATAGCAATTCTTTAAATTGGGACATGTCAGCAATTCTTTAACTTAGGACATGCATGTCATGTTAGGAATGCAGTTCCCACATTGGGGCACAAGCCCTGGTCTTGGAAAAAGTTGTATCTTTTGATTTTTGGTTTTAAGTCATTCTTCCTTTTCAGTAAGAAATATACAAACTCATAAACACATAAAACAACAGTGTGCGTAATTGACCAGACTATTCAATCAACTCCCTACCTACAGAAGTTTGGGAGTCAAAATGCCTGTTTTATTTTTATTTTCTTCTACCCTTTTTTATAATGAATTTTGAAACTTTGAGTGTTTCTCTGATACATTTGTATCTAATACAAACCCTTCTCTACTTTTAGGAAAGAGAATAAGTAGAGTGAGAAAATATCTTTAGAATTATTAGAATCCGTTTGAGCTCATTAAAAAAAATTATGAGGCATGCATGGGCTTAAGACTCTTAGAAGTCCTTATTATGTCCTTTTGAGATTAACATAGGGTCTTACAAATACATCCTTGGGATCTATACTACGAGGCTATTTATAACTTTGAGAAAGTTTTTCAGAAAGAAAATGAGGATGAGGATGAGAAACAGTTTTATTTTTAAACCCAGCTAGTCTTAGCTTTTTTATATTTCCTTTAATTCTCAATAAAACCTGCACAATTCTTTCTCAGGTTGATGTCTCTCCTCTCATATTTTATGAACAAGCGCTAAAAGAAGACATTCAATACAGTCTGTGTTCTTTTTAGAAATAGTACCAGCTGAATTCAAGAGTTCATAGACACCTTTTCTATTTAGACTATCACTGACGGTAACAATATTGTCAAACTTTCTAACACTGCAAAACAAGCTCCATTTTTATCCAACCTTCAATAGCTTTTTTCCCACTCTTCTTCAATTCTTCCCCAACAGTCTCTTTGAGGTCCTTCCAGATTTCCCCATGAATCTTGTTGAGGTTCTTCCAGCTTCTACTTCCCTTGTGATCCCAAAGTCAAGGCTTTATGTTGCATGTTTTCATCATAACTGTATTCCACTTCTTGGTGCTAAATTCTGTTTCAGATTTCCCTTCATAAAAAGTCACCACAAAAGTTACCAGCTGAAAATAGTTGATTTGTTTTATCTAATGCATTTATGAAGCAGGAATTAAAATATTGACAATTGTGAAATATGTTGCCTCCATAACTTAAATCAGCTTATCAATAATAGATCTGCCTTAATAGTCAGATACAATTGCTTTTCTTTTATTTAGGGAGGAAGGTCTTTCTATGTCCTGGACTCCTGAACTGCTAATAGCTTCATGAATATAATAGGCCTTTGGATTCTGAGAGATTTCCCCCATTTTCTAGAAGTCTTTTGAAGACCAACTTACTTTTTGATCATTGGTTCTTATGCATTTGGTGTCTATGATAGAGTGGATTAATGTGAAATTCTGTAGTGGAATCACAAAACTGGAAGACTCTTCCATACAAATATTTCCTTCCTTATCGCACATAATTTTCTGCCATCTTGACTCACCATCTTCAGAATCCATTTTTGTATTATCTCTTGGTTCCTGCTGGTACTTACTGCTTAGGTCCTGTGACTTCTTTAATATATGATACATTTCCACTTAACACTCTTTTGGTCTGTTGGTCATGAAGAAATTGGAGGGTACCTCCTGAGCGAGACACAGATGGTCTTTGTGTTCAAGCAGGACTGAGATGTAAAGGAAGGTCATAAGAGTTTAATAAGGAAGAATTAACTATTGTGCAGGCCCAGCAGATTCTCAGAAAGTGTGGTTTCAACGTTTTAGAAGGTATTGAGTCAAATATTTTTACAGCTTTTATGTTTGACTTCTTCTTGGTCAGGCTCCTTATGTAGAAGTAGGGATTTTTCTGAAGTTGAGAATTGCACCTACTCAAACTTTTTTTTAATGCTTGGGGATAAATCTGACATAACACACATAAGGCATATACATTGAAAACTATAAAACATTTATAAAAGAAATTAAAATATAACTGATAAAGTAAGAGATATTTCTCATTTATGAAAGACTCAATATTAATAAAATGTCAGTTCTATCCATTCAGTGCAATACCAAAAACCTCTGCGTCTCTCTCTCTCTTTTTTTTTTTTTTTTGATAAAAACTTAGAAATTTTTCAAAATCCTTTTGGAAAGGACTAGGATAAGCAAAACAACTGAAAAAATAAGAACAAAGTTGAATAGTTCAAAATACAATTAGGCTCATATGATATTGAGTTAAAGTTAGTCAATAGGCCTAAAAAAAGTGAGGGCCATGGATTGACAAATATGTCTTATGTATAACACCAAAAGTATGATACTTAAAGGAAAAGAGATAGTAAGTTAGACTTCATTAAAACTAAAAAATGTCTAAACTTCAAACAATAACACAAAAACCTGACAGAGATTGACAGAAATATTTGCAAAGCATATATATGATAAAATACTTGAATACATAATATATAGGATTTAATAATAAAAAAGCAAACCACCCAATTACAAAACAGGCAAGAGATATGAACAGATATTTTACCAAGGACATAAGAATAGAAAAAATACATGAAAATATGTGTTAACATCATTAATAATTATGGAATGAAAGTTAAAAGCACCAGGAAATGTCACTAAATGTGCATTAGAATTGCTAAAATTCAAAAGTCATACCATATCAAAGAATGGTGATGAAATGAAAGAATTTAGGCCATATAGTGCTGAAAATAGTGTAAAATGTGATGATCTCTTTGGATTATTTCTTTTAAAAAAAAGTCACTATATGCCTACCATGAACCATTTACTCCACTTCTATGTGTTTAAGAATAATGAAAACACACGACATACAAAGGACTGTGCAGACATATTCAGTGCAGCTTTATTTGTTATAACCAAATCTGGAAAAAAACATACATAATCAACAAACAGTGAGTGGATAAAAAGATTATTCTATACCTAGACAATGCAAAACTACTTAGTATGAAAAATGAATCAATTATTGTTATGCACAGCATAAATGAATTTCAATATAATGTGCTGCATAAAATATACAAGACAGAAAAAAATATGAAAGACAAATAGTGTGATTCCATTTAGGTAACCTGTAGCAGCATATATTTGTTTTCTGAAAGTGGGTTGAATAGAGGGAGAGGGATGGACTACATACAGAAGCATGAGGAAATGATTTTGTTATAAATATTTTCATTTGCTTGATCATGATGATGCTTTCATCTGTGTGTGTGGTCAGTTTATCTCACTTCATTTGTCTAAAAATTAAAATAACTCAGAAACCAACAAAAGCAGTTTCTGCATGAATCATCTTATATTTCTCACAAAAAGTTTCCAATTGTTTCTTCAACACCTAATTCAGGAGTGGCCTTCCTGAGAGATTCATATCAACTGATTTTTTTTCTGATACATCCTACTTAATTTCTATGGAAACAATTATCTCTTCCATCATTTATAGTTAATAAGCTTATAAAATATTCAATATTCAGTTTCAAAATAGCAGTAACTAAGTCAACTGCACAATCAGGTTTTGAATAGACACAACTGACTCTTAGAAGCATGTTATTCAACTGTGAAGTTCAATAATGTATACACTTACTAGAGTCATCTACATGCTATATGAAGTCAGTCTTTCTTAAGCATCAGTAAGCATATTTTACATACAGACTGAAGATAAGCTAATGAGAAACTTAAATAGAATATAATTGAGAAGTATTCTATTACACTGTGACTTATAGTCTCATTAAATATAAACTTAATATTTTCATTAAAATGTTGACAACTTTTATGATGCAACACGTGTTTCTATTGCTCATTAATCATTTTCACCTTTTGTTTTTTAGCATGGAAACTAATTCATCACAGTGGTCCAGTGTTCAAGGAAAATGTCAGTTTCTCTCTAATAAGTATGCATTTCATAGTCATTATTTAGAATATTTCTTCAGTCAATAAAAAAACTCTACAATCACACTTGAAATTGGAAGTGAGAACAGTATGACATTTCATTTTTAACATATCTCAAATACTAAAGAAAACTGTGTACACAAATAAATTCATGAAAGGTAATCTTTCTCGAATTGCTTCATTCCTTAAAAATGTATTTATGCTTTGCACAAATTAATATTAGATTAATGATTAATTCCCTTAAATGATTATGCCACATTAAAGGAAAGAAAAAAGGGGGGGAGAGTCATCAATACCCTTTAAATTAAGATGCATATTTCAGTGCTTTTCTACCATTTCCAGTTTTCCAATAAACGAGTTGCCAAGGGAACCTCATGCTAAACAAAAACTGCTGTCAAATGTCATCATTAAAGTGAGCTAACATCACCCATGGGATTTCTCTCTTGGAGGCTCTATTCATTATTTTCTAAATCTGTAAAACTATCATTTCCGGGGTTCTTTTTGAGTACTGACATAAAAAGAAACAATCATAATTTGCAAGAGTGTCAGTGAAATATACTCTTCCCCTCCCAAAAAGTGTTATTCTCAAAGAAGCAAAAGATTACAGTGTGCATCACCTATCATTCTCTCAAAAACCTACAGATATATGTAGCTGCTTATCAGTTCTTTTCAAAAGAAAAGAAAACATTTTGAAGCTTGGTTCAAGGAACCTCTTTTATAACTATAGGACAGTATTATCTATTGATCTATAACAAAGGAAAAGACACTCTCTCTCTCTCTCTCTCTCTCTCTCTATATATATATATATATATATATATATAATTTCCCCTCATTTCATTACTTGTTTATATGCTTTAAATTTTATCTGAGAAAAATGCTGAGTCCACAAAAATGTATGAACTACCCTATTAATAAAAACTCAGAGCTGTGCGACAGTTCAACATGGCCCTCAAAAAAAGCTTGGAACAGGGAAAAAGAACACTCAAGCAAGTATATGTCACTTGCTGTTTTTGATCTAGTGTAAATTGAACATATAAATGAAGTGTCAAAGCCGGTAGAGGCATATAAGGAGAGTATTGTTAGAACTTTCAAGTCAGACTTAAAGTTTGGGTTATTGACCAAGCCTATTGACTTATGCCTGCAATCCAAAGCTTTGGGAGGCTAAAGCAGGAGGATTGCTTGAGGGCAAGAGCTTGAGACTGCAATGAGCTAGAATCACATCACTGCATTCCAGCCTTTGTGAGAGTGAGACCTTTTCTTTAAATAAAACTTAAAAATAAAATTAAAATTAAATAAGAGTTCAGTTTGTTGAGCTCTTATGTGCTATATACCTTTATCTAAATGGCTGTGAATGTTACTTTTTTAGCCTAATTTCTTTTTTCTAATTCAAAAATTGGGTTAATAGGGTTTCTGGGCAATAAACACATTTGGAAATAATATGACTCTAAGTAATATCTAGTAAATGTTTAATAACTGATAGGTGCTATTAATATTATGAACACAGTTGCTAAAACTTTTCAAACAGAAAAGATGTTAAATTTTAGCTGAATAATTAAAAAAATGCTAAAATTGTTTAAGCAATAAAGCAACCATACTAACTTATTTGATTTAGTTATTCTATAGCAAAGCACTTGAGTGATAGTCACTGCATATGAAACTGAGGGCTTTCTTGTAAGGAAATAATGTCTTGTGAAAATGAGAAGACAATTATACAGAATCAGTACATTAAAATATTATTTGGATTAGCTCTCTTTATTAATAAAATATTTTAGTGCAGAAAACCTTCAGATCATAAGAAATCATAATAACACTAAAATTATTTTTCTGCCATTAGGATACCTCCTTGTCTTATCACTGTCTAGTTCTTCATTTGGTCACTAGTATGTCAAATATTGAGATGCAGTCTCTCAGTAGTCTGCTCTAGAAAGGAATTTCTAATTTTTCTATGTAATATTTATAAATGGAGAATTTGCTAAACAACTCTGGTTTTCATAGGATCATTTTTAAGTGAAAACATTGCAAAAACTGAGAAATAAGAGAACTAAGAATTGTGAGAAACATTCTTCAGAAAATCATAAGCTGCAAGGAAATCAATTAGAACACTAGACATACAAAGTGAGAGAGAATAGAAAATGGTAAAATGAAGGTAGGTTATTGCTAGCCCATCACTGCTACAGATCCAAGTTCAAATAATGGATTAAACCTAAATTCAGACCTGGCGCTGTGGCTCATGCTTGTAATCTCAGCACTTTGGAAGGTCATGGTGGAAGGATCAGTTGAGCTCAGAAATTCAAGACCAACCAGGGCAATATAGCAATACCTCGTCTCTACAAAAAAACTAAAAAAGTTGCCTTATGTGGCGGCTCATGCCTGTAGTCCTAGTGTTTTGGGGAGCTAAGGCAGTAGGATCACCTGAGCCTAGGAGTTCAAGGCTGTGGTGAGCTGTGATTGTGCCACTGCTTTCCAGTCTGACCACAGAGTGAAACTCCAACTCAAAAAAACAAAACACGGAATTGTTTCCTCTGAGAGGTACTTATGTACTTTTGAACATTGAAAATATGGAAAGTCAAGTCAGGTAAAATGATTGATATATTAGTTTGCATTATTCCAGTTTTAATTATTTAATAAAAATTTTACTAACATATTTTAGTATTGCAAACATCTAAAGAGTGGTTTTGCTGATAGTGGCAATGATTTATACCATGTTCCTTAACCTCTCATGTGGATTTATTGTTGGTAACACACTTTTTTTTTTTGAGTTGGAGTCTCACTCTGTCACCCAGGCTGGAGTGCAGTGGCCGCTCCCAGCTACCGCAGCCTTGACCTGCTGGACTCCGGCGATCCTTCCGCCTTAGCCTTCCAAGCAGCTGGAACTACAGGCGTGCGCTACCACACCTAGCTAATTTTTGGTTTATTGTAGAGATGAGTTCTCGCCAAGTTGCCCAGGCGGGTCTCGAACCCGCAGACTCAGGCAATCCACTCACCTCAGCCTCCAAAGGCGCGGGATTACGGGCTGAGCCACCAAGCCTGTAAAAGCACACTTTTAACTGGAAGCAATGACTCCACTGTTACTGGTTGGTAAGAAGCCCACCCACCTCTCTATTCTTAGAATTGAGTTTCAATCTGAACAAACAATTACTCAAAGCTTTTAATGTAGGAATTTGGGATTTCATACACTTTCATATTGTTTAAAAATCCGTTTATTTGCATATCCTGATACTTTCCCAGTAGAAACATTGTATTAGTCAGGCTAAATAAGAGCTATCTAAATACTTCTAATAACTTTTCAACTACATTTTTAAATACCTTCTTTCTCTTCACAGTGTGTTTAACAGAAAAGTTCTTTTATACAATAATTATTTTACTTATCACCAGATTCTTTATTAAACAAATAGAAATGACTAGTTGTTTCAGTTCAACTTGAGAATTATTAAAAGAAATTAATCAATATCTTAAAAACTATCAATTTCAAATCTTTGATAATTTGGATTTGTAATAATCATTACTACATTTACTCGGAGCTGTCATATATAGTTCCAAAGTAAACTGTGACCTGAGAAACACTTTACAAATCAGAAAAATATACAAATGTACAACCCAAGAAAAACTGCAATTAATTTTTTTTACTTTATTAGGAACATTATTTTTCCCAATTATAGTATTTGTATGTTAGAAAGTGATAAAAGGTGGAAAGACTAAGACAAAATAAAAACAGCTAATTTCACAGGCCTACATAATTTTAGTTAAATTCAGTTATATGTGAATTTAGTAAAGATAGTATAGTTATAAAAATATGTTTATTTAGGTAAATTGTATGTCATATGCACTTTACCACAATAAAAAATGAAAAAACAAATATTTTTTAACATTTATTTAGTTCAATATATATTTTTATGTAAACAACTTTGAGAGTTGCATAGAATTCCTATGATCAAACAAATTTCTGTTAAATGCTCTCCTGTTGTCAAGATTTACTTTATTTTCTAATCTTTAAGATACACGGTAGCTAGCCATTAAGAGAACAAACTCCAAACTTCTGGGATTTGAATTAACATTCTTGTTTATTAGCTGTAGAGTTTTTTAAAAAAATCTTTCTACCTTAATTTTTAAAAATATAATAATAATAACAATAAGAAGAATAATAAGTTGAGTCCTTAAAGTTGTTATAGGGATTAAATTCGTTATAAATACAAAGTTCTGAGACGTGATTGAAAAGTAGTAAGCTTTTCTACAACAAACTGAATGAACTTCCTTTTTGCCAAATCTAAGGGCAATTTGGAGATTATTTATTGAAAATAAATTTCTCAAAAACATATGCTGTGGTAAATGATAAAAGGAAGAAAATACTCCAGAATTTATATACAGGTTAGCATTTTTGACCAGCAGCAGAAAATAACATTGCTCATTTCTCAATATTCTATTAAAGTTTTAATTATTTTCTAACATTACAAGAAAAGTAGTTTTATTTTTATGTACATGTACTGATGTGATTAAAATTTTTGAATAATTTTAAAATACATCTTGTAGAATTTACACTTTTTTGTCATTCTGACAACTTTTCAACTGAAGTCTACATATATTTATTTTTTGTGTGATTTTAAAATTATGTCTAGATCTACATCTATTGTCAATCTGTCTTATTTTTTAAAAGTCACTGATTACTCATGTTGCCTATTTTTTTTTAACTTTTCTTTAGTAATTTGTGATGTACTTTGGTATATGGCAGTACTTAATTGTATGCATTTGACGCTTGTATTTATTCTGTCTGCCATTGAGTTCATTAAATGTCATTAAACCAAAGGTTATATACATATCCACTTGCATCTATTCTAATATATATTGGACTTATCTCTCCTTGTTTATAAAAAGAACTTGTATGGGATGTGTTATGTTGAATATTTTAAAAGGTATAATATTTCCTTATAAAATTGTATAATAAAGGACTCACTAGTTGTCTAATCACTCTGAATATAATGAATCACGGAGAACTATGTTAAAATTCAATAGCAAAGCAAAATGGAATTATTCTGCATAACTTCATAATTATTAGAAAATATATTGATTTAACTATATTAATATAGTGACATTTGAAAAACACTCATATATGGAATATTCTAAAATCTGCCTCCTTATTGATAGATAGTAAAATGCAAGTTAAAATATTCATTGTTACCATCGAGGCAAAATATGACTCAGGCTGAAATTAGAGCAGACATAGTCATAGTAGAAATGAAGACTCTAGAATCATAGCTGAGGATGGGGAAGTGATGAGGACACACACATTGCTCACATTTTAACAGTTATATATTTCTAACATTTATATGTTTCTGGTGATTCTTAAATCAGAAGAAGCATGCGAGACAAAAATAAGGTGACAGCATGTTGTGTTCATACCATAAGCGACTGACTGTACTTCTTTTGAGGACAATTTGGAGGGCAATTTTAGCTAAAGAAGTCATTTATTTTGGTGTTCAGGACAACCCACACTAGATATTGTGTCCTCTCAACAGCTTTTCAATTCCTTTCGTGACTCGCAGACCAGAGTAATCAATAACACTCACCAGCTGTCTTTCCTTTCTAACTGGTTTCTTTCTGTGCTAACTAGACGCCAAAGTCATTTGCTTTAGTATTGCTGAAGGTATGTATTCATCCAGCAGTCATTTGTTTATCATCGACTGGTGTTAGTCACTGATTGGTCTTGGAGGAGGAGCAGTTAACATAATAAACAAAGGTTCCAGCCTCTGTATCATTATGAGTGAAAGAAAACAAATAATAATTTAAAAATTGGCATACACTGTGCATTAAATAGTAATAACCATATGTCTATGGTGAAAAGTAGAGGCTAGGTGCGGTGGCTCATGCCTGTAATCCCAGCATTTTGGGAGGCTGAGGCAAGAGGATTGCCTGAGCTCAGGGATTCAAGGCCAGCCTGGGCAAATTGGTGAGACCTCATCTCTACAATAAACCAAGAAAAATTAACCAGGAGTGGTGGCGCATACCTGTAGTTCCAGCTACTAGGAAGGCTGAGGCAGAAGTACTCTCACCTGAGCCCAGCAGCAGGTTGAGACTGCGGTAACCATGAGTGTGCCACTAAATTCCAACCTGCGCGACAGAGTGAGACTCTGACTCAAAAAGAAAGAGAGAGAGAGAAAAAGAGAAAGAGAGAGAGTGAGAGATAAGTAGAGCAAGAAAGTGGAATAAGGTTCTGTGATGATCATTTCAAATTTATATATGTGAATGTGGGAACATAGTGAAAAGATAACAATTGAGCAAAGAGCTGAATCCCTGGAGATAGAGCTATATAAATGTGGAGTGGGGAATGGGTATATTTTAGGAATCACAGACTATGGACTGATTGTTTTATTCCCTACCCCGCCCCCAACTTTTATTAATCTTTTGAGATCTGGAGTCTCTGTGCTCCTCTGTTCACTATATTTTCCACCATTTGCTTTTGTTGCTCCCATAGTAGAGTTGGCATGTATCTTAGGAGTTAATGAAGACAGTTTTTATGTCATGTCTATTTTTTACTCAGTATTGTTTATTCAGGAACTGGATAGAAAGCATTCTCAGTGCATATTTTTATCCTCATATAATCATAACAATCGAAATGAAGAAGGAATTATCATCTTAAATTTGTAAACTGTGCAACCTGATTATTTTAGATGTTTATAACTTGCTCAGCTTTCAAGTAGTTATTGGAGCAGATATTTGAACTTCTTACTCCATAAAAGTATATGTTCTTAATTTTCTATGAGTGCAAGGATATGCAGCGGCTTAACAAAGTGGCCATCAAATCAAGTTCTTAACTCACACTGCAGCAACTTATCACTCTAGCAAGATACAGGATCCTAAAGGCATGTGAGTTGCTTCCCTGGAACTCAGTGATCTAGCTAAAATAGGACAGGAACTTTCAACAGTATGTACATTGAAAAGAAAAAATAAAATTCAGGAAACAAAAACTAGAAATTAAACTGTATTCTGAAACACATTTCCCTAATAAAATTGGATAATTGTATTTTAATAGAAATATTTTAAAAATTCAAAATACATGTTTGTATTTTGAAAACATAAAAAAAGGTAGCTGAATAAACACCCTTTAGGTTCTTGATATTTACAGCATTTATAGGCAAAAGCAATTTCCTATTTTGATAATATATACAAAAAACCTTAATATGCTTTCATATGGTTTTTTTTGTTGTTGTTTTTTTTTTTTTTTGAGTTGGAGTCCCACTCTGTCACCCAGACTGGAGTGCAGTGGCCGCTCCCGGCCACTGCAGCCTCGACCTGCTGGACTCCGGCGATCCTTCCGCCTCAGCCTTCCCAGTAGCCGGAATTACAGGCATGCACTACCATGCCCGGCTGATTTTTTGATTTATTGTAGAGATGAGGTCTCGCTGCCCAGACAGGTCTCGAACCCACGGACTCAGGCAATCCACTCACCTCAGCCTCCCAAAGGCGTGGGATTATAGGCTAAGCCACCGAGCCCGGCTTTGCTTTCATATGTTTTGATGTGCCAATTGCACTTTGAGGATGAATTTCTAGAAAAATAAAGATTTAGTCAAAGATTATGCTACCTCATTATAAATTATGTCTTTGATAAAATTGGAAAATAAGAATAACATAAATATCTAAGCAATGTGGATTTGTAAATAGGAAAGAGCAAGACAATTTTTCAGCATTTAAAAATAATGGAATAAAAAATATGCAATGATGCCATCGTTATAATTTAAATAACAGGGTAGATATTAAAACAAGATTCTTTAATTTACTGTGCAATAGACTGATAGAGATACATAGATATAACTTGAAGCACATGAGTTATAATGAGTAGAAAGTGTGATATCATGTTTCAAAGAAGGCTGCAACGTTAAGAACTTTTGTCTTCTGGAACAAGAATTGCCACAACACAATTTTGCAATTGTAAGGCTAACTGGAGAGGTTGATATGCCATGTGTGTTAACCACACATCATTCAGGTTATTGCCAAACTAGAGGTTGAAGCAAGTATGTGACTCAAATGCTATAAAGTTTATAAGGTTAAGAAAGAAGAAAGTAAGTTCTAAGAATGAGGTAAGACTATTATGGAATGATATAATATTACTGTATAGTGACAGGGCTGACATTCTATGGTGGAAAGGAAACAAAGTTCAAAGTTTGAACTTACAAGAAACTGAATAGAAGATGTAAGAAAATATCCTAACTTGTCGGTTCATGATTGTGAGTCAAGCTAAGGCTTAATATAAATTCCAAACACGTACTCTTTAACCATATAAAACATACTTAACACATTTATTCTTTATTGTGTTTATTTCAGACGGTTGTCATAAATTTTTCCAAATGTTTAGAGTTTTCTGAAGGAAACACACTCTTTAAAAAGGTTTATTTTTCAAGCCATTGTTATTTCAAGTGAGTTAAACGACAATTCTGGGTGAAAAAGTACTGCTATAAATATGGAAAGCCATATAGAGTAGTACTCCAAAGCCAGGTGAACTATATTAAATCCAAAATGTTATCAATTTTATTCTTTTGAATATATTTCCAAATATGATTTGTCCAAAGGTTTTTTTCTTGTTGAAATCCAATTTCTATTTAGACAGAGAAAAAGCTCTTGTGGGGAATACAATACAGCAAAATTGCTTTAAATTATACCAACTCATATATTGGTATTTTGCTGGGAAAATCAATGGTAGCAACCAACACTTTACAATAGTTTCATTAAAAATCACCTCTGTAGTCTGATATTTTCTTTTTACGAAGTCAGAGGAAAAGAACGCTTTTATATGATTTAGGTTATTTGACCAACAACCAGCTTCAATTAAAATTCTTAGCTGGATACGCTCACTCTGAAGTAGAAGAAATCAAAATAAAAAATTACTTTTTCTGCTCTAAACCAACAGATGGAATTGTTGGAATGACTTTGGTGCCTAAATAGTATGCATATTTATATTCTGATACTATTGTCATTCATGCATATGCAAATTTGACAAAATTACATAAAACATATTTTGTTTATTTTTTTGGTGATTAAATATTGATAAATATATTTGTTAAGCTTTTTAAAACTTGTCATGCAGTCTCAATTATCTCAGCTTAGTTTTTAATCTTTAAAAGGATAATTTTAGCCGGGCTTGGTGGCTCAGCCTATAATCCCGCGTCTTTGGGAGGTTGAGGTGAGTGGAGTGCCTGAGCCCGTGGGTTCAAGACCTGCCTGGGCAGGCGAGACCTCAACTCTCCAGTAAATCAAAAAATTAGCCGGGCGTGGTAGCGCACGCCTGTAATTCCGGCTACTCTGAAGGCTGAGGCGGGAGGATCGCTGGAGCCCAGCAGGTCGAGGCTGCAGTGGCCAGGAGCGGCCCCTGCACTCAAGTCTGGGCGACAGAGTGAGACTCCAACTCAAAAAATAAAAAAAAATAAAAAATAAAAGGATAATTTTAGTTATCAATTCAAAAACATATTAGATTCTAATACTGTGTTGGGCGATGATGAAACTATGTTGAATTATAGAAGAGTTAAACAAATGAATTTGGCCTTTCTAATTATGAAGCCTATTAGTGGAGAAAGCAACAAATGAAGCAATATTACAAATACACACGAAATAAAAACTCTTGAAATAATATCACAGAAAGTTACACCGTGCCATTAGGCCACATAAAGATATATTTGGACTAAAGGTAAGAAACGTTAGGAAAAAATTCCTCTGAGAAAGTGATGATGAGGATGTTGAGAGTTGAAAGAAGAGCAGGAGATAAAGAAACAAGTAGGAAGTTACATGTTTCAAGCAGACAGAGAGCAGGGAACACATACTAGAAAATGACCAGAAAACAGAGAGGGCAGTTTTTACTGTGGGGTGAAAAAACACTGAATCGTCTCCAGAATCAGTATGCCAATGTAGGCTATAACAATATTTTGATCTTTAGTTAAAGAGCAATGTGAATTACAGAAGAATTTTTATTGTATCATACTCAGATCTATATTTTTTTAAAGAACATTACGATGACCATGTGGAAAATAGGCATTAATCACTTATTCCATCAGGTTAGTTCTTCCTTGACAGGTAGTTATTCAGGCCAATAGCTGACCCACTCCGAGTCTCTGTTGCTTTTCAACTTGGAATAAAAGTTGTCCACAAGATTTGGCTTCCCAAGCACCTTAATTTGAGCCAGTAATCCCATAATTAGGCATCTACCCAAAGGAAAAGAAATTGTTTTATCAAAAAGTCACCTGTTTATAACAGCATTAACCACAATAGCGAAGTCACATCCATAAGTGGTGGATTGGATAAAGAAAATGTGGTATATATACACCATGAAATACTACACAGCCATAGAAAAGAATGGAATTATGTCTTTTTCAGCAACATGGTTGCAGCTGGAGGCCAATATCCTAAGTGAATTAATGCAGAAAAAAGAAAAGTCTAATAACACATGCTCACACTTGGATATGGGAGTTAAACAATGGGTGCATATGGACATAAAGATGGAGACAATAGACACTGGGGATTCCAAAATGGGGGAGGGAAGAAGAGAGACAAGGGTTGAAAAACTACCTATTGGGTATTATGTTCACCATTTGGGTTTAGGTTTACTCATGTAAAAAACCTGCATGTATACACCCTAAATCTAAAATTTAAAATAAAAGTGGAATGTATGGAATTATAAGTCAAAATAGTTATCCTTGGATAGGAAGGTAGTAGATGGCAATGGATAGAAGGGTATACAAGGGGCTTTCTGGGATTATGGTAATATTCCTGTTGGCTCTGTTTCTTGACTTGTATTTTCTTTACACATATGAAAATTCATCAAGTAATATACTATACTCATGATTAATAGTACACTTATAATTTGTACATATTTTTTGCTCCATCTGTATACAGGCATGCTTCAGAGATAATTTGAGTTTTGTTCCAGACCATCACCATAAAGTTAAGATCACACACACACGTATACACACACACACACAGTGATCCATTGTGCATTTTGGAATTGCAAGAGAGTTACATTTATACTGGGGGGTAAATTTAACCAAGAAAAAAGTAAGGAATGAAAACCCATCGAAGTCACCAATTCTTTGATTTCTATCTTTCATATACTACTCACAGAGATTATCTCCTGATACAATCTTTCCAGTAACCACCAGCCCAAATATTGGTTAAGCAACTTGTGTGTCTCTATGGGCAAATTTTCAGGTAAGGTTCCACATAGAAATATCAGGCTCATATGTCTTCCCACCCTTTCTAACTTGCTTTCTTTTCCCTCATTCTCATATTTATTTTTCATCTCAATAAAGAATTAGCATTTCATCTTTGAGATAGTCTCTGCCTTCCAGGATAGATAAGAGCTATTAAAAAAAATGTGAACTAAAACCAATAATGTACAGGATAGATTAAATATAAGAAAAATGAGGAGAAAACTTATGTGACAGGGTGGACAATGGTGACAAAACTGAGCAAGGAAACACTGAATGGAATCAGGTTGTGAACCATAGTATTAATGCTGTCTTGGAGAAGTTGAGTTTGAGCAGGATGAAAACATAGTTTTGAAGCCCAGAAGACAGGTGTTGGCTGGAGGCACAGAGAGGTGCACACTGCATATTTTCAGGTATGAGCCAGGAGAGATTTCTTGGGATGACACATGACATGACAATGTCCCAAAGCAATCAACAAGAAGTTCCAACTAGCACCATTTGAATAAAGTCTAATATTGTTAGACATTATGCAGTAACAAAAAAAATTAACTGATTAATTATTATGACATTTAAAAAACAAAGATAAAGAAAATGTGCCAAAGTCAAAAATTAATAATTGTTAAATCTAGGTAAAGGAAATCCATGGTTTTGTTCTTTCAACATCTCTGTAAGTTTAAGTTTTCTATAAAAATAGAAAGGGGGTGTAATTAACATTAGTGCATATTCTACTATCAATGTACAAGTAGACCAAAATGACTATAGGATTTATATATGTTTATGCAGGTCTAATATCAGCTTCAAGAAAACTGTTTTTAAAAGTTTTGTTAAAGAGATGATAGTCAATTTGAGTAGGTGAAGAAATATGTGAAAAATGGAAGAAAACTGATATTATAGGAAAGTATTTAGAAAAGCTTGGTTATAGTGCTTACAAAAATGCTTTTAAAAAATTAAGGGATGTTACCCAAATTATTTGATTTTAACAATAATAAAGTTAATCATCATAGAAAATACCATTTGAGATTGTAGCCTAAAATAAACATTTAAAATTTTTGGTATATTTTCATGTTTTTGTCAATGGAGGTAATCTTGTTCAAAAAAAGAAAGGCTACATTATTCATATTATACATATCCACTCTGCAATAGTATATGTGACAAACCCTCTAGTAAAATTACAGTCTACCTGGACCTATGAGCCTAATATAATCAAAACTAGAATTAAGTATATGGCAAAGGCTTATTTGATAAGTACAAATCATTGTTACAACATTTCAAAAGACATTTTCTGGAAGAACATGGTAAGGAACCTACATATTAATAGAGCTCAAAACTGGCTGTTTAAAAGGCAGGTGTATTTAAGTAAAGTCACCAGTCCCAATTAGTGTCTAATCAAGGTCAATTCACATTTCTTAATAGCTACATAATGAGCAAAATAATACAAAATGTCTTGTAAAATTCGAGGAGAAATATTTGTAAACCAATGAAATGACACAGAAAATTTATCAAAGTTAATATACAAAGCATTTTATTAAGTTCTAGTTGTAATTTTGCTTAAAAAAGAACTTATCCTTATATTAAACTCATTTTTATCTAACTCATCCAAACAAATTATTCTGGGCAACGAAACATCACATATTTACTAATAGTAAACTATCACAGTAGTTTTAAAGAAGAATGTCCAAGAATTTCCTAGCAACTAGGCAATGAAACCAAATAGCAAAATTGAGGAGTAACTTCTGTATGTCAAGGACACTATAGTTGGAATAACATATACAAACATGTCCTAAGAATTCATGATATGAAAATATGTATCATAAACTTTCTTATCTCTCCACTCAGTGTTTATGAGTGTGAATCAAAAAGGTTTAAAATTTTATAGTTGCAATTATCATATAAACCTACCTATCATTTTCACCAGGTTAAACTTCATCTGTCTTCCATAATATCTTGAAGGAGCATTAATGCAAAAAGGAGGCTTTTAGTGCCTAAGATTGTTTATATTAATAATCTTTTACTAAGATTGTTAATATAAACTCATAGTTTCTTTAAGAGTTCATTAGTACATTTAGGTTATAATTTTGCTCTTAAACCTTTACATTCTATTCAAAGCAGTTGTGTCAACTATGAAAATGTGCCTCTCACATTTTCCACTATGAGGAATATAATGAATTGCCCCAGTTTCTGTGCTCTGAAATCCATCACTGCTTTCACATCAAGGTTCATGCTTTGCATGGACTGACTGTTCCCAGCCAATGACTGAGTGCTTCAAGCATGATAAAGCAAACCCTTTGCTGGAAGATGAAGAACATACCTCTAACAGGGAACTTGCCTCAGGAACACTCCATTGACCTTGCCAGGATTTTATTAGAACTGCACTGAAACCTGTAATTCCACTTTCCTACAATAGGTCAGAACAGCATCATGGTCTGATGGCTCCTACAACCTATCCCAGTTCCTTTCCCATTTCATCTTCTTGGGCTATACTCTAATATAGTTCTTGCAAATTGAATTCTGTTTTGGTGTATGCTTCTTAGAGGACTTGGACTCGGGGTACACTTATGAATAGCATTGGAAAATTATGTAACTTAGAATCTTAGACTTACAATAAATTTTAGAGCTCATTTCATTTTGCACAGGCAAGGAACAACAACAACAAAAAAAGATAAAAAGAAAGAAAAAGAAAAAAGACACAGTCTGGAAAAGCAGAAAAAATTTTCCAGTATATGTGGTTATTGAGAAAATCCAAGATTAACTATACTAATTGACTCTTCATTTTATTTCAAATCTGGTACTAACAAAATACTACGGTAGGCAAAGATAAATTGTGTCCTAAAGCTAAGAGTGATGTGCATGTCATTTCTGAAAAGAAAACCCACTGTGATTATAGCATTAGGGATTGCTTTAAGCATTCCTATAACAAAGTTACTAAAGTTGCATTGCCCAAAGGATGACAGACAGAAACTTCATGAAGACTCTGCTTAGGAACACCATTCCTCCTTATACAGATCCTAAACAAACAAACAAACAAAAAACCTTTTTTTTGCTTAACACCCTGAATATTTTCATTAAAAAAAACTCTGCTTTATTTTAATTCACTAATATCAGTGCAATTATTAAATGTAATATTTCTTCATTGAGGAAGTTTTCAAATGGATACTTTCATAACTTCTCATAAATCAATACTGTTAAACAGAGAAACACTGGACTTCTAAAAACAACTATAGTAAACTACAAAATGGCTTAAACAGACCTTCATTCAATATTGCCTCTTTGTTTCTAACCAACATATAAGCTAACTTCACCTTAAATGTTTTTCCCTGTGGTGTCCAATATCCATTTCAAAGTCCAATCCTCTTTTCAAAGACCAAACTCCACAGAGCAAATGACAGAAATAAGTTAGTTTTCTGGGAACTGCTAGATTTCTCTGTAACATAAACTTTCCTGTTTCCAGCAATTTTCAGACACACACAAAAGAAAGAACCACTTTCTTCGTGTTTTTTAAAGCACTTAACTCAGTTTTATTGAAATTTTTTTTAATTATATTTTAAAAAATCCATAATATATGGATAATAGCTTATATTATACCTAATAAAATTAGAAAAATACATATTTGATAATTGTCTAAGTATATAATAAATGCTCAAAATAAGAGGTAAAATTCTTTATAACTGAAGACCAAACTATTTCCCACAAATTCTAATTTCTGATTTTCAAGTTACAGCCTAATTTTCAATTATTTTGTAGGTACAAAACAAAAGAATAAAGAATCACTGAAAAAGTCATACTATTAGAAGAACCAGAGTATCACATTCTTTCAAACTATAAAACTTTACATAAACACATAATTTAAAAAGAAGTTATAGTTCATAGTGTTAATTTACAGCTTAGTCAGTTTGAACCTAGAAGTGGCTAGCTGTAAAACACACTAGATGCACAAATTCACACTAACTTGAAAAAACATATTCACCTAAGTTTTATTTTATATTTGATAGAAAATAAAGGGACATGAGGGTGTTTGTTGAGCATTTACTGTATATCAGACACTAAGGTATACATATAGACTATTTAGTATAATTCACACAAAAGTGCTATGAAATAGAAAATACCATACTATTAACAGATAAGGATACCAGTCACCAGTTCTTAAACAATTTAAATACTTTGCTCAATTTAGGCAACCACCTTGATGTGGAGTTTAGATTTAAGCTAATATGCATTTTCTTCACAATATAATACAGATTTTAGAATTGCATACCAAGGAGGTACTATTGCTCTTCTACTGATTTTTTAAAAAATGTTATGCTTTTACTTTGATTATCATTTAAAACTTATTAGCATATTCTGAACCATGGAAATGATCAGCTTGGTACTGATAGATGAATCTAGCACTTGCCTTTGAGCCTGTGTTTATGGTCACATTGGAGTCAAATGATGCCAGATCATATATCTTAGCTAAACTAAAAACAACAGTACTGCATTTAGTGTCCAAGTAATCCTTTCACATCAAGGGAACATCAAGTGAATTATGTCAAACTGGCAGTAGAAGGACAGCCGTGCATCATATGGCACAATACTACAAGAACGATGCCAGCAATGTTTTCACAGGTGATGGGAAAATTTATTATTATGAGACGCAACCATGTTGTGTGAATCAACAGTTAATTCCTTTTTATTTCTGAGTAGTATTTCATTGTATAAATTTACCACACTTTATTTATTCATTCACTTAATGGTGATATTTTGGATTGATTCCAGTTTGGAATTATTACAAATAAAGCTTCTAAAACTTCTATGAACATCAATATACAAGTCTTTGGGTGGACATCATGCTTCATTAGGGTTTAAAGTCCCTTTTGCCTCTATGGTATGCTTGAGGAAACCTTTTTCCCCCCAAGATGTGGTCCTTAGTACTTTTGGTCTCATTTTCCTAAAGTCATTCCGTAATGGCATCATTTTTTCCTCTTAGACAATTATCAAAATGTTGACCATGCATACTCTACAGTTTTGCCCATTTTCTTTCCTATCCCTGCATACTGAAACTACTGTTGGAAAACAAACAAACCTTTAAGGATACCCGATAACATGCAAAAACCTATCTTTCTCAAAGGAAGACTTTGGGAAACACATCAAGGGTCTTGTCACACTTTTTTTGTGCAACATCATCGGTGCCTGGAAACTACTGACCAGGCCATCAGTTTGAAGGAGACAAAAGAGGACTATGAGAAAAGAAAAGAACAGAAAAGAAAAAAAATTGTAAAAACTTCTGTCAAATATTACTTTGCAATATGTTGGAGTCAAAGTTTTGAGAATACACACTTTGTGCCTAGTTTTGTATTTGTGAGTTTTTTATAAATTTTGGAGCAATTAATATATTACTTAAACTTAAGAGTTTTTTTCAAAATATCACAAAGATTCTTCCATGATTATAATTCCTACTCTCTTAAGTGAAACATTTTGCCAATCAAGAAATTTATAATCTGGAGTGAGTACTAGTATAATCTGGAGGAATCTGCCTGACTAAGGGTAGTTACACAGAGTTTATAACATTTTTATTTTAATGCTTTAATTGATATGATTTAGCATACTAAGAGTCAATCTTTTTAGTCATCATGTTAGCAGTGACTAATACTCAGAAATGCTGTTCTCTCAGAAGCTAGTTTTTTGAGTTCCAGGTAATATTATAATTTAGACATTCTTATACCTTCATCATTATGTCCTGGTTTTGCTCCAAAAAGAAATGATCATTTTTGAAAACAGAAAAATAAATTCATTCTTTCACTTTTCAAGTTTTCAAAATGTATTTTACAGGGTCTATTTTTTGGCTTAGAAACTGCATCTCTTACCTCAATTTGCTAATAGTCATAGGGCAGAGAGGAGGATTTTGAACTTTTAAATAAATAATAAGGTAATTTGGAATGGGGATTAGCCCTTAAAAAGGCAAAATGTTTTTATCTTGGATGCCATCTTTCTTCCTTCTTATCCAGATTTCAATTTGCAGAGAGTTTTAAGCTTTCAGTTATCCTCTGTCTTCTTTTATCCCTGTTTCTCATGGAGATGCTGAGCAGCACAGCAGGTGGTTTATGTAGGCTCAAGATCTTTCAAAAGAGCAGTTAGCACATTTTTCAACAACCCAGGTAGTATGAATTTGCTTTTTCTCACAGTGTCTTAAAAAAAAAAAAAAAAAGGTACATTTTTGCCAACTGAAAATGGAACTCAAACCCCTGGGAGTTTAAACTCATTTCTAGGTTTGGAATCTACATTACTCAAGTGTGTTTGAAACATGCAAAAATCATTTTCTCTGCAGCTTAGGGATGTCCAAGAGGCTCCAAAACAAGATGATTGCCAGGAATAGTGAAATATCTTAATATTTTATTGCTGCTATTTTTTCCATTGTATTAGTCATATGTGGCACTATAGCCTAAGATAATTTTCAGTACCTCAAAAGATACTTTTCAGTACCTCAAAATATATGAGATGTTTTTTAATGATTTTGTTTTAAAACTTGTTTCAAAACTCCACTAAAAGTAAATCCAAGATTATTCATCTTAATTTTACATGGAAAACCCTCAGAATTTATTAACAAGGGCATTGGATATTCCATCCAGCATTGTCTGGCATTGTTTTAAATTACCACTATCTTCAAAATTTACAAATTCAAATATCTTTCATTAAGTCATCACAAACAAGTAAGCTTAGTATGCTTTAAGATTAAGACTTTTAGTGCTGTCTACAGGAATTGAGAATTAATTTCTCTAAAGATACTTGTCTACATATGATTAACAAACATTGGCAAAAATAGTCAAATTCAATGTTCCCAGAATTATTAAAATTAGTATTAAAATTAGTATTAATAACAAAGCAGTTTAAAATTGATGCTCAGACATTAGCTCCTCATATCATGCACCTAAATAGCCCATCTACAAACAGATCTAGATTTAGATATAAAATATATGCCCTTCAATAGGTCTGTGATATCCTCATTCCCTTTTTATCTGGCATTAAAATATGCATATATTTAATATTTAAAACTGATTTTTAGACATATGTGATATCCCATTGTCCATGCAATTTTCTCCTCTTTTTTAAATGATATTTTAATAAAAGTATTTTCACATCGTTACAAATTATTTTAAAAAATCCATAGTGCCTTCACAGTGTCCCATTATGTAGATACATCTAGTTTTTTAACCATTCTGCAACCGCTGAATGTTTTTCTATCTTTTGAAATTATAAAAGGTGTTTTTTTGTATCCCTTATTCTTCCTCTTTCCTTTTTTTTTTTTTTCCTTTATTTTTTCCCAGTGTCTATTGTTCTCACCCTAGTGCCCATGTGTGCATAGTGTTTGGTACTCACTTGTGATTGAGAACATGTGGCATTCAGTTTTGTTTCTGTGATAATTCACTTAGGATGATAGTCTCACCTGGGCGCTGGCGGCCTGACTTGTCAGGAGTAGCAGAAGTTGCCCTGTCTCCTGGTCCCCACTCTGCTTCATGGGAGGAGAAAGGGCAGTGATGGCAGCCACCTGGGGTCAGAAGTGTCTGCAGTCCTGAACTGGGGCTGGGACAGGTGCCAGCGCAGAGGGAGAAATTTCCCCAAAGTGGACGTATCACCCTGGCTGGGAGTTGGAGAGGGAGGGAAGGGTAATTGCCCATGAGGTACAGCCCAGCCCTGCGGAATGTATCCCTTGGGCCTCTCTGTGGGACGTGGGTGACAACCAGTACTAGGACTCATGGGAACTGACACCTTAGGGCCCCATGTGGACCCAGGTGGTGTCTCTGTCCTGTCTCCAGGTAGCTTTTTATCTGACTGTTGCAGAAGGAACAGCGGGACGGCCTGGGTTTGCTCTACCTTGGCTAGGACTGCAGAGGTTTGTGGGAGGTGTGTAAAATCGCTCTTAATTCGCGGCTTCCTTCACTTGCCTATCCTGAAGGCAGTTGGTGCTTGGAGCTGTCCATTCTCTGAAGTCTCAGGTGTCCATCCAGTGGACTTCAGTTTGGGTTTCCAGGCAGATCTCCAACAAGTCAGCTTAGACTCTCTAGCTGAAACAGGCTTTTGTCTAATGTCTCCAGTCAGTTATCTTGGCCCTCTCCATCTCATCTTTCAAAGAATGCAGTTCCATAGGCCCAGCTAAAATGATCAGTTTAATTTTTTACCTGGCCCTTTGTCTAAAATTACATTGATAGAAATAAACTCTTCACTCGAACAGGTCTAATCAGTTTATTTCTCCAATAAAAATGGTATTCATATGACTCAATGATGGTTGTTCCCTGATGGATTTTGAATCAAGTGAAAATGCAGAAGTTTGAGAAGCCATGTTTGATGCAAACAAGGGAAACAAGGAAAGCCAATTTGAATAAAGGCTGAAATAAATGGACAGAAAATAAAAACATAGAAAAAGTAATTTTGCTCTTTGTAATAATCAGATGTAAATTTCTTTATCTTTTTTCATACCTTTAACTTTTTTATTTTAAAATTGTGGGATACAACTCAATGTTAGGTATACAAATATTCATTAAGCAGTTTTCCTTGTTGATGAGGTGTGCCCCACCTTTCCCAGGCAGTTTCCCACTACTACCAATCCCACCTCCCCACTGACCCATGCCACTGCAGTTTCCTGCTATTGTCAATCCTTTTCTTATAGTATTATAATACTTGTTCAAGGTCCACTTATAAGTGAGAAAATGTGATACTGAGTTCTTTGTTTCTGTGAAAGATCACTCAGTATTATAGACTCTAAGTTCATTCAGGTTACTGCAAAGTTTTTGATTTTGTTCTTCTTTATGGCTGTATAATATTCCATTGTGTATATGTACCACATTTTGTTTAATCCAGTCCTCTTTAGATGGAAAGCACGGTTGATTCCATGTTCTTGCAGTTGTGAGCAATGCTGTGATAACATACATGTGCAAGTATCTTTTTTATAGAGTGATTTGAGTTCTTCCAGGTATATTCCAGGAGGGGATTGCAGGATCATATGGAAGGTCAATTTTAAAACTTTTAGGAATCGCCATACTGTTTTCCACAAAGGCTGTACTATTGATACTCCCACCAAAACTGTAGAAGTGTTCCCATTTTGCCACATCCTCTCCAGTATCTGTTATTTTTAAATTATTGATGATGGCCATTCTGACTGGAGTTAGGTGGTATCTCAGTGTAGTTTTAATTCGCATCTCCTTGATGACGAGTGAGGTTGAACATTTCTTCATGTACCTGTTGGCTGCTCGTATGTCTTCTTTTGAGAAGTGTCTGTTCATATCTTTTGCCCACTTTGTAATGAGGTTGTTTGGTTTTTTTATTTTCAGCACATTTGAGTTCTTTGTAGATCCTAGATGTTAGGCCTTTGTCAGACATGGGGTTGGCAAATATTTTTTCCCAGTCTGTGTGGGCTGTCACCCTTGCTCTCTTGATAATTTCTTTGACTTTGCAGAAGCTTGTCAGTTTGATAAGATTCCACTTGCCTATCTTATCTCTTATGGCCTGGGCACTTGGGGTTTTGATCAGGAATTGGTTGCCAGTTCCAATTTCCGTAAGAGTGTCTCCTGCAATTTCTAAGGTTCTTATAGTTTGAGGCTTTTCCTTTATATCTCTGATCTATTTCAGGTTGATTTTTGTGTATGGGGATAGGTAGGGGTCCTGTTTCAATCTTCTGCATGTGGTCAACCAGGTTTCCCAGCACCATTTACTGAACAGGCTCTCCTCTCCCCAGTGGTTGGTTGTCGAAGATGAGCTGGTTGAGAAATTGAGGTTTTGCTTCTGGAATCTCAATTCTATTCCATTAGTCTATATGTCTGTTCTTGTACCAGTACCAGGCTGTTTTGATTATTGTAGCTTTATAATAAAGCTTGAAGTCTGGGAGTGTCATACCTCCTGCTTTGTTTTGTTTTGTTTTACCTTTGCTGAGGATTATTTTGGCTATTGGTAGTCATTTATATTTCCATATGAATTCCTGTATTGTAGTTTCTAGGTCTGAGAATAATGTTGCTGGCAATTTTATGGGTATCACATTAAATCTGTAGATTGCCTTAGGTAGAATGAAAATCTTAACAATGTTGATTTTTCCAATCCATGAGCATGGAATACTTTTCCACTTGTTTGTCATCTTTGATTTCTGTGAGCAGTGTTTTGTAGTTTTCATTGTAAAGGTCTTTTATGTTTCAGTTAGGAAGATGCCAAGGTATTTCTTTTTTTTTTTGGTGGCTATTGTGAATGGAATTGTGCTTTTTATTTGGGTTTCTGTTTGTTTATAATTGGTGTAAAGAAATATGCTTGTCTTTTACACATTTATTTTATACCCTGAGACTTTGCCAAAGTCCTTTATCAGTGCAAGGAGGTTTTGACATATTCTCTTGGGTTTTCAAGGTATAGAATCATGTCGTCTGCAAAGAGAGAAAACTTGACTTCCTCTTTTCCTATCTGGATACCCCTGATTGCCTTGTTTTCTCTGATTGCTCTGACTAGAACTTCAAAAACTATGGTGAACAGGAGGGGTGAGAGTGGGCATCCTTATCTTGTTCCAGTTTTCAGGAGAAATGGTTCTAATTTCTATCTGTTTAGCAGTATACTGGCTGTGGGTTTCTCATAGATGGCTCTTACTATTTTGAAGTATGTGCCATTCATGCCTAGATGTTTGATGGTTTTTATCAAGAAGGGGTGCTGGATTTTATCAAAAGATTTTTCTGCATCTAATGATATAATCATGTGGTTTTTCTTTTTACATCTGTTGATGTATTTAATTGTGTTTAGGTCTTATGAATGTTGAACCAGACTTCCTGGTGATGAAGCCTACTTGGTCTTGGTGAATGATTTTTAAGATGTGTTGTTGAATCCGGTTTGCTAGAATCTTGCTGAGAATTTTAGCATTTATGTTCATCAAGGATATTGGCCTGTAGTTCTCTTTCTTTATTGGATCTTTACCTGATTTGAGTATCAGTGTGATTTTAGCTTCATAAAATGATTTGGGGAGAGTTCCATCTTTCTCAATCTCCTGGAATACTTTCAATAGGATTGGTATCAGTTCCTCCTTGTATGTTTTGTAGAATTCTGTTGGAAAACCATCTGGTACAGGGTTGTTTTTTGTAGGTTGTTTTCTTATAACATATCAATTTCCTGGATTGTTATTGGTCTATTTAGGTTCTCAGCTTCTTGTTTTAACCTGGGGAGGTTATGTGATGTCTAAAAATCCTTCATTTCCTTTAGGTTTTCAAGTTTGTTTCCATACAATTGTACATAGTAGTCTCTGATAATCTTTTGTATTTCTTTAGGGTCAGTTGTGACTTCATCTTTTGTGTTTCTGATTGAGTTTATTTGGGCTTTTTCTCTCTTTTTCTTGGTCAGTTTAGCTAGGGGACCATCCATCTTGTTTATCCTTTCAAAGAACCAGATTTTTGTTTCATTAATTTTTTTGTCTTCTATGTCCTGAATTTGGGCTTTTATTTTGGTGATCTGGATTCTTCTGCTGAAGTCAGGGTTTGGTGGTCCTGCTTTTCCAGCTTCCTTGGGTGACTTGTAAAACTGTTATCTTTAATCCTTCCATTTACTTCATGTGTGTTGTAGAGATATGAATTCCCCTCTTACTACTGATTTCATGGCATCCCAGAGCTTTTGGTAAGATGTTTCTTCATTTTCATTTGTTTCCAGTTATTTTTTAATCTCTGTTTTGATTCCATGTTGACCCAGAAGTTGCTTAGCATCATGCTTTTTAGTGGTCATGTTTTTGTAGGGTTTGAGGAAACTTTGTTGGTGTTGATATTTATTTTTATTCCACTGTGGTCTGAGAAGGTTCATGACAAAATTTCTTATAAAATTTGTTTATGCTTGATTTATGGTCAAGGATGTGGTCTATCTTAGAGTACATTCTATGTAGTGATTTGTAGAATGTATATTCTGTGGTCACTGGGTGGAGTGATCTGTGGGTATCAATGAAGTTCATTTGGTCAAGAGTCACATTGGGGTTCTGGATCTCCCTGATTTTTCATCTTGATGATCTGTCTAGGGTTGTGAGTGGGGTAATAAAGCTTCCAACTATGATAGTGTTAGAGCCAATATCTTTTTTAAGTTTGCCTGGAAGCTACTTTATGAAAGTTGGTTCTCCTATGTTTGGTGCATATATGTTTAGGATGGATATTTCTTGTTGATGGATTGAATCTTTTATCATTATATAGTGAACTTCTTAATCTTTTAAAATTTTTGATAGCTTAAAAGGATTTTGCCTGATATTAAGATCACAACTACAGCTTTCTTTTGTGTTCCATTTGCCTGAAATTTTGCTTCCCATTCTCTTACTTTGAGTCTGTGAGTGTCCTTTCTGGTGAGATGAGTCTCTTGGAGACAATATATTGTTGCCTCACGATATTTTATCCATTTTGTCAGTCTATGTCTTTTCAGTGGTGCATTTAGTTCATTCACATTCAGGTTAACTATTGAAATGTGAGAGTTTATCCTTGTCATGATGTTCTTACAGAGGCGTTGTTGTTCCTGTTTGTTTGCTGTCTTTATTTTGACTTGTGGGTTGATTCATGTGTGTTTTCACTCTTTTTCCTGTACTCTTGTGAAGAGAATTGTCATTCTTTTTCCCCTTTCTTCTGTGTTTAATATTTTCTTAAGTACTTCTTATAGAGTTGGTCTTGAAGCAGTGTAAGTTCTCAGGGATTGAATGTCTGGGAAAGATTTTAATTCTCCCTCACTGATTAACCTTAGCTTGGCTGGGTAGGTTATTTTTGGTTGAAACTGGTTATCTTTGAGAACTTTGAAGATTAGTCTCCAAACTCTCCTAGACTGAAGTGTTTCTGTAGATAAATCTGCTGCTATTCTAATTGGTCTTCCCCGATAGGTAGTCTGACCTTTTTCTCTTGCTGCCTTTCAGATTTTTTTCTTTTATGCCTACTTTGTTTAGGGGAATTACTATGTGTCTAGGAGTTGGTCTTCTCATTTGCTGGCTTTCATGGGTTCTCTGAATCTCTTGTGTTTGAATGGTCTCACCACTGATGAGATAAAGGATGTTGTCTTGAATAATTTTATGGAATTTTTGTTCCAGGGTGGTCTCTGTCTCTCTTTCTGCCTCAGTAAGTCCAATTACTCTTAGGCTTGGCATCTTGAAGTAATAGTTCATCTCTTAGAGGTTTTGTTCTGTCTTTTTAAGATTCTTTTCTATGTTTTTGACAGTTTGAATTTGTTCTATATTTTGGTCCTCAAGCTCTGAGATTTTTTCTTCTGCTTGGCTAATTCTGCTTTCCATGCTTATCAGTTTGTTATTTATTTCATTCACAGTATTCTTTACTGCTGTTATCTCAGTTATCAACTCCTTCCTATTTTTATCTTGTCTCTTCTCAATCCTTTTTACTTTCTCTATTGATGTCTTGATATCCAGGTTTATAGTTTGAGACCAGACATTCTGGGGGCTCTGAAGTCTGTTTTCTCAGTGTCTGATCTCCCTGGGGTATGTGTGAGACCTATATTGTTCTTTTGTTTTTTCTTCATTTGTGTAGATCCCCCCTACACACACACACACTTTTTCCCCCCTCTTCTTTAATTCTGTTGTTCAGGGATGGCGGGGTGCATTTACTTTTGTTTGCTCAGTCTCCTATTCTTCTTTATGTGGTTCCTCTGACTTTGTTTGATTCTGAAACTGGACTATGGGTTGGGGACTGTACATTGCTTTGTACTATACAGTTTTGAGATTTAATTGAGGGAGGAGCTGTGATTCAAAATCTACCTGCAGATCCCAGTATTCACCGACAGGTATATGGGTACCCTAGAGCCAAACCTGTCCATGCAGTGGGGATATATATTTGCTCCCTGGAAGTAAAATGAGGTAAGAAAAAGAAAATGATGGAAGAAGGAAGGAAGGGGTTAAGAGGAAGGTGGAGAGAGAGAAGAGTAAGAGAGAAAACATACAGATGTACCAACTAACAAATGAAAAAGTAACTCAAAGACAGAAAAGAGTAATAAAAAAAACTAAAACATACAGATAATCCTATGAACACATAGTCCAACAAAACCCTGCCTATTGATGTACTCTTCCCATACAGAAACAGGAAGTCTAAAGAACAGAAAGAAGAAGAAAAAAAATCAGTAAAATAACAGAAACAAAGCAAGTATGAAAATGTTATCAAAAACAGAAAAAAAGAAAAGAAAAAAATTAAAACAAAAACCAAACAAAAATGAGCAAAACAGACTAAAAGTAAAAATTAAAAAATAAACTAGGAACCAAACTCACTCTTGGGTCATTCTATAAATCCAATGCTCTTTCAGCTCTGATCTCTAGCCCCTCCCCTCTGCTCTCAGTACAGGCAGATAGGGTTGCTCACAGCTTGGGTCAGATGCCCCAGTTCTGCTTTGTGGATCAGATCAGGCTTGCTGCCTGTCAGGTCTGCCACTCAGACCTGACTTGTCTGTGTACCATCCAGCTTGGGGGGGAGGTTCTGTCTCGCCTGGTTTGATGAGCTTACCTTAGGTCCCAAGTTGTAGGCTGGGCGGAGCTGGGCAGAGCTGGGCAGGGCCATACAGAACTCTGCCTGGTCCTGAGACAGAGAAAATGACTGCATCTCCTTGGCATCTCCTCACCAGGCATGAGTCTCTTCTGTGGCTCTCCCTCTTGCTCCACTGATCAGACTCAGGACTCCAACTGATCTGCTATAACAGACCAGGTGATGAGAATCAGCTGGATTTGGTAGGCTCTTCTCAGGAGCATCCCCTGAGCTGCAGATGGTCCTGTGCATGATCTTGCATGCCTGCGCTTTCATCTCAGGGTAGTGGAGGCTTGCAGTCACCCTCACAGGGGGTCACCGGGTGCATGAACCTAAGTCTCCCCTCAGATGACTTTCACTCTCCCACCAGCATTCGCCTACTCACTCAGAGAGTCTTTATGGACACTTGTCTCAGCGGAGACTCTCACAGTCTGACCCGTCTGGTCACCATCTTAACCTCAACCCCAGATGTAAATTTCAAAGTTTAAAATTTAATATTTTAACTTGCAATCTGGCCACTTTCCAGTTCCTGTCATCGATGTCTTATAAAACTAGACTATGCTTCTTGTCCTTGTTTTTTGCCACATCTCCATAGATTTTTCTGGAAATAATTATTTTATCATCTTTGAGAAGATATAATTCAAATATTATACAATTCACTCATTTAATGTGAGAAATTCAATGATATTTAGTATGCGTACAGAGTTGTGCAGCTATCACCCAGATCAATTATTGAGACTTTTAGCACCCCCAAAAGCAACCTTATATCCTTCAGCAGTAACTTTAATCTTCATATCTGACAAATTTCTGTCCTTCCCTATTCTTTGTCCTCTCCTCAACTCTAGGCAAACATGAATCTATTTCTTTCTATACATTTGCTTATTCTGGTCATTTTAGGTAAAAGTAATAATAAAACAGATGACTTTTTTGTCTGACTTATTTAATTAAATATAATACTTTTAATGTAATGCTTCAATATAATGCTTTATCTACGTTGCACCATTACTTCATTTTTATGGCTGATTAATGTTTCATTTTAAAGATATATCAGATATTGCTTAGTCGTTCTTCAGCTGATAGCCATCTGATTAGTCCCTGCCTATTATGAATAATACTACTATAAGCATTTTATACACATTTTTGTGTGGACGTATATTTTCAATTCTTTTGAGTATGTACTTAGGAGTAAAATTGCTTGATCATATGGTAACATAGTTACGGTTTAACCTTTTGAGGAATAGCCAATTTATTTTCTAAAGCAGCTGTATTGTTTCAAATACCTACCATTAAAATAGAAGAATTTTTTTTTCTACCTAGAAACAAATAACCCCTGAAAACATGTACAAAAATGATTAAAAGTAATTCAATATTTTAACTGCATAAATTAATGGGTACAAATGAAATTTTGTGGCATGCATAGATAGCATTCTTAATTCTTAAATGTTTGCAGATTTTAAATATGCAAAAGAAAATGTACAAAAATAAAAAATCCAAGACAGACTGACGAAGGACAATAAATTATTCTATAGTAAAATGTTAATGCAAAAAATTAATAGAAAATCTAAAATATACCCAGGTTCAGTGGCTCAGCCTGTAATTCCGTGCCTTGGTAGGCTGAGATGAGTGGACTGCCTGAACCTGTGGGTTCGAGACCTGCCTGGGCAACTTGGTGAAACCTCATGTCTACAATAAATCAAAAAATTAGCCGGGTGTGGTAGCACGCCTGTAGTTTCAGCTACTTGGAAGGCTGAGGCAGAAGGATTGCCGGAGCCCAGCATGTTGAGGCTGCGGTGGCCGGGAGCGGGCAGTGCACTCCAGTCTGGGTGACAGAGTGAGACTCCAACTCAAAAAAAAAAAAAAATGGAAAAGAAAATCTCATTAAAGGAAAGCATTCCAATGAAATGAAATGGATCAACAAATAAACAATGATATAATTCAACTCACAGCAAAATCAGAAACAATGACACAGAGAAAAAACAGTACAGTTGCTAAAGTACTCATGGTTGGACAAATGGCAAGAGTCATGTGCCTTATGCAGAAGGGCAAGAGATGGACAAGGTTTGGATGGACAAGGTTTCCATTACAGGAAACATAGTAATAGTGAGGACTCCCTACAATGTGGAACAGAAATAGCCAGTCTAACCTCTGAATTTGAGCCAGTCTAACCTCTGAATAATGATTCATGACCCATCTCAGCTTTTATCTAAGTACAACTAAAACACTTTGAAATCTATTTATGTCTACAGGATCAGGGAAAAAACTCCCAAATGTTTAGTTCTTGCTTAAATACTTCTTTTGATGACTGCTTAATTTGTAATTTCTAAGTTTTAAAGTACAGTTTCTACTCATTGCAATCAAGGTGTTTTTGTTGTTTAGTACTTTTAAAATGTTGTTGTTTTCTACTGTGTATTCCTCATAAATGTTATCACCTTCAATTATATGCATTTCTATTTTAAATTTTTCTGAACCTACAATTCTGTGTTCATAGGCAGCACTATTACAATTTAATACCATATGAAAAATGAAATCAAGTCTTCAGGTCACGGGTCTGCAAATATTTTCTGTTAAGGGCCAGATAATAAATATTTTAGGTTTTGTGGGTCATGCAGCATGTTGCATATTCTTTGTTTTGTTTTGTCATTTTTAACCTTTTAAAAATGTAAAAGCTTGGTTTTTTTTTTTTTACATTTTCACTGTACTACCACAAAACAAGACCTTGCCTAAAATGAAAGACTATGATTTTTAAAATTTTAATGTTATCTATGCATTTTCTTTTCATAGAACACAAACTAATACTCTTAATGAGTTAATTCAATTAATTGTATTTATCATTTTTATTTGATAATATTTTGAATAAAGTTTTAACACTATAGTAAGATTTACATTTAATAATATTTATAAAAATACAGTAGAGTGCTTATATACCCAAATTTACTTATTGCCAATATTTCATATTGATATCGTACCCATGCCAAACAAATAAACCAATATTAATATTTTGTTATCAACTAAAGCCTATTTTTTCCCCAGATTTTCTTAGTTTTTATGTGATGTCCTTTTTTCAGTTTTAGGATCCTATTCTGAATATCATAATTTATTTACTTATCATCTTCTTAGATTCCTTGTCTTAGACTTTCCGTGTTTTTATGCTTTTTGTTACTACATTTAAATTGACATATAAAATTGTATGTATGTATTGGGTAAAACATGATGTTTTGAAGTATACATACGTTTTATAATTTTTAGATCTAGCTAATTAACATATGCATTACCTCACATACTTATTATTTTGAATATGTTTTTGATTGTCTTGACACACTGGTCAACACAATTAAACTGAGGTGTACTAGTCAGATATTTTGTAGAGATTCTCTCAATTGGGATTTATCTTATATTTTCTCATATTATGGGTTGTTGAGAGAAAGACCACAGAGGCAGAGTGCCATTCTCATCATACTGTGTCAAGGGCACATTCTGTCACCATGGCACCACAGTCAACCTTCATCACACAGCTGAGATAGTGTCTCTCAACCTTTGAATTGTACTTTTTCCCCACTGCTCCCATGCTGTGCTTCTTAAAAGATATCACTCTGAGTATGATAAACTCTAAATCCATCCAAGTTGCTGCAAAGTTCATATGTTTGTCCTTCTGTATGACTGCATAATATTCCATATTTTTGTCTATCACATGCAGTGATATCATATGCAATGATCTATCACAGAAACAAAGAACAAAGTACCATAGGTTCTCACTTATAAGTGGACCTGGAACAATTATCATAATACTATAAGAAGGGGATTGGCAGTAGTGGAAAACTGCCAGGGGAGGGGGGTTAGGATTGGTAGTTGAGCAAAACTGCCAGGGGAGGGAGGGGCACACCTCATCAACAAGGGTACCTGCATAATGAACATTTGCAAGTATACCTAATGAACAAGTGCGGTATACCTAACCTGAATGAATTGCACCTCACATCTTTAAAATAAAAAAATATATATTTAAAAAGAAGAAGAAGATATCACTGTGGACAGCTCATACTTAAGGAGTGCGAAGATAAACTCCACTTCCTTGAGGACAGGTGATCTGTTTTAATTGCCTGGGATTCCTCTACATGGGACATTTGTTGGTTATTCTCCATTTCTTACTTTATTCAATATTTTATGTCTGTATGGATTCATAAATATTCATTTTATTGTTTGAATCGTAATCAGTGCTATTTTATTTTAATCTTCAAAGTTTTTACAGTTATGGTAATTGAGAGCCCTTTCAGTGGACTCCTGGGTCCCTTTGATATTTTCCCATCATTTATTGGTTTATTTCATTGCATCTGTGCTCTCAGGCCGTGCCAAATGCTCCAGGTTCATCCAGCATATTTCCTGCCCCAGTCTTAAAATCATTCATTTCTCTAAAATATCTGGTTTTGGTTATTAGAGGATAAAAAAATAAAATCTAGGCTCAGAGATATGGGTGTAAGTACTCATCCATGTCTGTACACATATCTGCAAGTGTTTCTAGAGGCAACCACACTAAGCCAAGCATTGTTCACACAGTGATGTCACCACCTCTCAATGACCGCCACCTGGGTGACCCTTGACCCCTGCCCTTGCTTACGTGTCACCCCCCACTCTGCAGTAACAATCTATAGGACAGTAATGGCTACCATCATCTGCCCTCCATTTATTTTATCGCTCAATTCCATATACACATATAGAAGTATCAGAAGTGTTAAATGTATGCCAGGAGAAACAGCTCTACAAATTATAGTACAGTGCTTACGTAAAGTTTCTTTTCCATTTACATACTGCTTTTAGTCATTTACAAAGTTATTTGGAAGAGCAACTTTTTCTTTTACCCCTTTCAGGAATGTTCTTTCAAAGAGTTTTTGGTTATTTGTTTGTTTGTTTTTCATTTTTCTTTTTTTGGAGTTGAAATCTTACTCTGTTGCCCAGGCTGAAGTGTAGTAGCTTGCCCACGGCCACCACAGCCTTGACCTGCTGGGCTTAGCCGATCCTTCTGCCTCAGCCTCTCAAGTAGCTGAAATTACAGCTGTGCACCACCACTCCTGGCTAATTTTTTTTTATTGTAGAGACAAAGTCTCACCAAGTTGCCCAGGCTGGTCTTGAACTCTTGGGTTCAGACAATACTCTTGCCTCCGCCTCCCAAAGTGCTGGAATTATAGGCGTAAGCCACTGCGCCCAGCTTTTTCACACACTTTTAATACAACAAGGTTTTTTGGCATGTTCTGTATTCTGTCCTTGGATATTCCAACCTCCTAGATGATTTTGTATAATATTATTTGTGTAGATTGTGTCATTTCTTTTTCTATAAAAGTCTTTGTATTTTTAAAATGCTCAGTGTCATGTATTCCATGTATTACCACAGTACTATATACAATAGTTTTATCATTAAAAAATAATAAACATGTTTTGTCTATGCACACTCTTCTCCCCAGCTATTGAAGTCCTGGCACCCAATGGTCTGTGTAAAGTCTCTATAGTTTTGTCTTTTATATGATGTCATATAAATGAAATTGTGTAGATTTTTCAGACTGCATTCTTCTACTTAAAATATGCATTTAAGATTATCCATGTCTGCACTTAGCTTGATATTGCATTCACTTTTATTGATGAATAGCTTTGTACTTTATGGATATACCACAGTTTATTCATTCACTGTTGAAAGACATCCTCGTTGTTTCCAGTTTTTGTCAATTATGAATAAAACTACTATAAACATTCGTATGCAGTTTTTCTGTGTACCTATTTTTAAAAAATCAGTTGGGTAAATACTTATTAGCATGAATGCTGGATTGTATGCTAAGTTTAAATTAGCTTTTATAAAACCATTTTGCATTCCCATCAGCATAGAACGAAAGTCTCTCTTACTCTGCATCTCACTATTGGTATTGAAACTTTGGGGATTTTAGCCATTCTAATGGGTGTGTAGTAGTATCCCATTCTTGTTTTAATTTGACTTTCCCTAATGTCAAATGAAGCTGAACATCTCTTTATGTGTTTAAATGTAATCTGTATATCTTCTCTGCTGAAATGTCTATGCCCATTATTTAAATTTTTTTGCTTGTTGGATTTTGCTATTGTTGTTGTTGAGTTCTACGTGTACTTTGTATATGATTCAAGTACTTTGTCAGATATGTGGTTGACAGTATTAACTCCGAATCTATACATTCTCTTTTCATTCTCTTAACAGAGCCTTTCAGAACACTGAAATTTTGAAATTTAATACCTTCAAAGTTATTTTTTCTTTCATAAGGATGCTTTTTTGTGATATCAAACTCATCAGTCATCCCGAAGTCACATAGATTTTCTTCTTTTTTCTCTAGAAATGTTATTATTTCTAAATGCGTATTACCTTTAGATACAGATTCACTTTAAGTGACATTATTTTGTGGAAAGTGTGAGCTCTGTCATCAGTTTTTTTTTGTTTGTTTGTTTTTGCACCTGGACATTCAATTGTTCCAACACCAATTGTTGGAAAGATGATATTTTCTCCATTGAGTTGTCTTTGTGTCTTTGTCAAATATCAGTTGATTACATTTGTGAAGGTGTCTTTGTGGGCTGTCTGTTCTGTACCATTGATCTATATGCTACTATATGCTATTATCTTGTCAATACCATGTTGTGTGATTACTGTAGCCTTACAGTATGTCTTGAAATTAGGCAGTGTGAGTCTTCCAACTTTGTTCATCCTCTTCAGTATTTGGCTATTCTAAATATTTGCCTTTCAATATATATTTTAAAATTAAGTTGCCAATATCTACAAAAGTATACTAGGATTAGAAAAAGGGTTATGTCATAATGTCCTTTTTGTAAATATTTGTATGATGAATCCTTTCTGAAATTTATTGCCAAAAGTAAATTTTGTTTATCTTCAGGAAGGCCATGAAATGTTTTTCAGTAAAGCTATGTAGGCTAAGGTCATTCCTTTTTAAATATCGGTATCAAGGAAGCAAATAAATTAATTACATTTAAAAATCACTCTAGTCATTTAACTTATTATTTTTGTATGGTTGTTAAAAAGCTTTTTAAGTTCCAAACTTGTGTAAAAATATATAGGTATATCCTGCACACACATGTTTGTTGCAGCTCTATCCACAATACCAAAAATATGCAAACAACCATGCTGCCCATCAAAATTGAACTGGAAAAAAAGTAGTATATACAAATGATGGAATATTATGCAACCATAAAGAAGGGCAAACATACAGACTTTGCAGCAACTTGGATGAATTTAGAGTCTATTATACTCAGTGATCTATCACAGAAACAAAGAACAGAGTACCATATGTTCTCACTCACAAGTGGTCCTTGAACAATTATCATAATACTATAAGAAAAGGATTGACAGTAGTGGGAAACCGCCAGGGAAGTGGGGGAGGGATTGGCAGTTGAGGGAAACTGCCTGGGAAGGGAGGGGCACACCCCATCAACAAGGGTACCTGCATGATGAACATTTGTATTCCTAACCCTGAATTGTACTCCATATCTTTAAAATAAAAATATAAAATAAAATAAAATATAGGTATATATTCATATGTATTTTAGCCCTTTCAGTAATAGATGAGATAAAAATTATAACTAAAATTAGAAATAAGATAAACATAAAAGCACAAAGGTAGTATAAATATAGAAATTTAAATCAATACACCTATTAAAATATAATCATACTTTGTTTTAGTAAAATTTCATAGTTTGAATCCATTGTTGTTCATGTTAAATGTAAGTTATTTTTCCAGATACTTTATTTGACTATTGTTTCAAATGATTACTTAGTAGAATAAGGAACATGCCATATGTAAATACAAACTCCTTATAACCTACAAAAGAAAATAAAATATGAGCAGAATAATTTGCAGTAGTGTTTTTGGATAGTAGAAATTAGAATGTTTTATTTGAGCTGTAGTCAAATTTATCATTCTAAAACTTTTTTTTGAAATGTATTAAGGCATTATTTGGGAAAATAGTACAATGGGCTTTAGTTTTACTTAGATTGTTTGAGTAGATGAACATTTGCAAGACAGAGACTTTGAAGCTGTATTAACACTATATACTAATGTTATTTTCTCATATTCGACACTGAACTTACATAGTACAATAGTTTTTCCTCTCACTCAATGACAGAAAATAAGAACCACTCTATTTTTAAATGGTTAAAACTCTATCCCTGGTATACCTTTTGTAGCTCATAAAAAATATATTTCTTATGATGCTGGTTCTTTCCTTTGTACATAAATAGAACATTTCATCGATAACCTTGAGCAAGAACAAACAACAACTTCTGAAAGAGAAGTATGCTTAAGAGATATCATATATATAAAAGAATCATAAACCTGAGAATAAGGCCTATTCTCAGTTTTGCAAAGATTTTGTAAAGATTTGGTGTTCATATGGTATACTACATATGTTTCTTATGCAAGTTGTGTTTTTGGCCTTGTTACAAAAGTAAAATAGTACTTCCAAAAAACACAAAGATTACCTCCCAAAGCCATGTGTAAATACAACAACAACAAAAATGCTACCCACCCATTATCTCTAGAAATGTTTACTTTCACTTCATATTGAGTGAGTGAACTTATAATTATTCTTTAAGACCCACACTAAATTGCAAACCCTTTGTGAAAGGTTGTTGTTTAATTATAAGTTCATCTGGGATTCTAACATATTTCACTTTTAAGTTCTACACTTGCACGTTGGTATCCACCACTAGATTCTAAGCAATTTTTAAAAAGTGTACCTAAAACTAGCAATTTTTTTAAACGAAAAATAAGTAGTACACTACTTACCACTACTAAGTCATGAAAAGTATAATTGTACTGGCTTCTTGTTACTTCTATGGTTTCTGGGCTATGCAGATTATAAAATAGAAATAAAAATTCTTATTAATTAAATGATTTATTAACCTAGGACATTAAAAATTTTTACTTGTCTAATTTATAGAGTAATTTGATCTCATTTAAACTTCCAGTCTATTGGTTTGTCACCCCAATTTTTTTTAACCTTTAGTATTCTCTTTTCTTTACCTTCTTTGCTTTCTGAACTGATTCATGGTTCTTTGTTCAATTAACTCTTATTAATATTCTAAAAAATTTTCTGCTTCTTAAACTTTGTTCCAAACTGGGCCAGTTCAGAAACTCTACAAAGCAGAAGTTGAGCTAGAATCAGAAATAAGACTTTTGTTCGGGAAATACCTCTGAAGAATGAAGAGAAAGAGGAGAAGGCATAGACAGTGAAAGTCTTTATGCCACACTACTCATGTGAACCTTGTGAGAGGAGAAAGGAAAAGAAGGCAAGATCAGAACTGGAAGATCTCAGGATCAAGTATCTTAGACAAAGCTTCAGCTGAGGCAAGCTAACAAGAAGACCCAGAGTAAAGACTTCTTGTAAGAGAGTTTCCCACTGAGCAGAAGCAGCCCAGCTTCAGTGTCTCTGCCATGCTCTTTCATGGCCTTGCCATAAAGTCTGTGATAATTCCCAAAGTTGTGTCAGCAGAGAACTAGTAACTGGCTCACTGCTCACAACTCTGCTCTCTTCTCAAGAGAGATCTAAGAGCTGGATCTCCACGGCTGCCCTCACCTACTCCTTGCTCCCTGCAGACTTGTTGCCACACACATTTTCAAAGAACACATCCTTCACAATTCCTGTGGGTTTCTCCTCATAGTTAAAATAAAGAAGAGAGAAGTTATTGGAAAAAAGTTCAGACCATTTCTTTTTTAAACTCTGGTGTGTCCACGTTGCTTTTTCAGCTATGGCCACCACATTTCCTAGCTTTCACTTCCTCCCTACCTTGGAGAGGTGAATCTTCTCTTTCTGTCTCTCTCCAATTTACATTCTAGATAAACTATATTTTTCAATCAGTTTTTGTCAGTATTGTGAACTGTATTTATCCTCTTCCTTTCCCATTAAATATTTTCAACTTTCCTTTACCCTCAGCTATTAGGTCTTGATGGCTTGCCAGGTGGAAAGATCCAAACCCTGGGTTTCTGCCCATGTCAGTTCACAGTTATAACTGGTGGGGGAGAAATCTGAAGGGACCAGGTGAATAAGTTGGATTCCACTTGTATTCCTCATTCCCTGATAGTCCAAGCTGCCTCAGCTGTAGTTGAGTAGATCACTTATCAAGTCTCCTGACAAGGACATGCCTTATTGAGGAACCACAAATCTTAACACTGTAGAGCCTGCAGTTGAAAGAATAGGAAGCACAAGGGCGGGAATGATGGAGAGTGTGATTACTCCAGTTTTTGAACCTATTTTTCTTAAGGTCCATGAATTTTTGTTTCCAAACCCATGTATCCTTTGTCATGGATATATTCGTCTGTATTCCATTAGGTGCATGGGTAATCCAGAACTTTTTTGTTTATATTAAAGTTGAGGGCATGGAAGATAATATACCCTTGGGCAAAACAAAGACTAAAGATTATCAGGCCATTGCCTTGGTAAACTCTGGTGTGGTCATGTGCTCTTTGAGCTATGTCTCACCATGCTTCCTGGTTTTGACCTCCTCCCCCAACTTGGGGAGGTGAATCTTTTCTCTCTCTCTATCTCTCTCTCTCTCTCTCTCTCGCTCGCTCTCTCTAATTTACTTTTAAATAAACTATATTTTTTAATCTAAAAAAAAAGATTGACATCATGAAGTATAAATGAACCTAAGTTGGTACCATCCCCTACCTTGGAGTATCAGCAATCACAAATCCTTGCAGGATAGAAACACCTTCTATTTATTCCTATAGAATTTTCAAAAATTAAAAGAAATTAAATGTAAATTTCTAATTTGTTATCATGAATCACTTAAGAAACAAAGCTCCAGTGTGTGAGAATCAACAGAAAGAACAAATAATATAGATTGATTACAGAACAAAATTGATCCTAGAACATACCAAAGACAATAAACATGGGATCTATTAGAAATAGATTATGAAAAACTACATATGTAATACTTTAAAATTTAAACACAAACAAACAAAATAGTAGATTACAAAAATAGTGATGATATTTCACATGCACTAATGATTCCCACAACCACTGATGCTCCTTCCCATTCTCTTTATTTTATTCCTGGAAGACCTAGGTAAGTAAGATTTTAATATTTATGTATGTATGTATGTATGTATGTGTGTATAAATTTTATATGGTATCTCTGGTAATGAATGAAAACACAAGCGTTTTTGTGTTTTTGTCTTTTTCCTCTGAATGTATATGAATCTCATTTTATTCCTTCCTATCCCTAAAATAAGAATCTGATAAATGCGTATAACTTTAAATTTCTCTTTTTTAGCCCCAGATAAGACTTTTTTCAAAAATGTAGTGAGTCCTTTCTCTCCTTTAGACATCTGTTAATGCAGGTAAAAAGAATCTTCATACAATTCTAAAAGGCTTAACTCTGTACATTAATAAAAGTAACAAGAACCAAATATTCTGAACCAAAAAAGAATAACATGAAAAATGAATAACACATGTAAATGAAAAGAAGACGACAAATTAAAACGTGCCATTGGTCAGGCAGGGTGACTCAAACCTGTAATCTCAGCACTTTCAGAGGTCAAGGCGAGAGGATTTCCTGAACCTACAGGTTTGAGACCAGCCTGGGCAACACAGCGAGACCTTATCTCTATAATAACTAAAAAAATTAGCTGGGCGTAGTAGTGCGTGCCTATAGTTCTGGCTACTTGGAAGACTAAGGCAGAAGGAATGCCAGGAGCCCAACAGGTCGACTCTGGGGTGGCCATGAGTATGCCACTGCACTCCAGCCTGGGCAACAGAGTGAGATGCCAGATCAAAAAAATAAAAATAAAAAGGACTATCTAAACCTATCATGGAGTACATGCCTAAAAGCATTAAACTACTGGGTGGTGAAATATAAAGCATATTACTAAGAAGATTTTAGAAGTTAAGAATCAATAATCTTGGTTTAGTAGTTTTGTGTTTGTTTGTTTGTTTGTTTGTTTGTTTACTTTATTGAGTTGGAGTCTTACTCTGTTGCCCAGGCTGAAGTGCAGTGGTACACTAACACTCATGGCCACCGCAGTCTCAACCTGCAGGTCTCGGACTGTCCTTTCACCTCAGCCTTCCAAGTAGCTGGAAGTACAGGCACGTGCCACCATGCCTAGGTAATTTTTTGGTTAACTGTATAGACAAGGCCTTGCCAGGCTGGTCGCAAACCCCTGGACTCAGGCAATCCTCTCATCTCTGCCTCCCAAATTGCTGGGATTATAGGTGTGAGCCACCACACTGGACCAATAGTTTTGTATTTTAGAGTGGATTTTGTCAAATTAGTATTTCTTAAGTTCTGGACATCTGAGAGGTTTCTAGACTACAGTGTCCTAGGTAAAACTATTCTTTTATAACTTTGCAGAGAAACAGTACTCTTTCAAAAGGCTGTTAGAAGCATTTAATTTGAACCAAAAACTAGATACTAATAATTATATGATATATGATAACTCAACCCCAGAGAATCAACTGCACATGATCTATCATTACCTTACAATCCTAAATCTACTGAAATAATTGCAATTAATATACCCAAACCTATTCGTAAGTGTATTCATATTATAGTATAATGGTTTCTGAATCAACTTGAGATCTCGGAAACTAATTTACTTGACTCTTTTCAAGTTTACCCATATATTTCAAACAAATAGAAAAAAATGTGTTTTTATTGAGATAGCATGGGTAAAATATATATTTTTATTGCAATATTATTCATTTCTTATTGTTCTACTCCTGGCCACAAAAGAGTATACTCATAGATGATCGTGGGTTTTTTTTTAAACTAGATGTCAAGAGTGATAGATTTTTGCATTAATGAACTATCTTCTGCTATTACTTAGCTATCCTGAGCATACATTTTCCTTGGTGGTTAAAATAAAAAGGGAATAAAACTGATTCCTACCAAACATCATTCAAACAATAAAATCTGATGTATGGTGTACCCCCTTTGGGTACCACATATACCTTTTCTATAACCAAGTATAATTTATCTTCCACTCTAGCACGACCATCACTCTCCTGTCCTTCAAAAAGCCAAATAGTTTTTGACAGCTCCATTGCTCCTGAGGCTGTTACAACAAAACATTTCTGTCATAGGTTTATTCCTGCCCAAGATCCAGTCATAATGTTAAGACCTAACTCTTATTGGGTCAGTTACTTTTTTCTTAACCTAGGGAGACTAAGTTTGTTAATATGTATAAGGCAACCCCTCGGGTCCCCTCCCATTGTGGGGGCTTTTCTGTTCTCTCAATAAATCCTGCTATTTTCTAAAAAATATACATTTAACAGTACCACACTGTTAACCTAATAATAGTCATTATAAATTTGTGACATATTACTATTCTCCGTATCTAACTGAAAACACATATTTTCCTTTTCATTTATAAAACAATTTTATTTTAGTATTTTGTAGTAAATTACATATACTTTGGCTGAAACCTGCTTTATTATTTTTATTCACCAAAGAAAACAACTAAAAAAAGATAACATACAAGAAAATATTTTTAAAATTTATTATATATTCTTTAATACAAGGAAATATTTACCTACTTAAACAGAACCACTTATACTTTTTTCCCAGCTACTTTGAAAACTGTTTTTATTTATGTTTATTATTCCCAAAGATTGTTTTGTTTGTTCATATAGCAATGTTCAATTCAGAAATATTAAAAAGTAAAATAAAATTCAATAACTGACAGAAAAGTGCTACCATAGCTGGGAAATGTCATTATTCTTCTTTGCAAAACAGTATTTTCATATTTCCTACTGATCTGTGATTATTGTTGCATCTGCAATGCTAACTAACCATTTATTAGTAAATAATAAGGAATTGCGAGTCTAATATTAGGGCTTAGTATAAGTTACAACTTGTTACTATGGAATAGTGTGTTTAACAATAGACTCAAACATAGAAACAATCAGAGCACGAGGTTATAAACTAAAACAATATGTTAACATTCCTTTTCTTAATTGTCAAAAAGATTATTCTTGATTAAAAAAATAAGAGGCTATATTATTGGCTATTCATGTCACAAAATTACAAAAGATTAAAAATTTGAAAGCTCTATGCATATAGAGATCAAACTTTATGGGAATCTACATATAACTGTGTACGTGTGTCTACTGTCTCTCTTTATCTCTTTCTTAGGTGATGTTTTTAGATCAACTTTCAAAAATGTTTATTTGGCACTACCACAAAGGTCTTCATTGTCAGGTAGATTCATAGAAAACTACAGTTCTTATCTAGCAACATTTACTAATAAAGGTAAAGAATTGTGAGGCAATATACCCAGAGTCTGTCAAATATAGATTTCTAAATTCCCTTTTTCAGAGTGAGGAGATAAACCACATAAAGTAGAAACTGATACAAGAAGTCACTTAGTTTTGAAGTCTTTCTGCTTTTTATAATTTGATAGCTATATACCTACAAATTCTACATCATATGTCCTTTCTCCTGATAGTTGTACCCCATAAATCCATACATTTTAAATGTATTTATAATAAGTGCTCTAGACTGAACAGGAAAATCTTTCTAAAAGTATTATTAAATGAGAAGGAAGTACAGAGAAAAACATAAAATCTTTGCAGTTATATTCCAGCTAGCAAATTCCGGTAGCATGTTTCCAGGAGATCTGATAAGAGTCAAAACAGGTCAAGGGCCATAGGCATCTCTGAAGAAGTAGTGGGTATTTTACAGAGCCACTGCCAACACTTTTCTTGCCACATTTCAAGTAAATTATTAATGTAAAAATAAAGTAAAATGACAAAGAAAAAGAGTTAGAAAGAAGTGTGGGTCTAGGATATATATTTGAAGTCATAAATCACGTATATACTTGGACATTCTCAGAACCATAATGCAGTTTTCTAGATAATACTCTTATAGATTAATGGAGATCATTCATCAAAGTTTATATCCACACTGTGTATACCATTTTATGTTTAGTACTAGAAACAATATTTTGAAATAACTAGACCTATTTAACAACAATTATACTTACTGGAAATGTACTCGAAAATTAATATGGTATCACAAACTTGTTGCAACGAAAAAGTTTCACATTAAATCTCAAGCAAATTTATAACATACTCTGCTACTTAGTTATTAGGGTTGGAGTTAATTAAAATCATCAAAATTCAAGTGTGAATTATAAACATTCTCTCTACGATATTTGTTTTTTTTTTTTTTTTAACTCGGGTAGCCATTAAAAAAAGGAAAGAGAAAAATATATGGGAAAGACTTAGTTTAAATTTTTACTCAACATGTAGTCAGAAAACCTCATGGTCAATACATACATGTGACAATTTGAAACATTGAATATATGTTTCTATTAATGGCAATAAATGCAGAAAATTATCCACAAGTCCACTCTTTGCACACAATAAACAACAATCCCATTAAAATACATTAAACATCAATATTGCATCTAGAACTGAAAAGTTGAATTATAGTCTCCGTATACATGGCAAGAACAACATTTTTTCCTGTGTTGACCGTGACTCTTGATATTTCAAAACTTTCTACAATCATCATTAATACAATAGGTAACTAATTTGAGTATGCAAAGGAAGAGAAATAGAATTAAGCAAAATCGAAATATCAATTAAGAATAGATATAAAATGTTGCTATTTTATTCACACTATATTTTTATGTTGAAATGATGCCCTTCTATATGCCATATTCTTGTTTGTTATTGTTTACTCATCTAAGCCTATTTTTAAAAACGATTTAATTAAATGAGTTTTAAATATTTATCACTAGTTATCCATATAAAAGCAAATATATATACACAATATAAATTTGGGAACATTGAAGATGTTTAACACTAATATTAGTGAATAATAATATAAAGTGAAGTAGATCGTTGTTTAATCCTATTTTAAATTTAGAAGCTATAGGTGAAATAAATTTATATCCATTTGAAATATAATTTTTGCTGTCAATACATAGAAAAAAATTTTTTTAAAACTAAGTCTTTAGACAGGAGCATCTTCAGTTCTGGGAAAAAACTTGCTTCACTTTTTTCTTAGCTATACACCTCTTAATCATATAGGAACAGTTTTTAAAATAAATATGTTAATTTAATTAATAATACTATCAATTTTTTTGCTTGCTATGAGTACAGTCTTTTTTCAATTAACTTTACACATATCTGTTTTGCAACATTTTGACTTAACTTTCAGTTTAATTCTCAAGGTATAATGGTAGTCTCCTTTATTTATCAAAAAGAATATTTGGTGCTATGTCTACGAATCATTGTGCTCAGTATAACATGAAGGATGAACACAATACAGGTCATACCTTTATGAAACACATACCAGCACAGTCTAGTAAATTACCAAATACATACACAGAGGGTGCCAGAAAAAAAATGTATACCTATTTTAAGAAAGGAAAAACTGTATTAAAATTGTAATTCTCAGTAAGATGAATACAAGTCACATTTGACTTCTGCAATTACAAGAGGTGCCCAAAGTGTTCACCATCAGTGTCCAAACACTCTGATAAAAGCGAGCAGCTCTTAAAATGTATATACATTTTTTTTGGCACTCCCGGTATAAACAAAAACATCAGCAATGTTGATGAAAAAAATCTACATGCTACTAAAATGTAGACCAGCGGCTCTAAAGCAAGGGCGATTTGACTCCCCAAGGTACCCTCTGGAGAGTTTGGTTGTAACACAGGATGAGAGGTGGGGGAATGCTGCTGACATCTAGTGGATAGATGCCAGAGATACTATTAAACATCTTAGAATACACAGGAAAGTCCCCCTACATAAAAGAATTGTCCAATTCAAGTTAATAATAGTGTGGAGTTTAAGAAATGCTAATTTAAATTAAGGGAAAGCAGAATGCTTTGGGCAATGTAGGAAAAAACCTCTCTGAGGAAGTGATACTTTAATGAAATTCAAAAAATGAATAGTAATATTAGCATGAAATGAACTTGTATATCTTAAAAATATGATCATCCAGGGCCTCTGCTAAGCTAAATATTGAAATTAAATGTAATAGGAGCTGGAACTCCTCTGAAGAGTTTTGAAGAAAGAAGTAATTTAATTAATTATACACTTTTAAAGCATCTCAATATGTAATATGGCTGTGAAGTAACAAGAAATAAAAGAAAGGCATAGATTATCTTAATAAATTATGCGATACATGTAGATATCTTGATACTCAGCGGTGGTAATAGAGATGATACAGTGGACATTTTAAATACATATTTATAAGGTAACTGCAAAATGTAGTAGATTTGGATGTATTTTTCAAGAGAGAAAAATCGAGAATGACTGTTAGGTTTTTTTTGTATTTAAGCAAATAATTTGAAAGAAAAAAGAGAAGTAGTGTCTTTTGTTTATTTGGAGCATAGAGGATAAAAAGTAGGCTTGTAAAAAAATGCATTTAGGGCATGTTTAATTGGCAATGCAGATCAAATATACAAGGTAAATTTTGAAGAGGCAGTGGAAAATACTAGTCTAAAACTCTAGCTTGGAGTAAGAGACATTATAAATCTTTGCTGGATAGAAGCATCCTCTATTTCTTACTCCAAGACTTCCATAAATTAAGAGAAAATAAAATACAGTTCTAATTTTTCACTATGAAACATGAAACAAAAACATTCATAATGTATAAAGTTAACAGAAATAAACAAATAATATTTTGTAACTATCTCACAAACCAAGGATTATTGTAATAGAATTTATTGTGTGTATAAAACTATATATTCAATATTTAAAATTAATATATAGAAAATCAGTTGGCTGTAAATACAAGTATTGAATTTATTTCAGTGCATTCTATTGTGGTCCACTGGACTATGGGTCTACATACTTTCTTGGTTACTATACATACTTTCTTGGTTACTATAGCCTTGTAATTATAATTTGAAGTTAGGTAGCATAACGTCTTTAATTTTTTTTCTCAAAATTTATTTGGCTATTTTGGCCCTTTTAACTTTCATCTACAGTTTTGGATTTTTCTTTCATTTCTGTGAAAACTGGCATAGGTATTTTGAAAGGAATTTCATTGAATCTGTATATTGATTTAAGCAGTATGGTCATTTTAACAATATGAATCCTTCCAGTTTATAGGTTTGAGATGCCATGCCGTTCATTTTTGTCCTCTTCAATTTCTTTCATCAGTGTATTGTACTTTTTCTTGTAGAGATTTCTCACTTTCTCAGTTAGAGCTATTCCTAGGTAATTTTTGTAGCTATTTAAATAAGATCACCTTCTTGATTTGGGCACAAAGAATATGAACTCAGGAAAGAACACCCCCCTTCAATAAATGGTGCTGAGAGAATTGAATATCCATACACAGAAGAATGAAACAGAATCCCTATCTCTCACCAAATACAAAAATCAACTCAAAAAGAATTAAAGACTTAAGTATGAGACCTGAAGCTATAAAACTACTAGGGAAAAAAACATAAAAAATACTTCAGGACGTTGGTCTGGGCAAAGATTGTATGGCTAGAACCTCAAAAGTACAAACAATGATAGCAAAAATAGATAAACTAAAAAGTGTCTACACACCAAAGGAAACAACCAACAGAGTGAAGAGACAACCAGTTGAATGGAGAAACCAGTTGCAAACTAGTCATGCAACAGGGAACTAATATCCAGAATATACAAGGCATTCAACTCAACAATAAGTAATAACAATAATAATAATAATTCCATTAAAGAGGGAGAAAATAACATGAACAGACAAGTCTTAAAAGATGACATACAAGGCAGGCTCAGTGGCTCAGCCTGTAATCCCACGCCTTTGGGAGGCTGAGGTGAGTGGATTGCCTGAGCCCGCGAGTTCGAGACCCGCCTGGGCAGCGAGACCTCATTTCTACAATAAACCAAAAAATCAGCTGGGCATGGTAGCGCATGCCTGTAATTCCGGCTACTTGGAAGGCTGAGGCAGAAGGATCGCCGGAGTTCAGTAGGTCTTGGCTGCAGTGGCTGCTGAACTCCAGTCTGGGCGACAGAGTGAGACTCCAACTCAAAAAAAAAAAAAAAGATGACATACAACTGGTCAACAGGCATATGAGAAATGCTTAATATCACTAATCAAAGGGAAAATGCAAATAAAAATATAATTAAATAAAATCTTACCCCAGTTAGAATGACTATGTAAATTAGGTACAGTTAGAATGACTAAATGTAAATTAGGTACAGCCACTATGGAAAACAATAAAGATTTCTGGAAAAAAAAATTTAAAATGAACTACCTGTGATCCAACAGTCTAACTACTGTGTATCTAATTAAAGGAAAATGAATCAGTATATTAAAATGATGCCTGTATTTGCATGTTTATCACCACACTATTCATAATAACAAAGATTTGAAATCAAACTAAGTGTCCCTCAACAGACAAATGAATGAAGAAAGCATGGTGTATTTGCACAATGGAATACAGTTTGACCATATAAAATAAAATCATGTCATTTGTAGCAACATGGACGGACCTGGAAGACATTGCCTTAAATGAAATAACTTAGGCACAGAAAGACAAATACTATATGTGAGAACTAAGAAACTTAATTTTATGATGGCAGAGATTAGAATGATAGATACCAGAGACAGGAGGGGTGTGAAGGCGGATGGAAAAAATGAAGAGAGACTGATGAATGAATACAAACTTACAGTTAGATTTAAAAAGAAGAAATAAGTTTTAATGTTTCAGAGCAGTCTGGAGCGACTATACTTAGCAAGAACATATTGTATATTTCCAAATGGCTAGAAGAGAGGACTCGACATTTTACCAACACATAGAAATAATGAATACACATGGTGATGGATATCCCCCAAACCCTGACTTGACCACTACACATTCTAGGCATGTAAAAAATATTCCCATCTATGCCATGCATATGTAAAATATTAAGTATCAATAAAGTAAAATTTAAAAAATAAAATAAGTTTTAAAAATTTTAAATGAAAATATTAAAATACTGAAAAGGAAAATAGATTTTTTAAAAAGTAGCAGATTGATTTGAAAACAAAATCTAGCAATACATTAAAATGAAAATAATAATGATTGCAACTTAAGAAATTCAGTGGTACAATAAACATATTAGACAATAAATTAGAAAACTGACAAATAAATCTAAAGAAACTTTCCAGAATATTTTAGGATAAGTAAAATATTAAAGTGAGGTACAGATACAGTGGGTGGAATTAGGAGGCTTAACACAAAGTTAAACAGAGGTCTAACTAATAAATAATACGGAATGGAAGAGAGGCAATGTTTGAATATATAATGACTGAAAAATTTTTAGAACCAATTAAAAGAATTTATAGATCAGTAAAAATAATGGATTCCAAGTAGGATAAACTTAAAAAATAAAAATAAAAACAAAGTCATGCATAGACATGTTGTACTAAAATTGTGGAAGGCCAAGATATAAAGAAGACTTTTTAAAAAACAGAGAAAAATATTATCTAAAAAGTGGTTTACAGCACACTGAGTACCAACAATAAAAGTCAAAAGACAGAGTAATAATATCTTCCAAGTTTTGAAGATAAGCAACTATTAACTTAGAATTGCTCATCTGGAGAAATTATCTTTAGAACGGAAAAATAAAATAATGTCATTCGGAATAAACAAAACTAGGAGAGTTTATCACTATTCTATTTTTACAAAAAGAATGTAAAGAGATATACTTTACCATGAAGAAAAATATCTGCAGATTAAATGCTTGAGATGAAAAAAATGGTGATAAAACATTATATATCATATAGTAAACATAAATAAATATTTTAGTATAGTAATAACAGATAATAGTGTTGGTCTGTTTTGTGATTTTGCAAAAAAGGATATATATTATATAAATAATATATATAAAGATATATAAAGATATAAAATATATATATTATATGTATATATAATATATCTTTATGTATATATAAAATGTCAGAAAGAAAGTACATCTACTGGCAAAATACAATAAAACTTAGTATTGCCAGTGTTCATGTTTTTCTGGAGTGGCAGTGAAATATTCTTTAAAATTATAATATGTTAAATATGTATAGCAATACAATAATTCAAAAGTAACTACTAAAAGAATAAAAAGTTTAGCTTTCTCTAATCTTAAGTTGTGGATCAAAAATTGTGGATAGTTAAGGAAACTAAAAGCTCAAAAGATCAATTAATCCAAAAATACAGAGAAGAAATAAAATCATAATAAATATGAATCATAAATAATACCTTAGGAACAAATTAAAACCACCACCATTACTGTAGAAATTAAATGTACCATCTAGATCCTTCTTGAAGAAAAGACTTGCTTTCCAATCATGGTGATTGTGATCAACAGACATACAACTCTAGCTTTCAGTTTATTCAGGACTAGCATCAATTATAGAGATGTGTCAGCCCAGAACAATACTTTTCCACGGCAGCTCATACCTACAGTCTGTGAAATACACTAACTCCAATGTAAATTACAAATTACTGTGTCTTATTTCTCCCACCAGAAGAAAAGGAAATGTTTATTTCTGCTGTGGAAGCAAGATAGAACACATCTAGGAATACTTTGCCAGCCCATATGCCAAGGTTTATGAAAGAATGCCAAGTTTGAACTAGGATCAAAGCAGCAGGTAAAAAAAATAAGAATAAATTGAAAATTTATAACATCAAGAGACCACACTAATCTCCAAATATGTATAAACTGAACAACAGACTTTTAAACTACCCATGAGTCAAAGGAAAATTATGCAGTAATCACAAGGGTAATCGCATGATAGTTTCAATTTGATTAAATTAAAAACAGCACATCAAAAATGTTGATGCAACTAAAGTAGAGCATATAGATAAATATACAGAACATAATGCTTGTATGAGACAATAGGAACAGTCTCAAATCAGTATAGTAAACTTTCCTCTCAAGACAATAGAATTTGAAGAGCAAATTAAACAAACTGAGCATATGGAAGGAAGTAATAAAAATAGAAGCTGAAATCAATAACATTGAAAGCAAATACATGATAAAGTAAATAAATACAAAAGTTGGTTCTTTGAAAATGTATTTTAAAACATTGATACACCTTTAGCAAAAAACATTTTTAAAAGCAGAAAGTAAAACTTACAAGTATCAGAAATGCAAGAGACAATATCACAAACATCCAAACATTAAATCTTACAAACATTCAAAGTTGAATACAAAATATTCTAAATAACTCTAGAACCCCAAATTTGAACAATTAGATGGTCATAAAATGGGACAACTCATAAAAATCTATAAATTACCAAAACTTGTCTAAAATAAAATATATAACTCAGACAGTCTCAGAACTATTAATAAAATTGAATTACTAGTACAAAATGTTTCAACTAAATAAATCTTCAGCCTACAGTATTTCATTGGCAAATTCTAATGACTAAAGAATATTGCCAATTTCACACAGCCTCATCAAGCAATGGAACGCGGGATACTTTTCAACTCACTTTATGAGATTAGCATTATTCTGTGTATGAGTTAGTATGGCTCAGAAAAAGAGAATTAATAGGATACATAGAGATATATAATAGGATAATTATTATTGAAATTGGCTCTTGTGAATGGAAGCTAAGATACTCCATTATATGCTCTCTGCATGCAGAAGAACCAGGAAAGCCTATAGTGTAAAACAGTCCAAGTTTGAAAGCCTGGGAATTATGAGCTTTGATGGCTAAGTGTAAGTGAAGATGGATATCCCAGCTCATGAAGACAGAATTTGCCCTTTCTTCACCTTTGTGTTTTACTCAGACTTTCACAAATTGGATTACACCCACATTGGTGAGGGTCGATTTTCAAATGTTAATATCTTCCAGAAACACTTTCACAAATACACCCCAAAATAATGTTTTACCAGCTATTTGGGCATATGTTAGCCCAGTCAGTTTGACACACAAAATTAACCATCATATTCTAATTCTAAAACAAACAAAGACTGATATCTTTCATAATATCTTTTCATAAACACAGAATAAGCTCAATAAAATAATGGCAAATCAAATCCATGAGTTTAAAGAAAATAATATGCCACAATTAAGGTTTACCTCAGAAATGCAGATTTTGTTTAATACTCAGAGATTAATCAATTTAATGCACTTTATTAATGGTAAAATCCACATGATAATATTAATTGATCCTAAAAAAATGACATTTGAAAATGTTAAACATTCATTAATGATAAAATCTTTCAGTAGACAAGTATAAAAAAGAAATTCCTCTAATAAAGGGCATGTACCAAAAACCCTACAGTTAATTTATTCTAATGGTGAATGGCTGCATTGCTTCCCCCTGTTTAAAAATAGGACAAAGCTATTCACCCTCATCACTTCTATTCAACTTAGTACAGAATTTCTAGCTAGTGCAGGAAGGCATGAAAAGAAATAAAAGATGTATTAATTATAAAGGAAGAATTAAAACATTTCCTATTCACAAAAGACATGACTGTTCATGAAAAAACAAAAACAAACAAACAAAAAAAGCCAAGCAATGTACAAAAAGACTCCTAGAACTAATAAGTGAATTTAGCAAGGTTGCAGAATATAAAGTCAGCATACAAAACTTAATTATACATCGATATGTTATGAATAAGCCATTATAATTTTTTAAAGCAATATCATCTTTAGTCACTCCAAAAAATCAGAATAATTTGACACATATCTAGTGAAACATATACAGGATCTGTATTCTGAAAAAAACTACAAAACACTGATAAAAGTAATCAAAGGTTCATGTAACTGGAGATACTTAAAGTGTTCATGAATGGAAATATTCAACATAGAAACTACATAAAAACTTTTCAAGGTGATAGATTTAATTCAATTCCAAACTATTTAGGCAGGATTTTTTTTGAAGCTGCAGACAAGCTGTTTCTAACTTGTATAAGAAGGCAGATAAATTAGAATAGCCAAAACAGTTTTCAAAAGAATTAATTTGAAGGCTCATATAACCCAATATTAAGACTTGGTATGAAGACATTGTAATCAAGACATTGTGGTATTGGTGAAAGGATAGAATAGAACAGAGTAGAATAGAATAGAAGAGTAGAATGGACACTATTCAACAGAACGGGATAGAGTCTAAAAATATACTCATACAAATATGACATGTAGCTTTTTTACAAACTTACAAAGACACTTCAGTGGAGAATAGACTTTTCAACTTATGGTTTAGAAGAAAATGAACTTCTCTCTACAAGAATAATAATAACTTCAACTTAAGTGTAATAACTTACAAAAATTACCTCAAAATGAACTATTCATCTAAAAGTAAAATGTATAACTTAAAAAAATATATGAGAAAAACACTGTGGCCTTGATTTAACCAGAGTGGTTTTTTTTTTTAGATATGACAACACATGTGTGATTCAAAAAGGGAAAAAATTTATATAGGACATTATTAAAATTAAAGACTTTTGATCCATAAAAGATCTCAGGAAGAAACTGAGAACGTGAACTACAGATTAAAAGAAAATATTTTCAAATAACATATTCTACAAAGACTTGTACAAGGATATATACTCACAAATTAGTAGTAAGAAAACAGCAATATTAAGATATGGGCAAAAGATAAACAGATCATTCAGCAAAAAGGATATGGCTGGCAAATAAGAACATACAAATTAAAATAACCATGAGTTACCACTACAAACCTACTAAATGTCTAAATAAAGGCAAATTCTAACATTCAGTATGCAGAATGTTGCAGCCACTCTGGAAACCCATTTTGCAAGTTCTTATAAAAAACATATACTGTACTACCATGTAAGCCAGCAATCTAGCTTCCAGACAAATAGCCAAATGAAAACTAATGTTGACACAAAAATGTGTACACAATTGTTTACAGCAGCTACATTCATAATCACCAAATCTTAAAACCAACCCAACTCTGCTTCAAAAAGTGAGTGCATAAGCAAGCCGTATTGCATCCAGATAGCAGAATACGACTTAGCAACGAATGACAGTGGTTTACGGATACATATACAGTGTCGATGAGTCTCACACAGACTATGACAGATGAAAGAATCCAGTTTTAAAAAGTTTCATATTTTATTATTCCATTTAGATGACAGTATCAAAAAACAGAACTAGTAACTAATAACAAGTCGGTGGCTGCCAAAGGGTTAGGAGTGGGGGTAGGATATGGCAATGTCAAAGGAAAAAGGAGTGTTTTGAGGTGACAAATGGTTCTGTGCACTCATCTTGGGGGTGGTAACATGAACCTAAACTTAATTTAATGCTCAAAGAACTGAACACCAGAAAGGTTCATTTTATTTTTTGTTAATTTAAAAAAATAAGATGAAGTACTTTATATAAATGGAATTATAAAATATTTGTCCGTGTCTGTCTTATTTTACTTAGCATGATGTCCTCCAGGTTCATAGATGTTATCACATCCAGCAGGATGTCCTTCTTTTTTAAAATTAAATAATACTCTATTGCATATAAAGACCATGTTTTCTTTATTTATTCAACCATCAATGAACGTTTGAGAAACTGAGAACAGAATAGTGGTCACAAGGCACTGGATTTCCCCAATACCCACTTACTATTCAACTGATATAAAGTTTCTGTCCCACAAGACAGTTTTAGAGTGCTGTCTAACATTGTGCCTAGAGTTAACAAGATTGTACTGTACACTCAAAACATTCTTAAGAGGGTAGATTTCATGTTTATTGTTCTTATCACAATTAAAAAATAAATGAGATGAAGACCATTAATGAAAGATAAACTCACCTAAATAAACTAATTAACCTTTTAGTTTTCAGAAGATTAAGATTTGGAAAATTTGAATGATTTTCCCACTAAAAAAAACTAGTTTGGGTCTATATAATTTGACCTGGAGTGAACTTTGAGCTTTCTTCCATTTTTTATTTTCATTCTACTCACAAGACTCCATTTCTTTTCTGGACCTCCTCTGTACGACATTCTACTTCCTCGCCTACCTAACACTTCATTATATTTCAGTGTTCAGTAAATAATAAATCCCATGAAATCATTCCACCCTGACCCCAGTTTACATATTCTCATAGTCCTCCAAACTTTTCATTTATGCAGTTGACCAGGTTATAATTCAGTTTTTTATTGGATATTTAATTGTTGAATACCTGCCACATCCCACAATAGAGTAAACTCCTTAAAGATTGAATAGGATTTTTCTTGAATTCCCACACCCTAGATTGGGGTTTGCTTTATACAAGAGACTTCATAAGAATATCTTTGTTTTGAGTTGAATTAAATGTTATCCTTGAAAAGGAAAAGAGATGATGTTATTAAATAGAATGATGCATTAGGATTTTTCTACTAATTCAAATTTTTCCCACAAATGACTGGTAATTTATATCTGCATGACTAAAAACTCTGAACAAATGCTTCATTCTCCAGAATGTATAGTGTCTTCCCTCAAAAGACATTTAACTTATATTCCAGATTGAAAAAATTACAGTGCTTTGAAAACAACATTATTAAAATTTTCACAGCTACAAAGGGAACCAAAAAGACCCCAGAATTATCATGTAATTGATAGTAGTATAGGCTTCGCCCACCAGGCTTCGCCCACCAGGCAGGTGTTCTAAGAAGTCATCAACATCAGTGTACCAGCTAGCATTGTTGTGAGAGGCAGCATTCAGTGTCAGTGAGTTTTAGGAGTGGTCCTTTTAACCGCTTGCCCATTTCATGATGGGTGTTTTACAAGTGCACCTGCACCTGCCCACACTGCGCTGAATGTTCAGTAGTTTTTTTACCAAAATGACATTATCTCTATGCCACACACTCTAGGGGCACCCTATCTTACCCTAAGGGATTTTTGTTTGTTTGTTTCCCCGGATGAAAAAGTATCCTCAAAGGGAAAATTTTTGCAGGAGTGGAAGAGGTAAAACCAAAAACAGCAGAAAGACAGCAAAATGGATGAATTCAAAAACTGTTTTGAGCAGTGGAAAAAGTGTCTCAATAGATGTATTGCATCAAATGGAGAGTACTTTAAAGTTGACTGAATTTTACACTTAAAATAATAAAAACACAATTTTTTAGAAATGAACTCCATTTTTCAGGGGTTCTTCTCTCATGTATGTGCTACTGTGTGTGAATTTTACTTAGAAATAGACATTATATTGTTGCATGATGCATCTTATCACTCAATCGATTAATGTTCATCTTTAGCAAATGGCAGTTATTAATTGTATAGATTAATTGTATAATTAATAGTTATTGTATTAATTGTATAATTAATAGTTATTAATTGTATAGATGTGCCAACTCTATAATAGAGTACAATCAGTAATTAAATTACCTTCTCTTATATTTATAAATTTTGTTATAATAAAAATGTGTAATGCATATTTTTGTTCAATTTTTAATGTTTTCTTAATTGTTAGACATAAATTCCTAGTAAAGTGGTAAATATTTTAATTACATTATGCTAATACTTATTACCAAGAGTCCTACAAGAAAAGTTGTATCAACTTATATTCACTCCAGGTGTATGCCTAGTTTATCTATTTATAAAACATCACAATTCAATAAGCAAAAATATAACATGTTATATTCATTTAATTTATAGAATACTAATGAGATTGACTAAGTTCTGATTTTATGTGGGAAATAATGTCAGCTTCTAAATGTTACCATTATTTTGCTCATATACACCAAAGTCACGTATGTAATTGTATTAGTCAGGATTTTCCAGAGGAGCAGAACAAGTAGGCTTTGTTTGTGTCTATAGAGGTATTTGTTTCAAGGAATTGGCACATGCAGATATGGAGGTTGGCAAATCTGAAATCTGCAGTTCAAGTTCAAAGGGCATTAGGCTGGAGACCCAGGAAAAAAACAAAAAAAACATGCTGCCATTGAAGTCTGAAGACAGCCTGCTGGCAGAATTCTTTTTGCTCAGGGGAGGTCAGACTTTTGTTCTATCCAGGCCTTTGGTTGATTGGATAAGGCCCACCCATATTGGGGAAGCATTCTGCTTTATTCTAAATCCACCAATTTAAACTTTAATCTCATCCAAACATACCCTCACAGAAAATCCAGAATATTGTTTGGCTACATATCTTAGCACCATGGCCCAAACAAGTTAACACACAAAATTAACCATCCCAACAATATAATATCAAATGTCAGCATCTCACTTTAATTCACTATTTGCATTTCTAGTCACTTTTATGTTCATAGGTCCTCAAAAAAACAAAGCAATGATAACTAATTTTTAATCACTAAATAATAAAATGCACCTTACATTGAAGGTATAATAACATGATGCTGCTGGCAATTTCAGTCTTTAAAACTATTTAGAAAAGAGTAATCCTTTTTTTGTTGTTTTGTTTTAGAAACTGCAATAAACACTGCAATGCTTGATTCTATTACCCAGTACTGACCAATTGAAACCAAAAAAGTAACTTATGAAAAGTGGTTTTAGGAAGTCTGTTTCTTTGGAAAATTTTGAACATGAAATGTATTTTGATCTGCACTGTTTTTTTTCCCTCCATTTTCCATTTCAAAAGTTTCAGATGCCTTTTCATGTTTCATCCCAAAGCAGGCAGCTTCAGATGTGTTTCATTTTACAATTGTAAGGATCTTTGAATACCATTATTCAAAGTAAAATGGAATGAATCGGAGAGTTATCAACCAACATGAAGTGAAAAAAGTATTTCAGAGGAAAATCTGTGATGACTTTTTTTCAATATATTTTTCAAGACAACTCAAGTGTCATAGTCTCTTCTACACGCAGGTCTAAGTCCGTGAATTTGAGCCTTGGAGGATTCTCCAGCAGAGAGCCAGCAGAGTGGCCTAAACTGACTCACATTCTATTAAGTGGTCATGAGAAATTCACATCAGTCCTGCCTCTTCTTTTTTACCGAATGTCTCTGTTATGACGGAGAGAATGACTGCTGCAAACTCAATATAAACCATACTACGGCATTAATTCACAATAGTGTGCCATATGGACATATTCACTTTTTTTTAATTTTAAAGTTGTGGGGTACAATTCATGGTTAGGTACATAAGTGGTCATCGTACATGAAGTTTAGACCTCCCATTTGTCCACATTTTGCCTTGTTAGGGATCAGGTACTCTTAGAAGTTTGACCTTCTTTGTAGCGGTATAATATTCCATTATGTATATATACCACATTTTTTTTTTTTTTGAGTTGGAGTCTTACTCTGTCACCTAGGCTGGAGTGCAGTGGAAAGTTCGCGGCCACCACAGTCTCGACCTACTAGGTTCAGGCAATCCTTCTGCCTCAGCCTTCCAAGTAGCTGCAACTACATGCACGTGCCAGCATGCCCGGCTAATTTTTTATTTATTGTAGTGATGAGGTCTCGCCAAGTTGCCCAGGCTGGTCTGGAACCCACGAACTCAGATAATCCTCTCACCTTAGCCTCTCAAAGTGCTGGGATTATAAGCATAAGCCACCGCGACTGGCCTATTCCACATTTTTTTATCCAGTCCACATTCACTTTTAACAGCATAGACACCTTGATAAGAAATGATGCATGACAATAATGGTGTACTGGTATATGAAATGGTCTGGGTAATCAAGCAGGTGTTTGCCCCCTTTGCTAATACACAATCGATAATAGCGTTTTTTAGATATGTGCAAGCAAGCCACGGTTTAGTTTCCCTGTATGGATGCCAGTAATGGTATGTTGAAGACCAATGTGGAAATAAGAAATAAGACCAACAAAGAAGTAAGAAAAAAGAAAGAGGCTTTTCTGGGGTTTTGTTGTGTGGCACTTGTTGAATAAGACTGGAGATACAGAGTGGGCAGTATGCTATTTTGTACCATATTTAGCTCCAGATAGAAAGCAGCTTTAAAAAGTGGAGTGACATATTTACATGAATTTCTGTGAAAATAAAAAAGACAACGTATATTAATTCAATGTCCAGGTGAAAAAATGTGATATAGTGGAAGAAGTGAGCATCATCCCCATTTTTATTTTTATTGATTTAATTATTATCTATTATAAGGATGTGGGGTACAATTCAAGGTTAGGTATATAAACATAGATCATGCAGATACCCTTGTCGATGAGGTATGCCCCTCCCTGCCCTAGCAGTTTTCCTCAACTGGTGCTTATAGAACTGAGAAGCATGTAGTGGTTTTGTCTTATTAATAATGATAATGGTAATAACAATGATCACAATAAATAACAGTAGTTGAATGAATATTAAGTAATGAGCACTGTGCTAAGAGCTTCATACACTTAAGATGTCCAATTTGAGACACACAGCAAGCACGAATCATTATTCCACATGGGAAAATCTGCTGCTTAAAACCCTTTTTATCCTAATAAGAAAACTCAAATTTGTTCAGAAGCAAAAGGATGTATTTGATTCCAGGAAATATGTCTAGTCCTGCACAATGAGGCTGAGGCCATATGATGCCTTATCCTATTGATAATTCTAAAGAGTGAGCACGTGACTGACTTCAGCTAAAAGAGATATAGTGGGAACTCTGATGAGAATGATTTTTTCTTCCAAAATGAAAATATGAAGCCTCAGGATGATTATCTCTTTCTTTCTTTGATAAACACGGGTGCAATGTCTGAATTGGCAGAATCCACCATTCTTGAACTATGAAGTAATAAACCCAAGTAGGTGAGCAAGGAGCAGGAAGATGCCTGGGACTCTGAGGGTGCTGTCAGAAGCTGTTGGGTTTAGACAGCCCTACCCTTCACTTTCTTTTATATGAAAAAAGACAAACCCCTGTTTGTTTAAGCAACTCTTGACATATTTTCAATTACTTACAGATAAAAGTGTACTTAACTGATACAAATCCTATGAGACTTTTGTGTCAGTAGAAGCATTAAGGCAACAAATATCAGAAAACATCATTCGAACTAATGTAAAATAATGAAGTTTATTATTTCTGATGATGAGTAGTTCAGAGAAGAGCTTCCCAAATGGGACAACACTGTCTTGGGGATCGTGGTTGTGACACAAATAGCAAGTGCTGAGGAAATGATCTCATTAGCCTTGGGGAAACTGAGCAGGCAGCTTGTTCTATGGAGCTGGTCGCTAATGCCAGTGTTATTTACAAATACTGTTGTTTCATATCTACAGCACAGAAAGTGCTCAATGCACAGATCCACTGATTGGGCACCATTAGAGTTGCTTGACTCAGTGACTGAAGGACCTGGGTCCTGTCTGACCCTCTGCTCTACCACCTTGGATTCTGGCTTATATCCTTGGGTTAGTAGTCGGATGGTGCCACTGTTACTAATGCCACATGCGGACATGACAGAAATTCTCTCCTAAGACCATGAAACATTTTCCAGGACAACTCAGTGACTTCCTAACATATGTTAAATAGAATGCCAATTTTTCTGGTCTGTTAGGCATCTATAATATTCAACACAATTGTTAAAGATTCAAAAATGTGTTCTTAGAACTCTATACCCTATCTAATTTGAATATATATCTCTAAGTATTTATATTTTAGTTTATGTTTTTAGGCGAGATCCTCCATCATATATGCAATAGTCTATTAAGCTTCTTGTCTAGTAAGTGTTTTCCCTCATCACCCCACGAGTATTTTCTATGAAGAAACTTAAAATCACCGGGCACAGTGGCTCAAGCCTGTAATCCTGGCACTTTGGGAGGCTGAGGTGACCCTAAGCCCATGAGTTTCAGAATAGCCTGGGCAACTTGGCAAGACCTGATCTCTACAATAAATAAAAAATTAGCTGGATGTGGTACTGTACACCTGCAGTTCTGGCTACTTGGAAGGTCAGAAGGATTGCCAGAGCCCAGCAGGTCGATGCTGGGTTGGCGGTGAGCATGCCATTGCACTCCAGCCTGGGTGATGGAGTGAGACTCCAACTCAAAAAAAAAAAGAAAAAAATATAAAGAAAAAAAAAAGAAACTTAAAATCTTTCAGTGTAATTGATTAGAAAGCTGAGTATCAAATACAATTCTTACTAGGCGTATACAGTTTTGTCTTTTCTCCTTTCTTTTGACTGTCTGCAGAACCATTTTCTGTGTCTAATTATGATTAATTTAGACTGGCTCAAGTTATTTCCTTGGTCACTGATGTATAAGGTAAATCACTTATCTAAGTTTTGGTTTCTTCATATGTAAAATGAGTTACTGTAACAAAGAAACTGGTTAATCCTATAAAGCAAATAAAAACTTAGCTACTTTTGCATAGAATAAAAATTTCTCCAGCAGAAAGCATGCCTATAATTTTTATTGTGTGCTGTGTCCAACACATTGCTATCATTTATTAATGTGATATTATAATAACCTCTTTTATTATTATAATATTTTTAGTGTCAGCCACAGTATTATTGTTACATAAAGTAAAGCAATAACCTTACATAACTAGAGTTTCAAATATCACTAGTAATAACACATTTCCTCTTCATTGAAATTAAAATATCCAGAGCTCCTTAGCCATCAGTACTAAAATTAGAACCTGTATATTCTATCATTATTTTACAAATAATGTCTGACTATATCATACTATCTTTTTTATAGTATATACTCTTTTGTGGAAAATCAGTGAATTTCAATGAGAATTTTAATAAGTTGTAAGTATTTTATTAGATTTGCTTTGCTGGTTGTTTAGTGTGCCCCGTGAGAGGTCTGGGAAGAAAATATGTGCATAGATGCTTATCAAGCATACTTCAGAATTTGAGGCATATTGTGAATTTGATTCATCATTACTGTTTTTTATGTGCAGTGCTTTTACATTAATATTATCTAAATTTTTTGCAGATAGTTTCTAATTCCCTCTAATCAGCCAGAGATCTATGAAAGCTGATAACTTCTTGAATAATTGATTTTGTAAAAAAAGAAAGATTAAAGTAATCATGTAATACAGCATCATAAAAAAACTGTTCACATGGTGTTGTAAATGTTTGCTATTTTAAATCTTAATGCTGGCATAATTTTTATATAGTTTAGTGTCATATAATATAGCAAATATCATTTAAAATATACAATGATTATTGAAATAGCAACAATATCCCCATAAAAACTGTGCTATATAAATGCATAGAGAGTATAATTTCCCTATGAGAAATATGTGCCTGTTAATATGGCAAAATAGCACAAAAACAATGTTTGAATGCTTAAGTATAAGTGGAAAAGAGTTATTTGCATAAAGTTTAAAAAACACATTATTTCAATAAACCTAACCACTTATAAATGAAGATTAAGATAATCATTAATCAGCTTACATCTATGTTAAAAAAGAAAAATATATATTACTATAGGAAAAATTTGCTAAAGAAACAACAATTAATTTTAAAGGTTGATAAAGTAAATAATAAGGAAATTGAGAAAGAAATTGACATAAAGAATAACAAAGTAAAGAAAATTATGATAGACTGTATTTCTCTTATAAAGGATTTAGTGAACCAAATACAGCTTTGTGTTATTATCAAAGGCATAAATTTATATCTGTGTATAATATTTCAAAATCAAAAGCTATATAGTATTAGGTTAAGATGAATATGAATTTCCAAGTTGTTGACTTTTACTGTTCTCTTGCTTACATTATTTTAAAGTTGAAAAAGATTAGCGCCTATACCAAGAATATGAGTAATATTGACAACATTACTAGATCTTGATTTGATTCAAGTACTCTGTGGTGCTTTTTGCTTCTTTACCTAATGGAGACATTTATATTGAAGTTAACGTTGAGACTTATTTAAAAAAAAAAAACAGTTGCTGTTCCTTTTATAAAGTTAGTAACCAGAAGAGGAAAAAGAGGTAATGCAAGATATGATGAATTTGACAAATGGTGCTTTTAGTCTAGTCTGTTTACAATGGAGGTTATAAGTCATAGGTATTGAACTATATGCAAATGCAGGACTTTTTTTTAGTATGTTGTTTTAGTACATGATGAATAACTTTTACTATATTAGGTAATAAGTGCTTCAGCGAAATCACATTATTTGTTAGTTATTATCTGGGAAGTGAGTGCATGTATGGGTGTATGTCCTTGAAAGTGTACGCCTTTTTTTTCTCTCTTTCTACTATAATAAAATAAAAAATTATAGGCATAAAAATATAACAGCAGTTAAAAATTGCAGTCATTCCTTAAGAAGGTTAGCATATTAGCACAATAAGTTATTTTGCTAGAGATGTGATTAGTCTTACATTACTTAGTAACTTAAATAATAAATAAGACCCTTAACCACACCTTCATATACAAAATGAAAAATTACTGGTTAGCACATATTGCAAGGGAAAATGCATAGCATTTATATCCTAAACCAACCATTCTGTGTCCAGAATGCAAATGCCAAGAAAAAGCATATATACTCATAATCATATCATGTATAAGGTCTATTGCTGTTTATTATAGCTACCAATTCAAATTATAAAATCTCATAAGTTGTCTTAATGTTCACAAGAAAGAAAAGGTATTGCCATATCATCACTTTTAATATCTTCTATTACGCCTCACATCCAATAAAAATCTGTTGACTTCATTAGCATGATATTTATAATCCATTTTGAGTTCACCATAGCCATTATTTTCAGCTTCACCTCTGGCCACTCTGCTCTTGAAGACGCCGCCAGTCTTGCAGAAAGAATTGCATTTTTCAAACTACCCATGATCTTGGTTAATTTCTTGATTCTACTCCTACTTTTCTCTTGTCTCCCAGCTCTTTTTAAAATGTTCTTAGACTGTAAAAATAATTTCAAGGACTTTATGAAGTTTATCCTAATCCTTGCTATTCAAATGTGTTTGTTTCCTGCATAAACTTCAGGATGCAAAAAAGAAAAATTCTTCAAGCTGTTTTAAATAAAAAGACAAACTAACTAGGAGAACACTGGATAGTATACAGTTGGTTTCATCATCAGTCTCAAGAGTAACTGGAAAAAAAGATGGAAGTATTTTCAGTATTGCTATCTTGCTATCTCCGGAGCCATGTGGTATTTTGTCAATGATACTTTTCTGCATCATTTTTTCCCAATATTCTCTCTTTCTGAAGACCAGCTTTCTCCAGGTCTCTGAGCATATGGCCAAATATGGCTGTCATAGACATAGAAAATCTTGTAATTTATTAGTTCATTCTAGAGTCACAAAATTATCTTATTACAAGTTTTAGAAGATTGAAAATCCAATCAATTTGGCTTCAGTCAGCTGTCTATTCTGGTCAAAACAATTTTGACTAGTTTAATTGGATCTAAGCACACATCTAACCAGATCTGTTGAGTTGAACTTTTGAAAAAAGCATTTTTGTGAAAAATGCATCAAAAATCTCCAATATACTTTTAAACTATTACTATTGTAGCTCTGGATGAATTATATTTAAATACAGAATCTTTACATGACAAACTGAGATATAAAAAAGTTCAGATCACAGCCTATTCTTTTTTTTTCCCAGTCCAAACTTATAGTAAATTATTAAGAAGCTTTAAACGAACTAGAATGAATGCAGTATCTTTCCCCCGAAGATTATGCTATTCAATTAAAAAGCAGACTTATCAACCAATCTAATAGGATAAAGATTCCAGAAATAAATTCATGCACTTATGGTCTGTTGATTTTAACAAAAATGCCATGAACACACAATAGGGAACTGACAGCAACAATATCTTAAATAACGTTAGGAAAACAGACTCTTCACACTTGGAAGAGTGAAATTGTATCATTATCTCACCCCGTGTATTTATGAATCAACTTAAAATAGATTAAAGACTTAAGACTTAAAACTTTAAACTACTAAAAGAAAATATAGGAAAAAACTACTCCGGCATTGGCTTGAATTTCGTGGATATGATCTTAAAGGCACAGGCAACAAAAGTAAACATAAACAAACTATAAAGTTTTTGAAGAAAAAGAAAACAACAGAGTGAAAAAACAGTCCACAGGTCAGAAGAAAATGTTTGCAAGTCATACACCTGATAAAGGGGTAATATCTAAAATGTATGATAAACACAAAATGGTCAATAACAAGAAAACTTGATTTAAAAATGGACAAATGATCTGAATAGATATTTCTCAAAGAAAGACATACAAAAGAAATATAAAAACATGGAGTTGCCCAAAAGATATATAAAAACATGTTCAATATCACTAATCATCAAGGAAATGCAAATTAACACCACAATATTGCCTCATATCTTTTAGAATGACTATTATTTTTTAAAAAAAGATAATAAACACTAGTGAGGATGTGGAGGCAAAGGAAACCTCCCACACTGCTAGTGGAAATGTGGAAATGTAAATTAGTACAGCAATTACAGAAAACTATTTGGAGGTTTCACAAGAAACTAAAAATAGAATTGCCATACAATCTGCCAGGCCTACTTCTGAATATTTATGCAAAGAAACTGAAATCAGTATGTTGAAGACATGTTTGCACTTCCATGTTTATTTCGGCATTAGTCATAGTGGCCAAGCTATGGAAATGAGTGTCCATAAACAAACACATGTATTTAAAAATGCAGTACAGATACACGACAGAGTACTATTCATTTTTTTAAAATTTGTCATTTAGGACACCATGAATAACTCTATAGGACATTATGCTATGTGATATAAACCAGGCACAGAAAGTTTGAACTTGCAGAAGTAGACAGAATGGGGGTTGCCAGAGATTGTGGCAAGATGAAGAAGGGAGGGTATGGACGAAAAGGAAAGAGAGATGCTAATCAAAGACTACAAAGTTTCAGTTACACAGGAAGAATAAGTTCTATTGCTTTACTGCACAGCATGGGAGTATAGGTAATAGTAATGAATGACATAACTCAAAATTGCTAAAAGAGATTTTCAATATTCTCACCATAAAGAAATGATAATATGTGAGGTGGGGGGTTATGTTGTCACCTGATTTAATCAATTTACAAAGTATACATGTACTACACATCACATTATATCCCATAACTACATATAATTATTCTTCATTTTACAAAATTAAAATATATTATTAAGATATCAGTTATTACTAAAATTTCTTTATCAATTCAAAGAAATCTTTAAAAAAAAAAGCCGGACTTGGTGGCTCAGCCTGTAATCCCGCACTTTGGGAGGTTGAGGTGAGTGGATTGCCTGAGCCCACGGGTTTGAGACCTGCCTGGGCAACTTGGCGAGACCTCATCTCTACAATAATACAAAAAATTAGCTGGGCGTGGTAGCGCATGCCTGTAGATCCAGCTACTTGGAAGGTTGAGGCGGAAGGATTGCTGGAGCCCAGCAGGTCGAGGCTGCAGTGGCTGGGAGCGGGCACTGTACTCCAGTCTGGGCGACAGAGTGAGACTCCAACTCAAAAAAATAAAAATAGAAATTAAAAAATAAAATTAAATAAAAAATAAAATTAAAAAGTTCAGCACACTTTCTTACAGAGATTGACAAGCTCTTTCTAATATAATTATATATATTGATGTAGACACATACATATGTACATAAATTAAAACAACTAGGAATAACAAAATATTAAAAATTAGATGTTTATGACATAATATAAAAATTATTATAAAAGTAAATCATGTAATAAAGTAATTGTGGTATTGGTAGAAATTGGTGTAAATATAAAGAAAAGAGCATAGAAACTTTAGAAATAAACAGATACATGAATAGTAAATTGATCAATGCCAATCAAGAGGAAAGTAACAGTCTTTTCAATAAATCGTGCAGGAACAATTAAAGAGTCAAGCAGAGAAACATTCATCTCAAATATAGATTCACATTATTCACAAAAATTAACCAAAAATAATCACTGATTTAACCATAAGAACTAAAATTATAGAACTTCTTTTTTAAAATATATGAGAAAATGCTTGTAATTTGGGCATAGGCAAATATTTTTTAGAACAGGAATCATAAAACATTAATAAGTTGGAATTTATCAAAATAAAAACTATTGCTCAAAAGAAGTCTTCATTAACAAAATCAAAATATAAGTCTCATATTGTGAGATGATATATGCAAGGCTTTTATTAACAAAGTTCATATATCAATGAATTATTTTTAGAAATTATTTTAACTCAATAATATGGCACAAAATAGGTAAAAGATTTAAGCAGTAACGTCACAAAAAAGATATACAAATAACCAACAATCACATGATATTCAATATCATTACTTTTCAAAAGTTATCATGGGAAAGCACTTCAAATTTACTTTTATGATTGAAATTAAAAATGCTCATAACAAACAGTTGGTGAAGATTTTGAGATTGTGGCTGTCATATATTGCTGGTGGAAATATAAAATGTTACAATCGTTTTGAAAACCTATATGGAGCCTCTTAAAAATGTGAAAATACATGCTATATTCCTGGACATTTACCCAAAGCTACTGAAAAATATGTCCACACAAAATCTTGTATGAGGGAAGACCCAAAAAGCCTGTAACTTATCTATGAAAAATTGTGTATTTAGTTTTACATGTTTAAATTTCAGTCATCTTCAAAGTACTCTCCGTTTGATGCAATACACCTATTGAGACACTTTTTCTCCTGCTCTAAACAGTTTTTGAACTCATCAATTTTGATGCCTTTTGGGGCTTTTGCTCTTTTTTTGTTTCACTTTTTCCACACTGGCAAAACCTTCCCTTTAGAACTATTTTCATCTAATGAAACAAAAAAGTCACTTGGGCAGAGATCTAGTGAACAAGGAGGGTGGGGAACAGGGGTCATGCCGTTTTTGATCAAAAACTGTTGAATACTCAGGTACATCACCCACCATGAAATAAATGGGCAAACGGGTTGAATGAATCTTTAAAACAAAAAATTTCCCAAAGCCAAAAGCAGCTTCTCACAACAATGCTAGCTGGTACACTGATGCCAGTGGGGTCCTAGTATACTTACTAACGAAGAAGCCTGTACTTACTACAAGGGGTCTGCTTTACAAAGCATAATTCTGGTTTTTGGGCATCCCTAGTACATGTATGTTCACAGAAGAATTATTTATAATATCCGAAGAGTGGAAATAGTCTAAACATCATCACACACGAATGAATAACCAAGTTGAAGTACATCTGTACAATGAAATATTACAGTCATAAAAATAAATAGATTATTAATACATGCATCAGCTGAGCACGAAGGCTCATGCCTATAATCCCAGAGACGGAGGTGAGAAGATTGACTGAGTCCTGCCTGGGCAACTTGGCAAGATCTTGTCTCTACAAAAAAAAATTAGCTGGGTGTAGTGATATGCACCTGTGGTTCCAGCTACTTGGAAGGCTGAGGTAGAAGGATCACCTGAGTCCAGCAGATAGAGGCTGCAGCGGCCATTAGTGTGCCACTGCACTCCAGCCTGGGTGACAGAGTGAAACTCTGACTCAAAAAGAAAAAAAAAATGCATCAACACAGATGGATCTCAGAAACATTTTTGCTCAGATTAAATGCAACAAAATAAAAAACAAATGAACAGGTATGCTTACTATAATGTTTATTTCTATGAAACTCTCGAGTAAAAACTACTACTAATCTTTGGTAATAGTGTGGTGATAGAAAGGTCAGTGGTTACTTGGGATGAAGGTAATGTAGAGTTAGGAAATTAGCTGCAAAGGGGCACAATAGAAATTTTTTTGGTAATGAAAACATTATGTTTGTGATAGTGGTTGCAAGAGTGTATACATTTGTCAAAACACGTAGAACTATAAGTTTTTCTTTTTTTTAGTTGGAGTCTCACTTTGTCGCCCATGTTGGAGTACAGTGGCATGCATGCTCAAGGCCACCCCAGTGCCGACTTTCTGGGCTCCAGAAATCCTTCCGCCTCAGCCTTCCAAGTAACTGGAACTATGTTAGCTGGAACTACAGACACACACTGCCATGCCCCGTTAATTTTTGTTTTATTGTAGAGAGGAGGTCTTGCTAAATTGCCCAGGATGGTCTGGAACCCGCGGGGACAGGCAATCCACTTGCCTTGGCCTCCCAAAGTGCTGGGATTATAGGCTGGGCCACCAAGCCCGGCCAGAACTATAAATTTTAAAAAGCATTTTACTATTGTAAATGACAACTTGGTAAAGATTATTATACATAAATATATGGTATTAAATAGACTGATAACAATATCTTTTGTATATGCAAACAAAGTGCTGGAAAATAGCTAGATTAATTTTTGTTTTATTGTAGAGATGAGGTCTTGCCAAGTTGCCCAGGCTGGTCTGGAACCTGCGGCACAGGCAATCCACTTGCTTTGGCCTCCCGAAGTGCTGCGATTATAGGCTGGGCCACCAAGCCCGGCCAGAACTATAATTTTTTTTTTTTTTTTGAGTTGGAGTCTCACTCTGTCGCCCAGACTGGAGTGCAGTGGCCGCTCCCGGCCACCGCAGCCTCGACCTGCTGGGCTCCGGCGATCCTTTTGCCTCAGCCTTCCGAGTAGCCGGAATTACAGGCATGCGCTACCACGCCCGGCTGATTTTTTGATTTATTGTAGAGATGAGGTCTCGCTGCCCAGGCAGGTCTCAAACCCGCGGGCTCAGGCAATCCCCTCACCTCAGCCTCCCAAAGGCACGGGGTTACAGGCTGAGCCACCGAGCCCGGCTCAGAACTATAAATTTTAAAAAGCATTTTACTATTGTAAATGACAACTTGGTAAAGATTATTATACATAAATATATGGTATTAAATAGACTGATAACAATATATTTTGTATATGCAAACGAAGTGCTGGAAAATAGCTAGATTAGAAAAATGTTTTCCCATTCTAAACTATAACTACGTTTGAACAGCATCAATCTTCTTTTCTATGTCAATCAGGTTAGAATAGTACTTTTATATTTTTATTTATTTTTTAATTTTTGTAGAGATGAGATCTTGCTATGTTGCCCAGGCTGGTCTCAAACTCCTGGGCTCAAGTGATCCTTCCACCTAGACCTCCCAAAGTATAACAGGAGTGGGATAACAGGAGTGAGCCACTGAGCCCAGTTTTAGAATAGTATATTTAAAAAACATTGCTAACTTAGCGGTCAAAACAAATGAATTTATTTAAATATGGAGAAAGGCCATGAAGTTAATTCTATTGCTAATTCAGCAATTCTCTGAAAAATATCAGGTGATCATAAATTTATATTTTATTTTGCTTTGGCTTTAGTGACTTGCAAGAATACATATAAAAGGGTATAGTCTTTAAAAATCAAATGAAAATTAATAATTATAAAAACATAATTAAGCAACTAATAATATAAAGACTAAATTAGAACCTAAATCACAATGGAAGAAATAACATTAAATGCACTGCAGTAAAATATCATATCCCCCTCTTCATTTAAGCTTAGTTATTTCTAAATTTATATATGAACAAAAAATTATGATGGTTTCTATTTTTTTAAATGCTAAGAAGAAGCTAAATTTTATAAGAAAATGCTCTGATTTTTACAGACTTAACTGCAGGTAAAATGTATGAGATCAACACTTGTATAGATCAAAATATAGAAACCATATGTCTGCATAATATATTTGAGTATATAATATTGTTGCCAAGTTTTTTCTAACCTGGGAAGATCGGCATTTTGTAGACTAGTTTTCCTTTTCTTCTCCATTGCTAAAAACTTTTTTCTGTCAGTCAACACCATTATTCCATTTTTAAATAAGATATTTTATAAATTATGAAAATTAAATCTTAATACTACCCAATATTGAAATTGAGCCCAGAATAAAATGTTCACTGGAACAAATCATTACTGTTTCACAGTAGTAAAGACACAATACTCTATAGAACATTGCAGACCTTTCTATCTTTCCCTTTGTAACAATACTTTGATGAATGCTAATAATGGTTAATATAGATTTTTAAAAGTAGAAATTATCACATCAGTTTTGAGATAAGAAAATTTTTCTAGATATCGATCCACCAGAAAAAAAAAAACAGTACTCATTTCATGATTATAAATAAAATCCACATTTCTATTTTATTCCTTCTGAAGAGCCATGCCTTAAAATGCTTATTTTCAAAATTAATCAAAATTAAAATTTTCAAAAAAATAATAATTAAAAGCATGTACAGAAGATCCTTAACTTACAATGTTTCTACTTGCCATATTTTGACATTATGGTGGTAAAAGAGACACATTCATGACCAGGCACAGTGGCTCATTCCTGTAATCTAAGCATTTTGAGTGGCCAAGAGAGGAGGATCACTTGAGGCCAGAAGTCCAAGACCAGCCTAGGTAATATAGAGAGACTCTGTCTCTATTACAATAAAAATTAAATTAAAAAGAGTTGCACATTCAGTATGTACCATTACTTACAGGAGTTTATGTCGTATTGAAGGGTATAACCAGATGTAAGTAGAGGAACATGGGGACTTTTGGGAAAGATCTACTCAGTTGAAGTCCTGACTCAATGGCTAATGATCAATGTGACCTTGAGTCAATGAGTTAACCTTCTAGGATACAGTTTCTTCAGCTATAAAACACTGGGTGTCCAGATTTTTTTTTTTTTTTTTGAAAGCAAGATTCACTGAGAGGACAGAAAAGCTCCCACAGTGAAAGGGGGTCCAAGGAGGTTGCCCTAGGTGCCCAGATATTTAACCAAACATTATTATGAATGTTTCTGTGAAGATACTTTTAGATGAGATAAACATTTGGATTAGTAGAATAAATAAAGCAGATTGCCCTCCTTAATGTAGGTGGGCCTCATCCATTCAGTTGAGCCTAAAGAGAAAAAATGACTGGTTTACCCCCAAGTACAAAATAATTCCTCCTGCCTAATGGCCTTTAAACTAGGACATCAGCTGAAGTTCCTGCTTTCAAACTGAAACTGAGCCATCACCACTTCCTAGTCTCAAGGCTGCCAGCCTTCAGGCAGGAGCTATACCACTGGATCTCCTGGATCTCAGGTCTTCAAACTTAGGCCAGAATTAAACTATAAGATCTCCTGAGTCTCATGCTTGCTGGCTCACACTAAATATTTTCGGACTTGCCTACTTCATAATTATGTAAGTCAATGCTTTATAATAAACTACACACACACACACACACACACACACACACACACACACACCTTGTTGGGTTTGTTTCTTTGAAACGCCCAAATACAACTATCTGCCTATCGTATATGTTTGTAGCCAGGAATAAATGAGCCAATAGATAGAAAGATCTATGTCTCACAGATAGTAAGAGCTCAACAAATGTTAGATATAATTTAAATAGTGATAAGTCAGTAGAGCAGTGATTCTTCAATTTGGGTTAGAGAAAAGTTTCTATTTGGAAATATAATAACTATTATCTTCATCTAAGGTTGGTGAAGCAAATCTTAATCTACATGATGTACCTATTCTCTTTTAAATGAGTTATAAATTAGAAAATCTATCTCATTCATATTAATTGCATGCAATAAATCTCTCTACAGTATGACTTATATAATATTTTTTAGCCAATACTTACACATTGGGGTCTGTTTTGGATAAACACATAATACTACATAAAAATATAGGATATAATATCAGTGGATTACAGTCAATCATAGGAGAGAATAAATGATGTGAACAAAGTGAAACCAATTCATAGCTAGGTGTAAAAAGTCACAAAATAAAATTTGTTTCTGTTATTAGAGAATTCTGTTTTAATAAACATTAAGTAATAAGCACCAGATTTACTCTCCTACCTGAAGAACGTAACTGGATAAAGATGTGAAACAACAGTTTCAGATATTGGAAATCAGTCAATTCAGGACCATGATGCTTAAAAGAAGATAAACAAATGAGAGGACCGCTGCAATTGTCCAGATTACTGAAGAGAGAGTCTTCCATCCACCAGGAGAAAAATGCAGAAGGAGTCTGGCCATCAACCTGAATTAAAAAGATGGAGCTGGGAGTGCAGAGCAGGTAAGTTGTCTGTAGTTTGCAGGGTAGAGTACCCGAGAGGGGAGAGCTTCCCAATGAGACAGAGAAAGAAAGTTCTTCAAATCTATAGACAGCTCCAGAGATGGTTCATTTTAGGAGTTAACTTGATTTGATTAAGAAATACTAGAATGCCGGGCTCGGTGGCTCAGCCTGTAATCCCGCGCCTTTGGGAGGCTGAGGTGAGTGGATTGCCTGAGCCCGCAGGTTCGAGACCCGCCTGGGCAGCGAGACCTCATCTCTACAATAAATCAAAAAATCAGCCGGGCATGGTAGCGCATGCCTGTGATTCCAGCTACCTGGAAGGCTGAGGCGGAAGGATCGCCGGGGCCCAGCACGTCGAGGCTGCGGTGGCCGGGAGCGGCCACTGCACTCCAGTCTGGGCGACAGAGTGAGACTCCAACTCAAAAAAAAAAAAAAAAAGAAATACTAGAAAACTGGTGAAGCATTATTTCTGGGTGTGTTGGTTAGAATGTTTCCAGAGGAGGTTGGTGTGAGTAGGCAAACTGAATAGGGAAGATTCACCCTCATCATCCACTGGGCAAGAAACCCTGGGGAACAAAAAGGCATATGAGAGGCAATTTCCTCCCTCTCTCGTTCCTGAAGCGGAGACACTCTTTTCCTGTCTGTGAATATCAGAACTCCAGGCTTTTTGACTACTGGATTCCAGGACACACACCAGTGGCCCTCTGACTTTTCAGACTTTCATCCTTGGACTGAGAGTCAGCTTCTGAAGCCTTCAGTCTTGACCTGAGCCACACTCTTGCTGATTCTCCAGCTTGCAGATAGTCTGTCATGGAACATCTCAGCATCTTAGTCTCCATAGTGTCATGAGCCAACTCCCTTCATAATAAATCCTCTCTCTATCTCCCTCTTGCTTTCTCTCTCTTTCTCTCTCTCTCTCTCTCTATCTATATCTCTATCTCTATCTCTCTTACGATCTCTCTCTACCGTCTATCTATCTTCTATCTATCTATCTATCTAATCTGTCTATTCTTCCTTTGGTTCTGTCTCTCTGGTGAACCCTGACTAATATAGGCCCTTCGAGTCTTCACCTGAGTAGTCAGTAGTACATGCCTGTTAAAAAATCACCCCAAAGAAGTAGAAGGACTGATCACCAGAGTTCTAACAGTGCTGGAAAAAAATGCATGTTTCTCATGGATGAAAGCAGAAAAGTTTGTCATAAAAGGGACAGACCCACCTGGGCAGGCAAGACCTCATCTCTACAAAAAAAAAAAAAAAAAATCAGCCGGGCGTGGTAGTGCGTGCCTGTAATTCCGGCTACTCGGAATGCTGAGGTGGAAGGATCACTGGAGCCCAGCAGGTCGAGGCTGCAGTGGCCGGGAGCGGCCACTGCACTCCAATCTGGGCGGCAGAGTGAGACTCCAACTCAAAAAAAAAAAAAAAAAAAAAAAAGGGACAGACTGCAGTGTGTCATATCTGTAATCACAGAAATTTGGGAGGCTAAGGTAAGAAGATTGTTTGAGCACAGGAGTTTAAGATTAGCCTGGGCAACATAGTGAGATCTTGTCTCTACAGTTTTATTTTTAAATTGCCTGAATGTGGTAGCATGTGCCTACAGTCCTAGCTACTCAGGAGGCAGAGATAGAAGAATGACCTGAGCCCAGCAGTTGGAAGCTGTGGTGAGCTGTGATCATGTCACTGCACTCCAGCAAGGGTGACAGAGTGAGATTCTGACTCAAAAAAAGAGAGAGTGGGTAGAGTACTCAGAAGAGCAGTGGCTTAGTACTAGGATAAAATTAGCCTAAACTAAAGTTTGATAAAACCCCACCAAACAACAATTTTTTAAAAAGCAAGTCTCAAAATAATTAAACCATTTCCAAATACTCAACTGGATTCCAGATTAAAGTCCAAGATTAATAGCTTGACTGTAACTATACCCAGCACCCAAACAAGGAAAAAAAATTACAATAGCTGTGATCCGGTAAAAGTTATTAGCCATCATTAGAAAAACATGACCCCAAAATAGGAAGAAAATCAATCCCTGAAAGATGATGCAAATGATAAAATTAGTGACATCAGTACCCATGCTTGCCTGCCCTTCCTGATGACATGACAAAGACCACCACCCAATCACCTTACCAACCTGCCCCCCACCAAAGGGAAGGTTTAAAAGGTATTCAACTTCGAACAGCAGTCACCATTGTTTTGTTAAGCATTGACCAGGCCATGTGTTCTTTGAGCTATGGCAAGGCCATGTTTTTCTAAGCCGTGGTCCCCTCCCCTACTTCGGGGAGATTAATCTCCTCTCATTCTTTCTCTCTAATTTACTTTTTAACCAATGCTTTGCTAAACTATGGTCTGGCCACATGCTTGAGCTATGGCCATCATGTTTTCTTAGCTTTGGTTCCCTGCCCTACCTTGGAGAGATGAATCTCCTCTCTTTCTCTCTCTCTAATTTACTTTCTACGTAAACTATACTTTCTAATCCAACTTCTATGCCATTCTGAGCATCTTTTGTGTGGCTCCAGCTCACAAACCAGACACACACTCTGTAGGGTCTGACCTAACATTCTGAAGGCCCCACTGGGATTTTTAACCTAACACTATATCCCTTACGTTAAGAAGGCTGAGGAAAGATTGAGCACATACACACTCGGGAGATATGAAAACAACCCAATCATAATACTAGAGATGAAACACAATGCTCTAGATGAAAAGCACTCTGGACGGAATTAACAGCTGATTTGATGGTACCGCAGAAGATATTTGTAAACTCAAAACAAAAACAAAAGCAAAGAAACAAAAAACTTAGAAAGGTATTGAAAACTCCAGCATGAAGAGACAGAATAAAATTATCAAAAAGAGCTAACAAGCTAATAGAGTGTCAGTAGTATAATATGCATGTATTTGGAATCCCAAAAGGAAAGGTGAAAATGGACGGAGGAGGCTTTGCAAAACTACTTGAAGACATACTATATCGCTTGAGACACATTTTACAATGTATTTAAAAAGCACACATAGTTCCTTTAAGCTCAACAGATACAAAGCATATGATTCATAAATAAAATTACACCAGCAAGCATCACTAATATGCAGATATAGCTAGATAGCTACATATAAATGGCTAGATGATGATGATAGAAAGGTGATAGATAATAGATAGATCATAGACAAAATAAGTTAGCAATGAAGATAATACAAAATTATAAAATACTATATTATTAAAATGAAGACAGAAAAACTGGGCTAAAGAAACAAAGAACAAATGGGACAAATAGAAAACAAATAGCAAGATGGCAGATTATGTCCAACAATATAAACAAATCATTTTAAATGTGAATATGATTGAAAGCACACCAACTAAAAAGGAAAAGAATGTTAGACTGAACAAAAAAGCATGACCCAAGTGCATATTGCTTACAAGAAATTCACTGTAAATAAAATGACTCAATAACAATAAAAATTAAGGATGAAAAATGGCATACCATGATAACCTTAATTCAAAGAAGGCTAGAGTGGCTATAGTAATATTAGAAAACACGTATTCAAAGCAAAGAGCATTGCCAAGAATTTTTTAAAAAATCATTTTTAATGATTAAGTTATCATTTCATCCAACACACAGGAAACACTCATAGAAGTGTGAGGAGAAATAGACAAATCCTTAATTATTTCTGATGGTGAGAGGGCCATAACAGAGTAGACCATAAACTTAAGTTAAGAACATGCTGTAACCCAATAAATATGTAATCGGCTTGTGGACAATAGCACAGCCATTTTAGTTTTCTGCTTTAAAACATAACCTGTAGCTGTTTAAAGTTTCAATTATGGGAAAAACTGCAAAGCTCCAGTTCAAGCTTCAACCCCTTCCCTTGACCCACTTTCCCCTTAGCAACAACCAGTCAGTGCCAGGGGGAAATCACCTAAAGTTTCCAGATGTCTCTGCAACTTCCCCAGCTAGTGGGCCAAGGTCAGCCCGAGTCAAGTTAGCCAATCCTCCACGATTGAGCTGACCACCAGAGGTTACTACCCAATTAAATGGTAACAAGACTGGAAAGTCCCCCAAAACTCGTCCTCCCTTTGTGTAACCATGATAAAAGGTGTCTGCTTAAAGAAGTCGGGGCCTCTGGGTGTACTCCACTGCGTCGGTTGTCGACAGAGGTCCAGGCTCGAGCTTGCAAATAAAGACCCTCTTGAACTTTCATCAGAATTGGCTCTTGGTGGTCTCTCGGATTGAACATTCGGCTACTACAATGGTTTTGAGAGAGGAGTAAGCGAGAAGCTGCTTAGGCAGACAGTTAAGGCAGGTCTCTGGTAGGATTCCATTTTACCTGGGGAAACAGCTGCAAACTCCAGGCTCCGGACAAAAGCCACACTCATTCCCTTTTCACTGGATTTCTCGCTTTTCCTAATTGGCCATTTTTCAATCCTCTCCCCATCTGCCTTTTACATTATCATGATGCTTTTTTGTCCTTATTACTGAACAATTAGGTTAGTGTGATTTCAGTCCCTACTACCAACCAATCAGCACGCCTCTGAATACTATATAAACCCCTGGTCTCAGGGGCCTTTTGGACCCAGGCAATCCACTTGGGGCAACCCACTTGAGCCCCTTCTTAGGTCTTTTCTCTCTGTGAGAGCTGCAACATTTGCTCTCCTTGAATATACTCGGACTCTCACACTTAATCCTCTTGGTGGTAAGACAAGAACCTTGGAATCAACCTTGGAAGAGAGCTGTAACCTTTCCTGACCAGGAAGAGAATTCTCCAAGCAAAAGCTGAGGAGCTGACAAGACTCCTCCAGGACTTATAGCATCTCCGACTTCTCGGCACCACTGCATCTTGCTTGGGGTTCTCTAAGCAAGAGACATAAATAGAGGAGCTAAAGGCTGTAACACTCCTGGGGCTTTGCAACTGTCGGGCACCCCCAGTTACAGAGCTCATAATGTCCTAGCTCTCCACATGGATTTCAAGGTGCCATAACGTCCTTGGTTGTTCCATGGGCCTCAGGCTGGCAGTGAAGCCCCAGTGCAACTGCAAGTTTCAACACCATTGCCTCAATGTTTAGTAAAAGGAATAGACAGAAAAGTAGTTAAACATGTTCAAGTATTGTACAACACTACCAACCAGCTGGGTTTAATTAACACTATGAAACACTTTACACAACAACAGCAGAACACACTTCCTCCCTCACTCTGTCCCACCAAAAGCTTTTATGACTCAATTGTTCAGAAGGGAAAAAATTTAATGAAGGAAAAGGAAAAGAGAGATTTCCTTGGATATTTTAACTGTTAGAAGAGCAATGGATTCAAAGTTGTGGTCAACTTTGGCAGTCCTGAATTATCAATTGACCAGAAATCCTACAATTTTGCATAACAAATTACCTTTTACCTCTTGTGTGATTTACCTCTTGTGTAAAATCTGTTAAATGGTTTTCCATATCTCTTGAGTTGCCCCATTGGATTTCGTTTTCCGTTCTGCTGCCACGGTGATAATTTTATAGTGCAAATCAGATCATTTGTAAAATTTCCTTTCTTAAAGCTCATCAATGGGTCAATGTTGCATTGAATACAAATTTCTTAGCACAATTTTAAAGGTCTTCTCGAACTGTGCATTTCATATTTGAGTTTTGCTGTTTATTTATGTAGTGGTTCTTGCTGTTTCTTCTTTCTGGTGTATTTTTCCATTTTCCTGCTGTCATTAATATGGACTTGTCTCTCAGACCTTAGTAAATTGTTCTTGATATCAAATTTGGGTTATGTGACCGTCCTATGTGCTTTCATAGCACCTTGCTAATAGTAGACTGTTAACTTATGTTATTATAAATTTGTATTGTATCACCTTCAATCTGTTTTGCATTATTGTATTGAGTCATCAATATGTATTGTAATTGTTTATTTCCTCATTTGTCTTCCCCAATAAGGACCCAGAGGTCCAAGATTTTATCTTCTTGATCAATGCATACTAAACTATAATCCAGGTTGCTGGCAAGCACAAAGTTCATTTCAAATCAATATTTTGGGGGTACATTCTAACTATGCCTACAGAAACTCTAAGATCCTGCTTCTGATGCAGGTGAGATAGCAGTTCATCTGGACAAATAGGCATAAATGCATTTAATATGCATGTCTCTGTCAGTTGCCCACAGATTTCTGGAAGCTGATGACTGCAGGAATCCTCTTCTGGGATCTAGGAAGTTTGGGGGAAACAAGCTTTTCATATAAATATAAAGGAAGACTACTTACATTTTCTTCTTATCCAATAAAGCCTAAATTTTTCTCTCAGCTTGACTAAACTTTAGACAATTTTCTTCCTGCCTCTAGGCCTCTGACCTCCCTCTCACCAGTTCTTACAGAATCCAGATGAAACCAGAGTCCTCTACCCCCCCTTTTCTTAGAGAATTTATTTCAGAAAACTTCTAATTGTAAATGCTTTCTCTACTTCTTTGAGATGCAAATCTTTTTTAAAAGCCTCTTGATTGTTTCGAAAACCAGAAATATTTTTCTCAAGCACTTGGAAGCCATTCCTTTGAAATGTAATCATAATCCAGAATGAAAAAGCCCTATCTCCTAGTCTCTTTGGGAGGGTAAAAGCCTAATTTCAATGGGGGGGGAGATATTTTGTTTCATGAAGATACGAAATAACTTACTTGCTATAATCACACGCAATAATGCAATAGTGCCCCCTGATAGGTGTGTGTGTGTGTGTATGTGTGTGTGTGTGTGTGTGTGTGTGTATAAAATTTCCATGTGGAGAAAAAAACCAAGAAACATCTGAGCTTCATATGTTTCATGTATTATTTGTAGCTTATCCTAGTAAAAATTACATTAGCCACAGAGGAAGATGTTATCTCCTGAGAGAAGTACTGTTTTCTATTTGTTTAGATAATTCTCACATAAACAAACAGCCAAAAGGGGAAATGGAACATGATATTAACAATAAACACATACATGTGTCATTGGATAGCAACAAATAAGAAATCAAAACATGGTTGTCTTGCCAGAGTTGAGGCTAGAGGGTCAAGCCTGTTCAACGGTGCATGGAGAAGCTTTCCACCTATTTGAGCTCAAAGACCTTGAGCAAATGCATCCAGCTTTGGAATCAATTCTGTATAACTGTTAATGTCTCTTTTTTAAGTTTTAAGTTTGTATAAACTCAAAACACTAAAAAGTAATACTAATAGATAGGGGGCAAATCCGAGAAGGACTATTTAGTCTCCTCAGAGTTTAATTTTCTTTGAAGAATTCATCCATATCCAGCCTTAACATTATTCAGCTAAAAATTCTGTGCCCAGAACGCTTATCCATCATACAGGTTAAGTTATACTTCTCAGGAGAGTGTTTCATAAAACTGAGAATTGATTTACTAATTTCTAGTTAGAAATAAAACTGGGTGTGCTGTTTAATTAATTCCTGATTCACATGCTATACAAACAAATCATGTATGAAAATCATATGGCATTATCCTGGAGAGGACAGATTAAGAATAATAAACATTAGATGTGAAAAATAGGTGTTTAATGTCATCAGGATTAAAAGAACTAATGTGTTTCTTCATTCTTCGTATGTACAAGTTTAAATACTGAAGAAACCTATGGACGTTTATTTTACCCTGAACTTTTGTGGATGGGCATCGTCAGCCTTTTGCTTCTCTGATTTGCCTTCCTATATATTTTTATAAATCATTAAGCATCAGCAATGACTGATACATTTGTACCTTAGGTTTGTTAATTATAGTCTATGAGGTAACTGTGATATCTTCTTGGCAAGGTAAAGCAAGTTTATTTGTTTTTGTTGTTGTTTTGTTGTTGCTGTTGCTTTTTTCATTAAGGTAATGTGCATATCACTTTGTTATTATATTTAGTCTAAATTTATACTTTATATCTCAAACTGCAATCCCATCATCTTCCTTTCTAAGGACTTAGAGGATACTTCTCCCATTCTGTAAGTGCTGATATTAAATTCTCCTGTAACAGGAACTTTGGTGTTTAAAAGAAAACTATTGATTCTTTTTCTGAGAAATAGAGAGTTTTTTCTGTCTATCCTTTGAGAAGATTTTGAATAAAATGTCAAACGTCCCTCCATTTTAAGAAATGGTATATATATATATATATATACCATTTCTTGTTTTGTCTATATATATATATATATAAAAGTTGCTAAACATATGATTTTCCAACTCTGATACCAAAAGCAAAATAAAACTCTGATCAGACAAACTTATATTTATACAGTTTTATTAATCTCTAAGATAATATTCACATTACAATTTAATTTTTTTAAATGTCGTCCTGTGGATTCAGATGAGAGGGATAAGTATATATTTAAAACAGTCAACTCTATACAAATCAGCAGAATTAAATGAATGAGAAGAGTTGAATAAAAGCTTCAGATTGTGATGCTCCAGAGATGCAAGGATACCATGGTGATAAGAGTTAGGTAAGTACAAAAAAAAAAAAAAAGGCTGACAGACAAATGAACACGATAAGATCTTTTTCTAAATTCACATCATATAAAATTTGCTATTCTTTAAGAACAATGTCTATTATCTCCACCAAAGAAAATGCAACAGTAAAGACACTTAAAAATTCATTGCCATTTAAAAATAATTAGTTTTTATTTCAAATGAAAAAGTACATATTTGGGTCCAATATGATCACTTTTCTAGGAGCAGTATGAGGGGTAATCTCAGACTCACACTGTATAAAGAAACCTCGATAATCATCTCTGAAGAGGAGAAATTTGTGCCAGCAAGACTGAAAAGGCATGAAGTCTCCTCCATGGAGGGACATTTTTGTCACTATTTTAGAGCTGAGATCCTACTTAGGAAGTTCCCTCCACTGCAAAAAGCCTCCAAGCAAAGGAACCACTGGTACTTTTACCACCTCTGCTCAAGAATTTAAATCTGAATCTTTGACATTCCTCAAAGCAAAATTGTGATTTCAAAGGTTCCTTAAAGTCTTACGTTGCTTAAAGTGAATATCAAAATTCAATTCTAGATAAAGATATCTCCATGTTTGGAGAAACAGTTTCCCTTCAAAAAACTCTATATGGTATATTTGGTTATAAAAAGGAAGCAGGGATTTCAATGTACAAGAACAGGGATCCTTAACAACTAGGTGGGCTGAGTTACTGAGCAAGAGCCAATTTTTAAGGAGCTCTTGTGAAGACGATAGCTGATATCTGGGGCCTATGTTTGCTACCCTTTCACTAGATAACTTTACTGCATATTATCCTCAAGGTATAGCAAAGTCTGCTAAATCAAAACCCTTTTTAGTGAAGTATATTTGAAGTTCACAAGAGAATATCAGCCTCTCTAACTAAAGTAGGAAAGAAGCAGTGATAATAGCATAAGTAACTGGGGACAAAAGAGTCACAACAATGACAGAGAAGTTGACAAGGTCAGCCAAAGAGAGAAGGTGTCAGTGGGATGTTTGTATAAACATGAAAGAGAATTGAATGCCTTTCAATTATGTAGACTATGATCTGGCATGGTTGTCTTTTTAAAGTTGAAGGAAATAATGACCCTTCCTGAAATGGATTACTGATATTATATAGTTATTTCACATGTGAAGGGCAGATCTGCTACACATGTGAAATAAATAATTTTGCTCATATTTCTAAAGAAACTGAAAAAAAATGTCTAAGTGACCTAGACTTTAAAGAAAGTAGATATTTTAGCATATAATACTTAAATTTAAAGTTTTTAATTTCAGCTAACATCACACTGTAGGAGCTAGTAAGCATGACTTTATGTATAGATATGGATATCTCAGTAATAAGTTTATAGTAATAGCAGGTAATAATTTGTGAAAGAAAAAGCTTTAAGATATTTCTATAAAATAATCTTCCAAGCCGGGCTCGGTGGCTTAGCCTGTAATCCCGCGCCTTTGGGAGGCTGAGGTGAGTGGATTGCCTGAGCCTGTGGGTTCGAGACCCGCCTGGGCAGCAAGACCTCATCTCTAAAATAAATCAAAAAATCAGCCGGGCTTGGTAGCACGCGCCTGTAATCCCGGCTACTTGGAAGGCTGAGGCGGAAGGATCGCCGGAGCCCAGCAGGTCGAGGCTGCGGTGGCAGGGAGCGGCCACTGCACTCCAGTCTGGGCGACAGAGTGAGACTCCAACTCAAAAAAAAAAAAAAAATCTTCCAAAAACTCTACTGGTTTCAGAGAACTTTACTGACTTTTTAAAGCAATTACCCTAGTCAACTGTTATCAAATCAATATTTTAATAAAATTATTCAATATTATACCAAGTAATTTTAACTATAATTAGGAAAACCACATGCATTGTTGTCAAAATGTGAGGGTTTTTTTTCTATTTTTCTTTATTTTGGTTTTTTATTTAATATGGATCTCCATTATAGAAAATAAGATCTCTGTAATATATATTTATTTGAGTTACACAAATAACTATTACAAGCAGAATATTTTAAATACAGACTATCTTAAGAATTAAAAGTGATGACGTTTCACTAGAGACCCAAGGACAAATATATTAATCCAGTTGTGACCCAGGAGATATAAGGGTAGAGTTTTCAGTTATTGTGCATCACTACAATCTATTTCAAATCACAAATAAGTGAAAAAGAAACAAGGAAGGTAAGAGGGTCACATTTGATAATAGCCAAAATGTATTTATTATTGTTTTTCTTGTTATAAGAAATTTTGGAAAATCAGCCCCAAATTAAAATGTTTAGAAATCACTTCATACACTTTAAATCCTTTCCATACATTGAATTATATTCAATTTTTAGTTGGCTATCTGATAAACTAGATTCATAGCAGACTCATAGAAGTCCTAATCTCTCTCTGAAGGGGTAAGAAGACACTGCATTGACCTCATAGCATACTTCCACATGAGACAATTTAGGACCAAGATGGTACATCGACAGAAGCGACACCGGATCAATACTCATTCAATAACTTTTAAAATCCATGTCCCTTTGAGTCTCATGTAGTCCATTTATATTATCCTCTTCATTCTTCTCATTTCTCTATTATATTCATCTCACTTATCATATCACTCAAACATATGGACTGAAGACCTTTGAAAAATACCTGTCATCATCTTGAAAGAGTTCACTATTGATGTGGCACACACCCTTAAAATACTAAATCTAAGAGCATTTAGACTTGTGCTCACCAACGACTTTCTGGTGCTTAACATAGTCCCTGCCAGGAAGTGGACATATAGTAAGCGCACAGTAAATGTTGTCAATTAGTATGTGATTAAGACTTTTGCTTCCCTCTTCGAATCACACATAACTGGCCATCACCTGGAACTGTTCAGTCTTATATATTGTAAAGTTATTTATTTGTATATTTGACTTAGCTTTTCAGCACCATTTCTTACCAGGGTTATTTTCTCAAGCAATGCCTGCTATCTCCACTATATATCTTATAACCCTCCATAGACACATTCAGCTTCTCATTTCTCTATTTTATTTTTTATAGTTTGTTTATTCCTTCCCAATCTTATTTTTTCTAGAACTCAGCAGAGAACTGGAGAAAAGAAAAAGAGAGCAAAATATTTAAATGCTTTTCTTCTGCCACATCCACCCAGCAAAGTCAAGACCCAGATCCAATCTTTGAATCTAGTTTCTAAGTAGATATTTTGAACCCCAAGCTAGTCGTCATATATTCAGTCTTTCATTTACTGGCACTTCCTTACCATCCAAAACACAAAAACTCAAAAAAGGGAAAAAAAAAAAAAAAAAAAAAAGGAATTTTGTCTGGGACTTACCATATGCCATTACTAAAAATCTTCTTTCTTGATGTTCACGTTTTCATCTTCATAGTCCTGAAAACCAGTTCTTCACAGAGTCAGCCAAGTAATCTGAAACACAAAGCTAATCTTGCCTCTTCCCTTACCATCCCCTCACCCCAATATCTTTCATTTCTCCCCTCCTCCTAAAGAATAAAAAGCAAAGCGTTTAACATGTTATATGAATCTCTCCTGATCCTTGACCTCTTCCTGAGCAACAACTCCCACCACTGTCTGCTTGCAGATGGCACATTTTCTAAGTTGAGGTTCAGATATCTTACAATATTTGATGTTTTTGTTGCTAAGATGACTAGCCAAATCCTCCTCCTATCTTCATCTTCATGTTTCTTATTCCTCTATAAAATTAATTTCAGTCTTCTCCAGGGAGTCTGCCCAGGTCTCCCCATTCCTCAAGGCTCCTCCTGCATTTCTAGGGCCTGGTACTTTTACTGTATTTCTACAGTTTTTTCAGAAAATAAATGTACCTGTCTTCATGAAAAATGAGAATCTTGGCTAGGCTCGGTGGCTCAGCCTGTAATCTCAGCACTTTGGGAGGTAGAGGCAAGTAGATTGTCTGAGTCCACGGGTTCAAGACCCACCCGGGCAACTTGGTGAGACCTCGTCTCTACAATAAATCAAAAATTAGCCGGGCATGGTAGTGTACGCCTGCAGTTCTGGTTACTTGGAAGGCTGAGGTGGAAGGATTGCCAGAGTCCAGCAGGTCGAGGCTGTGGTGGCCGGGAGCGTGCCACTGCACTCCAGTCTGGGCAACACAGTGAGACTCCAACAAAAAAAAATAAAAGAAAGAAAGAAAATTGAATGAGAATCTATTTTACCCAGTTCTATTACCCCAGACTTTCATGCACTACCCAACATTTAGTACAGGTCTGTTTAAACTAATTACTGATTTAATTTACCAAGTAAATAATTCAGGTAAATAACTCACTCCCAAAATTCAAGTAGTCATTATGTTACATATATTCTATTTTTAAAACATAACAGTTCCTAAAACTGTGCTAATTTCTTCTCATGCAATCATGTAATTATCCTAATATGTAATCTCAATCTATTTTACCTGGACAATTACAAATTCAATTCATTCTGCTTTTATAATAATATTACCAATCAAATAAATCAGATTATATTTATAAACACTCTAAAGTATTTTTAATAATTTTCTAGTGTTTGTTTGACCAAGTAAAATATTCAAAGTATGTTTTAAATAATCTCTTTTTTCTATCCCTTAGGCAATTCTCTAGTTCTCTCTTTCATTGAGCTTCCTGGTCACCTTATATGCTCATCACACTAAAAAGAAAGTTTGTTAAATTCTCTTTGCAGCCACACCTTGATGTATGTTCTTTCCTGATTAGATTATGCATCAAAAGTGATAATGATATTCTAAAATACTATTCAGTGCCTTAGGTGCAACAAGACATTTCTGTCATCCAGAAGCCAACTATAAATCCCATAAATAAATGTACTTATTTCCTCTAGTATGTTTCCCCTAGACTTTGTTAAAACTCCCATTGCTTTTTGTTTTTTTGGTTTTTGTTTTGTTTTTAGGATGCGGGGTACAAGTCAGGATTGAGTACATAAGTGGTCTATGTAAAGATGAAGATTGGGCCTCCCATTTGCCATAAAAATTCCATTGTTATGTTACCACATTGAAGGTCAAAGATTTATTTTCCTGTTAACACTGTGAGCTCCTGGAAGGGAGTATCATGTCTTTAAGGCTAATGCTTAACACAGTGTGGCACAGATGATGTTTACCAAATATCTGTGGAATAATGCTAAATGTTTTAGACATGGCTCTCCAGAAAGACAGAATTGATAGGATATCTAAAATGATATATGAGAGGAGATTTATTTGGAGAATCGGTTCACCCTATGTTGAGGGTTGAGAAGTACTGTGATAGACTGTCTGCAAGCTAGAGACCCATGGAAGACAATAGCGTGGCTCAGTCCAGTCCAAGTCTAAAAACCTCAGAATCAAGGAAGCTAGTGATGAAATTCACAGTCAAATGCAAAAGACCTAAGAGGCTGAGTGTGGGGTGTTCTCTAGTGCAAGTCCTAGAGTCCAAAATCTGGGAGAATCTGGATTTCTGTGTTACAAGGGTGGGAAAAAGGGCATCCTGGGCACAGAAAAGAGAAAAGAATTTGCTCTTCCTTAAGTGATGCCTTATTGTGGGTTTCAAATTTTATTTCTTAAATGATGTGATATTAAGCACACTATTCAATACCTGTTGGTTATTTACATGTCTTCTTTTGAGAAAAGTCTATTCTGATCTTTTACTTATTTTTTAACTGGACTATTTATATTTTTGCTATTGAATTTTTAAGTTTTTATATATTGTTAGTATCAATCCTTTGTCAGATGAGTAGTGTGCAAACATGTTCTTTCATTCTGTAGGTTCTCTTCACCTTTTGATTATTTCCTTTGTTGTTCAGAAGCTTTTTAGCTTGATATGATTCCATTCATCCATTTTTTTTTTTTTTTTTTTTTTTGGTTGGCTGTGCTTCTGAGGTCTTACTAAAGAAACCTTTGCCATCTCATACTAGTTAAAATTACTTTTATCAAAAAGATAGGCAATAATGAATGCTGGTGAAAATGTGGAGGAAGAGGTACTTTTATGCATAATTGGTGCAAATGTTATTTTGTATAGCTCCTACAGAGAACAGTATGGAAGTTCCTCAAGAAAATTTAAAAAAACCCAAAAAACTAGCACATGATTCAAAAATCTCACAGCTAGGTATATATTTAAAATGTCACTATAATGAATAAGTATCTTTACTCACATACTTATTGTAGTACTATTCACAGTAGTCAAGATATGGACTCAATCCAAATTTCCTTAAACAGATGAACAGTTATTGAAAATATGGTATATATACACAACGTAATACTATTCAACCGTGAAAAGGAATGAAATCCTGTCATTTGCAACAACATGGATGGACCTGGAACACATTATGTTAATTGAAATAAGTCAGACAAAGAAGGACAAATACCCCAAATTCTCAATCATATGTGGAAACTAAAAAAAAATTGATCTCATGGAACTAGAGAGTAGAATGATGGTTACCACAAACTGGGAATGGTTGTTGTGGGAATGGGCGAAAAAGTACTGTTTGATAGAAAAAATAAGATATAGTGTTAGTAGTACAATAGGACAACTTTAGTTAACAATAATTTGTTGTATATCTCAAAATAACTTGAATAGTAAAAATGGAATGTTCCTAAAACACAGACATAATAAATACTTGAGCAGATGCATATCCCAATTATCCAAATTTGATCAAGACACATCATATGCTTGCATCAAAATATTGCATGTAGCCCATACATGTACAACTATCATGTATAAACAAGAAAAGTTCTTCCTGGCCTTTTGTTCCATTCAAGCCCCCAGCCAATTGGTTCCTACTCCCATTGAAGGCAGATCTTCCCCTCTCATTTCACTGGCTCCAATGTTAATCTACTCCAGAAACACACTCCCAGACACACCTGGGGCAGTTTGATCATTTTCTCAAAAAGGTTCAGCGCCTAATGAAACGTTGAAGATAACGAATACAATAATTGAAAACAAATAATGCTTTACCAGTTATCTGCATATCCCTCAATCCAGCCAAGTTGACCTCAAAGTCAGCCATCACACTGAACTAAGTTGCCATTTTTAAAATTGCACTGTGAAATCTTACTGGTTGCCTTAGAAAATGACAGGTCCTTTTTCTTTTACCTAATGCAAGATTCTATTTTAGCATTTACCACATAGCTTTAATTATTCATCCCTCAAGCTCAAGAACCATAATCTATTCACATGTATCAGAGTGCTTCACACATACTCAAAACTTAATAGCCATTTATGGACTGACTGATAGAATAAATGAATAAATAAATGAATTAATGAAAAGAAAAATCCGCAGGTAAATTTAGTCAAGGAGAAAATAACTATGCAATGGTATGTACAAGTTCAACCAATTAAAGTAGTATACATTCATCCTCATTTTCCTAGATACCAAGAATAGCTCATTTTTGTACAGCTGGTAGTGGAAATATTTAATTTTTTTTTTTAGAAACTTTTGAAATATTGGAACAACCAAACCAGAATGTTTTTTTCTGAATCTACTTATTTATTTATTTTTAAAGCCCAAAGTTAAAGACTTATAAAACTTCAAATATTATTTAATAAGCATGCTTAATACTTTACAATACCTGAAAAACATTAATATAAGCTTGATACAGTTTGGGTGTTTGTACACTCCAAATCTTATGCTGAAATGTGATCCCCAGTGCTGAGAGGTAGGGCCTATTGGGAGGTTTTTGAGTAAAGGATTCAGTTCTCTCAAGAATGGCTTGGGGCCTTCCCCAAGGTAATGAGTTCCTATGTGGGCTGGTTGTTTTAAAGGGTCAAGTACTTCTTTACCCTCTCTTTCTTCCACTCATCATGTGACATGCCATTTTCCCTTCACTTTCTGCCATGAGGAAGTGCTTTCTGAGATCTCGCCAGAAAATGAGCAGATGCCAGTGCCATGTAGAATCATGAGCCAAAATAAAATTATTTTCTTTATAAATTACTCAACCTTAGGTATTCCTTTATAGTAATGAAAAAGGTTAATACAATGCCCAAGACTATCAATAAAAGTAAATGAATATGAAACTTCTAGTATAACATATAGAGATAGTATTTGATAAGGTATATAGTAGGACCTCCCAGTACACAGACAACATTAGAAGGAAACTCTAGTTTTTTTGTTTTTGTTTGTTTGTTTGTTTCCTTCAGACTCTTTAGTAAGCTTTACTTGAAGATTTAGTTATTGGATAAACTGATCAGATACCTTAATCAAGTAAATACACAATTGGCACATTAACAAAAAATAAAAACATAGCTGAATTGGGACAGAACTGAATCAAGAAAATGTCTTAGAAAATGGATGAAAGATTCACAAATTGAACATGCACAGGAAGTATAACACAGAAAGCACAAATGGGAACACATGCAGAAATCTACGGATCAAGAACAAGAGGAACAATGGGGCTATTTATTAAGAATAAAGATTGTTACTATAGAAAAATTGATGTAAGAGGCACAACTCAAGAAGAAACAAACAAGCTTGGTCTTTTTATGGCTATATATTGCGATATAATGCACATGCCATACAATTCTGTAAACCATGCAATTTAATGTTTTAAGAAAATTCACAGACATGTAAATAATCTCTTCTAATTATTGACCCATCTAAAAAGCTGTAGTTTTATTAGTTATACAACTGACGTCAATAATAGCAAGCTTATTTGTATGATGTCCACTACTATGCCTAATCCTGAATCGTACTCCACATCTTTAAAATAAAATATATTAAAATAATAATAATAATAATAGCAACTAATTTTCCTCTTTTTGTTCAAGAATAATATGTTATAGTGAGTGAAATCAAATAATTGAATAGGAATATATTTCTAAAAAAGAAAAAAATTAAGAAAATTAAGTTGAAGTTAAAAATTAATGTTAAAATTAATATAATAATTTAAAGAATTTTAGAATCATATTAGGTTTTTGGAATGTTATAATGTTTTAGCCTTATTAACATATAATTAATGAATTTAAACTGATCCCTATTCAAAATCAGGATTAGAATATCAGAGATCAAGTATGCAACTACTCTAAAAACAAAATGCCAAGATGCTAATATTTACTCCCTGCCATAGACATTCTTAATTCCCCCCAAAATCCATTTTACTTTTTAAAATTTTTGTAACAAAACCCTATCAAGGTTACAGACTATATTTCATAGGCTCTTTTGCAGCTAGATTTGTAGATGGGATTAAAAGGTGTAACCTGCGACTTTCACAGGGCATTGCCTTTATAACAGGAAGCTGGAAGCTACTTCCATGTTTATGAATGACTTTGGCTACTGATTATTCTGATATTTGAACAACTTTGTTTTTCCACTATGATTTCAAATAAAATGACACATTTCCTTTAAATACAATCAATCAATTCTGAAATGTAATATTATAAAAGTTTAAATACTTTCTTCAAAAAGATACATTTCTATTTAGTCCAGCATTCTTTGTGATGCAATTATCTATTTATGAATTTATTCAAAGAAAATTTATTGTATATATCTATAAGACAGTCTCCAAGATTTGAAGATATAATGAAAAGGGGGAGCTTATGGAAGGGTAAATAATTTCTACAACTTAAAACCAACAATTGTAAAATAAAGTAATAATATCATACAATGTGTACTCAAGCAGAAGAAAATGCTCTTGTATTACTGAGAGAGTTGGATAGAGCTCTCCAGAGGGGTAAATGAATTTTCCAGATGGGTAGGTAGAAGAAGAAAAATCCAGAAAAGAGAATAACATGTTTATAGATAATGAAGTGTCAGAGAACATAATGAGCTTGAGAAGCTATAAGCTGTTTGTTACTATGGAAGCATAATATAGAAGAGAAAAACTGCTAGCAGTTGAAAAAATACTAGCAGATACAAACTATGGAATTCTTCAATGGTCTATTATATGCAACCTAGTGAGATCCCAAAATCTTTCGGTGAGTCAATTGATAGAATGTGGAAAATGTAAATAAGACACTCCAGATATTCATTAAAGATGACAGTAGCATTCTCTAACCATGGCAACAAAAGCAGCTTTGTCATTGACTGCTGGGACACTTATTACATGTACTTAACAGACACTTCCCATTAATTTTTCTGATGCAACATATGATGCTTCAATCAGCAGTTTAAATGTCCTATTATTGAGAACTATGTGTGGAGTGTACTTAGAATCTAAGGATATATTTCTAAGATTTCAGTAGCATGCATTAACTATTACAAAATATATAAACATAGATTAAAAACACAGTCCTCTTCTTTTGTGTACACAACCAAAATGTGATCCACTGCATTTTAAATATCATAAATTAGAAAAAATCAAGTGCTATAAAAATCCAATATAGAGAGAAATCCCAACTGATTGGCAAAACCCAGTTTAATAGAACTATTTTTTTTTTAAAGAAAAGACTTATTGAAGATAGTAGTTTTACAGTGGAGAGATGAATATAGAAAAAAATCCCAAAAAGAGAGTTCATTAAGTGCATCAGGTGGACATGCATGGAGAGGGAAGATACAATCTGGATGGTGACTGGGTACATAGGGCACAGTGTAGATGATGGAAGAGTTCAAAGATGAGTTGGGGGGAGATTCCACTTCAAACAGCGTTGCTAACCACGTTAAGAACATTGAGAATCATATACAATCAGAAAAGACTTTTTCCCACTCTAAAATCTCTTTAGTTATATTGTACAAACGTCATAATTTATTAATTTGTTGAGGCTCAAACCAGATTATTATGTATAGAATCATTGTTAGTGTAAACTACTGTTTGTTGTCTAGGATTAACATCAAAAGAGTTGTAACTAGAATTCAATCTACTTGGTTGGTACTTGCAACATTATTTCACTGAAAAAATTTTATTTAAACTACCTGTAAAATAGCTGGAGTTCCTCTATTAAGGAAATCAGTCAGTTATCTTTGATTCATTTGAGTATCCAATGCATTGTTTTAACCATGCTCCTTTATCAGTAGGTCTATATGTAAATAATCCTGGGATAAATTATCGTGGTAGATTCATACAATAAGCAAAATTTTCTTTTGACTTTTATTTTTCTTCATATTTTATTAATGACCTGGTTAAGAACAATGAGCTTCTTATTTTATTTATCATATAAATTTCAAATTTATTGTGGAGAGGAGCAAAATGGCTGTTAAAAAGTATGATTTTTTTTAGTATCTATTTTTCTTTAAAACTAGATCACCAGGGCACCTACAAAACAGATGGTAATAGACATTACCATCATCAATTTATGTCTAACAAAATGCAGGGGGTAAATTCTTTTTAGATAATTTAAAATGTTTTTATTCCAAAAAAAAATTTATGTGGAATATGTGTATTTATGAGTATTTTGTGATTAAATAAAGTACATTTATGTATCACATAATTATGTGTATATGAATGTGTATAACTACTGGACCGGTCCTGATGTAGATAAAATAAAGAAGTTTGTAGTAAAGAGACGTGGTTTATAATGTGTAAGTAAAGTTGTCAATTATGTCATCTAAACTTGCCCACGATCTTTTGCAAGGTGATCCAAGGATCTAAAGAAAGTTGCTCCTTTTGTTCATACCAACCATCAATTTAAAAACAAACAAAGCAGGGCTAGGTGGCTCAGCCTGTAATCCCGCGCCTTGGGAGGCTGAGGTGAGTGCATTGCCTGAGCCCGCGGGTTTGAGACCCGCCTGGGCAACTTGGTGAGACCTCATCTCTACAATAAATCAAAAAATTAGCGGCGCGTGGTAGCGCGCACCTGCTCCAGCTACTTGAAAGGCTGAGGTGGAAGGATCGCTGGAGCCCAGCAGGTCGAGGCTGCGGTGGCCAGGAGCGGCCACTGCACTCCAGTCTGGGTGACAGAGTGAGACTCCAACTCAAAAAAAACCAAAAACAAACAAACAAATAAAAAAGGTGATAAAGAAATGATGCCAAATGACTAGAATTAAACATTTTTTCCCCCTCAGATTTCAGAAATGCATAAGGAAACCTCCTGGAAATTGTTTGAGTTTTAAACCTGAAGTTGACACAGCACCATCCACCCATTTCTATCCTAATTAGTCTAGAATAGTGTTGCAATAACTGACTTCAAAGTCAGTTGAATTTGAATAAAGAATTTGAATTTGAATAAAGAATCACTGAGAGTCAATCATGAATCACTAAGAATAAGTCATATATTATTAACTTTTTTGCTTAAAAATGTTAAATTTACCTGTTGAAGATTAAGAAATAAATATTCCCAAAATGTATTCTGAAACATTATTTTTTTTCAAGATATTGGTAGGAAAAATTTAGATAATCAAGTAATTTTGGAAAAAAAAAAAGACTATATGACATGTGCCAGTCTTGGAGAATAACACAGACTAGCAAATGAAAAGTTATAACATGTCTGACTCAACATTTCTTAAAATTATGTTTAGACCAAAACAATTTTTACATTTAAAAATAGGCATCTAACATAAGTCAAAATTAGTGTTGCGTTTTGGGAAGCAGTAATTAAAGATTTGTAAGTTTGAACTCTTATTTTTAATCAAATTATTAAACTTGGTTTCTTTTTTAAAATATGTTTATTTTAAAGATGTGGAATACAATTCAGGGTTAGATATACAAAGATTCATTATGCAAGTACCCTTGTTGATGAGGTGTGTCCCCCACTTCCCCAGTAGTTTCCAAGTACTGCCCATGTCCCCCTCACCGGCTGCAGCACCCTTCTAGATAGGAAAATGCATGTGCATTAACAGTAGTGTAGTTATGTAATTTCAAGGATTTTGTAACTTATCTTAAATGTGCTTTTTTTAAATAAATAAAAATGTAGATTACTGCATGCTTCCAAATATGTGACAACAACAATAAAAATAGCTGATGAGAGAGTCTGGGAGGTTCATGGGAAGCTGGTAGCAGCAACATAGATTTTAAATATTTTTGAACCCCTAGATTAGAGCAACACAATTAAGTACGGAACTAAAAATCTGTTTTCTTGACGAAACTCATTGCAAACATATCCCCACAAGGCACAATAATATACAAGACAGCAAGACCCCACCATTCCTGCAGGGTTGCACATTGGTGGTGTCAGCATCTCTCTGATGCAGAGCAGAGGGAAGCCTTGGAGATCTGAGGAACATGAAAAGAACACTCTTGACTGATCAGACAGAGTCATCCACAGGGGAAGTCCCACAATAGGAAGAAACTGCTGAGTATGAAGTCAACTTTCAGTCAGAGAAGGCCAATAGAGAAGGAAAGGGAAGATTCAGATAAAAGTGGAGAAAGAAACAGAAGTCTCAGCAAGAAGTCCACCTGGTTTTGAACACTAAATAAAAACAAAACAAAAGCCTTATGATATGAGACAAGTTAATCTGAACCTTCTAAAAGTTCAGGAAAACAAAATTCACATCCAAAGGAGCAACACTGGTTTTTTCCCTTCAAAAAAAGGAGCATCAAGGTTGTGAGGATCTGAGAAAATAGCAGGCATATTTACCACAGAATACTGAGAAAAAAAAAAGGAAATGCAGTGAGAACGAAAAGAGACTTGGTGCCCATCACTGCCCACGCCATGGTGAGCCAGCAGGTCAGCAGGGACATGTGTGAGCTGCAAAAGCCCCTGGAGTCTTTGTCAACCTTCAAAGCATGGTGACCACGGTTTTACTTCTGTCTTCTGGGTCTCCTAAGTGGGCACCATAAACAGGAGGAAGTTTGGGTTGTCAATAGCTCCAATTTAGCCAGGTTGACAGTTCAAAATCACCAGGGCCACATGATCTGGATCTGACTCAGAAAACTTAAATAGTGGAGCCTGACGTCACATAACTTGACCCATAATGTTTCAATAGTTGAAGAGCTCAGGTTGTACATCTGTGCACTACATGAGTACTCTAGATCCATGAATGGAAGCATTTGACATTCCCTTGAATTCAAATTCAAGGGAATTCAAATTCAAGGGAAGGAAGTACAAATGAATCACAAAACATAGGTGTTGGCAAACACTACTTCTGAACAACTTTTTCTACATTTTAAAGCAACAGCAGCAACAACAACAACAAAAACTCATGAGATCAAGAATAATTCTGTGGAATAAGATATATAAATCATTATGCTGAAGAATAAGAAAGTCTGAAAATGATTTAACAAGCAAAATATAAGGCCATCTTGAAATGGTATGCACAGTATGTGAAATGAGTGAGAAGAATCTATTTTTCTTTAAATAAAAACAGCATGAATAGGAAAGAGCAAGTTATAAGTGAAAAGGAAAATAAAGAAAGGGCGACTTTCTGAATTAAGAAAAATAAAAGGTGTTTCCCAGGTATTTTAACACAAACCATGCTTAATGTGTACTCTCCAATTTGCCATTAAAATAGCCCTGAGAGTATACCAAGAAAAAAAAAAAATTGGCAATCCTTTGAAATGACATATCAAAATTCAGCATGTACCAGAGAAATTCCATATTGTTATGGGGAAGGGGAGTTACTCCAACATCACTTGACAACTGCATGCTTAGAATACAGATTCTCCATCCTTTGAATGTGAACAGCAAGATATGTCCCCCAAAAAGGAAATGGGACACTTTCCCTATTGCCTGCTGTATATTTCAATATTTATAATCCAGGCACTGCACAGAATAAGTCATTCTCTATTTGTAAGAGAACAAATTATCTGAGCCAACCAGAGTAGTAATGACATACCTCAGGACATTTCTTCTATGTCTATTCAGAGACTAGAAATTCTTGTACTCAGCACAACTAGGATAAAAACAAATCAAGTGATAGCACAGTTATGTCTTGAGATGAATAAGAAGCATCTAAAAAATACATGGCCTACAAAGATGGAGACAAAAAGAGACCTCAAAGCTGATGGTAAATTTGTTCAACTTAGCACTGCAGATCTAATCACCCTCCTTTGCATAGTCAGGAAACCAACAAACAGGATGTACAATCAGGCTAGATGTGACCCTGATAATTACCAGCAGAGACAGGGCCTAGTCATCTACATCCATATAGATCTATTTTTAAGAGAAAGAAACCTTCAATAACAATGGAATAGTTTCATAATAACAACAGCAATAATAATAATAACAATAAAATGTTCTTAAAATAATTAGAATTATTTCTTACATTTTGTCTTCAGATCTTCTTCCCACTGGGTTAATTTCATGATTGTACTCATCAATGCAATGCTAATTCATCCCCCAATGCATTTGAACAATCAATGCTAATATGTTCAGATTATCAATGTAACTCCATGTGCCTTGTAGTGGTCTTTTGGCAGTGTCATATGCTTATATAACATGCATTTAGAGTCTGAGAACTGTACATTTTCATTGTCAAATTTAATCATTACTGCTGCGGCTGTTTTATATATTTTTACTTTTCACTTTTTGCTCTTGAGTTTGGACTATTTAATTGTACTCCCTATGGTGATTGTTACTGATCTGTATGTGCATGAGGCAATTTAGCCAAAGGATAATAGTGTTATCACTACCTGTTATGTCATACAAGATAATGTTGCAATAGATGGTGAACTTCCACGTCTGTTTTGAAATAAATGTGAACTTACCTTTTTAAAAAAACAAATGAAGATGCCTTTTATCTATTCAGCACTTTGGAAAGAACCATGCCCTGTAGTATAATGCTTTTTGGTTTTCATGATAAAGAATTCTTTGTTTTAAATTCACTTAGCCTACAGAATAAGTTCTCCTGACAACTTTCAGAAAGTAAATTAGAGAGAGAGAGTGAGAAGACTCACCCTCCCAAGGTAGGGGAGGGGCCAAAGCTAGGAAACATGATAGCCATAGCTCAGTGAGCACATAGCCTGGCCAGAATTTAAGGAAAGCAATGTCGACTGCTGCTTGAAGTTGAATGCCTTTTAAACCTTCCTTTTGATGGGGGCAGGTCATAAAGGTGATTGGGTGGTTGTTTGCTCCATGTCATCATGGAGGGCAGGTAAGCACAGGTACTGAAGTCAGCTGATGGACAGCAGGCAAATGGGTGGGTTATTTACTTGATTGCCACTATGTTGATGGCATCTGTGTCTTGAAGGTCTGATTAGGTTAACTTGTTTACAAAACAAGCTGGTGAGGGAGTGGTAAAACAATTATCAATAGTTACCTTTGAGAAACTGGTTCCGTGCTTGGCTAATGATTAGAGGATAACTGCTAGAAAAACATAACAGATCTACATCTATACAATGCGAAAATGGCTGTTTTTTGGGTATACTGACTCCATGTTATGTCCTTTCATAAATAACATTGATTTAGGTGCCTTGTCTATTGGAAAACATTAATTTTATAGAAAGACTTAGTATTAGATGTAAAATATTGATGAACTATCTAAATAACACTATTTTTTCATTTTTAACTTTAAAAAGTATAATCTTTATATATTTAACCCATTTAGAGTATAACTGCAAATATCACAGTAAAATTTTCTTAAGCTGAAAACTCTATCACATACATTTTACAAATTGGAAACTTTCAGACTTTCAATGAGAGTATATTGATTCGTATATATTCTAATGCATTTTTTATATAAAGAATAGCAACCAAAATACTTGTCGAATGCTTACAGATTTTTTTCTTTCATGTTTGATAATGAATTCCTGAGGAAATCCATATAGTCCAATGCAATAAAGATTAGGAACAATGTATAAGTAGATAACAGCACATGAAAAGTTCTCTGGTCTATTGGCATGTCCTGATTCATCCCAGGACCCAAATTTCTGGCACACACACAAAAAAACAACTGTACTTATATGTCTTCATTAGTACAAATGCATATATTTAGACTTAGGTAACTAAACCCAAAGTTCACCAGAAGGCAAATTAGTTATTTTGTTAAATAACATTTAATAGAACAGAAAGGCTAGGAAGTTTACTGGCAGTGACATAATTGATATGAATCACTGCTTAATCTCTTCCTGACAACTTTCAGAAAGTAAATTAGAGAGAGAGAGAATGAGAAGACTCACCTTCCCAAGGTAGGGGAGGGGCCAAAGCTAGGAAACAATAGTTACCTTTCAAGCCCCAGAAGTATTAGGCAACATGCAGGGAGTGCTGCATGTTCTTTGAAAACTTGGTAGGAGACAGAAGAGTGGCCACTTATCCTATCTTCACTATTTGCAGATTATGTGAACTGACATAAATTATTTAATGTCTCTGACACATTTCCCACTGTTAGAATAACCTCACAGTACTATAAGGAATGTACAATGGCATTGTATAATATTTTTGAAAATGATGCAATGTATAAATCCCTATATAAAGGTAAGGTGTATACACGTATGTATTTTCATAGATATGATCTCAACGAAATTAGGATTGAAAAACTAAATTTTGGAGTAAAGTATGTAGAATGAACAATTTGCAAAACCATAATGTCAATGTCTATAGAATGTTATATAGCAATAATAGCTGTCAAGACGGTTCCATTGTTGGTTGTTGACTTCTGTCTCAGAATTCCATTTAATTCTATTTGGCCTTGGAATCTGCATGCAGAAGCAACACTTTCCTTCATTTCCTCCCAAGTGGTATGACACTTGGAAACAGTAGATCATGACAATTTCTATTCTAAGTTTACACTGATTTTTCAGAAATGTTAAATTCATTCTGCTCCATCAGAAAGTAGCACCATCATTAGTCCTTGCTGCTTTCCATTTGACACCTTGGAAACTGACAGTTATGGCAGTAGAAAGTCATGAGGGGAACTGAAATCAGGAAGACAACCTTATTACTTGTAATAGGTCACTAAGTGTGTTCATGATTTGAAAATGTTTTTCAGTAAAGAAATTTTTATTTCATTAAACCCGCCAAAATTAACATCATTGACACGTATTGCAAAATTATATCATTGATGCATATAATACAAATGTATGTATCATTGAAAAGTTTAATTATACTATGTTTTCAGAAAATATCATGCTTTCTTTTCTAAAAGAAAGACATTCTTTCTCTTCACAAATTTTCCAAAAACTAATAATCAGTTTGTTCACTCTATACCAATATACAAATAAGTATCTAGGTCATATTTGGCCAAGGTAGAGCACGTCTTTATCTGATTGGATGTATGTATATATATTTGTATTTCAAAACTTTAACGGAATCCAAGACCTGAGAAACTTTTCTGCAGCTTCCTTGGCTTGAGGAGCTTATGCTTCTGCTCTTCCCACACTGATAAGGTATGACTGCTAGAAATGGTAGCAGGAGGGTGTCTCTTCACTTCCCAGAAGTAAATTTCTGTTGCTTTTTAACTAGATAAAAGGCATGTGATGAGGCCAAGTGGTTCCTGATCATTCCTTGGAGACAAAAAACTCTTCCTTACTCCTAATCCCTAGAAAGTCTGGGATGAACCCAGAGCAATGATATATTTTCTGTTCATGCCCAGGAGGCTTGAGGTTAGAGGCTTTGCTTTAAACAAAAGGACCAGGAAAAGGATGGGATTTCAGGCTTAGGTACCACCAAAACAGACAATTTCAAGTCTGCACTGCCTCCACTCACATTTTCTCATGAACACACAAGAGGCCCTTTGAAAAAAATGTACAGTTCATTGAAAACATTTCTTGTGTTCTGGAGCTTCCAGAAATTCTAATCCACCTGATCGTGCCACCTGACTGTTAACAGCTAATTAAAATTTTAGTGAACCACTTTATGGTTGTCACCTCTAGTTCTAGTGCTCTGCCAAAAATGAATCACTCTCAGCATACCTTTGAAGGGCTTGCTACATTTTAAAATTCAGTCCGCCTGTTCACCTCATGACATAGTTCCCCGATAAACTGAAAAAAGATATTTTAGGAAAACAGGCAAAGAATTGAGTAACTTGTAAGGGAAAAAAAAGCAGGCACATATTTTCCCTTAGCCATATTCAACATAAAAGAAAGTGAAATAATAACTTCAAAATTCTCAAAGAAACAATAGATCCAAGCTTCCAAACTATAGATTCTGTCAGGCTTCTTTTTAATCATATAAGATATTAACATTTTTAAGTTACAATCACTTAAGAAGTGAGATTGTTTTTCTCTAATGACTAGAGGATAAATATTATCTAATGAGGTACAATTGAGGAAACCGTGATGAAAATAGTGTCAATGAGCAATGAATTTATTTGCCTGTATAACAATACTCCAAAATAAATATTAACATTGAGGATATAGAACAAATGAAAATGGAATATGTTCTGAAAATGTAAGAATGACATAAATAACAACACTTGGAAGTGAAAGAGAAAAATAAATATATGATATAGAATCAATTATTGATTACCTTAATAGTAATAGCAGGGAGTCATAAATGTAATTTAAAGCTGGCAATTTGGCTTTTTCTAGTGAAAATCTGATGACTTAGTAAAGGAGGCTAAAAAGAAGAATAATATACTCTGATGATTTTTTTAATCTTAGGATATCTGTAGATATTCTACAAAGATTAATTAAAAGTACTAGAAATATTCAGTAGACTTCTGTACAAAAATGAAATCTGTTTTAAATAACAGACTGCATTCAACAGATAAATACTGAAAAGTTTTTTAAAAAGATTATTTATTAAAGAAAAATGTACTAAATGCAAGGAATTACATAAGATATGTAAAAATTCAGACTAAACATATGTTACATAAAAGTAACAAAAATAAGCTAATCTTACCTGTATACTAAGTGTTAATTTATTATTGTATCTAAAATCAAAAGCTAGTCAAATGTATGATATATATAAAAGCATGTGAGTCAAATGATTCAGAATGTTGAAAATAAAAAAGGTACAAAGCCGTATCAAGTAATTGCAAACGAAAATGAATAGCATAGAGATACTTTATTATGTTAAGGTTTGCTATACTCAATAATTAGTCATGCATATTTGTAACTAAATAACATAGCTACAGCTACAAGCTATATAAGGACAGATAAACCCAAACCCACTATATAATTGAGATGTTTAATTCACTCTAAACAAAATAAAACCAATTGAAAAAAGGCACAAAAACTTACACAATATGAGGTATATATAATTGGTAAATGTTATTTATATTACCCTGAACATATAGAATATCCACTACATTAAGTAATAAAACATTCCATTACAATAATTGCCATTAAATTAAGTCATAAGAAGCACCTTTAAAAATGAGAATAGTAAAGACAATGTTCTTTGCAATACAATCAACTGCAAAATAATAACATCAGAAAACACAATCACCTTTTGATGTCATAACTGTTGAGCACCACTTAGAAGGAAGATGAGATGCAAATAAATTTGCATGATTGAAGAAATGATAATAGAATATGTATATCATAATTTTCGTGATGCAGCAATACAAGGTTTAGAGAAAAATAGTCTTAAACACTTATTCTGAAATCAAGAACAAATGAAAAGAAATTTAAAATGATTAAAAGAATGAAATGAAAATTAATGACATCAGATTGAGAAAAATGCTAAAAGGATTATAGTGCTAGATATAAAATACAAAACTATAAAACTTCTAGAAAATAAAATAGAAAATAATCTATGTGACTTTGGATTTGTTAGCTTTTAGACATCACTTTTACTTTTTTAGATACAATGCCAAAAGCATGCTTCTTGCAAAAGAAAAAAAAGAAGTTGGATTTCTTTTAAACGAAAAAATTGTTTTCTGCACTCTGAAAGAAACTGCTAAGCGAATGAAAAGACAAGTCACAGAGTGGGAAAATATTTTTGCAGAACAAATATCAGATGAGGGACTGGAAAAATATACAACTAACTTGTAAAACATAGCAGTAAGAAAACAACTCAATTAAAAATAGGCAAAGAAGAAGTAAACAAATACCTCATTAAAGATCTATAGATGATAAATAAGTACAGTTGATTTGAGAATCACAGGGGCTAGCAGCTCTCAACAGTTGAAAATTCACATATAACTTCTGAATTCCCAAAAGCGTCGCTACTAATAGCCTACTCTTGACCGAAGCTTTACTGATAAACAATTAACACATATTTTGTATGTTGTGTGCACTATATATTGTATTCATTAAATAAGCTAGAGAATAGAAAATGTTGCCAGGAAAAATCACAAGTAAGAGAAAATATATTTTCTATTCATGAAGTGTATGTGAATCATCATAAAGGTCCTCATCCACATAGTCTTCACACTAGTTGGACTAAGGAAGTGGAGGAAGAAAATAAGTTGGTCTCGCTGACTAAAGAGTGAAAGAGTTGGAAGAAAATTCACTTATAAGTGGACTCACACAGCTCAAACCTGTGTTGTTCAAGGGTCAAATGAGTGAACATGGAAAGATGCTCGATATCAAATGTCATTAGGGAACTGCAGATTAAAATAATGAGATACCACCATACATCTGTTACAACTGCTAAAATTCAAAACAAGGCCAACACCAAATGTTGGCATGGATATGTAGCAATAGGCACTGTCATTTATTGCTGGTGGGAAAGCAAAATAGTACAATCATTTTGGGGACAACTGGAAGATTTATAATATGAAACATGGTCTTGTTATACAACAACCCCACTGCTAGTTATTTACCCAAAGGAGTTGAAAATTTATGTCCACAAAAAACCTGCTTATCAATGTTTATGGCAGATTTATTCAAAACTGAAAATTGGAAGTAACTAATATGTTCTTCAAGAGGTGAATGTAAACTATGGTACATATCACCTATCATGCACAAAATAAATGGAGAAATACTAAATGGATATGGCTACATACAGCATGATTCCAATTGCAGTTGTCCCTTGGTTTCCATGGGGGAATGCTTCTAGGACACACACTTCTTCCCCCATTGTGTGCATACTGAAATCTAAAGACACCAAGTCCTTTATGTAAGGTGGAATAGTACTTGTCTATTTTTAAAAAATTATTATTATAAAGATGTGGGTTACAATTCAGAGTTAGGTATATAAACATTGATCATGCAGGTACATTTGTTGATGAGGTATGCCCCTCCCTCCCCGTAGCAGTTTCCCTCAACTGCCAATCCCCCAACCCCTGACAGTTTCCCACTATTGCCAATTGCTTTCTTATAGCATTATAATTGTTCAAAGTCCTCTTATAAGTGAGAACATGTGGAACTCTGTTATTTGTTTCTGTGACAGATCACTGAGTATGATTGACTCTAAAACCATCCAAGTTGCTGCAAAGTTCATCTGTCCTTCTTTATGACTGCATAATATTCCATTGTGTATATGTATCACATTTTTTTAACCCAGTCCAGCATCGATGGGCAACATAGTTGGTTCCATGTTTTTGCTATTGTGAATAGAGCTGCAACAAACATACGTGTGCAGGTATCTTTTTTTGTAGAATAATTTGAGTTCCTCCAGGTATATTCCCAACGGGAAAATTGCTGGGTCATATGCAAGGTCAATTTCTAGTTCTTTCAGAAATTGCCACACCGTATTCCAAAGAGGTTGTACAAGTTTGCATTCCCACCAGCAGTGTAGAAGTGTTCCTTTTTCTCCACATCCTTGCCAGCATCTGTTGTTTGTTTTATTAATGATCGTCATTCTTACAGAGACTAGGTGATATCTCAGTGTGGTTTTGATTTGGATTTCTCTGATGATGAGTGAGACTGAGCACTTATTCATGTGTCTGTTGGCTGCCTGTATATCTTCTTTTGAGAAGTGTCTATTCATGTCTTTAACCCACTTTTTAAAGGGGCTGTTTGTTTTTTTAACTTCAGTGCATTTGAGTTCCTTGTAGATCCTAGATGTTAGGCCTTGTTAGATATACAGTTGACAAATATTTTTTCCCATTCTGTGGGCTATCTCCCTGCTCTCTTGATGGTTTCTTTTGCTTTGCAGAAGCTCGTTAGTTTGATGAAGTACCACTTGTCTATCTTATTCCTTAAGGTATTGGCCTTTGGGGTTCTGAAGAGGAATTGGTTCACAGTTCCAATTTCCATAAGGGTGTCTTCTGTTTTTTAAGATTCTTATAGTTTGAGATTTTATGTTTAGGTCTTTGGTCATTTAGAGTTAATTTTTGTGTATGGTGATAGGTAGGGGTCCTGTTTCAATCTTTTGCATGTGGTCAGCCAGTTTTCCCAGCACCATTTACTGACTAGGCTCTCCTCTCCCCAGTGGTTGTTGTTGGAGGCTTTGTCAAAGATGAGTTGGTTGAGGAATTGAGGCTTTGCCTTCAGAATCTCTATCCTGTACCATTGATCTATGTGCCTGTTTTTGTACCAGTACCAAGCTGTTTTGATTACTGTAGCCTTATAGTAAAGTTTGAAGTCTGGAACTGTGATACCTCCTGCTTTGTTCCTTTTGCTAAGGATTGTTTTGGCTATTCGTGTTCATTTATGTTTCCATATGAATTTCTGTACTGTCATTTACAGGTCTGAGAAGAACGATGTTGGTAACTTAATGGGTATTGCATTGAATATGTAGATTGCCTTTGGTAGGATGGACATTTTAACAATGTTGATTCTTCCTATCCATGATTATGGAATATTTTTACATTTGTTGGTGTCTTCTTGGACTTCTTACGGAATATTTTGTAGTTCTCATTGTAAGGTCTTTCACTTCTCTGGTTAGGAAGATGTCGAGGTATTTCATTTTTTGTGTGGCTATTGTGAATGGGATTGTGCTTTTAATTTGGGTCTCTGCCTGCTTGTTGTTGGTGTATAGGAATGCAACTGACTTTTGCACATTTATTTTGTACCCTGAGACTTTGTCAAAGTCGTTTATCAGTGCCAGCAGGTTTTTGACAGATTCTCTTGGATTTTCAAGGTATAGGATCATATCATCAGCAAAGAGGGATGACTTGATTTCCTATTTTCCTATTTGCATACTCCTGACTTCCTTTCCTGTCTAATTGTCTGGACTAGGACGTCCAACGCAATATTGAGCAAGAGTGGACAGCCTTGTCTTGTTCCAGTTTTCAGGGGGAAATGATTCTAGTTTCTGTCCATTTAGCAATATGCTAGCTGTGGGTTTGTCGTAGATGGCACTTATTATTTTGAGGTATGTTCCTTCTATACCTAGGTGTTTGAGAGTCTTTATCAAGAAGGGATGCTGGATTTTATCAAAATCTTTTCCTGCATCTAATGAGATAATCATATGGTTCTTGTTTTTACATCTGTTGATGTATTTAATTACATTTATGGTCTTGCAAATGTTGAACCAGCCCTGCATCCTGGAGATGAAGTCTACTTGGTCATGGTGGATGAATTATACAATTATATAATTGTAGATTTTTTTTTTTTGTAGGTAGTTTTTGTATGCCAGAGTCAATTTCCTGGGTTGTTACTGGTCTATTTAGTGTCTCGATGTCTTCTTGTTTCAACCTGAGGAGGTTGTGTGATGTCAGAAAGTCCTTCATTTCATCTAGGTTATCAAGTTTATTTCCATATAGGTGTACATAGTAATCCCTGATAATTCTTCATATTTCTTTGGGGTAGTTGTGATTTGATCTTTTGTACTTCTGATTGGGTTTATCTGGGCTTTTTCTCTCTTTTTCTTGGTCATTCTGGCTAGGGGCCCATCAATCTTGTTAATTCTTTCAGTGAACCAGCTTTTTGTTTTGTTGATGTTTTCTATGACATTTTTGTCATCTACAGGATGTATTTGGGCTCTTATTTTTGTGATTTGGATTATTCTGCTAATGTTGGGGTTTTTGTGATCTTCTCTTTCCAACTCCCTTAGGTGATTTGTTAGGCTCTCCACTTGCAATCTTTCCATTTTCTTGCTTTGTGCTCGTTGAGATATAAATTCCCTTCTTAAAACTGATTTCATGGCATCCCAGAGGTTGTGTTAGGTTGTTTCTTCATTTTCATTTGTTTCCAGGAATCTTTCATTTTCTTCTTTGATTTCAGTGTTGACCCAGTCGTTGTTCAGCATCATACTGTTTAGTGTGCATGTCTCTGTGGGCTTTGGGGAAATTTCGTTGATGTTGATGTTTATTTTTATTCCACTGTAGTCTGAGAATGTGCATGGCAAATTTAAATTTTATGAAATTTGTTTATGCTTGACTTATGGTCAATGATGTGGTCGATCTTGGAGTATGTTCTATGTGGTGTTGAGTAGAATGAATATTCTGTGCTCGTTGGTGGAGTGTTCTGTAGGTATCAATTAAGTCCATTTGCTCAAGAGTCTCATTGAGGTTCTGGGTCTCCTTACTTAATTTTTGTCTTGATGATGTGCTAGGATTGTGAGTGGGGTATTAAAGTCCCCAACTATGATAGTGTTAGAGTCAATTTCTTTTTTACATTTGCCTAGAAGCTGCTTTATAAACATTGATGCGCCTAAGTTAGGTGCATTTATGTTTAAGATGGATATTTCTTTTTGTTGAATTGAAACTTTTATCATTATATAGTGATCTTATTCGTCTTTTTAAATTTTTGATAGTTTAAAGGGTATTTTGTCTGAGATTGAGATCATGACTCCTTCTTTCTTTTGTGTTCCATTTGCCTGAAATTTTGTTTCCCACCCTCTTACTTTGAGTCTGTGAGTGTCCTTTCTGGTGAGATGAGTCTCTTGGAGACAATATATTGTTGCTTCATGGTATTTTATCCATTTTGCCATTCTATGTCTTTTCAATGGTGCATTTAGTTAATTCACATTCAGGCTAATTATTGAAATGTGAGGGTTTATCTTTGTTATGAGGTTCTTATAGAGTTGTTGTTCCTGTTTGTTTGTTGTCTTTCTTTTGGTTTTTTGGGTTGGTTCATGTGTGCTTTCAATCTTTTCCCTGTACTCTTGTGAAGAACACTGTTGTTCTTTTTCCCTTTTCTTCTGTGCTTAATTCTTTCTTAAGAATTTCTTGTAGGGGTGGTCTGGAGGCAGCGTAAGTTCTTAGGAATTGAATGTCTGGGAAAGATTTTAATTCTCCCTCACTGATGAAGCTTAGCTTGGCTAGGTAGGTTATTCTTGGTTGAAATTGTTTATCTTTGAGAACTTTGACTATTGGACTCCAAGCTCTCCTAGTCTGAAATGTTCTGTAGATAAATCTGCTGCTATTCTGATTGGTCTTCCCTGGTATTTAGTCTGGCCTTTATCTCTTGCTGCTTTTAGAATTTTTTTCTCGTATACCTACTTTGTTCAGTTGAATTATTATGTGCCTAGGAGTTGGTCTTCTCATTTGTCGTCTTGCCAGGGTTCTCTGAATCTCTTGTGTTTGAGTTTTCACATCACTGATGAGGTGAGGGAAGTTTTCTTGAATAATTTCATGGAATGTTTGTTCCAGAGTGCTCTCTGTCTCTCTTTCTGCCTCAGGAAGTTCAGTTACTCTTAGGTTCATTCTCTTGAAGTAATTGCTCATCTCTTGAAGGTTTTTTCTGTCTTTTTAAGCTTATTTTCTATGTTTTTGACAGTTTGGTTTAGTTCTATATTTTGTTCTTTAAGTTCTGAGATTCTGTCTTCTGCTTGACTAATTCTGCTTTCCATGCTTATTAGTTTGTTATTTATTTCGATCATAGTGTTCTTTATTGCTGTTATCTCAGTTATCAACTCCTTTCTATTTTTCTCTTGTCTCTCCTCAATTCTTTTTATTCTCTCTATTAATGTCTTGATGTCTGGGTTTGTAGTATGTAACCAGTCATTCTGGGGGCTCTTCACTGTTTACATTCCACAGTCTGTTTTCTCATTATCTAATCTCCCAGAGGTCTGTGTGAGACCTGTATTCTTCTTTTTATTTTTCTTCATTTGTGTAGATTTTTCTTCCCACTTTTTCCTTTTTTTCCTTTGTTTTATTTAAATCTATTGTTCAGTAGTTGCAGGGTTGCTTTTACTTCTGTTTGCTCAATCTCCTATTCTTCCTTATTTGAATCCTCTGGCTTTGTCTGATTCCAAAGCTGAACTGTAGGTTGGGGGTTATACATTTTGTAGTTTTGAGATTTATTTCAGGGGGGAGCTGTGATTCAAAATTTATCTGCAAATCCCAGTATCCACTGACAGGTGTATGGATACAGTGGAACCCACTTCCCACTGCCTTGCAATCTGTTCATGAAATGGGGGTATTGGTTTGCTTCCTGAAAGTAAAATAATGTAAGAAAAGGGAAAGAAATGGAATAGGGAGGGGGCAAGTGGAAGATGGAGACAGAGAAGAGTATGAGGGAAAACAGACAAACGTACCCACTAATAAATGAAAATAGACCTGAAGTCAGATAAGAGTAAGAGAAATCAAAAACAAAAACAATCAAACAAAAAACAACAGCAACAACAACTAACAAACTGAACATACAATCATACAGACACACAAGGTGACCAACCTCCTTATGATGTACTATTCTCTTACACAAACATGAGGTCTTTGATCCAAAGTAGGAGGCTGGGCAGAACTGGATGGGTGAGGCACTGCAGGTCTCTGCCTGGTCGCAGGGCTCCAGATCATCTCTGGTTCTACTACAGCCGGGTCCAGTTGGGGGAGGCAGAGTGCCAGACAGCCGGGTGCTGTAGGTCAGCGTGTCACTTGCGCCTTGGGCTTCTTTTTCTTTCTTTGTTCTAAGGTCCTAAGCTGGAGGTTGCACAGAGCTGGCTGGGGCTCATGGGGCAATACAGGTCTCTGCCTGTCTTGGCTCTTCAGCTGTTCTCTGGTCCTTCTGTGGCCATGGGTGAGTCGCAGGTGGCGGACTGTGAGACTGCCGGGCTTTGCTGGTCAGCACAGCTCACAGCGTGGCTGGGGGTAGGGTGGTGCAGCTGATAAGAGAGCCTAGAGCTCCGCAGGAAGGGAGCTGCAGGCCTCCCTGTGTGGTGGAGGCACAGAGCGGGAGCCAAGGGCCTCCAGGAGTAGCTGCGACTCGGGGCTGGGCAGGGCGCTTCAGCCAGGGAGGGGCCCCGCAGTTCCCAGGGGCTGGAGCCGAGGACCTCCACAGGTGGCGGTGGCTCTGGACCAGGCAGGGTGCTTCAGTCATGGATGGAGGCCAGAGTTCCGAGGGGCAGGTGCCGAGGGCCTCCATGGGTGGTGGCGGCTTGAGGTGGGGCTAGGTGCCTCAGCCAGGGAGGGGGCCCTGGAGATCCGAGGAGCGGGAACCTAGGGCCTCAGAAGGCAGTGGTAGCTGGGTGCCGGGCAGAGAGCAGTGCAGCTGACAAGGGAACCCAGAGCTTCACAAGGTGGAAGCCGAGGGCCTGCGGAGGCGGCTTGGCGCATGGTGAGGTGGTGTAGCCAGGGAGGGAGTCAGGCGCTCCACATGGCCAGTTGTCCAAGGCCGCCTGGGGTGGAACCGCGGTGACGGCAGGAGGCGCGGCATCTGGGCAATGCACGGTACCAAGGGCCTTCAGGCCTCAGACTGGTGCGGCTGGTGGGGGTCGGGGAGAGGGAAGCAGGAGTCTTTATGGAAACTCACTTTTGCGGAGAATCTCACAGTCCTACCTGTGCCATTGCCATTTTACCGGAACTCCCTATTTGCTTATTTCCTAAGCACATCCTCCCATATATTTCAATCATCCCTAGATTGCTTATAATACCTAATACAATGTAAATGCTATGGAAATTGTTATATTGTATTGTTTGTTATTTCTTTTCTTTTTTATGTTTTATTGTTATTATTATTATTTTTTAAAAATATTTTTGACCCACTGGTTGGTTGAATCAGAGGATGCAGAGGTGGCCGATCTGGACAATGTGTGTATTTATATAACATTCTGAAAAGGGCAAAGCTGTAGAGTAAAAAAAGTAAAAAGATCAGTGGCTGTCAGTGGTTCAATGGGAGAGAAAAGAAAAGTGAATAATTGGAAACATGCGAATTTTAGATCAGTGAAACTCTTCTGTATGACACTATTGGTGGATGCTTGACATTTCACATTTATAAGAACCCATAGATTAGTACAACACAAAGACTGAACCCTACTATAGAGCATGCAATTGAGTTTATAATGTATCAATATTGACCGATCAGTTATAACAAATGTGCTGAATTAATGCAAGATGTTAACAATAGAGAAAATAAGAAATAAGGAGGAGGGAATATATAAGGCATTTTCGGTACTTTCTGCTCATTTTAAAAATTAAGCTTAAGTAGTGGAAAACTGTCAGGGATGGGGTGGGATTGGCAGTTGAGGGAACCTGCTAGGGGAGGGAGGGGCACACCTCATCAACAAGGGTACCTGCATAATCAGCATTTGTATACCTAACCCTGAATTGTACCCCACATCTTTAAAATAAGTAAATAAATAAACAAATAAAAATAATAAAAAATAAAATTAAGCCAAAAACTGTCTTTAAAAATTAAAGTCTAATATTTAGAAATAGCAAATTTACAATGGTGTATATAGATTGCCTTAGTTTTATAAAAATAGATAATATATAAACATATACAGTTACATATAATTACATATATAATGCATTTATATTTGCTTGTATTCAATAAAAGAAACTCTGCAAGTATCATAAAAACTGGCATTAGGTTTTACCTGACAGCTTGAAGAGGGAATTTTGCAGAAGAGGGGCCGAAATGGGGGGAAAAAAGTGGCACTGTTAAAGATGAAAAAGTTTATTTAGGAAGCCATCTAACTGAGGCGCTTGAAATTTCTTTAAATTTTAAATTTAGAAACTTCAGGAAAAAAATTAAACTTTTTTCTTCCTGAATAAGAGTAACCTCTAACCAAACACTCCAGTTCAACACTTATAAAAGTAAAACAAGTTGTGTAAGAATATATAATTTTATGCAATTTTTACATAATAATATCAACTCCTAATATATTAATTTAAAAAACATAATATTCCTTGCATAAATTAGAAAGTCTTTTTCTTTAAAAACTTGAAAAAATGTAGTGGCAAGTCATGATTGCCTTTATGTTGTATGCCATTTCAGGAAAGCTATGTCTAAACAGTGGTCACATTTGTTTTTTGTTTTTTTTTTTTTTTTTTTAGAAATGGAGTCTCACTCTGTCGTCCAGACTGGAGTGCAGTGGCCGCTCCCGGCCACCGCAGCCTCGACCTGCTGGGCTCTGGCGATCCTTCCGCCTCAGCTTTCCAAGTAGCCGGAATTACAGGCATGCGCCACCATGCCCAGCTGAGTTTTTGATTTATTGTAGAGATGAGGTCTTGCTGCCCAGGCGCGTCTCGAACCTGCGGGCTCAGGCAATCCACTCACCTCAGCCTCCCAAAGGCGCGGGATTACAGGCTGAGCCACCAAGCCCGGCTAGTGGTCACATTTGTATTAACTGGTTTTGAACATATATTCAAAATTTGTTTGCCAACTTTTATTGATATATTTTGTACTTTTTCAATTTTTTAATATAAATAATCATATTTATTGAAATAAAATAAAAATTAATAATTCAACTGATAACATTTTTAAAATGACCATGTTTGATAAGAAGGTTAACTTACAGTTTTAATTATTAGACCCACTAATCCTGAATTATACCACATATCTTTTAAAAAAACCTCCTGCTCGTGACTTTAAAACTAGAGTAAACTGGTTGTGTATATTTTATTAAGTTGGAGCCTATTGCTGTAGTAAATAATTGTAGACCTCACATTGAAAATTACATTTGTTATTATAATTCATATCTGGACAATTTTGCATATCATTTCTGTGTAATTTTTTTCAATGATATGGAATTTGATTTAGAATTTTGTATTTGTCTGGTTAGGCTGCTATAACAGAATATCATAGACTAAGTGGCTTATGAATGAGATAAATTTATTTCTCAGAATTCTAGAAGTTAGGAAGCACAAGATCAAGGCATGGGCAGATTTGGTACCTGGTGAGGACACTCTTCATAAATAACTGACTTTTTGCTGTGTCCTCACATGGTAGAAAGAGGGAGGAGTCACTCTGGGGTCTCATTTACAAGGGCACATCTCATTTATAAAGGTCCTGTACCCATGACCTCATCACTTTCCTGGTCTCCACATCTTAATACCATCACCTTGGGGATTTGGATTTCAACACGTGAATTTGAGGGAGACACAAACATTCAGTCTTTTCCAGAATTGTTACATCATATTTACTTTTTTTTTAATTTCAAAGATATGGGGTACAATTCAGGGTTAGGTATACAAATGTTCATTATGCAGGTAACCTTGTTGATGAGGTGTGTCCCTCCCTTCCCTGGCAGTTTCCCTCAACTGCCAATACCTTTCTTATAGTATTATGATAATTGATATTATGCAGCCAAAAAGAAGGACAAACATATGGACTTTGCAGCGACTTGAATGGATTTAGAGTCTATCATACTCAGTGATCTATCACAGAAACAAGGAACAGAGTACCACATGTTCTCACTCATAAGCGGACCTTGAACAATTATCATATTTACTTCTATGACAGCTGAGGATAGAGTGGCTGCCTTGTTTTGACAAGGATAGCAGAAGTAGAAGTTGAAACTAAGATCTTGAACTCTTTTCATCATGTATTTTTTTTCCTACCTCCTCACTATCACCTTTCCCCAATAATATCTTCTGGGCTAATTCTGCAAGTTATAGACTTAATATCAGAAATCTCTAAACTGCTGTAGTAGCATAAAAATATCTTTCCTTTATGGTATTACTAATTTTGTTTGAATTTGGATTCTAATGCTGTAAAATTTCTCTTGAATTTTTTACTTATCTGTGTGATCTTTAAAAATCTACACTTTATGTCACTATGTTTTAGCTTTCTCATAAGATTAATGGAGAGAGATTTATCCTTTGTAAAGGATATCCTTTGTAAACTTCAACGTCCTTTGTAAACTTTAGCATCCTTTGTAAACTTTAACAAACACTTATTATTCTTTTTTAAAATGGAGACTGATTTAAAGAAGTGATTTTTTACAAATGTGATGCTATTATACTTTCCTCAACTCCTATAAAAGCATGGACATGCTGACACAGCCAATAAATTGGCAACAAAATTAAGATTAGAATTATAACAAAAACTAAGCAGACATATTATTAATTTTACCTATAAAATTCTTCTAAATCAAAGCAATATAACAATAAATAGTTTATTTTGAAGCCACATTGAGATAAAGATTAAAGACTAGGAATTACAAGAGTAAATAAATAACACAAATATATCAGACATAATATTTTCTTTCTTTGTCTAAATAATACTCTTACCTTTCCAATTATTTCTTCAATTTCAATTATTTTGATATAAGATATATAAACAACTAAAGTTTCTTTAGACCTTTTGTAAATTTCTGGACTAAAATGCTCTGTTAAGATACTATATATTATTCATTATGAAGACATTAGGGAAAAAGTCTTAAAAGTTAGAAGTGCATTAATAACTGAGTCTTCCTTGTATATTATATAGGCTTTGAACACACAAGCAAGTAACAGTACCAAATATAAAATCTTTCTTTAAAAAAAAAATCTTCTGATCAAAATTTTACTTGGCGGTAATGGAAAGGCAAAAATCCATGTTGACTCCTTTCTATAATAATCATCATTAAATGCAGAATTACTTGAGCATGAATTTAATAATTTCTGATTATCAACCAAATTATAGACATATTCCCAACAAAACAATATTTTTTATCAAAATAAATTCCAACAGCCTAATGATTTAGGCAGTTAAATTAAAATTAGTAACAAGGCCAGACTAGATGGCTCAGTCTGTAATCCCAGCACTTTGGGAAGCCGAGGCCTGTGGGTTCCAGAACAGCCCCGGCAAACTTGGCGAGACCTTGTCTCTACAAAAAAATTTAAAAATAACTGGGCATGGTAGCATGTGTCTGTAGTTCCGGCTACTTGGAAAGTTGGGGCGGAGGGATCTCTGGAATCCAGAAGGTGGACGCTGGGGTAGTTGGGATAGCTGGGGTAGCCGTGAGCATGCCACTGCACTCTAGCCTCAGCGACAGAGTGACACTCCAAATCAAAAAAAAAAAATTACTAATAAGCACTATCTTTGTATTTCTTCTGGAAATCTAGAACCACAATAAAAACTCTATTTGCAAAGTTACTAACAAGTGTATTCACTTTCTGTCCTAAACAGAGCTACTTTAAATTGACCATTCAGTTTCAACTTTCAAATGTTAACTCCTTGAGGATATTTTTAGTTACAAATTTATATCCATGATTCTTTTTCTGGAATGTTGGAGACATGCAGTTTCATTACTATAGCTTTTCTTTGTGGAACTATTTTTTTTTTTCAGAGCTATTATCCTAAATGTGGGTATTGATGGTGCTACCCGTGGAGTGAAAGCATTATAGCTGCATAACTTTTAGATATTTTATATAAATCTTCACTATAATGTCACTCCTGGCAACCAGCTGTGCTGCGATATGTCACAATGATGAATCATCAAGCATGGTAAAATCTAAAGGACAGTTATATAAAAACCTGTATTAATAAACATAATTTTCACAAGTGCAAAATGAACATTTGCATATACTCTAAAAACTTCTACAGCATTTACTCCAAAGTATCTAGTTCATGACCATATTTGAAGATTATAATGATTTTCATGTGGTATTTCATAAAGAAATAAATCTCTTCCTGGAACATATTTAAGACTGACACTTAATTGCACAACATCAGATTATGTTACAGCAAGATCTAATACAAGTACCTTATAAAATTACACTTGGACTTTCAGCACAGACAAAATAGTATAGACTCCTTTCTCTCTGCCATTCCCTATTACGTGGTATGTACAAATAAAAACCTAGTAAATAATGGAAGAGACAACCAAATCATAAATCATAAATGTAGAAAGAGGAAACACCCTGATTAGGTATATTGAGATTGGAGGACTAGTATAGGAGCAAGGCATCTTCAGCTAACTACCTAACAGAGAAAGGCAACCAAGATCCAACATTTCCTGACCTTCCCCCAATACACAGCCCAGAATTTTCTCAGCAGGTGAATGGTGAAACAACTTATGTTGTATCCATGTTATGGAATACTCTTCAACAATGGAAAGGAATGTACTTTTTTTTTTTTTTTTTTGAGTTGGAGTCTCACTCTGTCACTTAGACTGGAGTGTAGTGGCCGTTCCCGGTCACCGCAGCCTCAACCTGCTGGGCTAAGGCGATCCTTCCATCTCAGCCTTCCAAGTAGCCAGAATTATAGGCATGCGCTACCACGCCCGGCTGATTTTTTGATTTATTGTAGAGATGAGGTCTCGCTGCCCAGGCAGGTCTTGAACCTGTGGGTTCAGGCAATCCACTCACCTCAGCCTCCCAAAGGCGCGGGATTACAGGCTGAGCCACCGAGCCCGGCTAGGAATGTGCTATTGATATATGCAACAATCTAGATGAACCTTCATAATGACAGGTACCCTTACTTCCCCAGGTGAATTTTTTTCTATAAGAAAATGGACTTCCCCTATGAAATGAATCAGTTTCTCAACAAATATTGAGTCCTTCAGGTACCCATACATATTTTAATTTAATTTTACAACTTATATATGTCAGATTCTTAACCAAAAATTACTGTAGAGTTGCTGAAAAGTATGTTTTTTAAAAAATGTTTAGAATATGATTAAACACAATGTGATAACCTGTAAATATTATGTGATAATTACATAATATAAGTAATATATTATGTAACAAGTTCTTCACCATGTAAAATTAGTGCACTATTTTGGGGAAAAAAATAGTAGCCTTAAAATAAATACTGTGTCAGCTCCATTGGAAAATTATGTGACTCTTTTAAAATGCCAGATTGTTGAATCATGGTGAGTCTTAATTAGAGAGAACTTGAGGGGTTAATGATGAAGAACTATGCACAGAGAAGCCATATGTCTCAACTGCTAAATGGAAAGAAGAGCCAGAGGACAAGGACACCTATCCAGAGAAATCAAGGAGCATCGCTGCCAGAGTCTGACTTGCCTTAGAACTAAGAAAGAATAAGATGTTAATATGAAAACCAAGTGAAGAAAATGGGTGAAATACATTTGATTAGACAATATAGAATAAAATAAGATAAATGGATTTTTAAAAAACAAAGAATTACTCTTAATACATAAAATACTTGGGATTCCCTTTCCTTCTTTTTTCCTTCCATTTTGCTTATATAGCGTGTGGAATTATTTAATATTCTATTAATTGTTAACACTCAAGTACATGATGCTTGTTATGGACTGAATATGTCTTTTCTCTAAATTCATTTGTCAAAGCTGAAACCCCCGATGTTACTATAGTTGGAGAGAGGGTCCTTAGTGAGGTAATTAAGGTTAAATGAAGTCATAAGTGTGAGGCCTTGATCCTATAGGGATACTGTCCTTATAAAAACAGATACCACAGAGGTCCCCCCTCAGTCTCTTTTTGCTCACACACCAAAGAAAAACCAAGTAAGGACAGAGAAAAGATAGCTATATGCAAGACAGGAAAAGGGTCCGAACCAGAACTTGAAAAGGGAAACACTCTGCTCTCAGGCTTGCAGTCTTCAAAAAATGTGAGAAAATTAATTTCTGCCACTTAAGCCACCTCGTCTATGGCATTTTTGCTGTGGGGGTCCAAACTGACTAAGATAATACTTGTTTTATCACATACTTAAGCTAGGAAAGATAAGTAATTCTGAGTAAAAGATATTATACTTGAAAAAATCAAATTTGAAATGCCTTTATATGTTAAACAGTATGAATATTAACAAAATAATTATATTAACATATATTAAATATATTAATAATACAATGCATACACAATGTACAATAATATGCATAGCCAACATTTTATCAGAAATATATCCAAGGTTTAGGAAAATCAGGGGTTGAAAAAGAGTTATTGCTGAGATTGAAAGTCTCCAACCTCAGGGTAAATCACCATGGAGGTATTCCCTGGTCAGAGAATAGATGTATAAGACAGGGCTTTCTCTAACTTGGATGAGACACTGTGTTTTTTGCAAGGGTGTCTGGAAGCCTCGTGTTAACTCAAGCCAAGATATAAAAGTTACGATGTCCTAGCTAGTTATTTTTTAATGTACTGTTTAAAGTTCAAACCACCTTAGGACATCTGGGGCTAGCCTATTACATATGTACATTAAAGATATATAGACTCTTAAATTATACCTAGTTTAACCAACTACACCACCTAACTTTATTAAGTCACCAGTGAGATATTTTTAAAAATTCACTTGTAACTTTTACCAAGGTTTTTCTGAACTCATACTCCTTCACACATTTCTTGATGGTTCATCATCTAAAGATTAGGTATAGCTTCTGCAATTTAGAAATCACTCTGGGAGCTGTTCCTGGAAGCCTTTGTGTTCTCTAAGCTTCTCACTCATTCTTCCTCCTGCTTGTTACCTTAAAACCTTACACAGTTAACCTTGTGGGATACTTTCAATATTTCAACCTTGAATAATCAATGTGGTAGATCATTGGGTTAGTGATAAAGTACACTCTTGACTAATTTCTCTACTTTTCTCAAAACTGTGTATTAACATTGTTACTCATTATTTATTTTACTGAAACAATCTATTGTAAACCATTCAAGAAAGGTTTACATTACAGTAGGACATTGAACATAATTATCCCATCTTGCCAGTTTATCAAGAAGATATTCCTACTGGCTCTTGCATCTACAACAGACTTCTTTTTCCTCAAATGTTTATCTTCCTCATGATAGGATTTCTCATTGGCAATTAGTTCTCACAAGAATACATTATTGCCATTTTAATTCTTTAATGACAGAAGTTTATCCACAGTAACTAACATTTATCCAAATTTTTCTATTTTGTTACTATTCTGCTTGGAGAAATGAGTCTTTTATGAAGCTTGACTTCTTAGCTATATCTTCATAGTGAAATGAGCACATGTTATTACATGCAGTGTTCAATGTGTGTGAGTTGGCATGAGATGCAAAGTTTTGTGGAATACCCTGAATAATCTAATACACTACATAATTTTAAATGGAGGTGATTTGTCCTTGGCAACCTACTCAGCAGTTCCGTAACAATGAGAATGTCTTTCTCCATGGGTGCTCCTATTAGATACCTATTTTTTTCCTGTGGCTGAGGCTCTGCCTTTTGCTAAGTAAGCTACTACTAATACTAGTAAGAATTATTTTACCTTTTTCAAAACAACACTCTCCCCCATCCATGATTCCCATCTGCATCTTGGGAAAAATCATTGCTATTTTTAAATTTTTCTGTAGAAGTCATGAACAAAATGGTAAAAAGACTCAAGAAAACTTACACTTAAAATGCTTACTTCTGCATAATAATATTACATTATCAGCTCTCTCTGTTGTGCAAACTAATGCCTGAATCATGGTATTTGCAAGTATTATGGAAGTCCAATCATTTAATTTGTGTGTGTGAGTGTGTGAGTGTGTGTGTGTCACTCACTTTGTCACCTAGGCTGTAGAGCAGTGGCACACTTATGGCCACCGCAACCTCTACCTGCTGGGCTCAGGTGATCCTTCCACCTCAGCCTTCCAAAGTAGCTGGAACCACAGGTGCAAGCCGCCATGCCCAGCTAATTTTCTGATTTATTGTAGAGACAAGGTCTCACCAAGTTTCTCAGGCTGCTCTCGAACTCCTGGGCTCAGGCAATCCTCTTGCCTCCACCTCCCAAAGTGTTGGCATTACAGGTATGAGCTACCTCACTCAACTGCCAATCATTTATTTAAGACATGAGGAAGTAGCCCTCCAAAATTGTAATTTATATATTTAAAAATTGTGTATTAATTTTGACATGTTTAAACTTCAGTCACCTTCAAAGTACTATCCATTTGATGCAGTATGCCTATTGCAGTGCTTTTTCCACTGCTCAAAACAGTTTTTGAATCATTCATTTTGATGCCTTTTAGTGTTTCTGCCATTTTTTGTTTCACCCATTCCACATCCGCAAAACATTTCCCTTTGAGGACTTTTTTCATCTGGGGAAACAAACAAAAAAAAAAGTTGCTCAGAGTGAGATCGAGTGAATAGGACGAGGGGTCATGCCATTTTTTAGTCAAAAACTGCAGAACACTCAGTGCAGTGTGGGAAGGTGCATTAGTAAATCACTCATCATGAAATGCGCAAATGCATTGAAAGCATCTCCAAATATTATATTCACTAAAGCCAAACAGCAGCCTCTCACACAAAAAGTTAGCTGGTATACTGATGCCAATGGGTTCCTAGAACACTTACATAGCAGGGAAGCCTGTACTATAAGGGGCTCACCCTCCAAAAAATAATTCTAATTTTGGGGGCTCCCTCTCATATATTGTATCTTATTAAATTTCATAGAATGTTTTCTTTTAAATACATAGCTTCAAAGGATTTCATTTTAGTATTATTTTAAATGCATCTTAGATACAACAATGTTCACCATGTATGAAGACAATAAGATCATTAGGTAAATGATTTATTTCCAAATTTTAAATAATGTTACATAAAATGTGACAATAATAATAGGAAATACCATTGCTGCAATTAGAATTTATTTAATATGCTTTCTTCAATGTGGATTGTGTAAACCAACTTTGTCATATAGTTTGTTTAACAAATGATAGGAAGAGAAAAATGTATCCTATGTATTTTCATATTCATATTTTATTGCTGAGTAACAATTACCACAAACTTAGTGACTCAAACCAACACAAATTTATCATTGCACACTCTCTTATGGATCAGAGGTTCAGCACATTAGAGATGGATCCACTCTCTGGTCTCCTGAGGCTGAAGTCAATGTGTAAGCCAACTGTGTAAGCAAATATCACAGGATGTTCATACTTGTCCAGGTTTCAGGATAGTGGTAGATTCTGCAAGTTAGTTCTCTGATAGGTCCAAAAAAGTCATTGATTTTTTTCAGTGTCTATACGTTTTTCTCACAGTAGGAAAAAAAAAAGGAACAATACTTTCAACCTCTTTACATGTGAGAAGTGAAACTGAGAGACTCAACAGCTATGCGAGTTTTTTTTCCTAAGAATATTCCACCTCTTTTTATATATATATATATATCATTGTCTGGCCTTAGAATATTTCCTTTCAAGCAGATTAATATTTCGGATTATTTCCAATGCTGTGAAGCATTATTTTCCCTTACTTTTAAGAACACAATGCTATAGTATTATCTATTTAACATAACGCTATAGTATTACCTATTTAATATAATACCATTGCAAAATGCAGGAAATTAAGTTCATATACATTTTTACATGTTTTCTAAATATAGTAAAAAATAAAGAGTAAATTGCACTGAAATAGAAAAATAAAGTGGAAAGATTTATAATTTTGGATATGTTATATATTCTGGCAAAAAAAATTACACAAAAGATACTATTTGGAATACTCACCACACTGAATAACTATAAATGCCAGAAACAAGTGATATAACAAGACAATTGTAAAAAAAAAAAGCTAGTTGATTTAATTACAGAATAGAGTTGACTCTTGAACAATGCAGGTGTTAGAGGTACCAATTCTGCAGTTGAAAATCCACATATAACTTTTGACTCCCCAAAAACTTAACTACTAAAATACACAGTTGATCAATACCTGTTTTATATACCGTATGTGTTACATGCTAAATTCATATAACAAAGTAGGCTATATAAAGGAAAAACATCATCAATAAAGTCATAAGGAAGAGAAAATATATTCATTAGTCACTAAGTGCAAGGGAGTCATCATAAAGTTCTTTTTTCTAATTATCTCCATGTTGAGTACTCTGATGAGAAGGCAGAGAACGGGTTGGTCTTGCTGTCTCAGGGGTAGCAGAGATGGAAGAAAATCTGTGTATAAGTGAACCCACACAGTTCAAACTCATGTCATTTGATGTCAACTGCAATTTATTTTTAGATTATTTAAACAGGAATTAGGACGTAAGAGAGTATTGATTGGTGAGCATTTCTTTCAACAATCACTTATTAGCTACCTTATTTGTGATGGAGAAGAAAGACTAAAACTATGAAAAATGAACAAGTTGCCATCACTTCTGAGAGGGACAAAAGAGAAATATAGAATGATTTAATGAAAGGAAAATGACCATACTGAATAAGAAGATACCTGTAAAGTTTGAATTTTATCAGAATTATAAGCATTGCAGACATAAATTCTTTATTTGCAACTGCTGAAAAAAGACTTCTTCAAGTATTTGGTAATATGTTGCTAGAATATTTCTATGTAGACACATTTAACATATGTATACATCACATAATTTTCTTAAGAAATACATATTTTTTCTTTTATATTTTGTTGTTGTTTACTCAAACTCATTTCTCTTTTTTAAAAGTAACTCTGCTGTATTATTAGGTATTAAACAAAATAATCTCACTTATTTCTAAAAATTATATTCTGGGCTACATAACAAGGTAGAACAAAGCACTGCTTCTTTGTATAAATTTTAAGCAAACATCAGTCATTATTACAAGGTAGAAATCACATGTAAAGACCATATTCATAAGGATGGAGCAACATCCATAATGACAGGAAATATCATTTTATCACTAGCATTGTTTAGAACTGCTGGCCTCGGTGCTGGCCCAAACTTTATTGGTTTTATATCATTTTTTATATTCTTTATAGACAATGAATCCTATTATTGACTGCCCTCAGGGCACTCAACACCCCTCTCTCATTTAATGTGGCTACATCACCAGGTGTTGCTGATATTTTTTTTCCTGAAGCCAATCAGCAGTGTTGCCCTTCTGGATAAAAAGTCTGTTTCAGAGAAAAAACTGAATTTAGAAAATGGTTGTGGCAGATTTTGCCTTCTGTCCATCATACTTTCTTTTTTACCCACGCTTGTCTTATGTCTCTAGTCCAATGATGGTAGGCTTGGCCATGCTCTTGTTTTGTTCAGTGACCATGTCATGAAGTTACAGTTGCCAGTTTGGAGCTAAGACCTTAAGAGGCACCACATGTTTCTGCTTCTTTCTCTGTAGTCTTGAAATTGATCTGGTGAAGACGTTTTTCCAAGTGCAGCCTGAATCTTAAAGTCTGAAATTTAACAGTTCTACAAATTTAAGCCAATCTACTCCTATTCCTTCAGTCCCTTCACAGCATTGTACAAAGTAGCTCTTTGTAAGACATTGAGATTTGGAGACTGTTTGTTATGCAACATAATCACAGAAAAAAAATTAAATGATTTATATATGCTACTGATCTCCCTAAACCAAACTTTGAGTACCCTGCAGAGATGTATTAGTTTCTGTGACTGGTGTAACAAACTACAGCAATCTTTAAAGCAATTTATTATCTTTAAATTGTGTAGGTCAAGCGTGTATCACTGGTCTCATCTGGTTAAAATGAACGTGTCAGTAATAATGCATTCTTTTCTGAATGTTCTCAGGGATAATCTGTAGACATATTTTTTCAGTTTATAGCAGCTTTCTGCATTCCTTGGCTCATGGCCTGAACACTTTGCTTTAACTTGAAAGCTAGAAACCAAATATTTTTTACATTTCATTTCTGTGACCTTCCCTTCTACTGTCTTCTTCCCAAATAAATGTTATTTTGTTAGAGCTTCCAAATAATCCAGGAGACTTTCCCTATTAGATCATTACTAAATATAACTGTGTCTGGAAGCATATCTGTAATTAATTCCATTTGTCATGTAACAGTATTGTTTTGTTTTAGTTTGTAAGAGTTGCCATAACAAAGTACTACAAACCTGTTGGCTTAAACAGCAAAATGTATCCTCTCATAACAAATTAAATTACAATAAGTGCATATTTAAATAAATGAATTTTAGAGGCCAATCTACCTATGTTCCAAAATTTACCCTTGTTACAAACGATGCTAGTTATATTTGACTAGAGTTTCCTAATGACCTCATCTTAACTTGATCATCTGCAAAGGCTCTATTTCTAAATAAGGCCACAATCACAGGTACTGAGAATTAGAATTTTAGCATATTTTGGGGAAGTGAAATTTAACTCATAACATGGATCCACAGGAGTAATACTAGGGATTAGGGAGCAGACATCATACTGAGGTGCTTATTTTTCCTACCACAAGTGATTTTGGCTACCCAAATGACTTCTGAGATGTAGAAAGAGACAGTCCAGAAATATACAGAGATGAACTTGCTACAGTTAGTTTTTTTTTAACTTGTTTCTTTTAAGCAAATATGTCTTTATATGTTTTAGCTTGGTCTCTTTTATACCAACAAAAGTTCAAAGAAGTTTAGTATGCCCCCATAAGTTTGCTGGAACATTTCAGTAGCAATATCTTCTCTAAGTACATTGTTGAACTGATAAGGATAATAAGTGGGAGATTTCAGGAAGATAAATCTCAGAGAATACAAGCAAAGCTTTGTTTCTGTTGCCTTTCCTTCATTTTCTTCTGAGCCAACCCTTCAAAGATTGGACTTGAATTATATTAGTGCAGTCGACAGGTTAGTTTTTTGCACCTTGCATACAGTTGGTTAAATACTAAAAATGTAAGAATAATTTTATCCAATTGTAAGCATTAAGAATAATCTTATTTTTATATGCATTTTCCAGTGGAATACAATATTCAAGGATAATTATAAATTACTGTACTTGCTATATCTACTTTTAGTCTTAAAGTCATTAAATTAAAATACAGCAAAATCCATTTGATCTGAGTTAGTCCTAGTTCAACAAATATAATTTTTGATGTTTCTGAGATTGTAAAATAAGGATACAATTAATCTACAGTCCTTTATCAAGACCAATAAAAACTGAGCAATAAAATATAATCTGATTGTGCCGTTAGCAAAAATGAATTTTTTATCATCTCTTAGCAACTAAATAATAAATTATTTTCAACAGCTTTTTAATGAGCTGAAACATAATCAAGGGTTGCAATAAAGTGGTGTAGTATCCAATTTGTATGATCAGTCTGTTTTCTGTGATGAATGAAGTCCTCATATATTTCTTTGGAGTAAAAATATCATTTAATGACAATCAAGAATCATAACAAGATCAATTACTATGAAACAAGCACAACAATATCTTCTCTTTATGACTATTCTTAATAAGACTAATCATTTAAATATTTAAGTGAACACTGGCATTATTTTGTTGAAACACAAACAGATTTAGTACTGTTAGTTAATGCATTTGGTCTATTAATAATATTTTATTATTTGATTTTTGTGTTCATATTTTACTCTTTTTTGTGTTTTTATACATATACATGCAAGCAATTACATATGTGTACAGATACACAAGCCAAAAGTAACTGAGGAAAGATGATTGTACAAATATTCCCCTATATATTTACAAATAAGATTGTCAAAATTTCTACATTAATATAAATTTTTCTACAAACAATTTCATTATTATGTGTGATCATGCATCTCAAATTGTCCTTTAAACAATGCTACTTTTGAAGGTTCTATTCATGCTTATCTATCTATGTTTCCCTAAATGTAGCATACTAAAATACAGTAGGTTTTAATTTATTTTATTTTGTAGGAGATTTCCCCTTCCCTCTGAATAACTTAAATGGAATTTGCCATTTCCATGAAAATTCATATAAGAACAGTGCTACTAGCCGGACTCAGTGGCTCAGCCTGTAATCCCGCGCTTTGGGAGGCTGAGGTGAGTGGATTGCCTGAGCCCGCGGGTTCGAGACTCGCCTGGGCAACTTGGCGAGACCTCATTTCTACAATAAATCAAAAATTTGCCGAGCGTGGTAGCGAGCGCCTGTAGTTCCAGCTACTTGGAAGGCTGAGCGGAAGGATCACAGGAGCACAGCAGATCGAGGCTGCAGTGGCTGGGAGCGTGCCACTGCACTCCAGTCTGGGTGACAGAGTGAAACTCCAACTCAAAAAAAAAAAAAAAAAAAAACAGTGCTACTCTTTTGAAGTGAGGATGGTAGCCCTATAAATATCACTATTGAATATCAAGATACCACAGAATATAGTTTGAAAACACCACTATAGTGGAAATTTCATGGGCTTCTGGAACTAACATTTACTACTCTTAGACATAGAAGCAATGATCTCATACTTCCTTGCTACATAGCCTTGAGCAGTCAACTCCTCTCAGTCTGTTCCTAAATGTATACTTTAAGATACAAATGACCATGTACTACTAAGGGTTTCTATCAATACTTAAATATCACAGTTATGGCCTCCTTATTGAACTTCAAAATCTACCCTTTCAAATAGCCACAGGATAATAGACAAACAGCTCACATTCAATCTGACAAACACTAAGCATATTACCATTGCTCTTCAAACCCCACTTTACTTCCCAATTTTTCTTCCCACAATCACCATTTTATTAAATATTTCTTTTACTACCATCCAAACAAGCAAAAAACTCAAGTCTCCATTCCACCATACTCATTTTTTCAATTCTATTTATTATAAATACCAAAATGTTCCTTAGTTTCAATGCTCCTCCTTACCATTCTTTTCACTGCTGAAATTGACCTTATGATCCCCTTGGAGATGTATTACTTCAATAGCTTCACAGTTTTTCTTTATACATCTACTCAGACAAATATAAATACAATTATTCTGGTTCATTTCATTTTTTTACATAAATTTCTACTGCCTGTGACTTAAAACCTATTCTTCTCATAAAGTTGTACAAGGCTGTATGTATTCCATTGAATACTTATACTTACAGCTTTATTTTATACAACCCCAAGCTTACCTTTCATGAACAGATTCATCATAGAAACTTCAATATAATGTCCTCATTCTACTTTGCAGTCTATTTCTTCTTTGAGTAGTCGTGTTTTCAATAACCTGGGAAAGTCTTGTTCATGTCTGCAAAAAAGGAAAGTCTTATTCAGGTTTGCAAAAAACAGTTACAATGTCACAATTTCTTACGGTGTTAGCCTTTTCAGTTTGGGTTTTTCCAGAGCTAGGCTCTGAGAAGGATGATTGCAAGTAGTTTACTTAGAAGGTGATCATAAAAAGTCTTTTAAAAGGCATGGATAAGTGAGACAGAGAAGGAAGCCAATTACAGATGTGTCATTAAACAAGTGTGTTATTGATCCTATCACAAAACATGGAAAACCTACAGAAAACAAACAAGGGACCATCATTGCTGGAAGAAAAAAATGGGTATAAAAATTGAGATCAAAGATTTTGATTTTATTTTTTGTACTAATCATTTCCTTTTGGGGAGGATATAAATTAGTATCAGAATTTTTGAAGCTTGGAGTATGGAAAACCACAAACTTTATCTCTTCTCAATGTTAAGTATCCCACAGTAATCTTTTGTGATACTAGATATGTTAACTAGATATTCCATATGAGAGATATCCTACAATAAAGCTCAGAGTTGTCACTTGACAGATTCTATTTCACCATCTAGTGACCATAATGAAGGCCACTAGTTTAAAACAATTCAACTAAATAATAGACTCTCCATTACTTGAAAGATACTTCTTAGAGCCTCTACCTTTATAAAGCAGAATTATTTGTCAGCAATGACACCTGTGGTCTTATTTTTTTACCTCTCCACATACTTTTGTGTTTTATTCATCACTTATTTTTCTCTTGTATTTAATTTTAGTCATTACAAATGCCTTATATTAATAACTGCAGTTCAAACATTTGTATGGCACTTTTTTAGCATAATAATTATTCTGATAAAAACTAATATCATTCATTTATTTACTCATTCATTCACCCATAAATCTTAGGAGTGCATGACAGATATAGTACCAGTTTCTAGGAACAGAAGGTAAATGATGCATGATCTTTGTCTTAAAGATGTCAGAGTTTAATAAGAAAAGCAAATGTGCTGACAAAAAAAATAACACTTTGGTGTGATAAAGCAGTGCAAAAGATGCAAAGGAGAGATTGGTCAAATTTTTTTACAGAAAACTTCATGTGCTGCTGTATCTAGAAGGATGTTACTGAAGTAGATAAGGAGAATAATTCCACTCCAGAAAATGAGAACAGTGTATAAAGACAAAAGAACATGAAAGATATTATAAAGTACAGGTCATGGCAGGTAATTTGGGCAGTTTAAGTTATAAAGGGCAAATAAATAGAGAGCAGCAGCAGATAAAAGTAGAGAGCAAAACAGAAATGCCAAGATATGGTAAACACTGGTAAAAATGTGAATATTCTAAAGTTGTAATTCATTATCAGTTTAGAACTATGTATCCCAATTGTGCACATCTAATTTCTGCTTAAGCACTTGATATGACAATGTGTTAACATTTATATTCTGCAACAAGAGACATGTAAATAGTGAAAACAAGATACCCACGTATTCTGTGTTAAAGAAAAAGTCCATTAAAAAATAAGATTATTCGTTGGATCAGCTTTTATGTGTAAAATATACATTTAGCAAAACTGGAAACCTCATATCTGATATTAATTATGTCACTAGAATGATCTTGTGATTTCATTCATTATTCAGAACAGAAATGAAGGTGACTCTTCTAGATCATAATAATAATTTTTCCACCAAAGTATCTTGGTCCTAATTATATATACTGTTTTCTTCTCGAGCACTACACTTATAACCATTTCAAATCCATGTCGGTTATATTCTGGCTTTCTAGTTTCCTTATCCACTTACTTTCATAACCTTTTTTTTTTTTACTCTCCAACACCTGCTTCATCATGCATGCCTTTAGTTATTACCAAATAACCATACACATCGACATTTTAATTTTAAGTATCCCATTTTATAACTACCATTTTGTCTTTTCAGTTAACATCATCTTTACTCTAGTAATTAATTACCTCCTTCCTTGTTTCAGGATTTATATTTGTACTTACTGGGAAGGAGCTCAGAGAAATGAGTATTTACCGTCTTGTCTAGACCAGAAATCTGGACTTTGCTTTTGATTCTAAATAGTTTCACTTTCATCTATAATCAGCATTTCATTTTTTAAGAACTAGTTATTTATAAAACAATTTTCTAATATCTCACATTTTAAATAAACAAAATGTGTACAGATATCATGCCCACAGTCACTATCTCACGCCTCTGCTACATTTTGTTGTAAAATACTTCAAGTGCTTTTCATACTCACTGAATCTCTGCTACTGTCTCTGATTTTCTTCTCATTTCACTTTAAGGCTTTTATTCCTACATTCCACCAAAACTGCTCTTATCAAAGTCACAAACGATGTCCTTTTATTAGCCAAATTTACTTAGCTTGATTTTTCAGCAGGATTTGACATGATTGATTATTAATTTATTTCAATTTCTGGGGTCCCACAATTTGCTAGTTTTCCATAGAAACCGCTGATATCTTGTCAGATTCCTGGCTATCTAGTCTCTTCCAGAGACTCCAAAATTTGGAGTGTCCTAGGGTTTACTTTTTTATTCCTTCTCCCTTTTTAAAAATTGTTGCTCACTCCCAGTTTATATAATCTTCATACATAGCTATTATTCAAATACTAGTGGTTATTCCATTTATATCTTTGGATTCCACTTCTCTGAGCTTCAGACTTCTATATCTGATCGACTACTGAGCATCCCACCTTAGAATTCTAATACATAGTCTAAAGTTAGCATGCACAAATCTGAATTCTTATTTCACTGTCATCAACTTGTCTGCACAGTCCTTATTTTTCCCTTGTCTATAGATGGTATCACTAGATGGTAAAGCCTAAGTTCATGACTCCTCTTTTTCCCTCATAATGAACACCCAATCATCAGCTGATTGTATTGGCTATACATTCAAAGGACATCATGAATTTTTTCACCTACCACCAACCAGTCCAGGCCACTATCATTTCTAACTTCTACTGACACAGTGGCTTTTTAGCTGGTCTCACTGGTCCTACTATTGAATTTTCAAATAATTAGCTACACGGCAGCTAAATAAATGACTTTAAAATCTTAATAATACCTTATAACTTTTCTTATTAAAATCATCAAAGGATTTCCCATTCCAATGAGGTTGAACATTAAACCTCACAGCATGCATAGTGCCACACTTTCTTACCACATCACAACACTCTTTATTCTAGCCCACCAGTTTTCAAACTTGGCTGCACATAGAAATTACATGAAAAGTTTTAAAACTACCGATTACATGGTAATACTCCCAGGGAAACTGATCTAATCTATCTCTGGTTTGGTCAGCGTCTTAAGAATTTTAAAAGTTTTCCTGATGATTCACATATGCAGCAAAAGTTTGCTCTAGCCAAATTACTCATTTTCCTTATACTTGAAGAAGCCAAATTCAGTCCCACCTCTGGGACTGGAACATTCACTCCTTCATTGACTGACAGTGACTTACAGCTTTCTCCTCTCGTTTTCATCAAACTGTAGTTGCCTCACTCAGAGGCTAATGATTTCTAGTCTAGGCACCAATTTCAAATCAATGACTGTTTAACACAGGTACCAAGGCCAGCATTTCTTACTTCAAGAAGGGGCTAATTCTGTGATGCAATTTCTGTTACTCAACTTTCCCATGGGAATAGGCAGACCAGCTAAGACCACATTTTCTCTTGGCTTTCATCTCATGCTTTATCTTGCTTCTCTCACTTGAACAAAAGTCCCCATCTCCCCCTCTAAGTCGAGGAAACCCAACTTAAGTCACCATGTTAACTTCTTTTCATTTGCTTTTCCATATGCCATGGATGCTATATTGCCACATAGCTTTCTCTCTTCATTCAAGTTTTTGCTCAAATGTTACCTCCTAAGAGATGAATTTACTATTACTTTATGCAAACATACCTCTTTCTTCATGCCTAAAAACTTTAATATTCTACTTATTTGGTTTATAACTCTTCACATTATGTATTAATGTTATATATTCATTTTGCATTTTTGTGTTCCTTATGGAATAGAAGTTCCATGAGGACATTACCTCTGGATTGTTAAAGGTGTTGTCACCTCTACATCTTGAAAATGTACTTAATACCTAGTAGCTAATGAGTAAATATTTGTTAAATGAATCAATCAATCAATAAGATCAAGTTAATTCAATAATTCAAGAAAAGCAGCAATCGACCATCATAATGATGATTGTATATTCTTAAGCTGGGATTTGGGGGTTTACTCAAAAGTCCCTGTAGGTTGAGTCTGTCGACTAATAGCTGAGTTATATGCTACTGAGCAATCCCAATAATCCAATTCTACTATGAATGAGTCAACTCTTTAATTAAGCTAGGCATGAATTCAAAATGCTCATTACCTCCCACAACTTAAATATAATACTAGAACTAGAACACAGAACACAAAAACACACAGACTCATTGCACAAAGGGTCATAGTCTGATGGAGATAATACATATTTAAAGAATTAATTATATTGAGATGAATATTAAGAGAAAAGGTAAAACTTTAATGTAAGCATGAACACACTGTTCTTAAGGGAAAAGAGGAGTAGGAGTGGGAAAAGACTTCACAATTGTGACACACAAGCAAATACCTGAATATGAAATTGCTAAGCAGACAAGGAATAAAATACAAGGAAATAAAAAGGTCATAACAACACAAAATGTCTGAGAAGCTCAGAGAAGCTCAAGTAGCTCAATATAGCAAGCATCCAGGGCAAAATTAAGGAAATGTCCTTAAGTGAGATCATCAAGTGAATACATTTCAACAAGTAAAAGTATTTAGTAAGAGCTACTGAGGGTTTTTAGTAAAACTTGTTATGATCTCTTTCCCTGAAATGGCAAATTCAGTTACAATGAGAAAAAAGAATATGAGTTACAGACAACAGAAATTTTAAAAATAATAAAAATTGCCTCTCTATATTTCAGATAAGGAATTATAATGTGCCCAACTTAAAGCATTTGTATAGAGGGAAAACAATTCATTAAAAAACAAATGTAGCCAGGCTCGGTGGCTCAGCCTGCAATCCCGCGCCTTTGGGAGGCTGAGGTGAATGGATTGCCTGAGCCCGCAGGTTCGAGACCCACCTGGGCAACTTGGCGAGCCCGCATCTCTACAGTAAATCAAAAATTAGCCGGGTGTGGTATTGCGTGCCTGTAGTTCCAGCTACTTGGAAGGCTGAGACGGAAGGTTCGCCGGAGCCCAGCAGGTCGAGGCTGCGGTGGCCGGGAGTGGCCACTGCACTCCAGTCTGGGCGACAGAGTGAGACTCCAACTCAAAAAAAAAACCAAAAAAAAAAAAAAAAACGAATGTGGGGATGTTGATATAACTTTGAAAGGATCTGAATGTGAATGAATGAATATATATATATGATATATATATATATTCATGTATTGTATTGTTTAATTAAAACATGGAATATTAGAAAAATTATTTTTAAAAAAACTAAGGTAATCCAATTCGTCATTGCAATTACTCACTTCATGATGCCTGATCATATAAATCCAAGGTAAGTAAAGTTCAAGTATTTTCTTATCAAACCTCCAAAAATTAATTCCTTGCATAATTATTCTGACACTGCTCTTGAGACTCAAGTTTTTGAAAACGTATTACTGTGATCTTCATGTTTTGTCTTGCAGTTGTATCCTAAGTAATTAGGAAAGGTTTATACATTTATCTTTTTGATAGTGTTATAGATGCTTAAATTGATACCTATTTTCCACATTCATATCTATCTCTGAAATGCAGTAATTTAGCATTTTTCCAATCATACATCCCTGTATTTGGATGTTTACTTCTCATTACACTAGGCATGGAAACAGCTGGGAGCTACCCCTATTCCAATTTGGTGCCTATAGCAACATTAATGTGAGTCTCTGGAATATTAATTAGGAATGCATTGTGGTCCGCTAAATAGTTAAAGAGGTATTGAAGGTAGAAATATTAATACCTAATTTTGTGATTCCTTGATACATGAATATAGTACTTTTAAGTCTATAAATTATATATTTGTTAGGATATATAAAAGGAATTTTATTTTAATGACACTCATATTTTAAGGATGGAGTAAAATGACTTTTTGAAAATTATTCTGGCAAAATATATGTAAAATAAAGTATACTTTAAAAATCATTTTTACATATACAGTTCAGTGATATTAAGTACATTAACACTATTGTTCAACCATCACCACAATCCATCTACAGAACTTCTTCATCTTCCCCAACTAGAATTCTGTACCCATTAAACAATAGCTCCTTATTTTCCTCTCCTCACCCTATTGGCTATCTCTATGAATTTGGCTACTGTAGGTACCTAACATAAGTGGAATCATATAGCATTTTTCTCTTTGTGACTGGCTTTTTAAACTTAGTATAATGTCTTTAAAATTCTTTCATGTTGTAGCATGTGTCAGAATTTACTTTCTTTTTAAACCTAAATAATATTTATTGCATGTACATACTACATTCTGTTTATCAGTTCATCTGTCAATGGGCACTAGATTGCTGTCTATTTTTTGGCTATTGTAAATAGCGCTTCTATGAATATGAACATATAAATATATCTTCAAGACCCAATTTTCAATTCTTTTGGATGTATACCCAGAAGTTGAATCGCTAGATCATATGGTAATTCTGTTTTGCTTTTAAAAATTGCAATGCTGTTTTTCACAGGGTATGTCCCATCTTACATGGGTTTTAATTTCTCCGTATTTTCCTTAACCTTTTTTTCTCTATTAAAAAAAAAATCCTAAAAGATATTACCTTTTTTTAAAAAAGTGTTACTTAAATTGTCCTCGAAACAAGAAAAATGCAATTCTCTTAAAAATAATAAAACATCTTGGGACTTAGTTTGTCAATTTCAAGCATAAGAGTTCTCATCGGTCATAATAAATTATTTGTAACAGGACATTTGGTATAGTTCCGTGATCCCATGATTACCCAATAGTTTGAGATCAGCTGGAGGGACTTACCTGAATCAACACAAGCTCATATATGAGATTTCTTACAGCAAAAGGCACTGTGCAGTAACAGCAGAAAAAATACCTACACAGAAAATAATAAAATGGTTTTAACAGTCCTTTTAGGTCTCCTGCTTTCTGTAAGGGCCACACAAACTTGGCTTTTCCCTTCAGCCATGAACAGTTAAGATACATGCACAATATCTCTACCCAGGGAAGCAACTTAAATCTCAAAATCCATACTCTTAAATGGAGCTACTTACACAGCTACTTGACAAGTCTGATGCAGACTCCAAACCAAACATCAGATGCACATAATGACTCTTTATGTTTACTAACAATGTTGACAACCTGAGACATCTTGATTGCCTTGGGCTTATAGAATAATATCCCTAAACAGTGACAATGTGAATATTATTGTAAGTTAGTTCTCAGACATTTGACTACAGAGGCTACAGTGATAATCAACAATTGAGTAAAGACCTTTTGTGTTAACTCTTTCCTCACGGTATATGCATAAAGAAATAGATGACAATATAAGTAGATAATTACAAGCAACAAAGATATTAAACAACTACATTTTAAAAATTGTTATTTGAATTAAAAAGTTTTTAATATCTCTAATTTTAATTTCACATATATGCCTTTCAGAAAATTTTTTTTTCCATAAACAGCCTAAAATAGAAGAGTACATACATACCATCTCTCTTAAACTGTGTAAATGTTGGCACTATTTATTGTGCTGATTCATAATTTTCTCTTTGTCAGTGCAGAATATTTAAAAAAACATATGCTTGACAAAGTTTTAAAAATAGATTATTTACTGGAAGCATTAGGTAATATTCAATGTTAATTTAAAAGCATGGATCTTGTTTACCTATTAGCCAGTTTGTGTGGACCTTACAGAAAGCAGGAGACCTACAAAGCCTGTTAAAACCACTTTACTATTTTCTGTGTATATATTTTTTGTGTATATTTTCTCTCTCCTAGAATATTCCTGGATTTAATTACCAGAGGTAGAGACCTTTGGGGAGTATTCCAGAAGCTGCCTCCACGTAATGGAGAACCCCCAATTTTTTTAAAAGCAGGATTTATTAAGAGGACAGAAAAGCTCCCACAGTGGGAGGGGACTCGAAGGGATTGCCCAAACCCCTACTTTTTAACTTCTCACATTGCCTGTATGCTGCAGTGATGGATCTTCAGTATTCCCAAATGTCAAGATCTAAATTTAATGAAGGACCTAACCAGATAACAAATAATTGCTAGAAAATTTAGATTATTCTATTATTACCAATTAACTGAAGGATGTTTTGGCAGGAAGTAAAGTAGCTAGATCTTCACCCATATTGGATTTGGAATTCTCTACCACTGAATGTTTGACCTCATCTGTCAGACTTTAACTTTGTTCTTTTGGGGGAGAATTAGAGAACTCAGCTAATAAAAAGTCTGGCAGCTAATATCTTGGTAATTATAATTATATTATGTAAAGACAAATGTCTGCTATCTGATATCATGTAAAAACAGGGATGCAAGTTAAAAGTAAATGTAGCATAATTATATACATTTTAAAAGTATAATGTAAGTAATTAGTTACCAATATAGATGTAAACATTATAATTACTAAACTGCAATATTTTAAAATCCCAAATACCTAATTTCTCACAAATGCACTAAGTCAGAATTTATGGAGTGGCTCCTGTGAGAACGAGTAATTTGACAGGTGACTCAAATGTGCAGTGCTTGTTGAAAGTCACTGAGCCAAACGATTACCTTATGTCAGTAAATAAAGGTTCTGAGGAAACTACTGGAATATCCAAAGGCACCTCAGTTATTGGAACCTGACATTGAAAACTTATAAGAATTTATCACACAATGATTGCAAAAGGATAACAAGTTAAGTGGTTGATGAATTTACCCATTGCACTGTTATTCACTAAAATAAGCACAATTTTTAATTTTTTTATATGACTTTTATTTTTTTAATTTTTGAAAACACATATTCGGTGCTTTCAGAAGATTAGAATAACTTTTTCTCTAGAGAATTCATATAAAATTGTCATGAAAATGTGGCTCACACTATGGCAATATGCAGTATGATTTCAGAAAGCAGAATCTGAGCTCCTTCTGATAACTATTGTTGGAAAAATTCAAATGAATCATATTTTAGCCCATTGTTATATAATAGACATTCCAACAATGATGCAATTTTCTGTGTCTGCATGTATATTATGGAACCACTATCCACTTGTAGCTAATGAGCACTTAAAATGTAGACACTGAGGCAAAGAGACCAATCAATTTTGTTTTAATTCTCTTAAATTTAAATTTATATGGCTACATGTGGCTAATAGTCACCTTATTTGAAAGTATAATTTTAGATATTTTGGAGACAAAATTCTTCAGAAACTGCACTTCTATATGTTTGTTATGATTTATCTTTAACTTTGAAGGAATTAAAACTGTATTATTCTTTTCAGTTTCAACTTCATGTATGCAAAATATATTGATGAAGTTTTATTTAATTTAAAAGACATCTTGAAAACTTAAATGTAAAGCTTTAGATTTCACTTGGAATCATAATCTTATATTTTATTAGCTATATATAAGTACATTTTAAATTGGACTTGATATGCTAAGATGAATGGGTTTTTCTAATAAAATGCAAGGGAAGAATATCATTTGAAAACCGAAGAGAACCATATGCATTTTCTTTAACATTAATTATTATAATTTAAAGATACAGTTGACAATTAAAATTCACAAAGTTCAATAAACCTGAAGCTGAATAAATTCCTTCAAGGAATTTTATAAACAAATACATTGGTTCTTAGAGGATAGATAAAGTATAAAATTAAGATAAGGAATCAAAAATGCCTCTCCTATTATCAAGAGTAAATTGTGATGGCTAAATAGTTTTGTAGGGGCAGTCAAAAGCCCTATTACTTTAAGTGAAACTGCAAACTATAAATCATAGCTCTGTTAGCTATATTTAAAAAATGTTTCTAAGAATAAATGATGCATAAATACTAAGAGTGGGCCACATAAGAACTGCAAAAAAAATATAAATCAAAACCACAATTTGCCCCCACCAGAATGGCTATTACTAAAGAGACAAAAATGAAAAATGTTTGCAAGGATGTAGAGAAAAGGGAATGCTCAAACATTGTTAGTAGGAATGTAAACTATTACAGCCATTATAGAAAACAATATGGAGATTTCTCAAAAAATCTAAAAATAAAATTACCATTAGATTCAATATTCCCTTTACTGGGATTACCAAAGGAAAATAAACCAATATATCAAAGGGATAGCTGCACTGGAATGATTATTGCAACACTGTTCACAATAGCAAATAGTATCTGAAATCAATCTAAGTATCTATCAATGTTTGAATACATATACATATATATACACATATGTACATATACATGTATACATATATACCATGGAATACTATTCAGCCTTAAAAGAAATAAAATCATGTTATTTGTGGCAATGTGGATGGAATGGGAGGTGATTATTCTAAATGAAATCAGTCAGGCACTCACACACAAAAATATATCACATACTCTCACTTATATGTGGGACCTAAAAAGTTTGATGACGTGGAGGCAGAAAGTGAAAAGATAGGTATCAGAGGCTTAGACAGGCAAGTTGGGGGAGAGGTGACGAAGAAGAGAAGTGTATTAAAGTGAATGGACATACAGTTAGATAGAAGGAATACATTTAATATTTATATTTCAGTTCTTTGTTTCTGTGACAGTTCACTAGTCACATTAGCGCAAGGGTGAGATTGGCAGTCACTGGGTACTGCTAGGGGGAGGGAGGGATGGAAGAGGGCATGTGATAACACAATGGGTACCTGATCCACTACCAAAGGGAGTGAGGGTCAGCAAAAAGCCTCAACTTTACCTGCATGCAGCCTATTTTTGTGATAAATCCTCACTTGTACCCTACAACTTTAAAATAAATAAAGTTTAAAATTAAAACAGAATAGATCATTTATGTTAAAAAATTTAATGTTTGTTAACAGAGTATGGTGACTGTAATTAATCAAAATGTGTTGTACTCAGAAGATGGACACCCTAAATGGGGACACTTGTACATTATATACAGGTAACACAATTTAATATGGATCTCACTAGTTTGTACACATTTTAACTTAAAAAACACTTATTAGTGTTAAAGTAGTTGAATTTTAAAAATCACTTGAATAAAGTGAAAGCATGAATATATAAGCATGGATATATTTTGCTAAACATCTCACATTGATTTGTGGATCATTGGTTTGACTAAAACTTTCAAATCATAACTTGTGACAAATGTAGTTGTTAAATGTAGAACACACTGATATAATATTAGATTGTCCTAATCCCTCAAAAATGAGAAAAATGGATTTTTGGAGGCTCAAACTTTCACATTTTAATCTATTATCTTTTTAATCTTTAGTGAATAGATATAATTTTATGAACTACAATTTAAAAATAGGCTTTCTGACATATTTCAGTAGAAAATAGAAAAGTTATTTAACTAGACCTATAGAAATAGCACACATGCATACAATTAAAATTGTATTTTGATGCAATGAACATGTGATAAATATATACTTGGAGCAATAAGATAAATGTGAAAACAAATTATTTTAGAAATTATCATTTATCTCCTGTTATAAGAAAAAAGTCAATAGTTCAGACAACATAAACTTACTGCCCGCCATGTGTGAGAGCCCTTGGGATGGTACTTTTGTTTATCAGACTACTTATGATGTTTAGAGAGTGGTATAATAAATAACTATACTGTTTCAGGAGGCTTAAACTGTTTTCTTGTTTGCTTACTTGTTTCCTTGCTTTTTAGACTTTATTATTAGAGCAGTTTTAGGTTCAAAGTAAAGTTGAGTGGAAAATACACAAAGTTGCCATAATAGTCACTTTGCCCCATCCACAGCCTCGCTACAACTGATGAACCAACTTTGGTTCATCATAATCACCCAAAGTGATTAAGGTTCACTTCAGATTTACATTAAGGCTCACTTCAGATGTTATAGTTCTGAGTTTTGACAATATATTAAATGACAAGTATGCACCATTATAATATCACACAAAATACTTCCTCTACCCTAAAACTCTCCGCTGCTTTATATATTCACCCTCCCCTCCTCAACTGAACTGTTTTCATATTGTTGTCATCTAGCTTTATTTCCTCTTTATTTCCACTCTTAATGTAGCAAGCATCTTTGTCACGCAATGATTCAGGGCTGTGCATTAGGATCAATCCGATGTAGCTATAGATTAGTCTTTCTATTGCTTTCTTAATAATTAACATGTTTCTAAACCCCTCAAAATCTTAATTTCCTTCTTTGCAAAGCATATAATCATAGCATATGTGGTACAAGGTTACTGTAGGGTTTCAATATGTGAGAAACTGATGGTCCTGGTGCCTAGCACATGGCAATAATTAGGAGAACAATAAAGAAGGCAAGTGGATGTGGAGACGGAATTTACTTTGTGTTGGGCATCATACCGGAGACTGCACACATGATTCCAATAGTCTACATTGTTTTATACCTTATGCCTAGTTCTTTGAATCCAAAATATACCCTCTTAAACCAATTCAAGTAGACAGTATTATCAAATATGGGGAATAAAATCTGGTATAAATCCAAATGTTAGTATAAAGTAATGAATAAAATGCCTCATAACCCCAGCTGGACAAAATTCCAAACACATTGCAACAAGCTTTTCCACATTGTAGTATTTTTTGCTAGAAATTCAATTATTTTGAGAAAGTATAAATAAAATCTAGAACAATTAGAATTATGCAGATTACTAAACTTAAACATTAGGAGCTGTGTTAGTTCACCAAGTTCTTTACTCTCTCTGTGCTGTGGAGTTTTTACACATTTTTTTCTAAGTTATGAGTTTAAGAGACTAAGACCATAGACTTCTAACTCTAATGTCTGAATAAAACTAAAACGAAGTACGTAAAAAAGAACAACTTGTGCCTGAGATTATAGATTTGACAAGTAGACAAATTTGGTTAGTAAATTTTATGGAAGAAAAGTAAAGACACATTTACATCAGTGACAGGGCTTGAAACTAAAATTATAAGGTTTATTCCCTGAAAAATCTTTGCTAATTATGGATTTACTGGCAGTGAGTTAAACTCTAGTCTTCTGATTTCCTTCTTGAAAAAAAAAGTGCCAAAAATCATGTTTTACAAGATTCATTAGACTAAGTATTCTATTATAATCATCAGCATTTCCTAGAAGATTATAACTTAATAGCAGATCAAAACCATGCATAATTAGTATAGTTAAAGAAGATATAAAAAAACACTAAAATATGATTTTATTTTTTTGGAAGCTGAAAATACACTAAAATACCAACTTTGATTTAAATTTTGAGACTCAAAATGTGTAGCAATCAAGGGGACGTTTCAAAGAATCAGTTTTATATTAACTCTATTAAGGATTCACAACATATTTAATTAGTTATATACTAGAAAAAACTGAGAAAAGTAGACAAAAATCCTTTCTAACATTTTGCAAAACAACAAGCTTTTCTGAGCCCAGCTTTCTCAAAAATATAACCACTTCTTCCTAGCTCATAGGATTATGAGAATCATATAATATTGATATAAAAGCTATTTGTAAATTATGAGGCTTTATAAGTTGCTATTATCATTTTCAGCTATAGCTGTAAATCTCACATATTGTAATAACATTTTGTCTGAAATATTTTTCAGACTGTAGACACAAAAATATAATCCTCCTAAATGAATGCTCAATTTTGACAGATTAGTAATGAATATATGTGAGTATCAAGTGTATCATATTTCTTAGCAGGCTATAACACACAAAAATTTTAAATGGCATCTCACTGCCTCTAAAAAACAAAAGACAAAAAAAAAAAAAAAACAAGAAAGGATCGCCAATGAAAATCCATAGTTTACCTGTAGAATTTGAAATAATTCAAAGTCATTTTTTTTATTCTTATTTTTAATATATTGTATTTCTTTTAAAGAGAAAATGATAGTATTCAGAAAACATTTAAATCCTATATATTTTTCTGATGTTCAGTGTTTAATTATCAAATATTTAAAGAAGCAAACCTGGCTTTAAAAATGTCCTTTAGCTGATGCATATTTGTATCCATTTTCATCATTTCCTGGTGAATGTGGGGTTTTTGTTTTGTTTTGTTTTTGTTTTTTCTTTGTTTAAGGATTTTATCTGATCTCTGATGTAACCTTATTTCCTAAAAGAGAAAATAAACACTAATGAGAATCTATCTCACTTTTAAAATTTTTTCCTACTGGATTATTCCCACAAAGGTTGTTAGCACCTTTAATTATGCCTTTACCCCAAATATCCTTGAACTGATTCCACATGCTGTACTAAATACTGTGATCATGAAGATGAATGAAAATTTGTCACTTTCAATATAGAGCTGATGATCTCTCTTTTTTTAATCTTTTAAAACTGTTCTTTCAGATTTTCTTCAATTGCTTGTCTTATCCCCAAGATGCAGTTTTTACTTTTTGATGACTGAAAAAAGGCAGTACTTATACCATGATGATTTCAGTTAATTCTCAGTAGATATCTGTGAGGGGCCTCGTCAGTGCTCACCAAGGTATTTGAGAATCTGTTCTTCCTGAACATTTGGACAACTGCATTTCTGAGACCCTCAAGATTGGAAGCTGCCTTTGTATTATTGTGGCCATAACAAACTGCCACAAATTTAGTGGCTTAAAACTATACTAGTTTATTTCCTCATGGTTATCGAGGCCAGAATTCTCAGTTGACTGGGCTGATTCCTTTGTTCTGGGTTCCACAAAATCTAAATCAAGATGCCTACCAGCTCGACTAGTCACAGAAAGCTCCGTGAAAAAGAATCCATGTCCAAGTTCATTTAGGCACTTGGCAAAATCCAGTTCATTTTTATTATAGGATAGTCCTTCATTTCCTCATTGGCTATCCATTGGGAACCATTCTTAGGTTCTAGAGGCTTCTCTCCTGTCCCTGCAGATGAAAACCTACATCTCAGAGCCATAAAATGTACACTGACTCCTTCTCACACTTTGAGTTTCTCTAACTTCCTCTTCTTCCTCCCACTAGAAGAATCACCTACTTTGAAGGACTCATTGGATCAATCTAGATAAGCTAGAGTAATTTCCCTATCTTAAGATCTAGTCGATAGTTAACCTTAATAACATATGAAAAATTCCATTTGTCATGCAATGTAACATATTTACAAGTTCCTAGGATTAAGGCACTGACAATATTGTGTGGGGCATTATTTTGTCTACCACACAGGACACAATTCTAGCCGATGGGCGTAACTGAAAGCAACATATGTCATTGCCAGGCAGAAACACACAAGAGCCAGTACTTAATGCGGATTCTTTTTCTTTACTGTGCTGATCTTGGGAGTACACAGGGCAGAGCTGTGAACCCACACAGCACAGTCTCAACCACAGAGGATTTACACTAGACTTCAAAAACCAAGAGTTTCCCAGGACGCATTTTGAAAATAGACTGGAAGAGGTGGGTCCTTTTCTCCTTTCATTTTATGCCCTTTTGAATAAAATGTCTATCCTTCTCCAATGCCTGCTTCACTATTGTATTTGGGAACTGATAATTTATTTCTTTAGTTTCATGAATTCACAGATACATAATTTAGATGATTTAGAAATGAGATTTTATACTTTTTGACTTGATAAATTTTCGATACATTTTTGGATTTTGAATGGAGACTCTAACAGGTTGAGATTTTTTTGCGAACTTGGGATGAGGCAAATGCATTTTGCATACCAGACAGGCATAAATCTTTGAGGGCCACAGGGCAGACTGTGGTAAACAGAATAAAGGCCCAATGATGTCTACACTCTAATTTTCAATACCTATGAGTCTGTCACTTTATCTGGTAGGAGATAATTTGCTTGAGTAATTAAAGTATGAACCTTGAGATGGTGAGAATATCCTGAAATACCCAGTGGGCCCAATGACATGAGTCCTTAAAAATGGAGAAACTTCTGTGAATGGGTTAGAGAAATAAGGCAGAATAAGATAATAATGAGATTCAAAGTGTGAGAGAGAAAATAACTCAACCTGTTCTCACTTGTTTTGAAAGTGGATGGAAGATGTGGCAAATCAAGAAATATGATTGGGCCATTGCCAGCCCATCGTGGCCATTGCCAGCCCATTGTGGCCATTGCCTTGCTAGACTCTGGTGAGGCCATGTGCTCCTTGAGCTATGGCTGTTGTCATGTTTCCTGGCTTTGGTCCCCATCCCTACCTTGGGAGGTGAATCTTCTCTCTCTCTCTCTCTCTCTCTTCATTTACTTTTTAAAAAACTATATTTTCTAATCTAAAAAAAAAAAGAAATATGGTTGGCAGTTAGAAGCTAGCAAAGACTTTCAGCTGACAGCCAGCTGTGCCATTTGAATTTCAGTACTTTAACCACACAAAAAAACAACTCAATTCTGCCAATAATGATGGAAGAGGAAGCAGAGTCTCCTCTACTGTCTCCAGTAAGAAGAGCAGCCCTGTCAACATCTATATTTTAACTCAGTGAAATCTGAGTTGTACTTCTGTTCTATGGAACTGAAAGGTAATACACTCGTCAATTTCATTAAGTTTATGACTATTTTTAGGGCCACAGTATCCAACTCATAAAGACCTCACTATCAGTGCAGGACAGCTAATATAACCTTGAAACAAAGTGATATATATATGTTGTGCTCCATTGTTAAGAATGCTAATGATTAATAATGAACTGTTAATGATTTTCTTTTCTCATAATGTTGAAAAATAATGCATTTTCCAGATTAAAAAACATATAACTGGGCTTGCATTTATCTGCTCTAGCAAAAATCACACACATCCCAGCACCTGCAATTGGGAGTACTACTTAGTTAATTGTGTGGTAGCCTACTGTCAGTTTTCAGTATCTGTTTGTCTTTTGTAAGGGCCAGTTTGCTAAATTAAATGGACTATTACGCAAAAAGAAGAGTCACCATACGACCTGAATCATCGACCTTGATAAGCTGGAGGAGATAGAGTTTCTTCTATATGATAAAAAAACATGTGAACCCCGGGTGAATGACCAGGGTGCTGTTTGGTACTTCCTTGCCCTATGGTAACAGAATGAACAAGTGTAGTAGTTATGAACAGAGAAGATTCTGATTATCAAATTTTATGGATGAAGGGGTAAGTCTCATCACCCCATAAGCCACCAGGCCAAAGCAATAGGATGGACTATGAAGGAGGGAAGAATGCATCTTGGTTGTGGTCCTGGCAATGGAAGTTGTAATTCATCTTATGAACCTCCCAGTTCTGAATTCTCCCTTCCCGTTTTCTTTCTCAGAAGTTTGTTTGAATAAAAGCCTTGCATGTTTAATTTCATGTTACAACCTGCTTCTCGGACTAACATCATTTGCCACTGGATAAAGGGTCATGTTTTTCCTTATAAGTAATAGAATCAATCCTAAATGCATATTGTACTTTTTTCTTCTAAGTATGTATCAAATTTAGAGTATTAGTTAAGAGAAGAAAATTGCCTAATCGTGGATCACAGGCCAACACTCCAACTTTCAGCACTCTGAAAGAGTAAGACTATTTAGATTAAAATTTCTTGGTGGTTATTGAAAACAAAACAAAGCCTGATAAGCGTTCATAACTTCACACTCTATGGCTTTCAAGCATGTAAGCTTGTTCATTGACTACAATTTACTTCAAAATTTAAAAAAAAATAGTTTCTACCTATCCCTTAAAAACCTGAAAGCACATCTATTTTCTTTTCTAACTAAACTTATCTTAGTCTGGATAGTTTCCTTTTAGGTCATTTGTTCCAAGTTCAATATTTCTTGGTAGTATTATTTATTCTCTAGTTCTGTCATAATTTAAAACTTAGTAATTGGCAGCCTAGAGCACAATAGTAACATTAACCCATTACTTATATGTTTTTCAATCAAGGGGTATAAGAGAGGAGGAATATAATTAAAAAAAAATAAAAATATATACAAACAAATACTTTTTTTGCAAATGGTCATTAGGCTACATCTGCCCTTTATGAATCTACTGCTTTGCTCTCTCTTTCATACTGCTTCTTATTTCACCAGCATTCAGTTGGGGAGCATATATTATTAAGTCAATAACTGCTTTATTTATATGTTATGATTGCTTTAAATATATTCTCACTCTTTCTAATAAGTACCATGTAACTGTAAAATGGCTCAAAGTATACAAGTGTGTTTCACTGGTATACAATTTCCAGCTAGTGAGACCGCCTGCTGGGAACAACTATCCTCCATGTACTTAATAAAGGACACAAGGTGATAGTGATTCTATAGTTAGGAGAATTCAAGATTTTGCAGGTCACGTGGAAGAGATGAATTAAAGGTTGTGCAGGCCAATTGAAGAAAATAATTAGATAACTCTAAAATTGTAGCCTCTTATGAGGTTAGGAGAATAAAACGATTAACATGCATAGATGCACTCAGTTTCCACCAGCCAACCTGCTCCTGAACTTCAAACTCACCCAGGAGACAGAAGCTATGACATGCAATCGTTGTCATTTCCATCTGCATTTGCTTCAAGTATTGAAAGAATACACTGTTTACAATTGCAGTGTCCTGGCATAACACCCAGATGCTTGATGGCTTCACAGCCCAGGCAGCAAAGGCTGGCCACCAAGTGTGCAGTCCTATGCACGACATGCCCCTGACAATTGGAGCATTGGGCAATAGAACAGTATAACAGTCACCTCAAAGGGACAATTTTTTTTTTAACCCACTGATCACTCGCCTTCAGGCTGTCTAAATTGGTGAAACTCCTTGTCTGGCAGCCAGGAAACACCTGGAAACAGGAAAGATGGGGAGAGCTTAACTATTTTGGATTTGGGTGACCTCGGGAAATTTGTCACCAGCCTGCAGATGCACTTCTCACAATCTGTGCTCTCCTTTCTTCGTCCATCACAATTTTGCATCTGTCATGTGGCAACTGAATGCAGCAGTGGCCAACCACATTAGCATGGCCAAGTTACTATTGGACGACAAAATAGCACCCGTTAAAGGGAATTTCTGTACCCTGGCTGATGCGATATGTTGGAAATGGATCAAAGCAGCATTTTTTCATGATACTAAATTCAGTATTCTGAGACCTGTTCTCTTGTCTGGTTCTGATTCCCTTAGCTGCTGGTTCAGGGGATAAAATCTAGTATTATACATGCGTTTTCTTTTCCTATTTATTGTCCCAGCTTTCTCCAGCATCTTAAAAGCCATGTTGGTGACAATTCTCACAGCATTTTAGGTTGAGGTAGTATGGGTTGCTGACAGTGGGCCTGAGGCACAGATGAGATACTCTGCAATCAGGTATAGACTAAAAAGTAAGAATAAACTTAAGTCTAAGAAAAGTTTTGTTTCTGCCAACTTTCCATAGACTCAGTGAGCTTCTTGCATAGTTTCACAGAAGCCCGATATAACTGAATGTTTAATTAAGACAATCTACTTGAGTATAACAGAGATCAGTAATCTTTTTCTGTAAAGAGCCAGATGGTCAACATTTATTAGTGGTAGTTATTTTTAGTCTCTATTGCAACCATTCAACTCTGCTATTGTAGCATGAAAGAAACACAGATATGTAAACAAAAGGCTGGCCTAATAGAACTTTATTTATAAGAGCAGGGCATTTTAAACATAGGCCTATGGGCTGTAGTTTTCAGATCCCAGCAGTCAAATGACAAAGGAGTAGACTGAGGACTAGGAGTAACTGAGGCTTAACATCAAATCGCTCTAGCCGTAAACTTAGGTCTCAGTTCCACGTTTATACTAGGAGACAGGTTGGTGCTCTCTCAGTATCTTGGTGGAGAAACAAGTCTGATGGCAAAGCTTCCTCTTTGTCCTTCAGCTTTATTGTATAACTGTACTCTGGTCTGACTCTACTAAGAAACTGGGCTCCCCTGATCAACACAAATGGAGTCACACCATGTCATATACTTGTAGCCACCAGACTTGGGTCCCAGCTCTGATCAGAAGAAAGCTGCTGCTTCCTCAGCTATGCAGCTGAAAGACCAGCCTCAAAAGAGGAACTAAGCTCTGCCCCTAAGAGTTTGATATATGGTCCTTCCTGATTCAAAGAATATGATAAGCAACAGGGCATGATACATTAGTTGTCAATCCAATCTAAATAATGCAGTGTTTGGGGGGATTGGATAAAAGCTTTTTACCCATTCTTGACCCTTCTAGTTAAAGGCAGTTTCAATAAATTGCTTTACTGATCTCTCTCTCTGCCCTCATTCATTCTTTCCCTGGAAAGAAGGAGATTTATCCAATTAATAAATTTGGAAGAATAAATGTAGTGTGAGAGTTTCAGTTTCCCATTTTTTTCATGTGTTTGAACTGCCAGCAAGAAACAGATAGCATAAGGCAACCACTTTGGGTCCCTTCCCACTGCAGGAGCTTTTCTATCCTCTTAATAAATTCTGCTTTAAAAAAAAAAGAGAGAAAGAAATAGACAGCATATATTCCCCTCAATATTGAGTTGAGCATTTTATGTTATATATGCATATGTATAATTTTTAATCACATTTTGTTTTATTATCAATGTGGGGTACAAGTGAAGATTAACTATATAATTAGGCTGCATGTTGCTGAAGTTTGGGCTTTAGGCGGCCCTCGCACTCCCTGGTGGTGGACAAGAGATCCTCCCCTAGCAGTGCTCAGTGACTGCTGATCCCTCCCTTGTGCTAATGTGACTAATGTTCAGGGCCAATTTATGAGTGAGAATATGTGGTATTCAACTCTTTTTTTCTGTTATATATCACTTAGTATCATGGTCTCCAATTCCATCCAATTTGCTGTGAAGGCCATGATTTTGTTCTTTTTATGGCTGCATAATACTCCATCGTGTATTAGTACCAAATTTTCTTTATCCAGTCCACTTTTGATGGGCATTAGGGTTAGTTTCATGTTTTTGCTATTGTAAATAGGTGGTAATAAGCATGCATGTGCAGATGTATTTTTGGTAGAGCAATTTATGTTCCTCTGGGCATATTCCCAGAAGAGGGATTGCTGGATGGTATAAAAGATCAATTTTTGGTTATTTTAGGAATCACCACACTGCTTTCTATAAAGCTACAACTAGTTTTCACTCCTACCCACTGTGTAAAAGAATTCTATTTTTTCTGCACCTGTGCCAGCATCTGTTATTTTTTGACTTATCAATGGTAGCCACTCTTACCAGAGTGAGGTGGTATCTCTTTATAGATTTAGTTTCTTTTTCTCTGATGATTAGTGAGGCTGAGCATTTTTTATGTCTCTATTGGCTTTTTGTAATTCATCTTCTAATAAGTGTCTATTCATGTCCTGTGCCCACTTTTTAATGGGGTTGTTTCTTTGTTTTTTTTTTCTTTTCACCTCATATGAGTTCCTTATAGATCTGGGATGTTAGATGTTTGTCAAAACCATAATTTGCTAATATGTTTTCCCATTTTGTGGGTTGTCTTTTTACTCTGTTGATTGTTTATTTTACTGTGCAAAAGCTTTTCAGTTTGATGAGGTCCAACTTGTCTATCTTAGCTTTTATGGCATTCATTTTTGGGAACTTGGTCAAGAATCTGTTCTATACTATGATGTGCATACAGATGTTTCCTATGTTTTTGTTCTACGATTCTTATAGTGTGAAGTTTTAAGTTTAGGTCTTTGATCCATTTTGAGTTGATTTTTGTATATGGTGATAGGTAGGGGCCCATTTTTATTGTGCTGCATGTAGTCAATCAGTTTTCCCAATACCATTTGCTAAATATGTTCTCCTTTCCCCAGTGATTGTTATTGGAGTCTTTGTTGGAGATGAGTTGGTTGAGACCATGATTTTGCTTCTGGAATCTCTGTCCTGTTTCATTGGTCTATGTTCCTATCCCGGTACCAATGCCAGGCTCTTTTGGTTACTACAGTCTTCTAATAAAGTTTAAAGTTTGGAACTGTGATACCCCTCACTTTGTTCCTTTTGCTGAGGATTGTTTTAGCTATTTGTGTTCTTTTTTCTTTCATATGAATTTCTGTATTGTCATTTTCAGGTCTGAGAAAAATGAGGTTGGTAATTTGATGGGTACTGCATTCAATCTGTGGATTGCCTTGAGAATAATGAACATGTGGACAATATTAATTTCTCCCACCCATGAGATGGAATGTTTTTCCATTTGTTTGTGTCATCCTTGATTTCTTTGAGCAGAGTTTTATATTTCATTTCTCTGGTTAGGTAGATGCCAAAGTATTTCATTTGTGTGTATGTGTATGTGTGTGTGTGCCTATTGTGAATGAGTTTGTGCTTTTTATTTGGTTCTCTGCCTGTCTGTTGCTGTTGTATAGAAATGCAACTTTCTTTTGCACTTTGACTTTGTACCCAATATTTTATCAAAGTCAATTATCAGTACAAGGAGGTTTTTGACAGACTTCTTAGGGTTTTCAAGGTATAGAATCATATGTCCTCAAAGAGGGGTAGTTTAACTTTCTCTTTTCCTATTTGGACACCCCTAATTTTCTTCCCTTGCCTGATTGCTCTTGTTAGGACTTCCAACACGATGTTAACCAGGAGAGTTGAGAGTGAGTATCCTTATCTTGTTGCCTTTCTTAGGGGGAATGCATCCAACATCTGCCCATTGAGCAAAGTGTTGGCTGTGGATTTATCATAGATTTATTACATTCCTGGACATAAATCAAGTGTGAACAAATTTCAAAAGACCGAAACAATACCATGCATCTTCCCTGGTCATGGTGTAATAAAAATAAGTATCAACACCAACAAGATCTCCCCCAAAAAACACACAAAGACAGCTGGACTGGGTGCCTCAGCCTATAATCCCACGCTTTGGGAGGCTGGGGTGAGTGGATTGCCTGAGCCCATGGGTTCGAGACATGCCTGGGCAACTTGGTGTGACCTCATCTCTACAATAAATCAAAAAAATCAGCTGGCGTGGTAGCGCATGCCTGTAATTCTGGCTACTTGGAAGGCTGAGGTGGAAAGATCTCCGAAGCCCAGCAGGTCAAGGCTGCAGTGGCCAGGAGCGGCCACTGCACTCCAGTCTGGGTGACAGAGTAAGAATCCAACTCAAAAAACAAACAAACAAAAAAAACCTCAAAGACATGGGCACTAAACAGCATGCTACTGAACCACTTATGGGTCAACACAGAAATCAAGACAGAAATAAAAAGATTCCTGGACAGACACAAAAACAAAGACATATTCTATCAAATCACTGTGACGCCATGAAAGCATGTTAAGAGGAAAATTCATAGCATTGCACTTACACATCAAGAAAACAGAAAGATTACTAGTAGACAGCCTAATTTTACACCTGAAGGAGCTATAAAGGCAAGACCACCTAAATTTCAATTACAACAAAAGAATCCAGATCACCAAGATAAAACCATAATTGCAGGACATGAAAGACAAAAATATCATAAAAGAGATCAACAAGAAAAAAACTTGTTCCTTGAAAGGATAAATAATATTGACAGATCCCTGACCAGATTAACTAAAAAGAGAGAGAGAGAAAGTTCAAGTAAACACAATTAGAAACACAAGGCAAAATCACAACTGACCCTGAAGAAATTCAAAAGATTATCAGAGATTACTACAAAAAGTTGTATGCAAATACAGCAGAAAACCTAGAGGAAATGAAAGCCTCTCTGGCATCACACAACCTCTCAAGGTTGAAACAAGAAGAAATTCAAACTCTAAACAGACAAGTAATAATACAGGAAATCAACTCAGTTATAAGAAAACTTCCCACAAAAAAAAGCCCTGGACCAGATGCCTTCCTAGCTGAATTCTACAAGACATGCAAGGAGAAGCTGAAACCAATCTAACTGAAAGTTTTTCAGACAATTGAGAATGATGGAATTCTCTCTAACTCACTTTATGAAGCTAACATCATATTCAGACACCTAAACCTGGCAAAGTCTCAACAAGGAAAAAGAATTGCAGGCCAACCTCCTTGATGAATATAGATGCAACAATTCCCAACAAGATTCTAGCAAATTGGATCCAACAACACATCTCAAAGATGATCCACCATGACCAGGTGGGTTTTATTCCTGAGATTTAGGGATGGTTCCACATTCACAAGATCATAAAAATAATTCCACATATTCACAGATGTAAAACCAAGAACCAAATGATTATATCCTTAGACGCAGAAAAAGCATTCGGCACTCCTTCGTGATGAAAAGCCTTGAGTACTTAGGCATAGAAGGAACATTCCTCAAAACAGTAAGGGCCATTTTCTGTGTTTTAAAAGAAGCCTCTCATTCCAAAGAGCTGCATTGGAAAACTAAATTTCTCACAGGTAAACTCTACATTTTTACCAATAGTAAAAGTGATATTTTATTTGTCCAGTTGATATTCTTCATGTATGTTCTCCAATTGCATCAGCATATTGGCAAAAACTATGTGCTATTTATTAAGTCCCCCTTTAATATTCCCAGCAATGCCACTTCCAGATCCAGCCTCAGGGTTACTAAGCTCTACCATTCATTCAAGAAGCTCTGCATTTTTGAACAAACTCAGAACTGTGAAATAATATGAACACATGATTTTTTATTTTGGTGGACCTAATCTATTTCCCAGACCTAGAGTTTTGGGTAATTGCATAACTATAATAGAGCTTTAATGGGTTTCCCAACAATTACTATCTCAGAAAACCAATCATCATTAACCATTATCTAAAACCCTTGTGAGTCAAATCATTTTGATTACTGCTCAAGTTGTATTGCTTAATATAAAAATGCATGAATTTTGTCTCCAGTGGCCCAAATTAAAACCCATCCCAAACCAATGAATCCAGGGAGCCCATTAGAACAGCAGAGTATGCTACTAGCATCACCAGACTATAAAAACTTACCACAGTAGTGATTTCCTAAGAACCTGCAATTCTATACCAATGTATTTGTAATGCTATTGTAAAAGGATAGTCTTCTGGGCCATCTCAGGAAATATAGGAGATGAAGATTTTATTGCTCATAATAAATCCATTCTGGCATTCTAGTACTTCTAAGTCTTTAGATTTTTTTTCATAAACCAAGAATTTGGGATGTCATGAAAATAATTAAAACTCTCCCAATGACTTAAGTTAGCGCAGTGAATCTAGAATCTCCAGTAAGTGTACTTGCACTGATAAATTAAGTCCTTTCAGATTACTGGAGAAAACATACAAACCTCAGAGTAGTGCTAAAAAAAGTCCTCTTCATAATTATACTTTCCTTTTATTGATGGAACCCCTTTAAAATGTCTCTCTTGTGTAAGTGGGCATGGGAGGCCCTGTACAGTACTGAGTTTCAGTTCTCTGAGTCTTCTCATCTGCCTATATTTGACCATTTTCAATCTTCAGGCTCTCATTTGTTCATCAACACACTACATTTTTATGAGACCTTGCAAGGCTGTGAATTGAACTGATAGTGTATCTCAGCAACACCTGAAAATTCAATATTTTGGTTTGTTTTTTAAGTATCTTAGCTACAGAGCAAGAAATGGTATGAAATTATCTTCATAGTTGTAGAAAAACCCTTGGTTTTGTCCTATTATGTGAGCTGGGGATTTAAAATCTTGAAGATTTCATTCCATTTCTTTTTTGTCCACATATGACTTTTTTTTTTTTTTTTTTTTGAGTTGGAGTCTCACTCTGTCGCCCAGACTGGAGTGCAGTGGCCACTCCTGGCCACCGCAGCCTCGACCTGCTGCGCTCCGGCTATCCTTCCGCCTCAGCCTCTCATGTAGCTGGAACTACAGGCGCACGCTGGCACGCCTGGCTAATTTTGATTTATTGTAGAGATGAGGTCTCGCCAAGTTGCCCAGGTGGGCCTCAAACCCACGGGCTCAGGCAATCCACTCACCTCAGCCTCCCAAAGGCGCGGGATTACAGGCTGAGCCACCGAACCCGGCTCACATATGACTCTTAAAACGTAATTTAGATGATGTCACTCTTCTGCTCCACACTCTCCTATTGAGAGAACCAAAGTCCCTATCACGGCCTGTGATGTCTTACAAGATCTGGCTCCACTAAATCCTTCTGATCTCATCTCCTCTTTCTCAGTGCACCTCACTCTCATTGGTTATACCCACAACAGCATTCTGGCCATTCCTCAAACATGCTAATATTCCCCTGTTTAGACAAGCTGCACTGGTGTGCCCCTCTGCTTACAACAATCTTTTAATAGATATCATCATCACGGATTTTTTTTCAATCAAATGTCACTTTCTGCATGAGCTCACTTTAAGCATCCTAGATAATACAGCAGCTTCCACCCTTTCTTCTTTTGTACTTCTAATTGTCTCTATTCTACTCTACTTTTTCCTTATTCTGTAGCATATACCTCAAGCCAGCAAACTATATCACATATTTATTTGTTATGCGTATTCTAATTGATTTGAGTCTCCTGCTAGAATGTTACTTCAAAGATTATGAATCTTTACTAATTTTGTTTACTTATGTATTCCAGAATTTGAACAATGCTTGTCTTATTAAAATGCTCAGAGAAATATTTTTAATTATTATATAACATTTCATAGTTTGAGACAAAATCTTTGCTTTTGAAATGAAGCAAAGAGGAAAATTCCACCCCTAGCGTGCTTCACTCTGAACAATGGTGAATATTCATGAAGAACTAGAGAAGAAGTTCTATTTCTTATCACAGAAAAGATATTCTATTAATCCACATGGATAGAATGGATCCTGCTAGAGAATATAATAGAACTTATGTGTCCAGAACAAATTATCTTTTTAAATTACAAAGAATTAATTTACACCTCTAAAAACACTAAGTATTTAAAACTTATGATGCTGCATTATTTCATGACCCATCTTCACTGTTTCATAAAATTTGATTTCCCAAACTTGTCCTGAGTTCTTCAAAATTCTCCTCAGCTTAAACAAATTGTCGAATAATGCTTTCCTGTATATTGCTTTATCTAACGTCTTTAATACAATCATATTTCATGACATATTAAGGAAAGCTACAGAAAATGTGTTAGAATTTTGCATTTTTATTAACCATGTTTTTTTAAAAAAAAGCCATATAATCAGACAAGAAAACCCTCTGCAAGGTTTTCTGCAACCTTTCCTTGTCTTACACTGAAAAGGAAAAATCCTTAGATGACTGATAAATTTTAGAAACCTAATACATATGAAAATACTATTTATAATCTCAAGGAAATGATTTGCATATCCCTAGATTGTAAATCCTTGGAAGTTGTATCTACATTTAGAAAGATCCTCTCACCCTGCCTTTTTTTTCCCCTTAAATTCTTGCAACGGTATGTGCCTAGTGGGCAAAGGAAAAGTGTTGATGATAGTAACATCATAACGTAGAATTACATTGTCTTCAAGGCATTAGCCACAGTAACTGCACATTCTATTCTTATTAGCGCATTATATCTTGATAAAGGATTTGTCTCAATAAGCCTGTAGCACTAACTTACTTGAATTGATTATATATATTATAGTTTAAATGGCTTTCATCTGACCCACTTTAAATTCATTGCTTTATAATTTCTTTATGAGACAGGATAAGTAGGAGTAGGCAAGAGGGTTCTCTTCTATTATACTCCAGTTTTTATATGTCAAAGTATATTTTTTATATGTCAAATTCAGTTAGTTCTATTTTTTACATCTAAGAAAATTATTTAAAAATATCAAAATGTGGTAACTTAAATGTATTTACTGAATTCTACAAGTAATTTACATTTTTTACAAGAGTAGTAATTACTAAGAGTAGTAATTAATTGTTAAAAAAAAGCAAATGGTGCTTTTAAGATCATTGTCTTTTATGATTGCCTTTATAGTAGTTTAAAAATATCTACTTCATTATATCTGCTGTTTGTCTTCTCTTTATCTAAAGTAAACATCATAAATCTTACTAATTTCATTTATAAATCTACCTCATATATTTTACTTTTTTGTCAATCTATCCTTAGGTTGTCTTTTAAGACATATGTGGGTTAATCCTAACTATTATGTACACAGCATGTATTTTCCATAATGGGCCCCCCAGAGGTCACATTAACTTCCTTCTCCTTTGCTTTTGAAAGATATGAATAAATTATTTAAAAAGTTATAAAATAAAACTTTCTAATGTATCTTTCTTTTTATCTGTTTTATGTTCTTAGAATAAGCACTTCGATGTATTCATCATAAAGTTTTTTGCATGGAGTTCATGCAATAGAGAATTAATAAATAGCGGAAGCAGAAGCAATTGTTACATGTCAGCCTTAGGGTGAATAGTATTTTACTTGTAATTAAATAGGCTTAATGCAAACTTCTAGCAATTTTTTTTTGTCTGCTGTCTGTTCTGTTTATCACTTTGTTGTTTACTTACTGTTATAAGATAATCTCTTTTTTTAATTCAAGAAATTTTCCATAATATAAATGTTAGATTATCAAAATGCCAGCCTTTGAGGCATGTACCTCTACTCTACAGATCTCTGGAAACTAATATCTGCGAGGATTCATATCACCTGTCTTGACAGATGCAATCACTAACCATATGTATTTTTAAGTGTTTATTTTTTAATTCTTATGTCAGATTATACAAAAGTTACAACATAGTATTTGAATAAAAATTCTTCACCAACTTTTTTTTCTAGGTGCCTGATTTGTTTTTCTCTATCCAATATTTGGACATATTGTCAGGAAAGAAGATCAAATCTAAAAATTTACTTTAAGAGTGAAAGTAATTATGGAAAAATATTTAGACCTTAGTAAGTTATTTTCATTTGTTCAATTACAAATTTAGACAAAATGTTTTAGTGCTTGATTATTTTATGATTAGTGTCATAAAATGTTTTCTTATTATTTTAAAATAAAAATGCAATCATTTAAAACATATTATTATAATTACCATCTCTATATATGGCACAAATGTTTCTATTTTTAAAATCATACTTATTAGTTATATCAACTTATCACAAAACAAATCTTAACACTAAGAAAATTGTCACTGATCTTAATATCACTAAAGTTATGTCAAATTTGTTTTTACTTTGTATTTCCTCTAATATTAGAGTAACATGCCAAATTAACTTTTTTCTTTAAAGGTGCATCAATTTATTCTTTTCCATATTTATGAAATGGAAAGCCTTCTGTGACACTGAGGCACATACTCACACATTTGAAGAAGTAACATCTTTGGCATGTAGTACATCAGATGCCTATTTTTAAAAATCCTTTCAAATTCCCTTTTCTTACCTTTTTTCCACTTGTTAGTGACTTTTTCTTTTGGCATTCAATAAAGTTTCATTGCTGCTACATACACACTAAATATCATGGCTACCTTGTGTAATAAGCAAGAATGAGATTGTCTAGTCACTGTCCCCAAACTTTCTGTTTCAGGACATCTCTCTACATTGATATTTATTATCCTTATTTAATCATACATGACCTCTTTTACAAAAATATTTTTAAGTCTTCTTGAGGTTTGACAATTAATGTGCACTCACATTGGCAGCACTGTACGAACAACTTGGAACCTGGTATATCAGTGTCTCACAGTTTGTGTCGACCTGTGGCAGTGTCTTATTGAGTAGCCTTCATTTATTTTTACATGTTTTTGTGTGCTATTGTGAGAATGTCAAATGCTTTAATGAGAGCAACAAACAAACACTGAATTTCTTGTTAAACTTGGCAAGAGTGGAAGTGAAATCAGAGACATGTTAGTCTAAGTTTATGGGGATAATGACATGAAAAAAACAGCAGTGTACAAATGGATTAAAGGTTTTTCTCAGGGGAGAGAAAGCATCACTGATGATGAGAGGTCAGGGCAACCAGTAACATGCAGAACTAATGCAAACATTGCAAAAATTTGTCACATTGTGCATCAAAATCATAGGCTGACAGGCTGTGAGAAGCATAGCAGACCAAATGAACATCACTAGAGAAACAGTTAGGAAAGTCTTAACTGAAAATATTGGCATGAAAAAGGGATGCACAAAAATAATCTCAAAAGAGCTCTTGTATCATGACATTGTGCCAGCTCAAACAGCACTGTCTTTGAGGGAGTTTATAACCAGCAAACCAATAACTGTATTGAACACTCTCCTTACTCACTTGATCTCCCCCCCAATGAATTTTTTTCTTTTCCTGAAAGTAAAGGAAATATTGAGGACGATATTTGATGACATTCAGGACATCAGTGGTAATAGGATAACAGCCCTGATGGTCATTCCAGATAAAGAGTTCCAAAATTGCTGGACTAGGTTCAAAGAGTTCCAAATGGGTGGACTAGGCACTGGCATCAGTGCATAACTTTCCAAGGGGAGTACTTCAAAGGTGACTGTAGTGATATTCAACAATGAGGTATATAGCATTATTTCTAGGATGAGTTTGCAAATTGTACGCTGACTTTATATACTATGTGAGATAATTTTATATCATTTAAAGATGAATTATGTCATAATTAGTGGAATTTTAAGCAAGTTTAGAACATGGACAAGTGAAACATTGCATGCAAAGTTGTGTTAGATTGTGAAGATTCATCCATGTGCTAAAAAGTCTTTATGTAAGAGTTTCTTTCTCAGTTTCTGAAAACCTAGACAGCTACTGTTTCCATCAACATAGAAAACACCTTTATACCTGAGTTCACATCAGTCTGAGTTCTAAGATTTTTTTCATTGCAAGACCTATTCCAGAAAGTTTCTGTGACATAGGGAAATATATCATGGGCAGTTTTACATCACTAGTTAAATGGGTATTTATGAATCAACACCTGCCTGTGCTTAACTTTGCTTTTTTAAAAAGGAACTATGATGCAATAGTAAGTACTTATTAATGAGAAAGTTCTATTTTTGAGTCTCTGAGAAAACGATCACTTTTTACTCAGAAAAAAACCCTCATGTTTTGTCCCTGTAGAGCCTACTCACCTAGCTTAAATTGTTGATTTCTGAAATATTTCCTAGGATTCACAGCATTCTGTAGCAATCAATTTTATTACCCTGGTATTTTTCATTTGCTTATATTAAGCCTTTTGTGTACACTAAGCAGAATGTTTAAATTAGATGGCTCAAAGAGCAGGAACAGGAGGCACTCATGCTACCACTATACTTACTTTTGCTATGCTTAAGAAAATTTAACAGGAACTGTTACTTTTTATATTGACTCAAAAGTCTATTTTTTAAATATCCATTTTCTTTCACTTCATTATCCAAATTGTATACTTGTGGTGAGTTAATGGACTGAAAAAAAATCTCTTTCAGGAAATGTAAAAACTAAAATTCAAAGCAGGTCATCAATAAAGATGTAAATCAGCCGGGCTCGGTGGCTCAACCTGTAATCCCACGCCTTTGGGAGGCTGAGGTGAATGGATTGCCTGAGCCCACGGGTTTGAGACCCACCTGGGCAGTGAGACCTCATCTCTACAATAAATCAAAAAATCAGCCGGGCATGGTAGCACATGCCTGTAATTCCGGCTACTCGGAAGGCTGAGGCCGAAGAATCGCCGGAGCCCAGCGGGGAGAGGCTGCGGTGGCCGGGAGCGGCCACTGCACTCCACTCTGGGCGACAGAGGGAGACTCCAACTAAAAAAAAAAAAAAAAAAAAGATGTAAATCAGTACCTGAAATATACCTAATTGACTTAGCAAATACTCTTCTAGCTAACATCCTATTGGTAATAAGTATATCATGTGAAGACTCTGATCTAAATGAAATTACTTTTTGTAGTACATATTTATGAAACACTTTTTATGCATATTATTGTGCAACTTTGGAAAAATAAATTTTTAAAGCATCAGTTACAATTCTACACTCTAGAAGCAAAAACAGATGTCAAAAATAATCACAATATTCTTATAAATAAAACTATTTTTTAAAAGGAAATGTTACCTTAAAATATCCAAAATAGGAAAGCAACTTTAACTTTTATCTTGAATAGTTCGCATAGATAAAGTTTAAGAAATAAATTCCAAAACGAAAATCTTAGACTCTACATGCAAAACAGACCTTACTGAATGAAACAATAGATAAAAAAATAAGTAGCACTATTAAACCCGAATAATTATAGATAATTATGAATTTCCAGTTAGGACTTGTTTTCAAATGTGAAAAGTGTAAGAAAATAGGAACTCTACAAAATATAAGTAACATGTTTGAAATTATAAGTTTACTAGGGGAATTCAACAGTATCAGACATAGCTAAAGAGGTAAACAGTAGAGTGGAAGAACAATTTTGATAAAATTATTACTTTGCAACACAGAAAAATATTAAACCATATATAGAATTTTAACAGTTGCATACATTTATTTACAAATAATAATGTGATGACTTCCGGCAAGATGGTGATGGGGCAGCTCGGTCTGTGAGACTCACCATAGAAGAGAACACAAAGAGACTCTGGTTCTCTCCCCGGAGGCTGCAGATTCCATCGTTGGCAGCCTGCTCTTCATATGGAGCTCAGCTATAGACTTCGTTGAGGCATCACCATGCTCTGGGCAGCTACTGTGGCTGCCGCTGCCACCGCTGCAGCCACAGCTGTGGTAGCCATTCCATATCACACCACCAGTGCCTGAGGTGAGCCACTGCCACCACTGCTGCTGCTGCCTCCAAGGCAGCCATTACACATCGCACTGCCTGTGCCTGAGGCGAGCTGCAGCTGCCGCTGCTGCCAAGGCAGCCATTACACATTGCACGGCCCGTGCCTGAGGCAATCTACTGCTTCAGACCTTGAAGCCCCTGCGAGCAAGATCTGCTGAGGTCTACTACCACTGTGACATCCTGCCAGGTCATGGATCTCCTCCTGTGTGCCTTGAGGCAATGTCTCCCTCCCTTTATGGACGGTCGAGCAGCTGAGATAAAGGCCATCTGGAGCAATGGGATAGTACCACCTGCTGGCGATCCAAGGTAATAACACCAAAAGGGGAAAAATGGAAGCCTGACAGACACTGGCCAGATCTGAGTGGTGAACAGGGCAGTGGTGAACTGAGTGATGATCTGAACGACCCTTCACAGCAGGCCAAGGGCAACTGACCCCAACTGTGAACAAACTTACCAGCCTGAAAAGACAGCTAGAAATCAGAGTTGAAAGGACATTTGACTTAAATGAAAAGTCTCAGAGTGTGCTTGATTGGTTCTGTTAGTCTACTGACTTGATTCTGTTCCTTCTGTTTTGTTCCCCAGCCCTTTTTTTTTCTCCTTCTTTTCTTTTCTCTGTGAACCGCATCTTTGTATATAGGAATAGCACACCAATAAGGAAGTTGGTAAGCATGTAAGCTAGCAACATTGTATGTTTTAGTTTATTTTGTATTGGAGTTGGTTAGTTTGTAACCATGGTTTATTGTTTTTATATGTTTCAATTTTTGTCTCTCTCTCTCCATTTGTTGGTACACTCCTCTGTCTTCACCCTTACTCCTCTCTCTCTCCACCTCCCCCTCTTCCCCCCACTGTCTGGTCCATTCTCTTCCCTCTGTTAACCTCATTTTATTTCAGGGAGTAAACCTACAACCCCACCACCCGGACAGATTCCAAGGCAATGGGGAGTGGGTTTCAGATTATCCGTACACTTGTCACTGGATACTAGGACCTGAAGATAGATTTTGAATCACAGCTCCCCTTAAGTAAATCTCAAAACTGCAAAAAGGACCACCCCCAGGCTACAGTGCAACTCCAGAATTGAACAAAGGAAGAGGACATCCATAAAGAAGAATAGGAGATTGAACAAACAGAAGTAAAAACAACCCCTCCACCCCTTAATAACAGAATTAAAGAAGACAGTGACGTGGAGGGAAGGAAAAAGTAAGGAGGAGAAAAAAAACACACAAATGAAGAAAAACCAAAAGAAGAATATAGGTCTCACACAGACCCCTGGGAGATCAGACACTGAGAAAACAGATTTTGGAACACAAACAATGAAGAGCCCCCAGAATGACTGGTCACATGAAACAAACCCAGACATCAAGACATTAATAGAGAGAATAAAAAAAATTGAGGAGAGACAAGAGGAAAATAGGAAGGAGCTGATGTCAGAAATAACACCAGTAAAGAATACTGTGATGGAAATAAATAACAAACTAATAAGCATGGAAAGTAGAATTAGCCAAGCAGAAGAAAGAATCTTAGAGCTCGAAGACCAAAACACAGAACTAACCCAAACTGTCAAAAACATAGAAAAGAAGCTCAAAAAGACAGAACAAAACCTTCAAGAAATGAATGATTACTTCAAGAGACCAAACCTAAGAGTAATTGGCCTTCCTGAGGCAGAGCGAGAAACAGAGGTCACACTGGAACAAACATTTCATGAAATCATTCAAGAAAACTTCCCTCATCTCATCATGATGCAAAAATTCAAACACAAGAGATTCAGAGAACCTCTGCAAGACAACAAATGAGAAGACCTACTCCCAGACACATAATAATTCGCCTAAACGAAGTAGGTATAAAAGAAAAAATTCTAAAGACAGCAAGAGAAAATGGTCAGACTACCTACCAGGGAAGACCAATTAGAATAGCAGCAGATTTATCTACAGAAACCCTCCAGGCTAGAAGAGCTTGGAGCCCTATTTTCAAAGTTCTAAAAGATCAACAATTTCAACTAAGAATATCTACCCAGCCAAGGTAGCTTCATCAGTGAGGGAGAATTGAAATCTTTCCCAGATAACCAATCCCTAAGAACCTACGCTGCCACTAGACCACCTCTACAAGAAACACTTAAGAAAGTATTGAACACAGAAGAAAAGGAAAAAAGAACAACAACGTTCTTCACAAGAGTACAGGCAAAAGATTAAAAAGCACATGAACCAACTCCAGAACCAAAAGAAAAACAACACACAAACAGAAAGAACAACAACTCTGTAAGAACATTACGATAGGGATCAACTCTCACATTTCAATAATTAGCTTGAATGTGAACAGACCAAATGCACCACTGAAAAGACATAGAATGGCAAAATGTATAAAATAGCACCAGGCAACAATTTACTGCCTTCAAGAGACTCATCTCACTAGAAAGGGCACTCAGACTCAAAGTAAGAGGATGGGAAACAAATTTTCAGGAGAACGGAACACAAAAGAAAGGAGGAGTCACGATCTTAATCTCTAACAAAATACCCTTTAAGGTATCAAAACTCAAAAAAGACACAGAGGGCCACTACATAATGATAAAAGGTTCAATCCATCAAAAAGAAATATCCATCCTAAACATATATGCACTGAACATAGGAGCACCAACTTTCATAAAGCAGCATCTAGGTAAACTAAAAAAAGATATTGACTCCAACACCATCATAGCTGGGAACTTCAATACCCCACTCACAATGCTAGACAGATCATCAAGACAAAAAATTAGCAACGAGATCTGAAACTTCAATGTGACTCTTGACCAAATGAATCTAATTGATACCTACAGAACACTCCATCCAAAGACCATAGAATATACATTCTACTCATCACCACATGGAATGTACTCTAAGATCGACCACAAACTTGGCCATAAATCAAGTATAAGCAAATTTAAAAGGATCAAAATTTTACCATGTACCTTTTTGGACCACAGTGGAATAAAAAGAAACATTAACATCAGCAAGGTCCCCCCAAAACCCACAAAGACATGCATACTAAACAGCATGATGCTAAAAAACTCCTGGGTCAACAATGAAATCAAAACAGAGGTTAAAAGATACCAGGAAACAAATGAAAATGAAGAAACATCTTACCAAAATCTCTGGGATGCCATGAAAGCTTTAGTAAGAGGGGAATTTATATCCCTACAAATGCACATGAAGAAAATGGAAGGATCACAAATTAATAGCCTAACAAGCCACCTAAGGAAGGTGGAAAAGCAAGACAACCAAAACCCTAATTTCAGCAGAAGAATCCAGATCACCAAAATTAAAGCCCAAATCCAGGACATAAAAGACAAAAAGATAATACCAAAAAATCAATGAAACAAAATGCTGGTTCTTCAAAAGGATAAACAAAATCAATGGTCCCCTAGCTAGACTGTCCAAGAAAAAGAAAGAAAAAGCCCAAATAAACACAAACAGAAACACAAATGATAAAGTCACATCTGATCCTGAAGAAATACAAAAGATCATTAGAGACTACTATGTACACTTGTATGGAAACAAGCTTGAAACCCTTAAGGAAATGGCGGACTTTCTGACATCACACAACTTGCCTAGGTTGAAATAAGAAGAAATTGAGACCCTAAATAGACCAATAACAATCAAGGAAATTGACTACGTAATAAGAAAACTACCTACAACAAAAACCCCGGATCCAGATGGCTTTCCAGCAGAATTCTGTAAGACATTTAAGGAGGAGCTGATACCAATCCTACTGAAGGTATTCCAGGTGATTGAGAAAGATGGAATTCTCCCCAAATCATTTTAAGAAACTAACATCACATTGATACCCAAGCCAGGTAAAGACCCAACAAAGAAAGATAACTACAGGCCAATATCTTTGATGAACATAGATGCTAAAATCTCAACAAGATCCTAGCAAACCGGATTCAACAACACATCTCAAAAATCATCCATCATGACCATGTAGGCTTCATACCTGGGATACAAGACTGGTTCAACATTTGTAAAACCATAAATGTAATTAAATACATCAACAGATGTCAAAACAAAAACCACATGATTACATCATTAGATGCAGAAAAAGCTTTTGATAAAATACAGCACCCCTTCTTGAAAAGAACCCTTGAACATCTAGGCATACAGGGAAGATATCTCAAAATAGTAAAAGCCATTACAAGAAACCCACAGTCAGCATACTTCTGAATGGACAAAAATTGGAATCATTTCCCCTGAAAACTGGAACCAGACAAGGATGCCCACTCTCACCCCTCCTGTTCAATATAGTATTGGAAGTCCTGGCTAAAGCAATCAGACAAGAAAAGCCAATCAAGGTTATCCAAATAGGAAAAGAGGATGTCAAGTTATCTCTCTTTGCAGATGACGTGATCTCTTAAGAATCCAAGAGAATCTGTCAAAAACCTCCTTACACTGATAAAGGAATTTGACAAAGTTTCAGGATATAAAATAAATGTACAAAAGACAATCGCATTTCTTTACACCAATAATAAACAAAGAGAAACCCAAATAAAAAACGCAATTCCATTCACAATAGCCACAAAAAAAAAATGAAATACCTTGGCATGTTCCTAACCAGAGATGTGAAAGACCTTGACAATGAAAACTACAAAACACTGCTCAAAGAAATCAAAGATGACACAAACAAGTGGAAAAATATCCCATGCTCATGGATTGGAAGAATCAACATTGTGAAGATGTCCATCCTACCTAAGGTAATCTACAGATTTAATGCAATACCCATCAAATTACCAGCAACATTCTTCTCAGACCTAGAAAAAACAATACAGGAATTCATATGGAAACACAAATGACCAAGAATAGCCAGAACAATCCTCATCAAAAAAAACAAAAACAAAGCAGGTGGTATCACATTACCAAACTTCAAACTTTACTATAAAGCTACAGTAATCAAAACAGCTTGGTATTGGTACAAAAACAGGCATATAGACCAATGGAATAGAATTGAGATTCCAGAAGCAAAACCTCAATTTCTCAACCAACTCATCTTCAACAAAGCCTCCACCACCTACCACTGGGGAGAGGAGAACCTATTCAGTAAATGGTGCTGGCAAAACTGGCTGACCACATGCAAAAGACTCACACAAGACCCCTATCTCTCCCCATACACAAAAATTAACTCTAAATGGATCAGAGACCTAAATGCAAAACCTCAATCCATAAGAACCTTAGAAAATGCAGAACACACCCTATGGAAATTGGAACTGGCATCTAGTTCCTGAAAAAAGATAGACAAGTGGGACCTCATTAAACTGACAAGCTTCTGCAAAGCCAAAGAAACCATCAAGAGAGCAGGAAGACAGCCCACAGACTGGGAAAAAGTATTTGCCAACTCCAGGTCTGACAAAGGCTTAACATCTTGGATCTACAAGGAACTCAGATGTGCTGAAAAGAAAAAAACAAACAACCCCATTATAAAGTGGGCAAAATATATGAACAGACACTTCTCAAAGGAAGACACCCGAGCAGCCAACAGACACATGAAGAAATGCTCAACCTCACTAATCATCAGGGAGATGCAAATCAAAACCACACTGAGATACCACCCAACTCCAGTCAGAATGGCAATTATCAATAACTCAAAAAATAACAGTTGCTGGAGAGGGTGTGGTGAAGAGGGAACACTCCTACACTGTTGGTGGGAGTGCAAACTGGTGCAACCTCTGTGGAAAACAGTGTGACGATTCCTAAATGCTCTAAATATCAACTGCCCATATGACCCCGCAATCCCCCTACTGGGAATATACCCTGAGAACTCAAATCACTCCATAAAAAAGATACCTGCACATGTATGTTTATCGCAGCATTGTTCACAATAGCAAGAACCTGGAATCAACCATACTGTCCATCAAAAGAGGACTGGATTAAAAAATGTGGTATATATACACGATAGAATACAATGCAGCCATAAAAAGGAACAAAATCATGAACTTCGCAGCAACCTGGATAAAACTAGAGTCAATAATACTAAGTGACCTCTCACAGAAACAAAGATCTGAGTATCACGTGTTCTCACTCATATAGCAGACCTTGAACATCTATATATACTATATAGATTTTTTTATATAATACTATAAAAAATAAAAAAAAGGACTCACAGTGGTGGGAAACATGAAGGGGAGGGGATGGGAGGTGGGATTAATGGTAGTCAATGTCTGTCTGGGGACAGGGAGACACCCTTTATCAACAAGGGTGCCTGAACGATGCATATTTGTATACCTAACCCTTAACTGTATCCCACAATATCAAAATAAAAAATATTGATAAAAAATAATAAAAAATTAAAAATTGGGTTGCAAAAATAATAATACATGTAGGGTTTCTTTGGTTAAAAATATTCTATGTACATATCTCAAAACCACAGTATACTAAATTTCCAAAAAAAGCTTGTAGAAGGATGAGCAGGTATAAGTAGACTTGGTAAACTGGTGGTCTCTAAGCCAGATGTGAAGATAGAATGCTGTGAAGAGATACAACAAAATTTTCCAAATTAAACAAATTTACCAAAATAGAAACATGGTGCCTTGATGTTTTTAAATTTCAATACAAGCCAACAGCTAGCCAAGGATCACTAATTTATCTGTATTCTGTCTTTAATAAAATGGAAAATAGAATGATGTAAAGAATAAAAAAAGAGACCAGGCATGGTGGCTTAAACCTGTAATCCCAGGACTTTGGGAAGCCAAGCTTAGAGGATTGCCTGAGCTCAGGGGTTCAAGACCAACCTGACCAACTTGACCAGACCTCGTCACTACAGTAAATCAAAAAATAAGCCAGGTGTGGTGGTGCATGCCTGTAGTTTCAACTACTTGGAAGGCTGAGAAGGAAGGATTGCCTGAACCCAGCAGGTCGAGGTTGCAGTGACCATGAGCATGCCACAGCACTCCAGCCTGGGCGACAGAGTGAAACTCAAAATCAAAAAACAAAAAAATAAAAAAAATAAAAAAGAAAGAAAGAAAGAAAAGATTAGAAGTTATATATATGTTCACTACATAGAAATTCCAAGGAAAAATATATATAGGGGCTAATATTTAAACAGACATTAAATGAAATATCCCTAAAGAGATAGGACACAAAAGTCTCCTTTTTTGAAGAGGAAATAAAAACAAATAGATAAAATAATAAAATATAATATTTAAAAGTTAGAATGTATCAAATTAAACCTTTTGAAGTCCTTTTATTGTTTAAATGAAAATAAACCTATCAGCTAATTTTAGATTTTACAGATTAAACGTGCATTCAAAAATTTCTAGAGTACTAACTAAAATTTAGGAATAGAAATCAACTGTGTAGTTTCTAAATTTGTTAAAGGAATAAAGTATTTGCTTTAAAAGTGAAAACAAGGTAGAGAAAAAGGGATTTTTTAATGAGTTTTAAGACACCGTTTATTAGAGAAAGAAGAGAGAAAAGGGAGACATGCCAGAGTGACATGAGTGAGAAAAATCACCAGAAAAAAAAAAAATTGCAAACAATGCAGAAAAGTGGAACAAATTGAAAGTTCAAAGTAAGGTAATGTAAGTACTTTTTTATATATATCTGTGATCTTAGTAAGTATTAATAAAATGTTTAACTGTCTCAGACTAGATAACGATAATATTAGATATATACAGTTTAAAAAAGGCTTATAAACCTGACAAAACAGATTGAATCAGACAAATAGTTAAATATGTAGCCACCAAGTATTGATCGAAAGACAGTATGTGGAGCTGTACTTACAAAGAAAAATATATATATATGTAAATTTAAAAGGCACTGCTAGAAATGAATAACTGGGTTAACAATCCAATCCATCTGGAAGAAAATTATACTTTCTAATGTTTATACTTATAAATAAATAAGTAAAATTAGAAACAGCAAATTAAAAATCTACCATGATAATTGAATATTTGAATATACTTCTCTTAAAAATTGATAGTCATTTAGATCAGAAACTAAAATTTATAAAGAAGATAGTACATAGACACTACCGTAGGTACTACAAACATGTTCTCATGTAAAATATTTTACCTAAAGATTTTGAGAACACTCATTTTCCTCTAAAAAACAAATATATTTATTAACACATTAATAAGTTTTGACCATAAATCAGGCCATTCATAAGCTTGCTAAATTGCAAAGAATGAGCAAATTTACAAAAAATATGATAAGGTTAAAATTGATAACTATTTAATAACTGAAAAAATTCACAGAACAAAAATGTTTTAATATAAATTTCAAAATAGCTGAAAGTTTTTAAAGAAAATATTTAGACTTTGGTTTTTTTGCAGAAAGTAAAATACTGAAGATTAATGAAATAAAACATCTTATTTAAAATGTTAAAGGACAAAATAATAAATCCTAAAACATAAAAATATAAAGATAAAAATAGAAATTTGTAAAATAAAATAATAATATAAGAATCAGCAAATTCAATGTTAATTCTTTCAAAATATTAACAAACAGAATATTCTGTCAAAAGTAATCAAGAGAAAAGATGGATTATAAAATAAACATCTTTAAATATCAAAAATATAAATATACAATATCCACTGGATATTAACAAAATAAAAAATCAGACATGATATTATGCTGATAAGTTTGCAAAAATACTTCCACATTATGGATGAATTTCTAGGAAGAATATAAATTGTCAAAAGTGAGTTTACATGGTCTTACAAAATAAAGGTAATTATTTGTTACATTTACTCACAAAAGAATATCATCCTTGAGTTCTTCTACAGACAATTTATCAAAATTTAAAAGAAGAGATAATTTCATCATTACAAGAGGAACATAGAATAGAGAATAGGAGATATTTTTAAATTCACTACTTTTGGCATTGTAATATAGTCTTTACAACTAAAAAATGAAAAGAAGAGTCTTTAACACCTAATCTCAATTGTAAATATGTACCTTAAATAAAATATGCACCAATCAAATTGACCAACACACGACATAAGCAGTATTTAGACAAAATTCAGAAAAGCTTTAGTGATTATATCTTGTAGCAAACAAACAACGACAGAAAATTTCTTAACTGTGAAAATGAGCATTTAAAAGTATTTGATTTTTAGAACTTTTAGGAATCGCCACACTGTTTCCCACAAAGGCTATACTAGTTTATACTCCCACCGATAGTGTATAAACCCGCAATCCTCCTACCAGGAATACACCCAGAAGAACTCAAATCACTCTATAAGAAAGATACCTGCACATGTATGTTTATCGCAGCTTTGTTCACAATAGCAAAAGAACATAGAACCAATGGTGCTGCCCATCAAAAGAGGACTGGATTCAAAAAATGTGGTACATGGCCAGGCTCGGTGGCTCAGCCTGTAATCCCATGCCTTGGGAGGCTGAGGCGAGTGAATTGCCTGAGCCCGTGCGTTCAAGACCTGCCTGGACAACTTGGCGAGACCTCATCTCTACAATAAATCAAAAAATTAGCAGGGCGTGGTAGCGCGCACCTGTAGTTCCAGCTACTTGGGAAGCTGAGGCGGAAGGATCGCGGAACCCAGCGGGTCGAGGCTGCGGTGGCCGGGAGTGGCCACTGTACTCCAGTCTGGGCAACAGAGTGAGACTCCGACTCAAAAAAAAAAAAAAAAAAAGTGGTACATATACACAAGGGACCATTACGCAGTTATAAAGACAAAAAAATCATGAACTTCAAAACAACCGGGATGGATTTAGACTCTATAATACTGAGTGATCTTTTGCAGAAACAAAGAACTGAGTATCACATGTTCTCACTCATAAGTGAACCTTGAACAACTATCATAATACTATAAGAAAAGGATGGACAGTAGTGGGAGACTGCAGGGGGCCGGGGGTGGGAGGAGTGGGGAGGTGCGATTGGCAGTGGGAATCTGCCTGGGGAAGAGGGGGCACCCCTCATAAACAAGAGTAACTGCGTATTGAATATTTATATACCTAATCCTGAATTGTACCCCACAATTTTAAAAAAAATTTTAAGTTAATAAAATAAAAAATTAAAAGTATCTGTTGCAAACATAGTCTTAGTAAATGGAAGCATCATAAAATAATTTATTTTAAAATTAGGTGAAAGATAATGGTTACTGTAATGATTTATTTTCAATATTGCAGTAAAATTCCCGAAAAGTAATACATTAGATAAAAGAACACACGTGTAAATATCCAAAAAGAAGAAATAAAATTGAAAATGTTCAGAGATGATATGAAAACCATAAATAAACTAAACAAATAAAGTTATATAGGTTTAAAAGCTGCCATATGAATATACAAATTAATTATATTTCTACCCAACAGTAGAAAATATTATTCAATCTCTTCAAAATTATAAAAATATACATATAAGAAGTTAAATATATTTGAGAGAAGATAGACATGACTTTTATGAGGTGTATAAGACTTTAATAAAATAAATTAAATATCATGGCTATAATTAGATGAACTAAGTATTATAAAGATGTCACTGCACTACAAATGAACTGCAGAGTTAATAAAATCTCAGTAATAGTCCAGTAAGCTTTTTGGTTTTTTCCAGAGATGGTTATTCTAAAACTAATGTGTAAAAAAAATAAGACTAACAATAGTTATGAAAATTCTGAAAATGTTCAAGTCAGGAAGACTTACCCACTTAAATATCTAGACTTACAGTACAATCAATATGTCTTTAGGGAAATTGATAATGTGTGTGTGTGTGTGTGTGTGTGTGTGTGTGTGTGTGTGTGTGTGTGTAAGGGAAAGAGAGAGAGAGGGAGGAGAATAGTGAAATAGATTAGTAGAACAGAATAGAGAGCTTAGAAATATGTGAAAACTTGATATACAAGGTAGGGTGTATCCCAGAATAGAGAGTAAAAAGATGAATTATTTAATAAATAGTGCTGGCATAATTGCTTAACCACAAGTGAAAAATAAGTAAATAAATTGTACCTTTATAGTTTGTACAAAAATCAATTACAGAACGATTAAGGACATATGTAAAAGATAAAACTTAAAACAATTTTAGAAATGTATATTTTTGACTTCAGAATATAAAGAATTCATTTTTGAAAATAAAAAAATACAAGTTACAAGGAAAAGCTTTATAAATTAGACTATTGGAAATTCAGAAACTTGGTTCATCACAAAACATAACAGATGAAATGGAAAAACAATTACAAACTGAGAAAAAATACTTGTAATATGACTGATGTATCAATATTTAGATAGAAAGAAAGATGAGAGAATACCAAATAACTCATATGAATAAAGGAAAAAACATAAACTGATATCTCACAAGAAAAAGTATATGAGTAAAAAACAAAGATGAAATGTTGTTAATCTCATTAGTAATCTGGAAAATGTATACTAAACACATAATAAAATATAATTTTTAAAACACTAGATTTCAAAAAATTAATGTTAGGCAATGCCTAACACATATTCCCATGTGTGAAATTGTTGGTTCATAGAATATGGAGGTCTTAAACATTGTAAATGATACACATTTTAAAAAAATGTGTATCACTTATATTCATTAGGGCAAGCTATGATTATTCCTGTTTTGCCCTACAAAAACATGTTCATGTTCCCCTGGAACTCTGTATATAAAAAGAAAAAAGAAGAAAGAAAAAAGTCAGAAAATCAAAATTCCATTGACCAAAAAAAAAAAAAAAAATTGATTAGCTGCATTGCAATTAACTTATAAAGTAGAGCACTAACAATAATGAAAGTAAATTGCACCAATAAAAATCACATAAATCAATGTTAAAAATTAAATATTCAGTAAAAAACAAGTTGCAGAAAAATACAAACAACAGAATATTTTCAGTTATAAAAGCATAGTAAATATGTACACATAAATACTATAATTATGCCATAATTATATTTATCTTAAACCATGTAATAGAAAAAGGATGTGTGTGTGTGTGTGTGTGTGTGTGTGTGTGTGTGTGTGTGTGTGTCCAAACGGGACCAATTGTTGCCCATGTTATCTAGGTGATCTTTTTATTTCAACATTTATTTATGTTTGAAAAATTTCTGTTTGGGAAATTGAGACTGAATGAATTTACAATACTTGTGAAAATTAAAACACACCTCTCTCTCTCTCTCTCTCTCTCTCTCTCACACACACACACACACACACACACACACACACACACACACACACACAGGAAACACACACACAAATTCATCAGTGTTGAAGGGGCACTTATAACCAGGCTGATTAGAATTTAGAGATACTGCAATGTGTTATAAAAAAAAAAAAAAGAGCCGGGCTCGGTGGCTCAGCCTGTAATCCCGCGCCTTTGGGAGGCTGAGGTGAGTGGATTGCCTGAGCCCGCGGGTTCGAGACCCGCCTGGGCAGGCGAGACCTCATCTCTACAATAAATCAAAAAATCAGCCGGGCGTGGTAGCACATGCCTGTAATTCCAGCTACTCGGAAGGCTGAGGTGGAAGGCTCACCGGAGCCCAGCAGGTCGAGGCTGCGGTGGCCGGGAGCGGCCACTGCACTCCAGTCTGGGCGACCGAGTGAGACTCCAACTCAAAAAAAAAAAAAAAAAAAAAAAAAGAGGAAGAAATTTTCTAAATATTTAAGTACTTTGTATCTAGTACTAAGTATTTTAATTTAAATAACCATTTTAGCCGGGCTCGGTGGCTCAGCCTGTAATCCCGCGCCTTAGGGAGGCTGAGGTGAGTGGATTGACTGAGCCCGCGGGTTCGAGATCCGTCTGGGCAATTTGGCAAGACCTCATCTCTACAAAAAATCAAAAAATCAGCCGGGCGTGGTAGCGCGCACCTGTAGTTCCGGCTACGTCGAAGGCTGAGGCGGAAGGATCGCCGGAGCCCAGCAGGTCAAGGCTGCGGTGGCCGGGAGCGGCCACTGCACTCCAGTCTGGGCGACAGAGTGAGACTCCAACTCAAAAAAAAAATCATCATCATCATCATCTTTATATATACTGTGAATCTAAGATCTTAATAAAATATCATGGATTGACTTAGTACTTCTAATAAATTTTAAATGTCCCATCACAGTATAATCTATGAGAAAAGTATTTCACCACAATTATCTTTCAACAATAAACATTAACTTCAACCCCAAACTAAGAATGTATAAGTTGTGACAAGGTAATGCTGTTTTTTTGTTTTGTTTTGTTTTTTCTTAACTTGTAGAGCTAATAAATGACTTGATAGTTTTCCTCAAGAAGTGTGTAAGTTTCAATCGCTTATTTTTACCATTTCAGAGGACTGTAGAAATCACTGAATATCTTGTGGAACATTAATAAAATGTGGTGACAACAGCTTTTAATGCTGGAATTATCACAGCAGGCCTGATTTCTACACGATGAGTAACCAAGAAATGCCAAAAAAAAATGTTAAACACAGCTGAAAGAAGTACAGTTTTCTTGTCATTTCTGCATTCACAGGAGACTATGAAATTGACACACAATGGCAGTTTTGAAAATGCAGCAGGTAAGTCCAACAAATATGAGTGGTGTTTAAGCAGAGCCTAAATAAAATTTGATTTTTTTTACAGATATAAATAAGCCCACACACATTCAAAATCTATCCCCAGTGTGCTTATGCAGAATAAAGTTATGCATTTTCCCCAAATTCCTGAGTCTAATTGCCCTCTTTCTTCTTCCCCTTCACGTTCCATGTAAAATAATTTTTAAAAAGCACTTTAACTTTCTTGGTTACATATTATTTCTCCTATTTTGAGAATTAATGCTATCAAAATATTTGTGATGGGTCTTCTTTAAAATTTTACTTTATAAAAATCTCTATATAAAAACCCAAAAGTGAATTTTGCAATTCAAGAAGAAATTTAAGAATATATTTATTTAATTGTTTGGTAAATTTTAAAAAGATAAACAGATACCTTATTATTGAAATTCACAGGAAATGATTTTTATTTTAAACGATATTTAATAGTTATGTTTACTTAGTGCCTGAAGAGCAACATAATGTAATATAAATAATTTTGTGCTAGTTTTCAGGAATGTGGTATTTGGGATCCAGCCCAGACTTTAAACTTGCATGTGACTTGGCCAAAATTGTAAATAGGTTTATTGCTGTTTTACTATCTAAATGTGATATAGATAATTTTCAAGACTTTCTGATTCTTCAGAGATATGAGGGAACTTGAATTAATCTCTCATTGTGTGAATTGTTTTAGGGGGTTTCTTACAAATTTTGTGGGAACTTTGTATCTCTCTTACTCCACGTTTTGAAATCATTTTGGCCTGTTTTCTTCTGGACAAAATCCTGAATTTACAACTGTCTTTCCTATGTTTTCCAGAAATCCAAACATAGTGAGCCTTTCATGCTGCAAGACCTTCTGTGAAGAAGCAGGGTCTTAGGGCACAGAAACAAACACATTGTCTTTCCTTCCTACCTTTCCCTGATCTGCTAGGCTCTGTGTCCTCCCACATGGATCCCCGGCCACCATTTGGAAGCCCCTGAAAATTAAATGACAACTCAGCACTGACAGGCCAGCCCATTATTCTTAGCCTTTCTGGATTCTCACAATACATTCTTTCATGAAAACAAAAAAATAATAATAATCCCTATGAATAAATTCGCCTAAAAATTAACATTAAGAAAGACTTTAAAATCTATAATATTGTAGTTATTTTGCTGTTATGATTCCATTTGATATTGTGGAAAATAAATTCAGAGTCATTGCTTTGTAGTGACCAAGGACATATATTCTACTGCTGAGCTGTCTGGGTATGAATTCCAGTTCCATCACTTACTAAATCCACAGATTTCGACAAGGTCCTGTCTGTTTCTCTTTGATAAAATGTGGATAATAGAATAATACCTCATAAGGCTGTTGAAAAGATTAAGTTAGTTAGAGAATTGAAAGTACTTAGAGGAGTGTCTAGAACATATCAAACATTATATGAGTGCTAACTTGTAAAGGTTGACAAGATCATAAACTGACCCTCAAATAGATTAAACTCCATGGTTAGTGACAAAGTTGTTGTCATGCTCCTTAAAGTACTGGTTCAATGCTCAACCCTTGGAATTATACAAGGTTTCGTGCATGGTAAAGGTTTGGGGTTTTGTTTCTTCTTTGTAGTAGATTGAACTTGAAGTTAAAGAAAGATGATCTTCTGCTTATTTTTATTCCACAGAATCTAGAATCATTTTATATAAAGAAATCACTGAAGATGGTGGTTGAATGAGATTATGTCCATACCTGTCATCTCCATAATTTTATTTTTCTTTTTTTTTTTTTTTGGTTTTTTTTTTCTTTTTGAGTTGGAGTCTCACTCTGTCACCCAGACTGGAGTGCAGTGGCCTCTCCCAGCCACCGCAGCCTCGACCTGTTGGGCTCCGGCGATCCTTCCGCCTCAGCCTTCCGAGTAGCCAGAATTACAGGCGTGCGCTACCGTGACCGGCTAATTTTTTGATTTATTGTAGAGATGAGGTCTCGCCTGCCCAGGCGGGTCTCGAACCCACGGGCTCAGGCAATCCACTCACCTCAGCCTCCCAAAGGCACGGGATTACAGACTGAGCCACCGAACCCGGCTTATTTCTTTCAACTTCTTATTTATATCTGATGCCTAGACTTCTATAAGATCTAGAATTTCATAACCAACTATCTGCTTAACAATTGCAATTTGCTATCCCAAAGACAACCTTCATTTAACATTGACCATATCGAGCTAATAGTCTGTTCTCTACATAACTGCTGTACTTCCAGCTTTCCTGTTTCAGTAATATTATTGATTTACTTTTCAAAGAGAAAAAGGAGGAAGTCAGGACATCATCTATGATATTGTCCTTTCTTTTTCTTCAACATCTGATCCAGCACCAGCTTCATTGTAGTTGTTTTCTGATAATTATTTCATTACGAGAATAATAATGGAAGTTTTTGGTGAGGGAGGTTACAGGATAATAATGAGTTGGGATTTGAATTGTTGCATATAACATCTATTTTGTATTTATGTTTGACAATCTATGAAAATTGTGTTGTGAAATTTATTTTGCCAACATATTGTGTTATCCAATTCACACACAATATTCAATATTACATATAGAACACATTTTTTTGGTTATATGTACAACTTATATTTATCATAAAAATACAAAAATATATGGCATACTATAAAGAATGAAATTGTAACTCTCCATTTGTTTAAAGGTAATAGTTATTAAAATCTGGAAATATGCAAGGGAGACCTAAAAAAAGCCTGGAATTATCATTTGCTGGGTGGACCCCTTGTAGTATAGGCCACCCCCCCCACACACACAAATAAGTGTTCTGGAAACCCATCTGGCATCAGTGTGACAGTTAGCATTGTTGTGAGAGGTTGTTTTTAGCTTCAGTGATTTTTTTTTTGGAGATTCTTTCAATGCATTTGCCCTGTTCAAGATGTGTGATTTATGAACGTACCTGCCCACACTGTGCTAAATGTTCAGCACTTTTTGACTGAAAATGGCATGTCCTTCAATCTCTCTATTCACCTGATCTTTCTCCAAGTGATTTTTTTTGTTTGTTTCCCCAAATGAAAAAATCCTCAGAAAAGAAACGTTTTGCAAATGTGGAAGAAGTGAAACAAAAAACGGCAGAAGCACTAAAGGGCATCAAAATTGACAAGTTCAAAAACTTTTTTGAGCAGTGAAAAAAGCGTTTCAATAGGCATATTGCATCAGATGGAGAGTGCTTTGAAGATGACTGAAGTTTGAACATGTAAGAATAAATACACACATTTTTATAAATAAGTTATGTGTTTTAGGGGGTGTCCCCAGCTTGTGTTATCCATTTTTAGAAATACACATTTACCCATATATATATATAGAAAACTTTCTAAATATGCCTACTTATACAGAATGAGGTTATCTATAGTGGTTAAAGCACAGTTAAAGTTTAAAAGTCTGAAATGCACAAATGTGTTCATACACATGCACACGCATCCACACACATGCCCTGAGTTATGATGTAATTTGGCTGCATAAAGACATGAAGTTATCTGAATACAGGTGTCAATGCTTGATAAGAAATATAAGTTAATTGTTGTGATTTTCCTCTCTGTTTTAAATGAGGTGAGAATTTAGATTTCTTTTGATGTCATATCACCCTGTTCATTGGCCTTCACTCCTTGCATAATTGTGCATGCAACCTTTTATCTGCTTGCCTAACCAGCTCGATATAAGTCAAACTATTGTCAAATTGTCTCTAAAAGTGACTTCATTATAAATGTACAATAGACTAATGTTAATATAGTCACCCTACCGATTAATGAAGCACGAGGTCTTATTCTTTTTTTATTCCGGTATACATTTGTACCCATTATCTGTTCTCTTTAGTGTTCATAAAACCTTATCTAATAAGTTCATGTTCCTATATTTTTAACAAAATATTTCCCTCCAAATAACCCACCTAACTTCTATGGGGAATTCTAAATGGGATAGAGTTCGCAAATGAGTTCTTCACCAATGAAGAGTATTTGGTTTTTTAATTACCAAGGAAAAGAGTGTCAAGCTCTTCAGAGATTTGTCACCTTACTGTCCAAAATGACTGCATTCAGATTATTGTTTTAGCATAAAGGATGACTTCTCACAGGCATTTTCAAGACAGAAATGAGCTTGCTTAAGAACAATAGAGTGTTCTGCATTCACATTTTGGGATGTGAATAGCAAGTTCCTATATAGGCCCAAATTAATCCCACCGGCTGAGTCCTGATTCTCAGATGTATTGTTTTTAAGGATCTCAACTGCTACCATCCTTTTTTATTACCCAGAGGCCCCTGAGTACTTTCCATAGTTTTAGGGTTCATTTACATTTGCTATTATTTTATTTAACTGCAATGCATGCTATTTGAGAGTATTAATATGTGATAATCAGAAGAAAACATCTGGCCTTCAGGAAGAGGAACAAAAGATGCAGCAGCTACAAGTGAAGACTTGAAAGACAAGAATCTTTCACCCTATTGCTTGTATTTAAAAATCTGAACCAAAAATGTTATCATTAAAGATTGTGTATATATTGGTATAAATAGGGTTAAATTATTGTAATTGTGCCATTGAAGCAGAGTAGTTTCCTATTCCATGTTCAAGAATTATTTAAGGAAGGACAGTGTCATTTGTTCTTAGTTACAGAGGCAAGGTACCAAGATTATTATTGATAATAGGTTCACTCTATGAGTTTACTTGCCCCAGGTTTGTACCCTTCCATGAATAACATAATGCATGATTTCAAATTAGTTTTTTAAGAGTAATAATTGCTAATATGTATTAAATGTTTGCTATGTGTCATCTATATAATTTACATATATACATATGATTTACGTATATACATATATATGTCATCATAGGGTTAACACTTGATGTGGCATCCACCTTAAACTCACTTATATGACCTGTGTGCCAAGATGGTAACTCTTATACAGTAGCAATAGATTATGACAAAAACAATGACATAATTTCAACCATAAACTGTATGCTAAATGTGATCACTTGACCAGAAATAAAATCAAAACAGTACCTGGTACTTGGTATGCCACTACTGATCTATCAAATGTATTTCTCTCTGTCGCAGTTATAACCACAGTTTACCTCAGAGTTGTCAGCTCTCCAGCTTTCCAACAAAAGGTGGTCCCAGGAAGGGTATTCTCAGCAATGTACATCACTTTTGTGACTTTCTGATCCATTAATTGAGTAACGTGGAAGCTCCAGTTGTAGGGGACCCAGAGCAAGAGAGTCTGTAGCAGATGCAGAACAATGCACTGCTCGGCTATGGGGCCAGAGCTCTCAGCAGATGCAATGAGGCTAAAGTTCCAGCAGCAGAAAGTAATGTCATGTGGCATTAGTTTAGGATGAATTGCCTTAGTATGAATAGAGAGAGCACTTACTCTCATTAGTGGCCCTAATTGGAATGCTAAAAAATAAACTTTAGACAGCCATCGGTTTTTATAATCTCTAAATATTCATTTTGTTTGTCCTAATTGTCCTAACATCATCCCAAGTTCTTTCTAAGATGAACAATTTTTAAATGGTGAACATTTCACTTCCCCTGACAGTAAACATCTGTCTGTGGAACTTAAACATCAGCTTTCTAGCATAGAATCCATGGTATTTTATTGTCTGACCTTTTATTCACTAAATCTAAATGCCATGTGACGTTGAATTTTTTCTATGATTTCTGGTTTTCTCTTGAGCATTGCATTTTAGCTTCCCATTGAATGATAAATGAATAAATTATAAATGAATAATGTATAAATAAAGCATTTCCTCCTCATTAATCATACTAAAAATAGTGTCAGGAATTGTAGATGTTGCTTCGGGTAGGTGCCGGGTCACCAGAACTGGCACCTAAGATTTAGCTTCTTAAATATTTCATTATATTGTCAAGCATAGCTTTTAGAAATTGGATGTATACTCATCTAACTTTCAGATAGTTTAGTGTCAAATGATGTTTAAAAAATGATTACTTTATAACCTGATATTTTAGCAGTAAATCAATAAACTATTACAGAGGATCTAAGTTAAATAGTTGACTTAAATATACAAATGCACAACCTATCTGGTAAATATCCCAAAGAATGGAAACATAGGAAAAACAAGAAATTTGCACTTGAATCTTATTACAGAAAAATGTAGTAGGGAATCTATCTAAGAATCAAAACTATTGTGTACTTCTTTTAGGTGGTTGATTTTAAACCTCTGCATAGAGTCATAATTGGTTAGAAAAAGACAACCCTTTCTTCTACTTTAGGATGCATCCGTGTATGAAAAAAACATGTTTTCTAAAATAAAAGGAAATTTTTCTCAAAGTCAAACCTATGATGGATTCTGTAGTCAATGTTTTTTTGCAGTTTCAATGTCAGATGTTATTTCCCTGTTGAAAGTTTGTCCCCTTATATCTGACTTCCCCTAGATTTCACTGGCTATTGGTAAGCAACAATGTCTGAAACAAATTGAAGGAAGCATCCGTTACTAGGTGACAAGTGTAACACACACAAGTCTTAAAATAGGGAAAATTATCATTTGAGTTCAGAGGAACGAATAACTTTTTTAATCATTCCTCTGTTTGACCATGTTCAGATGGAAGAAGGAGGAATTTCAAAAGGAAAAACTGCCAGGAAAACAAACACACAAAAGGCTGTAGGTACACTACTACACAATTCACACACAATCTTCTTTCTTTTTTTTTTTTTTTTTGAGATGGAGTCTCACTCTGTCACCCAGACTGGAGTGCCGTGGCCGCTCCCGGCCACCGCAGCCTCGATCTGCTGGGCTCCGGCTATCCTTCCGCCTCAGCCTTCCAAGGAGCCGGAATTACAGGCATGTGCTACCATGCCTGGCTGATTTTTTTATTTATTGTAGAGATGAGGTCTCGCTGCCTAGGCGGGTCTCGAACCCGCGGGCTCAGGCAATTCATTCACCTCAGCCTCCCAAAGGCGCGGGATTACAGGCTGAGCCACCGAGCCCGGCACAATCTTCTTTCATTAAGAGTGTCCCTACATAAAATAATGTAGGTTATATGACACTATAGTTACTTTATTCGGATCCAGATCTGGGATTACTAAGTGATATACATTTATCTTAGTTACAAAATTGGCTCCTTGTGATCTGAAAATCTGTGGCTAAAGAATGACTATAACTATTTCAGAAATACCAAATGTCCCATAACAGACAGAAAACAAAATAACTGCAATGAAAACTGCCAGTTAGGAAAGGCAAGCAGAGGAAATAACATATTATGTTTCCACAGCTTGCTGGAAATTGATAACAAAAATTTGATGCTATGATGTGAAATCAAGTGATTTGTTTTGTAACCAATTTGCCTGTCTCTGATTCACAATTTGACAGTTTATTTCCCTCAGTCCACTATCTCCCACATTCCTAACTGAAAGACAAATTAGGGTGCTTTTCTTCTTTAGGGAATACACTGTGTAAGAAATCCAAGAATTCAGGGATTTCTCTTAGAGATTAAGCAGATACAAACTGTTGTTTTACTGTGCTAGGGTTTCTGTGATCATACATTTCCTTTAAGTAATGATCTAGAACAGAGGTTGGTAGCCCCAGCCCTTGGGCCAAATCTATACCACTGCCAGTTCTTATATAACTTGTTATCAGCAGATGCTATTTTTACATTTAAATTGTTTTTAAAAACCAAAAGAAGATATTTCATGATATGTGAAATTTATCACTCTGCTCTGCTTTCTGAAATAATACCAACAAGTTACTTTGCCCAGAATCTTAGTAATTTTCCCTCCACTGGTCCCCATTCTGCTTCTTGATTATAATTCCTCATTTGTTCTCCTTAGAGTCAGAGTTGAGTCCAATCCAATCTCTCTCCTTCTCTGCAAGATCCTGTTGCAGTGGTCCTTATGCCTGTTGCCATGGTTTTCCTTTAAGAAAGTCTGCCCTACTTCCATCTTTAAAATGTGTTTTAATTATTTTTTTCTTTAATATAATTAAACAAAGTTCACCACTTTGTAACTCTCAGCCATCCAGGATTTCATACTGGGTTGAAAGACTTCTTTTATCCTGGTTGTATTGTATTTTTTGTCTCTTTGCTTTCAAGTGTACCAACATACACTGATCATAACTTCTTTCTGGTAAAATGTATTGAGTGTAGCAAAAAGAAGTCAGCATATTTTAAAGTATTGACATATTGTTGATGTCTTCTAAAGTCCCAGACTTGGTGAGCAAGAATGTGAGTTCAGATTATTGTTGATGACAGTTTAAGCAGCTAGCTGTTTTTCTGTTCTTTAACGAGGACTGTGAAATTCCCAGTTGGGAATGGAGAAAAAGCATTTCCACTTCTCTGCTTTGCTCAGCCACTGCACGTGCAGTGCCCCTTTTGCTCTTCTTTCATATGTGACAACGGTTGTATTGATCTGGATTCTTGGACTCCCAGTGCAAAATCTGAAATTTAAGCTCAGTGAAACTGAACTGTGATCTTACTGGCACATGAAATTAGAAAGTTCAGAGTAGAGTTTTCATTGACAAACCCAAGAAGGCAAAGAATATGATCAAAATTCTGTGTTTCCCTCTTCTCTTCTCAGTTCTTTGTTCTTTTACTTTGGCCTCATTCTCTGGTACACTTTCTTCAAGTGCCTGCTGGTGGTTCTAGGACCCCATTAAACTATGATTTGCAGTCAGAGAATGCAGGATGCTCTTGCTGGGGCAAGTTCTGTATGTACACCTGAAATCCACGTTGATTTTCCCTGTTTATAATGCTTGCCTAACTATACATCTGTGCGTGTATCCAAAGGGTTGGGAATATTCTGATTGGCTAATGGGGTCATGCAACTTTCTTCAAGGTTATATGAGGATAGGATTCTTCCCCCAAAAGAATTACATTCACTAGGAAGCAAAACACATCTTGTAGACTTTTCTATGTATAACTAGATATTTTAAAAAACAATTGGACGATATGCTTTAAAATGTAAAATGAACACCCAAATCAACAATATTTGCATCATGGTAATTGGAGTGAATTGATGTGGCACAGGGAATGAAATTGTTTATATGTCAAGTAGGGCTGAAAATAGATAATCACTCATGATTGTTTATAAATGTAATGTTTAAAATAATCTAAATTTTCATCAGTAGCAATTAAAAAACTAATACATTTAATTTAAAATGGGACACCCAAAATATGGATACTAAACAACATTTTAAATGTTATGTAATTAACATTAGGTACAATCTCATGTACAAAAACTTACTGTAAAACAACATAGGTTGCAATTATTTATATATGTATGGAAAATTATGTATTTCTAGCTTTTATATATATTTAAATTTTTTTCAATACTCTTAAACTGCTTCTGAATATATATATGTACACATTTTGGTTATATTAGAACAGTCATTTACTAAAGACTTAGAAACTTGTGTTAAGAAACTTCCTTACTGGAGTTAGGCAGCATCTCAGTGTGATTTTAATTTGCATTTCTTTGATGATTAGTGAGGCTGAGCATGTTTTCATGTCTGTTGACTGCTCATATATCTTCTTTTGAGAAATGTCTATTCATACTTTTGTCCACTTTTTAATAAGGTTGTTTTTTTTTTCTTTTTGACATATTTGAGTTCCTTGTAGATTGTAGATGTTCGGCCTTTGTCAGATATGCAGTTGTCATATATTATTTCCCATTCAGTCTGCTATTTCCCCACTATCTTGATGGTTTCTTTTGCTTTGCAGAAATTTTTCAGTTTGATGAGGTCCCACTTGTCTATCTTATCTCTTATGGCATGTGTATTTGGGGTTTTGATCAGGGGGATTGGTTTCCAGTTCCAATTTCCATAAGGGGGTCTCCTGCATTTTCTAAGGTTCTTATAGTTTGAAGTTTTGCATTTAAGTCTTTGACCCAATTAGAGTTCATTTTTGTGTATAGTGATAGGTAGGGGTCTTGTTTTAATTTTCTGCCTGTGGTCAGTCAGTTTTCCCAGCACTATGGCCACTATCAATAACTCAAAAAAACTCAACAAATGCTGGAGAGGATGCAGGGAAAAGGGAACACTTCTGCACTGTTGGTGGGAGTATAAACTAGTACAACCTCTGTGGGAAATAGTGTGACAATTCCTACAAGATCTAAAAATCGACCTTCCTTATGACCCCACAATCACCCTTTTGGGAATATACCCATAGGAACTCAAGTCACTCTATGAAAAAGACACCTGCTCACACATGTTTATTGCAGCATTATTCACAATAGCAAAAACATGGAACTAGCCATGTTGCCCATCAAAAGTGGACTAGATAAAAAATGTGGTACATGTACACCATGGAATATTATGCAGCCATAAAAAAGGACAAAATTATGAACTTCATAGCAATTTGGATGGATTTAGAGCCTATAATACTCAGTGATCTATCACAGAAACAAGTAACAGTACATATTCTCACTCATAAGTGGACCCTGAACAATTAGTATAATATTGCAAGAAAGGGATTGGCAGTAGTGGGAAACTTCCAGGGAGGGTCACTTCCTCAATAAGAGTACCTGATCTCAAACCAGGTGAAGTGAAGATCAAAGTGAGGACCAAACTTTATCTATACAGTGACCATTTGTATACCTAACCCTGAATTGTACCCCACATCTTTAAAATAAAAATTTAAAAAATTAAACTTCCTTTTTGTAGCTGAATTGAGCTAAACATAGAAGCCACTTGCATTTTTTTTCTCTCCTCATTCTCTGCCCTTGGATCTAGTAACTGTTGCTGATTCTGAAGGAAACAAAACCATCTGCATTGAGTCCCCTGATAAGCAGGAGATGCAAAAACTGTACATCCCTGGAAAAGCCTCTACCAGACCTAGATTTAAAAAGGGCTTTGCTGAAACTCCCTAAAATCCAGAAAGGTATCTGTTCTCTTAGTCTCTTGATGACAACTGCTTTCTTTCATGTCTTTCTGTTAATTTTATGTAAAATGTTAATTAATCCTTGTGAACCAGAACTCCTGGAATAAGCAAAAACCTGTAACCAACTGGAAAGTGCACAGCCTCAAATTTATTCAATATAATTTTAATTTAGAAGAATGGCAGGATTGCTGCAATCTGAACACCAGATTATACCAGCAACTGTTTGGGGTCTCAACACTGATTAAGAAAGAAACTGAGTAATGGTCATAAGACACACAGTCATTATTAATCAGTGGTGGGAAAAAGATAAAAACTGTATGTTTTATTATAAATACTGAATGGAAACTCTGCTTAAATGAACAGGTTTTTGGTGAATTCCTTACTTCTTCCAACTCTCTACCTTTCGTATTTTGATTGACCATGAGAGAAGCAACCAATTGTTGGACCGGGCCATAGCAGGGGGATCCAAAAAATCGCTGAAATTTATTTATAAAAAAATGTGTATTTATTCTTACATGTTTAAACTTTAGTCACTTTCACAGTACTCTTTGGTTGATGAAATCCACCTAAAGAGATGCCTTTTCCACTGTTCAAAACAGCTTTCGAACTCATTAATTTGATGCCTTTTAGTGCTTCTGCCATTTTTGTTTGTTTGTTTTACCTCTTTCACATCTGCAAAATGTTTCTCCTTGAGGACTATTTTTTTGGGGGAAACAAACAAACAAAAAAAGTTGCTCGGAGCAAGATTGGGTGACTAGGGAGGGAGAAATATGGGGGTTATGCAATTTTGGGTCAAAAACTGCTGAGCACTCAGCTGGTACACTTATGCAGATGCTGATGTTTCCTAGAACACTTACCTAGTAGGGGAAGCCTGTACTACAAGGAACTTGCCCTCTATAAGGTAGTTCTGTTTTTTCCTTGGGTCCTCCCTCATATCTACATATGCATATTAAAGCAAAAAAAGTAATATATTTTAAATAAAAATAAATTATTGATTACATCTAGGACATTTTCTTGTGATTTTTGTTCTAGACTTACCTCAGAACCTTAAGTTACTACATAAATGTATGTATATATAAACTATGTGATTAAAAATATTTGTTTAAAAATACAATGAAGAGATGGAAATTCATGATTTTGTTTCAGAAAAATCTGAGAAACTCTTATAATTATTTGGAACTGAAATTTTGGTATAATATCTGGCAGCATAGTTAACATATTTACAATAAATAGCTTTCTCTACAAGAAGTATCAACAGAAAAGGTGGAAGATATTATAGCATAAAGTTTCAATCTATAGTAGGGTTGAAAAGATATAATAATTAGGAGGAAAATGAAAAATATGTATCCATACGTTAAAACTTATAAAATGACTCTGAAGAACCAGAAGAAAAATTCAAAAAAATAGAGAAAATATTCACTGAATATGTAACAAAACATAAATTTCTTTGAGATGTATGGAGTTCTTACAAGTCAATATGTAAAAGATTCCAATCCATGTTATATACAAATTATATTCACCCCCACAATAATACACAAGTGTTTATTTAATAATAATAACACAAGAGTTTATACACTTATATGAAATCTTGCATAATTGCACTGACAATAAACCGATTAAAATAATAACACACCATTATTCACAGATTAAAGTTTGTATAACCCAGGGAGGAGATGCACTAAACTGTGTGCCAAAGCCCTGTTGCTGTGAAATGTTAATTTAAATACATAAATCTTCTCCAAAGGAAACGTTATAGTCTCTGCTATAGTTTCAATTACATATTTTCAATAAATTAGTTATTATAATAGAAATCTATGCTTACAATATGCTTACTTGAGGGCACAAATGTATAAATGCAAATTATTCTTTGTCATATTGTCTATAATAAAAACAATCAAGAAAAAATTCAGAGATCTTCAAACATAGCATTAGATGAATAAATTATTTACACCAATATTGTGGTATTTAAAATAAAACCAAACTACAGATACATGAAGTGTGTGTGTGTGTGTGTGTGTGTGTGTGTGTGTGTGTGTGCGCGTGCGTGCACGCGCGCGCGCGCACATGTGATTTTTATGAGGATGAATAAGAGATTCTGAAGGATGCCTCAGAATTGGGTCATTGATGGTGTACTGGAATAAGATAACCTTTGTCATTGTGAATCATTTGCATTGTTTGGAAATTTTAATTTAAACATATTTTGTTTCTGAATGAATATGTTTAAATTAAAATTTCCAAACAATGCAAATGATTCACAATCTCTATGCTGAGATTATTCTATATCAACCATTTTCATCTCCACACCAAGATTATTGTCAACATTATTTAATAGTAGAATTTTAGGACCTCAATTATTTATTATCTATGGATTAGAATGATCTAAATTGTTTTCTAATGAGAACTCTGGCCAAACTTACAGATATACAATCACATCTTAATTTTAATAAGAGATTATTAATCTTGTAAACCATTTTATTGCCATGTAGAAAATAAAAATATTGAGTGCACAGTAAAGACAGAGTAAAATAGATCTGAATTGAATTCTAACTCTGCTATTTTATGGATATGCAACCTTTGTCAATTTATAAATAAATGATTATATATATTTATATATATGAGAATCAATGTTTTCATCCATAAATTGGAAAAGTAAAATTTAACCTTATACAGCTCTGCAAATAAATCAATGATACAATATATGTTGTGGTACCCAACATTTATAAGTATTCTATAAATGTTTATCATTATTATTATTAATTGTACAGTAGCCCCTGTTTATCTGCAGAAGATACATTGTAGACCCCCTGTGAATGTCTGAAACCATGGATAGCACCGAAACCTATATATACTATGCTTTTTTCCTATACATACATACCTATGATAAAATTTAACTTATAGACTAAGCACAGAAAGAGATGAGTAATAACTAATAATACTATGGAATAATTATAACAATATACTATAGTAAAAGTTATGTGCGTGTGGTCTATCTCACCTTCCCTTCTTCTGTCTCTTTCTCTCTCAAAATATATCTCTGTTATATATTCATTCTTCTCCTTATGATATGTCAATTTGATAACCGAGAGGGCTACTGTTTGGCTAATGGACAGATAGCAGAGACAATGTAAATACTATACTGGACAAAGAGATGATTCACTTCCCATAAGGAATGAAGCAGCTGGACAATGTGATATCTTATCATGCTACTCAAAACAGTATGTAACTTAAAACTTATAAATCATTAATTTCTGGAGTTTTTTATTAAACATTTTCAATGGTGGAGCACAGGTAACTGAAACTGCAAAAAAGTAAAATCAGGGATAAGGAGAAATTATTGTATTGTTCACTCCCAATTTTGTACTCAGAGAGCTAAACCACAAGAACTTGAAAGGAAGTAAACATCTCGTGCTCACTGATGCCCATTAGCTTTAAGAAACTCAGTTTAAACAGCAGTGATTATAATATAATTGCTTAAATTATCAGTACTTTACTTACTCCTTAAGATATGCCACAGAAGTAATTTAGATATTTCCACCAGAGTATCAGAGAAAATTACTGGGATATCCTACCTACCATCTGCTTTTACCAAGATATACTTGCATACTATATTTTATTTATATATTCAAACAAATTTAATTTTTAAAAGATTGTATTAATAAAAAGCTCATTTAAAAATTTTTTACTTAATTAAATTAGAGGAACAAAAGCAATGAGAAAGATGTCCTAAAATAGATGTTTAATTTTATTAAATATTGTCTAATTTATGATGGTCTTTAAAAATACTATCTTGTTTTACATTGGGAAGATATTAAGATATTAAGGGATGCAGCAAAATCGGGTGTTTTAAAGCTGAGGATATCCTGAATTATGGGCACAGGGTCCTATGTCATGGACACCATTTCCTTCTCCACATTGGCTTCTAGAAATGTGAAAGTCAACTTTGTGGCCCACTCATAGTAAATGTGAAAGGTTTTTCAGGATTGATTTTTGTATTAACCTCATTTTGGGATCCATTTTATGAGTTCATAACTTTATATCCCTTTTCTCTTTCCCACCTCCTTCTATTCTAGGACATCTTAATGCATTTTATGCAACTATTCTTTTAAGAAATATCTATTGATCTTCTACTAATGGGCCAAGAACTGAGATGGACACTCCACTCGGAGTAGAGTGGATTGCAAAGTACATGACCTTGTCAATAGGAAACTTATATTCAACGTAGACTTTCTTTAAAAGGCAATAAAGTAATTAATTTCCTAATAAAAATTAATCATGGTGGACAGAGAAGGTAAATCCACATCCAGTATGCATGCCTATTCCGGCAAAGAAGAATCACAATCTTCCTCATGATGAAAGCAGTGTAATGTGATCAATATGCCAACTGAAAGGAAATGAGGGCTTATTAGACTCAGAGAACAGTCTCTCCCACTGGGCAGTTGGCACTGAACATTGGCAGTCAGCACATCAGCTTCAGAGAAAGAAAGCCCATGCAATAATGTGAATACTTAACATTTACCTCAAAGACCATGACAATTTTGTCTATAAGCCTACTGTGAAACGTTGAATGAAGAAAGAATCTAACTCATGGCCATAGAATAGACCTTGTCCACTGGATTATTATAAGCCTCATTCTCAATGGGTGCTTTCTACAAGCTTTCATATGCAACACAAACACTTCCACACTCCTGGGCCATGTATACTTCTTCACTAGAGCTTCTTGGTCCCAATCTTAAAATCAGGGTCAAATCAAGTTCTTCTCCATTCACAAAGTCATTAGTCACTGCCTATGAACAAGTGTTAAGCCCCACATCTGTTTGTGTCCTTCCCTTATTCAGGAAAAGTAGACATCCAGATAGCCTGCCTACTAAACAGATGTTTTGTCCTTAATCTCTAAGGTAGTCACTTCTAATGAGTCACACTCTTATTTAATCCTACCTGCTTGAGTGGGAGTGGAATCTGTTATTGTCTTCCAGCCAAAAAGACATAGCAAAAGAGATAAAATGCCACTAGTATGTTATATTATATGAGACTTGCCTTAGTGGACGGAGTGAATCTCTTCTTTTGGAATTGACAGAGTAAGATGCTATATTGTGAACTTCCTATGGTGAGGGCTATGTGGGTAACCTCCAGGAACTGAGGATCTCAATCAGTTCTACAACCATAAGGAACTGAATTTTGCCAACAACTTAAAGAGGTTGAGATCAGATTCTACCCTATTCAAGCCTTCAGATGAAAATGCAAGCTGGCCAACACCTTGATCACAGCTTTGTAAGATCCTGGACAGATGACACACCTAAGTCATGCCTTGACTCCATAACCACAGAAACTGTGACATAAGCAAGTGTATGTCTTATTTAAGCAGCTAAGTTTTTGATAATTTGTTAAATAGCAATCAAAAGTGATTACTGTCTTTCAGGTTGGTTTTAAGGATAGTGCTGCAGTGGTCCAATATAGGGAGGCTAACCCATCATCCAAAATCATGCACAAACCAGGATCTGCGTTTATTCATTAAATTTCTCTCAGGGAGTTGCCCATGATGATATTGCTGTAAGTGAAGAGGCAGCTTGCCTTTTCACAACTAATATTCCTTCAGAACATGGTAAGCAGCTCCCCATATATTTCACTTCCACGTGTAGGAAATTCATATAAACATGCCCGATTTTGAGACTTAGCAAGTTGGCTAAAACCCACTTGATAGCAACCAACTCAGACTGCAAGGTAACTTAATCTCCCTGGCTCAGGCATCTAGTTTCTTTTTTTTTTTTTTTTTTTTGCGCTGGAGTCTCACTCCATTGCCCAGGCTGGAGTGCCATGGCACACTCACAGCCACCACAGCATCGACCTGCTGGGTTCTAGGGATCTTTCCACCTCAGCCTTCCAAGTAGCCGTAACTACAGGCATGTGCTACCACGTTCAGCTAATTTTTTATTTATTGTAGAGACAAGGTCTTGGCAAGTTGCCTGGGCTGGTCTTGAACCAGCGTCCTCAGGCAATCCCCTCGCCTCAGCCTCCCAAAGTGCTGGGATTACAGGCTGAGCCACCAAGCCCGAACAGGCATCTGGTTTCTACCAAGGCCTCACAGTGAATTATCTGTTTATTGCCTGGATTCTTCAATTAGGATTTACCTCACATGCCAGAAAAAGGTTTTTGGATGGCCACAGACTCTTTGTGTAAGTTAGCTCTCTACCATAGGTCCATGGAGCAAAGTTTCCTATACTGTAGCCCACTGAATACTATCAGAAGAGTATTAATACGTACTAATTCACTTCCACCAAACCATTTAAATTCAATCATACCTTCACTGAATGCAGCGTAAATCTTTTTTCAAAGCATTTTAAACTATAATTTGAAGAATTCGCAGTGCTTACTCTTGATCACTATGTATGCCGTTACCTTCTTCCAATGTGACCATGATACACCCAGGCTTTATTATAGACCTCACCTTGAATAAATAACAGAAATGCAGAGCTCCCCAAGCTATGGAAAATAAAGTGTATTCTTGCAGATAATGTTCATTGAAGTGTTTAAGTTTAAGTAATATTTTGATAGAAATAAAAAGCAAACAGCAACTCTCCCTTACAAATTGCAAATGTATGCATGCATTTTCTCCACTCCACTCTTCCCTGGTATAACTGAAATGACAAAATAGATAGTGTAAAGATAAAAATGTAATAAAGCTGAAAAACAAAAATAGTATTAGAAAGAAACAATAAAATTGATTTTGACCAAGGAGAAAAATTTATGGGTAAACAACACGAGAAAATATTGTGTCCAAAATACCAGAGAACTCTAATAAAGCACTAAGTTTTGCTTAGAAATTAAAAAAACAACAGTGAATTAGTGAGGCAAGTTACTCAGGTAATAAACTAAATAATCATATTAAGAAGAGATAGACCAGTCATAGCCTATCATTTTAAATTGTATGTCCAGTATGTGTGATTTGCACTGGCAAATTCTTTGATTAGGATAAATTTCAAAAACAGTAATCTAAAGAAAATAAATGGACTCTCTAAGAAAGACCTCTAATGAGAGCATAAAGTTGAGTTTATTCTCAACATCAGTGCATGTAGTATGAAGATAATAAAATAAAATGCAACTCCTTCAAATAGAGAAATAATTAATCCAAAGTTGATAAAAATCATTTCTGTTTTGATAGTTAATTGGAGTCTAGGACTATATTCCAAGACTACCCTTCTACTTTACCCTATTTTACCTTTAAATAAAGATTCCCCTTGTCTATCATTCTAACATTCAGCTCTTCTGTTCAAAAGCGAAGTATGTTGGGGAGACATATCTATACAATTGCAGAAAAAGAAAACATTGTCTAATCAGTCTTTCGTTTACCAAATATAAATAAAAATTAATAAAACAACAGATTACCTAATATTTTAAGAAAACTCAGAGCTTGAACAAGAATTGTTAAGATTCGTATAGATAAAGCACAAATAAGGAAAAAAAAACCTGACACTTGAGAAAATAAAGGAATTTCAAGAAATAGAGCAAAACTTTAAACAATTTAAATTAGTGCCCTCAGAGGAACAAAGTAGGTTGTAAGACCAGTAAAACAAAAACAAGAGACTATAAACAAGGAGCAATTAGAGGGCATAAAGTCTTTTCTGGGAATCAAAACTATTCTTGCCAAATTAAAAAAAAAATCAATTATCAGAATAAAAAATAAAATAAATTGGCTAAAGGCCAATTTGATAACCTGGACATAAAAGTCAGGAAACCCCCCAAAACAAACAACAAAACTCTTTTAAAAATAGAAAAGGAGGATGAAAACAGGAAAGAAAACTTTATTAGCAATCTATTATAACTAGAAAATATTAAAATGAAAGGGAAAATAAAAATCAAAGGAGTAATAGAGAAACAATAGAAAAAATCTAATAAATGAACAAAAAGACTTTTTAATGAACTTTCCATCTGATGCTGAAATTTGTGTATATTTTTTGTTTAGAATTCCTCATAGTTGTGCTTTATTACAAAGGATAAGAACCAGACAGATTGCATTATTCATTAGGGAAGCAAATGCTTAATTGCCTCAAATTTGGGAAAAATAATTTACTATGAGGAATTACTAAATTATTCCTAATTTATTATTATTACTAAATTATGAGATTCTCTGATAAAATGAAAAACTATATAAAAATAAATGTATATAAAAGATGAGAAATTATAACAAGAAATTTGGAAGGAAAGAAAGCAAAAATATACTAAAAGTAGACCTTGACACTTAGAATATTTTTTTACCACAAGAATATAGTGGTATTGGATAATAATTCTTCAATTTTAGCTCCAATCATACTGCATAGTTAGGAATAAATAGCATGTGCATATGTAAATAATATGAAAAATTTAAATAATGTAAGAAGGCCTTTACATCTTTAAAAGTTTTAAAATATATAATTAGAAAAAGTTAGTTATATTTGCAAAATGGGACATACACGTTTTAACTCAACAATATAAAAATAATATTGCTGAAAAATATCAAAAGGGAAAGAAGGGAGGCCATAAAATTCTATATATAAGTTATCCATTTTTAGCAGGGGGCATTTATAAACTATACAATTGCTGAATTTATTCTAGAAATAGAGGATACATATGTTGTTTAAAATTATAGTGCTTAGCCCAAAATATACATTTAAAAACAAAGACTTAAACAGTGGCTATATTTCAGAAGCCAACCTGAGTATTGAAGTGGAAGAAGTTATATATATATATTTTTTTCAAATACCCCCCCTTTTTTCAGTTTAAACTCTTTAATTTGTCACTATCGTGCTCTAGCCACCTGCGCTAACCAGTAACCATTAGCTTTTTAATTTAAAACAACTGCATACTTACTGTAAAGTTGCAAAAAATAATACAGAGAATCTCTATATTTGGCACTATAGACTATACACTGAGTACCTCTATCAAAATTAGTATTTGAGCATAGTAAAATACTATTATCAAAACTACAAACCCTATTCAGATTTCACCAGTTTTCCATTACTGTCTCTTGTGACCCAGAATCCATCCAAGATACCACAATGCATTTAGTTGCTGGGTCTTCTTAGCCTCCTGTATGACAACCTCTCCTTTTCCTTATTTCTCATAACTTTGATGAGCATAAGTTAGTTATTGTGTAGAATGTCTCTCAACCTTAATTTCCCTGATGTTCCTCATAAGTTAATTTTTTTCTTTTGATCATACATAGATATTATATAAAAACTGTGATAAAAAATACTTTCAAGAACATGCTATTAAATACAATATATTAAACAAAGATATGACATCTTTATGAGTTGTCATCTTAGCTAGGCTAACTTCATTCCTTAGAATGTTCTTTCCTATGTTTCCCAGTCAGGGTGGGTCACAAGGATGATTCCCGTGTAGTATTCGGAAGGTGGGAAGGAAGCAGCGAGAAAACTGTAGCTCACACACATTCATGATGACTTGCTGACACACTACTTGGTGTGAGGCAGTGGCTGGACATGCAACTGCCTAAATTCTCCTAAATCTTCCTTCTGCAAGCAGCTTCTCTGACTCTTAGTGCAGGTGTACCTGTAATGAGGGGCCATGACTTCTGCAATAACATCAAGATCAGAGGCAATCTGAATTGACACATTTCTGTCTGTTCTCATGCATTCCAGTTGTGCTTCTGGTTTTCAGCTTGCTGCCACAACCTTACATTTATCCTTTCTTCCTGATTTTTTGTTGTCTTCAAACTCCAGTTTAGGCCGAAGAAAAAATTTCACAAAGACATCTCAATCAAATATGAAAGTCGACTTCAATTATGAAAATTGTGTATAGACAAATTCCTGTGCAAAACAAACAAGAAACACACACACACACACACATGCACGCACGTATATGGAATACTGAATACATGCACATGAATATCTACATATTGAATGCTGAACAAGCAAACACATATATGTATGTTGAATGTTGATAGTAAGAGTAGATCCAGATAAACAGAAACTTGGAGAAGTGTTCTCTAAATTGATTCTGTGTATTCTGGAATTGTTCCTCTTGATTTAAAAGCATAAGTAACCCTGTTCCCAGGTAAAATGGGGGAAGTATGTACCAATGGTATGCAGTGGCAAGAGAGTTACTCAATTTACCACCTTTGCATATTGGTTATATGTTATCAAGTGACTATAGAAGTCATGGTTCTGAGTGAAAAAGTATTTGCTGCCTTAGACAGTTTGATAAAATTACGAAGTATAATAGGCCGGGGGGAATGCTTCCAAATGAGCTGGAAAACTTAGAAAAAGAAAATACTGAGCTCAAGACTTTAAATTTGTAGTAAAAGTCTACATAAGGAAACTGAGGGCTTCAAGGACTGGAAAGAAACCCATCATTCCTTTAAGTTCTGGACTGTTCTGAAAAGCAAGCATAAAGTCTGATCCTGTAAGTGGCTTAAATAAAATAAAAATTGAATTTTCAGTTTCACAATCTTTTGTTAAAGTGAAGGCATTGACTGGAAGTAAATATGATTATAAAAACTAAGAGACATATGGTCAGTTTCAATGAAACTAGGGACTCTATAATCTGCTGATCCTTTTTTGCCACTGGAGGAATTCCTTCCACCTTTGCCTGAGTGGGTTAGTCTCTTCTTGTTTAAGAACATGTAATAATCTCTCCTGGTGTGCTTGTGTTGCAAGACACTGTTGATACTCGTCAGGACCTATACTCACCACCTCTCCTTGTTTCTAGACACATAACTTCTCGTAAGTTCCAGCAGATCTCAAAGCATAAGGGGCAAAATGTGACCACTTAGCAATTTTAAAACATCCCAAAGGATCGTATAATTTTTCCAATTTATAAAAATTCTGAGGAAAATTTAAGGGTATGTCATCAAGTTTGAAACACTATAAGTTTGATTGGGGCAAGTATTTTAAATGATCACAATAAGGAAAGACTCTGGATTCATGCTTTACTTCAAGGGCCAAGAATATGAACAAAAAGATGGCCTAGACAGAATGTTATTGAAGTGACATAACTTTCTTGGTATAATGTAGAGCAAAGCATTCAAAGACTGCAGATATTGGCATAATTGGATTTATTACACATTACCTGCTTGCCATCTGGATATACTTCCATCGTGGGTGTGAGAAATACATATTTGAGGAGAGATCCAGTCTCTCTGTCGAGTTCTGTGGTTGAATTTTTCTGAAGTTTAGAAATCACAGTGGTAACTGATACCACTGAACAAATACATTTAATTAAATACAATCAAGATAATACGATCTCAGAAAGGTAGGGGGCAAGTTGAGGCACTCAATAACAGAAGATAACATAGGAAATGTAATGGTCTGAACAGCAGAGTTAAGGAGGTAATCAGAATATTTTATTGTGCAGAAATCTTTGGCATTGGTTAGTTGATCATGGTGTCTCTGGAAATGAAATAGATGGGCATCCTAGTAATGTCTTAATTGATAGGGAAAGGCAAAAAATAAATAGATTTGGTGAGCAAATACATAACGTGAATCACCCAAAAAGGGATTCACTTCTCAATTTCTAGACTTGAACCAGTTTCAAGATCCATATTCTATGAATAAAGAGAAGGCTGGGTCTCCTTGAGGAAAGACCCCATCAGATTTCCCAAAATTTATAGCGTTAATTTTCTTCCCAAGTTTCCCCAAGGGACTTGTAGCTACTTTTCAGGGGACAATAAACTTGAAAAGGGGAATAATCAGAATTTTCAGAGATTAATGGATTATGGTTCTGAAGAGACTAATTCCTAAAGACAAAAAAATGTCACCATAGTCTAGCAGTCAAAGTGAAGAATAATGGAGGTAGGTGCTCAGTAGGGTTTTAGCTCAGGTGCATCTCACAATAGGTTAATTGGACCCTTGAGCACATCCTGCAGTTATTTACTCAGTTCAGAATGAACACATAGTTGGAATGGATATACTCAGTTATTGGCAGAATCTCCACATTGGCCTTGTGACTCATGTATTGAGAGATTTAATGGTAGGAAAAATAATTAAAAGACACTAAAACTGTATCTAACCACAAAAACAAAACATTACCACAGTCCTGAAAGGACTGAAGAAAATGATATCACTAGAGTAATACTGAAAGCCACAGGGGAGGTGAACTTCAACATGTCCAGATCAATCTTGTCTATTTGGGCTTTGTGAGAACAGATATATCTTGAATAATGACAATGGACCATCATAAACTTATTCAGGTGGTGATTCCAACTTCAGCTGCTATATCAAATGCAGTTTTGTTGCTTGAACAAATCAACACATCCTTGGCAGTTAATATGCAGCTATTGATCTAGTGAATGTATTTTTTTTCTCCACTTGTAAATAAAGCAAATCTGGAGCAGTTTGCTTCCAGCTGACAATTCCAGTTGCGAGTCTTCCCTGTTCTACCCTAGAAATATGGTAACTCTTTAGCCTTGAACTATGAGCTAATCTTTGGGCATTTGATCATCTTCCTCTTCCACAGCAACATACTCATGTGTTACTTGATGTTGTTATACCCATTGGACTTGATGAGCAGGAAATAGCAACTACTATAGACCCATTAAAAAACTGCATGTCAGAGATAGGAAATAAAATATAAAAGCTCATAATTTTGTCCTTATTTATGGCTGTATAATAGTCCACACTGTCGTAATACTATAAGAAAGGAACTGGCGGTAGTGGGGAACTGCCAGGGGAAGAGGGGACACACCTCATCAACAAGGGTATCTGCATAATGAACATTTGTATATCTAACTCTGAATTGTACCCCATGTATTTGAAATAAAAAATACAAAAACTCAGCAGTCTGAAATGTCAACACAATGAAATGGGCCTCTTGGAATTTTTGGAGGCAACATATACCCCACTGAGGGTGTTACTCTGAACCATGTGACTCAAAAAGGTTGCTCTATTTTAGGACTCAGAGCAAGAGAAGGTTCTGCAACAGGTCTAGGCTGTCTTGCAAGGTGCTTTGCCCTTGGGCTATATGACCTAGCAGATTCAATGGTGCCTGAAGTGTCACTAGAAGACAGAGATTCAGTTTGGAACCTTTTGTAAGTGCCTGTAGGTGTAAGTGCCTGTAGGTGAATCACATTTGCAGACACTTAGAATTTTGGAGCAAAGTTGCTATATCGCCTATGGACACATTATCTATTTGGGAAGTATCTTTTGGACTTAACAGAAGCTGTCACAACAATTTATCATGTGACCTGATCCACCCATTATTATATTATGGATTGCCTGACCCACCAAACCACAGAATAGGGCATACGCAGCACCATTCAGTTAAAAGAAATGATGCATATGAACCTGGAAAAAAATCATATTTGGAACACACAAGCAGCCTACATGAAAAAAAAAAAAATGACTCAGATGCCCATGGGCTTATTCCTACTAAATTGCATTATTTCTTGCATGACTTCATTAGTAGTTGTTTGTGATAGGAATGCCAAGGGGGAAAACAAAACTTGAGCTTGATTTACAGGTGATTCTATATTATAATCACTGTATGAAAATGGCCATATTCAAAAATAGCCCTGAAGTACAGTAGTGAAGGAAAGTTCTTCCAGTGAGCAAAAGTATGAGCAGTACGCAATTCTCTTTGCCTGGAGAGAGAGATGACCAGAGGTAAAAGTCAACATTAATTCGTGGTCTCTGGCTAACGATTTGGCTAGATAATTCAGGAACTTGAAAGACCTGAACCTTGGATTTAAAAATATAGTGAAAATTCACAATGAGATAACACTACATACCTATTATGTTAGGTAAAAATTTGAAAAAACAGACAATACCAGTTGTTGGTGAGGATTTGGAGTGACAGAACCTCTAATTCAGTCTATGTGAGAGAGGTCAGTCTATGAAGGATACTAAATTTCATTTAGATGACATTCTGAAATAGACAAAACAATAGAGAGAGTAAAACAGATCAGTGTTTGTGAGAGACTGGGGATGGGGTAACAGTGAGGAAAGAGTCAGGGTATCACAGGATGGAATATAGAATGAAACCCCCCAAAAATGTAACTCTATTACAAAGACATGAAACAATCTCACTCAAGATATTAGGGGAAAAGGTACTAACAAAGGTACTCTTGGAAATTGGTGAAGTCTATAACTAAAAGCAAAGATGCAATTAAGTATGGCCCTCTAGTTGATAAAGATGTGTCCCTTCATTGGCGTATGTGCAGTGAATTCTTACATTTTATGTTGCCTTGTCCTCCATCTTGAATACAAGTTTAACTTTCTCAAACAGTAGACCAGTCACCACTGGCACAGCTTCAATTCTACACCACACCTAAAAAGCTCAAGCTAGTGAAGAGAGATAAGAACCTAAAGACTTCTCTCCCACTTTGCAGATGGGGATCCCCTCTTTTCCACAGTTTTCTCAAAACAGATCATTCAGAAATTTCTTGCATTTTCTTGAAATTTCATATGCTACTTTCTTGTATATGCTACCAGTTGGCACCCGCTCTTCTCTGCCTGACTCTTCGTTCCTTCCTTATATGACCCAAGGATGGAGGACTGCCCTCCCAACTCATTATGTCCTACCTGCCTGGGATATGTAAGTAGAAATCTTTGTTTTCTATTGTTGTGGTGTATTGAATTTGTGCCTTCCATCTGACAAACTAAGAATTGCCCTAAGTCAGGCTTTCCTTGGGATACTGGAAAGAACACAAGGTCTGGCTCCCAACACCAGAGCAATGACCAGACAGGCATAAACTGGACACAAGTCAGACAAGGGCCACAGGGCATCTGCTGTATAAACAGGTTTCCCATGTGAGGGAATTACCAGTACTACGTCAGATGACTAGGTATTAGGGTGTTTGTTAAAAGAAGCGTCCTATGAAAGGCACACTGTGATCGTCGGAGCCCAGCAGGTCGAGGCTGCGGTGGCCGGGAGTGGCCACTGCACTCCAGTCTGAGTGAAAGAGTGAGACTCCAACTCAAAAAAAAAAAAAAAAATAGGCACACTGCAAACACCCATATCCAGCTTCCCTTCACTCCCCATTAGGACAGGGTTGCTAACAGTTCTGGAACTGGGAATCTCAAAACTGTATACATTAAGAATTCTGATGCTTTTAAACATGTGTACTGGAATTGAACAATTAGGCAAGTGAATGTTGATGGGAAAGTCAGGTTTCTTAGTATTAAAGTAGGAAGTAACAAATATGCAAGGAGAAAAAGCTACAATACTCCAAGTGGTAGTGGATTTGAGTTCTAGACATCAGTGGGAACTCATGTTTCGGCTTCACATCAATGCAGATGGACACATATAGAAATAGTTAGAGATATGTGTATATACATAGCTCAGCATACACATATATATTTCCTTGATCTGTCAGCTGAGAGGGCCTAAAAACAATGACAACCCAGTAGCAATGAGCACACTTTACACTCAATTCTTAGTTTCTAAAAAAGGAAACAGGCCCTCTTGGAGAACAGACTGATTCTAGGGCTGTGGCAGGAAGTGCACAAGATAAGCCTACAACTACAAAGTGAGAAAGTGGTTTAAACACACACACACACACACACACACACACACACACACACACACACACCCCAACACACACACAGATGAACTATGTCAAAGAGACTTAGAAGTCCTGAAGGAGCCCATAACGTCCAAAGTCAAAACAATTAAGCAACAAAATCGTGTTTTGGGATATTTTAATCCAAAGACTAAAATAAATATCCTTGAGTCCTTACTTGAGTGAATAAATAAATAGAATTGACAAATATCCCATACAGAAGAATTCCAAATAATGTACATAGGTAGTCCACTTTCAAGTAGGTGGAGTATAACTCCCCACTCCCTTGGAGTGGGCTGAGCAGAGTAACTTCCTTCTAATGATTACAGTGTGAAAAGGGGGGAAATGATAGTTTTACAGTGGAGACTCTTGGTAAATACTACCTCTGGCAGATGACCAAGGTCAACAACAATAGGGAAAAGTCATGGTGATAGTATGTAACCATGGTAAGATATGATATGATATGACACGATAATGATATGATATGATACAATGTGATGATATGATAACAATGGTACGTTACCTCTGTAAAAAGCCTCCCTATTACATAATCATGAGAAAACATAAGACAAATCTCACTTGATAAATATTGTATAAAATATCTGAATCATTGTTTATAAATTCCTGAGTGATATTTTATACATTCCTTTAATACTGTCAAAGCCATTAAAAGCAAGGGAAGCATGAAAAATTGTCACAGTCAAGGAAAGCTCAAAGAGATGTGGCAAGGTAATAGAGTATGTTATCCTAGATAAAATCTTGAAACAAAAAGAGAAATTAGGGTAAAAACTAAGGAAATTTGAATAATGTATGGACCTTAGTTAATAATAATGTTTTAATATTGGTTCAATAATTGTAATGAGCATGTCATACTAAAATAAGTTCTTAAAAATAAGAAAAGTTTTTTATAAGGAGTATAGGGGAACTCTGTCCACGACCTTTGCAACTCTTTTGTAAATATAAAACTATAATAAAATAAAAATCTTAATCAAAAATTGGTGAATGGAGAAGAGGTATGTGTGAATAGACTTAGTTTAATGAACACAAAGTGTAAGGTATTTGTGTCCCATGTGAATGCTCACCAAAGGGTGGCCTCATCAAAGAAGAGTATTAAAAATCAGGTGGATAAGGATCCCTTATCACTGCCATTATGTCTCTGAATCAGGTGGCCTGATGGTTACAACAACAAACCAAGGCTAATCTGGGTAAGTCACTACAGCATGCTAAATCTACTAATAACAGAAACTACTCCTATTGGCATGGTTCTCTAATCCTGAATTATACCGCACATCATTAAAATAAAATAAAAAAAAGAAAATTGCTCAAAAAGATGCTGACCATAGTGTTTTTGTATCTTGTTATTTTTTAGAAAAAAATGACCAAAGTTCTACAAAAAAAATCCAAATATGTCTATCCTGAAAGAGAATAGTTTGGAAAAGTATTACTCATTCAACTTTTACTGCCAAAATGTAATAATGATTACAATGGGGAGTAGCTATCCAATAAATATTTCCTAATGATACTACAATAATATAACTAGAGTACTCTAAATGGAAAATATATAAAATAATACACATTTCAAGTACACATTAAAGTATAAATATGGCATATAATAGTTTCAAAAATAATATTATTTTTAATTTAACAAAGAACAATAGATATGAGGGACTTTTTTATAATCAATTTTTTTATTATGATATTGTGGGGTACAGTTAAGGGTTAGGCATACAAGTACATTTCGTTCAGGCACCCTTGTTGATAAGAGGTGTTTCCCCATCCCCAGACAGATATTTACTACCGTTAATCCCCTCTCCCCACCCCACATAGTTTCCCACCACTGTCAGTCATTTTCTTATAGTAATACATTGGATGTTCAAGGTCCACTATATGAGTGAGAACATGTGATACTCGGATCTTTGTTTCTGTGAGAGGTCACTCAGTATTATAGACTCTAGTTCCATCCAGGTTGCTGCGATATTCATGATTTTGTTCTTTTATATGGCTGCGTAGTATTCCATCATGCATATGTACCATATTTTTTAAATCCAATCCTCTTTTGATGGGCAGCATGGTTGTTTCCAGGTTCTTGCTATTGTGAACAATGCTGCGATAAACATACATATGCAGGTATCTTTTTTATAGAGTGATTTGAGTTCTCCAGGATGTATTCCCAGTAGGGGGATTGTGGGGTCATATGGGAGGTTGATATTTAAAGCTTTTAGGAATCTCCACACTGCTTTCCACAGAGGTTGCACTAGTTTGCACTCCCACAACAGGGTAGAAGTGTTCCCTTTTTGTTGCACCCTCTCCAGCAGCTATTATCTTTTGAGTTGTTGATAATTGCCACTCTGACTGGAGTTAGGTGGTATCACAGTGTGGTTTTGATTTGCATCTCCCTAAAGATTAGTGAGATTGAACATTTCTTCATGTGTCTGATGGCTGCTCGGATGTCTTTCATTGTGAAGTGTCTGTTCATATCTTTTGCCCATTTTATAATGGGGTTGTTTGTTTTTTTCTTTTCAGCATGTTTGAGTTCCTTGTAGATTCAAGATGCTAAGCCGTTGTCAGACCTGGAGTTGGCAAATACGTTTTCCCAGTCTGTGGGCTGTCTCCTTGCTCTCTTGATGGTTTCTTTGGCTTTGCAGAAGCTTGTCAGTTTAAAAAGGTCCCACTTGTCTATCTTCTCTCTTATAACCTGTGGGTTTCAGGTTTTGTTCAGGAATTGGATGCCAGTTCTGATTTCCATGAGGGTATGTCCTTCGTTTTCTAAAGTTTTTATGGTTTTTGGTTTTACATTTAGGTCTCTGATCCATTTGGAGTTAATTTTTGTGTATGGGGATAGATAGGGGTGCTGTTTCAATCTTCTGCATGTGGTCAGCCAGTTTTCCCAGCACCGTTTACTGAATAGGTTCTCCTCTCCCCAGTGGTAGGTGGTGGAGGCTTTGTTGAAGATGAGTTGGTTGAGAAATTGAAGTTTTGCTTCTGGAGTCTTAATTCTATTCCATTGGTCTATATGCCTGTTTTTGTACCAATACAAAGCTGTTTTGATGATTGTAGCTTTATAGTAAAGTTTGAAGTCTGGTAATGTGATACCTCCTGCTTTTTTTTTTTTTTGCTGAGGATTGTTCTGGCTATTCTTGGTCATTTGTGTTTCCATATGAATTCCTGTGTTGTTTTTTCTAGGTCTGAGAAGAATGTTGCTGGTAATTTGATGGGTATTGCATTAAATTTGTAGATTGCCTTAGGTAAGATGAACATCTTCACAATGTTGATTCTTCCAATCCATGAGCATGGGATATTTTTCCACTTGTTTGTGTCATCTTTGATTTCTTTGAGCACTGTTCTATAGTTTTTATTGTAAAGGTCATTCATGTCTCTGGTTAGGAAGATGCCAAGGTATTTTTTTTTTTTTTTTTTTTGGTGACTATTGTGAATGGAATTGTGGTTTCTATTTGGGTTTCTGTTTGCTTATTATTGGTGTAAAGAAATGTGATTGTCTTTTGCACATTTATTTTGTATCCTGAGACTTTGCCAAAGGCCTTTATCAGTGTAAGGAGGTTTTTGACAGATTCTCTTGGGTTTTCAAGGTACATAATCATATCATCTGCAAAGAGCGATAACTTGACTTCCTCTTTTCTTATTTGGATACCCCTGATTGCCTTCTCTTCTCTGATTGTTCGAGCCAGGACTTCCAATACTATGTTGAACAGGAGGGGTGAGAGTGGGCATCCTTGTCTTGTTCCAATTTTCAGGGGAAATAGTTCCAATTTTTGTCCATTTAGGAGTATGCTGGCTGTGGGTTTCTCTTAGATGGCTTTTACTATTTTGAGGTATGTTCCCTGTATGCCTAGATGTTCAAAGGTTTTTATCAAGACGGGGTGCTGGATTTTATCAAAAGCTTTTTCTTCATCTAATGATATAATCATGTAGTTTTTGTTTTGACATCTGTTGATGTATTTAATTACATTTATGGTTTTAAAAATGTTGAACCAGCCTTGCATCCCAGGTATGAAGCCTACTTGGTCATGATGGATGATTTTTGAGATGTGTTGTTGAATCTGGTTTGCTAGGATCTTGTTGAGAATTTTAGCATCTATGTTCATCAAAGATATTGGCCTGTAGTTCTCATTCTTTGTTGGGTCTTTATCTGGCTTGGGTATCAATGTGATGTTGGCTTCATAAAATGATTTGAGGAGAGTTCCATCTTTTTCAATCTCCTGTAATACCTTCAGTAGGATTGGTATCAGCACCTCCTTAAATGTCTTGTAGAATTCTGCTGGAAAGCCATCTGGAGCAGGGCTTTTTTTTTGTAGGTAGTTTTCTTATTATGTAGTCAATTTCCTAGATTGTTATTGGTCTATTTAGGATCTCAATTTCTTCTTGTTCCAACCTAGGTAGGTTATGTGATGTCAGAAAGTCCTCCACTTCCTTAAGATTTTCAAGTTTGTTTCCATAAAAGTGTATGTAGTAGTCTCTACTGATCTTTTGTATTTCTTCAGGGTCAGATGTGACTTCATCTTTTGTGTTTCTGATTGTACTTATTTGGTTTTTTTCTCATTTTTTCCTGGTCAGTCTAGCTAGGGGACCATAGATCTTGTGTATCCTTTCAAAGAACCAGCTTTTTGTTTCATTGATTTTTTTGTATTATCTTTTTGTCCTCTAGTCCTGGATTTGGGCTTTTATTTTGGTGATCTGGATTCTTTTGCTGAAATTAGGATTTTTGTGGTCTTGCATTTCCAGCTTCCTTAGGTGACTTGTTAGGCTGTTAATTTGTGTTCCTTCCATTTTCTTCATGTGTGTTTGCAGGGATATAAATTCCCCTCTTTCTACAGCTTTTAGGGAATCCCAGAGATTTTGGTAAGATGTTTCTTCATTTTCATTTGTTTCCAGGTATATTTTGTTCTCTGTTTTGATTTCATCATTGACCCAGGAGTTGTTTAGCATCATGCTGTTTAGTGTCCATGTCTTTGTGAGTTTTGGGGGGACCTTGTTGGTGTTAATGTTTATTTTTATTCCACTGTGGAGAAGATGCATGGTAGAATTCCGGTCCTTTTAAATTTGCTTATGCTTGATTTATGGTCAATTATGTGGTCGATCTTAGAATACGTTCCATGCAGTGATGAGCAGAATGTGTATTCTGTGGTCTTTGGATGGAGTGATCTGTAGGTATCAATTAAGTCCATTCGGTCCAAAGACACATTGAAGTTCTGGAACTCCTTGCTGATTTTTTGTCCTGATGATCTGTCTAGGGTGGTGAGTGGGGTATTAAAGTCCCCAGTTATGATGGTGTTAGAGTCAATATCTTTCTTTATTTTCCTAGAAGTTGCTTTATGAAAGTTGATGCACCTGTGTTGGGTGCATATATGTTTAGGATAGAAATTTCTTGTTGATGGAGTGAATCTTTTATCATTATGTAGTAGCCTTCTGTATCTTTTTAATTTTTGATAGCTTAAATGGTGTTTTGTCTGAAATTAGGATTGTGACTCCTCCTTTCTTTTCTGTTCCATTTGCCTGAAAATTTATTTCCCATGCTCTTACTTTGAGTCTGTGTATGTTCTTTTTAGTGAGATGGGTCTCTTGAAGTCAGTATATTGTTGCCTGATGATATTTTATCCATTTTGCCATTCTATGTCTTTTCAGTGGTGTGTTTAGTCCATTCACATTCAGACTAACTATTGAAATGTGAGAGTTCATCCCTATCATAGAGTTATTATAGTGTTGTTTTTCTTCCACTTGGTTTTTATGTCTTTCTTTTGGTTTTGGGGTTGGTTCATGTATATTTTATTCTTTTTCTGGTACTCTTTGAAGAACATTGTTCTTTTTTCCTTTTCTTCTGTGTTTAGTACTTTCTTAAGTGTTTCATGTAAAGGTGGTTTGGTGGCAGCATAAGTTCTTAGGGATTGGATATCTGGGAAAGATTTTAATTCTCCCTCACTGATGAAGCTTAGCTTGGCCAGGTATGTTTTTTTGGTTGAAATTGTTTATCCTTTCAGACTTTGAAGATATGTCTCCAAGCTCTCCTAGCCTGCAGGGTTTCTGTAGGTAAGTCTGCTGCTATTCTAATTGGTCTTCCATGGTAGGTTGTCTGGCCTTTTTCTCTTACTGCCTTTAAGATTATTTCTTTTATGTCTACTTTGTTTAGGCGAATTATTATGTGTCTGGGAGTTGGTCTTCTCATTTGTTGTCTTGCAGGGGTTCTCTGAATCTCTTGTGTTTGAATTTTTGCATCATTGATTAGATAAGGGAAGTTTTCTTGAATGATCTCATGGAAAGTTTGTTCCAGTGTGGTCTCTTTCTCTCTTTCTTTCTCAGGAATGCCAATTACTCTTAGGTTTGGTCTCTTGAAGTAATCACTCATCTCTTTAAGGTTTTGTTCTGTCTTTTTGAGCTTATTTTCTGTGTTTTTAAGAGTTTGGGTTTGTTCTATATTTTGGTCCTCAAGCTCTGAGATTCTTTCTTCTGCTTGGGTAATTCTGCTTTCCATGCTTATCGGTTTGTTATTTATTTCATTCACAGTATTCTTTATTGCTGTTATCTCAGATATCAGCTCCTTCCTAGTTTCTTCTTGTGTCTCCTCAATTCTTTTTAATCTCTCTACTAATGTCTTGATATCTAGGTTTGTAGTTTGAGACCCTTCATACTAGGGGCTCTTCATTGTTTGCATTCCGAAGTCAGTTTTCTCAGTGGCTGCCCTCCCAGGGGTCTCGGAGAAACCCATACTCTTCTTTTGGTTTTTCTTCATTTGTGTAGATTTTTTTCTGTCTCCCCCTTTCCCTCCCCTTCTTTAATTCTGTTTTTGAGGGAAGGTGGGGTTTCTTTTGCTTCACTTCTGCAATATCCTGTTCTTCCTTATAAGAGTCTTCTGGTTTTGTTCACTTTTGAGGTTGGAGTGTGCGCTGCACACTGTACTTTTTGCAGTTTTGAGGTTTAGTTGAGGGGGAGACTGTGGTTCAGAATGTATATGTTGATTCTAGCATCCATGAACAGGTGTATGAGCACACTGGAACCTATTTCCCTCTGCCTTACAATCTGTCCGTGCAGTAGTATGTGGACTTGATCCCTAGATTAAAAAGTGGGTATGAAAGAGAAAATAATGGAGGAAGGGGGGGTCAATTGGAAGTTAGAAAGAGAAAAGAGCGAGTTGGAAAACAGACATACATACCAACTATCAGGCGATAAAGAGACACAAGGCTGGAAAGAAGTGATGAAAGACATGTAAGAAAGATTCCCTAAAGAATACCGATAGCTACACAGAGACAGACCAATAAAATCATGAGACAGTGTAAGTCAGAAGGCAAACAACAAAGGTGATCAAAACAAACAGTCAAAATGATAAAATCATAAGTCAAAATAAGAGATCGGACTAAAGTCACTTCAGCTCTGATCTCTGGCCTCTCCCCTTTGTTTTTTGTTGCAGGCAGCTAGATTTACTCACATTTTGGGTTTGGCTGCCTGGGAGTTGCTTTTGTGTGATTCAGCATAGGGGTGAGGCTTTGTCTCCTGTTTAGCAATGTTACCTTAGGAACCGAGGTGGTGGTTGTTGGTAGGTGGGTGGGGCAATGGAAATCTCTGCCTGGATAATGGCAGAGGCAGATTCTCTTTTGTAGATCCTTTTCTTTCCTCTTGTCTGGGTCCCCAAGCTTGGGTCACATGCTGAGTGCCTCAGCCAGGGTGGGCCCAGAGCTCCAGAGCTCCAAAGCTCCAATAGGCAGGTGGTGAGCAGCAAGAGTGATCCTGGGACCCCCACAGGGTACTTCAGCCAGGAATGGGACCAGTGTCTCTGAGGAGCAGGTGCCCAGAGCCTCCCTGAGTGACTGGCAGTATGGTGCTGGGTGCTAGGTGTGAGACGATGTAGCCAGGGAGGGATCTGAAACCTGAGACTCCCACACAGGCGAGAGTCACATATGGTGGAATAGCTGCAGCAGGGGGCTGCAATATCCGGCCCTGCATGGCACCGAAGGTCCCCGGGCCTCGGACCAGTATGGCTGGTGGTGGGCTGGGGAATGTGGGAAGGAAAGTAAGAGTCTTTTTGGGAACTCACGTTTGGAGAATCTCACAAGTTCACTTATCCCGTCGCCATCTTACTGGAACCCGAGGGACATTTTTGTAAATAAATAAAAATTAGTGTTGAAACATCAACAAAGTGTGCCAAAAAAGGCTCATGAAGACTGATTACCTAATGCAATTTTTCTCATTAAAATTTAAATGTGGCATTAGTTGGGCACAAATTCAATTATTTTGCCCCAACATTTTGTTTGGGGAGTTTGCATTTCTGATATCAAGAGCAGTTCTCTCTCTGAAACCTAAAGTGTTGTAGAACAGACTGAAGAGGATTGTAATGTGAAAGCCAATGCTTAATTTCTTCAATTTGTCAATACTTATGCATTGAACACAACTTAATTACCTTTGGAACTTCTCTGTTATAGACATTGCTTATTAAAGCCTCAATACACTGTAAGAGCTGGACCATTTGTATATTTATTTCACTGATGTACTTTATGTTGCTTCTGTAAAATGCCTGGTTCAAAATAGGTACTTAATAAATATATGGTTAATGAATGAACTGAACACCCAAACCCAGATCATTATAATTACCAAGCACTTGATTTTTTTGCTTGAGGGATTTTGTTAGGTGAAACTTTGAAATGACCCAGGAGATCCCTGTCCCTTAGAGTACAAAGCCCTGCAGTCCCACCCACTGGAGTGCGGGTAGTACTTGTGAATATAATTGATACTTACTACCATAAAAATGTTACATTATACAAGTTTCCACCTTAGCAAACTGAGCAAAGGTGTTCTCCTAGTGACCTTAAAGAAGTAAGCTGTCCTGTTGTGAGAGGATCCCATGATGAGGAACTGAATCTAGGCTCTAGATCCTAAGAATGGGCACCAGCAAGAAACAAGGACCTCAGCTACACAATCATGAGGAAATGAATTCTGCCACCAGGCTGTGGAAGCTTAGAAGCAGATCCTTCTCCACTCAGGCCTCCAGATAATGACACAGTTGGCCAACACCTGCATTAAGCCTCAAAAGACCTAGGCACACAGAAACTGTGAGATATTAAATTTATGTTACTTTAAGCTAATAAAATTGCTACACAACAATGGAAAATAAATGCAGGTCAATATTTTTTTATACTAGGAAGATCTAATTCCCTTTTCCTGTTGCCATAACATAGTTAATATTCAGAAATGTGAATCTGAATCAATACATTGACCAGAAAACAAATGATCTGTGCTCACAGGAACATGTGGCTAAAACACACACAGCAGAAAATGCTAAACAAGTGGATGCAAATGTCAGGATCATAGACAGTGAGTGTAAGTGGGGAACATGACCTTGGAAACTGCTGTGGAAAATCTTCTCATTTCAAAGCTACAAGAAAGGATATTGCACTCTGCCATTAGCTGTGCCAGCCAGGGCAATGCATTGACCCCAAGCAAGGCAATGGTATCCAAATGTCATTCCAGCCTCTGCATTGGCTGCCTGTAAAAGGGTGAAATTACTCTTTCACTTACTTTGTTGTTAACTCTCATGTCTTCAAGTTACAATAATGAAGCAATACAGATAAACAAAAAGTACAGGAGTTCTACACTGTGAACCAAAGGGTCTCAACATTTTTCACAGATCTTAATTCCATTCAAAAATGCTACTAACTCTGTCATTTAGTACCAAATGATAATTTTGATATAAATTGGCCAATATATGAGATATAACTATTAGGAGCATAATAAAAATAATGTTATTTATCCTCTACTAGTTCAATATAAGAATATTTTATTTGCTTTCTTGATTATATTGGAATTAAACGTCAGACAGCTTCCTAAAAATATCACTGGGAAAATTAATGCAGACTTCTTAGAATAAATCTTATTTTGTATCATTCTCAATAGGTGAGATCTAATTGGGAATTTCCCATTCATTTCAAAGAGAAATACCAACGATGATCAATTCTGTGTGGCTTTAAATAAGGCATTCACATTATCATTAACAGTATGAAATCAAAAACATACGATCTAAAATCCTGTTGGCATAGAGTTGTGAATAATGAAACATACAAGCATGATGAATATTTCTAATTTGATATCAGAAATGGGAAATCAAATCAAACTTTACCCAATTAAAAGTAGTCATTTTATTTTTTTAGGGTGGTGAAAGAATAAAGAAAATATTCTTTCCCAGCCAGCATCTTGCTTGAATTATTGACATAAAGCCCAGTTGCTTTATTTTTGATACAAAGAAATGTGAATGATGAAAGTCCTGATGTATTTTGAGAAATAAAGAAGTTTCCCTCAAATAAAATCTCACAACTTAATAATATTTGTCCTTGGGAAAAAAAAAACTGTTCTAGACAAAACTAATAAAAGTACTAAAAATAGATCAAACTATCTAAAGGACAAAAATCAGAGAGAATCAGCAAAATATTTTTGCAGGGAGTGCTCAAAGTAATGTATATTTGTTCTCAGAAACACTGGCAAAGTCATTGCATAAAATTAATTGGGAAATTCAAAGGAGGCAAATATCTACTGAAAACGTTTAACAGAAAATAGAAATGGAAATGTTATACAATTAATGAATATATTAACATTATTAATTGATTCTACTTCTTTTACTGGGTTTTCCTAACCAATGACATGCCATTATTTACCAAAATTGGCAGTTTTAATAAATGTGTTTTCACATACATATTTTGATGCTAGAAAATAAACTGCAAAAAGAGACCATGACACTTGTATTCACCAGCTTAACTTAATTTTAAAACTAAGGTTAACATTCACATATTTTTCAGCTACAATGAAAGAAACAAATGAAAAGAAATTATGCACATTAAGGAGGCCTAAGGGCATAAAAAAGTTAAAAAGTTTTTTTAAAAAAATAATTCTTGGGATTCATTCTCAACCGAAGCAAAGACAAAGGGAAAATGTTTGCTTGCCAAGCCTGCTTACTACAGTTTTTCTCAGGAGAATAACCCTACTGCTTGTAGCTTCCCAAGAAAGTGGTCATAGATTAGCCAGAATAAGACCACATATTCAGAGAGAGAGGCACAACTCATTAGAGACTGAAACTGACTTTGTGCCCAGTCCTAACATAGAACTTCAGTGGCACACTCTTACCACCCCCACCAGTGTCATCAAGAATCTGAGTCCCAAGTTTTGCATGTGACAGAGACTTGGTTTATTAGTTTCCTAGGGTGGCCACAACACACTAGTACAAACTGAGTAGCTCAAAGCAACAGTTCTCTGACAGCTCTGAAGCCCAGAAGTCTGAAATCAAGAAGACTGCACGACTGATTCCTTCTGGAGACTTGGATGAAGAATCTGTTCTATGCCCCTCTCTTAGCTTCTGGTGGTTTACTGGCAATTTTTGGCGTTCCTTGGTTTGTGGATGTATTTACTCCCAACTCTGTCTCTGCTATCATGGAAGAGTCTATTCTCTTTGTGTCTTCATGTGGTCTTTTTACAAATACTATCGTCATTGGATATAGAATTTACCTAATCCAGTATGACCTCATCTTAAGTAATTATATCAGCAAAGATTCTAGTTTTAAATAAGATCACATTCTGGAGTTCTAGAAGGATGTGAATTTGGGAGAGACACAATTCAACCCAGTAGAGCATGTTCTCTGTCCCTGAAAAATTCACATCCAACCTATGTAAAACATTACCTACAGCCGGGCACGGTGGCTCCACTTGTAATCCCAGCACTTTGGGAAGCCGAGGAGAGAGGATTGCCTTAGCCCGGCAGTTCAAGACCAGCATGGGCAACTTAATGAGACCACGTCTCTACAATAAATCACAAAAAACTAACCGGGCATAGTGGCATGCATCTGTAGTTCCAGCTACTTGGAAAGCTGAGACAGAAGGATCACCTAAGCCTAGCAGGTCGAAAACTGCGGTGACCATGAACGTGCCACTACACTTCAGCCTGAGCTACAAGAATGAGACTCCAACTAAAGGAAAAAAAAAATCCTTCGCCCCATTCCAACATCTCCAAAACTCTTAACCCATTCTAGCATTAATTATAAATCCAAGTTTTCATCTAAATATCATCAACTCAAAAAGTTTCAAATCTAAATCAGGTATTAGAGAGATGCTGATTTGTCATAAGGAAGCATCATTCTCCATGAATCTGGGAAACTAGAAAATGAGATAATTCCATCCAAAATACAATGATATGACAGGCATAGGGTATGCATTCCCATTCCAAAAGTCAGAAAACGGTAGGAATGAAGGCATCACTCACTCATAGCAAGTTTGAAACCCAGCAGGACAATTTTCTTCAGGTTTAAGGCCTAACAATAATCTGCAGTAGCTTAATCTGCTCTCTGGGCTTACAGATGCTCCATTAGGCCTTATTCTTGGCCCAGTGAGGTGCTGTTCGACTCTGAACTGTCTTCAACTGAGATGATTCCAGCCTTTAGGCCTTAGTGGCCTCACCCTCACAGCACTTTGGGCATCCCATTTCCTTCATTTAATTCTTTTTTTTTCTTTTTTAAACATATTTTTAATTTTAAAATTGTGGGGTACAGTTAAGGGTTAGGTATAAAATATGCATCATTCAGGCACCCTTGTTGATAAGGGGTTCCCCCATCCCCAGACATTAACTACCGTTAATCCCACCTCCTTTCCCCTCCCTGCCCCCCCCCAGAGTTTCCCACCACTGTCAATTCTTTTCTTATAGTATTACAATAGATGTTCAAAGTCCACTTGTGAGTGAGAACATGTGATACTCAGATCTTTGTTTCTGTGAGAGATCACTCAGTATTATAAACTCCAGTTCCATCCAGGTTGCTGCAAAGTTCATGATTTTGTTCTTTTTCATGACTGTGTAGTATTCCATCGAGTATATGTACCACATTTTTAAAATCCAGTCCTCTTTTGATGAACAGCATGGTTGGTTCCAGGTTCTTGTTATTGTGAACAATGCTGCGATAAATATACATGTGCAGGTATCTTTTTTTTGAGTGATTTGAGTTCTTCAGGATATATTCCCAGTAGGGGGATTGTGGGGTCATATGGGAGGTCAATATTTAGAGCTTTTAGAAATCGTCACACTGCTTTCCACAGAGGTTGCACTAGTTTACACTCCCACCAACAGTGTAGAAGTGTTCCCTTTCCACCACATCCTCTCCAGATCTGATATTTTTTGAGTTATTGATGATGGCCATTCTGACTGGAGTTAGGTGGTATCTCAGTGCAGTTTTAATTTGTATCTCCTTGATGATTAGTGAGGTTGAACATTTCTTCATGTGTCTGTTGCCCGCTCGTATGTCTTCTTTTGAGAAGTGTCTGTTCATATCTTTTGCCCAACTCATCTTCGACAAAGCCTCCACCACCTACCACTGGGGAGAGGAGAACCTATTCAGTAAATGGCGCTGGGAAAACTGGCTGAGCACATGCAGAAGATTCATAAAAGACCCCTATCTATCCCCATACACAAAAATTAATTCTAAATGGATCAGAGACCTAAATGTAAAACCTCAAACCATAAGAACCTTAGAAAATGCAGGACCCACCCTTATGGAAATTTGAACTGGCATCCAATTCCTGAACAAAACCCAAAACGCACGGGCCATAAGAGATAAGATAGATAAGTGGAACCTCATTAAACTGACATGCTTCTGCAAAGTCAAAGAAACCATCAAGAGAGCAGGGAGACAGCCCACAGACGTGGAAAAAGTATTTGCCAACCCCATGTCTGACAAAGGCCTTATATCTTGGATCTACAAGGAACTCGAACGTGCTATCTTTTTTTTCATACAGTTTGGCTGTGGTTTTACTGTAATATCCTTAAAATCTTGTGAGTCTTCCATGGATGTCAAGGGAATTCATGCCATTGCATAAGATAGCTCTCCAAGAATCATTCCTAGATTACTTCATCTCCCTCCTAGCTTCTGCTGAGATGGCTGGTTGGATCTGTGAGTCACGCACCCTGTCTCTTTAGCAAATACCTTTTCAGACACATCATTGGCATTCTCTCTAGAGCATGCTTTTCATCTTTTATAATGTGGATAGGCTGAGGATTTACTAAATCATCAAGTTCTGGTTCCTTTTGCTCAAAAACTTATTTTCCAATGTATTTCTTTCACATTTTGCAATAAGCATCAAGGATCAATAGAGCCACACTTTCCACATTTTGCTTGAAAATTGCCTCGGCTAAATATTCAACTTACAATGTATAAACTCTACTTTCTAGCCAGCACTACACGACAATTTGGCAAAATTCTAAGTCACATCATGGCAAGGACCAACAACATGCTGCTCATTTCCTTTCTTTCAGTATCTTGTCAGAAGTACTTTTTCATGTTTTTTTTTTCCTAGAATATCCTCTTCATGATAATACATGTGTTCTCTATTATGACCGAAACTTTCTCTATTGTCCTTTATTCTTCCTTCTGAGCAATCACCAAAATTTCCAACAATGTCCCTATCACTATCAATAGGTTTCAAAGTCAATCTAGACTTTCTCTATCTACACCTCAAAATTCTTCCAGTTTCTATCCAGAATGCAATTCCACATCCACTTCCATATTTGTAGGTATTTGTTAGAGCAGTACCACATATCCTACAACCAACATCTGTATTCATCTCTGAAGGCTGCTATAATAAATTACCATAAACTAGGTTTCTTACAATGAGATAAATTTATTCTCTTACAGTTCTGGAAACTGGATGTCCAAAATTAATAAGTCAGCAGAGTTAGTTTTTTTTGGAAGCTCTGATGAATAATCTTTCTCATGAGTCTCAACCAAGAAAGACTCCAACCAAGTTTTAGAGTAGAACTTGTGGCCAAACACACCAGCTTATTGATAGACTGTGTTAAATATTTGATTGTAGCAAGTTTCCACAGACCATTGTTTATAGGAGACCAATATACTGGGAATCCAACATACTAAGATTATTTTTAGACAAGACAACTCTTTCACCTTTCTCCTATAGATGGAGAATGGTCATCTCTCATTTAATGACATTAACTAAAGTTCTCAAATTGTTCACTAATAATTTGTCTTATAATAAAATAAATATATAAAGAAAATGTTACTAAATGAAAATAATTTTTAAAATAGATATTTTCACAGGTAATAAAAAATAGACAATTAAGGGTGAAAGTGCTATGTGCATTATTTCACATGTAACATCTATGGAGTGTGCCTTTGTGTGTGTGTAGAAGTTAATGAGTTTGACAATCAGTTTTATTACCTAACCAAGATTGTCTGAAATTAGAATAAGTGTTGCTAAATTAATAATTAGATCAACTCCCAATCATTATATGATTGGAGAAGCATCAGCCAAAGAATAACAAAATATAACAAGAAGAAAAAGGAATTTCATCCTGTATTTGGAAAGCCTTGTTTAGTGTATTTCTTCTGGTAGTATTTTATACTTCTAGTACTGGTCTCAGACTAAGCATTACAGCATTTTGTGACAAAATCAATGACTGGTAATCATAAATCAATTACTAGTCATTAGTAAATAACCACATGTCATATATAGATATTTAATGGTAAGGAGGAAAACAGATTTAGAGTCTGTGTATGTACAGTTGGGGAGACACAATATTTGTGCATAAAGAAATAAAGAAACTGTATATGCTAATTATACATTTTATATTGATAAGTTTAAAGAGAGTTGTCATGGGAAACTACCTTCAGTTGTGGGATTTAATTTATTTCCATTGCAAATATGAGATCATTTTTTATATGTTATAAACCCATGAGAGCTGTTCAGCTAGAGCTGGTTAGCAGAAGCTAAATAGGAAGGTCTTTTATTAAACCAAATCACTTAATTACCTCTCCCAAACTAGGGTCATTATAAGCTAGACAGACAGCAAACTTAATGAGAAGGAAGGCAGACACACTTAGATTGTGCATTCAGGCCAGTATGACAGGTAAATTTATTCATTTCCGGAAAGACTAAGAATTAATTGAATAAGGGGTAAGTATGACGTGGTGGATAATGCTTCAGCTTTTCTTGACTAGAATATTAGAAATATAACTTTATTATTACATATGAAGTATGCCTTTATTATTATAGTCAGAATAACACCTTGGGGACTGGGTGCACTTTCATAATATTTGGCACACCCATGTACATCGTATGGATAGGTTAAAATACTTTCTAATAATTATCTCTTATTTACTACCTAAAGATATATAAAAAGTAAAAATATTTGCAATTCAGTTTAGTTTAGTCTAAATGACTATTATTTAGTCATATATGCTACATATGTCATATATACAAAAATATCTATAACAGATTCTTACATTTAAGAGTTTACTTGCTTAGGAACAAAAAAGCCCTTACAATAAAATGTATGTATTACACAGATCACATAATAGTTAATCTTTAAAACATGCAGCCCATAAAGTATGATGTCAATAAGCATGTGATTATTACCACGCATATAATGCAACTTATCAGTATTAACTTAGTATTTTACTTAAAACTACATTGACATTTAAGAAAACTATAATTACGAGTTTTCCATTTGACATCTGAAGAATGTTTGTTGAATATTTTCATCCAAATATTAACCTTAAGTTACTGAGCATAGCTAATGATAAAGCTATTTTTAGTAACAAGTAATTATTTTGGAGAAAATCCAGAAAAAGGAACATTATACACACACACACACACACACACACACACACACACACACACACACACTCACACACACACACAGACTTTAAGTGAAATTTTAGCCATTTAGTTTATTTTTAAACATTTGCTTTTGTGTAACATTATTTAACTGGAATCAAAGTAATTCTAGATGATAACCTTAGTAATAGAGAAAATAAAATTGACACATTTATTGATTAATTGTTAAATATGCTAATTTTTTGTTGTTTTTTAAGAATATTATGCTTGTTCATCAAAATTTTGCCAGATTTGAATTTTACATAGAGAAAATGTAAAGATTTTTGCTATATATTCCTTTAAATCATAAGACTAAGATCCTATAAAGATATGGAAAATTAATATAGTTTGTCTAACTAAATTTATTAAGCATAATTTTTGAAGAACCAATATCATCCACGTTTTAGTAAACTCACACCCACACACAGACACACACAAACATACACATGTATTTTGTCACTTTTTAAAAATATATTTAAATATTACTATATCTAAAAAGAGACACACTAAGAAACCAAGACAATTGTTACGTGTGTGTTTGTGGATGGATGAATGAATTGCCAGTGCGATGTATTTAGTATAAAATAATACACTAGATTTCTCATCTATCTCATGATAAGCCCTGGTCATGATACCTGAAATAAACCATTTTGCTATCTAGCAGCTGTTCTTCAACACTCCTGTGGCTTACTGAGCACAAAAACTCCTTATTCCCTTCTATGATCCAATTCTTCAGTTCAGTTTTAATATACCCCCTCAGGCAGAGTTAGTGAGTCCCTCCTCTGTGATTAATTACTGTTTTGTCTTGTCTTATCTGCATCATTAACAGTATTTTTACATAATAAGTCATTTATATATCTGTTTACACAACTAAACTTTGACTTCTTAAAAAAGGATTATTTGTAATGTTTTATCTTTATAATCAAGCACAGTTTTGAGAGATAATTGATAACATTTTCAAAACAAGTTTTGTTGAAAGAATGACTAGAGAAATTATGTTATGCATCATTTAGGATATCTTAGTCAAATATAAAAATACATGTTTGTATCATTTTCTGTAACAAAATTACTTATCCAAGCTAAATATGACAGATCATTATCATTTTTTGCAGCCAATTTGGTCCAGAAGACAAGCAATAAAATGCTTCCTCAGACGTGGCTACTAACTTACTAATACAACTGAGTAATCAGCAAATAAAAGGTCATTCGATCTTTAACTATTGTAATCATCCAAATGTGATCCCCAAATTGTTCATAAGTGATGTTTTGCAATTTAAAAATATATATTTTTCTATATTGTGGGAAAATAATGTAAGATATAAAACAGGAGCTACTCAGATTCTTTTTTTTATCTCAGAATTAACAAATAATATTTAAAATTTAGGGAGGTAGTATCCCATAAATCTTGAGTTTTGGACAAACGTAAGTGTCAATTTTAAGTCTGACTCCACTAAGTACCAGCACTGAGAACTAGCTGAATGAGTTTATTCATCTTTTCTCAGCCACAGTTTCTTCAAATCAAACACGAACACAAAAATGCCTATTTAAAATTACTGGAAAGAATAAAAGTTATAATAAGAACCCAGCAAACTACCACAGCACCGAAAAGATTTAAAGAAAAAAAAATTCCACATCTATTTTAAAAGAAATTCCCTAAATCTGAGAAATGTTTTATATGTAGATGTAAATGTGGATTCCTATGGTCCTAAATACATATCTGGTGGTTTCACAGAGCCCTTGGCAGAGCAAAGTATCATTCCACTGTTTTATCACAACATAAAAACATTAGATGCACAAAATTAAAGTTCAAGTTAATCAAAATATTGCTTGACAAAGCAAATAATTGAATTGCACTTGCAGTGCACTGTGGTAGACAGTAATTAACATGCAGCATCTTCAACATTTGAGTACAACTTCCAATTTCCATTTTAACATCATAGAATGCTGTCTATACATTTTTTAATGGTGCCCATGATAATAATATATTCTCTTTTTAATCATATTCCACGTTGCAAGAAATGAAGCTTGCAATTTTCCCAGGTGCTTACCAAATTACTACTGCAAGCTAATTCTCATCCCCCAAGTTAAGAATTTCAACACAGTGCACATTAACAGCCTGCTTATGTTCTTCCTGTACAACAGAAGGTAAGTTAATATGTGCCTCAATTATATCCAGTTTGTGCATTTATAGCACCCTGTGGGCAGCAGTAAGAAAGCTGTAAATGTACTTATCCTGCTTTTTTAATGGTTTACTATATTACAGCAGAGAAAGGCGAAGAAAGTGCAAAGGAAGTAGAGAAAAAAGAAATATAAATAAAGCAGTAGAGAAGGAAACAAAAAAATATGATTGAATAAAATACCAATAATAAATGCAAATTTAAAGTCATGGATTTAAGTTTTTTTCAATTAAATTTATACCTGTCTCTCTGCATATACATAAATAAAATACATGTTTACATGCCCTATTCTATATACATTATATTTTATATTTCTTTATTTAGTTTTAATGACAGGTTTAAGACTATCTCAGTTCTTCAAGAATAGGCTACACATAAAATAACAAGAGGAAAGCCTTATAGTATCTACCAAGAAACAGTCCTTGGGACATTTTTAACTTATATAGAACAATCCATGAATCTCTATAAATATCCAGGTCAACTTGCAATATGTGATTTAAAATTACATTATATTAACCCAAGATGTCAGATTATACACATCAAAATGTTTTTCTGCACATGTGCATAATTGATAAATTAACTCTACAGACAACGGACTTAAAAATTTACTCAGAATTTGCAAGTTGGAGACAGCATTTATTCTATTTTTCATCTTGCATTCAATGCTGAGTGGCCTTATTGGCACAGCGAAATTTCAAGAAAGTGCAGACAGAAAGGTCATGTTAATAATGCATGGTAATAAATAAATTTTAAAAATAATAATGCATGTTCTGACTATTTATCTACTTTCATTATGCAATATAACAATTAAAAATAAACTGTGATTCATAAAGCCAACATTATTTTCAAGTGTTTTTTATTCACAATAATTGTACATATTCATGTGGTACATGTAATATTTGAATACATACATACAATTTTTAACTATCAAATCTGAGTTATGGCCAGACATGGTGGCTCATGCCTGTAATAGTAGTACTTTGGGAGGCCAAGGCAGAAGGATTGCTTGATCCCAAGACTCTGAGAATAGCCTAGGCAAAAAAGAAAAGACTTGTCTCTCCAAAATTCAAAAAATTAGCGGGGTGTAGTGGTGCACACGTATAGTCTTAGGTACTTGGAGGCTGAGGCAATATGAGCCCAGGAGGTTGAGATTGGAAGGCTTCAGTAAATCATAATTGTGCCACTGCACCCCAGCCTGATGGCAAAGCAAGACTCTAACTCAAAAAATAAAAAATTAAAATCAGGGTTATCAGAACATCTATCACCTCAAAAATTTATTATATCTTTGTGTTGGAAACATTCAGTCTTATCTTCTAGCTATTTTGAAAAATATAAAAAAGTGATATTAACACATTCTTAATGCTAATCTTTAGACATTAAGAACAAATTAATAGACAAATGACAAAAGAATTTCTAAGTTAAAAATATAGAATATATATCCAGTTTTGATTGCATTTTTACCATTATTATATTTCTAAGACAACTAAAAATAGTTGAAATAGATATTTAGACATTAATTTTTAATTTTTACATTACACTTAGAAGAACAAGAACTTAAAACATACTTTAAGCAATCAGCATTCAAATTCTTCTATTCACAAAACTTGCATATTTTTTCTTTTATGTTCATTAATTTAAACTGACATAATTTGAAAAACTTTCTTCTCTTTTCTGTTAGCTTAAGTGTATTTTTCAATCCTGATTCTGCTCTGGGACAAGGCAAAACCCTCCTTTCTAAGTTTATTTAGACACTCAGTACTTTCTTATTCATTTCTCAGGATGAGAATGGAAAGCATAGTATATACTAGCCATGTCCTGAAGAGAAGACATACTAAAAATGCTGGAGAGGCCATTCACTTCTTGTTTCCCAGTAGACAGTATATACTGAGTCAATTTATAAGCATATAAGTAATAGAACTTCTGGAGTGGCAGAGAACTTAAAGTGATCTCTCTTTCCATTGGCCCTTCCTCTTTAATCAGTTTTTATAAGTGCTGAAAGTCTATCATTTCTGAATTGCAAACATGAATAGTTATGCCCTTCTTAAAACACTTCAGTGGTTTGCATTACATCAAAGTGAAGACTTGCATATTTTCAGGACATGTAATCACCTATTTATGGTCCTGGCTTCCATCTTTCCTTCTTGTTGCATTTCTTATCACTCTCTAATCCATACCCTGCAGTCTAGCCATACTGAGGTCATATGAAGTCTGGCAATTAAGGTTGTAAATTTGCTACCATGTGCTTACATTGGCAGCACTGCACAAGCAACTTGGTAAAGTTTTGTGACTTCGGTATATCAGGGTCTCACAGCTGTGTTCATGTCAACAGCTGAGTGCTGAGTGCTGTTGGTTACTGTTCATTATTGTTCATTATTGTCAGGCTTAACTAAGGCAATGAACAAACATTGCATTTCTTGTTAAACTCGGCAAAAGTCGAAGTGAAATCAAGGACATGTCAGTCCAAGTTTGTGGGAATGATGCTATGAAGAACACAGCACTGTACAAATGGTTAAATGGTTTCCTGAAGGGAGAGAAAGCATCACAGATGAAGAGAGGTCAGGATGACAGTAACAAGCAGCAATCACAAGAACATTGCAAAAATTTGTCGAATTGTGCATTAAAATTGTTGATTGACTGTAAGAAGCATAGCAGACCAAATAAACATCAATAGAGAAACAGTAGGGAAAAAAGTTAACTGAAAATCTTGACATGAAAAACGTGTGTGCATAAATGGTCCTAAAGGAGCTCTTGCATCACTACAATGCACCAGCTCACATAGCACTATCTGGGAGAAAGTTTTTAACCAGTAAACAAAAATTGTATTGAATGCTCTCCCTACTCACTTGATCTGGCCCCCAGTGACTTTTTCATTTTTTTTTTAACCAAAGTTAAAGGAAGTATTGAAAGGAAGACATTTTGATGACATTCAGGACATCAAGGGGAATACAACAACAGCACTGATAGCCATTCCAGAAAAAAAGTTCCAAAATTGCTTTGACAGGTGGACTAAGTGCTGGTATCAGTGCATAGCTTCCCAAGGGAAGTACTTCAAAGATGACCGTAGTGATGTTCAGCAATGACGTAGCACTTTTTCTTGGATGAATTGGTGAACTTAATTGCCAAACCTCATACAGTGCCCATCTATACCTTAGTGCTTCAATCATCCATCTTTTTATTAAAACACTCTTCTCTTTGTTTCAAAAGTTGCCTGCTTCTACTTAGGCACCATAGGCTTATTCTCATGGAAAATTCTCAGGTACAGCTTAAGTCCTCCTGTGGTGCTGACTCTTCAGTAATTTCTCCCTTGATGTATTCTCAAAAAAAGTAAGTTATTTTGGTTTTTTTGTTGTTGTTGTTTGTTTTGTTTTTTGTGTAACTTCTCTCACTGAATATATTAAATTGCACATCTGCCTCCTCAACTGCAGAGGGTGCCATAGTTTTCTGTTTGTGGTAAGAAATGCTGAACAAAAATGGGTCGATGTCAGCGTGAATATGGTATGAATAACAACAACTTATAAGCTGTTATTGCCAAGGTCATGTGAACTTTAAAACCCAACTCACTTCTACACATATACAGACTTTAAACATTGTGTGTGTATTTCAATTTAAGTTGCTGACATAAATGAAAATTAGATGAGCTGGTAATAATAGGGAAGGTAAGAAAATCTGTTTCAAACACCTGTAAAGGCCAGAATGGAGCATATTTTCAAACAGATGACTGAGCTGCAACTGAAAATTGTAAATGTCTAGTTTGTGCTTTATGGGATATTTGTTTATCAAGGAAAACGAGAGATGGAACAAGAATTTCATGAGCAAATCAGAAGTACTATAGATTTGTAAACATATATACGATAAGGCAATCTGGAAATTGACCTACATTGTTAAATACTGTCATTCCAAAATACAAATAGATACCAAAAATACATTTATTAGGCACCTGTGTAAAACTTTCATGTTCCTGTGAGGAAATCAATAAGAGTATTTTATAAATAAAGAACTTCACTAGTAGTGCATCAAACTTTGGGATTCCAGTCAGATATTCTTTAAGTTTTTTAGTTTGAAGCTTTTTCTTGAAGAAAAGTACATTGTAGCCAAGACTGCTAGATACCAGTTCTTTTTTATTTTTTTTTATTTTATTTGCATAAATTTAAGGGGTACAAGTGTAGTTTTGCTATATAAATATACTGCATAGAGTTGAAGTCTGAGTTTTTAATGTAGCTATTAGGCAAATAATGTATACTTATATCCTCTAAGTAATTTCTCATCCCTCACTCCATCCCAACCAACCACTCAAATCTCCAATGTTTATTATCACATTCTTTATCAATGTGTATGCATTGTTTAGCTCTAGCTTATAACTGAGGACATGGAACATTTAACTTTCTGTATCTGAGTCATTTCACTAAAGATAATGGCCTCCATCCAGTTCCATCCAAGTGGCTGCAAAAGACATGACTTTGTTATTTTTATGGCTGAATAATATTCCATTGTGCAAATATATCACATTTTCAAAATTATGCCATCCATTGATGGACACGTAGGTTGATTTTATATCTTTGTTGTAGTGAATAGTGCTGTATCTGATTTTATTTGTAGCTGTCCAGCTTACCCTGAGTGTTACTATCAGGCCTACTTATTTTATATAAGCATGTTGAAACAGATGAATTTCTACTTTGGGATAAAATAAAAATCTGATCCTTAAAAATTCCATAGAAAGAGTAAGTTTTCAACCAGCATTTAAAGCCTGTTCCCCTGCCCAGGCACAGTGGTTCATACCCGTAAGCCCCAGCACTTTGGAAGGCCAAGGCAAGAGGATTGCCTGAGCCAAGGGATTTGAGACAAGCCTGTGAAACTTGGCAAGACCTCGTCTCTGCAATAAGTCTAAAAAATTAGCTGGGCATGATGGTGCATGCCTGTGGTTCCAGCTACTTGAAAGGCTGAGATGGAAGTATCGCCTGAGCTCAGAATGTCGAGACTATGGTGGCCATGAGAGTGCCACTGCACTCCAGCCAGGGCGACAGAGTGAGACTCCAACTCTAAAAAAATAAAATAATGAAATAAATAAAAACAAAGCTTATTCCCGAGGTTTCCAAACTTTTTTCAGTAAGGTGCTTGTAAAGTCTCAGTGTTTTCCCCCATGGCAACCTTCAGCTCAAATGAGGTTGTATGTATATTAAGGAGTTAGGGCCAAACAACTTGGCATTCATGTATTTCCTAACAACTTAGTAGCCATTTGAAAAAAAATACACATGAAGTGAAAAAAAAATGTGTCCTACTCAAACCGTCATGGTTATGGTTAATGGGACGTATATGTCTGATTGGTCCCGCACAACCTCACATGTCTTAGAATCAGATTCGACACCAACATTCACCTTTCCTGTTCCACATACCTTTTCTCATGATTCTTGCTTTTTATCACAGCAACCCACCAAAAACCCAACCAAGCAAAGATATGGCATCATTCAAAGGAGAGTAACTTGATTATGTCAAAACCATGAATTACCTTGAACTAGTAATTTATGCTGTGTTTAACAGATGTCACTGGATAGCACTCAAAAATTTAAAATAACTTGTGACCCTGTGAATTTTCTGCGGTATTCCAAAGCACCTTTTTACACAGCTGGACAACCATAGGTCTATGACAATTCTTATCAAATGTACATCTAGCAAAATAAGTATTTGTCATCGGGTAGATTACATTATTTTAAGAATATTTGCTACTTATTCCCATTGAGCCCCATCTTGTAGGTGAAGCATACTGTCCAACCAAGTATTATCAAGGTTGGTTGTAGTGCTCCCTTTGGCAGCACAAATACTAAAATTGGAATGATACAGAGATTAGCATGGCCCCTGTGCAAGGATGACATGCAAATTTGTGAATCACTTCATATTTTTAAGGTCACTATATAATGATAAAAGGTTCAATCCATCAACAAGAAATATCCATCCTAAACATGTATGCACCTAACATAGGAGCACCAATGTTCGTAACGCAACTTCTAGGCAAACTTAAAAAAGAGATTCACTCTAACACTAGCATAGCTGGGGACTTTAATACCCCACTCACAACCCTAGACAGATCATCAAGACAAAAAACAGCAAGAACACCCAGAACCTCAATGAGACTTTTGAACAAATGGACTTAATTGATACTTACAGAACACTCAACCCAATGACCACAGAATATACATTCTACTCACCACCACATGGAACGTACTCCAAGATCGACCATATCATTGACCATAAATCAAACATAAACAAATTTCATAAGATTGAAATCCTGCCATGCACCTTTTCAGACCACAGTGGAATAAAAATAAATATGAACACCAACAAAATTTCCCCAAAACCCACAAAGACATAGACACTAAACAGCATGATGCTGAACAACAACTGGGTCAACACTGAAATCAAAGAAGAAATTGAAAGATTTCTGGAAACAAATGAAAATGAAGAAACATCTTACCAAAACCTCTGGGATGCCATGAAATCGGTTTTAAGAGGGGAATTTATATTTTTGTGAGCACACATCAAGAAAATGGAAAGATCACAAGTAGAGAGCCTAACAAATCATCTAAGGGAGCTAGAAACAGAAGACTACCAAAACCCCAACTTTAGCAGAAGACACCAAATCACAAAACAAGAGCCCAAATACGGGACATAGAAGACAAAAATATCATAGAAAACATCCACAAAACAAAAAGCTGGTTCTTTGATAGAATTAACAAGATTGATGTGCCCCTAGCCAGAATGACCAAGACAAAGAGAGAAAAAGCCCAAATAAACAGAATCAGAAATACAAAAGATCAAATCACAACTGACTCTGAAGAAATACAAAAGATTATCAGAGATTATTATGTACACCTATATGGAAAAAACTTGATAACCTAGATGAAATGGAGGACTTTCTGACATCACACAACCTACCCAAATTGAAACAAGAAGACACTGAGACACTAAGTAGACCAATAACAACCTAGGAAATTGACTCTGTCAAACAACAACTACCTGCAAAAAAAAAAAAAAAAAAAAAAAAAAAAGCCCTGGACCTGATGATTTTTCAGCAGAATTCTACAAAACACACAAGGAAGAGCTGATACCAATCTTACTGAAAGTATTCCAGGCAATTGAGAATAATTTTATGACGCTAACATTACACTGACACCTAAATCAGGTAAAGATGCAACAAAGAAAGGACTACATGCCAATATCCCTTATGAACATAGATGCAGAAATGCTCAACAAGATTCTAGCAAATCAGATACAAAAACACATCTCAAAAATCATCCACCATGACCATGTAGGCTTCATCTCCAGGATGCAGGGCCGGTTCAACATTCGCAAGACCATAAATGTAATTAAATACAACAGATGTAAAAACAAGAACCACATGATTATATCATTAGATGCAGAAAAAGCTTTTGATAAAATCCAGCAACCTTCTTAATAAAAAACCTCAAACACCTAGGTATAGAAGGGACATACCTCAAAATAGTAAGTGCCATATATGACAAACCCACAGCTAACATATTGCTAAATGGACAAAAACTAGAAACATTTCTCCTGACAACTGTAGCAAGACAAGGTTGCCCACTCTCACCCATCTTGTTCAATATTGTGTTGGAAGTCCTATCCCAGACAATTAGACAAGAGAAGGAAATCAGAGTTATCCAGATAGGAAAAGAAGAAGTCAAGTTATCCCTCTTTGCTGATGATATGATCCTATACCTTGAAAATCCAAGAGAATCTGTCAAAAACCTGCTGGCACTGATAAAGGACTTTAGCAAAGTCTCAGGGTACAAAATAAATGTGCAAAAGACAGTTGCATTCCTATATACCAACAACAAGCAGGCGGAGACCCAAATAAAAAGCACAATCCCATTCACAATAGCCACCAAAAAAATGAGATACCTCGGCATCTTCCTAACCAGAGAAGTGAAAGATCTTTACAATGAGAATTACAAAACACTGCTCAAAGAAATCCAAGAACACACAAACAAATGGGAAAATCTTCTCATGGATGAGAAGAATCAACATTTTTAAGATGTCCATCCTACCAAAGGCAATCTACAGATTCAACACAATACCCATTAAGTTACCAACAATATTCTTCTCAGTCCTGGAAATGATAATACAGAAATTCATATGGAAGCATAAACAACCATGTACAGCCAAAAAAATTCTTAACAAGAGAAACAAAGCAGGAGGTATCATACTTCCAGACTTCTAACTCCACTATAAGTCTAGAGTAATCAAAACAGCCTGGTATTGGTATAAAAACAGGCACATAGACCAATGGAACAGGATAGAGATTCCAGAAGCAAAGCCTCAATCCCTCAACCAACTCATCTTTGACAAAACCTCCAACAACAACTACTGGGGAGAGGAAAACCTGTTCAGTAAATGGTGCTGGGAAAACTGGCTGACCATATGCAGAAGATTGAAGACAGGAAACCTACCTATCACCATACACAAAAATTAACTCTAAATGGATAAAGACCTCAATGTAAAACCTCAAACTATAAGAATCTTAGAAAATGCAGGAGATACCCTTATGGAAATTGGAACTGGGAACCAATTCCTACTCAGAACCCTAAAGGTCAATACCATAAGAAATAAGATAAATAAGTGGTACCTCATCAAATTAACGAGCTTTTGCAAAGCAAAAGAAACCATCAAGAGAGCAGGGAGACAGTCCACAGAATGGGAAAAAAATATTTGCCAACTATACATCTGACAAATTCCTAACATCTAGGATCTGCAAGGAACTCAAATACACCGAAGGGAAAAAAATAAACAGCCCCTTTAAAAAGTGGGCAAAAAACATGAATAGACACTTCTCAAAAGAAGATATACGAGCAGCCAACAGACACATGGAAATGTGTTTGACCTCACTCATCATCAGAAAAATGCAAATCAAAACCACATTGAGAGACCACCTAACCCCTGTAAGTATGGCCATCATTAATAAATCAAACAACAGCAGATGCTGGTGAGGATGTAGAGAAAAAGGAACGCATCTACACTGCTGGTGGGAATGCAAACTTGTACAACCTCTCTAGAAAACAGTCTGGAGATTTCTGAAAGAACTAGAAATTGACCTTCCATATGACCGAGCAATTCCCCTATTGGGAATATCCCTGGAGGAACTCAAATTATTCTTCAAAGAAGATACCTGCACACAAATGTTTGTTGCAGCTCTATTCACAATAATAAAAACATGGAACCAACCATGTTGCCCATCAAAGTTGGACTGGATTAAAAAAAGTGGTACATATGCACAATGGAATATTATGCAGTCATAAAGAAGGACAAATATGTGGACTCTACAGTAAATTGGATGGATTTGGAGTGGATCATACTCAGTTATTTATCACAGAAACAAAGAACAGAGTTCCATATGTTCTCACTCATAAGAGGACCTTGAACAATTATAATGCCATAAGAAAACAATTGGCAGTAATGGGAAACTGTTGGTGGAGGGGGTGGGATTGGCAGTTGAGGGAAACTGCTAGGGGAAGGAGGGGTATACTTCATTAACAGGGGTACCTGCATGATCAGTTTTTATACCCAACCCTGAATTGTACCCCACATCTTTACAATAATTTTTTTTTTTTAAAAAAGATTGGTTGTAACTTGCCTTACGCAATAAAATGTGTGTGTAAAATGACTTGTGACATTTTCAGGTACAAGTTTGTTTTCAAAATATGGCTACTTCTCCTAGGATATGACATGGCATGTTTTACAGTGTGGCTCCACCTTCAACTTTAATAGGATACAGAGCGCAGTCACAGCTAACCTTCAATACAGGTAATCATTTGTATACAACAACCTTAGTTTTTCAGTCTACTAAAATTTGGGATAATGTATTACTGAGACTTAATTCATCTAAAGCTGACTGAACAGATAAATTGTTAGATAATTAATATATTTTTAATTAACACCTAAATCTTTAAATTTCAGGAAGAAATTTAATGAGCATATAGATGTTTGTTTTTCTCATTTCTGTAAAGTTTGTGCCTATATTTTTAGATGAAAAAATATTTGCACATATTATTTTCATATCCATACATCAACTCAATATTAAGTCATACATTTTCATAAACATATCATATATGGATGCATACTATATACATGTATATTTAATTGAATCATCCAAACATCATCTATTCATCAGTTTATTTAACAGTTGCTATTAGTAACCTATTATGCAACCAGTAATAATTTTCAAACTATTTCTACCTTTTCACACACTTATAGTAGAAAATATTGGAAAATATACAGTTTTTTAATACAAAAATTTTAACATTAAATTTCTAGAAAATGTTTACTCTACAGATAAATTAGGCTTCTGCCTCAGATGATTAAATTGGAACTATCTTACTTATCTTTGTATCACCTAAAATGAATACCATTATTCTTCACACGTATCCAGTTCAATAAATGTGCTGAATTGAATTTACTAATGTTTACCTCAGCTGTAAAAAATAAAGTGAACATTTAATTTGTTTATCTTGTCAGGTATCTATTTACTTATTTAATTTTGCATTTTTATTTGGGTTAAAGCAATGCAAATATTTCAAAAGTAGACAACATATAAATTAGATACAGTCTTTGACATTCTTATAGAAGCATGATCTCATTCTACTTATTTGTTAGTAGTAAAACACCTTTATTTTGTTGCATTGCATATACTTGAGGAAAAGTTTTTTTCTAACATAAAACCATGGCAAAGCAACATAAAGTAATAAAAAGTATTAATGTAATAATATTTTGACTCAACAACTTCAGTTCTTCCTTATTCCCTCCCCTATTTTACAAACTTTTCAAAGTGACCTCCAATACGATTTGTATGTTTGATACAGTTATGCATACCATGCCTTTGAGCATTGCTTTTAAAAAATCATACAAAAGATATGACTTTTAAATAAAATAATATTTAAACTATAGAAAATACAATATTATATTACCTCTATTTTCTCTAATTTTTTAGCAGAACTTAATTTTTGCCTCACTTTTAATCAACTTTGTATGGTATTGAATATAATTGGAGAATTAGTATCAATGAAAAAAATTGACTGCAGATCACTGCCACATCTTCATTTCTTGAAATAAATCAAATATAATTATGAGAAATCTTCACTAGTTTAAATCATTTGTGGCACTGAGGTATGAACTTCTAAGCCAGAAATATCAGGAAAATAATACACACACACACACACACACACACACACACACACACACACACACAGTGCCAAAAATTAAGCAAATAAAATAAGGTTTTATTTTAATAATCACATTTGTTTATAAACATTTCTTGATGTAAGAATTATTCTTATTTAGTTGGATAAAAAGGGAGGATAACAATAGGGAAGGAGAAAAATAATTGTTATGCAATTTATGTTTTCCAAAGGAGCTATGCTTTCTGAGAATAAAAATTTGTCTTCTACCATATTTCATCCCTCTGTGTTCAGTATTTGGCTAACTTTACTAGGAAAAAAAGGAAGAATAAAGTAAAACCACTAAATTTCCCACACAAACATTAGCTATAGTCAATCTTGGTCATACTGATAACCTCATATTTATCTTGCTTCCTTTGTGGGGTTGATTTCTTCCTTGCAACATCATAATAATTTCTAATCTTAAAGTAAGATATAATGATGATAATATTAAGAATGAATAAAAATAGCATAAGGAAATTTTAAATGGAATGATTCTTCAGTTTCCTGGGAGATGTCAGCACTAGGTGTTTAAAATAGCATTTTATAATGTCAAAAAGAGTGTTTTTGCACTAGCTTCACCATAAAGTGACATTAAAAAACAAATTAAAAATTTATGCCAAGCTAGAAAATACTTTTGAATTGTAAACGTGTCACTTAGTTGTGCCAATGAATCAATCTACTTGTCAGCAAAAATCAAAATAAAATGAAACAAAACATTCCTCTAACTACTCTCCTCTTTATTTTAGCTTAATGTGTTGATGAAATAATTGTGAACTTTTGAATATGTGTATTGTTTAGGAAATGAGTATTTTAACAGGAAAAGTTCTATTAAAATAAAAAATGATGGCTGTGACATACTTAGGTTTTTGCTACTGTTATTTTTTGTAGATTTAATATGGACCTACATTTGACTAATTACTGAGTCATTTAGACACTACATATTGTTAGTATCAGAATAAAAACTATTCATCCTTCATGATCATAAAAAAAAACTAGAAATCTATATCATCATCTCCACTCCAAATGACTCAATGGGATGACATGCTACCAGAAATATTTCTTAATATTAGAAACCTAGCAACGGAGACATCAAATTTGTCAGCAGAACTGCAGATATGACTCTATCAATAATCCATGGCACTTTTGTATTCCCCATCTGAGGCTATTATACAGCTTTGGATGACAGCCGGCTTCAACTTCATCATATGATCCACTGGGACAGAAACTCATAACTGGCTTTCAACACAGAGCCTTCGTATAAAACATAATAACACAGCCAGTTGGTATAGAGGAGATTATAAGAGTGCAGCAATGAACACAAAAGTTTGGGGGGAAACAGTTTGACATAAAAACTAACAAAAGCAAGCCCAGAAGGACGGCTCCTTAAATGTTAAAGACAAGAAAGAAATAGGCATCTTAGAAAGTCATGCTCTGGATAGTTCAAAAATTGTGTTCTTTTAGGAGCTGCAGCTATTTATTGTAAATTGCTCTACACAGTTCCACATACCTTCTCTTTACATACACACATACACAATCGCCAAGCATGAAAAAATAATGTCCTCAAAGCATGCCACCCAACAACACTAGAGAGTCTATTGCTTCTAAATATAGTTTACTAATTTACCTCCCCAAATTATAATGTATTGCTTCCAGGATATTTCGAGACAACCTCCATGGAGCAGTTAAGATACTGGCGAGCTAATGTGCTAGAGATAGCTTACATCCCTGATAAAAGCTGATGGTTTCTGGGATTTTGTGAGCCAGATATTAAACACAGACATTATTAAAAATTAAATATATAAATTATACTAAAAAGGATTGAAGGGTGCAGGAAGTGACCAGAGGGGCAGCTCCCAAAATGGCGACGACACACCAGACAACAAAGGCCCTAGGTCCCGGCTTCTGTGAACACAATTCCCATGCGTGGGAATTTCAAACCTGCAAGCCTCCAATCCATAGCCAGCTTTGCTATGCGTCCAATAGGACTATAACACGGCATTGGCCCCACCCTGCTTCCATGCAGCTCCTCCAATAGGAACATAGCACGGACCCTTCTGGCCCCTGTCAGGCTGATAAATACAGCCCTCTACATGCAACTCTCTCTCGGTCTCTCTTTCGCTCTCTCTGTGTCGCTCTCTCCCTCTGCAGCTCTCTCTCCATGCCTCTCTCCCACTTCCTCTCTCTCTTACTCTCTCTTTCTCTTTTTTCCCATTACAGATCCCCTCTGTAACAGCCCCTTTTAATAAATCTCTTGGTCCTGGCTGGGTGTGGAGTCATTACTGGCACCGAACTTCTTTCAAGGATAATATGTAAAAATCATCACGTTTTAATATGTTGTTACCATCTTTAACTATTAAATATACTGTTAAAGTTACTCACACTTATGTATCCATAAGACAGAAATACTGGTATAATGGTATGTTCCTGGGCATATTTTTACCATTCTGTCTCTAATGAAGCTACACTGGCATATTAGTAGCCAAAAATCAGCCACAGCAGGAGTATTTATATCATAAGAATCAGCAAATTCCTCAAGTCAGAATTCTCTTTTGTCAGGGTCAGGATTCCCTTTCCTCCTCTGAGAACTGGTTGTGGAACATTGACTGTCACACCACTGGGTTCCTAAGTTTTATATTATCAACACCAAGCTTTGTTTTGCAAAGTGATATACTTATTCCAATCACTAGACACCCTTATTGAAGTGTAAACTAATAATGTGACTACTTCTTTTGATGTCATCAAAGATAAGAAATGGTTCCCATAGGATTCTCAAGAGTGTTATTAAACTTAACTTAGCAACCGATTTGTGTATTCTAGGAGTTGAAAATTTTCTTTAACTTATATGCCATTAATTTTACTCTTAAAGTAAAAAATACAAAACCTAAAAGTAAAAAATGTCTAAAATGTTCAGTGAAAACATATCAAAGTAAAAAAAAATCGTTAAAACTCTTTAAGCATTGTTCTTTTAAATTTAATAGTAGGCATATATCTACTGCCATTCGTAATCACTGGTAATGTTTTGAGGATTGACTGAAATTGCATTCATGTAAAAATCAATGAATAAATGACTAGGAACTCAGGGGAAAAAAGACAACATGACCTATGAGTTATGCACTCTGTTCTATGATGGAGAAGTGGGTGAAAATGTGCCTTGTACTTTTGGTTCAGCTCTTTGACCTAACACCAACTGTGGAACAACCTATTTGCTTTCCTGAAGAGATAATGGGAGTGATGGCAGATAACATGGTAGAAATAAGGCCTGCACTTGAATTAGCCAGATATGCAGCTGGGTATTGATAATGTTTTCAAAGAACATCTCTGGAAATTGTTCACAAAATCATGTGGTATCCATATGAATCAGAAATGGAAGCTTACTTTAATATCAAATATGCATTTAAGTTGCAAATCTACAGAATTTAAGAAACTGATGACATTTAAAAGCTACAGAGTGGCTTTCTCAAGAGTTGAAAAATAATTTGAACACTACTGATAGTATTGGAAAAGACCTTGAGAAATTATCTGGTCCAGCCTCAATTTCTATGAAAGATAAATATCTATCAATCCAAGTTTCTGGCATCTATTCTATTCTGAAATATCACAAAAAGAAAACACTCATTTGACATTCATTGATAATATCGTGTGTGATTTATTATCACAAATTACTTTTTTAACAACTTTTTGACTAGAGTTGTATCCACACACATGTAAAAATATATATATTAGCCTTTTACCATTTCTGCATGTATAAATCAAATAATGAATGTTCATCATTAAGACAAAATGGAAAATAAGAAGAAGAAAATGTAAATACTAAAGTTTTTCATATTTTTTTAAGAATTAAAAAATATCACAATTGTTTCCTTGGTTAGGTCACAGATTTAAGATAACCATAGTGCTAGAAACATATTTTTGTTAATATGATTTACACACTGCTTGTACTTTAAATGTTCATACTATACACATATTCCCATGCCAGTTAAATAAAGCATTGCATCTATAGTGTTTACTAGAAAGTTACATTCAAACTGAAAAATGACAGCAATTTTAAATTTGTTTTCTTCTAGGCCAAATGCTTCATATAAGTAATCACTGTGTAAAAAAATAATGATGGCTATAAAGGTAGGTAGTGACAATTATTGCTTAAATGTCAATACAGTTTTCTTTTGCTTAAATAAGCCATACTCCCTCATTACTTATAAAACAAACTAGTTATGTAGAAATAATATAGCATAAATATATGTGTGTATATATATATATATATATATATAAACATACTGCATTTTAAAAGTCTTTCAATATGCAAATTTGAATTTGAGATCAGAATTATATGTGAAGTTCAGACTAGGGATATAAAGAAGCAGTTAATTTGTTTTTGAATTATAATGAAGAATTCAGGTTGTTTGTTGGTTGGTTTCCCATTCATACTTCAAAGATAATTTATAAATATATGAGAACCTAATGGACATAATTACTTAGGTAGAAGAGTTACTATGAGTTATATAAAGAATTTATTTCTGTTTTTCACTGTCCTGAAAAAATTTTAATCTAAAATAAATTTATGTACATCTCTTAAGTTGAGTTTGGTGGTTATTCCTTTGAACCTAATGTATTCTCCATCTAGTGATTCAGGTGTAAGTACTATGAGAAAAGAACTATGCCTCACATTTATTTGCTTGCCAGTCTTTTTATTATAAAAATCAAATATCTATTTTTATAAATCTTATAAATGTCAATATTACATTTAGGAAAAAAGATGCTTTTGTAGATATAAAAATTTTAAATGACATTTAAAAAATAAATTATGTGGTAAAAATTTGTAATGATATTCTGTTAAAAATAATGCTTTCTTATTAAAAATAGTATCAGTTCAAGATCCCATATTCGAGAAAAAGTACCTGAAGTTATGGAGACTATTAAAGGTTGAAGGTTCTGTAAATCCAAAATAATAAATAAAAAGGATAATAACAAACTTAGAACAAATTAAGAATTTCTTGACTTTCAGTACAATCTATTTTCCCTATACCATGTTAGTTTATTTCATTACAATCAAAAGAAATGTGAGATGGTGACTTTTTTGTAAATCACTATTAGCAAACAGTCTAGGTTAACAACAACAACAATAGTATATTCAGCAAATTCCTTGTTGATTGGCCAAATTCCATTGTATCTATATATAAGTGCTGATCAAGAAATTAACTCAGGAGTTTAATAAGAGTGTTATTTATTCATTTCACTTCAATAGAATGAAGTAGTCAGAAATTTAAGAAGAGAGGAATGCGTGAAGAATTTTCACCTTCATTACTATGATCAATTTCATTTGAATTCACATTGTGTACAAATATAAAGCTATGTCATTCTGTGGGAATAGCAAACAGTTTAAATTATGTGGTTTAACAAAGTAGAAAAATAAAAGTTCAATCTATAATTTACTGGCTTCAAATAACTTTGAAATTCCAAGAGCAGTTTCTTGAGTCTGAACATCCCCAGAGTCTGTAGACAAAAAGAGAGGGCAGTAACATTGAGCAAGATATCATTAACAATTTAGACATTAGTGGTACAACTGCAAGGTCAATGCACTGTTTTTGTTTGTTTTTTGCATTAAATTGGTATTTCATTTTTTTGATCTTCTAAAGCCTGTATGTACCTTTATGTTCATAGCTAATACTTAACAATTTGACTAAAATAGACTGAGACCATGCAGTTTTTCTGGATGCTCAAATAAATATTTCCATTAAATTTTCTCTTTACTATGCTACAAAAAATTATTTTTCATGCAAATATCCTGAAAATACTGAAACACAAAGATAAACAGATAATATATTGTTTATTTTTTTTGTTTTGGAAAAGAAAGCTAAAAATAATTGACATCTATATTTACAAACATCTGTTGTTTAACAACCAGTAAATGCTTTTGTTCATTGAAAATACTTCTTCTTGCTATTTTGGGTTTTTATTTATGCATAAATTAAACCATAAAAAGTAAATATTCTCATTCACTGAATATGTTAAAGCACAATGTTTTACTTTGCTGCTTATATTTTGATCTTTTTAAAAAGGAAATTCAAAAAAATTTTAAATTATAACGTTCAGCTGCAAAAATAATTTTATAAAGAGAATAGTACATAAATATGAAGTGAAATAATAATATATAAATTTTATGGCCTAGATCTTGATCTGCCACCCAGACTAGAGTGCAGTAGCACAATCATGGCTCACTGCAATCTTGAATTCCTGAGATCAAGAAATGCTCCCAACTCAGCCTCATGTATAGCTGGGACTACAAGTGTGCTCTATTTAAAAAAGTAGCCTGGCTAATTATTTTATTTTATTTTTTGTAAAAGCAGGGTCTCACTATGTTGCCCAGGCTGATAATTAATAAATGCAAATATCCGTTCTATCAATGGTAGCAGAAAATTGACTTCCTTAAGATATAGTTTGATAAGTGCTCAGTCTCAAATATATACAAATACTAACAAAAATGTTCTTAATCTTGTAATCTTCCTAAGGAGTTTTTTTTTTTACTACCTGTTGTTTCCTCTCTCAATGGTTACACATATCAATTCATTAAACAATGACAGACTTACATGGTTAGGAGCTGTTACAAACCAATAGGAATGCACACACCTAGATATCAGAACTTGACACTCTAAATTCCATTCCTCAATAAAAAAAAAAAAATAGGAGTCCTGGTGGAAATGACTAATTCCCAGACTGACACACACACAAAAAAGTTCAAAAGAAACTTTTCATATCTCCCAGAAAGCAAAAAAAGTGCTCAAAGAAGAATGATAGCATGCAAAATTGATACCCAAGCCATCTTGACCACATCTCCTAAAAATTAAGCATTCAAGTAAATAAAATAATAATTAATTTTAATTCACAAATAAAATCAGAATCTGTGAGTCTGTACTGATATATGTAAATAAGATTGATAATTTGATAGAAACAGAATATTAAAAGAATTTTAAAATGCCTTCCTGTAAAGTACTTACTAAATTTTAAAGGGGAAAATAGTAACTTCACAGCAGAGGAAGCTCACAAATACACCTTAATCAAATAATCAAAAGTGGCTCAATAAGTAATGAAATAAAAATAAATCTTATAGTGAACACAGTATCACTTTTGTAACATTCCTGCCAAAGATGTTTAACCTCAGTCTGATCAGAGAACACATCCGAGAAACCAAAATAGATGGATATTCTAAAAAACAGCTAGCTCTTAATCTTCACAGTGTCAAAGTCATGGAGGTCAAGAAGTGACTAAGGAACCCTTCAAACCTAGGGAAGACAAAAATGTAATGGCAAATAAATGCAGCACTTGATTCTGAACATGTTCCTTTGCTATAAAATACATTACTGGCAGAATTGGTCAAAGTTGAATAAAATATGTGAATTAAATGTGATAATGAACCAATGTTCATTTTCTAATTTTCTTGGTTGTACGGTGGTTGTGTAAAAAAAAAAAAAAAAATCCTTGTTGATTGAAAATATGAAACAAAATGGTTGGGAATAATAGGGCATCAGACTGGCAAATTACTCTCCAATGGCTTAGGAAAAATTTGTTTTTGTACTACACTTTCACTTTTCTGTGAGTTTTTCAACATGTCAAAACTCAAAAATAATTAAAAATTTGAAAGACAGGGGTTGAAAAACTACCTACTGGGTACTATGTTCACTATTTGGGTGATGGGTTTAGTCAAAGCCCAAACCTCACCATCACGAAATATATCCATGCAACAAATCTGCACATGTACCCCTTGAATTTGAGACAGATAAAAAGAAAAAAAAAAGCTATTTTAAATGACTAATATACAATGGCATATAAAAAACAAGCACTGAATCCTTCACTCTTTGAAGAGTTAATGTAAAATAGTAATGAAAGGATATTGTATAGAGATGAGAATGACAACTGCATTATCTCCAAATGAGACTTAAAAATATTTGTAGAAGACAAAAAGTGGATAGAAGGGGTGAGGGAAGAGCAAGACAGAGACACAGAGAGAGCGATCTACAACCCAGGGTCACTGCTGAGCGAACTGATGGAGTCATAAAAGCAGACACTCAGAGAGACTTGGGACTTGAAAATCCCACATATGATTTGCATTAAAAACAATTGACAACAATAGCAAACCTTTATGCTGAAAAAAAGAGTTCAGTCGGGCTCGGTGGCTCAGTCTGTAATCCCGCGCCTTTGGGAGGCTGAGGTGAGTGGATTGCCTGAGCCCGTGGGTTCGAGACCCGCCTGGGCAGCGAGACCTCATCTCTACAATAAATAAAAAAAAATCAGCCGGGCATGGTAGTGCATGCCTGTAATTCCGGCTACTCGGAAGGCTGAGGCAGAAGGATCTCCGGAGCCCAGCAGGTCGAGGCTGCGGTGGCCGGGAGCGGCCACTGCACTCCAGTCTGGGCGACAGAGTGAGACTCCAACTCAAAACAAAACAAAACAAAACAAACAAAAAAAAGAGTTCATATTGGAAATCTGTTTATAAAATAGCCACACAATGTCTAATTCAATAGAGAAATCAAATATTTAATCTTTAGAACTTTTTATTTTAGAAGTTGGGGATTGTGCATCAAAATAGCTTGTCTTTGCTTTAATACTTTGAAAAGATCATCAGTCTACAAGACCCATATATTTACAGAGGTACTGCTCCAGTCATCAGTAGGAAGGGTCAAGCTAGATGTTTAAGAACTTTATGCAAGTAACTGCAAATTAAAGAGGTAATTTAAAAATCTATGTAAATAAATAAATGGAGTCATAGATAAGTTCAGATATTAAAAGAAAAAAATGACATTTATTATATTTATAGATTACAAGTTAACATAATGAAGATATACCAAAAATAAGCAGGGACACTTGGAAATGAAAAATATGATGATTAAAATGTAATATATTGAGTGTTTATTTTAGGTTGGATTAAAAAGTTGATGAAAATCCCCCAGAGAAAGAAAGAACAAGAGAAGAAAAAATATAAGGGAATGTAGAAAACCAATCTCCCAGAATGCATATGAGAAAAAAATTTTTTTAAATGAAAGGATTTAAATGATCTACTCAACTGAACACTTTGAAAGAGACAGCAAAAGAAGGATGATATTTATTAAATAAATTTAAAAAGAAACAGAACCTTTTCTAGAGGTTACCTTAGTCCCCAGGTAAGAGGGTCACATATGTCCAGAACAAAGAATAAACGAACAAAACATTTCTTGCCCATATTTTACAATACTGGAAACATAGAGAAAATCCTAAAGGTCTTGAAGAAAAAAAAAAGAGCAGCAACAACCAGTAAAAGAGACAATCAAAATTGTAAGGTATCAGCCCTATCACCAGTAACATGGAATGGAATATTAAAAGATGGTGAATCAACTTCTTCAATTTAATGAGAAAATATGTAATCAACTGCAATTGTATGTTCCGTCACACTATCAAAGTCATGTTAGTATAGAAAAAAAAAGTGTACAAAAAATCAAAATGCTTGTACTCACTTCTAAGGAAGTTAATTGAGAATAGGCTAAAGTAAATACAAAGTTATCAATGGAAAAAGGGAAATATTGAATAAGCATCAGGAATGTAATGAAGGGAAATGCAAGGATAACACTAAGCAGGAAGACTCGCTTTGGAGAAGAAAATGTCAAATGCTGAAAAAAAAAAGAAGAAGACATTTAGAAGTTTTACAAATACTAGAAAGAAAAAACTGTGATATTGTAGATTGCTTGTCTCAGCAGTAAATGAGATTCACAGAAAAATAGACTGCAAAATTTTAGAAGTTTGAATTTTTTTTATTTTTATTTATTTTATTTTATTTTTATTTTTTTATTGTGAAGTTGTGGGGTACAGTTAAGGGTTAGGTATACAATTGCGTTTCATTCAGGCACCCTGCTGATATGGGGTGTTTCCCCGTTCCCAGACAGATATTTGCTACTATTAATCCCATCTCCCTCCCCCCACCATAGTTTCCCAGTATGGTCAGTCATTTTCGTATAGTATTGCATTGGATGTTTAAGGTCCATTATATGAGTGAGTACATGTGATACTCGGATCTTTGTTTCTGTGAGAGGTCACTCAGTATTATAGACTCTAGTTCCATCCAGGTTGCTGCGAAATTCATGATTTTGTTCTTTTTTATGGCTGCGTAGTATTCCATCATGTATATGTACCACATTTTTTTAATCCAGTCCTCTTTTGACGGGCAGCATGGCTGTTTCCAGGTTCTTGCTATTGTGAACAACGCTGCGATAAACATGCGTGTGCAGGTATCTTTTTTATAGAGTGATTTGTATTCTTCAGGATATATTCCCAGTAGGGGGATTGCAGGGTCATATGGGAGGTTGGTATTTAGAGCTTTTAGGAATCACCACACTGCTTTCCACAGAGGTTGCACTAGTTTCCACTCCCACCAACAGTGTAGAAGTGTTCCCTTTTCACCACACCCTCACCAGCAGCTGTTATTTTTTGACTTGTTGATAATTGCCATTCTGACTGGGGTTAGGTGGTATCTCAGTGTGGTTTTGATTTGCATCTCCCTGATGATTAGTGAGGTTGAACATTTCTTCATGTGTTTGTTGGCTGCTCGGATGTCTTCCTTTGTGAAGTGTCTGTTCATATCTTTTGCCCATTTTATAATGGGGTTGTTTGTTTTTTTCTTTTCAGCACGTTTGAGTTTCTTGTAGATCCAGGATGTTAAGCCTTTGTCGGACCTGGAGTTGGCAAATACTTTTTCCCAGTCTGTAGGCTGTCTCCCTGATCTCTTGATGGTTTCTTTGGCTTTGCAGAAGCTTGACAGTTTAATAAGGTCCCACTTGTCTATTTTCTCTCTTATGAGCTGTGGGTTTTGGGTTTTTTCAGGAATTGGATGCCAGTTCCAATTTCCATGAGGGTTTTTCCTTCATTTTCTAAGATTTTTATGGTTTGAGGTTTTACATTTAGGTCTCTGATCCATTTGGAATTAACCTTTGTGCATGGGATAGATAGGGGTCCTGTTTCAATCTTCTGCATGTGGTCAGCCACTTTTCCCAGCACCATTTACTGAATAGGTTCTCCTCTCCCCAGTGGTAGGTGGTGGAGGCTTTGTTGAAGATGAGTTGGTTGAGAAATTGAGGTTTTGCTTCTGGAATCTCAATTCTATTCCATTGATCTATATGCCTGTTCCTATACCAATACCAAGCTGTTTTGATGATTGTAGCTTTATAGTAAAGTTTGAAGTCTGGTAGTGTGATACCACCTGCTTTGTTTTTTTTGCTGAGGATTGTTCTGGCTATTCTTGGACGTTTGTGCTTCCATATGAATTCCTGTGTTGTTTTTTCTAGGTCTGAGAAGAATGTTGCTGGTAATTTGATGGGCATTGCATTGAATTTGTAGATTGCCTTAGGTAAGATGGACATCTTCACAATGTTGATTCTTCCAATCCATGAGCATGGGATATTTTTCCACTTGTTTGTGTCAACTTTGATTTCTTTGAGCAGTGTTTTGTAGTTTTCCTTGTAAAGGTCTTTCACGTCTCTGGTTAGGAAGATGCCAAGGTATTTCAATTTTTTGTGAAAATTGTGAATGGAATTGTGTTTTTTATTTGGGTTTCTGTTTGTTTATTATTGGTGTAGAGAAATACGATTGTCTTTTGTACATTTATTTTGTATCCTGAGACTTTGCCAAAGGTCTTTATCAGTGTAAGGAGGTTTTTGACAGATTCTCTTGGGTTTTCAAGGTATACAATCATGTCATCTGCAAAGAGAGATAACTTGACTTCCTCTTTTCCTATTTGGATACCCCTGATTGCCTTCTCTTCTCTGATTGCTCGAGCCAGGACTTCCAATACTATGTTGAACAGGAGGGGTGAGAGAGGGCATCCTTGTCTTGTTCCAATTTTCAGGGGAAATGGTTCTAATTTTTGTCCATTTAAGAGTATGATCACTGTGGGTTTCTCGTAGATGGCTTTTACTATTTTGAGGTATGTTCCCCGTATGCCTAGATGTTCAAGGATTTTCATCAAGAAGGGGTGCTGGATTTTATCAAAAGCTTTTTCTGCATCTAATGATATAATCATGTGGTTTTTGTTTTGACATCTGTTGATGTATTTAATAACATTTATGGTTTTACGAATGTTGAGCCAGCCTTGTATCCCAGGAATGAAGCCTACTTGGTCATGATGGATGATTTTTGAGATGTATTGCTGAATCCAGTTTGCTAGGATCTTGTTGAGAATTTTAGCATCTATGTCCATCAAAAATATTGGCCTGTAGTTCTCTTTCTTTGTTGGATCTTTGCCTGGCTTGGGTATCAATGTGATGTTGGCTAGGTAAAATGATTTGGGGAGCATTCCATCTTTTTCAATCACCTGGAATACCTTCGGTAGGATTGGTATCAGCTCCTCCTTAAATGTCTTGTAGAATTCTGCTAGAAAGTCATCTGGTCCAGGGCTTTTTTTTGTATGAAGTTTTCTTATTACATAGTTGATTTCCTTGATTGTTATTGGTTTATTTAGGGTCTCAATTTCTTCTTGTTCCAACTTAGGTAGGTTGTGTGATGTCAGAAAGTCTTCCACTTCCTTAAGGTTTTAAAGTTTGTTTCAATACAAGGGTACATAGTAGTCTCTAAGGATCTTTTGTATTTCTTCAGGGTCAGATGTGACTTCATCTTTTGTGTTTCTGATTGTGCTTATTTGGTTTTTTCCTCGTTTTTTCTTGGTCATTCTAGCTAGGGGACCATCGATCTTGTTTATTCTTTCGAAGAACCAGCTTTTTGTTTCATTGATTTTTTGTATTATCTTTTTGTCTTCTATGTCCTGGATTTGGGCTTTTATTTTGGTGATCTGGATTCTTCTGCTGAAATTAGGGTTTTTGTGGTCTTGCTTTTCCAGCTTCTTTAGGTGGCTTGTTAGGTTGTTAATTTCTGTTCCTTCCATTTTTCCTCATGTGTGTTTGTAGAGATATAAATTCCCCTCTTATTACAGCTTTTAAGGCATCCCAGAGATTTTGGTAAGATGTTTCTTTTCATTTTCGTTTCCAGGTATCTTTTGATCTCTGTTTTGATGTCATCATTGACCCAGGAGTTATTTAGCATCATGCTGTTTAGTGTCCATGTCTTTGTGGGTTTTGGGGGGACTTTGTTGGTGTCAATGTTTATTTTTATTCCACTGTGGTCCGAGAAGGTGCATGGTAGAATTTCAGTCCTTTTAAATTTGCTTATACTTGATTTGTTTCCAATTATGTGGTCGATCTTAGAATATGTTCCATGTGGTGATGAGTAGAATGTGTATTCTGTGGTCTTTGAATGGAGTGTTCTGTAACTATCAATTAAGTCCATTTGGTCCAGTGTCTCATTGAGGTTCCGGGTCTCCTTGCTGATTTTTTGTCCTGATGATCTGTCTAGGGTTGTGAGTGGTGTATTAAAGTCCCCAGTTATTATGGTGTTAGAGTCAATGTCTTTCTTTAGTTTTCCTAGAAGTTGCTTTATGAATGTTGGCGCACCTATGTTGGGTGCATATATGTTTAGGATAGATATTTCTTGTTGATGGAGTGAACCTTTTATCATTATGTAGTGACCCTCTGTATCTTTTTTAATTTTTGATAGCTTAAATGGTATTTTGTCTGAAATTAGGATCGCGACTCCTCCTTTCTTTTGTGTTCCATTCGCCTGAAAATTTTTTCCCATCCTCTTACTTTGAGTCTGTGTATGTCCTTTCTAGTGAGATGGGTCTCTTGATGGCAGTATATTGTTGCCTGGTGATATTTTATCCATTTTGTCATTCTATGTCTTTTCAGTGGTGCATTTAGTCCATTCACATTCAGACTATTTATTGAAATGTGAGAGTTCATCCCTATCATGGAGTTCTTATTGAGTTGTTGTTCTTCCACTTGGTTTTTTCTTTTTTCTTCTTTTTTTTTTTTTTTTTTGTCTTTCTTTTGGTTTGGGGGTTGGTTCATGTATATTTTATTCTTTTCCCTGTACTCTTGTGAAGAATGTTGTTCTTTTTTCCTTTTCTTCTGTGTTTAGTACTTTCTTAAGTGTTTCATGTAGAGATGGTTTGGTGGCAGCATAAGCTCTTAGGGATTGGATATCTGGGAAAGATTTTAATTCTCCCTCACTGATGAAGCTTAGCTTGGCTGGGTAGGTTATCCTTGGTTGAAATTGTTTATCTTTTAGGACTTTGAAGATAGGGCTCCAAGCTCTCCTAGCCTGCAGGGTTTCTGCAGATAAATCTGCTGCTATTCTGATTGGTCTTCCATGGTAGGTGATCTGGCCTTTTTCTCTTGCTGCCTTTAGGATTTTTTCTTTTGTGCCTACTTTATTTAGGCGAATTATTATCTGTCTAGGAGTTGGTCTTCTCATTTGTTGTCTTGCAGGGTTCTCTGAATCTCTTGTGTTTGAATTTTTGCATCACTGATTAGATAAGGGAAGTTTTCTTGAATGATCTCATGGAAAGTTTGTTCCAATGTGGTCTCTGTTTCTCTTTCTGCCTCAGGGAGTCCGATTATTCTTAGGTTAGCTCTCTTGAGGTAGTCACTCATCTCTTTAAGGTTTTGTTCTGTCTTTTTGAGCTTATTTTCTGTTTTTTTAAGAGTTTGAGTTTGTTCTATATTTTGGTCCTCAAGCTCTGAGATTCTTTCTTCTGCTTGGGTAATTTGCTTTCCATGCTTATCAATTTGTTATTTATTTCATTCACAGTATTCTTTATTACTGTTATCTCAGATATCAGCTCCTTCCTAGTTTCTTCTTGTGTCTCCTCAATTCTTTTCAATCTCTCCATTATTGTTTTGATATCTACATTTACAGTTTGAGACCCTTCATTCTGGGGGCTTTTCATTGTTTGCATTCCAAAGTCAGTTTTCTCAGTGTCTGCTCTCCCAGGTGTCTGGTAGAGACCCATACTCTTCTTTTGGTTTTTCTTCATTTTTGTAGATTTTTCTCCCTCTCCCCCTTTCCCTCCCCCTCTTCAATTCTGTTTTTGAGGGAAGGTGGGGTTGCTTTTATTTCTCTTCTGCAATGACCTGTCCTTCCTTATGAGGGTCTTCTGGCTTTGTTCACTTTTCCCTCTGCTTTATTGTCTGTCTATTCAGCAGTATGCAGTCTTGGTCCATTCAGAGAATCTCACCAGTTCATCTATGCTGTCGCCATCTTGCCCGATCTCCAGAAGTTTGTATTTTAATTCCAAGAATTCACCTGCAAGTTAAGTTTACATTTTACTAAACTTGACTTTATAAAACTAAAAGTACAAATAAAAAAAGTTGAGAGATAGAAGTCATAAAGAAAAATAGGAAGAAAAATTCAGAATAATAACATTTAAAACAATGGAAATTCAAAAGGTCAAGACACTATAAGTTAAATAAGAATGAACAAGCTATGATATTGTTTGGGTTTGGTGATGACTTTTAATTTTTACTTATTGTTATTTCAACAGCTTTAGGGGGACAAGTGTGTTTTTTTGTTTGTTTTTTTTTTTTTTTTTAATTGCATGGATGCACTCATTGTATAGTGGTGACAAAGACTGGGTTTTAGGTGTTCCCATCAACCCCACCAGTGCATAGTGCACAATAGGTGATTTTTTTTATCCCTCACGTTCTTCTCACTCTCTGTCTTCAGTGTCCATTATACCATTCTATATGTCTTTGCAGTTCCATAGCTTATCTCCCACTTATATAAGAATGTGTGGTACTTTGTTTTCCATTCCTGCTTTACTTCACTTAGAATAACAGCTTCCAATTCCATCCAAGTTGCTGCCAAAGACATTATTTCGATCAGCAATCACACTACTTGGTATTGACCAAAGGAAAAGAGGATGTTATACTGTAAAGATACTAGCATCCGAATGTTTATTACTGCATAATTCGTGACTGCAAAGATGTGGAAACAACCTAAGGCCCATCAATTGATCAGTGGATAAAGAAAACATGGTATGCATATCATGAAATACTATTAAGTTATATTATTTAAAATTATAATCAATAGAGGAACTACACCAGTGCTACTAGCATAAAGCATCATTAGTTCTATACTATAAGCCACTCATAGGCTAATCTTTCTCAATATTTTATTTTATCTTCATATATCCTACCTGTCTACACAGAAATCTAAATATGTGAAAATAATTAATAATAATATAAGGATATTATTTAGGTATATTAAGGTTTCCATGGAAAAATAAAAACAACCAAAAATTTTAACAGTTGATTCATTTTGGAAAGACCGAGAGGTTATAACAGAAGTAGCTCAAGCTATTTTTTAAGTCTTTTTGTCCTAGGTTTTCAGTTATGTGTAAGGATTCATGGTTCATAATATCACTGCTTAAAATTTGTTTTAAAAGCAAATTATTTGAAATTTATCTATGAAAAATTTATTTGTGCTAGAGTTACATAGAAGACACAATAATATATGTTTTTAACATTTTTGTATAACATAATCAACTACCCAGTTGTATGCATTATTCATAAAATACAGAATTAGTGTTAATTTTGAGAGAGTTATTTATTTTCTTTCTCATTTGATATTTTAAGCCTGTTTTATGACAGACATTACAGAAATGGTTTGAATTCTGTGGCATTACCTATACGTTCAAAGTTGATTCCTGAAGTAGGTTCCATAAGTCATACCTCCAATCCTCAAATGTGTTTAAATTAGCAATTGTAAATGTAACAAAACACTGCAGTTCAATAATCAAATCTCATCAATGTCTGACTATTCAGTAATGACCAGTATTTTTTAGTCAGGCATGGTGCTGGTGAGGCAATGATGAAGGCTGCTCTTCGTGAATTATATGGGAATATGGAATGTATATCCCACACCCATCCATTAAATAAGTTTACATTTTTGGATTCTGTTTTAGCATTGCCCTAACACAGCAGCATTAATGCCATCCAAAGGAGCCAGCGGCCATACAGACTTCAATAAAGTGGGTTTACATTATAAAATTAATTTTTTTTATGTGAGCCGAAATGTCACTGATAATTCACTGGTTTAGTAAATCAAGGCTAATGTCTGTCTCAGATTATCTATAAAGACCCTGAAATAAGATGTACACACACCAAAACAGAGTCAACAGGGTAGCATAAGAATGACTTGAGGACCATAAGAGATAAAGGCTGAGCCTAAAATATCCATATAGCATCTCTGCCTAAAGGCTATCTCAATTTGTGGTGATAGAAATTAGAAATCAATAAGAGATTGCAGCAGAGCTTTTAGTTTTCTAAATGTTTGTTTTTGATAAACAGTGTGCTGATCTCATGACAGTGTATTGATGTAATTCCAGTCACTTTGAATATATAATTGTATTATGCTCATAAAGTCCCAAATCATGGAACCCCTTCTAGGATTATGAATGCACAAACAAGTTGCATTCTGTCTGGGTTGCACAAACAACCCAGACAGAAGTATATTATCCCTTAAATAATATAAAGTTGGGAGCCACCATCAAAATAATCTGCATGCCTTTATGAATCAAGACCATTCCCACTAGAGTAACACATATATGTACCTTACTCTCTGTTGATAAATTTGTCTTCTTCCTACAATATCTTTGAGAGCTTCTTATGCATTACGGTGTCTACAGTGACTGGCTTGTTGCTTGGCACCCAAATGAGTTCAATGAATACATTCTAAAAAACCATAAAATTCTAAAAAAATAATGAAAATATTACCAATTGAATTCACATATTAATTAAGATAATTAAATCCTGCATGCTTGTAAGTAAAAAAACTTTAAAACATCTTTAAACCCTACAAAGTCTACTAATGACTGTGACATTCTAACTTTTTAGAATTTGTAATAATTGAAGAGATGTTCTTTAAATATTAAGTTGCCTTTTTCTGTTAAAATGACGATAAACACATCTAAGCATTCAGTTATCTAAATCTCAGCTGGTATAAGTAAACTGCTTTAAGGGTAAATGATCAGGTCCCTGTTTATACTGGCTCATAAGAGCTATCAGGTACATTTTCAAAAAAAATTTCCAGAACTCGCTGTTAAAATGTTGATAACTTTAAATGATTATGAGCAAACACTATAAAAAAGGGCCTCTCCTCACCCCCACCTCATGCCAGGTAAACTTTTACCAGCACACCTCAGAATAAATCTTTGCTTTAAAAAACTACACAACTATACAGGAAATTAAATTTTGCAAGATCCATACCTATAATGAGTCCAACAAAAGATTAGTCCCAAGCAAAATTGTGAGGTTTGCATCTGTATTTGCATCTCTTTTCTTCCATTATGTCAGTCCAGTTAGAGGCAAAATGAGTGTTTTTAGATTTTAGAGATATTAATTTAATTTTAAATACCAATAATACCTGTAAAATGTCCCAGATTATTTTATCTACATTTTCTTTGAACACCCCCACAAAGCTCCACAGCTAACAATATCCCATGCTGAATTTAATATCTATTCCCTGTTCTTCATTCTGTTGCATTTGTGAAATGTATGTTTCTTCACCTTGTTCCCAATTTTCCTAGATCCTCTGTAGCTTTCTTTAATGTAAACTCATGTGTTCATCTTTTTCCCCTCTTTGCTTTTTTTACAGCATCATTTGCAGTTTATTCAACTACATGTTCCAATGTCCAATTACCATAGGCTATACAATTATCTACACAGTGGCTTTCAAAATGCATCAGCATCACATGGAATGTAGGTTCATGGCCCTGTGCCAGACCTACTGATTCAGTGATGCTGGACATTAGGCCCAGCAGTCTGTCTTGCAACATCTTCCAAGACAGTTTGATACATATCAGTTTTTAGCCCCAGTGCTTTATACTCTACGCTTTATAAAGACAGAAATTTTGTTTGGGTTATTCATTAATCTATACCCAGTGCCCTGCAGACTGCTTAGAATATAGGAGGCAAGAAACAAACAAAATGGATGAAGGCATAAATTAATTAATGCTTTATGAAAAATCTCAATTCTAAAAAGCTTTGTACCAAAATAACGGTAAACTGCTCTTGTGTTACAGGGACAGTTCTCCCCAGAAGGGCTTGCACTTCAGCACGACATGGATAGATTCTTTTTTAGAGTTCTCATTCCTTCTGAAAAGATGTTGGGAACACCAATCAATGCTTAGCAAAGTGCTCCAGGATACTTGCATGAAAGTGCCCAGAGTGGAGAAACACACAGTGATATTATTTTCATATTGATCCTGTTAGAATAAAGGGTATTTAAGCTGCTATGACTGGTCTTCACTTCACAGCCCTGCAGCAGATTTTTTAAAAAAGAAAGATGGAAAAGCAGTAAAAAGAACTGAGATTAGGATCCAGGCTGTAATAGTGTGAGGAAAAAAAAAATCAAAAGGCTTATACAAAAGAAAAAATATCTAACAGTAGCTTTAATCTTGGAAGTCTCCAAAACAGCTTCCACATGGAGTGCCAGCGTGCCACAGGTGCACTCCACATGAGCAGGTGAGCAAAGTAAAGAGACTGTCAGCCTGTGATGAATTTCTGTCTGTAATGCATTCATCCCAAGGTGCCCTTCTGCAGCTGGTATATATCTTAGTATGTGTAATTTTGTAGCTGATACCTTTCAAGAACATAAAAGATCTCACAGAACCAAAAGAGGCTGTATGTAAGACAGTCAATAAGCCTAATGAGGCTGCTTCAGCAATGGTTCATAAGGAAATAGAAAAAAAAAATTGTTTTCCAAAAAAATTAAAAATAAAAATTTAAAAAGCAGATAAATTGATTCTGTTTCATATTCCTAAAAGATGCTTCAGTATGTTATCAAAATTGTTTGGACTAGATTTCTTTTTAATCCAAAATCCAATGGGAAATGGAGAGCTTAATGAATTCATACAATGTGATATTTTTGATTGAAAGAATGTGCATTGTAGGATATATTGATATATATTTCTTCCATCCTGGACATTTTCAAGTATTTTCTTAGAGCATTCGTTAAGCCTTGACTGGTGTTCTCAACATTCTTTCAGAAGCAATGAGGAGTTAAAAAAAGAATCTATCCATGTTGTTCTGAAGTGCAAGCCCTTTTGGGGAGAGTTTCTCGATAACCCAAGAGCAGTTTGCAGCTTTTTTAGTAGAAAGTCTGTTAGAGTTGAGATTATTCAAAAGCATTAATTAATACATTCATCCATTTGTTTGCTTGTTTCTTTTCTCTTATATTCTAGTATTGATATGTAGTAAAAACTGGTATAAAACATAGTATGAGTTATATATATCCTGAGGAGAATGCAAAACTAAATGTATATTTCTTTATTTTCTACATTCCGAAGGCCAGCTGAAATTTAAATAATCACAAATCAATCTTTGTTATTTAAGTATTTAAATGGTTTGTTTTTAGGTAGTCTTTTTTTTGTTTGTTTGAGTTCAAGTCTCACTCTGTTGCCCAGACAGTAGTGTAGTGGCATGCTCATAGCTACCTCAGCCTTGACCTACTGGGTTCAGGTTATCCTTTCACCTCCACCTTCCAAGTAATTGGAACTGTAGGCACATACCAACATTCCTGGCTAATTATTTGATTTATTGTAAAGACAAGGTCTCACCAAATTGCCAGCGCTGGTCTCGTACTCCTGGGCTCGGGCAATCTTCTTGACTCTGTCTCACATAGTGCTGGGATTGCAGGCACGAGCCATCATGCCTGGCTGTTTTGACATAGATTTTAAAACAGAAATGTCTATGGTTATAACAGTGAATTGAAAACAAGAAATTATTTTTCAAAATTAAAAAATGATTTTTTTAACCTAATTATTAGGGATTGTTTGTTCAGTTGCTCATGAAAAAACCTATCTTTCATGCCCAGAAGCAAAGTTCCCGGATGCTGAAAAATTGCACACATCACTTATAAAAATCTTGGAAAGTTCCACAGTTCCAGAAGGAAGTGTTTGGGATTTTTTAAAATGTCACAGTAAAAATATTTACCAAACTGCATTGACTTCCTATCACTGCCAAAACAAAAGGTAACAAACTAGTGGATTAATACAACACAAAATTGTTGTCTTACACTGTACAGTTCAGAATCCAAAATGAGTCTCAGTGGGCTAAAATTCAGTGTCTGCAGGGCTTCATTCACTTATGTAAATTCTTCTGGGGGAAAATTACTTTCCTTTTTCTTTTCTTTTCTTTCTTTCTTTCTTTCTTTCTTTTTTTTTTTTGAGACTGACTGCAGGTTTTGGTTCATGACTGCCTGCATCATTAAGGTAGCAATTTTCTTTTTAAAATTTTTGTTATTTTTTGTATAAGTTTATAGGGTGCAATTGCAATTTTGTTACATACATTTATTACGTAGTGGTATAGGTCAGCTTTTAGTGTATACATCACCTACCCCAAAGACATACATTACACCCATCAAGTAATTTCTTATAATCCACCTACCTCCCACACTTCACCCTTCCAATTACTTAATGTCTATCATTCCACACTCTATATCTATGTGCATACTTTATTTAGCTCCCACTTATGAGTGAGAGCATGTGATATTTGTCTTTCTGTATCTGACTTGTTTCATTTAAGACAAGGGCCTCCAATTCCATCCGTGTTGCAACAAAAAACAGGATTCAATTATTTGTAATGGCTGGATGGTATTCCATTGAGTATATATTCGTAGTCCACATTTTCTTTAGCCAATCATCTGTTGATATACAATTAGGTGGATTCTATGTTTTTGTTATTGTATATGCAAGTACAAGTATCTTTTGATATGTTTTTCCCCCCTTTTGGTAAATACACAGTAGTGTGATTGTTGAATCGAATAGTAGTTCTATTTTATGATAAATCTTCATAGTTTTCCATACAAATTTCACAAATTTACATTCCCACCAACAATGTATGAGTTCCCATTTTTCCTTATCCTCGCCAGCATCTTTTTTCCTTTTTAATAATAGCCATTCCATATTTGATGAACCTACATGGATACATTATTCTTACTCAGAATCCATAGATTACACTAGGGTTCACTCTTGGTGTTATATTTTGTATGGGTTTGAATAAATGTATAAGGGCCTGTAGCCACCATTGTATTATTATACAGAATAGTATTACTTCTCTAAAACTTTCTGCTGCTGCCCAGTTTTTTTCTCCTCTTGACTCCTGGATACCATTGATGTTTTTACTGTATATTGCTTTACCTTTTTCAGAATGTCATATGATTGTAATCATACAGTATATCACTTTTTCAGATTGACTTCTTTTACTTCATTATTTACATTTTAAATTTCCTAGTTGACTTTTCATGATCTGATAGCTCATTTTTTTTTTAGCACTGAATAATATTTCATTATGTGACTGTTACCATAGTTTATGCCACTACTGAAGAAGAGCACTGTTGCTTCAATATTTTGGTAATTATGAATAAAACTGCTATGGACAAAATAATAATAATAATAGTTGTTCTGCTGATGTAGAATGTTATCTCATTGTTGTTTTAATTTATATGTCTCTGATGATTAGTAACAGAATATTTTTGATGCCTGGTGACCATTTATATATCTTCTTTTGAAATAGAAATAAAATAGATACAAAAATTGTCTATCCATGTATTTTGTCCACTTTTTAAATGGGACTATTTTTCTTGTTGTTATTATTGTTGAGTTGTTTGAGTTTCTGACTTTTTTCCTCTATTGTCACATTTCTCTGACTCTCTACCCTCTTGCCTTTTTCTTCCAAATGAGGACTCTTGTAATTCCATTGGCCATGTTAAAATAATCCAGGATAAACTCCCTATTTTAAGGTCAGTTGATTAGGAACCTCAATTTTATTTGCTACTTTAATTCCTCCTTTCCATGTTGTATAACATATTCACAATTCTGGAAATTAGAAGGTAAATATCTTTGAAGGCTAATATGTTGCCCACACACAAACCATCCTGGAAATTTTTATTCTAAAATAAACAACCTGTAGCAGTATCTTGTGCCATGGCCATTGTATCTGTGGAATATTTTAATACAATTCTGTAGGTCTTGACACTCTAAACTTTGTGCTCAGTACCAAAGACATAACAACATAGATAAAGTATTTAGGCTTTTGGTGTTTAATAGAGATCATCAGTTAAAACATGACCCTCATTCTTTTTTAGGCATTCAACGTGACATTTTTCAACTTAGACTGAACACAATCTTAACTAATCATAACAATAACTAGTATTATAACAACATGATACTAATCATATTAATTTTTCTGTAATCATCTATCAGGAGCATGCTTAAGCATGCTTAAATTTTACTCTATGTAAAATAAACACACATGATTGCAGCTTTTACAATAAAGATAAATGTAACTGCGAAATTTTTAAAAAGTCAAGATAGTATTACAAATTGTAAGACAGCATGATGATCTTTTAAAATATCTCCCTACCGTTAGTATCTCTATTCAAACAGGCATCCTTATTCAAAAACCATTCACTAAAGAACCACCATTATTGAGGCATTACTTTAAAACATTCAATAGATATCTATTTTCTGTAGGATAAGAGTATGTTCTCTGATAGGATCTAATAAAGATGTATAGGGTCTTTTAAATTGGGTCCCAACCTATCTCCTCTACCTGAGTTTCTCTTCTACGTACACCATTCACTTCCCTTTCATATTCATTCTAACTTGCTTTGCCATTCTGTTCTTTGTGCCTAGGTCAAGCTCATTTATGAATAAACATTAATATTACATCTTACATTCCCTAAACGTCATCTCTGTCCATAATATTTTCAAATCTGGGAAACTGAGTCTGTATAATAATATTAAATACTCATCAGTCTTGAGAAATTTTCTATAGAGGATATGCACTATTATTTTAAAGACTTTGCTTTATAGAGGTTTTAGTGTCATTATATAGTAACTATTTTATTTTATATTTCTTATAGAAAGGAGTCACGTCTTCTACATCTCTGTCTCCACTATATTCTTCAACATAGTCACTTTTCCAGTGAATTTTTTTCCGTGCTTTGGTGAGTAATATGGGGTTATGGAAGATACCATTTATCATTTTCTTCAGAAAAGTTTCATCCAAATCAAATGATTGGTATTAAACTTCATTTGAAAAACTTATTACACAAAATTGGACATCCTTTCTCATTTTTGTCTCCCAATTTTATTTTATTAATGCTTTTTTCTAAGCATATATTATGATGTCAATATTTTAAAAAAATTATTATCTGTAGAAAGGAAAACACCATAATGAACAACTCCTTAAGATGGCACCAAGCTAATGAAATAAAGCACTACCAAATGGAACCACTGCTTGCATAATATGTGCAATATAATTTGTCTTAACTCAAAACACTATTATAAAAAAACAACAGAGACTAAAGAAGCTTGCATGCAATCTGGAAAGCCCCAACTAGAAATAACTAGTTTTATAAAAAATGTTAAGTTTTATAACCAGACAGGTTTTTATCAACTTCCCAAAAGAAGTTACAATACAACTTTTTACGTTATAATTCTTTACTCTTCATTTCTTAGATGTTATAAACATTTAAATACGTTTATGCAGCTTCCCACCTCCAAAAATTAAACAATGAACATTGATCTTTAGGACACAATATGTCAGTGTTAAACTACTTTCTCTCTTAAAGCATGTTTATGTTGTACATTAAACAAATCTGCAAATCAAAATAAACTATATGTTCAGGATCTCAGTCTACAAATGCAATAATTCTAATTTTAAAAGATAAAGTACAATTATTTTTCCAAGTTTTCTATCATGTAGCTATTTTGTCTTCAGCACAGTTAGTATTTACATGGGAACAAAATTATAATGCTAACGCACCACTGCTAACAATGTACTCATATAGAGGCAAATAGTGCCACACAAACAGAATTATTTTATCACAATGAGAAAAATTCTAGATTCTCAACACCTAAATTGAGCAAAATATAAAAGAGAGCATACTTTTAAGCTACAATTTATTTTAAATATTATAGGAAAAATAATAAAGCCATTTTATTCCTTTGTATTCTATGATATCTATGTAGTTATAAATAAACTACATTACTTAAAAGAAAAATTAAAATATGGATATGTCAAGTATCAAATCAGATATACTACATTTTTACCATGTGTAGTTAGCCCCATATTCTAACAATTGCAATCCCATTACCTATTCTTCAGTTGCTAGGGCATCATGCTATTTGCTTAAATAGGTACCTATGTCTTCAAGACTACACCCCAGATTAACCTTGGATTATGAGCAAACTCTGCAGAAAATAATCTCATTATTCTCTTTGTTATTAGTGTGTATTTTTTACTTCAAGGTAAACAAATAACCAATAAATACTTTTCCATTAGTGCATAAATTCTACCAAAAAAATATTAGGTTCAAAATGTAAAAATGAATAAAAAAAGAACAAAAACAAACTAAAAAACACTACTGACTCTTACAAATTTGTTTCCTCCAAACTCAAATGCATTAAATGCATACTTTTGTATAGTTCAAATTATATTTTTCTCTTGTTCTGTTTTCTGATGCATACACAGTTCACAGGAGGATGTAATGATTAAATGCCAATGCTACTAAAACCAAGCTTATCAGTGTTTCCTCTTTCTGGTTTCTCATAGTTAAATCTGGCTAGAATGTCATCATGCTAAATTACATTTTATTTTGAGTTACTAAGAGTATATAGCTATTACATTAATTTTAAATTACATTTTTCAAATAACCACAATGAGGAGAATTTTGAGTGACGCTTTATCAAGTAAATTAAGCAACAGCTTGCATATATTCCATTTGTACATGTTCATTCATAAATATAAATAATAACCCTCTTAGAATTAATTGACAACAAATAAACTGACTGACATTAATTCCATGTCATCCTTTGAGCAGCAAAATTGTTTCATAAATAGAAAAGTTTAAAAATTTATAGATATAAATGATGGATAATTTCAAGTAACTTCTCTACTATCATTTCATCTTTAAAAGTCACTTGACTTAAACATAAATAATATATTAGCTACAGACTGATCAAGTCATCTATTATGAGGTCAAAAATCACACAGTTGAATTTACTGTTGTGTGATCTGAATAAACAAACACCATTAAAGTGCAAGTGATACCTGAATCAATTTGTGGTTTTGGCCTTTAAGAGCTGCCGTAATGTATCAGGATCATTGTCATATTTGCCCAGCATTTTCCTTTCCAACTTACCACTAAAAGTGCATTGTGGAAGCAGGTGCCTGTTTGTAAATTCATTTTACCATTTTTGAAATGCGGTAAACCAACTTATAGACAAAAATTATCAAGCAAGAAACAGCTGTATGTAGCAAAATAAAAGTACACTTACTAGAGAAAGAACTAAATATTTTAATCTTAATTTTTTTCTTTCTCTTGACTCAACAATTTTGATGGGTTTAACACTCCAATATATGGAGCACTTTCTATGTGCCAGGCCTTGTACTCTAATATCTACAATATTTGCCATGTCTTTACAGGAGAGGAAATATTATTGCTATCTTACGAAACAAAAACCCAAAGTTTAAAGACCTTAAATTAGTCATAGTTAGTCATTGTCAGACCTGGAACTAATACTAGAATTGATACAGACTCACTAATGTCAGTCCATATTGTCACAATCCCTAGTGAAGGGCATAGCAAGGATTCAAGGGCTTCTGCACATTCCTGAGCACATTACAGAGAATTACCTTATCTCCTATGCATTCCCAGTAAGTAACTTCATGGGATCCTTGACTTCCCTGTAGACTGTGTCCAATCAACTGAACAATGTAAATCCTCATTTACTCCCTTTTTCTAGAGGTTATAAGTTTGAATAATATACTATCAATGTAATCATAAGCCTTGTGATTTGTGTAACTTTTGTATCAATGTAATCATAAGATTTGTGATTTGTATAACTCTTGTGTAATGCAAACTCCCTTTACTCTATGGCAAACTTGAGTAATGCTTCTGTCAGGCCCTATTCATAAAAGCCGTAAGATACCTCTGATACCTGACACCAGGAAGTCTGGACTGAAAAATGTCACCATCCATAAATACAGCTGATACTCAAGTTCTATACAATGCTCTGCTGGTCACATGGTTAATGTAGCGGTATTAACAACTCTGAACTTATAAAGTGAACTGTAGAAGCCTGGAAGGGGAGCAGAAACATTTTAGAAAGACCTCGAGTCTAGCTCTGCTCCCTGGATTCAAACTCAGAAGTAAACTTCTTTCTACCATTCCCCTGCCTCTTTGGTTTATTGGCCTCAAGGGAAGCAGCCGTGTGTTACTCGGACCGTAACAGAGTCAAATTACCGAGGTGGCTGTATTGGTTTGCTATGCTTATCGTAACAAAATATGACAATATGTAGTTTATATATGACTATATAAACTATAGACTGGGTGACACATTTATTTTCTCACAGTTCTGGAGACTGGAAGTCCAAGATCAAGGTGCCTGCAGGATTGGTTTCTCCTGTAACCTCTCTCCTTGGCGTGCAGATGATTACTTATTACAGTGTTCTCTCAGGGTCTTTGATCTATCTGTGTGCAGACAGAGGGAGATCTCTGGTGTCTCTTCTTCTTATGCAACCACTAGTCATATTAAATAAGGGCTTCACTTTTATAACCTCGTTTAACCTTCCTAAAGATAATATCTCTAAATGCAGTCACATTGAAGAATCCCTGTCAACAAGTGAGTTTTGGGAGATACAATTCCATCCATAACAGAAGTATATTTTTTTCCACTCTGATTAAGCACTGACTCATGGACTGGGGCTTTGTTACAGAGACCCACTAATGTCCCTCCATATTGTCACAGCACCTAGAGAAGGGCATGGTAAGGATTCAAGTGCTCCTGCACATTCCTGAACACATTACTAAGAGTCCCCTCGTCTTCTCTGCACTCCCAGTAAATAGCTTCAGGGAATCCTTGACTTCCCAGCAGACTACACCTAAAGATGTAAATCCCTATTTACTCCCTTTCTTTGAACTATATAATATCAATGTAATTCTATGTCTTGTGATTTGCATAACTTCTACAATGCATCGTGTCTGGTGTCTTAGGCCTTGTAAACTTTCTTTACTCTAGATGTCACTATCTAAATATAAAATGCAGCTGTAACTTAAGTTCTATACAATGCTTTGCTGGTCACATTGATCATCTATAGGTACTGACAACTCTGGACTATAAAAGTGAACTGTGAGGCCTGACGGGTGAGCAGAAACATTTTAGAAAGACCTCCAGTCCAGATCTGCTCCCTGGATTCGAACTCAGAAATAAACTTCTTTCTACCAGTTCTGTGCCCTTTTGACTTATTGATATCAAGGGGAGCAGTCGAGCTTTACCCTGACTGTAACAGCTTCCTGTTATATCTCATGTCCTTCTCTACTGGGAGTTTCAGACATAAAGTATCCTAAATATGGCCTCTGTTATACAATCAACATCTGAATGAAGCAAAGCAAAACGCATACTGATAAAGATGTGAACAAAATGCTGAGCGTGCCCTAGCTTTAAGCAGATTCACACAATGCCGGGGTTGTGCTAATGCTCTGGAAAAGGTTTCCAACATTTGGGGTATTTGAATAAACTTGAAAACCATTTATTTATGATGAAGACTATATTTGCTTATCAACTCATTGTTCTAACATTATGGCTTAGTATGACATTGTCTTCCAGTTGCTTCTAAATTTGGTACAGTCACTGCTGGTGGGTTAGGGAACTACTGTAGTAGAGAGAGGTAAAGGAGAGGATTTTGTGTTTGTGACAATGATGCCAATGGCAAACTATTTTCATTGTCACTTGATGTAATCCATCAAATTCCCCATGTGACATTACACGTTATAAAAGCTGGTTTTCATGAGTTAAATACACAAGGCTGACCAAGACAGCCTTAAAGTTTGCCCCAAATTGACTAAACTTGAGACTGGTTTCTTCTTCCTAAAGGCCCCTGAACTCCTTTTTCTTAGAGTGCTTACTTTAGAAAGGCGATTGCAATTTGTAATTGCAAATTTATCTGCCCTTTTGAAATGTATATCTGTCTTTTAAAAGACTACTAACATTTTTATGTGTTTCTTAAAGCCTGCAACCATCTCTTTGAAATGTAAACAACAAAGGAAGATAGTTCCACTGTCTCTGGGTCTCCACAAAAGGGCAGGAGCCTAACTTCAGTGAGTGAATTGATCCAAGTTGTAAAACTACTTCCTGTCATGAAAATGTGAGAAACTTAACTTTATCTTTGGGTGGGGCCAATTAGAAAACACAGGTGAGCTAAGATTGCTTTTGCACCCAAGTTCTTAAAAACTCTCCTACCTTTTGTTTCAGGGAAGCTGAGCTTAAACTGTCTCCCCTATTGTGATACTCCTGAATAAAGTCTTTCTTATCTGTTTAATCACTGTCTGTGAAATTTTTGTGTACGTGAGGCTAACAGACTGAGTATGGTCTTAGATGTACACAGCTGACTTTTTCCTCCAATCAACAACAAATGAGTCTAGGTGCCAAAGTGGCAACTCTACAATGCAGTCTTGAGTAGTATCCCAGCACAAGGTGAGGTAAGAAACTTAATTTCTGTTACTTTCCACCACAGCTTAAAACATAGTAAATACCTGCTTATATTTGGCTTTTAATGTTGTTGTCTGTCATTTAAAAAATTCTTATAAATCACCATTTTGATGAACATCCGCTGTTCTTGTTAACTTGTGTGAACAAAAAAAGAAAGAATAAGTCATTGAGGAACCCTCTGGGGTATGACGGGGGGAGTCTGTGAAATGCAATCCATCAATGTAATTAAGGACAAAATATAGGGAAGTAGTATTATGAAATAACAAGGAATTTTTGGGCAAATACTGGTACTGCAGTTCAAAGAAACCCCCTTCCTTATTATCCTTAATAAGAAGAATATCTCTCAGTGTGCTATAGAAAGCAAGCTTTTACAAGTTTGTTACACAACATTATTAAAGTTATATGGTTGGAAAATTAGGGAATTATACCATTTATATTGAGCGACTTTATGCCAAGAGTTTCACATCTATTATCTTATTTTATCCTCACAAGTACTCTGTGAAATTATCATTTTACTTCTGTTTGCACATTAACGAACTGTAGTATACATGCTAATTATAAGAGAGAATCAGGATTCAAACAAATGCATATTCATCCAGCTCCTAGTATCAGTGGCCCAGCAGCATACTGTCTTCTTTTTCCTCTCTCCTTTCACCAATATGAAAAGTTTTTAATGAATTTCTTGTATCACTGACTCTAACAGTAATTCTATGAAACAGATATTATCATCTGCATTTTCACACATATAAATTATAAATCAGAGAAGTTGAGTAATTTTCCAAAAACCACAAATGTGAAAAGTGGATGATTTTTCATCAGATTTAAATCCAGGTTGGAGACAAAATTTAAAAGGTTTAGTAGGCCAAACTCGGTGGCTCTGCCTGTAATCCCAGCACTTTGGGAAGCCGAGGTGAATGGATGCCTGAGCCCACGGGCTCGAGACCAGCCTGGGCAACCTGGCGAGACCTCAACTCTACAATAAAAATAAAAAATTAGTCGGGTGGGGTAGCGTGCTCCTATAGTTTTGGCTACTTGGAAGGCTGAGGCAGAAGGATTGCTGGAGCCCAGCAGGTAAACGCTGGAGTAGCCATGAGTATACCACGGTACTCCAGCTTGGGAGACAGAGTGAAACTCCAACTCATATAAAAATAAAAATAAAAAATAAAAAAGTTTAGCAACACCGTGCATGACAGCAATAAAATCTTTACACTGGCAGGCTAATTTGTCAATAGATCTTGGCTATCTCTTTCAAAAAAGAAACTTACATAGGAAAAAATATATCACACGCCTGTATTATTTCCCTATAATAATTATTATAATCTATAGTAAATAATTATGTACCAAGATAACAAGAGAAAATGTAATCATTGTAATGGCAGAATTTCTATAGTTCTACTTTTAATAATAAGTAATTTCACCCTCAAAATTATGTAGTTTGCTCATAGAAAGAGTTTTTTTCCTAATCGGTTGAAATGATATAAGTGAAAGTGTGCTTTAAAAACAAATCTCTTTAAATAGCTAACAATAATTGTAAATGTTGCAATACTCTGTACAAAATCTTTAATATTCAATTTTTTTTTTTTTTTGAGTTGGAGTCTCACTCTGTTGCCCAGACTGGAGTGCAGTGGCCGCTCCCGGCCACCTCAGCCTCGGCCTGCTGGGCTCCGGCTATCCTTCCGCCTCAGCCTTCCAAGTAGCTGGAACTACAGGCGCGCGCTACCACGCCCAGCTAATTTTTTTTTTATTTATTGTAGAGATGAGGTCTCGCCAAGTTGCCCAGGTGGGTCGCGAACCCGCGGGCTCAGGCAATCCACTCACCTCAGCCTCCCAAAGGTGCAGGATTACAGGCTGAGCCACCAAGCTCGGCTTAATATTCAATTTTTTAAATGTATAAACAAAAGCAATCATAAGAAATTTAAATATCTGAGATTTACTTGGTCAGCATTTTGCTTGAGATATTATTATTGAAAATGAAATACATCCACCCCTTTCTCTGGAGTCAAATCTATATCAAGTGAAAATATAATTAGGAATTTAAATATTAATCAGTATTTTTAACTAAGAATGCAAAAACATTCATGAGAATAATACAATTATAATCCATTAACTCTATAAACAATTAAATGTGCAATATCTAAGACATATATTTACTATGAGTTATTTTCACTTCCAAGACCTATCTTTGACTATGGGCACCCAACTGCATAGCATAGAATGATTTGCACATTTTACTCATGCAAGACCAGGAAACAGAATAAAGAGATGACCAAAATCTCAAAGGGATCGATTTATTATTTCCATCAGCAGTCAAATTTTGTTGCTTGTTGCAGTTTTTTTTTAAAATTGACACTTTGGTCTAAAGTCTCAATCCAATTATTCAACCATTTCCGGTGGTTTTCCTAACCTCAAATGCTTATTTGATTTCCCTCAAGTGTTGTTTATGTTCACTATCTTCACTTCCTTACCTCACATTCCTTTTTAAAAGTCTCTGGATTCTTACCCTTGTTATTCCTTTAAAACAGTGTGTCTAGTCAAATAGCATTGTCAAATCTCTGTCAATATAGTATTAAACACTCTATCATTTTGTGTGATAGCTCATGCCTCCTTAAAATCATTTGTTTGCCTTACTGGACACCATCTTCTCTTGGTCTTCCTCCTATCCTTTTTTACCACTTTTTCTCAGTCTCCTAATTCTCTTGACTGCTAAGTGACCATTTCCCTTATCTTCTTTGTATCTGTATTTGTTCCCTAGGTGATCTTAGTAAGTTTTACACACTACCCATGTACTAATGATGCTTAATTTTTGTCTTCAGTTATTTATTCCTTTATAAGTCCCAAGTTTCTGTATCTCACTATCTACTACTCAGTATCTACCCAAGTATTTGTAAAAGTCTGCTCATATTTAATACTTCTAAAACAAATTGCTCAGTTCAGCTACTCCACTGTGAACTGGCTTGCTTTATTTCCAACACAGTCTTTTTCTGGTATACTCTTATGAGCTATGGAGGTGGAGAAGCTACAACCTAGCATGCCAACACTTCCCTACAATCAAGTTTTCCTATATAATTTACTATCTGCTTATCAGGTACATATGTGCAAAGTTTAGACTAGAAATGGAGTTATTTGAAGCGTAAGCAGGCATGGCTCATGACAAAGGATGTTTTTGTGGTGGTCAACAGCTTTTTCAGTCATGGCAGGGAAAGTGTGATCCTAAGGGTGGGGTACTTTCCCAAGCTTACCATAAAACTGATTCTCAAGCCCTTCTGAAGTTTTTCTTAACTACTTGGTATGATTATTAAATTTCTCTGTGCATAAACTAGCCATCATGGTTTCTCTTATCAGCAACTGAATTCATGAACTTTATTCCTCCAAAAGGCTTCTGCTTAGCATCACCAGTCTCCCATGTGCAAACAAAACAAAACAAAAACTCTAGGCATCATCCTTGTATATCTCTCACAGACTATGCCTATGCCAATCCATCAGTGCTTTATATAAACACCCTTAATGTCCACACCAGTCCCAACTGTCCTGTCTTTTCACCTAACCGAACTCCCTGCTCTACCACTTTATAGTGCATGGGCCACCAAGAGAGGTTTTTAAAACATAAGTCATACTACATCACTCCCTTGGTAATATACTCATGTGAATTCACAAAATGCTTTGAGTAAAACTCAGCCTCCTAGCCTAGTCCACAGTTCTCCCCCATCTATTTCTCTGACCTCATTTCTTACCATTCTGCTCTATTTCTTTGTCTCTCACATACATCTATCTTGGCCTGTCTCAGGGACTCACAGTTGCTGCTCCTTCTGCCTGAAACACCTCTCCATCAATTTTCGGTGGTTTGCAATTTCACATCATTTGAGTCTCTGCTCAAAAAGCCTTTCATTACCTTCTTATTCAAATAGTACCTCCTTCTTCTGTTTCTTCACCATTTATCTCCATATTCTGCCATCTTTTTCTTCACCTATCACTAAAGCAAAGCACTCGGTTGTGCATTTTCTTATTTGTTTATTTCCTGTCTCTCCCATCAGGAAGGTGAACAGAATCACAGCAGGAACTTGGCTTGTTCCACTTGGCACCTTGCGTCCAGTCCATTACACAGAACAACACTCAATTCATTGGAAGAGCTCAATGACAATTTTCTGAATAAATAAATGAGCAAAGGATGAAATAATGATGTTTTAGTGGTCCAAATAAAAATATATCTAACTAATCCTAAAGTAAAAGCCAGCATCAACTTTTCTCTTAATCAATAAATAACTCTAAAATTTGTAATGAATATTGCAAAAAATTTTGTTAGATTTTATCTTTCACAATGGAAAGATGGAAAATATTTGAGTTGTGAATCATAAGTTGTTGCAATGTGAGAATTTTGTGACAAAGGAAATAGAATAAGAATCAAGATATGCAACACCTAGACACGAGGTACTTAAAAGAACTTTTAAAACTCACATCAACAAAGAAGGGTCTAGGGAGTGGAAAGAAGGGGGGACCTTAGAAAACTCTTGAAGAAAGATTAAATATATTTCATGTGCTTCCAACACTGGGGTTACAAGTATCGAATGGCAGAATGACCTCCAAGAACTGAAAGTTAGAAATGGATTTCTGACCCATGAACATCTTCTGAATATACTGACATTAGAAAATGTTCTAGCCGGACTCGGTGGCTCAGCCTGTAATCCCGCGCCTTTGGGAGGCTGAAGTGAGTGGATTGCCTGAGCCCGCGGGTTCGAGACCCGCCTGGGCAGCGAGACCTCATCTCTACAATAAATCAAAAAAATCAGCCGGGCGTGGTAGCGCATGCCTGTAATTCCGGCTACTTGGAAGGCTGAGGTGGAAGGATTGCCGGAGCCCAGCAGGTCGAGGCTGCGGTGGCCGGGAGCGGCCACTGCACTCCAGTCTGGGTGATGGAGTGAGACTCCAACTAAAAAAAAAAAAAAAAAGAAAATGTTTTATGCATCACGAGTCATAAAATAAAATATAATTTATGTTTCTTTGCATGCATATTAACTGCTTTCAGTAGTGCCATCATCATCTTCAAAGGATTTGCAATACCAACTTTTATAAATGATTTTTTTTTAAAAAATGTTCCTTGTATAATTCCCACATGCAGCGGCACGGGTTGTATTAAATCCTCCTCATCCTCCCTTACTTCTACTCTCTTTCATCTGTTTTCTACTTATGTCTGTGATCATTGCTTTATTTTTCTTTCTGATCCAACTTTGAGGTGATTCACAGGCTAGACTAAAAAAACTGAAATAGCCAATGAAATAGAAGCTTAGAAAAGACTGAAATGATACCATCTTGACAATTTCAATAATAATAATAATATATTATACATTATCATTTACAATATTCAAAACACTTTTGACATCAACCAGCTATTTTGCAGTTTCATTACCACCCTTCCATAGAGTGATCGGGGTAGATATTATTAGTTCTGTACAATAGAAGCAAAAACTTATTGGAAGACATAATCAGTGTTGTTCTGGAAAATAAGTCTTTTAGGATATGTGAGTCTGTCAGTTCTTTACTTGCTCACACATGGGTTTATTTATATGTTTCAACTTTTATATTCAAAATATTATATTTAACTTAATAATTTTAATCTGTGTTTCACTGAGTCAGAAAATAAAGCAGCATAATTACTTATTACAAAATAAACCACTTCCTTTTAACAACGCATTAAATCTTTTAAGAAATACATAGATCTCACTGTGATTTTTGTTTGCATTTCCCTGATGATTAGTGACATTCAGTACCTTTTAATGTCCCCTCTGGTCATTTATATGTCTTCTTTGGGAAAATTTCCATTGAAGTCTTTCACCAGCTTTTAAAGTGGATTGTTTTTGGAGATTTTTGTTGCTGTTGCTGCTGCTATTTAGTTGTATGATTTTCTTGTGTATTAACTGTGTACCAAATATGTGATTTGCAAATATTTTTCTGATTTCATAGGTTATCTCTTTATTTTTAATTGTTTCATTTGCTGTGAAGAAGGTTTTAGCTCAATGTAATCCTAATTGTTTATTTTTGCTTTTGTTGCCTGTGCTTTTGGTGTAATTTCTAAAGTATCATTGTCAAGACCAATGTCAAGGATATTTTTTTCTATATTTTCTTCTAGGAGTTTTACAGTTTCAGAATTTACATTAAAGTCTTTAATGTGGCTGATTAAAGTTGACTTTTTTAGTTGATTTTTCTGTTGGGATGGCTATTTTTTTTTTTAATAAAGGCTGATCGGGATGTAAAGAAAAGGGAATCCTTGTGCATTTTGGGGAGGAAGATAAATTGATACAACTATTATAGAAAAGAGTCTAAAGGTTTCTCAAAAATTAGAAACAAAACTGCCATATGATCCAACATTTCCACTTCTGGGTATTTACCAAAAGGAACTAAAATTAGAATCTTTAGGAGATTTCTACACTCCTATGTCCATTGTAACGTTAGTCACAGGAGCTAAGATGTAGAAACAATCTGAGTGTCCAATGATAAATAAATGAATAATGAAAATGTGGTATGTACACATACCATAGAATATTATTCAACCTTAAAAAAAGAAGAAAATTCTGATATTTGCAGCAACATAAATGAACCTGGAGGGCTAAGTGGAAAAGGTCAAAAACAAAAAGACAAACATTGTACAATCTCACTTATATATGGAATGTAAAAAAGATATATAAGAGCATAGGGTAGAAAAAACTTGTAGAAACAGAGAGTAGAATGGCAGCTACCTGGTGCTATGGGGAAGGGGAAGTAAGGAGATGTTGGTCAGTGTACACAGTTTAGGTTATGCAATATGACTAAGTTCTGGAGATCTAATGTATAGCATGGTGACTATAAATAATAATACTGTACTACACATTTGAAATCTGCTAAAAAGGAGGATCCTAAGTGTTCTCATCACACAAAAATAAATGATAAGTATGTGAAGTGATGAATATGATAATTTGTTTGTGGTAATTATTTCACCATGTATAGGTCCATACAATCATAGAGTGGTACACTTTAAATTTATACAATAAAAATAATGTGTAGATCAAACTTTTAGTGGGAAGATTTTTTTAAAACTAGAGCAACAAGTCTATTGAAATACTAGGGCTTGACTAGGGATTATTCAAAGAATAATTAGGAATTAAAAATCAAACATTATGATAGCCTGATAATCTGCCAAACCTGGTGAACAGTACCACCTCTTCCCCTAAGCTGTCCAGTCATCCTTGTCTCCTCCCACTGCCCATGCCTATTCCAATATCTGGTTTAATGCCAATCCACTTTTCAGTTTATACTTTACCTAAAGTTCAAATGTTCTTTCTTGTATTGCCAGTTGATAGTTTGTTACTGATAAGAAAAGAATACCCTAAAGAACCCGATATAGTTGAGAGAGTGAGAGAGAGAGAGAGAGAAGAGAGAGAGAGAGAGAGAGAGAGAGGAAAGAGATATGCCTGGGTTTCTGGGGAAGTCTCAGGAGATAGTGTCAAGTAAACTTCACAGAGATTTCACTATTCTCATCCATCAGCCTCAAGCATTTCCTAGAGTGAAACTGATTCTAAAGGAGACTGCTCTGAAAGGCTCGTGTTAGCAGAGACTTTTGTGGACTTAGCTTCTATGTAGTTCATGGTCCAAAAACTCTCATAACTACTCAATGATTGGCAGGTAAGACTGGCAAAAGGGGTCTTCATCCAAAATATTTTACAGATGTTTTCTTATTGAAATGTTGTACCCAAGAGGCAAATATTATTTCTTTTTCCCTTATATGATCAATTTCCATATTTCAATTGAGAAGCTAGGAAAGTTTCAAACATTTCCAGTTAAAGTTATACTTTAATTATTTTTTCTCCCCTGGTCAAGCAGTGATTCAACCTAGTAGCCTTCAGGGATCTCTTTTAATCAGGTTTTTACCTTAGTGCTGGAGGGTAAATTAAATAGGAGGATCATTAATTAGTATTGCAGCTACACACATTGATGTCATCACCAGCATCTCATTCTTTCCAACAGGGATGCGGTGAAAGAATGAGACTCAGTTTTTTTTAAAAAAAGACTTCATCCTCCATATAATTGTGATGAGGTTTTCCTCTTACAGCTTTTGGTAGGTTTTAGAGAGATGGAATATTTTAAGCTTCCTTGCAGCTATAGTCAAGAACATCCCTCTGGGTACTTCTATCCTCCCTCTGTCTCAAAACTCCTGTGTGTCAAAATTCAGAATGAATATATACTATTTCTGAAACAATTATTGAACACTGTACAAGCTGCCAGAGAGTATGGTGAACAACAGCTGCTTTGGAATTTCGATGCTAAATGTCAAGTCTTCCATTCTCCTGACTTGATACATTCCAGAAGTATTCGAAGGACTTTTTCCTCAAGTCTCCACTTGACTGCTAAAAGTCTCTTGTTTGTGCATCTCCACTTCACCTTGCACTGTCTCTGGAGCTATGCTTTCTGTCAAAAAATTCCCTTATCTGTATTGGAGTTTAAGTGTTTGGACACATCTAAATTTTATGTGTGTGTAAAAGAATAATAAAACAAAATTGTATGATGCAATTATTACCCTCTTGAGATAGTTGGATCAAAATTTTACTGTAAAACTATGTCAAAAATAAAATTGAACAATGAGATTTTTTTCTGACATTTCTCACTATTTTTGTATAAGTCGTAACAAAATGCTTAAGACTTAACAAATTGTGTAAAAATTAGAGTAATGCATAAATAAGTGCTCTCTGTTATTTAGCAATAGCCATAATAATGACATATATAAAAACTATAAAATTTGGTATGATTTTTGGTTAACCATAGGTGTAAAGAGCAAACAGGCAAGACCATGAGATAAAGCAGTAAAGCGTGGTGTGTGTGTGTTGTGTGTGTGTGTGTGTGTGTGTGTGTGCGTGCACGTGTGTGCACACACATACGCACTTATGGTATGATGTGGTACAAGGCTTTTAAATGAAGGCTCGGTACTATGTGTGCCTTGACATCTGGGGAAAACTGGAAAGGTCTTGAATGGTCTAACCCACAAATACCACTCCCCTCTCAGTTGAAGATCCCAGCCAAACACCCCTCAGTGTCATGGAGACCAGAACTGTGCCTACATACCTCTGGGTAAGGAGCTTCAATTTCCTGCCAACCCACAGTTATTCACATAAGCCAATCTCAACCTCTCTGGGAACCAAAAGTCACCTCACCTTCTTGTTACTATGAAGCCTGCCTCTCATAGCCTTTACTTTCTCACTCTGTTCTTGAATGCAGCGCTTATGTGGTCTTGCATGCCATACCATGTCCTTCTCCATCAAAATTTGAGTATATGTTACCAATTAAATGTTGTCAATCTCATCTGCCCAATATCGGGTGCCTTGACTTCAGCCATTCCCACCACCCTGGTGCTGGAACTGTCCTTCACTAATGAGTAAAGAGGAAGCCATCAAAACATTATCTCTGCATAAGCTTGTCAATTTAGATTTCACAAATTTTTCTTACATACACATTTTTCTTCTTAAACCAAAGATCAAAGTTAGAGTTTGTTATTAATTGAAGATATTCTCTTTGTTCTTAATCCAGAATTGTACCTTGTATAATGTTTCTTTCCTGGAATAATCTTGAGCATCCCTTAACGGGAATAGCATTGCTGCATACTCATGCTGCAGCCAAATGGACCAAATAATAATCTTAAAGATTGCTTCATGATGGATTCAATGGTAAGAAATAGAAATGTCCTGTTCTAAAAATAATCAAGCTTTATGCATATGTATATGTAAACACATATATATGCATATATATACCAATAAGTAGACAATTTCCAATGAGCACTTTATAAAGATGTTGTCTATGAAATTTTCTAGCAATAAAGTCTTATCCATCAGACTTTGTACTGGCTTCTACTTCTGTACAATATGAACTAGTCCAAGGTTAAAATGAGAATATTCAGGCAGACAAGATTAACTTGGAGTGATTTAAAGTGTGCTGGCAAATTCCCCATGTACAAACATTTCTTCCTATACTGACATAATTCCTGATATTCCCACTATTATGTCAAATAATTTTTGAAGGATTCATTCAGAAAATTACTTATAATAAAAGATATATCATCTAACACAAGTAGTAATTTTTTTAAAAAAATGTATCTTTCATAGCTAAGTGCAGCATTCTCAGGGAAAGTTATTGAGGAGAGAAGGATTTCATGTCAGTCAGAAAAAAAGAGAAAGAAATAGCTTGTAACACTCTGACAAAGGTTAGGATTCTGTAGCTTTCCTGGCACAATGAGGTCAAAATCAGTAACCAGTAACATCAATAACTAGTAACATGGTGGGAAAACAGCTAAAGACAAACGTCAGTCCTTTACTGAAAGCACACTTTACATAATTGCTCTTGAGTATTTAAAAAGTATTTGAAGTCAATCTTGTTTTAACATGTAATAATATTAATTTCATTGAATTACTGTGGGGATCAAACAAGATGCCTAGTACAAAGCATCCTTTGGAATCAGTTCTCAGCAAATGACAGTTATGTTTTGGTTTTAAATATTACTTGCACTACTCTTACTTGTATAAGAACAATGAACTTTATTTGTTTTCTACAAGTAATTATCCTCATTATTTTTCAATCTCTCAAGGATGAAGGGGATATCTATCTACCCTCTTTTTACACTTGCCTCTGGCTACTTATGCTTAGTCTAATCCACTAAAATTTTGTACCAATCTAATAATTTTAAGTATTTAGATGTATATCAAATTTATCTGCATAAGTATCCAAACTTCCAGTTACCTCTTATACCTTGGACTCCCTTCCAACATGGCATCTAGTTCTATGGGAGAGAGGGTAAGAGCTTGTGTGATCTGGAAGCATTCCTTATTTCCACCTCTAGGTAGCCTGAAATTTTTGTACTTTTTATCTTATATTTCAAGAAAATGGAACATATACTCATATTCTGTAATCTAAACCTCTAGACCTATCACTTAAAGAAAAGCTTCATTATTGAGAAGTTTGTCTCTTCCCAAAGAGTATGGCTTTCAAAACTCATTCTTTATTTAAAAAGTTAGTCAGCATTGAGACATAGTGTCCATAAATAGCATCTCTGGTCAGAATAGAGTGATTCTGTCATTCCCTGGAACAATGTGTTATGACTTAGCCTTGGTAGAAGGTTGAATAAAAACATAACAAGGAAAAATAAGCATAGGCAAATTAATATTTTCATAATTTATCACTACTGCAAATAGTAATGCTCATTTGAAATTATGATATTCATTATACTTCCAGAGGAAAAAAATGGAATTACTGTATAAAGTGTGATGATTCAGCCGGGCTCGGTGGCTCAGCCTGTAATCCCGCGCCTTTGGGAGGCTGAGGTGAATGGATTGCCTGAGCCGGCGGGTTCGAGACCCGCCTGGGCAGCGAGACCTCATCTCTACAATAAATCAAAAAATCAGCCGGGCATGGTAGCACGCGCCCGTAATTCTGGCTACTTGGAAGGCTGAGGCGGAAGGATCGCCGGAGCCCAGCAGGTCGAGGCTGCGGTGGCCGGGAGCGGCCGCTGCACTCCAGTGTGGGCGACAGAGTGAGACTCCAACTCAAAAAATAAATAAATAAAGTGTGATGATTCAATTTGAAAAGTTTCTAGTTACTGTCCTTCAAACAAGTAGTCAAGTGCATTCACTAGCCAAAAGTAATATAACACTTTCAAAAAGTCTAGTTGTATAAATGAATCATAAATTTCTCAGGCCAGATGGTATTAAGTCATAGCCTGCCAAATATCTACATCATTTACAGTACCACAGTAAATGAAATTAGTGCTAGTTGGCACTTTGAATTGTCAAAGGTTAATTTACTAGACATTCATATCTTCCTTATGCTTGCTGCATTATAGTAGCTGTTTTTATTGGTACTGTTTTAAGGATGTATTGACATATTTTTTTCTGAGAACACAGTAATTTTTCATAGACATCTGACTAATTTTTTTGGAGATACACACAAACAAGAAGTTACAGAGGGAAAAGTTTGGAACCAGGATTCTGACATAGAATTCCAGTGGTGCCTATGCTACATATTCATTGTATCACCTAGGTTAGTTACTTTCATTCTCTGGACTCCAGTTAACTATTGTACATGAAAGACATGGGGAAACCTCAATGGTTCCTTTTAAATATAATATTCTCTAATTACAGAATTTTATTCTAAGGTTAATTTTTACACAAGACCAGCTTTGTCTTTGATTGTTCTTTCACACTTATTTCTATTATTTGCCAGTGTTTCTTTGTAAATGAACAAGCATGTCAAAGATATAATTAAGAATTTGATAAAAGATTTTTCCAGAAAATTAATATGCATACAAAATTTTGCATACTTCCTTAAGAATTTACAAGTCACCCTAAACACCCTACACCCTATGTGGAGACTTACAGAATCACACAAACCAAGATAAAATACTTCTGGTTTTCTTGTGTTGTACATTATTTAAAATAATTTCCAGTACCTACATCTATAAGTATGTAGGTATACTATACATATGTATATGTGCTATATATATGTTTGCAAATATATTGTGTACACACATGCTTGATTATATATATATATATATATATATATATATATGATATGTGCAAAAATGTATATACACACATGCACTTTTGGATCAGCTATCATTACTAAAGATTGTCCGGTGACTACCTTAAACATAGTAATTGCTTTTTCACTATTCTAATGGTGGTTAACACACAATAGATGACATATTTTGTATGTTTATACCCCTGGCATTGTTTTAGGCATTCTACATAGATAAACACTAAACCTATAATAAATCTGCATATTGGGTACTGTTTTCCCCTGTAAACACATAGAAAACTCAAGTGCAAAGATTTTAAATGATATATCCTGTTAAAGATCACCTGGTTAGAATGTGATAGTTGAACACATGATCTAGACACACTCTGACCCTGATGTCTTTTTCTCTTCATCATACTGGGACTTTCTATTTAAAGAAAACAAATTAAATAATCCTTCTGCTGTAGTTTTCAGCATATGTCTACTAAGTAGGCTTGGGCTAGGGATCAGGCATCTATATGATTTTCAATCTACCCACTTACTCTGCTGCACCACAGAGTCATGGGTTGAGTATCTGGAGTGTGTAGAGATATAAAATAAGTTGTCAGGATGCTCAGTGCCAGGACATGTATAGCAGGATGATGAATAAGCCATTTTCCTGGAGGAAAGGCTATCTTCCTAATTCAACATCTAGATTCTTGAGAAATTGAATGGTCTGCTTAGCAATGCTGATCCATGCACCAAGTTTTCTGTTTTCTCCTTTCTGTCACCCACAAAGATTTATGAGGTGTGTGCATGGGTGTGTGTGTGTGTGTGTGTGTGTGTGTGTGTGTGTGTGTGTGCGTGTGTGTGCTCACACACTGTTAGGGCCATTAGAAAAGTGACATGGGGCCCTAATATGCACTGCCCTTCCCCCTCAACCAACCTATCCTTCTAAGTGCAGGGACATGTATCTGGTTTCTAAAAGGATGAAAAACGTGCTTTCTTATTATTAAGTGAGAGGGAGCCAAATGAACCATCTCCTGGAGCTGTTTTTTTGCTCTCAGGACAAGGGTTCCTTGTTTCTAGGACAGAAGCCTTGCTTTAGGCAGAAAACCTTGTTAGTTCTCTCACTTCTACTAGGCAACTTGCATATCCTCCTAAATTGAATATGACTACATATATATGTGTGTGTGTGATTTTTATTTCACATTTCTGTGCTCTTGTCCTCATATTAGCCAAGTAGGAAGAACGATAATTCTATTTTGCAGATAAGCATGGTTTTTACACCATTAGATTTAAACTGGGAATTAAAAATCATACATAGCTTAATCATTATCTAAACCTTATAATTATGTGTGTCTGTCTTACACCAGCACAACTAAATATGGCTTATAGAATATTGATGCTTTTAATTTATAGCTCATCAAGAAGGGAATTATTCTTATTTTTAACCAAGAATTATATGGCACTTAAGATACTAGGTCATATTTTAAATATTTTACAAATACAAACTCATTGTATTTCCTATTAATTCAAGATGAAGACGATGCTATTGTCTCCACTTAACAGATAAGGAAATTGAGACACAGAAAGATCCACTAATATGCCAGGCATACAGTTAGTAAGTAGTAGAGCTGGGATTCAAATCCAGGCAGTCAGTCTCCATTAATGAAATTCTGAAGTCATTGTGAAAGCAAGCACATTCCAATGGAGCCAGATAACTATGGTAGGCAGAGTAATGCTTCCTTTAAGGATGTCCACATTCTAATTCTGGAACATGTGAATACAAGGGCTAAAAATTAAGTACATGAACTCATCCTAGAAAAAAATGCAACATACCTCACTACTGAATATCACTATGGTTATCTTCGAAGTACTCCTCTTGGGAAGCTATGCACTGACGCCAGCACCTAGTCAACCTGTCAAAGCAGTTTTGCAACTCTTTTTCTGGAATGGCCATCCGAGTTGTCATCATATTATCTTTGATGTCCTGAATGTCATCAAAATACCTTCCTTTCAATAATTCCTCTATCTTCCAATCAAGAAAAAGTCACTGAGGATCAGATCAGGTAAGTAGAGGGGGTGCTCCAACACAGTTATTTGTTTACTGGCTAATAGCTTCCTTACAGACAGTGCTATGTGAACTGGTGTTTTGTTGTGATTCAAGAGCTCCTTTGGGACTATTTTTGCCCACACCTTTCTCATGCCAAGATTTTCAGTTAAGATTCTCCTTAATATTTCTGTATCGATGTTTATTTGGTCTGCTATGCTTCTCACAGTCAACTGACAATTTTGACAACAATGTAATGAATGTTTACAACATTTTCATCAGTTCTGCTTGTTACTAGCCATCCTGACCTCTTTTCATCAGTGATGTTTTCTCATCCCTCATAAAAACACTTAATCCATTTGTACACTGCTGTTTTCCTCATGGCATGAACCCCAGAAACTTGGACTAACATGTCCCTTATTTTGCTTCCACTCTTGCCAACTTTACCAAGAAATATAATGTTTGTTCATTGCTCTAATTCAAGGTTCAACATTCTTGTGATGACATACAAAAACATGCAACAACAATAATGAATGCCACTCAGCGAGACACCATCACACATTGACATGAACACAACTGCAAGACACTGATATAAGAATATTATGAAGCCTTATCAAATGCGGCCAACATAAGCGCACAGTGGCAAGTTCACAAACTTAATTGTAAGACCTTGTATGTTTAGTGTCATGGAAAAGAAGAATTAAGTTTGCAGATAGTCAAAAGTTACTCATCAGTTGACCTTTAGGTGGAAAAATTAAACTGGATTATCTGGGTGAGTGTTTATGAATAGAAGAAGTCAGGGTCAGCGTCTATGACAACCCAAACAGTAGTCGAATAATGTGGGACCATTAAACAGTGAAAGCAGAAAAGTGGGAAAGGTAAGGAAAAGGATTCCTTCATAAAGAAAGAATTCCAGAAGTAACACAGTCCTTCTGACGCCCAGAAATATAAGATAATGCATCTGTCTCATCTTAAACCACTAAATTTGTGGTAATCTGTTACAGCAGAATAAAAGCAAACTATAGTATACAGAAACTATTCATTGCAGTATCTCCAAAATGTGTTCAAGTTAAGAACTCAGTGCTCAAAGTTCAGGTTCACCATTTACTAGGTGTGTAAATCTCAAGCAATTATTAATCTTTCTGAGTCTCAATTAACATTCCTGTAAAATGTAAAAAGCTGTAATCATTTTATATGATTGTTGAGCCTGACTTGTCACAGGGGAATAAACATGGCACTGCTTAAAATCCCAAACTCTATTTTTTGACTTAAAGTTTCCCTCTGGAATTGTGCAGAAAATTAAAATAGCTAACATATGTCCAGTCTTGTGTGATCGTTAAAATAGATGACAAATGCAAAACATCTTCTACAGAACATGGAAATACAGGATATGCTCAAATAGTAGTTATGATGTTGATGATAATTACCAATAGAATGTTAGCGAATGATATAAGAATTTAATAAGATACCTGGGATGCACAGTGAAAAGTGTCTATATTAGAATGAAGTACATTAGAAACAGATTAGACTTTAAATATAATTCCAACACACACCAGCTTTAGGATATGGAGAAAGTTTCTTTGTATGTTAAGCCTTCTAGAAATGCCAAGCTCTCAGGGCTGATGGAGGTCTACTTAAGTTGTCATAAGTAGAATGCCTGAAATGTAGCAAGCCCTCATAAAATGTCTCCCACAGGACTATTATACCATGCTTTATGCCACAGTTTTACTTTGGCAATCATACTTAGTCGTCTATCACAGATACAAAGAACCAAATACCACAACTTCTCATTCATAAGTGGAACCTGAACATTAACCATAATAACTGTAGATATTATACTAAAATTCTTCAGCAACTATTCACCTCTTTAAGTACTGGAAACATTTTGGAATCTTCTACTATTTTCCCAATCCATTGTGGCTCTTATACATGTTATATGTTCTCAATAATACTGGATATTAGCTGGATATTGGTAGTGGTGGGAAACTGCCAGGGAAGGAGGGGCACACCAAGGGTACCTGCATAATGAACATTTGTATACCTAACCCTGAATTATATCCCATATATTTAAAATAAAAAAATTAAAATTAAAAGTAATACTGTATATCTAACAGTACTCAAAACCATGATAATATATAGTGATTCTGCCAAAACAGAGTGATCTAAGATTGTATCACTAGCTGGGAAATAGCACTAATGGAGTACTGGAATTTGTGGTTGCTATGGAAAGTGACAGCTATTGTAGCCCAGTACATATCTATCAATAGCTCACCTCATTAATACAGTCAGCAAATATTGATTTCAAGGAGAGTGATTATATGCTAAAATGACAGCATAACTGATTCTACTGGAGCAGGAAAAGAAGAATGAAAATCAACTACCCATCACTTCCCGCAGCACTTTATGACCTGACTTTCTGATCAGTACAACATTCTTGATATAAAGTTCACCTTGAGTTATTTACAATGAAAAAAGGAAGAAAAAAAAGTGATTTTCATAAAAAGATCAAATCAAATGCATCCACAAATTATTTTTCTAGTATTTTGATCTCATGTATCAAATGTTTACAATAACAAGCTTATTTTAAATGTCCTGGTATTATAACACTTGTAAACGTCTCAAGTTCTTAAGTTTCATTCAGCACTAATGAATCCACTAAATGACTCATCTGCCAACTGCATCTAGAATTGTAACAGATTTTTCTATTTAGGGTATTCAATTATAATATGCTCATTTCAATTATGATACTTGATGGACATATCATCAGGGACCTGATAAAAAATGTCTTTGAGTGGGGAGAAAGTATATCTCTGTAATCATTATCATTTTAAAACATAGATTAGAAATAAATAATGTTGACAAACAAATAGCGCAGCATCACTTCTCTATGCAATTGAGTCATTTTAGATTTTTTTTTTTTTTTGCATCTCACTCTGTGGCTCAGGCTGTAGTGCAGTGGCACGCTCATGGCCACCGCAGCCTCAACCGGCTGGGCTCAGGTGATGCTTCTGCCTCAGCTTCCCAAGTAGCCGAAACTACAGGCACGCACCACTATGCCAGACTAATTTTTTGATTCATTGTAGAGATGAGGTCTCACCAAGTTGCCCAGGCTAGTCTCGAACTCGTGGGCTCAAGCAATTCTCTTACCTCGGCCTCCCAAAGTCCTAGGATTATAGGCGTGAGCCACTGAGCCCGGCCCCATTTTAGACTTCTTGACTGAAAATACTCAGGATTATTTTTGCTGGAGAGTCTTTTTAAAAAATTATACTATACTTTTAAACTATACTTTTTTAAAAGTTCATAATACTAAATATTTAGTGTATATAAAAATGAAAAGTGCAATGCCCTATATTAATTGAACATATGTCTCCTTTTAGCAGACAACTACATATACATACATATATGTGTTTATGTGTATCAGTAACAGTAGTAGCCACAAACATAAATACAACATTTATATCACTGCTCCATCCCATTTAAATTTTTTAAAAACCAAATACAGGATAACTGTTTTTGTTAGGTTAGTCTTAATTACCAAGCAAGTTCTTTGATTATCCTGTGAACTCAAATCACCTTCAAACATGGTCAGAGTTTCTGTGCATAGAAATTATAATTAACCATTTACTTGATGTATCAAAAAATTCTGATTAGTATTACCCATTTCTAAAAAGTGTCTCCACCATGAGATCTGTCTGATATGCCAGCTATGATGTAACCATCAACTTTGAGGCTACAGCAATTCTCTGTTAAAGATATTAATTTCTATGAAAGTGAAAATTGAAACAGGAAAGGCCCATTGATGAATACCAAAATGAATGGGTGAAACCTCAAGAGAAAATGGTATATTTAAATAGCCTCAAAGTATCTCATGTATCTCCTTTCAAATTTGTATTAATAATGATAATAGCATATATACGTTTACTTATATATCTAAAGGTATATATATATTTATACCTTTATATATATACACGTATATATTCTTATATTTTTCTTTATATATGCATATATACACACCTTATCTATACCTTTATGTACATATTTATATCTGTATTCTTTATTTTTTTATTTTTATTTTTTTGAGTTGGAGTCTCACTCTGTCATTCAAACTGGAGTGCAGTGGCATGCTCCAGCCACCGCAGCCTCAACCTGCTGGGGTTCAGTGATCCTTCCGCCTCAGCCTTCCAAGTAGCTGGAACTACAAGCGCGCACTACCACGCCTGGCTAATTTTTGATTTATTGTAGAAAGGATGTCTCGCCAAGTTGTCCAGGTGGGTCTCGAGCCCACGGGCTCTGGCAATCCACCCACCTCAGCCTCCCAAAGTGCTGGGATTATTACAGGCTGAGCCACCGAGCGGGGCATATATGTATTCTTTAATATTCCCCCTTCAGGTGATGAAGTTTATCCCACTCCCCTTTCAAATTCCTTGAGTGTGAGTTGGACTTAGAGACAAACTTTTAAGTAAGAAAAGAGAAAAATAGTGACTTTATAGTAGAGAAAGGTGGCAGGTATCAACTTAACCAAGTGATGAAAGTTAACATCTTCAGTAATTATTCTATAATCCCACTTCAATATAATAATAATAAAAAAAATTAGGCCAGGCATGGTGGCTCAGCCTGCAACCCCAACACTTTGGAAGACTGAGGCAAAAGGATTGCCTGAACCCGGGAGTTCAAGACCAACCTGGGCAACTTGATGGGGACTCGTCTGTACAATAAATAAAAAAATAAAAATAAAAAATAAACCATACATGGTAGCGTGCACCTCTAGTTCCAACTACTGAGGTGGAAAGATTGCCTAAGCCCAGCAGGTTGAGGCTGTGGTGGTCGTGAGCATGCCACTGCACTTCAGCCTGGGTGACAGAGTGAGACTCCAACTAAAAAAAAAAAAAAAAAAAATATATATATATATATATATATATGTATATATATATATATATATAGGCACATCAAAATCTGGGGACATTGTACAAACTATGAGGAAACATCAAAAATTTCATGAAAAAGTAAAATTTTGAATATAAAAATAGAAGCTATAAACTTTGTATTTCAACATATTCATCAATTTCAAAACATTTTTGTAAGTGACGATACCAGCCATGTAGTCCATCCCTAAAGAATGTCTGTCCAGGATCATAGAATTAAAAGTAAGACTGTCAACTGCCCATTTTATCCTACAGAGCATTTTATTCCCACCCACACAAGAGCTATGTAAGCTACTGTCCTTCTTTCTTAACTGAAAAGGGAAGCAGTATTGACAGTATAAAAGGTCTTTGTTTGTTTAGTTCTCTCCAAATGTCAGGTGCTTTTCTAAGACTTGAGAATATTATTTTACTTAATCTTCACTATCTGGTATCTATTTTAAAGGTAAATTAAATTAATTGAGATACTGATTAACAAGTCACTAAATCAAATAGTTAGTAACCAGTAGAGCAGGGACTCAAATACCACAATCTAATTCCAGAGATATTCTTTTTAAATATTATGTGCCCTGCCTACCAAACATGGTGAGGATGAATCTGCATACTTTCAGCTTTACTAGAGAAGGAATTCTTCTCTAAGTAAATTAGAGGCGACAGAGTTCATAAAATGCAGTGACCGGAAAAAGCATCATTGAGACTCTGGAAACCCTGATTTCATTTCCAATAATTCACTTGTATTTTATGGCTGGATTTTCCAGAACTCTGATTCCTACATTTATACTTCTGGGATCAGCTAATAAGTGGTAGATTTATAGAAGTTAGAAACCAAGGCTATGTATAGATTCTGCTACATTGAAGTGCTTTTGGTGGTTTTGTGACATTAGTTTTCTTATGGATTGTTGGTGAACAAGATCATAATGGGCAGGCTCCCAATCACCTGCAAACTTCTGCATTATGCCTCTTTATCGTGAACAGAAGTCTGAATGCTACTGAAAGAGATAGACACATCCTCGGATACATTTCTGTCCCTCAAGTCATGCTAAAGTTCACATCCTCTTTGCCATATCGTAAATCAGGAGTGAAAGTTCAACCTGGTACAAACCATGAAAGTATTGGTGAGGGACACTGCAATGGCCTGACTACCAACACACACCGGCCATTGTAAACACCTAATAGATGGGTGTTAAGACAGAAGTCCTTAAGACATTTCAGCCAAAGACCCACAATTTGGGTTGCATTTGGGTTCCAAAACTTTCCTTGACCTAATGTCTGTTTATTGGCATATCACTGATTTTACACTTTCTCACTGAATTGGAGGCTCCTATAGAAATGATAGGCCAGAGAAAAGAGGTAATGGAATCGCTGAATGTCTGAGTGTGATAGGCATCAGTAAGACACATTACTAACATGACTTAATTGAACAAAATATTCTATTTTCTGTTAACATTCTTTTTTTCCCCTTAGACTGTGGATAAGATTTATCTTCCACCCTTCCATATTTTTTGGCATCATATAAAACCCTAACTATAAGCCAAAACTGGTTGAAGGACATCAACATGAGATTTAGAATTCGCATGATGTGGCACAGTGCAGTATCTCCTAGATATCTGTTATATTTGGATTAGCTTAATCATGCCTTATGAAAATATCATATAATTTGTCATTTGTGATAATCTTTTAGCATTAAAAATATTCCATAGATTACTAAACTAACAAATCTTTTGAGCTAATAGCAAAAAACAGCATCTTATTGCAAAATGACTGAAAGACCACAAATATTATTTGTATAATTATTTAAAAAATGATTAAGATGATTTTCCTTTTGAAGTAGTGTGCTGGATAAATGCTTAGCAGTAAATAAATAGGCAATGTATATTCTTATGTCCCGAAAAGACTAATTCTTTTAAGTGATTAGTAATTTGAATTCCACATGTGTACAGAAAATATTCAACAAGTTATACACAAAATAATGCCTAGCGATTGATCTCAATATTCCTTAAGTTATGCAAAATCATATCAATCTTCTAGAGTAATGCCAACTTTATGCTAATTTACAAGCACTACACAGGAGTTTATTAGATTTTATAAATGGCTGTCACAGGAGCTATATACTGCTCTAAAAGAACAATGTTTTTTTTTTTTTTTTTTTGGTGATAAATACAAAATGTACTTTTGGCTGAAAGAATAAACCCTGATAACAGAATTTAAATTAGGACTGTGTGTTCTTTATACATTTCGTTTCTAAATATTATGATTTTTAACTTATGTCTCAAATAGGAAATCATGTGGCTGATTTTTAAAATATTTAATATTACATTGTAAGCTAAGTACTTAGTAATAAAGACTGACAGTATACCTAGGAGAAAAATCTAATTACATTGAGTTGACTGCCAAAAAAATTGCCCCACAATTAAAGTCACTTTATTGGTAATGCTATGCAAATTGCAACAAAGAAAGTAACAATCGAAGGGCTTATTTTCTTGTTACATCAACATGTGTGAACCAAAAGAATTTTACAATTATCCTACCTAAAAAACTTAAGAGAAAGTTAGTGTCATGGATTTTGTGATTTTGATACTTGACTGGCCTATAGAGTATAAGGTTCAGAGCAAAATCAATCAGCTTAGTCAATTAAAAGAAACAAAAATGAAACAAAGTTAATTATTTGAATGACATTGCCCCTTGTTTACTTGTACTTTATCTTCTACTAAATCAAATGGACAAAACTTTGTATAAACTTCGTCTTTATGTGTTACTACTTCATTAATTCAGTTATTGAATGTGACTTAAAGTGGAATGGCTTCAATACGTATTTTAACAAGTATAACATTGTGTGGTAAGCCATATATTAACTAAGATCTCCTCAAGTTATTTAAAGGCATGGTACTAACAAAACGTACAACAGGTGCTAGATGTTGGTCAATTAGGTAGATATTTATGCTTTGTTACATTTTCAACATGATAATTTTATAAATTTCTAATTCTTAGTAATCATTATATAGCTTAAACTCTATATTTAACTAAAGGCTTACTATGTGATAAAGCATACATCTATCATTACGAATTGCCATTAAAAGTGATTAAGTTCCCTCATCAATTATCTTAGCCACTTCTGTAGCAGTCATTCTAATTCTCAATCTTTCTTGAGTCAAATCAAGGAAAGAGGCTAACACAGAACTAGAAAATTGTCACTGTTAGATCTCCACTATTACAAGTTGGTATAAGTTCTTGGAGAGGTCTCCAAGAACAAAGCCAAGCCTGTGTGAAAAGAATGGGACTAGTATGAACTCTGACAATTTAGAGTATTTCAGCCTCTCTTCCAAGCAAGGTATTCCAAAAGCTGTAGAACAGAAATCACGGGACTAGAGATTTGTAACTTCAGGTCTGTGAAAACCATGAACAACAGCCTGTGTCAAGGACTAACAATAATAAAAGCCTAGATCATTTTTGTTGAAATCTTTTTTTTTTTTTTTGAGTTGGAGTCTCACTCTGTCGCCCAGACTGGAGTGCAGTGGCTGCTCCCGGCCACCGCAACCTCGACCCACTGGGCTCCGGCGATCCTTCCGCCTCAGCCTTCCAAGTAGCTGGAACTACAGGCGCGCGCTACCACGCCCAGTTAATTTTTTTTTTTTTTTTTTATTTATTGTAGAGATGAGGTCTCATCAGCTTGCCCAGGCAAGTCTCGAACCCTCGGGCTCAGGCAATCCACTCACCTCGGCCTCCCAAAGCGCCGGAATACAGGCTGAGCCACCGAGCCCGACTTGTTGAAATTTTTAAAAAGCTTCTTAATTCTTTGAACTCTGCTTTTTCTTTCTTTTTTCCTTTCTTTTTTAAAATTTCTTTCTTTCTTCATTCACCATATCAGACCCATCACCAAGTACAATTTATTCCACTTTCAGAATGTACTTGACTATCCTCTTCTCGCTATTTCTCATGATTCCACTCTTGTCAAAACCCTAACTTCTTACCTAATTCTCAACAGTTTACTTATCTCTTTTTCACCTTTTGACCCCTCATATTTCTCATACGTGCAAGATTGTCTTTATCTAAAATAATACAAAATTACTCTTTTATTTAAAACATTTAATGGGAAAGCACTACATTTGGAATAAAACACTAAGCTACCTATCATGACTCATTTTTTTTTTCTTTTGAGTCAGAGTCTCACTCTGTTGCCCAGGTTGGAGTGCGGTGGCATGCTCACATCCACCACAGGCTCACCTGCTGGGCTCAGGCAATCCTTCTGCCTCAGCCTTCCATGTAGCTGGAACTACATGTGCACGCACCTGTCCAGCTTATATATATATTTTTCAATTGTAGATATGAGGTCTCACCAAGTTGCACAGGCTGGGTTCAAACCCCTGAACTCAGGCAGTCCTCTTGCCTCAGCCTCCCAAAGTGGTGAGATTAAAAGCTTGAGCTATTATGTCTTAAAGTCCTTCCATGAGAAGTGTCCCCATGTCTACACTGTCAAGCTCATTTCATATTACTTTCTAGTGATTAACTAGCATCCAGCCACACATTGGCCTCCTTTATTCCTTGAATATCCTCTTCTTCTTCTTGAGTTTTGGTCTTCCTTGATTCCCTGTGCCTGTGTGCTCCATCCTGGTTCCTGGTTCTCTGAATGAACTAGCTCCTTCTCATCCTTCAGATCAGGGTGAAACATTAAGGAATTTTTCCAGTACCATCCCATCTTTTAGTAGGCCATCTATCAATACATTCTGTTTTTTCTTTTTAGATAAGGTTTCATACTCTTAATTGCATAAGTAGTAATGTCTCAAAATCATTCTCCATTATTTTCTATGGTATAATTTTCTTTTTAATTTATTGTAGCTTTGTTCTGTTTTATTTATTTTTGGTATGTGTCTGTTGGTAGTCAATGAGAAACTATCTCAATATCATATAGAAAATGGTACATTAATTTTCATTTAATATAAAATTAAAATGTTAATAAATATTTGATTCATACAAATTATTAGTTCTAGTTCTGTAATTTTCCATTCAGTTTTACTGATAATTTTTCTTTCTGTCATTACTGGTACATTGATGTTTGAGCAAAATATTTTTATAATAATTTTGCATTCCAATAAGATTATAAGCTTTCATCAATTATTTTCTTTCTTTTTTTTTTACAAGATACCCTTTTTAATGTTAAAACACTTTTCCTGTAATTTTAAATATATATTGTCTAATTTTCTCCCTTATAGTACATTGATGTACTGCTTTTAGTTGATTCACATACACACACACACACACACACACACACACACACACACACACACACAACATATACATGTATATTAGGTACATTTTGCTAGATTTACAATATTGAGGGTTTGTTTGTTTGTTTGAGTTGGAGTCTCACTCCATCGCCCAGACTGGAATGCAGTGGCACGCTCCCGACCACCGCAGCCTCAACCTGCTTGACTCCAGCGATCCTTCTGCCTCAGCCTTCCAAGTAGCTGGAACTACAGGGGCGTCCTACCACGCCTGGCTAATTTTTTTATTTATTGTAGAGACGAGGTCTCACCAAGTTGTCCGGGTCTGAAACCCGCGGGCTCAGGCAATCCACTCGCCTCGGCCTCCCAAACTGCTGGGATTACAGGCTGAGCCACTGAGCGCTGCCGTTTTTTTTGTGTGTGTGTTTTTTTTTCACCAGATACATGCTGTGTGTTTCGTGTTGTATTTATTACTAGACATGTTATATTTTGAATCATGGCTATAAGTGGAGTTTTCAACTTTCGATTTTTAAGTGGTTGTTGTTCGCACACAAGAAAGTTATACTTGTCACATTATGAAATTATTAAGTTCACCCATTAGTTCTCAGAGTTTTAAATGGAATCTTCTATTTTTATATCCACCTGTAATAACTGCAAATAATTGTTTTGTATTATTCATGTATGTCTTTTTTAATTAAGTAGACTAAATTTTAAAGCATTAAAAAATAGCTATTTTTGACTTATAGGTACGTTATCAGTTTCCTGACCTTATGGTGTACTTAGACATTCCACTAGTAAATGTGATTTTTAATTAGATGATTTCTTAGCAATATATGCTTATAAATTGTTCTTTTATTCATATTTTCTCTGAATTTTTAAAAATCAATAATAGCTACTGCTTGCAATTGAATTTTTTAAAGATCTAGTGATAGATTTACTATAGTTTTCTTTTTGATTTGTTAATATAGTTAATTTTGATTAAGTTCTTAAAATTGAACCCATCTTATATTTCTGGAATGACCTCTGTTTTTTTCTTTTTTACACTATTCTTTAAATTCTGTTCTAGACTTGATTTACTAATGTTATATTATAATTTTTATATTTGTAAACAAGAAGGAAATGTTCATTCATTTATCATATTTAGAAGCTAGACCTATGATAGTTTCTTAAAATGAAATGAGTCGCCTCTCAAAGCAAAACATAGCATAGTAATAATCTGTTACTTGAAGGTTGGTTAGGATTTGCCAATGGAGTTACATAGGCCCCATGCTTCAATAATGCAGATCCCCAAGAAGTGATAATTTTGCTATGGTAATTTATTTAAACGGTCTGATTTCTGTTGACTTCATTTTAATTGTTTATACAGGAATCATTTGTGTTCTTCATATATAAATTTATGATCAGATATTTATAAAGATAATCTCCCACACATATTAATCTCTTCTATATGAATATATTTTTATAAGTAGTAAGAATAAGGTTAAATCTCCTTCTTCTTATCATTTGTATTTCTTTTCTTTACCAGGAAATTTTCTAGTTATTGTAAAAGAGCCATCACTTAGTTTTAAACATCAATTCCATTTTCAACTCTAATTTATTAATTTTAACTATAACTTTTTACCAATTTTCTCCTCCATTAGTTTAAGTATATTTTTATTTTTCTAGTTCTAAAATTAAAACTCTTCTGTATTTGAAATACTGCTAGGCAGAGCATTATTTTCTAAGTAATAAAATGATTAAAATTTTGCTTCATAGGCATTACATTTTTGTTTCTGCAATTTCTAAAGTTTACATGAGATTTTTATTTGAATTCAAAAATGCTTAAAAATTTTGTCATTGTTATTATTGTTAATATCTAATTTTATGCCATTGTGGTTGCAAAATGTGGCTTTAAAGATTTCTATGTTTTGAAAGTTTCATTGTGGCTAAGTACATTTTGTACATAAATTAAATTTATGCTCCTATCAATTGACCTGGTAATTCAACTTACAGGAATATATTTTTTCTGAGAAAATAATAGATTTCTGTACAAGTAAATTTATTACTACATTACTTATAAAAGAAAAATTGGCAGCAACCAAATTGTCATACTATTTATAAAAGCAGTAATTTTTGTGCAGCTATGAAGAGAGACATGCTTTTAGGTAAGAGTTAAAGGATCTAAGAGCTCCTAAGGATCTATCTGGGAAACAATAATTGAAAAGAATATCAAGTAACATATTTTATAAACATACATTATTATTTGCATACTCACAAAATGACTGATTTATATATATCAAAAGTCTAATTATAATTGTTTTACATAATGTCTTGGATGCTGTTGTCTTACCTTACTGATTTGGTTAAAACACCTTGAGCCAACAGATATCTAATGACTCCTACCATATGGGATCCATGCATTGAGCCACAAACTCCAAACATCAAACTTACTCATTCAATCAATCAAGGTGTCATTAGCAGGCTTTCTCATGCCCAGCCTGGAGTGTCACATTCAATTCCAAAATTTAAAAAATTTAAAAGAATTCCTAGTCAACACCATTAGAAATCAAATCTCATTAGGAAAAGCTACTTTAGTAGATGTCATTTAACACTGTCATTTTAAGAGACTCAATTTGGTATTTGGTGCCTTTTTGTCCCAAAGACACAAAAAGGGGATGGGTGAAGGGAAGGCTTTGCAGTGAGGACCCTGCTCTGTGTGGCATTCGCAAAGGTATTTTAGCTCATAGCTATGAGCTGTGGTTTTTAATGTGCCTTTGTTGGGAAATGATCAGGCACAAAAAGCAAATACCAGAATTTTATTAAAGGATTATTATGGGTTTTGGAGGCATGCAAACAAAAGTTTGTATATGCTCTCCACATTTCCAAGAATATTGTGTCCCTGTCCTTGAGGATGAAATCTAGGACATTTCAGAGAACTCGGATATTGAAAAGAAAAGGCTTAAAATTAATATAAGTAAATAGAATATTCTGAAAGACGTACTTGATGTTTCTCAAGTATCCTGGACTATTTCTCAGTTTGAAATTCATTCGTTTACTTTTTCAGTGATTTTCCTATTATATTACTTAACTTTGTTAATATTTGTCTCTACATATATGAATGTGTATTGTATCTATGTGCATTAGATTGAACCTGATAACATTGAATTTTGTGGGTGAAAAGGGGTCAAATATCAGCAGTTTTATATATTTACCCTTAATAACTATTAGAGAAGTTGTGTCCTATACAAGACTGCCTTTTTTGTAGGCTAGTCTCTGAGAAAAAAAAGAGTTGCCCTCTTGTAAATACCCTTAAAAATTAACTGAAACCCAATATTTAAAGTAAATAATCATGATCAATAGCAAGGCTAGACTGCAGCTTACAAGCATGTCTTACCTCGCAGATGAATGCTGAGCTGTCACGAGAGGACTATTGTCTCTGATCATATCAGGGAAGAGTCTGGTACATCTACTGTGCTCAAACCCTAATTTACCGTGATGGGACCGGAATGAAGTCCTTGCCATGTTATAGTGCTGTTGCATCCTCTTGTCTGATCTCCCCAGGAAAGGGACCAACATTTCTCTACTCATGCAGTTTAACATTCCCCCAGCCTAGGAGTTGGGGTCTTTTTTCTGGAATCTAATGCCCTGACTGTGAGGACTTTGTGTAGTCCTAGAATGAATGAGCTTCTGGGGAGCAGTGTGCACACTCCCACTACTGATCGTAACTCTTTTAGCATCAATGCTGCCCCAGCAGGTCTGCTGTGTGATGTCTGTCCTGTTCATGAATTTATGCTTGAGCTTTGCACCAATTTAACTTCACTCAGTGCCCAACATCTACAAGTAACTGTGCCAAGATTGAAGGTAGAATTTGGGAACTGTTGGTGGTGACACCAAAAATGCTGCATATTTTCTGCATCTAAAGTACTAATAATTGTTATACATCACAACTCACAGAGCTTTAAAAAATTCCATGGCCTAGTTCTGCTCCCAAACCAATGAAATTAGCATCTTTGGAATGGGACCCATGCAGTGGGATTTTTTAAAGCTCCCCACATCCAATGTGTAGCCAACATCAAGAATCACTGCTCCACATAAATTCTCCCAAATTCATGTTGGCTAAATTTTATATAGCTGTAATATAGTCTATACTATTCCTTGGAAATAGGACAGTATATTGATACTTTAGAAGATATCTGTGTAAATTAAACTAATTGCCATCAATTTGCTGTGAGGCCACAGAGGAATAAACCCAAACTGAACCAAACAGGCCCCGTGCTCAGTTAATAATCAACTAAAAAACATTGATATAATTACCATTTTTTAAATGGTTAAAGGAAAGGTGTTTTTACCGTCTTGTCTTCTGTGAAACAATTTTTGTAAAATATGTGAGAATTCCTAGTCAACACCATTAGAAATCAAATCTCATTAGGAAAGCTACTTTAGTAAATGTCATTTAACGCTGCCATTTTAAGATACTCAATTTGGTATTTGGTGCCATTTTATACAAAAGGCACAAAAAGGCATATTAACTGTTCCTATAATTTTTGGACATTAAAATACACACTGTGAAGTCAAGCACGGTTCTGTAGACAGAATACTAAGTGGGTGAGCTTTCAAGAACATCATATTTCAACAGCACCAGAGTGTACCACCACAAATTCCTCAATAAAACAAATAAATTTATTAAAATTTTTGAAACTAGAAAAACAGTACAGTTCAGTTTATGACTAGGCTAGTTTAATTTAACAATTTGTTACTTATCTTTGCAATTCCAAAGTAGATTTTGATGTAGTTACTCTACTTTAAAATTTATAGCACATAAATCAAATTATTCATTAACAAATTTATCTCATATATTATAAAATGATTCATTTATAAATTAAAGCAAAAGTACATCTTTAAAGGTGAGTGCATCATTTTCTAACAAACAAATATGGGAGACAACAAGTCACTGGGGTTAAGCCCATCATCTCTGGTGTTAAAAGTCAATGGAAAATCAGAATAAACCATTGAATACCTTTGGAAAATTGGGCAAGCTACTGCCTTAGGATATAGTTTTATTTAGGTCTAAGATGGGAATTATAGCAATATATGCCTCATAAATGTCTTTTGAGCATTAAATATAATAGGATTTAAATGAAAATTTTTTTTTTTTTTGAGTTGGAGTCTCACTCAGTCACCCAGACTGGAGTGCAGTGGCCGCTCCCGGCCACCGCAGCCTCGCCTGCTGGGCTCTGGCGATCCTTCCGCCTCAGCCTTTCGAGTAGCTGGAATTACAGGTATGCGCTCCCACGCCCGGCTGATTTTTTGATTTATTGCAGAAATGAGGTCTCACTACCCAGGCAGGTCTCAAACTCGTGGGCTCAGGCAATTCACTCACCTCAGCCTCCCAAAGGCGCGGGATTACAGGCTGAGCCACCGAGCCCAGCTTAAATGAAATTCTTAAGACAACATCTAACAATCACAAAACACCCAAATGATATTATCTAATACTATTGTCATTTTTGGGAGCTGGAAGAGGCACTTTAGGTAGTTAATATGTCTAATTATTTCAATTTTCTTTGGTTAAAATGCCACCAATTAATTTTGCAGATGTCACTGATTTATTTGTTTTCAGAATAAGGACAGATTGTGTCATAGGAGAGAAAAATTTTTAAAAGAATGAATCTCAACTAGATTATTACTCCAAAAAAAAAAAGAAGCAGCAGCATATCCTAGTGGCTCTGCTTATGTGATTTTAGTTAGACTGTCTGAGCTAGAATTCTGATAGTGCCATAATACTTAGGGATTCTAACTATACACTTGTCAACTATAAGACTCAGTTAATAAGAGCACATACTTCATCACAGCATGAGGATTAAATTAGGTGCTACACATAAAACATTGAGAATACTGTCTGCATTTTTTCTGTCAATAAAATAATTGATTTTATTATTACCAGCATCTTGAGCAATAAATGTCAACATATCTAGATCTACTTTTATTTTTTAAATGTTGTTTTGCAATGAATTCAAAGAGTTATCTGGCATATAAGTTTCTTAAATATACTCCTAGGTAAACCAAATAATTCAAGGATGCAAACACAGTCAGTGGAATCATATTTTATATGTTGTAATGCTTTTGCTTCAAGTAATCAAAACTCCCATATCAAATTGCTTATACAATAAGGAACTATGTTATCTCATTGAGATGGTTCAGAGATAGGACCTGTTTTAGGATGGGATGCTTCAGAGATGGTAATTTTACCAAAGATTTAAATTATCACTACTTGGCCACTCAGTCTGCTTCTGTGCCTCAGGCTTAGGTCCCCTCGTGGAGGCAGTTTTATGCATCACCTCCTGATACACCCACATCAAAAGGCAGAAAATACCTTTTTTCTAGCATCTCTGACTTAGGAGACAAAAGGCCTTCCTAGACGCTTTCATTCCTCATCTCAATGGAGGGACTAGGACTCATCTTCATCATAAACCTACTCCTTAAAAGGAAAAAGGACACCATGATTTTTTGGATTAAAACAAGGATGAATAAACTCTAAAGGCAGCAGTAGACTCATCTGCCTCTGAGTTGTATGGAGAACAAGTGATCACCATGAAAAACCAGTGCTCTGTCTACAGGAGGGTGGGCAGATGCTTGTGGGGTATGAACCATAGTTTCCTGATATTCCCAAGATGAGGTAGTACTTTTTACCTATTAATGCAGTACTAGATACAAAGTATGTGCTCAATAAATTGCCATATTTATTTCTGCAAATGCCAAGAAAATACTGTCTGGGGGTAAAACAACACAAGAGCTTGAAGCATCTTGTTCAACATTATATAAGACTAAAGTAGAGCCAAGGACACTAACTGAAAATCTGATTCTCATTGTCTCGTAATTCATGTTTTTAAGACATTTAATTTATGAGCATATGACATTTTATTAGCTTTTAGATGTCTTCTGTTAAACTGTACATAATATGATATTTATGTGACATTCTTATGAATAACAATTTCATGAAATTGTTTGCACAACTATATATATCTATTCACTATGCACATACAGTATATAGTACTATGCATTTCAGATTTTTCATGTCTTTTCATGATTTGTAGATCATTTCTTTTAGCTTTCAGTAATATTTTGTTGTCTGATGGACCATAGTTTATTTATTAATTCATCTACTGAAGGACAACTTGGTCACTTTGACATTTTTGGCTACTATGATAAAGCTGCTATAAACTTCCATGTGCAGGCTTTGTGTGGACGTAAGTTTTCATCTCCTTTGGGTAAATAGCAAGAAGTGTGACTGTTTGATCATATGGTAAGACTATGTTATTTAACTCTCTAAAAAATTGCCAAACATCTTCCAAAGTGGCGGTACCGTTGTGCCTTCCCACCAGCAATGAATGGGAGTTCTCGCTGTTCCACATCCTTATCAGCATTTGGGGTAGTCAGTCCTCTGGATGTTGACCATTCTAATAGAATTGTAGTCGTATTCTGTTGTTTTAATTTTTTCACATAATTTTAAGTTAAGTAAATTATATAAACTCCCAAAAGACTAAGTAATCTTCAGTTGTGATTCATAAGCAGTATTTTTTCACTAATACTTTGTTGATTCTGTACCAATCATCAGATTTGACTTATATAAGAGGATTCTCAAAGTTTTTCTTTTTTTCTTTTCTATTTTTTTTTTTTTGGTAATTTTTAATTTTAAAGTTGTGTAGTGCAATTCAGGATTAGGTATACAAATATTCATTATCCAGGTACTCTTGTTGATGAGGAGTGCCCCCCCACCCACCTCCCCTGGCAGTTCCCCACTACTGCCTCTAAATCTTTTTAACCGGGGTTTAAGGTGCTTTATATGTCCATCAATAAAGTCACAGTGATAGCCGGGCTTGGTGGCTCAACCTGTAATCCCAGAACTTTGGGAGGCCGAGGTGAGTGGATTGCCTGAGCCCGTGGATTTGAGACTAGCCCGAGCAATTCAGGGAGACCTTGTCTCTACAATAAATGAAAAATTAGCCAGGCGTGGTAGCGCACACCTGTAGTTCTGGCTATTTGGAAGGCTGAAGTGGAAGGATCGTCCAAGCTCAGCAGGTCGATGCTGCGGTGACCGTGAGGGTGCCACTGCACTCCAGCTTGGACGACAGAGTGAGACTCCAACTCAAAAAAATAAAAATAAATAAATAAAGTCACAGTGCAAAGCATGATATATGCAAGACAAAAATTGTCAATAAGAATATGTTTTAATTTAACTTTTGAAATACTTTTTAAATGTGTTCTTAGGAATCTGTGAAGTTTGTTTTTGAAAAGCTAGTAAACTCTATACTTTCAGTGTTCACATAACACTAAATAAGTTCCAAGTACTTTTTTCTTGGTAATATATATACTGACATTTAATCTCATAGCAAATTTACTAGAAGAGCCACTGAAGTCCTACTTTTAATGAAAAAAAAAGGGAACAAAAAGAGACTAAACATTCTGCAAAGAAAAATATTGAAAACTTGGTGGATGTTTACCACTGTCCTAATGTCTCTTGAGCAAGTTGGACTATATTAGATGTCCCTGACAGAACTACTTCAGTGGCACATAGGTTAAATGGCTACATTGGTATGCACTATTCTGAATGGGTACAAAACAAAATGAAAGGGAGTATGGTGTTAATTTTTTACTGAACCATGCTGATAGCCCATTTCTAAAAGTTGATTTAAAAAATACACCAAATCTGCAATTAGTAAGAGAAAAAGAGAAGCTATTGTGTTTGGGAGATGTATGAAGTTAGTCATTCACATAGAATTTTTTTCCCATTTGATAGGTAATTATGATATATTTAGGAGAGGGACAGCATCCGTTTTCTTTGTAACACAAAATTAGCACCCTGGTGTTTTGTCATTTCTTAAATTATTGTCTTTACATTGAGCAAGTAAAGTCTATTTTTTTTTAATCATACATTGCTCCAAGAAGCAGGCATGTGGAATAGACAGAAAGGCTTTCTTTTTATATTCATTTTGTCTGGGGTAGAAAATTATAATTTGTATTTTAACAAAAACTCTGATGATGCTGATACTGCTGGTCAGGGGATCACACCTTGGGGAATCACAGCATCCTGTGGTAATAAATTAACATACAAATCTCAATCGTTTCACAAAATGCAAGTTGAATAGGTGGGACCGCAGAAAAATCAGAATGTTTTTTGGAGGGAGGCTCCCTTGTATTACAGACTTCCTCTGCTAGGTAAATGTTCTAGGAACCCATTAGCATCAGTGTACTAGCTAGGGTTGTTGTGAGAGGCTGTGTTGGATTTCAGTGAATATTGTTTTGGAGAGCCTTTCAACGTGTCTGCCTATTTCTTGATAGGTGATTTCCAAGTACACCTGCCCAAATTGCGCTGGGTGTTCAGCAGTTTTTGACTCCCTAGTCATTGGATCTCAACTGAATGACTTTTGTGTTTGTTTGTTTCCCCAGATGAAAAGTTCTCAAAGGGAAATATTTTGCTGATGTGGAAGAGGTGAAAGAAGACAGGAGAAACAATAAAAGGCACCTTGGGAAAGGTATCTTGATAGGTGTTTTGCATCAAAGGGAGAGTACTTAGAAGGTGATTGAAGTTTAAATATGCAAGGATAAATACACAATTATTTATAAATAAATTTGAGTTTTTTTTTTTTTTTTTTTTGAAGTTTCCCATTGTATTTCTCACTCACGGAAATTCACTGTGCATAAAACGTGCTTCCCTGTGTTGGAGCTGCTCTTTCAGGAACATGGCTGCCAAGGTTAGAAAAGCAAGTGTGTGGAGGGTCCTGTGAGTTGGAAGATTTTAAGGACAGGCTTTGGGGAGCTTGTGCAATTTCCACCCACATCTTGAAGACCAGGATCCAGTCATGTTTCAATCTAACTAAAATGGAGACTGGAAATGTGGCCTACCTTTGTGCTCTGAATAGGGACCACATTTTGAAGGTCAATGAACACGTAGCGTGTCAACTTCAAGGCTACCCGTTGAGTCAGTATGACTGAAATGTTTCTCACAGCGATAATTGTCTGTCAGACCACCCTCAGGTTTACAGAAGCATATTAAAAAGCTGTTTGTGACAAAGCTTTAGCTCTTTCTTGAAAGTAGCATAGTGCTTTCTCTATAATAGGCATGCACTTAATGTATGTTGGATGAATATATGATACATGCTTTACATATTTGCAAATCATATAAATAGCATTGGGCACATTCAAGGTAGTATGACTATAAACCGCCAATCATAAAGACCACAACATTTTTGCACACTATATGAAAATGAATAATAGCTGACACATATTTCACACTATGACCACTATTGGACAATTTCCAAGTATCATCTCACCTAATTCTTGCATCTGTAGAAAGTACATTCTTATTCCTGTAACTAAGATTTTTAAACCTGAATTGAAACTCTCTCTTGCAAATAAAAGTTTTGTGAGCATCCTGACATGAAATATGAGGCAAAGGCCATTGCGGCTATTACCTTACTAGACTCTCATGTGGCTATGTGCTCTTTGAGCTATGGCTGTCACCATGTTTACTGGCTTTGGCCCCCTTCCCTATACCTTGGGGAGGTGAATCTCCTCTTTCTTTCTCTCTTTCTTATTCTCTAATTTACTTTCTAAATAAACTATATTTTCCAATCTAAAAAAAAAAGAAATGTGAGGTAAAAGTTACTGTTCATAGGCAAGTTAGTAATAAACAGATGAATATCCATTCCATCAAGGTTCTCGGTTTGCTAACAGATCAATGAGTTCCTGCAAGTTCCTCACTAGTTTCTTGACCAAAAGTGGATGCTTGAGGCAGCTCTAGAACACATACATGAGTGCATCACTTACTCTCATACTTAGTAGAAAATGTGTCTTAGGAAATAATTTACACACTTAAAAACCCTGCACAAATGGTGCACGACTTAATTTTTAATAAATTGAGCACACAGTGACCAATATGCTAGAAAGTACCAGTTATTGTCAGCAATAGCTGAGAAATTTATAGTCAGTGGTTACCAAAAGTAACATTCAAAAAAGGAATAGGCAAACTTCTTTTAACAGACTTCTGGTATCACTGTGATCTTCCTCTTGGTTTTATGCACTGGAATATCTTCTGTAACTCTTCATTTCTGCGTGCCTGCATATGATATAAACAACTAAACAAATTCGAACACACACACACACACACACACACACACACACACACACACACACGTCTGTGAACAGAAATATAACTAACCAAAAGTTGAGTATAAACTTGTATTTTCTTTTTAAAAATTTTTAGATTTAGGGGGTACATGTGTATGTTTGTTATATGGACATATTGTGTACTGGTGGGGATTGGGTCTCAGGTGGTCTATTCCCCTAATAGTGAACATTGTACCCCATAGGTAGTTTCTGAATCCTGACCTGCTTCTTCTCCCCTCACTTATTGATACCCCTGGTGTCTATTATTTTTACCTTTGTGGCTAATAAAATTATATTTCCAAAATTAGAAGTTTGGAAAATAATCACCACTTTTATTATGTACATCATTATTAATCAACTTAGAATCTATGCAATTATTAAGAAATTGAACATGTATCTAATTTTTAAAAAATTAATTGTTTAAAGATAATGGTAAAAATAATTTTAATATTAGACATAATATATTAAAATACTATTAGAACTTGAGTGATTATGCTGTTGAAAGAAAAAAAAACACATTTTGTCTGTTTTTTTTGTTAATATCCTATATATATTGTGCCCAAAACTGTACTTATGGTACTTATGTATGTTGAATTATGTGGTTCTGCGATCTAAGAAACTAAATAGTGGATACATCGGCATGCAATATAATCTCATTAGTTTATTAGTTCAATATGTTATTACATTTTTTTTTTTTGAGTTGGAGTCTTACTTTGTCGCCCAGACTGGAGTGCAGCGGCACACTCCTGGCCCCCGCAGCCTCAACCCTCTGGGCTCCGGTGATCCTTCTGCCTCAGCCTTCCAAGTAGCCAGAACTACAGGTTTGCGCTACCACGCCCAGCTAATTTTTTGATTTATTGTAGAGATGAGGGCTCGCCAAGTTACCCAGGCGGGTCTCGAACCCACGGGCTCAGGCAATCCACGCACCTCAGCCTCCCAAAGCACGGGATTACAGGCTGAGCCACCGAGCCTGGCTGTGTTATCACATTTTATTACAAGAAAGTGAATAACTATTCTCACTGAACTGTGGATTTACCCAAGCAAATATTTTGTTGTTCACTAAATCTTGGATTCACACCCTATTAAACTCAAAATCAAGGTTAAATGTGAGTCACTTACTCTAAAATGAGCCCTGCTATGGTTCCCATATATCATTATTCCGAGCAAGAAAGTAATCGTGGTAATAGCCCTGGGACCAATGCTATTAAATACAAAGGGAGTATTTGGTTTTAATTTCTCCAGAATGAACAGAGTATCAGAAAAATCTTTCCAGATATTTTTATTGCATCCCACAATACCAAAAAAACAAAAACAAAAACAAAAACCTGGGGATCGGAACTCAAATATCTAAGTTCAGTCCACCCACAGTACACTATCAGAGGCATGCATACACATCTGCATCTTCCAGAGTGTCTTGCTTCTGTACATTTTGAAACTGAGAGGAGCTTTGTGTCGAGATATATTGGACACATGCACTCTTAGAAAACAAAATGGCAAAGATAGGGATATTGTTAACAAAAGAAGAGTGTTCCAATTATTGGCATAGTCTATAGAAGATAAATTATATTGTGGGCATGGGATATTTAACATAGTCAACATATAAGAAATGTGTTTTCTTTTACAGGAAGATCTAATTTTAAGAAATATCATATATCAAATTAAATTTTAAGAATCAAGCTATTCTGAGAACATATTGTATCAGACTTTTTTAAAATTACTCAAAATTAGTTTCTATGAACTTTCAAGCATTAGGTAAAATTTAAAATTCCATTATCCTAGTTAAAATATTTTCAATAGTGTTGTTAATAGGCATTAAGGTTATATATGTTGGTGACACTTTCCCTGAATTTCTACTGTACTTTGAACAATTACTTAGTAACTTTAGGCAAGTTATTAAACAGCTCTGAATCTCAGTATTTTTATCTGCTAAATGGGCATTACGGGCTGACTCATATGTTAAGGTTCTAAACTCCAGTATCTTAGACTATGACTATATTTGAAGACAGGGCCTTCAAAGATATAATTAAGGTTAAATGAGGTCATATGAGAGGGCCCTAATTCAATCTGACTGATGTCACCTTTAGGAAGAAAGAATCTGTTCTTAAGGCTTTCACCCGATTAAATGAGGCCCATCCACATTATAAAGATAATCTGTTTTCCTTTAAATTAACTGATTGTAAATATTGAGCACATATATAAATACATTCATGACTACATCTAAACAAGTGCTTGATCAAACTGTGCTCCATAGTCTATTCAAGTAGACACATAAAATCATCTATCACATAGGAAAACTGAAAAATGTTAATTTTGGACCATTCTTTCATTTATACAATAATTAATTACAGGAACAGTGGACAGAAAGCTACAATACTGTTGGAAGACAGCTGATTTCATGGTCCCAAGGTTTTGAAGTTATAGCAAAAAGCGTATTTGACTTGATTTTAAAATTGGAGTCATCTCGTTTTTATGTTAATTAATATTATTCTATTTTAGATTCAAGGGGTACATGTGAAGATTTGTTAAACAGATACATTATGTGATGGTGAGATTTGGGCTTCTTATGAATTCCCTTCCCCCACCCCATAGTAAGCACTATACCTGATGGGTGGTTTTTCAACCCTTATCCCCCCTTCCTCTTTATCCCTTTAGTAGTTCCCGGTGTCTGCTGTTCCCATCATAGTGCCTGTGTGTGCCCAGAGCTTGGTTCCCACTTATGAGTGAGAACATGCAGTACTCAGTGTGCTGTTTCTATGATAATTGACTTAGAATGATGGCCTCCAGCTGTATTAGTGTTGTTTCAAAGGACATGATTTCATTCTTTTTTATGACTACCTAGTAATCCATGGTGTACATGTACCACATTTTCTTTATCCAGGCCATCATGCATGAGCATCTGGGTTGGTTCCATGTTTTTGCCATGTTCTCTATAAATATGAGAACAGATATATTTTTGGTAAAACAATGTTGTTCCTCTGGGTATATATCCCATAGTGGGATTTCTGGGTCAAATAGTAAGTCTATTATTAGTACTTGGAGAAACATTGGAGCAATTTCTTAAGCTGATAGGTTTGAGCAAATAATTTAGACTTTCAAAATTCTCATCCTAAAATAAGTATTGTGATTCCTGTACTGCTTAAATTTTGAAGTTATTTAATTAAAGAATGACATTGTATATTTTAAACATTCTTTTTCTTATGCAGATGTTCTCCTGGTTAGTTGTTTGTTCCTCATAACAACCTACAATGTCAGGAAATGTTACTCACCTAGTTCCAAGTGTCCAAAAGATAATAAAGTATGTTATTGGATAACACCAAATGAGATCAGAGGCAAATTTATTGTTCCAGTAGCCAGCAAAAATGCTTGGATGAGTGATTAGTAGAGACCTGACTAACTCAATACAAAGAAGACCAGTGGGCCTGAGGAAGTCACCTGTCTTCCCTAGTTAATGCCATAGGCTGTATAAGGAAATGTAGAATCAGAGCCATTATTACTATTATTATTACTATTATTTTGCCACAGTTTGGTGGATTTCTTGCCGTTTCCTTTGGTTCTTTTATTTGAGTTCACCATTAAAACCAGAAAGAAGATGGTTTGGAGGGTTAATTTTATTTCTTTTTATGAAGGGTTAAATAAAATCTGATGAAAGTCTTTATGCTGTCTACTTTAATTACATATTTGTCCCCTTTTATTACTTTATATAAATGAAATCTTTAGTTCTGAATTCTGGTTTATATTTCATTGATTTTGATGTCTGGTGATTAACTATGGATATACTTTGAGAAGCTGTATTTTCTATTTTTTAGATAAGAAGCAAGTAGATTTAACCTATTTTTTTAATCATATAAAAAAATTCTCAGATACTAACTGCACATACCTTTATTGAAAATTAAACACACAAGTTGTATTTATAATGATTTATTTCATCTCATAATTTGTTAAACCTTGTTATCTAGTAGTTCAATGTTTTGTTTTGTTCTAAAAATTTTTATATTTGATAGAAATGTTACTTTAATACAACTTGAAACTTCTAATATGTAAATTATAATTTTCATGGCTACATCATTATGTCTCTTCCATCAATTTTAGGATAGACTTGGTAATTGAACACATTTCTTTAACTGACTTCATACATAATGATGTCTGCTAATGATCATTTGTCATGAAAATTCTCCATAGGTAAAATGACATAATAGTTTGCCTTTCAAAATTAGAAGCATGTAGTTTAAAAATGCTCTGAAAGACTGATCATGGATTGGATAAGCTAAATAAAAAACATTCTAACGAATATGGAATTATTTATTTTTTCCTATTTAGGTACAAAGCTAACTATCTAATTCAATATCTTATGTATTAAGGAGACTTTCTTCAGAAGTCTTTGAAAGGGAATAATGTATCTAATTATTTTGCTCCCTAGTGTGTCATAAATATCTGTTCTGTTTTCAAATTTCTACTAGAGCTTTATATGTACATTATTGACCATTCATCTAACACACAGTTATTGAGTTCCTATTCTATTGCAAATATGAATTAGTCAAAATCCCTCTGTCCGGGAAGCTAAACAGATAGTAATTATTCAGTATCTGTAACTCAATGTAAAATGAACACTTAATCAGGGAGCTTAGAAAATAATATGAAATAAAATGAAATCTTAGAGCTTATCTGAAATAAATAAAGAGAAGTAGGTAAAGAAACAGAAAGAATTCTACCTTTGCAAATCCTCAAGGAAGATATTATCCCTGCAATATGTCTTGGAGAATACCTAAGAGATTTATCATTATCTTTAATATCAGAAAAGTCAGTTCCTTTTAAAAAATAAAAAGCTTATCTATTAAACAAAAGTAAAGATTAGGTAACACATTATTTATAATTAAATAAAGTTTTCTATCTCTCTTCCTAGGCAATGTTTGGTATATAATTATAATTTACATATTAAATTATCAAATCACCATCATCAAAAACACAAATATTTACTGTAATAACCTTTTAGATGGATGCTATAATTCTCAGTCAAAAAAAAAAAAGACAATCAAGATTTACAGGCAGAAAGATCTATGCTTTTAGTTTTTTAAAATGTGTTCTACTTCAAAACCAAATAATGGCACTATATAATAATAGCAGTTGAGGAAAGAGTGATGTGTGGAAGATATCTTCTTTCTTCTTAAAGTGATATATAATCCATAATAAAATAATGTGTTAACCATAAGTTTCTTACATATTTCTTTAATTAATTAAAGAATTATATTCAAATTTAAGATATTAATAGGCAACGCATAATTGGGGGCATTTAATGTTTTCATGGCTGACAAAAAGCACATACAGTTATACACTGGTACCAAATTATAGCTTTTCATAACTTTCATGTTTTACAAAATGGAAACTAAATGGATGAAGATTCTACATTATCTTAACAGTTTTATGTGACTGATTATGTACATAATTGATTTTAGAAGACCTAGATGAGTGGAATATTAGTTGAAGACAAATTTCCTTTTTGCCACTGCCTCCCATGACAACAATTGTTCTACCTATATGGGAATCAATGATTCTGATTTGTCTGGGACTTGGCCAGTTTTGGCACTGACAGTTTTCTGTCTCAGGAAAATACCCAGATTCCAATGAAAAGGGATTGTTGGTCACCTGAACATTATATGCAAAGCTGTGAATATAAAGCCAGTGTATGACTGTGCTTACTTAAAATTTTTTTAGCAGATTCAGGGGAAAATATCCAACACTATTTAGACAATGCTAAAACCAGAGGCACTGCAACCTTATTATAGAAAAGTCACTCAAGTTTGTAACCATTAAAACACATCACCCCCAAAGAATGTATTAGAATAATAAACAGAAACACCTTAAAAACAAATGACAAGTTAATACCGTGTTTTCATGGGTATTTAAAAAATAATCTTAACTAAAACTTTTATTAGGAATACCCAGTAATAAACTCTTAATATGGACATCTGTTGAACATTTAGATGGTAACTAGACACGTAAAATTTTAATCGGCAGTTTCTTCAGTATTTAAGACTATATTGCTATCAACATAATTTTCATTAAAAAAGTCATGCACTATTGTCAGTTATATTTATTACACGGAGGAACATTTTAATATAATAATGCAGATGTCTTCATTCTATAAACCCCAACGGTACTTAAAGCTAGGATTTTATTACTTGTGCCGAGGGCCAAACAAAGCTCTAAACCTGCTAAATTCTAACTGAGCTACTGCAGTTGAGTTGTGTACATTTGAGTTGTAAATTACAATTTAAAGTAATCAAATATGTATAAAAGTGATAGTCATAGAGGCAGTATCCTGGATTCATAAGATTTCATAAGAAATCAAGAAAATAATTTATAAACATCAACACTCTGCTCTGGGTTTATGAAATTTTCTTTCCAAAATATGATAACATTATTCTAATAGCTTAAGAAATGACCTGTCAATCAGCACTACCTACATTATTCTCTCCTTTACAATATCTTCTTTATTCACAACTTATTTCCAAAACAATTATATTAGTCAGCCTGCTAACATTCAACTTATACTGAGAGTGACCAAATGTTCCATGTAGTATTATTATGAAGATATTAAAACCATTACTAAGGATCCTGCAGTGACATTTTAAACATGTAGAGCATTTAGAGATACTAGTTGCAAAAGAACAGATTTAAAGGATGGGAAATTCTTCTATTTTCAGTGCAAAACAGCTGAAATAAACCACACTGAAACATGGGATTTTATACATGTGCGTATATAAAGATCATGACAAACTTGAGAATAAACAGGTTTGCTTATTCCCAATTTATCTCTAATTCTTATATAATCATAGTATCAACTCTTCTATAAGAAAAAATAAAATTACAAAAAATAAGCATTGCTTATGAGCATTAACACTGCACCCATAAAACAAACAAACAAGAAAGACTTACTTTGTTTTCCTCAGTATTCTTGCCAGCTATGTTACAAAACAGGCAATTTCTGAAGGGTCTTATTTAGTAAAACACATACACCTACTGTACTAACATGAACAAGAGTAAAAGAATGTGGTGCACATCTTAAAACTATAGAATGCTTTCAGCAATCCTTTTCAAAGTTGAGATCTGTTAAGTGTTATACATTTGGATAAAAGAATATACTTCATAAAATATGTATTTTAATATACAAGGAACTTTGCAGTCCTCAGTGCATAGATGAATTACAGTCTTTTGTTTGTTTTCTTTTTTTTTTTTTTTGAATTGCAGTCTCACTCTGTCTCCAAGACGGGAGTGCAGTGGCCGCTCCTGGCCACCGCAGCCTCGACCTGCTGGGCTCCAACGACCCTTCCACCTCAGCCTTTCAAGTATCCAGAATTACAGGCATGCGCTACCACGCCCGGCTGATTTTTTTATTTATTGTAGAGATGAGGTCTCGCTGTCCAGGCAGGTCTCGAACCCGTGGGCTCAGGCAATCCACTCACCTCAGCCTCCCGAAGGGGTGGGATTACAGGCTGAGCCCACCGAGCCCGGCTTGTTTTCTATTTTTGTGAAAGGGATACATGTGCTGATTTGTTATATAGGAATACAGGAACATCTCGTGATGATGAGGCTTGGGCTTTACTGAGCCTGTTACCCAGGTGGTAGACATGGTGCCCAGGGGGTAGTTTTCAGCCCTTAATGCCATCCCTCCCTCTGCCCTTTAAGACAGACTCAGTGTCTGCTGTTTTCTGCCTGGTTCCTCTGTGCATATAGTGTTTAGTTCCCACTTATTAGGAGAATGTATGGTATTCTGTTTTCTGTTTCTGTAATAATTTTCTCAGGATAATGATCTCTAGCTGTGTAGAATTCCATGGTGCGTACGTACCATATTTTTGCACATTTTTTTCTTTTTTGAGTCAAAGTCTCACTTTGTCATTCAGACTGGAGTGTAGCAGCACGATCATGGATCACTGCAGTCTACAACTCCTGGGCTCAAGCAATCCTCCCTCCCCAACCTCCTGAGTAGCTGGGTTTATAGGCGCACACTACCACATCCAGTTATTTTTTTCAATATTTTTGGTCAAGACAGGATCTTGCTATGATTTTCCAGGTTGATCTTGAATCTCTGGCCTCAAGCAATCCTCCTGGCTTTACCTCTGAAAGTTCTGGGATTACAGGCATGAGCCACTATGCCTGGATCTGTACCACATTTTCTTTATCCATTCCACGATTGAGGGCACCTAGATTGGTTTGATGTTTTTGCTATTGTGGATCGTGCCATGATAAACATGAGTGTGCAGGTATTTTTTTTTGGCAGTGACTTGTGCTCCTTTGGGTATATACCTAGTAGTCTGTAACATGTTGCATGGGAGACCTTGGGTAAGTCACTATCTCTGCATTTCAGGTTTTTTTAAATTTTTAATTTATAAAATATAATAACAGATTCATTGTATTGCTGAGAAGAAAACATGAACTGATTACACTTAAAGAATATAGCACTATGAGTGAGACATAGGACATATCTAATTAGTAATATCTAATAATTACTAATAACTTACTGGTTCTTTATTATGATTGCTTTAATTGGATAATTTTCATTGCTGTGGGTAAAAAAAAAGAAAATAACATTAACTGCATTTTAACAAAGTTAAGTATAGAAATTAAAGGTGGCTATATTTCTGTTCAGAACTTCTCTTATATTTATAAATTTTCTACAAATGTTCAATTATAATCAGAACAAGCATTTTTTAAATAGTTATGAGATCAATATTTTGTGGTTTAGATTCTTGCCTCTATAAAACACATGCTCATGAATTTTACATTATAAATGGCTTCCAGTAAAGAATAAGTTTCCTTCATTTTAATCTGAGAATATCATTGTGTAAACATACCTTTTCTAATCAAAGCCCTCAGTTAGTAAATGTAACTCTTTCTAAATAAAAAGAGCAAACACTTGGCTGGTACTTACTGTGCTGTTACTAAGTGTTTTCTAAAGTTCTTCCAACAACCACATGAGATAAGCATTATTGTCAACTACTGCACAGAAAGTTTATAAAATTTACCTAAGAGCTGTGAAGCAACAAAACTAGGTTTAAAACTCAAGAAATGTAACTCCAGAGTCTGTGCTTTTAGTCTCATAATGCAAGAGTTTACAAAGTAGTGGACGTCATAAGTCATTGAAGATTATGACTTTCAGGACAGTCTTCATCTTGCTCCTTTCCCTCCGGTCTCAAGAAAAGTTTATATACCAGGAAAGTGAAATATCCTGTAAATGTGTCCAAGGATAATCCAGTTTACCTCAATTCCCATAATAATGTTACATACCCCATATTAAAAGGTATCTCCATTAAATAAACAAAAAATTTCTATAGAGAACTTTGCTATTCACTCTAGAGTGTGTGTATGTGTGTGAAGCAAAATTATAGTGAGAAAGCAATTATTGATAACACTAAAACTAAAATTAGTGGCATCATTAGGGTGCCCAATGGCATTTAAAATGTTACTATAAACTTTACATATATTTCAGCTGAAAATATATTAATATTATCCCACCTTAAAAATATTTTGTTCAGCCGGGCTCGGTGGCTCAGCCTGTAATACCGCACTTTGGGAGGCTGAGGTGAGTGGATTGCCTGAGCCCGTGGGTTCGAGACCCGCCTGGGCAACTTGGTGAGACCTCATCTCTACAATAAATCAAAAAATCAGCCAGGTGTGGTAGCGCATGCCTGTAATTCTGGCTACTCGGAAGGCTGAGGCGGAAGGATCACCGGATCCCAACAGGTCGAGGCTGCAGTGGCCGGGAGCGACCACTGCACTCCAGTCTGGGCGACAGAGTGAGACTCCAACTCAAAAAAAAAAATTTTGTTCAAGTATTTCAAACTATGTTTTGAAATTAGTATCAAAATAATTAAGCCAATTCAAAATTAGACATTTGCTTGAAGACAAGAAATGTTTTTCATCATTTACTTTGTTTTTGTCACAATGCTCTATCTTCTAAGCAATACAAAAATAAATGCTTTTCCCTATTTAAAGGCATTACATAGATGGAAGATAGTGCCACTTCTTGATACAATAAGTAGAATTGTGCATATTTCGCAAGAAAGATAATAAGTTCTTTCTATGAGATGTAGGGGGGTCAAAGAAAAAGAACAGGTCATAATAAGAAAGTAGTTTGAATTTTTTTTTTTTTTTGGAATGAGAGAGATATTGGTAAGCAAAATGTATAAGAGAGAGGGTGAGTATGTGATTAAGAAAAAAAAATGAATTAATAAACTGGAGACTAAATTTCCACCTGGAGAATTAAGAAAAGAACTCAGAGAAACTAATGTTAGAAGCAGGTCGAGAGGAGCGTTTTTACAAATGCTGAGACCATTATTAGAGCAAAACCTGGTAAAGAATAGAGACAGAGAATTTTTAAATTAAGATATAAGTAATTAATGCATGTGAATTATCTTGATTTTTAAAAAAATACAGAAATTAGACAAACTATAGACTGGAAGTAGAGTGGGATAGGGCTTTAGGGGTTTTGAGGTTTAGAAAGCAACTTTGAGGAGCTGAATAGGGATTTTGCAACAGCCAAGCTGAGTTTTATTTAAAAGTCACTCATACAAGCCTGCCATGATTCAACCACAACAGCAAAATAGAATCATAGGGTGTTAGAATTTTATAAGAGAATGTCTGCTTAAACTGTGGATTAACCACTTCTAAATTATGTGAATTTATTCAAAATACCTTAAATGCTCGGGAATTCATCTGTTAATTGAGGAAAAGAGATGAATTGTGTGAGTCTTGTAAGATATTGTGACAATGAAGTCAGACCACATATAGATGATGGATAATAAATGAAATAGAGATAGAGATAGCTAGGGATAAAGATAGAGAGAGATATATCTGCAAACTCATGTCACCTGTTATAGTCAAGAAATAATATCATGGATCAGAGAAAATGAAGAGTCAATTACCCAGGACTGATAACTGGCAAGACAAGAACTGAAGAAGGAAGTGTGAAGGAGCCTATGCACAAAGAAGAACATGATTGTATGGGAAAGCGAAAGAAGTCAGAAAAGGAATAAAATCAGAAGGTTAATAATATTGGCTGAGAAAATTTGCATCATAAGAGAAGAAAAGGCAAAGGAAATTGGAGATGTAGAAAGGAATTTGACTGATGTTAAAAATGGGAAATTTTAGGGTTTCAAAGATGCTTTCAAGTAGAACAGTGTCAAGTGGTGATAAAGTAGGTGGTTGAGGTGAAGGGGATGGAGACAGAACCATTGCAAAGGAGAAAGCAATGAATCTGCCAACCTGGACTGTCAACCAAAGACAGATGAATTTTCTTAGTGCGTCCACAACAACTAGTGTGTACGATACTTCAGTTTACGAAGCCACTAAAAAAAATTCTATTTGATCACTATACCTTTTAATGCTCTCGGGGTGAGTGGTGGGAAATGAAGCTTAGAGAGGCTAAAATATTACCAAGATTTAGAATACAAGCAGAGGAAGTATCAAGTGCTTGAACTTAGAAATTTGACCTTCAAATGCAATGCGTTAACTTTTGCCATCTTTTGTAACTGTATATTAAATTCTGCTTGAGAACATGGTTTCCTCCAAAACAGGAAGAAAGATTAGGAAAAAGCACGAGGAAATGTATAAAATGAGAAAAAAAAAAAAGAAAAAATACCATGGTATATCACCAGTGAATTTGCATAGCTTGAAATTAAAAGCACAGTTAATATTAGAGTTTATTACCCACAACCTTCTCCAAGAGATAAGCAAGTCATCATAATTCTTCAGGAATTCAAGTGTTCATGTCAGAGCAGCTCTTTGCTCTCTAAAAATGTGATCAATGAACAATTTGCATTACTGAGTAAACGGTGATGCTCCAGGACCTAATTCTCCCTTGGTTAGTATTTTGATATTGACATTGTTAGCTTTAGTGTGGGCTACTTCACCAAAAATATTGACAAATAATAGTTTTACAATTTTAGGTGTACATGATATATATATATTTATTATTAGTTGTCAACATGCACATTTTTACAATTTTTTATTAAAGACATCATTTAAGGTGAGGAGACTATGCTGTTCCCTTGTTATCATTATCAAATCTTCCTCTCTGTCTCTCACCCACAACCCTTTCTCTCTCAGCTTTCAGAGGAGAACACTATGCCTTCAATATGATTTTCTTTGCTTTTTAAAAAGCTTATTTGCCGGGCTCGGTGGCTCAGCCTGTAATCCCGTGCCTTTGGGAGGCTGAGGTGAGTGGATTGCTTGAGCCGGTGGGTGCGAGACCCGCCTGGGCAGCGAGACCTCATCTCCACAATAAATCAAAAAATCAACCGGGCGTGGTAGCGCGCGCCTGTAATTCCGGCTACTGGGAAGGCTGAGGCAGAAGGATCGCAGGAGCCCAGCAGGTCGAGGCTGCGGTGATCGGGAGCGGTCACTGCACTCCAGTCTGGGCGACAGAGTGAGACTCCAACTCAAAAAAAAAAAAAAAAAAAGCTTATTTTAGGCTCAGTAATTTTTGTCTGTTATTATATAATGTCCGAAATTAGTTTTATAAGCATCTTCTAATCTCTTCCTTTTTTTAACGTTTATATTTTTTATTTTAAAGGTGTGGGGTACAATTCAGGGTTAGGCATACAAATGTTCTAATCTCTTCTTATATCAAAAGATAAACTTGTTAAATAAAAAATATTCTAAACTTTTTTGTAACTATGGCAGTAATTATTGTTATAAAAAGTCATACTCAGTCACTAATTCAATCATTTAAGTGAATAGATAAAAACAGGCAAAGACAAACTATATATATATTTCTTAGGAGTGAACTGTTGACTAAATTAAGGCTACTGAATGAAATTTCTCAAAATTGCTACTATCTATAAAGAAGAATAGGAAAAGAAAAAATATCTCCTTATATTTAAAAGGAAATACATGGTTATTTTTCCTAACTCATTTTATAATCTTTCTTCATGATCTAAATTAGACTTTCTTATCATAGCCTACTTTTATTTTTCTGTATAGTATGTCAATGTAACAAAGATACCAATCAAGATTTCTCAATTCATTTAGAATTAACCAGTTTATCCCACACTTTAACTCTTTTGGTCTATGTAATTCCTGTTTTCTAAAACTTCTGAAAACCTAACTTCATGTCCTTTCTCCTATGAGGAAACTTGTAAATGGAGTTTTAATATTCTACACTATTCTCGGTTATTCAACTCAAAATATTCATAGGCTATTTCTGGCTAAGGCAGTATATTTTGTTTGCGACATATGTACTGTTTAAATAATATATGAATGTACTTATGATCTACTTTTCAAAGTGATGTATACATGTGTAGGTGTATGTGTGTTTAGAAATGACACTGTCAGAAGAGATTGCTAGGTTACAAATTTTAAAAATAGAGAAAAAATCATAAAAAGGAAAATGAAATAGAGTTCCTTGTGCTGTTTTTCTTTTGTAGTGTTGTATTTTATATATCATTTGCTAGCCCCTTCCTTCCTCCCCCCTCCCTCCTTTCTTTCTTTCTTTCTTTCTTTCTTTCTTTCTTCTTTCTATTTTGACGTGTGTGTGTGTGGCCAGTGCAATCATAGCTCACTGCAGCCTGGAACTCCTAGATTCAAGATATCCTCCTATTTCAGCCTCCTGAGTAGCTGGGATTGCAGTCTTGCACCACCTTGGCTTTCCAAAGTGCTAGGATTCCTGGCATGAGCCATTGTGCCTTGCCTTTCCTTAATTTTTTTTTAAAGGGCAGTAATTACTTTAAGAAATTCTCTCACTAGTAAGTAATCATTGTTTATTTTAAAAATACACAAATTAGCAAATTGGAAAGGACTTCTCAAGTTCAGTTCTTTCTCATCCTGCCTTTGCCTAACCTCCGCAGGACTTCACTGTACTACTAGGTCCTGATCTAGTTGCAAAAAATATTGTAAGGAAGGATGGATAAGTAGTAAATAAACTGAGACACTGTTTTTACTCCAGCGCATTCTTTATCTACTTGATACCCATTTGATTTCTATTTCTTTGTTTTGCTTTGCTTTGTTACCTCTTCTTTCTTTGAAGGTCTTCTCAGCATCAAACTCAGACTTTACTGGAAAAGCTCATTGATTTTTCCTCCGGAAAAAAAATCAAATAATATTGTAAAAAGGTTTTAGTACTTTACTGCTATTGTTTCCAGGTTTACACTAGTTTTCTTTTTCTCCCCTAAAATGGTGATGATTTTTTTTAGAGAAAAAAACAACTTGAGAATAATGTTTTTTATAAAGTTTTGATAACCCCCCTCTGGGTCATAATGACCTTTCTTTAAGTTCTATTTACACTTTCTGACTCTCCTTGGATTAATTACACACTAGGGTGTATATTAAACTATCTCTTTTAGGTTGGCTTTGTCTTAAAATTGTAATGACTATGCTTCAACTATCTATTCTAGTCCTTTCGGCAAGTCGTAGAGTTATATACACATTGATTAAATAAATTCCATTACATCATATGCCTACTTTTTATAGAAACTTGCAAATGAGAAACATTTTCAGTGTGATTCTTGCTGATCTTTCTCTCACCCATAGGATGCAATAAATGCACAGTGACAGGAAAACCACAGCTGAAAAAGCTCACTATTCACTCTTTACCATCAAAATTCTAAACAATGCATTAGCAAAGATGTTGAGGTAAACCAAGTTTTAGTTTATTAGGGTATAACTATCTTGCATGATTCAGCTGTTTAGAATAACTTTGTTAACCATTTCTTTTCCATTCCTTCACAATTCATTCTCAAATCCACTAAATATAGCATTCCACATTTTTCCCCTAATAAATCCTAAGAGGTTAAAAGTCAGTTATCTTCTCTTTGCTCACTTTTGCCATATAATTCATCAACTTTCTATGAGATAATATGTGTAAAATATTGTCTAATTGACTAATTGATGGTTAAAATTAAATTTGTTTTAACCTCACATATTTAATATTAATTTTAGTAGTGTCTTCTTAAATGCAGCTTTACTGAAGCTTTATACATCAAAAAATGAAGCTGATTACAATTTCATTCTATTTCTTGTGACAAAAAAGTTTTTTAAAGAGATATAAATATTATTGGTTTAAATTAAAATAAAAACAGTGCATTAATTAAAAAGTAGTTTACACTTTAATAATTAAAAACAATTAATATTTTGCATGACCAAAGTCATTTGGTGACAGATTTTTTTCTGATCAATAAACTATATATTTATAAAATATGTGGTAAAAAATCCAAGTGATAACTAATTAAAATGTCATATTTTGACACTGAAATGGACAATATTCTTGGTGAAAACCTTTTATGATTTTCTGCAGTGTCTCACAATAACCATCATGATTCTATTTACAATGAGTTGTTTTAAGTAAAAAAAAAACTTGATTTATAATTATATCAAATAAGTTATTAAAATCGATACCATGCAACCCCATTGTGTCCCCTCCCACTGTGGGAGCTTTTCTGTCCTCTCAATAAATCCTACTTTCTAAAGAAAAAAAAGAATTGATGCTTGCATACTCAGGTAAAAAGAAATTAAAGAAGTACAATTACTAAATTTGATTTTTTTGTCAGAATATACTATTTGTAGACATGAACCATATTATTTTCAAGAGAGACTAGTGTCCAAAACTACAATACTGAGAAATAACACCTAGGATGGCAAAATACTATTTAACATATGAAAGTTTTGAAATTCTGACTTTATTAAATTTCATCCAATGTACTCATTTGCAAAATAGGTTGTGTTAAGTTTTTGATATTCATCTTTACTAATTTTATCCTAAATTTGCACATGAGGTTCTTTGTGTTTGAGACAGATATTTATTAATAATAAGTGCATTGCACACACTACCCCCACTTACCTGACAACCTCACTCCTGGGACTGTGCCATCAGATCCAGATCAACTATCTCATGTGAGTAGGAAGGCACTACATAGGTAAGATACAAGGAAAACTTATTTTCTCTGCTTATAGTGGTGGTGGAGGCAGCAGTCCCCAGCCTTCTAGAAGAGTATAATTGGAAATGCAATAGATCTGAATACCAACTTCAGAACTTGGTAAGTAAATAAAATCTCTCCTGGGTTCAGATAGCCCTGAGTGTCTTGGCTTTTAGTTAATTAAGGTTTTCTTTTCTTTTTTTTGAGACAGAGTCTTGGTGTCTCAGTATTTAAGGCCTAAAGATATCCCCAAGCTATAGGGTGTTATCCTGTTTAACCTTTAAATAACTAGGAAAAAATTCCCTGTTGTCAGCCTTTCTGTGATCTAGTCTAGGCTGTAAGCATTTAGCCCTATCTCCCTGCCCCCCCCAATAGTCTTATTATCTTTTCCTTTCTGTATCAGAACAATTAACTATGCAAATGGGTATAGTTGTAATTCTTTTAGTATATGAAGAATCTCAGGAGACTAAATATTTTACAGGAATACAGAAAAACCCAGGGAAGTTTTATTTCCCCCAATGTCCCTTAATATTAACTAACCTTACTTAATGGGTCTAATCATATTAGAAGACATAAAAAAGTGGTAGTTTTTTATTTAAAGTACTTCATATATATACAACAAGGTCAAACAGTTAAATATGAGGCATTCAGCTTTTACACAGAATAAAGTTGTAAGTTCACATGCTTAGCAAACATTCTAAAATCATACTAATATAAAATCATACACTAGATTTAAGATATTGCTCCAACTTTTCCCAAGTACAATAACTATCTCCTTTTTCTTTGTTTGTTTATTTATTGCAAATCTATAATGTTTAAAGAGTGAACAAAAATAACGACGTAGGGAATACACTTTAAGTCGAGTATGTTTCCTTGTGCTTTCTGTATTAAGGAGAACACATTTTGGGGTCCTGCAATGATAACTTATAAGCATACTATTACAGACATACTGAGGGTGCATCTGTATTCAGGGTGCCCCCATATTTCTATATTGACTTCATAACAACACAAGGTACTAATGATAGGTTGCAAAGATCAATAATTTGGAAGATTCATACTTTGATGTCATACGCTTAATTCAATATGTTTCTCATTAATTTCAAGCTTTAAATACCTAAAAGTAAATTTGAATTCGACCATTGGAGATAATATATGTGGAACAACTGCGCCAGGTCTGGAATATCATTAACACGTAATAAATTGCAGCATTTGTCCTGAAAGTATTGTTTGTTCATGTCCTTTACAAATGTAGGAAAAAGTAAAACCATGTGCAGAAAAAGGAAGATGCCTTTGTGGAAAACATGAGTTCAAGGCCCTAATGATAGATCATCTAATTAGACGAGTCATTAACACCTCGTGATACTGAGACTTCCCTACCTAAGTGTTAAATGCATTTTTTTTAAAGGGCAGTTTTCTCATACAAGTAAGAAAAAAAATTACAATTATCACATGCTAAAATTATCCTTAGTTACTGCATAAGATGTAGAAAATAACCTGGGAATTCAGGCACTATATATCTAAAAGTAAGCTGGATGAAAAGTTACCTCATGAAAACAGATGTCATGTTTGTTCTCTTCACCTCATAATTGCCCACAAAGCCATATATTTGCCATTTGACTTGTATCTTTGTTTTTATTATACTTTCAACTGTCCTCTTGACTCCCAATAACATTAAACTAATTTAGAAATGAATGTTTTGAAATGTTTGGGTTCTTTGAGTTTCCTGTTAATTGACATTATCCACAGGGTAAGTATATGCAAGAAATTTGTCATTAAAAAAGTCTAGCCTTCGACCTCAACACATTTTACAACTTCCAAATATAGAATTAAATATGGGAATATTTGAAGATGTCTTTAAAGTTTATTGAAATGTTAGTACACTTTGTCTCCACATAAGGAGCTATTAGATTATTAGCCTAAATGTGAATTAATTATGAAATTTTCTGATAGTGGACAATCTGATAAGGCAAGATGTATTACAGACCTGAGCATGACACTGGAATATCTGTTATTATAGCCAGAAGTATTTTACAGAATATCTTAACACATTGTCATTGCTAGCTTCCATCTAACATCAAATTGTCTAAAAAGATGTGGGAAGGGGACTTATTTTAATCAAGGGTACTTGCAGAGGTCTGGGTATGGTCCTAGTGCATCAGTTACTTTATAATTATTTTTGTGTTAACTTTAAGAAAAAAAAATCCTTTAGGCAGTATAGCTGTGCTGCCCAAAGCAATCTGCAGATTCAATGCAATTCCTATCAAAATATCAATGTCATTTTTTACAAATTTAAAAAAATTATAAAATTTATATGGAATCAAAACAGAGCCTGAATAGTCAAAGCAATCCTAAGCAAAAAGAAGAAAGCTAGAGGCATCACATTACCTGACTTTAAAATATACTACAAGGCTATAGTCATAAGAACAACATGGTACTGACTACTATAAAAATAGACACATAAATCAATGGAACAAAATAGAGAACCCCCAAATAAAGTCACATACTTATAGCCAACTGATCTTCAATGAAATTGACAAAAACATACACTGTGGAAAGAACACCTTACTATAAATGGTGTTGAGAAAATTGATAGCCATTTACAGATGAATAAAATTGGTTCACACACACACACAAATTAACCCAAGACAAATTAAAGACTTAAATGTAAGACTCTGAAACTATAAAAATTCTAGAAGAAAATGTAAGAAGCACTCTCCTGGACATTTATCTCGGCAGCAAATTTATGATTAAGACTTCGAAATCAAATGCAACAAAAACAAAAATAGGTAAATGGAAGTTAATTAAACTAAAAAGCTACTGTGACAAAAAATAAAAAAACAAAAGATAATAATCAACAGGAAAAAAGATAATCTACAGAATGAAAGAAAAGAAAATATTTCTAAACTATGCATCCCACAAAGGACTGATACCCAGAATATACAAGAACTTCAAGCCAGTAAGAAAATAACAAAAATAACCTCATTAAAAAGTGGGAAAAGGACACAAACAGACATTTTTCAAAAGAAGGCATACAAATAGCTAACAAACATATAAAAATTTCCAGTATCATTATCATCAGAGAAACAAATTAAAACCACAGTGAAATACACTCTTACACCAGTCATAATACCTTATTATTTAAAAATCAAAAAATAAAAGATGTTGATGAAAATGCAGAGAAAAGGAAATACTTATACATTGTTGGCAGAAATGTAAATTAGAACAACCTTTATGGAAAACAGTATGGAGATTTTTCAAAGAACTAAAAATATAATTATCATTTGATTCAGCAATTCCACTACTGGGTATCTACCTAAAAGCAGGGTGGGAGGGTGAGATATATAAAAAAGACACCTACATTTGTCTGTTTAACCAGCACTATTCACAATAGCAAAGACATGGCATCAGCCTAAGTGTCTATTTACTAATGATTGGATAAAGAATATGTGGAATATACTATGAGTTACTACTCATCCATACCAAAAAAAATCACATCATATATTTTGCTGCAACATGAATGGAACTGGAAGCCATTATTTTATGTGAAAAAACTCAAAGAAAGTCAAATACCACCTGTTGTCACTTTTAAGTAGGAACTGAATAATGTGTACACATGGGCATAGATGTGGCATAACAGACATTGAAGACACAGAAAGGTGAGAAGGAAGAAAGTAAAGGATGAGGAATTACTTAATAACTACAATGTATACTATTTGGGTGATGGTTACAATAAAAACCCAGACTTTACTACTATGTAATATGAGGGGACCCCCTTCAATGGAATTATTTTTTGGAGGGCAGGCCCCTTACAAGCACAGGCTTCCCCCATTAGGTAAGTATTGTAGGAACCCATTAGCATCAGTTTACCAAGCTAGTATTGTGAGAGGCTGGATTCAGCTTTGACAAATTTTATTTTATGATTATTATTTTATTTTTGGAGATTATTTCAATATTTTTGCCTATTTCATGATGGATGACTTACGAGTGCACCTGCTCACACTGCACTGAATGTTCAGCAGTTTTGTTTTGTTTTGTTTTGTTTTGTTTTGTTGAGTTGGAGTCTCACTCTGTGCCCCAGACTGGAGTGCAGTGGCCGCTCCCGGCCACCGCAGCCTCTACCTGCTGGGTTCCGGCGATCCTTTGGCCTCCGCCTTCCAAGTAGTTGGAACTACAGGCGCGCACTACCACAGTCGGCTCATTTTTCATTTATTGTAGAGATGAGGTCTCACCAAGTTGCCCAGGCGGGTCTCGAACCCGCAGGCTCAGGCAGTCCACTCACCTCAGCCGTTCAGCAGTTTTTGACCACAAAAGACATGACCCTTGTGCCCCACCCTTCCTATTCACCAGATTTCCCAAATCTCACCCTGAGCGACTTTTTGTTTTTTCCTGGATGATAAAAGTCCTCAAATAAAAATGTTTTGCACTAAAATACACCAAAACTGATTGAGCTCAAAAACTGTTTTGAGTAGTAAAAAAAGCATCTCAATAGATATATTGTATCAAACTGAGAGTACTTTGAAGGTGACTGAAATTTAAACATAACAATGAACACACAATTTTTAATAAATAAATTCCAGATTTGGGGTCCTTCCTCATGTATCCATGTAATAAAACTGCACTCGTATTCTGTAAATCTATGAAAATACATAAGAAAAAAAATTCTGATCATTGGTCCTACTGGAATTCTTAGCAGCTCAGCAAAACACAAAAAGTAAGGCATGTTACCCCTGTCCAAGTTAATCCTTTCATCTAGAAATTGAGACATTGTAGGTTGGGGGCTTTGGAAGATGTTCGAGGATAAAAATGGGAGGTAGTAACACAAGTTTTACAGGGTAGGACTTAAACATAATTACATGAGAGGGAAGTCCCTGTCGCATGAGACCATGAGGGAGTCTTAAAGCAAGGGAGCCACCAATCGGGAGCAGAGAGGCAAGGGATGTTCTGGGACAGAGGAATGGGCTTAGGAGTCTAGCTGATGCTATTCAGTATCTCTGTGGAGAGCCACTGGGTCAGAGAACTCTGAAGAACAGAAGTTGCTGGAATTATCTTTCTTTGTTTTTTTAGGGTTTCTTTTTTTCCCCCTTAATTTCTTTTTTTTTTTTTTAATTTTATAAAAGTGGGACACTTCAGGGTTAGGTATAAAAATGGTCATTATGCCAGTACCCTTGCTGATGAGGTTTACCTCCACAATCCCTTTCTTGTAGTATTATGATAATTGTTCAAGGTCTGCTTATGCGTGAGAGCATGTGGTACACAGTTCTTTGTTTCTGTGATAGATCACTCACTATTATACATTCTAAGTCCATCCAAGTTGCTGCGAAGTTTATAGTTTTGTCCTATTTATAGCTGCATAATACTCTATTGTGTATGTGTACCACATTTTTTTAAATCCAGTCCTCTTTAGATGGGCAGCACAGTTGAATCCATGTTTTTGCTATTTTGAATAATGCTGCAATAAACATGAGTGTGGTGGTATCTTTTTCATAGAGTGATTCGAGTCCCTCAGGGTATATTTCCAGAAGGGGGATTGTGCGATTGCGTGGAAGATCAGTTTTTAGATCTTTTAGGAATCACCACTCTGTTTTACACAGAGATTGTACTAGTTTACACTCCCACCAATACTGTAGAAGTGTTACCTTTTCCACACATCCTTTCCAGCATCTGTTGTTTTTTGAGTTATTGATGATGGTCATCCTGATTGGAGTTAGGTGGTATCTCAGTGTGGTTTTAATTTGCATTTCTTTGATGACTAGTGAGGCAAGCATTTTTTCATGTATCTGTTGGCTGCTCCTATGTCATCTTTTGAGAAGTGTCCATTCATATCTTTTGCCCACTTTGTAATAAGGCTGTTTGGTTTTTTCTTGTCAGCATGCTTGAGTTCCCTGTAGATACTGCATGTTAGGCCTTTGTCAGATATACAGTTGGCAAATATTTTTTCCCATTCTGTGAGCTGTCTCCCCACTCTCTTTATGGTTTCTTTTGCTTTGCAGAAGATTTTCAGTTTGATAAGGTCTCACTTTCTATCTTATCTCTTATGGCATGGGCATTTGGGGTTTTGATCAGGAATTGGTTGCCAGTTCCAATTTCCATAAGGGTGTCTCCTGCATTTTCTAAGATTCTTATAGTTAGAGGTTTTACATTGAGGTCTTTGATCCATTTAGAGTTGATTTTTGTGTATGTTGATATGTTTTAATCTTTTGCATGTGGTCAGTCAGTTTTCTCAGCACCATTTAGATTCTCCACTCCCCAGTGGTTAATGGTGGATTCTTTGATGAAGAATAGTTGGTTGAGAAATTGAGTTTTTGCTTCTGGAATCTCTATCCCATTCCATTGTTCTATATAACTATTCTTATACCAGTACCAGGCTGTTCTGATTATTGTAGTCTTATACTAAAGTTTAAAGTCTGGGACAGTTCAGGGTTAGGTATAAAAATGGTCATCATGCCACAAAATTATGAACTTTGCAGTATTTGTTTCTTTTGCTGAGGATTGTTCTGGTTATGCATGGTCGTTTATGTTTCCATATAAATTTCTGTATTGTTGTTTCCAAATGTGAGAAGAATGATGCTGGTAAGTTAATGGGTGTTGCATTAAATCTGTAGATCATCTTTGGTAGGATGGACATCCTAACAATGTTCATTCTTCCAATCCATGAGCATTTAATATTTTCCCATTTGTTTGTGTCATCTTTGATTTTTTTCATCAGTATTTTGTAGTTTTAATTGTAAAGTTCATTCACTTCTCTGATTAGGAAGATGACAAGGTATTTCATTTTTTGTGTGTGGCTATTGTGAATGAGATTGTGCTTTTTATTTTGGTTCTGTTCATTTATTTTTGGTGTATAAGAATGTGACTGTCTTTTGCATGTTTATTTTATAACATGAGACTTTGCCAAAGTCCTTTATGAGTGCAAGAAGGTTTTTGACAGATTATCTTGAGTTTTCAAGATATAGGATTATGACATCTGTCAAGAGGGATAACTTAACTTCCTCTTTTCCTATTTGGATATCCCTGATTCCCTTCTCTTATCCGATTGTTCTTGTTAGGTCTTCCAACACTGTGCTGAACAGGAGGGGTGAGAGTGGACAGTCTTGTCTTGTTCTGATCTTCAGTGGAAATGGTTTCAATTTCTGTCAGTTGAGCAATATGTTGGTTGTGGGTTCCTCGCAGATGGCTCTTACTATTTTGAGGTATGTTGTTCCATCTATGCCTAGGTGTTCGAGGGTTTTTATCAAGAAGGGTTGCTGGATTTTATCAAAAACCTTTTTTTCACATTTAATGAAATAATCATGTGGTTCTTGTTTTTACATGTTGATGTACTGCATTATGTTTATGGCCTTACAGATGCTGAACCAGTCCTGCATCCCAGAGATGTAGTCTACTTGGTCATAGTGATTGATTTTTGAGATGTGTTGTTGGATCCAGTCTGCTAGAATCTTGTTGAGAATTGTAATGTCTATGTTCATCAAAGATATCGTACTGTACTTCACTTTCTTGGTTGTATCTTTAGCTGGTTTGGGTATCAATGTGATTTTAGCTTCATAAAATAATTTGAGGAGAGTTTCATCTTTCTCAATTGCCTGGAATACTTTCAATAGAATTGGTATCAGTTCCTCCTTGTATGTTTTTACTAATTCTGCTGGGAAGCCATCTGGTCAGGTGTTTTTCTTGTAGGTACTTTTCTTATGATGAAGTCAATTTTCTGGGCTGTTATTGGTCTACTGGGCTGTTAGGGTCTCAATTTCATCTTGTTTCAACATGGGGAGATTGTGTGATATCAGAAAGTCCTCCATTTTATTTAGGTTTTCATTTTTTTTCCTTACAAGTGTACATAGTAATCTTTGATAATCTTTTGCATTTCTTCAGGGTCAGTTGTGACCTGATCTTTTGCTTTTCTGATTGTGCTTATTTGACTTTCTCTCTTTTTCTTGGTCAGTGGCTAGGGGTCCATCATTCTTGTTTATCTTTTCAAAGAACTAGCTTTTTGCTTTGTTGATTTTTTTCTATGTTTTTTTTTTGTATTCTAAGTTTCGTATTTGGGTTTTTATTTTGGTGATCTGGATTCTTCTGCTGATGTCAGAGTTTTGGTAATCTAGCTTTTGCAGTTTCCTTAGGTGATTTGTAAGGTGTTAGCTTGTGATCTTTCCATTTTCTTCACATGTGTTTGTAGAGATATGAATTCTCTTCTTAGTACTGTTTTCATGGCATCCCAGAAGTTTTGGTAAGATGTTTCTTTGTTTTCATTCTTTTCCAGGAATCTTTTAATTTCTGTTTTGATTTCCATCTTGACCCAGGAGTTGTTCAGCATCTGCTGTTTAGTGTCCTTGTCTTTGTGGATATTGAGGAAAATTTGTTGGTGTTGATATTTATTTTTATTCCACTGTGGTCTGAGAAGGTGCATGGCAATATTTCAATCTTATAAAAGTTGCTTTTTCTTTTGATTCATGGTCAAGGATCTGGTCTTCTTAGAGTATGTTCCATGTGGTTGTTGGGTGGAATGTTCTGTAGCTAACAATTAAGTCCATTTGGTCAAGCATTACATTGAGGTTCCAAATCTCTTTGTTGATTTTTTTTATCTTGATGATCTGTCTAGGGTTGTTAGTGGGGTATTTAGGTTCTTAACTATGATAGTGTTATAAGAGTCAATATCTTTTTTAAATTTATGTAAAAGCTGCTGCTCCTATGTAGGGTGGATATATGTTTAGGATGGATATTTCTTGTTCATAGATTGAACATTTTCTCATTATGTAATAACCTTTCATATCTTTTAAAATTTTTCATAGCCTAAAGGGTATTTTGCCTGATATTAAGATCGCAACTTCTAGTTTCTTTTGTGTTGTGTTCACCTGAAAATTTGTTTTCCATCCTCTTAATTTGTGCCTGTAGTGACCTTTCTGGTGTTATGACTCTCCTGGAAGCAGCACATAGTTCTATCATGATTTTTTTTTCAATTTGCCATTCTATGTCTTTGCAGTGAAGTATTTACTCCATTCATAGTCAGACTAATTATTGAGATGTTAGAGTTTATCCCTGTCATGAGGTTCTTATAGAGTTGTCACTGTTGTTGTTTGTTTGTTGTTGTCTCTCTTTTGATTTTAAGTTGATTTGTGTGTGTTTTTAATCTTTTTCCTGCATTTTTGGGAAGAGTGTGGTTGTTCTTTTTTCTTTCTTCTGTGTTTAATACTTTTTAAGCTGTTTCTTGTAGAGATGATCTGAAGACAACATAAACTCCTAGGGACTGAATTTCTGGGAAGGACTTTAATTCTCCATTACTGATGAAACTTAGCTTAGCTGGGTAGGAAATTCTTGGTTGACATCGTTTATCTTTGAGATCATTAAAAATTAGATTCCAGTCACTTCTAGCATGTAGTGCTTCTGTAGATGAGTCTGCTGCTATTCTAATTGTCTTCCCCATTAGGTAGTCTGATCTTTCTCTCTTGCTGCCTTTAGAATTTTTTCTTTTATAACTACTTTGTGTAAGTGAATTACTATATGTCTAGGAGTTGGTCTTACCATTTGATGTCTTGCCGGAGTTCTCTGAATTTCTTGTGTTTGAATGGTCATGTCTCTGATGAGATGAGGAAAGTTTGCTTGGATAATTTTATGGAATGTTTGCTCCAGGGTTTCTCTGTCTCTCTATCTGCCTCAGGAATTCCAATTAATTTTATGTCCAAGCTCTTGATATAATCACTCATCTCTTGGATGTTTTGTTCCATCTTGTAAAGCTCTTTTCTATTTTTAACACCTTGATTTAGTTCCATATTTTGTTCCTCAAGCTCTGAGATTCTTCTGTTGGTAAATTCTGCTTTCCATGCTTATAAGTTTGTTATTTATTTCATTCACTGTATTTTTTATTGGCATCATCTCAATTATCAACTCCTTCATTCTTTCTTCTTATCTCTCCTCATTTCTATTTCTTCTCTCTATTAATATCTTTATATCTGGGTTTGTGGTTTGAGACCAGTTGTTCTGGGGGCTCTTCATTATTTGATTTCCGAAATCTGTACTCTCAGTTGCTGTCTTCCCAGTGGTGTAAATGATACCTGTATTCTTCCACTGGTTCTTCATTTGTGAAGGTTTTCCTCCCCCCTTTCCCCCTCTTCTCCAATTCTGTTGTTCAGTTATGGGGGCATAGATTTTACTTATGTTAGCTCAATACCCTATTCTTCCTTATGTAGATCCTCTGAGTTTGTTCAATTTTGAAGCCAGACTAGGGTTGGGGGGCTGTGCTTTTTGCAGTTTTGAGGTTTAATTAAGGTAGGAGCTGTGGTTCATGAGCTATCTGCAGATTCCTGTATCCACTGACAGGTGTGTGGGCTCCCTGAAATCCACTTCTTACTGCCTTGCAATCTGTCCATGTGGTGGAAGTGTATGTTTTCTCCCTGAAAGCAAAATGAGATCAGAAAAAGGAAAATAATGGAAAAAGGAAGGAGGCAGATGAAAGAAAGATGAAGAGAGAGAAGAAGGGGGGAAACAGACAGGCATACCAACTAATGAATAAACAAAGGAACAAAGACAGAAAAACAACAACAACAAAATACAGCCAGGCTCGGTGGCTCAGCCTGTAATCCCCGTGCCTTGGGAGGCTGAGGTGAGTGGATTGCCTGAGCCCGCAGGTTAAAGACCTGCCTGGGCAATTTGGCAAGACTTCATCTCTACAATAAATCAAAAAAATTAGCCAAGTGTGGTAGCACGCACCTGTAGTTCCAGCTACTTGGAAGGCTGAGGCAGAAGAATCGCCAGAGCCCAGCAGGTTGAAGCTGTGGTGGCCAGGAGCATGCCTCTGCATTTCAGTCTGGGTGACCAAGTGAGACTCCAACTCAAAAAAAAAAAAACAAAAACAAAAAAACAAAACAAAACAAAAACCACCAAAAACAAACAATGATACAAATAAAAAACCCCTGTTGATGTATTCACTCTCAAAAATACCCATATGTGAACACAAAATCTAAAACACAGCAATAAAATAATAAAATCAAAGCAAGTATGAAAATGTAAACAAAATCAGAAAGAAAGAGAAAAAAAGAGGTCACTCCGTGGCCATTTCCGGAACTTCAGGTTTCTTTCCCAGGTATTGTCATTGCTTTTGGCTGCCACTGCTTTTGACTGCTGCCACATTAGGGAGCAGCTTTGGTCTTCAGCCTGTCCCCTCTGCTCTCAGTGTAGGTGGATAGGGCTGCTCTCAGCATGAGTCAGATGCCCCTGTGATCGGCTGTGGGAAGAGGATAAATCAGATCCAGACTCACCCAGCTTGTCTGCTGCTGCCACTGTTGTCAAGTCTCCCATTCAGATCATATGTGTGTGTGCGTTTTCCAGCACGGAGTGGGAGGCATCTGTCTTTCTGAGTACACTGGTTGATCCCAAAGGGGTCCAGAGATAGCCTCTGGGTCTCAGGTTGGAGGCTGGACAGAGCTGGGTGAGATAACCCAGGTCTCTACCCAGTCCTGGGACAGAGAAATTGGCAGTGGTCAGTGTCTTCTCACTGGTGGTGGGGCTCAGTTCCATATTTTCTCACCACACCTTCTTCATGTTTCCTGTTGCTATTGCCTCACTGCTGCAGGTGATGGTATGGGCCAGGTGCTAAGGAGGAGCTGTTCTCTGCTGCCTCCTCTCAAGAGACCCCTGAGATTGACAGATGATCCTGCACATTGGGATCTTCAATCTCAGGGAAGTGGTGGATTGTTGTCACGTCTGGAGGAGAGTCCCGGGTGCTTGAACCTGAGTCTCCCCTCAGACAGACTTTCACTCACCCATGGGCATACATCCACTCATGCAGTCTTTATGAACACTTGCTTTTGCAGAGACTCTCACAGTCTGACCAGTTCTGTCACAATCTTGCCTGCCTTCTTCTGCCCAGGACCATCTTTCAATGGCCAGCAGATGCTGGGTACAGTTTTCACAGTGTAGTCAGAGCTACCAGGCAGTAAATGACCAAAAATTGTTTGTGTTAATTTTAAATCAATTGGATGTGTGAAAATTTGAGTTTGGTGCCTGCAGGATTTTGAGCCTGTTGTGAAGATATAACAAACATAAGGGCCAGTACTAGGCCCTGTTTGACTTACTTATATAACAAACCACTTTCTCAAAACAATGAGAATGATGGTCCTCACTACCACATGTTGAATTTGAGGATTTTTCCAGAATGATAACATAGTGATAAAAATGAAAGTCAAAAAATCATAGTATTAATACAAGTCCAGGTTAGAGAAGCATAACTTTTGTTATCTCAGAAATTAATTACTTTGTCCCTGACTAAGCACTTAAAAGAAATGACTCTCACATATGACTATGCTTATCTTATTTGTTGTCTGCTGGGCATCAGTGCACACCTGCCACCTCACATGTACTAGCTCATTTGTTTTCCAATATATTCCCTTCCCCTTTCTTCTTTCCTCTGTAGTCTCTTTAGAAAAAAAAAAGTTTTCATTTTCTTTCCTCTAAAGCCGCACGTTTTCCCTAAAATTTTTCTTTGTATTAAATCTCCAGAACAGTTTTGCATTCTCTACTCATAATCATTCACAAACTACTCAAAGATTTTCTTTACTGTGCAAGCAAATTACTGCTCCCATCTTGTATATTCTTCCTTTCTTCTCCTGTCTTCTATTTCCCATTAGCTAAGACATGTTGTCTTATCCCAAAACATAATTATTAACCTTTCTGAAATTAAAGACTGTATATTGATACTTTGGCATTTAGTCAAATACTACATAATACTACCTAATTTTCAATTGTGCATTTCATTTCAGTAAATAAATATGCAATGACTTGCTAAAATGTTTTCCTTACTGGCCTCTCTTTGTATGCTGTTTGCATAGTATGCCCACCTTTTGAGTAAATTGATAGATTTATTTAGTCGGATGGAGCCACTAACTGAGGGCAATTTTAGGAAAGTAGGTTACTAGTAACATCTGTAAGATCCAGGTTCTAGTATTCAGACAGGGATTCTCCCCCTGGTTTAAACCAATCTAGTCTGACTTTACCAGCCACTCGAAACAGACAGAAGCAAAGAGAATATTTATTTCCTTTGGTTTTTCTTCATTTGTGTAGATTTTTCTCTCTCTCCCCCTTTCCCTCCCCTTCTTTAATTTGGTTTTTCAGGGAAGGTGGGGTTGCTTTTACTTCTTTTGTTCAATCTTCTGTTCTTCCTTATGAGGGTCCTCTGGCTTTGTTTACTTTTGAGGCTGGACTGTGGGTTGGGGGCTATACTTTTTGCAGTTTTGAGGTTTAATTGAGGGGAAAGCTGTGATTCAGAATCTATCTTCAGATCACAGTATCTACCAACAGGTGTATGGGTACACTGGAACCCATTTCCTACTGCTTTACAATCTGTCCATGCAGCAGGGTTTAGGTTTGCTCCCTGTAATAAAATGATATACGAAAATGGAAAATAATGGAAGAAGGAGGGGTCAGGAGGAAGTTAGAGAGAAGAGTGAGAGGGAAAACAGACATACATACCAACTAAAGAGTGAAAAAGAGACACAAGGCTAGAAAAGAGTGAAAAACAGACACACAAACAAAGTTCCCTAAAGCATACTGGTAATTACATAAAGACAGTCCAATAAAATCATGCCTTTTGATGCATTTTTCCCCCAACACAAACAGGTAGTCTAAATCAAAAAGCAAACAAAAGTGAGCAAAGCAAACTGACAAAACAATAAAATCAGAAATCAAAATAAGAAACCAGACTAGCTCTGGAATTTTCCTGAGTGTCTAAAGTCTCTTCAGCTCTGATCTCTAGCCTCTCCTCTTTGCTTTCATTTCAGACAGATAGATCTATTCCAAGCTTGGGTTGGTTCTCTTGGCTTGCTGCCTGAGAGGTCTGCATCTGGCCTGAGTTGCCTGTATCTGATTCAGTGTGTGTGTGGGGGGGGTGGCTTTTGTCTCCTGTTTAGCAACGTTACCTTAGAAACCAAGGTGGAGGCTGCTTGTAGATAGATGGGGTAATGCAAATCTCTGCCTGGAAAATGGCCAAGGTGGGCGGCTCCTCTTTCAAGGATCCTTTCTCTCCAACTGTCCTTTCTCTCCACTCACCCAGGTCCATGGGAGATCCACTATGATGGACTGTGGGATCATTGACACAGCTGGGCATTGGATCTCGTGTGCCACCAGTGGCCTGGGGTGAAGGAGGGAGCTGGGAATTCCCTCTTCTGGAGCTGAGAGCTGACAGCGGCTGATCAGCACCTCCTTAAGATATACTGTTCCCTTACACAACCACAGGGTCCCATGCTGGGTGCCTCAGCCAGAGTGGGTACTGGAGCTCCAAAGGGTGGGTGGTGAGTGGTGGCAGTGGCTTTGGGCCTTGCACAGGGCACTTCAGCCAGGAATGGATCTGGTATCTCTGAGGGGCAGGCACTTAGAGCCTCCCTGGGTGACAGTTGCTTGAAATAGGACTGGGCAGGGGCCCAGAACCCAGGGTGGGAGCTGGAACTCTGAGGAGCGAGCACCGGACCCACTGGATTGGGCACCAAGTCAGGGAGAGAGCTGGCAGTGACTGAGTGCCGGGCAGATCGGTGTAGCCGGCAAGGGAACCCAGATCTCCACATGGTGGTATCCAAGGGCCGCCAATTGAGACGTTGCAGCCTGGGAGGGAGCTGGGATCTCCACACAACTGGGGCAGGGGCCTGCCTATAGTCGAGCAGTAGCAGCCGAGAGGCCTCAATAGCTGGCCTTGCGTGGGTCCGAGTGTCTCCAGGCCTCAGACCAGTACAGCTGGTGGTGGGCAGGGGGCTAGGGGAAGGAAGGTAAGAGTCTTTTTGGGAGCTCACTTTCGGAGACTCTCAGGGTCCCACCTATGCCATCGCCATCTTACTGGAACTCCCAATACCAATCTTATCAAAAGTGTTCTGGGCAATCAAGAAAGATGGAACTATTCCCAAATCATTTTATGAAGATAACTTTACACTGATACACAAACCTGGTAAAGACCCACAAAGGAAAGAGAATTATAGGTCAATCTCCTTGATGAACATAGATGCAAAAATACTCAATAAGATCCTAGCAAATAGTATCCAACAACACATCTCAAAAATCATCCACCATGAGCAAGTTGGCCTAATTCCTGGAATGCAGTGTTGTTTTAACATTCAAAGACCATAAGCATAATATAAAACATTAACATATGTAAAAACAAGAACCACATGATCATATCATAGATTCAGAAAAAGCTTTTGACAAAATCCAGCATCCCTTTTTGATAAAAATGTGTGAACACCTAGGCATAGAAGAAATATTTCTCAAGACAGTAAGAACCTTCTATGATAAACCCACAGCCAACATACTGCTCAATGGACAGAAAACAGGAACAAGACAAGATTTCTCACTTTCATTCATCCTGTTCAACATAGTACTGAAGTCCATGGTAGAGCAATCTAATGAGTGAAGGAATTCAAGTGTATCCAGACAGCAAAGGAGTAAGTTAAGCTATCCCTCTTTGCAGATGATATGATTCTATACCTTGAAAACCCAAGGGAGTCTACCAAAAACTTCCTTGCACTAACAAATGACTTTGTAAAGTTTCAGGGTACAAAATTAATGTGCAAAAGACAGTGATATTTCTATACACCAATATCAAAAAGGCAGAAAACCAAATAAAAAGCACAAAACCATTCATAACAGCCACCAAAAAAATTGAAATACCTTGACATCTTCTTAACCAGAGAAGTGAAATACTTTTACAATGAAAACTGTAAAACACTGCTCAAAGAAATGAAAGAGGACACAAACAAATGGAAAAACACTCCATTCTTATGGATTGGAAGAATAAATATTGTCAAGATGTCCATCCTATCCAGGACAATCTACCGATTTAATGCAATACCCATCAAATTACCAACTCCTTCTCAGATCTGGAAACAACAATACAGAAATTCATATGGAAACAAAAAAGAGCACAAATAGCCCAAAACAATTCTCAGTAAAAGAAACAAAATGGGACATATCACTTTTCCAGGCTGTAAACTTTACTATAAGGCTACGATATTCAAAATAATTTGTTACTGGTACAAGAACAGGCATATAGAACAATGGAACAGGACAGAGATTCTGGAAGCAAAAAGTTGATCTTTCAATCAACTCATCTTTGACAAAGCCATCAATAACAACTACTGGAGAGAGGAACCCTTATTTAGCAAATGGTTCTAGGAAAACTGGTTGACCACATGTGGAAGAATGAAACAGGACTCCTACCAATCAACTCTAAATGGATCAAAGACCTAAACATAACCAGCTTGAAAGTGAATGAACTAATTCAACAATTTGATGAAGTTTTTATAAAAACTTCAACTATAAGAATCTTAGAAGAAAATGCAGGAGACATACTTATGCACATTGGAATAAGCAACAAATTCTTGATTGTAGTCATGAAAAAATAGATAAGAGGGACTATATCAAGCTGAAAAGCTTTTGCACAGCGAAAGAAACCATTGAGAGACTGGGAGAGAAAACTAAAAAAATAGGAAAACATATCTGCCAGTTGTATATCTGACAAAGGCCTAACATCCAGGATCTACAAGGAATGCAAACGGGCCAAAAGGTAAAAACAAACAAACAGCCTTATGAAAAAGTGAGCAAAACCATGAATAGACATTTCTCGAAAGACAACATATGAATAACCAAAAGATACATGAAAAAATGCTCAGCCTCCCTAAATATTTGAAAATTGCAAATCAAAACCCATTGAGATACCACCTAACTCCAGTAAGGATGGCATTATTAATAACAAATAACAGCTGACGAGGGTGTGGAGAAAAGGGAACACTTCAACATTGTTGGTAGGAGGGCAAACTAGTTCAAAACTCTATGGAAAACAGTGTGGTGATTTTTAAAAGAACTAGAAATTGGTCTTCCATATGACCCATCAATTCCTCTCCTGGGAATATACCCAGAGGAATTCAAATCATTCTACAAAAAAAGGTATTTGCACATGTATGTTTATTGCAGCACTATTCAAAATAGCAAAAAGATGGACCCAAGCCTGTTGCCCATAAAAAGTGAACTGGATAAAGAAAATGTGGTACATACACACTATAGAGTATTAAACAGTCATAAATAAAAACAGAATATGGACTTCACAGCAAGCTGAGTGTTTAGGGTCCATCATACTTAGTGATCGATCACACACAGAAACAAAGAACTGACTACCACATGTTCTTACTAACAAGTGGGTACTGAACATTTATCACAAGCCTATAAGAGAAGGATTGGCAGTAGCAGGACACTGCCAAGGGAGGAGGATAGGGCAGGTAACATCACTAATGGTACCTGATCCTAAACCAGGGGAAGTGAGGACCAGTTGGAGGTCCAAATTTCACCTGCATATAGGCTACTTATGCACCTAATCCTGATTTGTTCCCCACATCTTTAAAATAAAGTTTTAAAAAAGAAAAAAAAATGGTACATATACATTATAGAATAGCTTGCAGTCATAAAGAAGAGCATGCATGTCCTCTGCAGCAACATGTATCCTGTTGGAGATCAGAGATCATTATTCTAAGGAAACTATGATAGGAACAAAAAACTCAAAACTGCATGTTCTCACTCATATGTGTCACTTAACATTGGGCATGTAGGCACAAAGATGAGAACAACAGACACTAGTCACTGCTAAAGAAGTGAGGGAGAATAAGGGATACACAACACCCCACTGGGTACCATGTCCACTGCTGGGAGGGGAGGGCTAGCTACATGCAATCTACTTATGTAGCATATCTTCACATATACCCCACAACTGTAAAATAATTTCTAAAAAAATTTTCAAGAACTAATGGATAGTCATATGTCGCAAAGCAAACATCTATTTATGTCTACACCTGTGCAAAAGTTAACTCATCATGGAGCATAGAAGGTGTTGTGTATGAATATGTATAACAACCAGCTCTGTAGGGAAAACAAACAAGAAAATAATGACTCAAAATTTTGTATTTGCTGATTTTTATTTTATTCATAACATGGGCATGACTGATCTCAAACAATAATGTGGCATCATCAATTACACAAAAGTTTTAGATATTCACAATTGACTCAAGATCCAATATGTACTAGCTGGCTAGAGAACATCACTGGTTTCTAAAGGTAAAATCCAAACTATAGATAATTCTGAGAATGAAATGAGAAAATCTTTGTGACCATAGATAAGACAAAAAAATCTTAAATATTACAAGAAAGTGTGATACAACAAAGGGTGATTCACACATGAAATAATAATACACTGAATATTGATTTCATCAATATTCAGGATATCTATTCTTGTAAAAACACTACGACAATGCAAAAACAAGACATTGACTGTAAGGAATTCTTTCCAAGTCATATATCTCATAACAAATTTGTAGCTAATATATATAAAGACTCTCAGAACTCAACAGTAAGAAAATAATTCAATAAATAGTGTGTGATAAAAGACTGTATAGATACTTTACTAAAGAAGTTACATATGTGGCACATAAGTTCACGAACTGATGCTAAAAAGCATTAATCATCAGAGAAATGATCATTAAGATCATAATGAATGAGATTCCAGGACTTACACAACAGAGAATAAATTGCTGGACTCTTTAAACCATTTCATTAATTTGTGTGTCAAAATTTCTCTAATATCACACTACCTAAACTACTGCTGTTTTATACTTGGTATAGATATCAAAAGTTATGAATCATTACAATTATTTGGAGTTGTTTCAAAATTTGTTGACTTATATAGTTCCTATGTTTTTTAGTCACTTAAAATGTATTTTCCCATGTAGTATTCCCTATGTATTTTGAGCAGTAGTCTCTGTGTATTTCCACCACTCACTTATGATGTCGAAAAGCAATTAAATTTTCATAGATTGGGGTAAAGTCAGTCCATATAAAGTGCTGATGAGTATCTAGAACAATTGAAACTCTTAATCATTGCTGGTAGGAATGCAAAATTGTGCAGCTCTTTTGGAGATCAGTTTGATGATTTCTCATAAAGTTAACCAGACCCTTAATAAGTGAATCAGCAATCTCACTCCTAGGTACCAACCCAAATGTAATGAAATCTATGTCCAAACAAAGCTTGAACAAAGTTTAAAGTGGCTATATTTGTAATTGTCAGACATAGACAACCATAATATATTACTTAGCAATTAAAAGTAATGGACACTGAAACACACAACAAAATGGATGAATCATAAAAGGCATTATGAAAAATGAAAGAAACCAATCACAAAAGACTACATTCTGCAAGATTCCGTTTATACAAAATTTTAGAAAATACAAAATTATAAGACTGTAAATAAATCAGTGGATTTTAAAAGCTGAATGTAGATAAAAATGTTGCCTACATGAGGCATGGAAGAATTTGAGGGGGTGATGAAATTATTCTCTAACTTGATTGTGGTGGCATCTTGACTACATAACTTTGTCAATCCTTGCAGAATTATACCTTAAAAGAGGGGGTTTTACTGTATGTACATTATTTCTTTAGAAATGGGAAGAGCTTTAAATGTTCACTGAGTTTTTAAAAAGTCAACATATCAAACATATAAACTAAAATTAACCACTTTACATGTAACATTTGTTTAAGAAAATCATCATAGTTTATGTATTGCCCTCCAAATTGTTTTAGAAATCAGAATTAATTTATGTTTTTCATAATATTGGCATTTATTTTCTCAGAAACTATGCATATAGGATATAATAATAGGCTGGAAACAAGTGAGTGGTTCTTGAACATTTCATTTATGCCTCCACAACGAATCAGTGTTCAATTATATCACCAGTTATTACATTTTTTACAAGAGACTCTGAAAGATACGCAAAGATAGAAATTTTAAATGTCAAAATTATACAATCCAGTTTGTCTATAAGGATTTATATTCATGTAGTAACAGCCTCATTAGAGTGATTTAAGTTTGATAATAACGTCTCTTAAAACTATAAAGAATTTACCATCTAGTTAAGTTTCAGATTTTTCTTGATGTCCTAATAGCTTTTTAAATAAATTTCTATCTCTTTTCAACACCCTCAATTCTCTTCTTCCTTATTCCTGCTCCCCTCATCACTAAAACCCTTCTCCTTCAACCTTCAGAGGAGCCTAAATGTCACCTCCCTATGAAGGCTTCCCTAGAGATAGGTCAGATGCACCCAGCATGTCTCTGGTCTGGGAGCCCTGTGCTTTTAAAAGTCCTAGCAATTATGGTATGGCATAGTAGGATCACATATGCTTATAAAAATTTCCCTAAACTGCATGCTTTATGAACTCTGTTTATGTTATATCTCCAGGACCTAACACTAATAAATAAGTGAATAAATTGAGACTGGTTGGAAATGAATTGTACCATCAAGGTAAGTGCTTCAGTGTTTGTATTTAATTTGACATTGCATACTTGGTCAAAATATTGTTAATAAATATGTAAATTATATCTAACTTTGTATATATTTAAACTTACATGTGAAATAAATAATTGTTTGATGGAGTGGAAAAGAAAACTATTGTGAGATAGGCATTTGACCACAATAATCAATTAGAGAAGGGAGATTTCAGTCTTTATTGAAATTTTCTGATGTTAGCTTTCAACATTTTATGATGCCATTATCTGTAATTGTATGGATCCTGAGCCAGTTAGCCTGGGCTCAAACCTTGGCTAGGACAACCAGCAGTGAGGCCGTGAACAAGTTAATTAACCTCTGTGCTTTAGTTTCCCCAGATGTGGACTAGAGGAAATGATAGTGCGTGGCTGTAAATCAAGATGTAATATGAGTTGAACACAAAATGTCACCTAGCACATGGTAAGCTTTCAATAAACATTATTCATTTTCATTAGTGATATTAATTAGCCTAGAGTGATAGAATTCTAATATGGAGGCCAACAAAACTAATCTAATTAACATTACTTTTTCTTAAACATCTTTTCAGATATACTCTGAAGCAGTTTTAGAATCTTAAAAATGGAAGAACATTACAGATAATTAAGATTTAGAAAACACTGCATATAAACTATATTCTTTGCAAATAAACTATATCTTCCATATGTCTCCTAAATATGGTATAAGAGATTTTCTGGAAATATGTTTCATGGTATATTATAGTTTTCTAGTTCCAAGACTGGGGATCAAAATCAGTACCATGAATCACTGAATCAAGCATCAAATTAAATTTGACAAGGAATATTAAATTGTCATTGTAGCAAATTCAGTTTTATGTTTTGAATCTAAAATCGTGTTTATTTAGATGCAAAATAGCAAAATCCACTAACCATACATATTAATTTAAAGTGAACCAGTCTTGACAGATGAAATTTGTTCATTTTGAGTGCTTCATGAAGGAAAATGGAGATAAAACATCCTATCCCTTACTTCCCCTGAATTATACTGTAAATAATTTTGCCACCTATTAACAATGTCTCTTTTACAAATAAGAGCTTAAATATTTCTGAGGTGCAGAAAAACCTTTACTAAGGTTTTTAGTAAAAAGAAAAAATTTTACTATGGTATAAATCACATCCCATTTCTGATTTCTCTAATTTGTCATAGATACCACTAGTTTGCTAGTCATTTAGATGTAAAACCATCACAGTCAATAACCAAGTCCTTTCTCTAATCCCAGTTCTTTTGCTTTGATCATTTTCGTCTAATTCCTACATTTTGCACTCTTTACAAGTTATTTGGCCACCTGGAGAGCTACCAACATCTGCCAACCAGCCTCCTTTTCTTCAGATTTTGCCTTTTCCCATTGACTGCATACCATTGATAAACAGCCCAGTCTAAAACTTCACTTTTATTGCTGTATTTCTAATGTAAAAGTATAAGCATTTGTTTTTGCTACTTTCTTGTTTAAACTAACGAAACAAAAACTTAAAAAGCTAAAAAGTGACAAGTGTTAGCAGGGGCGTGGAGATGTGGGACCCTCAAGGCACTGTTGGAAGAAGTAAATTAGAGCCATCATCTGGAAAAATATGTGGCTGCGCCCAGTAGAATTTACTACTCAGCAATAAAAATGAAGAAAAAATTGATGCAAGCAGTAACATGGATGAATCTCAAATACATAAGGCAAAGTGAAAAAGTAACACTCAAGAGGCCAATTTTCTTTTATTCCATTTATACAATGTTCAGGAAGGACAAAACATATCTGAAATTGTCAGGACCCGGAATCAGTTGACTACAAAGTTTGGTGTGGCCATGGGCTGATGGGCATATTCTACCTCTTGATTATGATGGGGCTGCATGCCTATTTATATTTGTCAAAACTGAGAGAAATATACACTAAAAAGAGTAAAATTTACTGTAAATTATACCTTATTAAGCTTAACAAAGTTAATTGAATGGAATGACATATAGTAAAAATTAAATAAATAGGTAAATAAGATACTTGTAAGCTGCAATGTGATATTCAAACTCGATATATTGTTACTCTTTTTGATGAGGAGTCTCACTCTGACACCTAGGCTGGAATGCAGTGGCACACTTATAGCTACTGCAGCCTCGACCTGCTGGGCTCAGGTGAACACATTGCTAAAGGAATCTTTCATTATAAACATAATAATTTATCTGGTTATACACATATATAGTACAGTATACAGATAAACTGCAATGTCAAGCACTTTGTGATATAAAATAAATAATATATTAAAAAATAAAACCACTAAAATTTATTTAACCTGGGGATATAAAACATTAGAGTGAAACCAAGTAGTAGTACTATGTAAAATGTCAGTAAAATTTGGCACCATATACATTACTGTTGCAAATTAATTGTGGTCATTCTCATCTCATCTTGGTGAATGAGACTACCTTCTCTGTGACTGGACTAGCCGGTTACACAAACCTCTATAACTCTTCTCTCTCCTTCATTCCCACCTACAATCAGGGACCACACGTTGCCAGTACTGCACTTTTTGCATTTCCCTAGCCCATCACATTCACATCATTAGAGTGATACTCTGTGAGCTTAAATCCTCATTACTACTTATTGCAATACTGAAATACACTCCCAATAGCTTTCTGTGATAGTTGATAATTTCCCCTTCTGAGGAAGGTAATTTCTTCTGTTTCTTAGAAGTAGAGGAGCTCCCAAAGAACTTAGTAAAGCAACAGCAATTTGAGAGATCTAAATAAAAAAGGTACTGAGGGGTGAGTGTCCAGGAACAAGAGATTTTAGGAATCCGAGGAGCAAATAAGCAGGGTAGCCAGCACTCCAAAATTTGAGAAGTCTGTAAATATACAGCAGGAAATGAGGACCCCAGAAGAATGACACCAGTCTTAGAAAAAAAGAAACTGGCAGGAGTAAAATAGGGCATATCTAGACATAAAGAAATTAAAATAAAGAAACAAATATTAAGAATAAGTCCCACACATAAGTAGAAAGTCAGGAATTGGATTATTAAAATCAGGCACAGCCGGGCTCGGTGGCTCAGCCTGTAATCCTGCGCCTTTGGGAGGCTGAGGTGAGTGGATTGCCTGAGCCCGCGGGTTCGAGACCCGCCTGGGCAGCGAGACCTCATCTCTACAATAAATCAAAAAATCAGCCGGGCGTGGTAGCGCATGCCTGTAATTCCAGCTACTTGGAAGGCTGAGGCGGAAGGATCGCCGGAGCCCAGCAGGTCGAGGTTGCGGTGGCCGGAAGCGGCCACTGCACTCCAGTCTGGGCGACAGAGTGAGACTCCAACTCAAAAAAAAAAAAAAAATAAAAAAATAAAATAAAATCAGGCACACAGTAGGAACCAGGTCTCAGGAACACTTGGTTTCAGGCTAGTCAAAAAGTACAAACCAGACCAGCAGCAGTCAAGACTCAACTCCAGGCTTCTGTGCTACAGTGTTAGCATAGCATGGTGCAGCTCCTAGAAATTTAGCATATGGGTTAACGGCTTCTGCTTTGTTTCATTTATTTATTTATTTACTTACTTGTTTATTTATTTATTTATGTTGGAGTTGTAGGGTATAGTGAGAATTTACTACATAAAAGTTAAGTTGCATGCAGGTGAATTTTGGGCTTCCACTTGACCCTCTCAGCCCCTAATGATGGACTAGGTACCAGTGTGTTGCCATGTGCCCACTTTCCTCCTCCTTCCTTTCCTCCCCTACCAATTTCCAGCATCTGGTGATCCTACTCTTGTGCTCATGTGACCAATGATCAGGGCCAGTTTTTGAGTGAGAACATGCATTATTCAGCTCTTTGTTTCTGTAATAGGTCACATAATACGATGGTCTTTAGCTGCATCCATGTTGCTGTGACGGCCATGATTTTGTTCTTCTTTCTGGTTGCATAATATTTTGTCATGTATATGTACCACATTTTCTTTATCCAGTCCACTTTCAATGGGCATCTGGGTTGATTCCATGTTTTTGCTATCCTGAATAATGCCCCAGTAAACAGTGCAGTTGTCTTTTTGGGAGAGCAATTTATGGTCTTCTGGGTATATTCTCAGAAGAGGAGGATTATGGAAGCTCAATTTTTAGTTCTTTGAGAAATCACCACAAAGCTTTCCACAAAGGTTGAACTAGCTTACATTCCCACCAACAGTGTAGAAACATTCCTTTTTCTCTGAAGTCGTGCCAAGCTTCTGCTTTGGAAACATCAGAATTACATATCTCAAAAATTAGTGGTTGGGCTCTTCTTAGGAAGGACCAAAATGATTTGCTGGAACTCTTCATGATTCAGGTGTTGAATGAACATATTTATTACTCAGATTATGGACTTTACTAATTTTGTGATCAAAAAGTTGACTCAGTAATCAGAGTGGTACAATCTATTTGTAACATTATTGGAGCTGTACGTCACACTCATCCAGAGACATAATGTAACGTAGTAGTTGGAAGTGCAAACTGGTATCAGACATGCTAGGTTTGAAGCATAGCTCCTCTACTTACTATCTGTTTGACCTTGAAAAGGCTACTTAAATTTTGTGAGTTTGTTACATTTAATTCTCAAAATTAAAGATAGCAATATTAATAATCCCTATATTATAGGATTGGTATGAATAAATATATGTAAACAACTTAGGACACTGGCTAGTACACAGTAAGTGTTACAAAATAGTTTGTTACACTCAACTAACTAGCTGTGTAACTTACCTGAGTTTATATCATGTGCACTAGTATTTCATGCAAAAGATTTACTTAAATGCTTTGAGAAGATGAACATATTTCATAAGTATTTGGAAAGAAGCATTTCTTCTTTGGTGATTTTCTTTATTACCTTTTTTACCTCATATTTTCATATCTGTACAAGTTTGTATATATATGCACATAAACAGTTAAAATACATGCATTCTATTTATATATTATATTATCTAAACATATTTATGCATACTTTGCTACACAAATTATTATTCTGACACTGGTTAAAATGATAAGGAAAGCTAGGAGTGGTTACTCTTGCCTGTAATCTCAGCACTTTAGGAAGCCAAGGTGGGAGGATTGGTTGAGTCCAAAAGTTAAATACAAACCTGGGTTATGTAGCAAGATGCTGTCTCTACAAAAAATTTAAAAAATGGCCAGGCATGGTGATACATGCCTGTGGTCTCAGCTACTGGGGAGGCTAAGGTGAAAGGATTGCCTTAGCCCAGGAGGTCAAGGCTGTCCTGAGCTGTGATCATGTCACTCCACTCCACTCTGGGTGACAGAGTGAGACTGACAAAAGAAAGAAAGAAAGAAGGAAGGAAGGAAGAAGGGAGAGAGGGAGGGAAGGAGAAAGGGAGGGAGGAAGGAAAGAAAGAAGAAGGAAGGAAGGAAGGAGGGAGGGAGGGAAACGGCAAAAGGAGGGAAGGAGGAAGGAAAGAAAGGAAGGAAGAAAGGAAAGAGGAAGAAAAGTAAAAAAAAGTGGCAAGGAAGACTTTATTTAGGACTTGTAGTAAGTGTCAAGATTATCACAGTAGCAGAGAGATTGGGCTCAATTTCAAATACAACGAAGGCAGGTGGGCGGTTATAGCTATAGAGTTAAAGAATCAGCAGACAGAAAATTACTAAGAGGAGATTTCAATGACAGGAGTTCTTGCTAAACACATTTATAAAGTTTCTTGCTAAAAATGAGCCAAAATTATCAGGTATCAAGGATGGACAGTGAGGAATTTGATCAGATATCAAAAGTGATCAGATATCAAGGGAAGGGAAAATTATCATTAAACCAACTTAGCGGATACTTGCTGCAACAAGTTAAGCAGGATTGAGGACAAGGTCCATTAACAAAGTCTGGTCTAAAAGAGGGATAAAGAAGAGCAAAATCATGGGACATGGGACCTAAACATTAATCACATTAGCACAAAGGGGGGATCAGCAGTCACTGGACACTGCCAGGGGTAAGGGAGAGAGGGAACACGTAGCAACACAAAGCGTACTTAGTCCTATACTAGAGGAAGTGAGGGCCAGCTGGAGGCCCAAACTTCACCTGCACGCAGCCTATTTGTGTAGTTAATCCTTACTTATGCCCTACGTCTCTGTAATAAAATAAAATTTAATACATACATACACACATAAAGGCTCAGAGGAGCCTGTCTAAAGTTTGGTCAAAAAGTTTGGTCAAGGGGATGGTCTTTGTCAGTCCACCTTTTATTTTTAAAAAATAGGCATGTGTCTTTATTCTCAATAATATAAGTTCACTTCTTGCTTGTCTTTGTTTAAAGTTAAAAACAAACGGAATCATCTGTTGAGACTTGGTAATAAAGCAATGATTTGAGGGTATTTCTAGAGGTCGGGCCGTAAGCTTCCTGATTGGCCCACAGGCAGCAGTTACAGGAACAAAGACTGATCATCTTTCAGCTTTAGCTAGCAAGGTTTCTTTATATCCTGGGGGGAGGGGTGTTTCGGGAAAGGGTAATTCAGCTACTGAACAACCTAAAGTCCCAATAAGGATCTAGGAAGTCAGGTTTTAGTTATGAATGACACCAAGTTAGGAGAGTCGTAGAAACAATGAAAACATTAATTTGGAGAATGTAGCCAAATATTAAGGAAAGAAAAGAATTGAGAATTTGGTAAGCACTGACAAAATGTGCAAGATGCAGAATCCATTCTAATTTACAAGTAGATAACAAAACCTCAAAGACAACGAACAGGACCCGAAACTGAACAGGACCAGGACCCAAAATGATGTGTTACAGTTTTCTGTTAAAACATAAAGTTTCAGTCAATATCTTTTTTAAGTTTACCTAGAAACTGCTTTATGAAAGTTGGTGCTCCTATGTTGGGTGCATATATGTTTAGGATGGATATTTCTTGTTGACGGTTCGAATCTTTTATCATTAGGTAGTGACCTGCCGCATCTTTTTTAATTTTTGATAACTTTAAAGGGTATTTTTATGGAATATTACATAGCCATAAAGAAGGACAAAATCATGAACTTCACAGCGACCTGGATGGACTTAGAGTCTATAAACAGAGTGATGTATCACAGAAACAAAGAACTGAGTATCACATGTTCTCTCTCATAAGCGGACCTTGAACAATTATCATAATACTTTAAGAAAAGGATTGGCAATAGCAGGAAACTGGGGAGGTGGGATTGGTTGTAGTGGAATCTGCTGGAGGGGGCCACAACTCATCAACAAGGATACCTGCATAATGAACATTTGTATACCTATACCCCACATTTTTAAAATAAGAAAATGAACATTTGTATACCTATACCCCACATTTTTAAAATAAGAAAATGAACATTTGTATACCTATACCCCACATTTTTAAAATAAGAAAATTAAAAGAGAAAAAAACCCATAAAGTTTCTTCCTACTTTCACTAATCTTTTTTTTTAATCAAAGATAATCAAAGTTAGGTTATTCTTCTTTTAAAAATAAGTGTGGTCTCATTAGATTTGATCTAGTTATTTGCATAAAATGGTAACAAAAATAATAATTGATCATATTGTCCTTTTAAGTATGCTTTGCTAAGGCTTTATATAGGGACTTTCAGATTGGACTGCTAAAAGCCTCTGAAGACTATGAAATCAAGCCAAGAACTCACTGGCAGACTTCACTTACAGTATCTACAAATTTGGATGAATTAGTGTTTTCTTGAAGTCCGCAATATATCCCAGATTTCCAGAGCCTGGCAGGAAAGGGCATTCCTACCTCACCTCTAAAGCTGGGAACCATGTATGTCAGTACCAGGCTAGTTTTTCCAAGAGGGTTTTGCAAGCATTGACTCAGTAAAGCCAATTTTCATTTTTTTAAAACTGTCTGATCATATCTGATTCTATGCACATCATTTATAAATATGACATTCCAGTAAAAGCCTTAGTTACATAACCAATTTTCCCAATTATGTCCTGTTACAAGAAAGACATTCTTATTGAAGTATATACATCATTATATTGCTATAAAAAAGAACACTCAATAAGAGTTTCCAAATCTGGAGTGATCAGTCAGAAATAAAAAGGTAACTGTTTTACTTCTATTTACAAAAGTATAATCCACTAAATTTCAATAAGTTACAGATAGTTTGAAAGAAAAGAGAATGAAGTTCTTCAAATCCAGAAAATGGAACATTAAAGAAACAGCAATGCTACAAAAAGCTAGCGGAAAAAACATGAAAACGTAATCATTCATCAGTTCATTCAATCCCATATATTTGATTCTTGCTCTTCTTGATACTGGGTTAGCAATTTCATGAATCCATGAGATTCTCCACCAGCGCTCTGGAAAGCCTCATTCATTCTAGTGAAATGATCTTAAAGAATCTTAACACATGCCATCAAAAGCCTGTACCCCAGAGTACATGTCATAGTTATTTTTTTTCCAATGGTCTATGAGCTAGTCTCTTTTCTTGAAGATGAAGCACTCTGGCCTGTAGTTGACTATAAGTGCTTTTGAAGAAGAATTAGATTAAAACAAAAACTATTTGTGACTAAAAATAATAATAATAAAAAATAATGACCATGGTTAAAGATCTGAAGAAAACTTATTCAAAGACTTCTTTATGGTACCTTAAGGGACTGTCTTTCAGAGCACTGGATTGGATTAGGAGTTAGACTCATCTCCTCTTAAAATTAAACTGACTTCACAAGATTTGTGCTACAACTGGGCTGGGCAGGTTACAGGAGAAGGCCACATCAAAAAGAGAGCTCAGAAGAGCCTATCTAAAGTTAGAGCAAGGAGAAAGTCTTTGTCATGTTTAAGCTACCATATATTTAAAGTATCTATTTATCTATCTGTCATGTATTTATCTATAATCTATCATGATCTACCTACCTATCCTAGTCATGTGTACATTTAAATCTCCATATCATCATCATTTCAATATGCCCTGATGTAATTTTTCATACATTTGTTTCAAATAAGAGTTATTTTATTCCCTAAATGTACATTTTTATAATTAAAGCCAGTGTAAAGAAGATATAATGCACTTTTTGGAAATATTCCAGAAGGGAACTGCCATATCCCCCAGAAGATAGGAGTGCGGCAGCCCTGACCCTGTTACTTTAAGTGGCTGAAGCCTGACAAACACATTACACACTCTTGTGTCACAGAAACCTTTAGCGGGGTTTCCAGCTGAAGGAAAATCCACCAGGGCTGGCAACAGAAAGTTCTGTGATGCCAAAATGCTATCAACAAACCACAGCTACCTGTTCCTCAAGTAATATCATTAGGAAATAACTGATCATCTTCCAATACAATAAGCTTACCTTGGTAACATTTAATCAAACTAATATACTCCAAGTGATATATAGAAAACCATCAATATTTTTGACAAAAAATAAATTACTCAAATCTAAATATTTTATGGACATTTGGGATTATATTTAAATACTGTTATCTCACAGAAAAGTAAAACATCTTGTATGTAGTTGTTACATCTTTGCTAACTGACCTTATTTCCTGTTGTGTTAAGTGACAGAAGGTCTTTTTAAGGCTTCCCACCTGATGTTGAAGCCAAGAAAAGGAACCAGACAAATATTACACAAATAAATACCCACGTTTCTTAATGCATATTAGTTATGTACCCGCTAAGATCAAGCCTATTATTATAAATAAAGAGTTAGTACAGGCACTTTTTTGCCTTACCTTTTAAAATGCAAGTGTGATACTTTTTTTAAGAGTGAAGACTTTTTTTTATCCTTTGTTTAAAAAATTATGAAAACATGCGTTAGACAAAAAAAAAGCGTTGGTAATAAATCTAGAAGTAAAAGTTCCAAATGTAAGCTGTTTTCAATCTTTTAAGCTGGTAGCTGTGCTACAATAAAAAGAAGATGTAATGAAAGGTAACACAAAAGAAAACAAATTATCAGAAAAATATTTGGAGAAATGTTTTGCTTTGTTTTTTTATTCCCAAAACTAAAAAGCATATTTTACTCTGATATAAGAATACAGTAGGAGCATTTAAGAGAGCCAAAATGCTACTGATCATCTTTAAAATCTCCCTTTAACATCATTTAATTCATTTTAATTTTGCTAGTTATGCTTTCAGGGAAAAGCATCTAATCTCTTAAGAAACTCCCTGACTCCTGGTTCTAAAAGATATTTCTCCAGGCAGAGGTTAAGCTTAAAGCTTCATGAACGGCTTCAAAGAAGCAAGTTGTTCAATTCAAGGATAGTTAATTTGCTTCTCGCACTAGATTTCTTAGTCTTTAGTCCAGAATTTTAAACAGAGCAACCTGCGGCCTTTATAACAGATAAAATATTGCTAGAAAATGAGCTATTTGTGTATACACACTTGAATATTTTGAGTTCATCTTTACAAAGAGTGCTGGCAAGAGAAATAGAGTAAAAAAAATTCCATTAATATTTTCTGCATAGCTATGATGAATAAACATAATGAGAGCCCAAACTTTAGTGCCTCTGATGCAAGTAGTTTAGTAAATTTTTAGCAACTGTTGAAATATATCTCTTACAGTTGCAATAAAGCAGATTTTATATTTGCAGTATGCAAATCTAAATCATCCTTTTTTTAAACAACGCGTTTTATTGAAATAACTGTGATGCAAGCACTTCTGACTAATCATAATATATAAATTTCTTAGTTGACAAAATTGTTTTTTTTCACACTGTATATCACATACTAAGTTGCACTATAATGCAATAATTTAGAGAATAGGTTCGAAGTAAGGGAATTCAAGATTTGAATCTAATCTTTGTAATTAATTTGCTATGAGACCTTGGCCACATAAGTTAAACATTTTAAGCCTTATATTCATCATCTACAAAATGGTAATAACGATAGCATCTACCTTATGTAGTTGTCATACTGATTAAATGGAAAGATAATTGTCCAGCACTCAGCACAGTGCTTGCCTCTCTTATGCTTCATCGTCAACATTAACGACAATATCATTCGACCAATATATGTCCTGTGCCTGCAATTTTTTCTTATACATAGGAGGGAATAAATCCTTTACAATTTGTACTCTAACCTTCATTACAGCTTTAACTAATAGACCGAATCATGAAGCACTTTGGGGGGATAACAACTTGGAAGACCATTCAGCTCATCTTTCTGCAACACCCAGTTTTGTTTGCATTTAAGTTTCAAAGATATCTGAGACAAGAACAATGGAGACGAGAAGTAATTCCTTGACCTCAAAACATCAAGAAATGTTTCTGAAGTTTTCAGATTACACAATTATGCCCATTTACATTTAACAAAAATAAAGCCACATTCTTGTCTTTCTATAACTTGATGTAAGGGAATTCCCGAGGGCCTCTCTCTGGAGCTTTTTTGCATACTAATTATTCAGTGGTTTAAATCACAGCACCAGCACCATCTATTGGGGAATTTTTTCCTGAAACAAATGTTTCTGAAATTCAGGAAGAACACATAAAAACAAATTTAGGTCCATTTCAATCCCCCATTAAAATTTTTTAAAAGTTTATTTTAGTAAATAATTTCTTCTAATAATCCTACTCAGGAATTGGTAAAAATCATAAGTAAAAAATCGTATGACATCCACTGTTTAGTGCAGTACATTTTGAGACATTAAAAAAAAATAAGTATCAAAAAGTAATAGGCCTTAAGGGAGCATAAGTCTTCCCTAATTATCACACAGTCTGATGCACGCATGCCTTTTGCCTGCTAATGACTGGGGAGATGTGGCAATTTCCTTTAAAAATCCAGCCCCTTGTCATTCTTTTGTGCCAAGATAATTCAGATGCAATGGATGAAGAGCAGATTAGGCCATGATCCACTGATCATAACTTTCTATTGGATTTATAGCACCAGATGGCCTAATTAGTCGCAACAGTTCTCAATCTCTGTCTGTCAGGGAGACCAGATGTAATTTCTACCTTCTGGTGAAATAAACTCCTAAGATTGAATGCAAGAAATAAAATGTGAAACATAGACTAAATAATTGAGATTTACAAGTTAGTAGAAGTGAGTCTACGTACCTGACCAAAGATTCCTGGGCCCATCATCTCCTCCTCCGAAGGCAACTTTCAAGGACAGCTCAGCCCCAGGCACATAGGAGGCATTTCATGATGGGTACATTTTTACTACAATTATTTGTTTATATTCAAACATTCATTCACACACACACACACACACACACACACACACACACACACACATTCATGTTTCCTATCAAATGCCATTTGGTCCCACATCTATCTTTTTTTTTCTTCTTGAGTCTTTATTCAGAAAATTAATATCTTGTTTTAAAAAGTTGACATGCTAAAAATAGTCCTCCATTCAGCTCTGTTGAAGACAGACTTCAAATCATGCCTCATTTGTATCTTGCTCCATGTCTGTCTTCTAAGAATTTGACTAATTCTAGCATGCCTTCTGTCTTCCCAAGTAATTCACTACACAGAAGAAGAAGTAAGAAACTGCAAAAAAATGGACTATGATAGTTTAACTTTCATGTGTTAAAACAATGGAAATTCCCTGTGGCTGTCCCTATTTGCTTTAATACTTTCAAGATTAGTTCACAAACTCTAATCTGCTATTGGTTTGCTAAATATGAAGCCATAGTCAACATGGGGTGGAGGGACTTTTAGTTGTGAGATCAACTGATATTCAGTGTCAATGCAAAAATAACATTATCTTCTTCGTATGTAAAAAATGAAAATTAAAATGACATTATTCACATCAGTAAATATGCATTCAGATTTCTAAGGTTTTTCCACACCCACTCCAGCCCACCCCCACACCATCAGTCTAACTAAATATCCTCCAGGCTAGTTTTTGAACATTATTTTTAAGAAGGACTATAAGCTTTTGGTGCATACTGAGTATATCTTTATTTTTTCCATCATTATCCTTAAACACACTGTCTGGCTCCTAGGCTGTTATACATAAATGTTGTGGAATAAAAACGAAATATCTATACCCTATTCCCTTAAGAACAGGTCATGTTTTATAGGTAATATAATTAATCTTTTCACTGACAGCTTACAATTTCAGAGCAAAAACCATGCTATGACATCCTGACATGGAACCTGGAAACATAAAAAGAAGACAGTATTACATCTTCACTCCCTATGTTTGTTTTTCAGTGGTAGACTACTCTCAAGAAATATACTACCTATGATCCATTAGTTACAGGATTGTGAAAAAAATAGCAATTCAAAGATACTGTTTCATAGAATAATATACTTTTAAGGCTGATAGGAATCACTAAGATCCATATAAAAATATTACAAATGAGAGGTTTTAGTAATTGTAGAGTTTGTGAAATGTTACCCAATTAGTTTTTAGATATTCTTTTTCCTATGATATTATTCTCATCTTGTCAGTTCCATAATAAAGATGTAACCAAAATCACAATAAGTGTGCATTTTTAGTAAAAGTCAAGGAAGTACCTATATCCTAGGGGACTTAGAAGGCATAAGAGATTAATAGAAGTATTTTTAAATGAATTAAGAAGGATGAACGAGAGCAAATTATTTAGGAATTCCACCATCCAAAGCATTGCCAACATTCTCCAACTCAATGTTCTTTTTGAAAAATGACTGATATGAAATCAAAGGGAGATATCTGCATTCTTGAAGAATGTACGGGGACAATAATAGAAGTTAAGGCATTGCTAGTCAGGTTGCAAGACTGGTAGTGGCTCATCAATTCGTATCTTCTATTTTGTTAGTACAGTCCCAGTGCCAAGTGGCATTCTAACTCTGCTGTAGGCCTTAAGAAAAAGGAATGAAGATTTCTTTTCCAAATTAAGTTGTTAGGGAGCTCATTTACACTACACAGTGAGTGTGTGTGGGAGACCTGATGAAGATGATGATTTATGATGCAATAGACACTTAAGTAATTCTGGTGATGGAAATCCACAGCAAAACCCACTTAGGAAGATAAAGCAGAACTCCTATTATCTGTAGGAGGTAAAATCACATGACTTTTCCCTTTACAAATTTCAAGTTACCCTACTGGGTTTGGGAATGCCGGGAAAACTCATTTACTCAAGATTCATGTTTTAGCATAAGATTATTATACAGACTCATATACACGCCAACTTTTAAAAAAGATTATGTTCACTGGACCTTTTTTAGGGATTTATCATGTAACTTTTTAAAATTTTAAATTGTTGTTGTTGCTGTTAGGGAGTCTGAAAACTGAATCTGTCTAATCACATCATGGATAGCATGCAACATAGTGACATTTAAAATACCTAAAAAAAATTATAGCCTTCCATCTGCAAAGGCAAAATTATGTTTTTTTGTTTTTTGGGTGTCTTTTTTTGTAAATTCTGTCTGCAAAAAATGTTTTAAGATGCTAGGCAAATACACAAATACACTTGCCAAATTGTGGTAGTCATCAGCTAACTACATAGTTTGTCATAGGAAAAAAAAAAGATACAGAACACAAAAAGAGTAAAACAATAAAACAAAAATAGAAATTGTATTTTAACTTACTTTAGTGTATTAAGTGTGCTTGCTCTTTAAATGCTAGGAAAAATATTTTTTAGAGTCTCATGAGAATTTGATCTTAAATTTAAAAATATGGTTGTAATATCCCATTTTAGTAGCAAAGTGTCAGCTTTAGAAATAGAATCCCAGTGACAAGTACATTTCCACAGAAGCAAGCAAAAAGGGCAAAACTCACAGTAATCGCTTCCCACATTTTTTTACAAGTGTTTTTACAGTGTGCACAGTCAACTTTTTAGAGCGATGTAATGTAATCGGCTTCTGTGGGTTCTCCATCTTAAACGTGACGTGAAAGAGCCTTCCATTCATGTGCATCTGTGCATTGGATTATTACATATATCTTATGCTGTTGAAACATGGACATACATTATCTTATTCACAGGAACATTTCCTTATAAAAGACTGCAAAATTGTGGGCCCACAAATTAACAGAATATTCTTTGCTCCTTTTGCTACATCTAAAACATGCTGGAGCAACCGGCGCTTTTGTTTTGCTTGTATAAAATGATTCATCAAGTTCTCTTCTCACATGTAGCTAGATTCCAGGAGAATGTGGCCAATCTGCGTATTTTACTTTATATTACTATGCTAAGAAATCAGGTGTACAGGCTCATGTACTTACAGGCAAACAATATTCAGGTAGCAGTAACTAAGTATGTGACTACTGTAATTTTTTGATAGTAAAAAAATATTACAAATAAATTAAAAATTCAACAAAGGTTTTGTTTTGCTTTATATATTTTTTCTAATTTTCTGATGCTTAATATAGTCAGATTTAGCTTTAAAATATTTTTAAACAAGTAAATCTAAATAACCTCTGTAGGAATCCATGAGTTTTCATGCTAATATTCAATAGGTTTTTATCACCTTGACTCTAAGCAGGCATAATAAGCACATACTTTAAAAATGTAGATAATTTCACCTACACATGAACACATAAATAAAAAATATTAGAATGTAATAAAGGCTTGGAAGTTACAAATGGTAAGCATAGTTTTTCAAGACCTAGAGTTGAATCATTAAGGTTGTGCTTCAAATTAGAATATATTTGAACTTTAAAAGACTGTATTGTTTCATAAGCATTTACAATTTAGCAGAGCTAACAATTATCAGCCAGAACAATTTACTGTTATAATGCCATAATATTAGTACCTCATTTTTTACTTGTGTTAAAAATCTTACAGTTGTATATTTTTTATAAAATGTGGGTATTCCATACTGAAACAGAAAGGTGTGTTTGAACCACACAAGATAGTCAAATAACATGTTAAGAATTGAGTTAATATTAAAATATATAGATTTTGCTATTATCATCATCCCTAAAAATCAAATTAAACTTCAATATAGTGCTATAGTTTTAATAGTCTACTGAGAAATATGGAAATGTGCTTTAATATAAAATTATCTTTCTGTCAGATAGTCATAGTTATGTTTCCATAAATTGCATGTTGAAAAATCTGCTCTTCCAGAAACACCCTTCCTGCCACCATATCAACCTAAGCTATGACAGTGCTTTCCAGTTCTCAAATCACTTCTGTGTGAGTCTCAAGACAGCCCTGTGAGGTGGACTGACCTTGCTGGGTTGTCTCCCTCATCCACAGATGAGAAAACCGAAGCTCAGCGACAGAGGCTTCAAATATTACAGTTCTCTCTTCTTTTTTTTTCCAATGTAAAATATACATTTCAAATTTTGATCTGACCTATATACATAGAAGCTCATATGCCTCAAAGATCCTTAGCCAAATAGAACCTTGGCAGTTGCAGCAGTGTTTGATAAACAACTTCAGAGATACTATCAGCATGGCTTCTTCCTAATATCATTTTTGGCATCCATCTCAAGAAAATAAAAAAGGAGATGAAGAGCTGAAGTAATATAATCAGGATCAAACCTTTTTTCTGATATATAACAAACTCCTAAAATATACTCATTTTTAGATTGGTCCATTTAATAACATATTTATTAGACAGTATAACCCAGTAACAACCTGCATGTAGCAAAGGTGTAAATACAAACATATATGTGTATTATATATAGTTAAGTGATAAAGAGCAAGTATTCATATATCTTTCGATCTGTGAAATACTATATTGTTCTCTAATGAGGTTTCCTGTTTGAAATTGAACATAAAATTAAGGAAATGAGAAAAAGAGGACTAAATAACTAAGAGCAGTAAAACACAATAAAACATATTCCAGTATCCTTCTATTTATGTTTTCAGCTTTAATATGTAATGCTTATTTAGAAGTATGTCTTCTAATCACAGAGCCAAGGTATCCCTAATGCTTTTTGATCAATTTTTCCTTGTATAAAATGTAGCAGCATTTTGATTCAACTTAAATTCTGCATTCTATCATGCCTTTTATCTAAGGACTATAAAATTTAGACCCTTAGTCAAAATATATATTTTTTTTTCATTTCTGTAACCCCCACTGAATTTCTTACTTGAAAATGGAATCCAATGCCTCTCCAACCTCACACACATTTGAGAAACAACCCATACTCTTAAAATGTTAGTTTCTTTTATGTCAGTGTTCACTGATTGAAATATTGGATTGGAACTTGTGCCACATCAAAGATGATGTGTGATAAAAGCAGACTGCCTATCCATACAAGCTTCTTGAGCTGTCTTTTCCAGAAAATTCCCCCAAGATCTTCCTGTTTGAAAAATACATATGCATAAACTGAAATGTATCTAAGTATACAATAACCATTCAGACCCACAGCTAGGTCTGCAAATATAGGGGGTGTGTTTGAGTGTGTGTTTTTGAAGAGGCACAGTCTGGATTTACCTCCCCCAAGTCCTTGATACTTGGTCTTTACTTCCACACACTTTGAATGTTGGGAGGCGAAGTGGAGGGATAAGAGCAAGCCAGACATCAAACCCATTTATTCTGAATCTTAAATTATGACTTTTTATCATCAATATTTTGGTTACATTGCTACACAAAGAACAAATTAACATCCGGTTTGAGGTCTCATCTTTGATTGCTTTGGGATTAGTGACATTTCCTTGGCATATGAATCCCGCACCCATCAACTCTCAGCTGTGTCTTAATAATATTGTTGTACAAGATGCCAAAACAAGAAGGATTTGTAAAACTGCTCCCAGGGTGCCTCAGCCAGTACCTTTAACTGCTGTGGCTTCCAGGTGGCTTCCTGCCAGGTGCACATAGGAGAATATCATCGCCTCCCTTTCCTTGGCAGATCAAAAGAGGATCCCACGGAAGAGGAGCTGGACCTGTTGACTTTGATGCGACTGATCACTGTGCACTCACTCAGAGGTGGATCCAAACAAATTAAAACACATGCTGAGAAGTCAAGGTACACTCGGAAAGAACAGGGTATTGGGGGATTTGGTCATTACAGCTTCCACTTCCAACTTATATGATTCAGGACCACCGAGGTACACCGGGCTCTTAAATGATTCCAGAATGTAAATTAAAAATAAAAAAATCCAGGTTGCTAGTTCTACTGATGCATCTTAGAATCCCTTTGAAAGAATAAAGAGAATTGTCCCTTTGTTATTTTTACTTGGATAAACAGATATTTTTGTTTTGTTTGGTCTCGTCCAAAATAAAATATACAAGTACTTTATTGTTTTGTTTTGTTTGATCTTAACTATAAATTCAACATACATTTTTCTCTCCCCAACCCCAGCAAGAAAAATAAAAATGAGGTTGAAGAGGGAGAGCTGAGTATGGAAAGAAAAGTAAAGCTTTTCAAGAAAAAAAAACACAAACAATACAAAACAAAAGTTGCAGTCCAATCGTGCAAAATTGGCTTCTCTGGATAAAGCACTTCTTGACAGGTTCACAATATCCCCATCCCCCTCCCAATTCCTCCCATCCACATGGTGGGAAGGAAAATACAGAATGAAAGTGAAGCCGTTCATTTTCTTAAGGCTATACAGACACACACAGAACACATGTCAAGGACTGTCCAGCGGGTGGTTCTTTACTGAGCTCTTGCTTTGAGTCCTGAGTGCAACTGCAATCCATCCTGGGGTCAGCAGCACTCCTTGAATTGGGACAACAATACAACGTACAAACAAAAGAAGTTAAGTCAATGGTCCCAACAATAAAATCCGATATTGACTTTACAATCACAGGTACAAATTGCTCAAATTGATAATTGCATTTCTCCTTAAGACCTTGTCGTCTAAAACTAATTAGAGGCCAGGTTCCCGAGGAATTGTCAATATTCAAAAAAAAAAAACAAAAACAAAAAACAAAACTGGAGGTTTAGAAGGAAATCATTTTTCTACTGCAACAGTCTGACGGAGGTTGGAACCAAGTTGTCCTATTCCAGCAAGTTCGGGATGTTTGGAAGGGTGGATTCCTGGGTCCAGATTGCAATTTCCCCATCATCCAGGGGGCTCTGTGTTTATAGAGGAAAAACCAAGAAGCCCGAGAATGTGGAATATTTCCATCCCCCCATGAGGTTGCCCCTCTCCAGTTTGAGATGCACTTTGTCTTCCCTTTCCATTAGCAGCAGGACGCCATTGCTGGCAGCTTCTCTGGTAACATCCTGGTCTCCTGCAAATGCTGAGATCACTGGGTAGCCGTTCTGCATTAAACTGACCTAAAATGTAGAGGGTAAAGCTCAGCAGACCATAATGGACTCCACTCCCACACATTGTTCTCTTTTCCTTCAATACCCTCATTCCCACCTTTACTTATCCCTTGGAGCCCACTTCAGGGGGCCTGACACTATTGACTTCCTGCTGATTCAAAACCACACCCCCATGAAAAGTCCAGCTCCGTTTCCTTAGCTTCCCAGACCATGTGATAGGGTCTTTGGCAATGAGAATCTGGTTTTTGTGTTTTTGGTTTTTTCTTTTTTGCTAGAGATAGGGTCTCACTATATTGCCCAGACTGGTCTTGAACTTCTGGCCTCAAAGTAATCCTCCCGCATCAGCCTCCTAGAGTGCTGGGATTACAGACAGATATGAGACACTGCGCCCAGCCTTGACAATGGGGACCTATTAACCCAAACCTAAAAGGGTCCAGTTGTCAAAGCTACCCACCTGGATGGTTTGTCTGTTATACACTTTGACCACATGGAAGCTGAAGCTATAAATTCCTTTCCTCGGTGCTACAAATATACTGGAGGCAAGATCAAAATGATTGCCAATATTTACTAATACCTGAAAAAGAAGAGGGAACACAGAACTAACATAGCAAGCCCCTCCTCAGGATAGGTTTTCGACATCCTCAGACAACCACTGACACTGAGCAGCTGGTAACACCAATTCAGCAAACCCAGGCTTCCCCAGGAAGGAGACAGTATAAAAGTTAAAATATCCTGCAGCAGGAATTAAGTTCAAAGGTATTCTAATACATCGTAGCTAATAGAGATTTTAGAGTATATTTTATTTATGCCTTCAAAAAGTGGATGTGAATTTTGTGTGATGGGAGACAGGGCAGAGAGAAATGAATGGAAGATGGTAAGTTCAGTAAACAAATGTAAAGTGAGGCTGTGGAAGTCTGTGGGATTATGGGACCTTCAGCATGTTGCCCTGGTTGACAAAAACAGAGTTCCATACTGGATGAATAGAGAAAGGGTCATGGAGCAAGAGGCTAATTAAATTAGATCACTTCTGTAAGATCAAGCTTGGGACCTAACTTCCTGGGCTCCAGGAGAGAATGGATTCTGGGGTTTTGGTCTCCAGTGTTTCCCAGTGCCTGGCACCCTTCCTAACAGCACACAATAGGTGTTCAAGAATGAATGGTGAATGGAAGATCTTTGTGGATAAGCATTTGCTGTCCCTGATTTTCCTCACTTCCCTCTGAGCAGAGTGCCCACTCCCTTACCTAAGCTATGGTGTCCTGCAAATAAGCTTGAATAGAGAATCGGCAGTTTGGAAACCCTGAGCTCAAATGAATGGAATTCTACAACATGCAAGAACAATGACAAAATGAGCCAGCTGACATGAGATCACATGACCCTGAAGGTGGTTTTCCTCAGATAAAAGGGGGTGAGCATTACAGTGGCATAAGCAGACTTCAAGAATGGCAGGTCCACCATTATGACCCAATTTCCTTTCAGATGTTCGTGGCAGAATCTAGCCACTTTGCCTGGATCTGTCCTCATCCTCCTCATCTATAAATGCTCAATTCACTTAAAAATCATAAAATGGCCTGCCTGGTGTTCTGGGCTTTTAAAACAAACATCTAGCAACAACATCAAACCCCTAGATTAAAGATCTTACCATCTAATCAGAAAATAAACTCAAACCAGAATGACTTTTGCTGTTAATTCTTACACACTCATTACAGATGAATAACATGCAATTCCCAAAGCAATGTGAAATGCTGCCAATGACAATTGCTGAAATGACTTGTGAAATATGCCTCTTCCAGTTTCTTCAGCCCGGCTGTGAGCACCACTTCAACACCACTCAAGAACAGGACTGAGACAGATACTCTGGGCTCTGTTGTTAAAGATAAGCACCTCAGAAAGGAAAAAAGGGCTTCTCCATTCAAGCCCTTGGTGCTGCTTCTTGCCTTCATATCAACTCCTTCACCTCAATTTGAAATTCCAGCAACTAGTAAATGCAGGGCCCTGATGCAGATGAAAGAACACACAACCAGACCTGAAAAACAGGCCTCAGCTCCTCACTATAGGGGAACCGGAGAGATATTATTTAACCTGCCCTGTCATCGTTTGCTATGTATAAAATTAGAATATTACTACTACCATCCTGGTCCTATGACACAGACTTTTTTGACACCCAAATGAAATGGTTGAACATGAACATGCTGAGAAAACTATTTGCAAGACATTGATAATTGAATAATAAAAAGATTATAACAATACACATAGGAAACTTATTAGCTCCCAAATGTCTATTTCATTGTTGTAACCTTCATTTGGATGTATTAAAATAAATGATTTTATGTTTTCTAAATAAAAATGAATTAAAGAAGACACCCCCCCCAAAAAAAAACTCCTCAAATACGTCATTCTTAACAAATACTAATAAAATAAGTACACTGGCTTAAAAAGAGTCAAGAGTATGAGTGTAGGTTTATCATTAGGTAGAAGAGCTGGCTCACAGAGGGAAGGAAAGTGAATTAAACATGTATAGTAAACCCAGACATGTTGTCAGTGACTGCCGAGAACTCCATTTTGTGGGAAACACTTTGGCAAGAGGATTAGCTGATTATCTAAAGTTTGGAAACCACTATAATGTTTTCAGTTTCTGAAAAATAATATAAACGTGTGATGTAAGAGAAAGTCACAACTTAACCCTAAGCACCAATAACCCAAAGAAAGGATTTTGAGGACCTGATTCTTTCTCTGACCCTTCTGCTTTGGACCAAATGGCAGAAGTTAAGTGTCTTAAGATGACTTAAGTCACTGCTCTCTTAAAAAGTTTACACTAGCATTCTATACATTTATATACCAGGCACAGTGCATTTGCAATGTATTTCACTTACCATATATTGTATTTACATAATCTAATTCTTTATTTTGTTTTGTCTTTATACTACCATCCCTGCTATATAACACACTCTTCCCCACTTATTTTTCTCGAAGATAAACATGTTCTTAACATCCTGTTGTTTAAAATAAGCAATAGGTATGTATTTCCCAAATACTGGCTGAGATCTTTAGAGGACTCCTTTCTTGAACCTGGAGAATTTTAAATGCACTCAATTCTTATGGTGGCCATCTGCATGACTTAAGACCATCAACTACAAATTTCCCCCACCCCACAGCGAAAAGTAAAACGTCCAATGCCTCCTTTTGGGAAATATATTTCAAATCTCCGAGTTTTAAGGAACTCTTAGCTTAGCGTTAAGCGACTCTCAGTCATCCAAATGCCAAGTGAACTGCTCCTTTAAAAGTAACAAAGCCACAATGTTCAGAGGGGAAACAGGAGAAGTTCCTACTAGAAAAGGGAGACAGGAAGGGCAGGGCAGGACAGAGACTGGGAGCTCCCTGTCCAAGAAGCCTGGACTCAAGTCCGCGCGCCCAGGCCCCCGGCCTCCTCCCCGAGTTGGCGGCGGGTTGGACAGGCCGACCGGCTGACCTGGTCGAAATAGATGGTCATGGTGCGGTTGCTCATCTCCGACGGCTCATGGTTGGTGCTCCGCGTGGCGGAGAAGGCCACCTTGGCGCTGCCGGAGCGCACGGAGATGCCGAGGGAGGAGGTGACGGCGCCGTCCGCCGACGGGCTGGAGTCGCACACCACCAGGCACTTGCCCTCCAGGACAATGGGCTCCGTGTCGTTCTGCGCCCGCACGGGGCAGCAGGCGGGCAGCAGCAGCAGCAGCAGGGCCAGCGCCGCCCCCAGGCAGGACCCGCAGCCGGCCGGCTCGCGCAGCGCCCCCCGGCGCCCGGGCATGGTCAGCGGTCGCCCGCGGAGGTCCCGGTCGGGCGCCGGCATTGGGGCTGGCGGGGAGGGGGACGGCGCGCGGGGGCGGGGGCGCGCGAGGGCGGGCAGAGCGCGGGAGGGACCTGGAGCGGCCGTCGCTGGCCTTCGTCCCCCGCTCTGATGGTCAAGGCCGGGGTCGTTCTCAGAAGAAGGGCGCCAGCGGACCTGTCAGGGCAAAAATAACCCAAACCCTTAGACAGGGGAATGGGAGAAAGGAGACCGGTAGCAGGTGCCTGAGGATCGGACTCTGCCCTCGAAGGCCACCTTCTTGGTCCCGCGCACAGCTACCCCTCTCCCCAGTTTGGCACAACAGGTTCGGAGAAACGCCTGGGCGCACCCGGCGACGCATCCCTGAAGGTCCCTGGGCGGCGGCGAGGTGAGGGCCCCGCGATTTGCAGGTCCTCGACCAGAGAAGGAGAGACCATCTAGAGGGCGTCAATGCCACCCCCGCCCATTCAGCCAAAGGCAGGAGAAGCCTTTAAGACGCAGCAAAGAAAAAAAAAATCCACGAAATGCTTGCTGTCGCCTTCGTTTCATTTTCTTGAAGGCAACACCAAAAAACCCCCTTCCTTTCCCTGCTCACTGCTATTCTCTAATTTTCCGTCCTGAAAATGTCTGGAAAGTCCATTTAAGTCCCCTTATTAAAGATTTTTAATCTATTTTCTACCCAAAGAACAAGCCCCAGGATCCTCCTTAGGGTATATCAGATGAGTAAAGGGAAAAAAGGAGAAAGAGAAAGAAACACACACACAGAGAGACTGACTCTGAACCCAAACACCCACTTCCAATTTCCCCGCGGCCACTGGCGAGTCCCCACGGAGAAATCCTTCGGATTCCTCTCTCAGGCAAAGGACAAGAAGACGACAACATCTCGAGCCTTGCTTATTTTCCAGCTCTCGTCCTAGACTCCGGGGGTCTTGTCTTTCCTGGCCGGGAGGCAGCCTCTGTAGGTTTCTGCTAACTTACACGCCCCTTTGCACTTTTACCCCGTCGCCTCTCCTCCTCCTGGTAAACCAGACAGGTCATTCCAATTCTCAGCCAAGAAACAAAAAGCGAAGAAGCCTCCCCTCACCGCCCGCAGCCTCCTCCGGTCAACTCGTCCAATAATCTTTCTAAGAAAAGAGAACTTGTTTCTTGGTAAATATCCTCTGTTCCCGGCCCCAATACTAAATGATACATTTTCATTCTCTCTCTCCTCTCTCCTCTCCTCTCCTCGCCTCGCCTCTTTTCTCTCTCTCTCTCTCTCTCTCTCTCTCTCTCTCTCTCTCTCTCTCTCTCTCTCTCTCTCCCGCCCCACCCCATAAAGACTAGCCACCGTCCTCATTAGAATACAGGTACAGGGTTAAGGCAATTAACACGCGGACACAGGGGGGCAGGGTCGGGGCTGGTTACCTGGAACGTCCATGACGGGCGAGCACCGCCGTCCGCGAAGTTGCTCTGCTTAGAGAAAATGAGGCGAGCGGGAGCTGTCGGGAGGAGGACACGGAGCGCGACCCTTCTCCCCGCGCGTGGCCAATAACCGAGCCGCCCCGCCCCACCGCTTTCCCGCGCCGGCCCGCGCCCGCTCTGGGTCTGCACCACGCCCCGCGGCCCGCGCTCGCACCCGCACCCGCGGGCACCGCACTCGCCCCCGTGCGCACCGCACCGAGCCGGAGCCCCAGCGTCCCGCGTCCTGCCCGGCGCCGCGCCTCGCCCCGCGCACCCCGGCGCCTCCGACCCGCGCGCCCCGCGCCCCGCGCCGCCTCCTCGGGGCCCCTCGCGCTCCCGCACCCGCCGCGCCCCCAGCGCGGCTCTCTCGCGGGTCCCCCCAGTCCCGGCCTCCCCGCCGGGCTCCAGAGGGCACAGCCGGGCGCTGCCGACGCCCCGAGGACTCCGTGCGTGCCCGCCCTCCCGCTGGCGATGCCACCTCCCCGCGTCCACGCCGCACCCTGCAACGCCGGTTCCGGCTCTCACCCAGGCGCCCAGGGCAAGATCCTCCCGACGCCGCTCTTTTCAAAATTAGGCACCCTCAAAAGCAAGGGTCGTTTCTCTTCTTTTAGATTCTTTCTCTTCTTTTCCAAATTCCCTCCAAGTCTTAATCTTGCATAGCGTGACCACTTTCATAATGAAAGAGAAGGAAGAAAAAAAAAAGCAAAAACAAAAACAGTTTTCTAAAAAAAAAAAAAAAAAATTGAGATGGAGAGAAAAAGCCTGGGGATTTAATGATCTAAGGACCGTGGTTCCAGAGTCTCCCGTTTGGGAAATAGGTTTTGGCAAGGATTGAAGAGGCGCCTCCCGCCTGAGTTTCTGCGTCTGCTCCTCTGAACCTCGGGGCTGGAGAAGCGCGTTGGTACTGGCGCTTATTTATTAAAATACGGGCTCTGGGCTCTAACGACCTGAGGAGACGCGCCGGTTTCCGAGCGGCGCCCGGAGCGCGGGCGAGAAGCGCAAGCACGGACGTGGGGCGCCACCTACGGGCGCTGGGGCCTCCCTGCCGCAGGCTGCGGACAGGCGCCTCCGACGAAAGAGTGGGGGGGGGTCCCAGCGACAAGGGACAGGCATGCAGAGGGTCCTCCTTCACCCCCAAAAGCAGCGCTGGCCTCTGCAGAAATACAACAGAAGCAACGAAAGCGAGAATAATAATAATCCGTCTTTCAATACCTTTGCCCCGACAAGATGAAGCGGCACTCTTGATTTTGCAGATCTTCGCTGCTCTAACAACCCTGCCAAGATGATAGATGCTCCAGTGAGGTTATCATCAGTTGTTATTGCCTGCACAACGTTTGCACAGACCACTAGACCGCATAGTCCATACCATCCCTAAACAAAGGCAATATTTAAATGTACTTTCTCTTTTGAACCTGATTATTTAACACATCGTTTAAAATATACATTGCTCTTTGACTTGCATAGTGTGTCTTTTCTGATAGGCTAATTAAAAATAAACCCCAAGTCAGCCAGCACTGTTCATTAGAGTGTCTGTATTTCTTATTCCTCCAGACTTCACACCTAACCCTCTTTCCTTTGAAGATTCCAGCAGTGTTCTGATTCCACAGTGAGAAACAACGTAGGTCTTTTCAGGTGGAGGGTTTTGAAGGCCTTATTTCCCATAGGCTCTCTCACGGTTCTTGCCCCATTTAGAATAGAGCTGCCAAGGCCTCATCTCTAAGCAGTGAATATGAAATTCATGTCAAATCACTTCAATTGGAATGAATGTGCAGGAAGGCTGGGACAAAGAAAAAAACAGTATTGCACACTGTTGGGCGAGACAAAATATTTAGTGTGGGTGTATGTGATCAAAAGAGCCAAATGCTTTCTACTCAACATAACATGCAAAATAGTAGAAAATATAAAATATCTCCAAAATCTCTCATCTTCCTAAACTCTAGCCACTGAAAATTAAGTACTATACTTCAACAATTTTATAACATGCTGGTCATGTGCTAGGAAGTCTTTCAAATCCACCATAGATTGCCATGCTTTGTTATTATTTTTGTGAGTTTAATATAGGGAAAGTGGTTCACTCTTACTTTCAGGTAGTTACTTTATTACACTATTGCATCAATTTGATAGTGTCTTAATGTCAAGATAAGCACAACTCTATCATTTCAACATAGAGAGTACTGAGCAAAATAGTAAAGGACACTAGATCCGCGAAAAAAATGTGAGGCACAGACTTATGATTAGACCAATTTGAAAATGCTAATTATGTAGCAGTGCCTCTCACACATCTATAAATCTTTAAAGCCCTGTTAAGCAACTTTCTTAAATACTGTGCTATAAGCACTTTTTTTGACTAATATAAATGCAAACACACATTAACTAAATTATTATCATCACCTTTGGGGGAAGAAAAACAAACCTCTTTTATATGTGGTGATGAAAATGTTTAAATAATATATTTTTAAAAATCTTTATGTAATGGACTCAATTATAGAATGACAGCAATAAGCACTCATATAATGACAAAAGCAGTTTAGGGTTGAATTTAGGCTTGAGATTATTTTCTAGAAGGAAGCTAGTAATTGTGAAAGACAGCAGATTGACAGATAAATTGATTAATTGGTTGCTCTACCCAAGGAGATATTTAGGTCAATCAGCAGCAGTTTAACTTGTAAAAATGCTTAGAAAAAAGTGCAGAAATAACTAAGATTTCAAAGCAAAAATATTTCTACTTCTCTCAGGTATTATTTTTTCTGTCCCATTTGTATGTTATTAGTGATTTTTGCAATTACTACTAGAACATTAGAGTAGACTTTGTTCCTGTAAGTGTAAGGACATGTCCATAGACAATAAAAATGATGTCAGCTTTATTGGACACTTGTGATGTGTGAGATCTTGCACTATGTCTTTTGTCTAGTATACAGCATACTGTTTAATACCCACAACCACTGTGGTAGGTGGTTACATAGAGCTGAGGAGGAAAATATTCTAATATTCTTTTTTTTTTTTTTGAGTTGGAGTCTCACCTGGTCACCCAGACGAGTGAAGTGGCCGCTCCCGGCCACTGCAGCCTCGCCTGCTGGGCTTCAGTGATCCTTCCGCCTCAGCCTTCCGAGTAGCCAGAATTACAGGCATGCACTACCACGACCGGCTGATTTTTTGATTTATTGTAGAGATGAGTTCTCGCTGCTCAGGCGGGTCTCGAACCTGCGGGCTCAGGCAATCCACTCACCTCAGCCTCCCAAAGGCGCGGGATTACAGGCTGAGCCACCAAGCCCGGCTAATATTTTAATATTCTAATGTCAAAAAAAAAAAAAGTTGTGATGGTGGAGGTTGGGATAATTCAAGTTCCTTTCATTTGTTCTAAATATTTGTCTCTCATACAGCTTATGTTTGTTTTGTTTTGTTTTTATTTTGGATATAACCCATCACTGAAATGCATCAACATCATCATCATTGATTATAGTTTTTTCTGACTTCGTTAAACAAATACATCAAATGACTTTATTCTAGGTATGACAAAAACTATGATCTATCATACATTTCAAGTACTTGGATGTTGAAGCTATAAACATACTGTTACATGTTATTGTTAATAAACAAAAGTAATTTTCTGACATTATCAGTAAATATATTTCCAATGTAATGCAACCCTATTCTAGAGGATTGTTAAGATAGGGAAAATACATAATTCTAAATATTACATACTTCTTTAGTTATATATGCTAAATTGTTTAAATACGTGTCTTTATTTTTCAATGAAAAGTATTATTCAAGTGTGTATTAACGATACACAACAGCAATGAAAAGTATAAGTACTCAATGCTATGTGCATAATTTAATCTAGTGAATTAGTATCATAAGTAAAATTATTTAAAATTGGAATCTACTGTAAATCAGTCAGTGTTCAACAGAAAGACCAAGAAAAGTTTGTCTATATGAGCAACTTGTTTGTAACTGTCTGAAATCACCAAGTAATCACAATTACCCTATCAAATTAGCTAAACAGTTTGTTGTCTCAGTAAAAACCCAGACTGGCTGAATTCAAGTCAATTATTTCTGTGACATACCGTCTCGTATTATACTAAACAAATAGTCTTTTCCATTCAAGAGCATATTGAACTATTTTTATGTATTATAAATCAGCTATTTTTGACACACATTTCAGTATTCAATAAACATTCCATAAAAATATGATTCTTAAATTTTGCTTTTATCATCAAAAAGACAAAATATAAACAATCTTTGACCACGTTGAGATATGACTTCTCCAATATTACAAAATGAACTTTTTACATTATAAAAGGTACTTTTTAATTCTTCTAGAATATCTGTTGACATTTTCAAAAAGATACATCTAGTTATCTATTTGGGAGTAAATGTTGGGATCTATGAGAATTAATGAGGCAAGGACATTGAAAACATGCAATGTAACCCATTTACTTGTTACTCTAATGTTCCATACTAGTTTTTTATTAATAAGACATATCTTAAAATTCCTATATAATGACAATTATTAACTTCATGGATTATAATATTTGAAATATGGTCCACCAGCAGACATGGAAACTATTGATTAGAAAAACAATAATTTTACTCTTTCCAATCATGTGTTATTGTCTTACACAAACCTAACATTTATTTATTTTTTCTATTTTATTGTAGGTAGTGTCTCTATTGCTTTACCAAATTGAATCAAGTGCCAAATACCAGTCATTTTAATTCTATCAAATTTAAAATCTTTATAAACGAGGACACCATTCATTTACTCTTATTTCTCAATAAGATATAGTCATTGCTAAATGAAACTTTCTTCTGCAAGATGTTACTTAAAAAATAAATTTTATTTATCTCAGAAGATAGTAGAAAATTATTAAGGTGTAGCTAAAGAATGTTCTTATTTTCTATTTAGATTTTTTTTATTTTAATGGAATTGTGCAACATTTTTTAAAGAATGAACTATAGGTATGATTTTAAAACCCATAATATAATATTTTGAGTACAGTCAGTATTTATAAATCATATATTTTATTTAGAAATTAATTTTGAAAATAGAACGTGTGAATTAAGAGAAAATGTTATTGCTTTTATACTTTAATTTTTTTTAAGATGTGGAGTACAACTCAGAATTGGGTATTCAAGTAGTCATCATACAGGTAAAGTTTGGACCTCCCTTTGGTCCCCACTTTGCCTGGTTTGAGATCAGATTCCCTTATTAATGTTATGTGCTCCACTCCCCCACTCCCGGGCAGTTTCCCACTACTGTAAATTCCTGTCTTACAGTATAATGTTCAAGGTTCACCTATGAGTGAGAACATGTGGCATTCAGTTCTTTGTTTCTGTGATAGATCACTAAGTATTAAAGACTCTAAATCCATCCAAGTTGCTGTGAAGTCCATAAGTTTGTCCTTCCTTATGGCTGTGTAATATGTCACCATGGATATGTACCACATTTTTTTATCCAGTCCAGTTTCAATGGGCAGCACAGTTTGTTCCACGGTTTTGCTATTGTGAATAGTACTGCCATAAACATGTGTGCAGGTATCCTTTTTGGAGAATAATTTGAGTTCCTCTAGGTATATTCCCGTTAGGGGGATTGCTGGTTTGTATGGAAGGTCAATTCTAGTTCTTTTAGAAATTGCCACACTGTTTTCCATAGAGGTTGAACTAATTTGCATACCTAACAACAGCATAGAAGCATTTCCTTTTCTCCACATCCTCACCAGCGTCTGTTTTTATTATTATTGTTGTTGTTGTTGTTGTTGTTAACGATGGACATTCTTACTGGGGTTAGGTAGTATTTCAATGTGATTTTGATTTGCATTTCTCTAATGATTAGTGAGACTGAGCGTTTTTTTCATGTGTCTATTGGCTGCCCATATGTCTTCTTTTGAGAAGTGTGTATTCATATATTTTGCCCACTTTTTATTTTTATTTTTATTTTTTTTGAGTTGGAGTCTCACTCTGTCACCCAGACTGGAGTGCAGTGGCCGCTCCTGGCCACCGCAGCCTCAACCTGCTCGGCTCCGGCGATCCTTCTGCCTCAGCCTTCCAAGTAGCTGGAATTACAGGCATGCGCTACCACGCCCGGCTGATTTTTTTGATTTATTGTAGAGATGAGGTCTCACTGCTCAGGGAGGTCTCACTGCTCAGGCGGGTCTCGAACCCGCAGGCTCAGGCAATCCACTCACCTCAGTCTCCCAAAGGCGCGGGATTACAGGCTGAGCCACCGAGCTCGGCTGCCCACTTTTTAATGGGGCTGTTTTGTTTGTTTGTTGGTATATTGGTTGGTTGGTTGGTTGGTTGGTTTCCTTTTGGCATGTTTGAGTTCCTTGTAGATCCTGGCTATAAGGCCTTTGTCAGGTATACAGTTGGCAAATATTTTTTCCCATTCTGTAAGCTGTCTGTCCACATTCCTGGTGGTTTATTTCATTTTGCAGAAGTTTTTCACTTTGATGAGATCCCACTTGACTATCTTATCACTTATGGCATGAACATCTGGGATTTTGATCAGGAATTGGTCGCCTATTCCATTCCAATAAGAGTGTCTCCTGCATTTTTAAAGCTTCTTATATTTTGAAGTTCTACATTTAGGTCTTTAATTCATTTAGAGATGATCTGTGTTTGTTGATAGGTAGGGGTCCTGTTTCGATCTTCTTCCAGTTTTCCCAGTAACATTTATTGATTAGGTTCTCCTCTCCCCAGTGGTTGATGGTAGAGGTTTTGTCAAAGATTAGTTGGATGAGAAATTGAGGTTTCGCTTCTGGAATCTTTATCCTGTTCCAGTGGTCTATATTCCTGTTCTTGTACAAATACCAGGCTGCTTTTATTATTGCAGCCTTACAGTAAAGTTTAATGTCTGAAAATGTGATACCATCAATTTTGTTTCTTTTAATGAGGATTGTTTTGCTATTTGTAGTCATTTAAGCTTCCATATGAATTTTTGTATAGTCATTTCCAGGTCTGAGAAAAATAATGTTGGTAACTTAATGGGTATTGCATTGAATCTGTAGATTGCCTTTGGTAGGATAGACATCTTAACAATATTGATTCCTCCAATTCATGAGCATGGAATATTTTTCCATTTGTTTGTGTCATCTTTGATTTCTTTGAGCCATTTTGTAGTTTTTGTTGTAAAGATCTTTCACTTCTCTGGTTAGGAAGATGCCAAGGTATTTCATTTTGTGTGTGTGGTTATTGTGAATGAATTGTGCTTTTTATTTGATTCTCTGGCGGTTTGTTGTTGGTACATAAGAATGTAACTGTATTTTGCTCATTTTATTTTGTACCCTGAGATTCTGTTAAAGTCCTTCATCAGTGCGAGGAGTTTTGACAGATTATCTTGCATTTTCGAGTTATAAGATTATGTCATCAGCAAAGAGGGATAACTTAAATTTCTCTTTTCCTATTTGGATACCCCTGATTTCCTTCTCTTGTCTGATTGCTCTAACTAGGACTTTCAACACTATGTTGACCAGGAGGGGTGAGAATGGGAGGCCTTGTCTTGTTCCAGTCTTCAGGGGAAATGCTTCCAATTTTTGTCCATTTAGCAATATGTTGGCTGTGTGTTTATGGTAGATGGTGTTAACTATTTTGAGGAATGTTCCTTCTAAGCTTAGGTGTTCAAGGATTTTTATCCAGAAGGGATACTGGATTTTATTAAAAGCTTTTTCTACATCTAATGATGTAACTTTAGAGATTTTACATGAAGCCAAACACCAATGTGTATTTCTTTCCCAAATGTTGCTTTGTAGAAATAAATTATAACGGTATGTTGCATTTGTAATTGATTATTAATACATGAAGAAGTCCTAAATTTTGGAGCTTACTTTAAGCATATTTAAGGATAATAGGTATAAAACCATTTTGGCTTAAAATGTTTTACTTTCAAATTGTCATTTAACATAGAGACTGTTCTGTTTGTTCTCACCAGAAGACATGTTTATGTCCTCAAAAACCAGCAAAACATAGGATATGATGAAATTAAAGGAGCAAAAGGAAAATTGGAAACTTAGGGAAGAACCATCTGAGAACTTCCTTTTTTGAAGGATGCTTGAGATTTGTATGCGGTATCAGTGTGTAGTTGTTAATCTGGAAACAGCAGATAGCTGAAAGAACACCTTGTCACCATCTGCTTGTTGAGTTTGACTAGGTTGCCTTCCATTGCCTTAGTGACCCACAAATCAGTAGCTATTTCTTTTATGCTGCTGTGGCAAACTGGACTGCAGGTGTGAACTTTTAATCCAACAGAGATTAAATGTAGCTCAAATATTGCGTAAATCTAAATATGACTTGTTGCTGTTTCAGAAGCCATTTGGCAGTACTAATTACTTTATGTTTGATATTAACTTTGATCTTGAGAGTATTGTTTGGAAGTAGAATATCGCACAGAATATTAAATAAGGTTGCATAAGACTTTTCTGTTTTAACACTGGGCTACCTGAAGGCTAGTGTTCCATAGAGTTGCACCCTGCCTGTACTAAGAGTACCTGGTTCTTCCTATGCAATCTATCATTAAAATCAGTTTACACCGATCATAAGTTTTTAGGGGAAAATATGGACATCCTTTACACATAGACCAGAGTCCAGGAGCAAATATATTTATGCAATGATTCTCAATCTGAAAGTGAAAACTCTGCTTCCTAGTCATTTGAGCAAACAGCAAGCTGACAATAGCTGAATTCTTTTTCTGACCATGTCCAGGCAGTATCTGTGTTCCACATACATCTCTGCACCCTCTGCCCTACTAGTCTTCTTCATAAACTCACTCAGATGGCGGGGATGTGCATTAACACCAGATTTACTTTGGAAAGAAGGGCAATAAGATTGTGGAAGAGGAGCATATTTGTTCTTACTTCCCAAACTGTAATGAGCACATGATTCACTGGGAAATCTTGTTAAAAGTACTGGGGGGAACCTGGAATTTTACATTACTTAAAGAGCTTGCAGCTGATGCAGACGCTGCTGGTTTGGACGCTACACTTTGAGTAGCAAAGACATATTCTTCTATCCTTGAGGGGCGAAGTGGTGGGGGAGGGGGTGGGTACAATAATCAACACCTGAAAAAGATTCTGAAGATTTACTTCAGACATTTATGAAAAAAATGTATGCTTAAATAGGTTAAACTCACATCAGAAAGTGGCCTGGTGGCATGTAATAAACATCAAAGCCGATATCAGATAGTATGATTATATCGTTATTCTGTTTCATATCACCTGCTGTAGATATTTTCTCAAGTTTGGTGTGCTATATTCTATACATTATTTCAAAAAAGAAAATAATGCACGTCTGCTTCACATTTTTTAATTTTTTAATTTTTTTTTTTTTACTTTTCTAAAAAATCACTTTGGACAAGACATATTAAACCTTACTGGGAAAACAAAAGAAAAAGCTTCCTAAAGGCAACTAGAGATATTTTATCATCCTGTGTAACCCTTGGGAATTACTTTATAATTATCATGGATGTAGTTTCAGTTCATCTGCATATTGTCATGTTGAGTTTCAGTTTATCTGCATATTACTGGGCAAATGCTTACCTCGGGTTGAAGGTTTTATAATGTGCTTTTTTGTGTAAAAATAAAAGCCTTCTGACTTCCAACTCAAAAGGCATTATGGTTCAAAACAGCAATGGCAAAGGGGATAGTGAGATTAATACTTGGATCTGCTAAGAACTGGTAGACACAGAAAACTTGTACACATATGCAAAAGCAAATATTTTCCTGATTGTAATATCAAAATAGTCTTCTCTTTTATATGAAACTTGGGCTTTGCTTACTCCCTGCCAGAATGTTAGGAAGTTAAAAATTAACTTTGAAATAGGCAAAATATGAAACAAAATTTATCCCTTGGCAGGTGAATTTATGTTTGATAAATCATTGTACTGATTTCTCATGATAATCTACAAGAAAGTATATGGATTTCCCTCAAGAATCTCATCATCTCCAATAATCATAAACATTTGTTAAATTGCTAATATTTCTGAGGCATAGATTATATTGCACCATCATTTCTCCTAAGGAAATTTTAACCATGTAGGGAGGTAAGGAAGAACTCTTAATCAAAATGCAAAAAGGCCCAGAAAGAGCTGATTGCAGACAATCTATGCTGATAAATCAGGTGGTGGAGAGACAGTTAAGTTTGAGAACTGGTGTTGTTTATGGAGTTTATGGAGAAGATGGGCTTTGAGGTAATTTTTTAAAAAGCATTTTCATTAATGAAGTAATATGTGTGTTAAATTTCCTAGACTCTGAACCCTAGGCAACTAGAAATATTTTTACCTAACTTTCAAATATACTAAAACAAAATGTATTGTAGAAAATAGCATAACACAAATTGCCTTATTTGACAGAGCTGTTTTTTTAAATTTTGCAAATCTTCTATGTGCCTTAGATTTTAGTGAATATTGAGGATTAAATTATATTTTGGTATAATTCATAATGTTATATAAGATGCTTTTCACAGAATAGTACTTAAATGATAGACTAATACTAACCTATTCCATGACTTACTTTTATGAAGTAAATGATTCCTTAATTGATATATGTCTGTATTCTTAGTAGTCACATCATGTTGTTTGAAGCTCTGTTATGCTTATACTTAGTCCCATATTAGGATTAATCAGATACATGTCTTGCCCATCCACAAGCTGTAATTTATTTGGAAATAAATACTGTGACTTTTGTCATTTTGCAACACATCTAGCACAGCACCTTTGCTTATTGGGAGTCCTATAATTGCATATAGATAAATTGCTCCTCCTGCTTATTAAATAGCAATTTTAGGTGATTCTATCACATGTCTTCATACTCATTTTCATAAATATCTAATGAGTAAGATGAATTAAATGAGTAAACAATATGTGTATATTTTTCCTCTTTCCACTACTATTTTACACAGTCAAAATACTTACAAATATACCAATTTATTGAATGTCAATATTTGTTTAAAATATTTATTTAAAAGATGGGAATTTAGTTCAATAACCCCAGTCTTCTTTATTTTTCTTTACTCCATCCATTTTAAAAATAAATATATTATTTTACATTATATTATTAATTGTCTTTGTACCTAGAAATGATGTATTCTTTTTCCATAATTTTAGTGAGCATCTCAACACCTTTTATGAAAAAGGAAAATGTGGTTGTCACTGTTTGGTGAGTTACACTTTTATTTATCTGCTGTGAAGATTGTTATCACTTGTACTATAAAAAAGATTATTTAAAACCACACATTTAAGCAACAGTTTATTGATTTTTATACATTGATTTTCTTGAGATCAATTTTATTAAAATATTAGATATTTGTATGATACATTAATTTAAATATCTGTCTTCTATAGAAAAAGTACCTTCTTCTGATGGACATTTTAATGCAGTGAAATTAAAAAAAAACAACTCTGACAAAAGGGGTTAGACAAAAGAGAAGCAAAAGGTTAAGAGAACATAGAAACTGGAAAACAAGATCATACACCCCCTAAAAAAAAAACAACAACAATAATTGATTTTTTAAAAATGAAAGTTCAGCACAATTTTACAATCACAAAAGAAAAAGTTATCCATCTTAGTTTAAAGCTTCAAGTGAGCATTCACATGGCCCAAAGTGGGAAAAGAAGGCTAAAACAATTTATTTCTTCAATGACATAAAAAACAATGCTAACTGATATTAACCTAGATGATGTGTTTTATATGTACAGTGGTACTCATATAATCTCATGTTATGTAAATATCTGCACAACCCCGGCGTTGTTACACTATTAATGTCCAGTACTTTTAAATGTTTGTTTATGAAATGTATCCCTCATCTGTGTATACATACAGAGACCCTCAATCCAGGTTTGTGAAGATGTATATGCTTAAAGATGAGATATACTTGAAGGCATATGGAAGAGTAGATCTTTCATTTCTGAAGACTTTGTGAAATTTTCAATCTACCCAACTCTGTTATCTTGTAGTGGATGCTATTTCAGGCAAGACTTAAGGCCTCTCAGAAATACAGAAGCCAACAACTGGAAACACTGTATTAAAATGTGCTCTGATCTTCTGGTGTCACATGGGAATCTTCCAGACAGTCTAGAGAAACCTCTATAAATCAAAATCTGTACTAATAAAATCAAAATATCTTCAATCTAGTTTTTCTTGGTGAGTTAAGTTTTTAAAATTAATTTTATCTTCTTTTCTGATACATGCTTGAACTTTGTGCAAAGTGATGGTGAGGAGAAAAGACTGGATTCTAAAGAAACTCTCTAGAGGAGCAGAAAAGGAAGACTCCCATCAGGGGACCAGGAGCAATTGTGTCTCCGTGCCTTTCTATCCTGGGGCTTCACTGCTTTGATCTGCATGTTCTCATATGGAGTACTGAGATGGACCTCTGGTCCAGTAACTCCAAAGAGGACTTTGGGAAATAAAACTACAAATGTAAGTGTAGGACAGGGATCTGGCCACAACCCTCAGGGGCTGAATAATTCAAACAAGTCAATGGGAAAAGAAGCTGTGAACTTTCTTTTGTCTGTATAAAAGGAAAATAAGAAATATAGCTTAGGAAAAATAAGGGACCCCAGAAGACAAGGGCTAGTAAATTAACTAGCAATTTGAGATAGATTAGATAGATAGAGGCTGGATAGATGATAGATGATAGTTATATAGATAGATAGAAAGAGAGATTATATAGATGCTCATATATTTCATAAACGTGTGTATATTTTTGGTAAAGTTACTGAGTAAAAATTTAATTTTAAAAATTAAATGAATAGGAAATATATTTTAGTGACCTAAAGCTCAGACAAATCTTTATGTCTACATAATTTCAGAACAACAAATTTATCTTTTGGTAGATGTATAATCTAACTATAAGAAAATTATTTAATCCAGGTCACAGCATTTGGGATTCCATGAAGTAATAAAAGAAGGACAAATATTGCAGGTCATAATTCAAACCTAGAAACTTGAAAAGTATTGTAAATTGACACAAAGAATTAGAGTATTAACTCGAATTGATGTCAAATGAAGTCTGATCTGTGAGAAGTTGGAAACATTTGCTAAAACAAGATCTAAAGACACTGTCAGAATTATTTTTTGGCTTTATGCCATTCTTTCATTACCATGGCTCAGTGCAATTTGATTATATTACGAGGGAAGTGCATATGTCTGTAATGAAGAAATAGTATAGTATTCTTTGCTTCTCAATCCTGCAGGGAAGGAATTAATAACTAATCATGTAATATCGTTTATAATTCATTCTTCATAATCCTTAGAGTAAAACACGATTAATAATGTTAAAGGAAGACTATTAATATCTGCTGTTTTCATTTTTGTTTTGGCTTAACTTTGATAAAAGCAGTCAAATTGAAATGTACTGTGAAATTTGAAATCTACTAGGCCTGGTTTACTTAGTGGATGTTAGGGAGAAAGTGACAAGAATAATTTTATAAGAAAAGCAAACACTTTATTTTGCCAGCCATTTGGATTTCTACAAAACAAAAATAATGAAAAATTGAAGAACATGAAAAAATAGGGAGGATTTGATGATGTTTTTTAAAGTTACTTTAGGTGGGAACATTGCTCCCTTCCTTTTAAATTTTAAGTATTGAAATTAAGTCATGGAGTTTAAAATTACTACTAAAAAGTAGTATGGCCAGTCCAGTGATTCATGCCTATTATCCCAGCAATTAGGGAGGCCAAGGAGGAGAGTAGATTTCTCAAACCCAGGGGTTCCAGACCAGACTAGCCAACATAGCGAAACCTCATCTCTGAAAACAATTTAAAAAAGTAGTTGGGCGTAGAGATGCACTCCTGTAGTTTCAACTACTGGAGAGACTGAAGCAGAAGGATCGCCTGAGCCTGGGAGGCTGAGGCTGCACTGAACTGTGATTGTGCTACTGCACTCCAGCCTGGGTGGCAGAGTGAGACTTTGACTCTACAACTGGAAAAAAAAAAGAAGAAGAAATAAAAAAGAAAAGTGGTACACATTATGTTAATTCACCGGATTCAGTCATTCCTCAATGTACACAGGTATTATAATATTACATTGTATTCTATAAATATATATAATTATTATTATTCTATTAAACATTTCAAAAGTGGTACTGTACATATTAGTTCTTTCCATTAACCTGGGTATATTAATTGAGAAGGTTGACATAACATACTTTTAAAGCTTAAGCACCTCACAAAATAGGCAAAACTAAATGTCTTCAAAAGAAACAAAAATCAGTGACAAAAAAATTTCAATGACAAAATGTTAAAAAAGATCTCTAAATACTCGAAACTAAAATGTCAGAAAAAGCCCCAAATAAAAAAGTTAAAGAAAAAAAAGTGTTAATATGAAGACTCATCTCTCACCACTACATCCCCTTATTCATTTTTCTCTTCTTCAATATCTATTTTAAAAAAAGAAGAAAATAAAAGGTAAAAATTACTTCCTTTTAATCCTTGGGTATAAGATATGCAAAGAGCTGAAGGCACAATGCTGTGTTTAAAATGGGAGAGGCAGTTTGGGAGGCTGAAGTGAGAGGATTGCCTGAGCCCACGGGTTTGAGAACAGCCTGGGCAACTAGGTGAGACCTCATCTCTACAGTAAATCAGAAAATTAGCTAGGTGTTGTAGCACGCGCCTGAGGTTCCAGCTTCTTGAAAGGCTGAGGCAGAAGGATCGGCTGAACCCAGCAGGTCGAGGCTAGGGTGGCTGTGCGTGTGCTACTGCACTCCAGCCTGATGGCAGTGAGACTTCAATTCAAAAAAATAAATAAATAAAAGGGAGAGGGCTGTCCTCTGATCATGCCATCAACTAGGAAGGCTGGTGCTGGTCAGAGAACTCACAGAATGCCATGCAGCGACTTTGAATTTATGTTAAAAAACTTGTTGTTTACAGTATTCAGTTTAAAGAAACGAGCTGTATTTTGGGAGAGTGGCAGGGATGATTTCCTATTGATGAAATCAAAGAAATTTACTTGGAATACGTGTGTGTGCTTGTGTGTGTTGGATAGAAGAGAAGGTATAAATATAATCTTAATTTATAAATTCTGGAATTTTATATATGATAATTATTTTTTCCACTTAATGTTTCATGGGTATTTTGAAAATCAGAAATTAAACAATAACAACTTAGAAATTCCCTTCCTCTACAGACACAGGAGCTAAAGCAAAGTAATATGACTTGTTCATTATCTTGTGACAAAGTACTAGCCACGTTATCTATAATTCTGCAAACACCAACTATGAGCTCAGCATTCTAGACAAATATCTTACATAGTCAGCACTGCTAACCCATAAATAACTCCCTTAGCACAAGGTGTGTTTGCACTTTGAAGCCCTCTAGTGGTCTAGTGGAGCAGAACAGCTTCAGGTGAGAACCGCGGTGGAAGTGCTCCTCCTTCTGTGGCTTCGGGTTGGCGAGAAATGCCCCATAGCTGGACCGTTTTCTCTGCCACAGCCACTGGCAATGTTTGGGATGACAGTTGCTCTCTTAGCTAGGATACCAGGGTGAAGACATATGGAAAAAGACCCCTAACCGTCATATCTTTGTAGCATGAGAAAAAACAAGCGTTTGTGTTATGCGTTATTAAGGTTTTGGGATTGTTGAATATTGCAGCTTTCTGTAACCTACGATGGCTAGAACTCATTTATTACCTCACTTAACCTTAAAACCAACTAAGAAAGTTTTAGACTTGAAAATTTTTAGACTTATCTTAATAATGCAGACAAAAAAGAAAAAAGAAGAGAAAAGAAAACATTTAGGGAGCTAGAATAGCTTATCCAGCTAGGAAAAGCCAGATCTGTAAATCTAAACCTGGCCTTTTGTCTATCAGTGAGTTTTCTACCACCTGCTTGTGAATTTTAGTTAGTAATAGCTATTTATTATTATCTGGAAGGGAGAGAGGGAGGAAGGGGAGCAGGGAGGAAGAAAGGACACATACAGAAAGAGAAAAAAAAATCCTTCCTGCATACTTAGAATACCCATCTCTTCTGAGTTTGACGTACTTTGAGGAAGATGCAGTAATTGCTCAGCATAAAACAGTCCTTTTCTGTCTTTATTTCTGTGGCACAGCAGTAAACATGCAGAAGAGTTATGGAGTAATGAAAAGACTTTACTTGTGAGACTATGGTTCTCACAAAAGATAAATGAAGGTGTTTCTTTAGATTATCTTGAAAAAGAAAGATAAAAGTGAAAATTAAGCCAACTTAAAGTACACTACTGATAGGTAGATTCTGAATGCTTTGTGATGATGCCCAGAGGTGAAAATATAGAACCATAATGAAAGACTTGAGACAATAAGTAGGGGTCAGAAAAGAATCTTAAAACCAACAGAGAATAGTAGTTAAGGATTTGAGATAAAAGAACCAAATAATATACAGACAGATGCTTTTAAATCACCCCCATAAAAACTGAAAATGTTTTCATCATTCTTATACTGACATCTAAAAGTCATTGAAGAAGGAAAATATATTATTTTCTGTCCTCTATCATATCTGTGCTTTAAAATCTACACAGTTCTTCCCCTACAATATTTCCAAGGCAACATTTACAATAGTTTGTCATGTAAACAAATAAAAACAAGACAAACATAGTGCATGTCATTTATTTTGCTTTAATTTTAACTTGATTTTAAAAGTAGCATCTTTGATTTTTTCATAAAATAAACTCAAGCTGAATGAAACCAATAGAAAAAATAAGAAAAAGAGTCAGAATATAAGAATGAGTAGACTGGGTGGGATATTCAAGAGTAGTGCAATAGCAAACACAAATAGATTACATGAAATGTGTCAGAGAAGGGTATCTTAAGGGGCAGAGTGACACAGACATGAACACTCAGGACTTCCCTAATGAACATAGAATGCCTACTGCTTTTAGTACCCTACAGAGAAGATCTATGCTAACCATTGATTTACAGATGGGGCCTTGGACCATGTGGCATCAGCTTGACTTTATAGAGTCCAGAGACAAATGTTAGACACATGGGGAGCCCTCGTGTATGTGTGGCCAATAAAATCTCTGGACACCATAGGTATGGCAATTGTCCCTGATTGCCAATACCCATGAGTGTTGTTGCTAGAAGACATCAACACCGTCTGTGTCATTCCACTGCAGGAGGACAACTGGAAGCTTGAAACTTGGTCTCCCCTGACTCTTTCTAAGCACCCTTTCCCACTGCTGATTTTGATCCGTATCTTTTAAGTGTAAGTATAACAGGTTAGTGAAGTTCTATAAGTCCTTTCAGCGAATCCTTGAACCTGAGGCTTATCTTGGAGACCTCCAAACTTGCAATTGTTCTTAAGGGAGGATGCATGCCTTTTACTCCAGAAATCCTCCTATTGCTTCACTACTCATACAGCTCTCCAAGGGAATAAAAGGGAGAAGTACGTGTCTGAAGAAAGGACCAGTCTGTAAAACATGGGGCACTCCTGGATCAGAGTAACTTTAGAGATAGACTTACAAACAATTTCTATGTGTCATTGTATATGCACATAAGGTTTTAAAGTGTAGCTAGAAATAAAAAAAGATTTAAAATGCAATCTGAGGGCTGTGTGGCAACCCACAGCCCAAATGACTCCCTTGGGCTAGCAAAGTTAAGTATCTTTGATGTGACTGTCCTGGGTCCCCAGGTGGCAACACATTTGATATTTTGTGAGCTGCAACACAATTTGCCAATCAGCAGCAGGGCGTCAACCGATTTTCCTTGAAGATTCACAAGTTCCCTTTCCATAGGAGAAAAGGACAATTTCTCAGTAACCTGTATGATCCAGGTGAAATGGACATTCGAGGAGTCTGACTGAGTTTGGCTGAGAAGTATTGCAGGTTCAGGGCACACACCAAAGGCCTGTCATGCTGGATTTTACTATGTTTATGAGTTCCTGGTGTGCTTTTCTTTTAATATAACTTATTATCAAATGTCTATATGAAATAAAGCACTTCATTGATAATCTCAGCATAGGATGGCATGAAAGGCAATTAGATAAAACATCTTGATCAATATGGGGTTGAGAGTGTGCTTGAAATGGAATTTAGAGAAAACACCTTTCATTGCAGCATCCACCACTAGTATATCCATTTGATTTTTTTGAGGATAATGCAAAGCTGAGTGACATATAGCCACACATGACATTATTTTGTTTAGACTTTTAAAGGGCACTTCCTATGGTCTTGTAGATAAAAAGCCATTTGGAAATGCAGTCTCTTGGGGTTGCTGAAGTCAGACAAAGTGCACTGAAAAGTGGTTAAAAGGGAAACACGAAGCACCTTGACTTTGTGGTCCACTGAGCCACTCTCTTTGGTGGCATTTGTTAATCTTTTATATATGCACTGATCAAGTATCGACCATCTTCTTTCTTTTATTTCCATGGAGATAATAGTCTCAGCTCTCCTCACAGTGAACCAAGGAAGGAGCTAATTGAACAGGCAACAGGCAGAGGAGGATGGTCATGTTCCTCAGTTTCCAATTATTATATTTACATGCTGCTCTTTGTTCTTCATAAGCAGAAGAGCTGCATGCACATAGATCCAGATGCTCCTGGCTCCTCATAGTCTAAAGAGGAAGGGAGCAGGACGACTGGGTTCCCCTATCTATACTCAGATGCAGGCCTATAATGGAGAAAGATCCCTTGAATGCATGAGAATACACTCTCCTTTGGGCAATAAAGTACGTGAGCAATTACATGACTCCATCAAGAGGAGTGGGCTGTGTGGGTGCCTCTAAAGTATGAAAGTTACCTGTTTTTGCAACTTACAATGAAGAATTTCCAAAGCCCTCAAGCTTGTTCTGATAACCTAGGGAATTACCAGGAAAAAAAAAATGGAATGAACTTCGTTTTGGATCTTTTTTCCCCCTTGGGAAAGGGTTTACAAACTATGTGAGTCTTAAACCTAAATAGTCATCCTGACTCATTTGCTAAGTGCCCTCTGATTTCATTACAATGGCTGAGAAGAGCTGTGACAGCACATGGCTTGCAAGGCCTAGAATACCTACTTTCTTGTCCTTTATGGAAGAAGCTCCCTTGCTTATCTCTGTTGTGTGAGACACATATATATTCTGAAAGTTTATACTGATGATAGTTTAACTTTGAAATTTAGAAAATTGCGGTGAATACCATTGTGATAAGAGTAAATGGTACTTAGGTGAAAGATATATATGTATTTCTGTATGTATGTATATAGGTGATATATACAGGTTATAAAATACATATGTATATATAATAGTGTGTATTCCTATTAAGTTAAAATAATAATAAACTAGAAGTCACTCCCAATAAACCAAAATAAAAACAAACAACAAAACACTAATAAACAAAAGCAGTTATTTGAAATTTATTTTCATAAGGTTGTAAAAATAATGAGAAATTATTTTTCAAACCAGAAGGAAATGAAAGACAATATTATGTAAATATATTTAATGCTTAAAACAAAAATTTCCAATTATTTAAAATGTATTAGTTTTAGGTCCTTACAATAAACAGAGCATCCATGATTTTAGCATGTATTTATTTTCTTCCTCTCCCTTTCTCTGTCTCCCTCTCTCTCTCTTTTTCCCCCTCCCCTCCAATTTGATATTGCACTTCTCTGATGATTTGGCACAATTACTCTCTGTAACAGGAACTTAAGATTTTGGATCTATTAACAGTGGATACATTATTTATTAACTTGTGTCAGGAATAATTTTGCAATTGGCAAGCTTCAGAAAGCTGCAGAAAATTATCATCCCACCACTGTAGTATGTATTACTTCTCAGCAGTCCATGATAGATAAAAAACATTTAAAAAGCAGCCTTCATTTCTGATGGTTGGATATGGAAAGTATATCAAATTGTCTGTTTCATTCACAATTTTTCTTCTGTCCATGCAGCAATTACTTGTGCACTACCATGAAGGCTTAAAAGTACATGAACATTAACCTCAAAACACTCTGGAAAATAATGTGAATTATTATTATATATCAGTTAGGAGGAAATAAAAAATGTCCCAAGCCCTAGGTATAATTCTGTGAACTTTGGCAGGTGGTCTACCATGATAAGTTACCACATCATTGTTAGGTTGCACAGTTTACCTGTGATAATTGATCATCAGCAGAAGTAACTCACAGCACTGTACCTACAAATGCATTACTTGTTTTATGTGTCTGCTACTACCCTTTAGGGAGCAGTAAGCAATGCACACATTTGGGACTTCATTTACAACAGATGACAGCCATTTGAAACAAACTATGTATCAGATAAATTGAATGTATGTATGTGAGAGGTAAGGATTGATACGGTGTGTGAATAGCATGACTAGAAGTAGGGATGACAATACAGACAACACAGGGATGAAATTATAATTGAGAGATGGTTGCAAAGAGGATAGAATATATCTCAAGCTTAGGAATGAAACTATATATGGAGAATAATAAAACATTTGAATTTGGATAGAAAGTTTTCTCTCTCCAGAGGTAAAGTTATGATCCAAATTATCCATTTGATAACTTTTCAGTATATAATTTATTGTATTATAGTCCAAGAGCACATTTGACCTAATTTAGCTGATGTGTTTAGACAGCTCTCTTTAACTAGTTTTGGTATAAAAATAGTGAAAGATTATTTTATCTCACAATTTTGTTTGGTTCTTATTTTGGTTTTTAAAAACAAACCAGTGTAGCAGAAATACTGAATGGCATATTTAGAATCTTTGGAAACAGACAATAGTAGAAAATGAATCCTACTTTTAAGGAGGTTGTTTAAAATTTTAGTCTGCCAAGTATAATTTAGGTTTGACATTATGTAAAATATGTCTTTATGATTCACGGAGATTTTAGAAGCAGGTTACCTTCGTGATTTTATTTGTCTCTTTGATATTGCCTGACAGTTGAAATGTGCTTGGGTACACCTGCTAGAATGGAAAGCAGGTTGTTTCTAAGATATTTAACTTGGAATTCCTTCTTTATTTTGGCAAGCAAAACTCAGATAGTGTTAGTAATATTATTGCAAAATTTTGTGTTAATATTTAGAAAAAGCTCCCATTAAAATCAACACTCTTGCACAAAATGCCACATAGATTTAGAAACAGACATAGACATACATAGATTTATACCTACACACACACACACACATACACTCATCTTTAGAAAGTAATGAACATGTGCTATGAATCCAGAGATTAAATCACAACTGAGTAAAGCCAGAATTACACTGTGAAAATAAAAGTGCAATAAATTCAGAGTACATTTTTACAATTAAATTAAAGGCTATAAATAGTGTAAGTGTCGTCAAACCAGTATGATGAGCTATTCATATTTTCTTTTTTTTTTTTTTTGAGTTGGAGTCTCACTCTGTCGCCCAGACTAGAGTGCAATGGCTGCTCCCGGCCACCACAGCCTCGACCTGCTGGGCTCTGGCGATCCTTCCACCTCAGCCTTCCAAGTAGCTGGAACTACAGGTGCGCGCTACCATGCCCGGCTAATTTTTTTTTTTTTTGATTTATTGTAGAGATGAAGTCTCCCCAAGTTGCCCAGGCGGGTCTCAAACCTGCGGGCTCAGGCAATCCATTCACCTCAACCTCCCAAAGGCGCGGGATTACAGGCTGAGCCACCGAGCCAGGCTTCATTATTTTTATAAGCTTCCTCTGCTGTACCCGAATCCTGAATCCAAGAGACCACCCAAAGAGCCAGCTCCGATGCAAACACACAAGGGTCTTTTTATTCAGCTCGAGTCTGGGCTCCTGTATGTAACCGACACAGTGGTACAGGAATGAGAGCCCTGACCTAGTACAGCAAGTAGTTTATATACACAATTATGAGGGAGGGACTGGGCATGACTGGTTTTTCCTAGGCTTGAGACATTATCCAATTAGAAGAAGGCATGATGTGGAAAACGAAGTCCACGGACCTTGCATAATTAGTTCTCAATTAGGTCCGCGGTGATGTCAGGGGACAGGAGAGCTTGAGATTGATGGGTTCGTTTTTGATTTGTGCGGATGCGGGCTCAGCTACCTGTGATTGACTACTAACAGCTACACGGGCAGAGTGGAGTTAGTTAAGCCATCTGGAATGTTAGATAAGCAGTGGTTTACACAGTCACTGTGACTGTGCATAAATCAGCTTGGGCATACAAGCAGGTTTGAAATTACACAGAGCCCACCAGAAGAGTGGCTGGTGCCACAGAGCCCACCATAATTCAAGCAAAGGAATGTCCAGGAAGGGCTTATTGCTTAACATTCACATACTGCCAGCAGTGGTTCCAGAAGCAGAAGAAGCCGGTTATTTCATTTAACATGGTTATTATGGGACAAAAACTTAACAAAGTTCTAAGTAAAAACACTGCAAATATTTTGTAACTTTACAGCCATAGTCACTACCACTCACCTGGCGCAGTTACTATCAGGCACCCGACATATGCCTGGTCTTGTGGGGTCTGAGGTAGGGATTTATAAAATACAGCAAATGTGAGGTAGGGGTTTATAAAATACAGTGAACGTGAGGTAGGAATTCATATAGTAAATGTTTCTTTCATAGCAAGTATAGTTTTTTTTGAGTCCTTTAGAGTCTCTCACCTCATCTATAAGATGAGTAGAAAATGAAGAGACATCAAAAGTGTAGCTTCATTTAAACTAGGGTATTTCTGGGATGTCTGACTACAGGTGCATAACTTTTTCTCACAACCCCCATAAAAAAGGACCAAAGCAAAAAAGTAAAAAACCACATTTTGACTAGAGTATCTGAAGGAGAGTGCTGGAATACAGCAGGAGAGTGACAGAAAACTCATGGAGCATGAAGACTCAGAATGACCACACAGAGAAGGAAACAACAGACCTTGCCTCTGGCACTGTATTTCCCCAGTTCAGATGAGTTTTTGAGCCCAGAGGGATTTCTCCTTGTGGTGAAAAGGTAAGAGTAAGCAGCAGTCTCCATCAGTTCCATGGAAACCTGCAATCTTTGCTTCTGGAGAGCCCTGCAGATACTGAGTCCTGTTTAGGGAGCTGTCTGAAGTACATTTCATATGGCTGCATCACTCCAGAGAAGCAGCTCACATCGCATTCCCCATGATCCAAACTGCGACTGCATGTTGCCATCTTGGAAGCAGAATCAATGCTAGAGAGTATCCTGCTTTGGGTGACAGTAGCCACTACATTTCTCCATCCCTGAGAATCCACTATTACTATACCTTCAACCAAACTGCTGTAGCTTTCTACCCTCTGGAAACAAGCTGCTAGGAGGTTCTTTGTCTTCCCCATTCCAGCAGATGGAGTGTCTTGACTTGGCTACTCAGATCCTAGGCCCTGGAGTACAGCCACAACTCTGGTGCCCAAGCAAAAGCAATGCCTGGGCTCTTAAGAAACAGGTTATCTTGCCTAACAGGAAAGCTGACTTGAATCAGAAAACCAGTCCTGCATTCCTCCAGCACACAAATCAGCTAGGTACTTTCCCTACAGAGGATCCAAACATGACCTGGTGTGTTAGCCCCAGCTTAGTGCTCTGCTTACAGGGGATCTCCACAGTGCAAAAATACACCAGCCACATGCCCCTTTGGTGTGTGAACCAGCCTGGCACCTTGCCCATAGAGTAGCTGTGTCCAACTTGGCAGACCAGACCTGCCTTTTCTTGGCATGTAAACAAGTTCAATGCTTCACCAACAGGGGAGCTGTGTTCAAGCCAGTGGGTCAGCCCTGTGCTCTCTCAACCTGCAAGCAACCCAATAACCCACCCTTAAGGAGAGTCATGCATTAATTAGTGGACCAGCCATACAAATTCCTGCAACATAGGCCACTAAAGCACTCATGCATTGCTGGCATTGATTGCATCTGAAGAAACTGCGTGGTAATTATATCCATCCAGAATCAAAGGCAACACATCCCACCAAACTGACACTGTAAGATCTATCTGCAAGTGAACCTCTTTTTCTACAAAAGTCACTGTATGAAATTGGAAGAGGTGACCATTTCACCAGATGTACAGAAATCAATGCAGGGACACAAGAAACATTAAAAAAAAAAAAAAAAAAAGAAAGTATGACACCACCCGAGAAACAAAATTGTTCTCTAGCAACTGACCTCAAAGAAATGGACATTTACAAATTGTCTGCAAAGAAATTCAAAATAATAATCTTAAGAAAGCTCAGAGAGATATAAAAGAATACAGATAGATGATTTAGTGAAATCAGGAAAACAATCTGTGATTGGAATAAGAAATTCAACAAAAAGACAAAACCATGAGAAAAAACAAACAAACAAGCAAACAAAACAAATGGAAATCTTGGAACTGCATAATTCAATAATAAAATAAAAAATGCAATGGAGAATTTCAATGACAGACTACACCAAACAGAAAAAAAAAAAAATCTCAACTTAAAGATAGCTCTTTTGAAATAACCCAGAGAACCAATTTTTAAAAAATGAAAAAGAGTGAAGAAATCTACAGGACTTATGAGACATCGTTCAGTGAACAAATATTTGTATTTTGAGAGTTTCAAGACCAAGCATGGTGGCTCATGCCTGTAATTTCAGCACTTTGAGAAGCAGAGGTGAGAGGATTGCCTGAGCCCAGGGGTCCAAGAGCAGCTTGGGCAACTTGGTGAGACCTCATCCCTACAATAAATACAAAAAATTAGCCTGGCATGGTGGCACGTGCCTGTAGTTCCAGCTACTCGGAAGGCTAAGGTGGAAGAATTGCCTGAGCCCAACAGGTTGAGGCTGCAGTAGGCATGACCATGTCACTGCACTCCAGCCTGTGCAGCCTGGGCAACAGCCTGGGTAAACCTTCAACTCAAAAAAAAAAAAAATCAGAGCGAGAAGTGATGAAGAAAGATAGACAAAACTTATTTAATGAAGTGATAACTGAAAACTTTCCAAATTTGGGAAAATATAAGAACATTTAGATCAATAAGTTCCAAGTTCCCAAGTAGATTCAATTCCCTAAAAAGTCTTCTGCAAGGCAATCATGATAATCAAGCTGTCAAATGTCAAAGCCAAGGAGATAATTCTAAAAATAGCAAGAGGAAAAAAGTGTCAAGTCACATATTAGAGAATTCCCAATAAACTGTCATCAGATTTCTCAGCAAAAACCTCATAGACCAGGAGAGAACTGAATAATATAGTTAAAGTGTTAAGAGGGGAAAAAACAAAAACCAAAAAAGCAGCCATCCAAGAACACTACTCAGCAAAGCTGTTCTCAGAAATGAAGTCTTTCTCAGAAAAACAAATACAGAATTCATCATCACTAGACCAGCATTACAAAAAAATGCTTCTACAAAAGCAAAAGGATGATAATTGCTATCATGAAAACATCTAAAAGTATAAAATTCACTAGCAGAGGTAAATTCATAAACAGATTCAGAATAATTCATTGTTGTGGCAATAGTCTATAAATCTTTTAAATTTTTAGTATGAAAGTTAAAAGTCAACATCGTCAACAATAGCTATAGTACAATACATTGTTGAGGGATACATAATATAAAAATATGTAAGTAAGGAAAATAAAATTATAAATTGTGGGAGGAGAACAAAAGTCTGGAGTATACAAAGTTAAGTTATTAGCTATAAAAATTACATATAAACCCCATAATAGCCACAAAGAAAAACATCACAGTAGATATACACACAGAAAAGAGAAGAGAATCAAAGCTTAGTGTTACAAAAAAGAAAACAAAAACAAAAACACAAAGGTAAACAATAAGAACATGAAATGAACAAAGTATCTATAAACAACCAGAAAATAATTTTTTAAATGGTAGAAATAGTCGTTACTTATCGATAACAACCATAAATGTATATAATGTGTATGGATTAAATTATGTAATTTAAAGGTATAATGTAGCCTAATGGATTTTAAAATAAGACTAAATGATATGCTTCTTCCAAGACACTCAATTCACCTGTAAGGACACACATAGAATATAAGTAAAGGAATGAAAAAAATATTATATGCAAATGGAAACCAAAAGAAAAGAAAAAAGAAAGGAAAAAAATAACAACAGAAGTAGCTTTACTTATATCAGTTAAAATGGATTTTAAGACAAAAACTATAAAAACAGCCAAAGTTTTGTTGATGAAAAGATTAATTCAGCAAGAGGATATAACAATTTTAAACATATGTGCATGCAACACCAGAGTACCCAAGTATATAAGATAAATTATCATCAAATATTAAATAGGCTGCAATGAAATAATAGTATGAGATTTCGACACACTATTTTCAGCAAAAAATGGATCATTTAGATAAAAAGTCAACCAGAATTATATTTCATTATAGACTAACAGACCTAATATACTTTAATAGAACATTCCACCTAACAACTGCATAATATACATTCTTCTCAAAAGCACATAAAGCATTCTGCAAAATAAGTCATGTGTTTGGCCACAATTATGGTCATAACAAAACAAATTTTAACATATTTTAAAAGATCAAAATTACTTCAAACATATTATTTGACCAAAATAATGTAAAACTAGAAATCACTAACAGGAGGAACTTCAGAAACCACAAATACACAAACATTATACAGTATACTTCTAAACAACCAATGAATCAATGAAGAAATCAAAAGGCAAGAGAATTCTTAAATGAGAAAGAAGATACTACAATTGATACAACAGTAATACAAAGGATTATAAGTATCTTTAACAAAATACTAGCAAATCAAATTCAACAGCACATTAGAAAGATGATTTACTATAACCAAGTACAGTTTATCCCAGGGATGTAAGGATGGTCCAACATATGCAAATCAACAAATGTAATATATCACATTTACAGAATGAAGTCCACAAACATATAATCATTTCTATAGATGCTGAAAAAACATTTGACAAAATTCAAAACCCTATTTTGATAAAAAAACTTTCAACAAATTTGGAAGCTGGGCTTGGTGGCTTAGCCTGTAATCCCACGCCCTTGGGAGGCTGAGATGAGTGGATTGCCTGAGCCCGCGGGTTCGTGACCCGCTTGGGCAGGCGAGACCTCATCTCTACAATAAATCAAAAAATTAGCCAGGCATGGTAGTGCACGCCTACTTGGAAGGCTGAGGCAGAAGGATCGCCGGAGCCCAGCAGGTCGAGGTTGCAATGACCGGGAGCAGCCACTGCACTCCAGTCTGGGCGACAGAGTGAGACTCCAACTCAAAAAAAAAAAACCAAAAAAAATTTGGTACAGAAGAAATGTACCTTAAAATAGTAAAAGCCATATATAAAGATCTCAGAGCTAACATCATGATGCCAAATGGGGAAAACTGGAATGTTTTCCATTTAAGATATGGAACAAGACAAGGAAGCTAATTTTCACCACTTCTATTCATCATAGTAGAGGAAGGCTTAGCTAGGGAAAATAGGTAAGAGGAAAAAAAAGACATACTAATTTTTTAAAAAAGAAATTAAATTGTTCTTGTTTGTGAATGACATTATCTTAAACACAGAAAACCCTTAAAATGCCAGTAATAAACTGCTAGAACTAATAAATGCATTCAGTAAAACTGCAGGATGCAAAAATCAACACACCAAATTCAGTAGCATTTTTTATGCACTAATAGTGAATAATCTGAAATAGAAATCAAGTAAGCAATCCCATTTACAATAGATACAAAAAAAAAACCTAGAAATAAATTTAACCAAGGAGGTGAAAAATCTCTACACTGAAACTATAAAATATTAATGAAAGAAATTGAAGGAGACTGTGGTGACCCGCCCCGCAAAGTCGTGAGATCTCCTGAAGGAGGGATGGATAGGCGAAAGACGAAAACATTATATTCGGACACCTGTTTTCTGTGAACAGATGACAATTTAATGTTAGTTAACACAGAGCTTTTATACCATTCGTAAAGGGGCAAGACAAAGAAAATTCCTTCACTTACATATCCTCTACAAGTTACCACCATCTAGTGGTCTTAGCAATAAACAAGCCAAGAATCCTGTAAACCTTCGGATAATGAGTCTTATTCATAAGGTCAAAGATGATAGTTTTAGTCTAAAGTCCCAAATTACAGTCCTTGAACTGTCTCCAGAAAGTTTAGCAGTAGTTTTTCTTCTTGGGCTTTATGGCCCTCAGAGTTTTGTAATTGCCTTTCTTGTCCAGGTGTCTTCATTACTTTTCTCTTATTCTGCAATGTTTGTTTTTAAAGAAAACTCAAAAGAAGCTTTTAGTAATGTTTTCCAGGCCCCCAAGGTTGTTTTTTGTCTTTAGTTAAGTTATTATGAAAGTGTCTGATTAGTATATTATGAGTTTAGTGAAAACCCACTTTATAAATATTAACTTAGAGTTTTAACTATTGAATTAAGTAAAAACCTTAAAGATAATCTTTATCTTAAGTTAGTGAAAATAGTGTTATAAATTATCTACATAACTTCTAGATAAGTGTTAGAACTTATAATGAGCTCATAATAAACTTATTATAAACTTGTGTTTTTAAAGAACCTTATGCTTAAACACTAAACTGTATAATCCTAAATCAAATAAGGAGTGAATATACTTATATCATTTATTACTTAAGCAATATCTAGTAACTTATAACCAAGTGAAAGAAAGCATTCTTGATGTGTTTTAGAGTTTAACCCTTGCATATGTTAAAAAAGGCCAAGCGGCATAGTGGGAAAATGGGAAAATGAACCATGACATCCAAATTAGCTGTGAGTATTTTATATAAACATGCCATCTTTTTTTTATGACTGCACAGAATTTTTTCAGCTGTACCAACAGCAAAGACAGAAGACAGAAGGGCCTCAGCTGCCCGGACTCGCTTTGTGGCCGGGGGTCCTCAGCACACCTGGACTTTGTTAATCAGACGGGCCTCCAAGGCTGGCTCCCAACAGGAGACACAAATAAATGGAAAGAAATCCTATGTTCATGGATTGAAGTAACTAATATTGTTAGAATGTCCATACGACTCAAAGTGATCTATAAATTTATTTTAATTTTTATCAAATTTTTAATAATATTCTTAATGGAAATGGAAAAATATCCTAAATTTTAAGTGGAACAACAACAACAAAAAATACCCCTAATAGCCAAAGCAATCTTGAGCAAAAAGAAAATAGGCTGGATGTATTTCAATAACTCAATTCAAAATATATTGCAAAACTTTAGTAATCAAAATAGCATTATACTGACATAAAAACAGATCCCTAGACCAAAAGAACAGAATAGGAAATCCAGAAATAAATCCATGTACTAACAGCCAACTGATTTTTTACAAAGGGTGCCAAAAGCACACATTAGAAAAAGGACAGTCTCTTTAATGAGTGGTATTCAGAAAACTAAATATCCACGTGTAGAAGAATGAAATTAGACCCTTATCTCTCACCATATAAAAATATACTCAAAATGCATAAATGTAAAACTTGAAACTATGAAATTGCTATAAATGAAACAGCGGAAAAGTTTCATGACCTTGGTCTGGGCAAAGTTTTTTTGATGAGATCTCAATGGCACAGATAGCAAAAATAGATATTGGGATTTCTTTCTGTGAAAGGGCACACATGCAAAGCAATACCCCAACACAGAAGGAGCTGAGAAACCAAAGAACAAGGCAAAACAATTATTTTTTTCAGTTGAGTGATTTATTAGAGTATTAAAGATAAAAGTGAGGTCTTGGGCAGACACAGACAGATATCCACACCACAGTCCCATAGATTTATACCTTGGAGAAAAAATATATGAGCTTTGGAAGGATTGGGTAGGTGACTAAGAGAATGCTATGGGCTTTACAGCCTATGATGTATGCCACAACATCAGGGTTGTTTTGGAAGAAAGGCAAAAGTTACAGTAAATAGGTGTTTCTACACAAAGAGTAATGTATTGACTAGACATCTTGGAGACATTCCCAGACTCAGAATTATTCAGAAGTCACATGATGGATTAGCATAAAAATTAGAGTCACTCTTGTCCCCATAGGATTACATCAAACTAAAAAGCTTCTGCACAGCAATGGAAACAATAAAGAGACAGCTTACAAAATAGGAGAACATATCTGCAAGCTTCTGATAAGGAGTTAATATCCAATATACATGGGGAACTTAAACAATTCAGTAGCAAGAAAACACATAACTGGATTTAAGAATGAGCAAAGGACCTAAATAGAAATTTCTCAAAAGATGACATGCAGGCCACGTATAGTGGTTCATGCCTGTAATCCTAGCATTGTGGGAGGCAGAGGCAGGAAGATCACTTGTGCTCAGCCTGGGCAACATCGCAAGGCCTCTCTCTACAAAATATAAAAGAAATTAGCTAGGCATGGTGGCGCATGCCTGTAGTACTAGCTACTCCAGAGTTTGAGGTGGGAGAATCACTTCAGCCCAGGAGTTTGAGGCTGTGGTGAGACATGAACTGTACTCCAGTCTGGGTGACAGAGTGAGATACTGACTGAAAGCAAAAATGGACAACTGCTATTTGAAGAAATGCTCAGCATCACTAATCATCAGGGAAATGCAAATCAAAACCACAAGGAGATATCACCTAAATCATGTTAGAACAACTATTATTAAAAGACAAAAGATAGCAAGTGTTGACAAAAATGTGAAGAAAAAGGAATACTTACACACTGTTGGTGAGAATGTAAATTAGAACACGCATTATGGGAAATAGTTGGAGGTTACTCAAAATATTAAAATAGAACTACCATATGATCTAGCAAATCCACTACCGGGAATATAACCAAAAGAAATTAAATCAGTGTGTCAGAGACATCTGTATGCCCATGTTTATTGTGACACCATTTCATAATAGCCAAGATATGGAATCAACCTAACCTAAGTGTCCATTAACAGACAAATGAATTTAAAAATATATATGTACATATATATACAAATCTTGTCATAAACAAGGATAAAATTCTGTCATTTGTAGCAACATGGATGAACCTAGAGGATATTCTGTTAAGTGAAATAAGTCATGCACAGAAAAATTAATACTGTATGATCTCACTCACATATAGAATCTAAAAAAGTTGATAGTTGATCTCATAAAAGTTGAAAATAGAATGATGCTTACCAGTGAACTGCAAGGAGACATCACCTAACTCCTGTTAGAACAGCTACTATTAAAAGACACAATATAATAAGTGTTTATTTTATAGGGGAAAAATAGTAGAGAAAGCACGGGAAGAGATTGTACCTTTATATCTGATGGGAATAATGTTACGGTTAGATATAAGAAAAAGGTTCTGGTGTTCTATTGCACAGTAGTGTGACCGTCATTAAAAATAATACATTGTATTCATTTCAAAATAGCTAAAGAGATGACTTTGAATGTTCATATCCAAAAAAGTTTATTATTTCAAGTTATGGATATGCTGGTTACCCTGATTTGATCATTACAAAATGTATGCGTGTTTTCAAACATCACACTGTACCTCACTGTAAATATGTGCAATTTTAACATGACAATCAAAAATACTACTTGATAAAAAGACTAAACTAAAGTATTTCTGCTTCTGGAAATTAAAATGTGAATTCTCTTCAAAAAATTCATTTCCTGTTCTATATGGAATTTTAAAACTCTTCCTAAAATTTCTGTGAGTTCTTTGGAAGTTCACATTCTGGCAGTAGGCTCTTGTTCTAAATACTTGTTTTTCTAGAATTACTGCCTCGATGAGGAGTCATCTCATTGCATTACCTGAGTTTCCTCCCTCAGGCATGTCCATACACATACCCAAGCACGTTAGCAGACACACGCGAATGCGTGTGTGCGTGTGCACACACACACACACACACACACACACACACACACACACACATACACACACACATGCAGAACTGTGAAGACAGAGAATATAGAGAAGTGGAGGGGCAATACTGACAAGTAAATTTCATGTAGAATTATCTCTTTTTATATTTTTTCTTTTACATCTTTACATATGTACACTTCAGGATTAGGTATACAAGTGGTCATTGTACAGGTAAAGTTTGGGCCCCCCAAACTTTGTGCCTCCCCACCTGGGGGAGGAGGGCACACATAACATCAATAAGGACACATGTTGAATATTTAATTTCATCTCCTATGTCTTATTCCACATGGCCTCACACCTCTAAGACTAATTCTCATCTTTCCTCTCCCCTTTTCTCTTTCTCCTCCTTTTTCTACTGAATTATTTTCAGAACTCCAGAATCTCTACATCACAGATGTTCCCCCATGCCTTCAGGCTTAGCTTAGACTTATTTTGCATTTCAAACCCCTCAAGATGTTTTAACAGTTCAAAAGCCTTCTCTTGTAATAAGATCTTAGAAAGCAGTTACAATAATACATTGCATTCATATTTATACATTGCACAAGTTAAAATCAACCTAAGGAACAATAATTTTCTATCAAAGATGTAAGTCTATAGTAAAATTATTGTTAGAATTAACATGACTCAGCTCTGCTCTTTTTTTGCCTTCAAACTCATTTTCATTCTTTTTCTTATTCAGATGTTTCTATTTCATTTCTCATCACTTTTGTTTTTTAATACTCAGCTCCTTTTTCAAATACCCCTGTTTTCATTCCACAAATATGACTTCTTGTGTTTAACCAATCACATTCTAAACCACTTAAGCCCTTCAGAATCACCCTGAATCTACACACTGGCTCCAGGACTAAAAGTAATGAATTCTCTATCCTTTAACTCAGTAAGTCCCACTTTCCTGTCCGGATCCATGAACCCTCAGAAACAATAGCGGGACTCCTTAAAGAGTTTCTGTACATGAAGATTATACTCAGTGATGCACTGGAACTGACACACATGAACTGCCAGAACCAGTTCTGAACATCCAGTCCCAACATTGCTTTGCATGACTTCATGATGGTAGCATGAAAGGGCCACAGTGGTAATATTTAAGAAGTGTGGAGAGCCTGCTAGACAGAATGAATGTTAAATTGTCAGGAATTTTACAATCTAGTCTTTTAAAAGATTGACTAATAAAAATTATATTACATAAACTTACAAATAAATAACATTAAAAAAACAAATATTCAAAACTCACCACTTTCTAATTATCTTACCACTAATCTATTCTTTTCAGGTTATTTATGTCTGCTATATTTGGGTAGGGAAAATACTATTTAATTTGGTGCTTCTTTAAAGACGCCCTGTCCTGTGAAATTAGGTGGTTCACTTGAAATCAGTTTGGGTGAGAATATTTACCAGGAACATTTGCAAATTGTGAAATTCAGTTTGTGAACATGTGACCAGGTTTAATTTGTCATTTTGTTGACTGAAAAAAATGTTAATAAGGCAGATCAAATTTAAAGTGTATCAGGTCTGTGGCTGTTGTATTATGCAGAGTGTATAAAACTGAGGAAATAATCTCTAGTATTCAAAAAACATCTAACTCAACTTAAAAGTCAATCGTAGGAATGAGTGAAGTTCCAACCACAGATTTACTGTTTCACATTTGTCTATCTTGTTAATGTAGGCATACATGTTGAGACTTTTCTCAGAGAACTTGCTGTTAAATATTTACCATTATACCACCATGCCTTATCACAAGGAAATCAGAGATTTTCATTTTTTTGAAAGAACCAATTTGCCAGCACATCACTGGCCATAACATTTACATATTAGACATTTCTTCTATTTAAAAATAATAATAGTAAATCATTTAAACATCAATGTGCATAATACTTTATAAGAAATAAAAGTATAATATAAGCAGCATTTAAAAAAATTAGCTATATTTACTAAAACAAAAACAATTTAGTAAAAAGAATAATATTGTTTTACATTTTTACTAATCTCTTTAGTTTCTGGTTTAATAAAAGACAGCTGGATTATTATATTGGCTTCTGAAGTCAATCTAATAAAACTGTTTTGATTTAAATATATGATGACAACAAGTCTCAAACAGATATGTAGTTTAAGAAAGGAGAATCTCACAGGTTCACAGAAATGTCTCAAAGACTAAGAAGAGGTCTTACTTTACACTTTGATAACTCCTGTTCTAGCCAAGAGGAAATAGACATCTTATATCTGAGTTTATAAAACTGATGAAGTGATATTAAATTTTCAAACAATATATGCATGCAATCTCGTTATTTGTGGTTGCATTTTACAGTCACTATGAATGTTAAATTATCAAATTTTAAGGAAAATAAGTTTCCTGCAAACCTCTGGTCACATGTTCATAAACTCTTCAACATATGGCCTTCTTTTATGTGGGTTTTTGCTGAAAGACATTTTTTAAATATATTATTTAATATATATATTTGATTCATTGACACTGAGCTCACAGCCAGCAGCTCACTAGTGCCTGAATGAGGCTTATTTGGCACACACACTTTTTCCACAAGGCACTCCACAGCCTTCCAGTGCTTGAAAACACTAGACAATGTGTCAGTGCTATACTCATGGGACATCTTACACATCAAAATCATCAACAGAAAGCCAACGATTGTATTAAAAACATGGTACAAAATAACCTGCAAAAAGGAGATTTGTTTTCAGAAAAATAGTTGCAACAAGAAGGCAAAGCATCACCTTGTTTAACCTCAGCTGATGATGGCTACTGACAGTTTTCATTGTTCTGGGCACAACCCTGAATGACTGCAACAGAGACACCACATAGTGATCCGGGGGTTACAAATGGTTGTAGTGGTTAGGTGAATTCACAAATACAGTATTCACGAATAATGAGGATTGACTCTGCATGTCTGTATTTTATATATATAATAAGCATATATATGAAAGTATCTAAATTGTATTTATATATTATATATTTAAGAAACCAGAAAATAAATATATTATTCTATGTAATATATAAATTACCGGGGTAATCTTTCTAAAGATAAGAGAAAGAAAAGCATATTTTCAAGGAGTCTGGAATATCAGTACCTCAGAAATATTTTGTAAGCATACATCTTAAAAAGAAGCCTAAACACTAGAGCACTACAAAGTAATTAATAATAATCTTACTAACCTGATTATTAAAGAAAGTGTAGTATAATTAGACTGTTCTTCAATTAGAATAAAGTCATATGCTCATTGACTGAAAAGGGTTAAAAAGGACAGGCTGATTTGTGACATGTCTTAGGAATGTGGGAGAAGCCAGGAAAAGGGGGATAAAAACCCTGAAGAGCATTGCCTAGAAGGCTGTAGGCAGTAGAAAAGGGCAAAAGTGGTGGAAGAAAATGGAGAAATGTATAGAGTAAGTAAATAAATATCACCCCTTAAATGCAGTGAAAGAAGCTAAGAAAATGAGTGGATTCATTGATACTTTGGCCATTTGCTCTACATATTCTAAGAATATAATAAGATTTAATGCCAGTAAGAAAAGGCACATCAACTACTTTATTCTACCAATTTATATGGAGATTCAGTGTAAAATGGCAGCAAATTAAACCATAAGTTCTGATAGCTTATTTAGTTGTTCGTAGAGAAATATTAGGACAATCTAATGTATTGTAGTAGAATATCAACCATATGGAATCTTCTAGTAAAGTGCAAAGTAATATAAACATATACACAAAAGCTGTGTCAGAAATAAATGACAGTATTAACATCTTAAAGAGCTGAATTTTCTTTTCAATATGTTATTGATTTATTTAATGTAAGAATAACATCATCACAAGATATCAAACAGGAACTACCTTGTATATCATTTAAAATAAATCTCTCTTATTTTATTTGATCATACAAATACTTGCATATGTGATGCAATTTATCAGACATAACTTGCTAGAACACATACTGCTAATTTTTACACTACATACTGATCTCTATATCTTATCATAGAGGTTTTTGCATGGGCTACTATTGTTGAACCCACAATCTATGTTTTGGTATTTCAAGACAGAAACCTCAGCAGGTCATTTCCTCCCATGTTCTGCCTTACATAAAGCCTTTAGTAGTTGCGATATCATACACACGGCTCAACTTTGATTTCCCAACGAAATTTAGAACAACTGGGCATACATCATCTGACAGGATTATTGAAAACATTTTTTTACAAAAGAGTCTTATGCAAAAACTTGAGCATATTTTCAGAACGGTTGCTTTGGCATTTCATAGTCATTCTGCAGCAACAGATGACTAGTGGAATCTTTTAAAGTATAATTAGAAAATTACAAAATTAAAAATAATTTAGAATTGTTTTAAGAAAAGTATTTCTGACCATGATGTGAATATTTAAGTTTTTCAAATGTCAATTTATCTTTCCTCCTTCTGAATGATTCTCAAATTTGTTCATGACAGTAATCAGTGAATTGATTACACCTTGAATGAGAATTAGTTTTAATGTCTTCTTTTTTTTTTTTTTGAGTTGATGTCTCGCTATGTTGCTCAGGCTAGTCTTGAACTCATGGCCTCAAGCAATTCTCCCACCTAAGCCTGCTGAGTAGCTGTGATTACAGGCACATGCTACTGTGTCCAGCTTGCTTCGGATGAAATTAATTTAATAAATTCTACTTTCAAAAGTACATATTATTAGAATATCATTATTATACAGTTTTAAAATTTGTTAAGATTTATATTTATTATAAAACACAAATATAGTATGCTATTTCCGTTATGTATAAAAATATGTTTTGAATTTAGGTGTGCTGAAGAATGGAAAATAGTAATTTTTATTAACAATTATAAAATTTATTTGCATGAAGTAATATTGGCATTATAGAACTTGTTCCCTTTTTTCCACTCAAAAAACCTCCATGGAATTTGTTATCCATATTCTCCAAAGGTCATTCAATTTATTAGAGTATGGCATGTTAATCACGGCAATACTAGTTGCTCTAACAAAAACCTGCAAGTGTCCAATCCCTTTAATATGAAAAAAGTTTATTTGTTCTCTCATAGAAGATTTAAAATACAAGATCAGCAAAGGAGCTTTCCTCTAAAAGGTGATTTGAAGACCCAGATTCTTTCTATTTTGTGGCTTTGGGATCTTCAATAAAGTGTCACACTTAGCTTTAAAAAATCATTGGGAAATGAAAGCATAGGAAAACATATGTGACATATTAGTAACCAGGGCCAGCACACATGACTTATGCTCAGATCCCATTGTTAAATGCTCTCAAATGATCCTACGTAGTTACAAGAGAAGATGCAGACTGTGATCTATGTTTGGTTCCTAGAAAGATATTTTAGCGGGGAAGATAGATGTACCAGTCACAAATGAAACAAACAAAATTACTAAATTTAAATCTGATATCTTATTTAGAATGGAATATTAAATAAAAGAGCATGAACATCATATGGAATAGTCTCACTATGCTAAAAAAAAAAAAAACCCTCTGATCTGTCTACTCATCCTTCCTTCTCCCCTAACACTTTTTACTATCTCTAGAGTTTTGCCTTCTCTAGAATGTTATATGTTTGGAATCATATGGTATGTAACATTTTAAAATTGGCTTCTCTCACTTATTAATAGACATTTGAGTTTTCTGTGTCTATTCATGCTTTGTTAGATTTTCTTTTTAGTGCTGAATAATAGTCCATTGGTTCAGTATACCACAGTATACCACATTATGCATTCACACTGTTGAAGAACGTCTTGGTTACTTCCAAGTATTGGGCAGTTATAGATAAATCTGCAATAAGCATCTGTGTGCTGATTTTTATGTGAACCTAAGTTTTCAGATCATTTGGGTAAACACAAATGAGTGCAATTTTTGCATCGTGGGATAAAAGTATGGTTAGTATTGTAAGAAACTGTGAACCTGTCTTCCAAAGTGACTTGTAACATTTTACATTCCCACCAACAATGAATAGAAGTTCTCGTTGCTCTGCCTCCTCAACAGCATTTGGTGTTGTCAATGTTTTGGATTTTCACCATTCTAATTAGTATGTAGTAGTATTTCACTTTTTAATTTAATTTGCAATTCCTTAATGGGATGTGAAATTGAGCATCATTTTATATGCCTATCTACCATCTGTATATTTTCTTTAATGAGGTGTCCGTTCAATTCAGGTCTTTGCCTATTTTTTAATTGGATTGTTCAACTTTTAATTGTTTAAGTTTTAAGAGTTCTTGTTATATTTTGGATAAGAGTCCTCTATCAGATATGTCTTTGGCAAATATTTCAGTCTGTGACTTGTTTTCACAGAACAGAGGTTTACTTGTCAGTGAGGTTTTATAGATTGTGAATGCGGTATTGAATCTGAAAGAATCATCGGCACTTCCAAGGTCATTTAGATTTTCTCTTATGTTTTCTTTGAGGAGTTTTACAGTTTAGACACCTGTTTTGAGGAGTTTTACTGCCAAGGGAACAAAGAAATGGAGTGTAGCTGGAGAAGGGGAGTGAGGCCAAGAAGAGCATTAATGAAAGTGATTATGTCAAAAGAAGGTGATTACTGAAGTACATTCTTGTGTATGTAGGAGGTGATGGAATCCAGAGCACAGATGGAAGGGATGGTCTTAGATGGCATCATGGCTCATTCATCTACATGAACAGCAGGAATGCAAACTATGTGGGTGCAGATGCTGAAAATTGAATGGATGTGGTAGTGAAAGTCTGCAAAATTCTGTTCTAACGCTCGATTTTCTCAGTAAAAAGATAATAGACAATAAAAATGGGAAAGTGGTGCTGGAGGTTTGGGGAGGGAGGAACAGAAAATGGGAGAGTAAACCAGCTAGGGAAGTATGTCATTATAACCATGAATCACTCAGGGTTCTTTTGAAGTTCCCAGTGATAAATTTAAAGGGCATGTTCAGTCCTCATGATTGCATTTTTTAAAAATATCTATGTTTACTACAGAGGCAAGCAAGGAGGTGGTGGATTTTTTCAGGTTGTGGTGTTCTTAAGTGAGGACAATAAAACAAGAGACGAAAAGGGGTTGAGAGTGTATATAAAGAAGTCATTATACTGAATATCCAGGGTGTTTAAGTGAGGTAATTAAGGAAAAGTGTCCACTAAAATATAAGATCAACAGATTGAAGAACCTGGAAGTGTTGAAAGATGGTTGGTTGGAAGTGGGTCATAAAAGGATGGAGCTGGAAGTATGGGACGTGATGTTTGGGGAACGTGAGGCAGGTGCTGAGATCATACAGGATCAGCCATTGTTGCTGATGGCAAAGTTAGGGACTGATCACAGCTGTGAGTGGCTAAGGTTAGGTAAGTGCATGTCAAGATCATTCGAGTAGAGGATTTCAAATAACTTGAGGATAGGGTGTTGGGAAGATCATCTATGTGAATATTCAAATTGTTCCAAATGTTAAGACAGGGATATTTTGAACAGAGTGGCAATGAGTCAGTAGCTAAAAACATCAGAATGAGGGAGAATCATCAGGGGATATGCATATGACAAAAACAATGAGAAAAAAGAGGCTGAACTAATCCGTTGAGGTGAGATTCAAAACAGTTTTTAAGAAAGATGAAGGGAGTATGATCTGATAGCAGCAATTCCACTCCTCCAGGTCCTGTAGTAAAAGGGCAGTGGGAGAAAGAAGACCCCCACCTCAGAGGACTGCAGGGAAGCAGAGCCCTTAAAGAACTTTAGTGGAGTCCACTAGAGGCCAGTCTTTGGGAAGTTGAGGATGTCTCAATTTTGTTGATAATGGACTGGGACTTTCAGAGGGGTGGGGATAGGATTTGGGGTTTGGTTGGAGTGAGAGAAGAAAAGAGAAGAGGAACTACGCAGTGACCTGATAACTAAGTAATCATTCCTAGAAGGTTCATTTTATTTGTCACTTGAGGTAGGCAAAGTTTTTAATTCTAAAGCAAACAAATGGGATAAAAATTAATGAGGCAAAAATCAGAAAAAAAAGCAGTTTTTTCCTGGATTATAGCACCTATTATTAGTCCTCATAACCCTAAACATGAACCCAGTACTTCTATTTTTTTTTCCTGCTATTAGTTACGTTACTCATTCAATTGTATTTGTGGAGTACATAGTACAAACCAGGAACTGGGTATATGTTAGAGAGAAAAGTCAAGAAAAATCTGTTAAACTAAAACTAAAATTACACTAAAACTTAAACTTACTAACTTAAACTAAGGATTTATTATCCTACAATATTATTTATTATCTCTACAATAAATCAAAAAATCAGCCAGGCATGGTAGCGCATGCCTGTAATTCCAGCTACTCGGAAGCCTGAGGCAGAAGGATTGCCGGAGCCCAGCAGGTCAAGGCTGCGGTGGCCGGGAGTTGCCACTGCACTACAGTCTGGATGACGGAGTGAGACTCCAACTCAAAAATAAATAAATAAATTAAACCTCCATATCTAGGGTGTTAATTTTAGAAAATAAGTGTAGCATGTATACATAATTATTTTTATGCTAGAATTATATATAAAAATTTGGAATATAGAAATAAATTGCTTTATGCTAAATCCATAAAAAGACAGTCATTAAAAATTACACCTACAAAAATTGTTAATGGCAACAGAAATGTTTATAATAAAATATTGACCAAAACATCGTTTCAGTAATATCCAATTTTATAAATACATATATGTATATCAAATAATAAAAGAGTTTATATTAGTGAGTTTTATCTTTAGAGCATTTTTATTTTCCTATATATACTTTTTCTTTTAAAAAGATCCTTTACAATTGTCATAAAATAGTTTTATACTTATAAAAACATTATAAAATGTATAAATGAAGAGAGAGAATTTCTTATCAGTATGTCATTTTTTAAATTTCGCAATTGTATTGTATTTTTGTATCATTCTGTATGACTTAATCTAAGTAAACAATGGTAACTGAGAATAAGTGGGGTTAGAATTGTTAATGAATCCATGCTGACCTCTGTTCTCCACAGCAAAACATCTATTTGAATGTGAGTTTAGCATTAAAGAAAAACAATTGCAGTGATACTTAGCGTCTAAATGACTCCATCTTATCTTGTTAAATTAGCACTTTGGTATTTCTTACATATATTAGTATCCAGGGGTAAGAACCAGTATGTGTGAAATTCCCAGGTACCCTCTGGCCTGGTACTAATTGGTTTTCTTTTATTTCTGATGTACCTTGGTGCAGTGATACAGATGGACTCATTACAATTGATTTCATTTCCATCTCGTGAGCTACACATTTGAAAAATGTATCAATGTGTATGTCATTCTCTGAATGATGAATACTTACAATGCAATCGTTTGTACTAAGAATATCACCATTGCAATCAACATCATAGCATTGTAAAGTCAATAAAGCATAATAAGACCATTTTCAAATCCAGTTCTGATCATCGATTAATAATGATATGTTATGCTTCAAAGATAATAGTATCACTTTTTTTGCAATTAGCATATAGATCTGCAGTCAGATTGGGGTTGCTATGTCAGCTCCCTGTCTTCCTTGCTGAATGACCTAGCAAGTTAGTTAACCTTCAATTCATTCATTTGTAAAATGGGGATTTTAGTACCTCTGACAAATATCTGGTACATTGTAAAAATTCAATAAATAGCAGGTGTAATCATAAAATGTTTAAAATGTATTTATTAACTGATGGTTACCAAAATTAGCTTCATACAGAACACTACATTTATTAAAGAAAAAGTAATTTAAAAGTTTAAATATTGAAGTGTTACCGAGTTAAAACTTCTCATAATCCTAGTGAGCCAGTGATCAATTTACTCTTTAAAAATATTTGCCAGGGAATTACTAATAAGTGTTTCAGGTCATTTTTATTAAAAAATAACATGATATATACATACAAAATATTATCTGCTTATATTGAGGTAATAGAGTAATCACCACCACCACGGAACAGTTATGAGCCTCATGGCTTAAAGTCATTTTATGTGAGGAGAAAGAAGTGTGAACATAACTTTCTACGCTTATATGAAAGCTTCTGGAGAATGTCATCTTTCCTACTGTCTGACATACTTTTTGTCCCTTCCTTTTTCTATTAAATATGCTGATAAAGTTTTATTTTTGAGAAAACTTTTATTTTAATCTCCTCTTTAAATATTTTACGTTTAAACCATTTTGGATTCTTGTGCAAATTCATTTTGCCAAGCTATTAGTGTTTTGTGGTATTTACTATGTGGTGATGTAGAAAAACTCAATCCATAGACTTTTCATTCTTTTCTCCTATAATCACTATTTAACATGTTACCTGACTAGAAAATGCAATAATGACAGGGGTTTAAGGAAAATGTGTTCTTCTAAAGTGTATTCAGTTGCAATGAACAAAATAAAAAATAATGATGGAGCTAAACTTTCTTTCTCGTGCTAAACAGCAGCACTATTTGTGTCACTCTCTCTGAGATGGCCTCTCCTAGATGATCAAGCTTTAGCTTCAGCTCGGTGAATTACAAATTATATCTTTTTTATGTTTGTGTTCAATATTTAATACAGTGCTGTCTATGGTAGATACTCATCTATTATTTTTGAGTATGCGAAGGAGGACTAAATCAGATCACTACATGAGCTGCTGAAGTGAAACAATTCTGACTCCTTTTAATGAAGTATTACTAAAGAAGATGGCAAATGCTTCTCTGAAATTTGTGATATACACCATTCTGATATGGATGAGAATTCTTACTCAAATTTTAAACTTCTCAAAAGCATAATGAATATATCAATTATGAAAGCAATATACATATATCTTGCCCTAATTAAAATAATGTATTTACTGATATAACACTTTTAGATAAGATTTTAATGTCACTTAATCAAAATAAGATGTCTAGCAGTTTCCAGTTTCAAAAGCGTAAGGTATCATTGGTCTGAAGGAATTTAGGCATATTCTACAAACTAGTAATAAGAAAAAAAGGCTACCCATTTTTCTTTTTCAGGGCCTTTCAGATCCACTGTATTGATTGACATGAAGATTTCTGGTCATATTATGTTTGCCTTAAAGGATTTAATAAAGTCAGCATTGCATTAAGGAAATGGAGAATTTAAGGAATAATGAAAATAAAGTATTTTGGAATTTTAATAGGTCAAAAATTACTCCTGAAAAAAAGATGAAAATGGGAGTTTTATTCTTTTGAAAAAGAAGGCACAATTGGAGAAGTACAATCTATGTTTTGAAAATTACAGTATAATATATACACAAGCAAAAATAATAGGAAAGAAATAGACAATAGGTGACATTATAATTAATGATAGATCTTATTTTTATATGAAAAATGATTAGCAATGGTTTTCTTAAAAGCTAACTGAAAGCTTAGTTCTAAATATTATACATTTTTAAAATGCTTAAAAATTCATTTTAATAGATTTGTTCATTTTTTTTATAAACTCATGCAGAAAACTATACTAAAGAAAAATATGCAACTATTAAGTTATTTCATAGTAAACACATATGTAACTACCACACAGGGAAAGGCCTAGAACATAGACATAAACCAATGTTTCCCCATAGGTTTTTTTTTTTTTTACTATAACTTTCTTCTTAGCTCTCAAAAGCAACAAATCTGAATATCATATTATCGATTAATTGCTCTTTCTTTTGTTACCCAAGTGTACATTCCTAAATACCATAGTATAACTCAGCCTATTTTTTAGCTTTACATAAATGAACCATAAATATGTCTTTGTTTTACTTTCTATCATTTAATCACTTGCTTTTGAGATTCATTCATGCTTTGTATAACTATAAGTCATTCATTTCAAAGTTTAAGTTTTTTATTGTATGAATATACTGCATTTTTAAAATTTATGCTTATATATTATTACTATTTTTTTAAGAGGTAGATCTTGCTCTCTTGCCCAAGCTAGAGTCCAGTGGCACAACCTTAGCTAGCTGTAACCTCAGTCTCCTGGGCTCAAGTAATCCTCCTGCTTCAATCTCTGAGTATCTGGCACATACCAACACAACTAGCCAACTGTTTTTAATTTTTTTTTTTTCAGAGACAGAGTCTTGTTTTGTTGCCCAAGCTGACCTCAAGCAGTCCTCCTGCCTTGTCCTCCCAAAGAGCTGGGATTACAGGTATGAGTCACCTCATGCTACTATTAATGAACATTTAGGCCATTTTGAAATGTTGACAATTATTAATAATAATTTTATGGACATTCACACATATATCTATTGGAGAGCACATACACCTATGTTTTTGTTGAGTATTAACAATGACTCTCTCCTTGCTTAAACGTGAGTCAGTATCCTCAGGACCCTCTTCACAAAGAGTCCTTGACCTTTGCCCCATCCTGCCTTCAGCCTGCTTAGCCCAGTCTTAGCCACAATAGTGCTAAGTCAGGTTTAAGAGAAATCCCCATTTGGTGTCTGATCATCTAAGTGTCTGAGTCCATGGCTTGTCTTTAGTGAGAAACCTGATAGGTCAGTTTAGCAAGAATCTCCCTCTCTTGGTATTTCCTCTTAGTAATTTTCCATCCACTGACCCCTCACTTTGCTTCTTGATTACACATCCCTAGGTGTCTTTACTGTGTTGGGAGTTGAGCCCAATCTCTCTCCTCTGTCACAACAATCTTGAACAAAGTCTTGTTTTCTATTTTAACAAGTACCAGAATATTTTTTATTTTTTAACAGTATCTACTAAGAAATGAATTGCCTAATCATAGGACGTATGCATCTTCAAGTTAATCAATATTTCCTATTTTCTGGAGTGGTTACAGCAATTTACATATCACCCTCAACATATGAGAGTTTCTGTGATTCCGCATGCATGCCAACTTCTGGTTGTTTACATTTTAGCTTTTCTTGTGGCTGGACAATGGACTTTATAATTGTTTAATTTGTATTTGCCTGATTACTGATGAGATTAAGTACATGTCCCTATATATACTGGGTATTTGAATCATTTGAATATCCCTTTTTATGTCCTGTACATGTTTTCTTATGCCTGTTTTCTTTATTTTTTCTTTATTTTCTTTTTTTTTTTTTACTTTTGGCATCTCTTCTGTTGAGTTTTCTGACTTCTTATTGAGATGAAGTTCTCTGTATATGTGAAAATAGGGCTTTATGATTATACATGTTGCAAAAAACCTAACGTTCCCTCTTTAATGCTAAATGTTGGTGAACAAAAGAGCTCACATGAATGTCATTCTGTTTATAATTTTTTTCTCTATGGTGAGTATTTTTGATACTGCTTAAGTATTTTTTTTATCCTGAAGTCATGAAGATATTCTGTTAATTTAATTTAATTTATTTATTTGCTGGTTAATTGGTTAGTTCTTATGTGTATATGTGTGTTTTGCATGTATATGTGCAATCTCTGTGAACTTAATTTTTTGTGAATGATATGTAATAGCATTCAATGTTTTTGGTTTTGTGTTGTGAGGAGGATATCTTGTCCTTGCATCATTTATGAAAGGACTGCCTTCACTTTACTCTTTGGAAGTGACATTTATGTCACAAATCAAGTGTCCAAATCTACATGAGGCTATTTGGAGGCTCTCTATTTTTTTCCCATTCTCTCATCTACTCTTGCATCAGAACCATATGCTGTAGAAGTTGGCTTTATATATGGCAGTGCAAGTCCTCCCACATTTTTCTTCAAGAGTACTTTGACTATTTTTGGATCTTTGCATTTCCATGTAAATTTTAGAACCAGCTTGTCAAGTTTCATATAAAATATTGTGAATGAATGATTTGATTTGCAGGCAAAAGCCATTTAGTATTTCTTAATTGACATTATCTAAGGGCGTGGAGGCTCTAGAGGAGCATCATGGAAAGATTACGTCACCGAAGGTAATTTGCCTCTCCCACTTGTGCTGCCCTGTACTCTAAGAATTGTTCGTTCTGATGTCAGCAGACAGACGCACCAGCCATAGAACTTTGTGGTGCTGGGGAGCAGAAACGTGTTGTTTCTGACATGAGGTAAGAGATGTGAAGAAACATTTTCCTGGGGCCTGAGGGCAAGAGTCTTAGGACAGGATGCATGAGTCGCGCTGTGCCAGCTCTGAGCATTGAATCCTGAGTTAAACAGGTACCCTCATATTCTTCAATACATGCATGTGATGTGTGCATGGGGTATATGCAGGACTCTCTAAAGAGCAGGGGTCCTATGTACCCATGCTAAAGCCAAAACACTTAAAATGGAATGGAAAAGCAGTAACACTGGAAGATGTGGATCACGCTCAGCTTAAAGATCAACCAAAACATGAGACCTAGGGTTAGATGTCGTCAGTCCTTAAGGAAAATGTCACAATCTTTCTTGAAATTGAAATGCTTAATTTAAATCTACATCTTACATTTGCAAGCTATGTCTAAATATTTAAGTGTTTTCTATCAAATTACACTCATAGTTTAGCTTACATTCCCAGATAGAGCCTTATACCTTCTGATGATGTTTATTCTGTGACCTGGACTAGCTCTTCCCTCCAGTCCTGGTGGGAGTGGGAATTTGCAGATCAGAAGAGCAGGGACTGGGTATGCCAGGATGTGGATGGGATATGAGACCCTCCCCCCAACTCCCTCCCGAAGGAGTCTGGCAGGCAGCTTTCCCTTTATGCCACATTTTTCACTTCAACATTTTTTTTCACCTTTTTTTCCAAGTTCTAGACAAAGACTCAGCTAAACCCTTTAAAAGAGAGGAGAGAGAAAATGCATTTATCTGAGAACTGGTCTGTCTGGATTCCCACTTGGAGTGATTTAGGGCAGCTCATGTTAAACAAAAGCATCTGCTCCTTATTGGTTTTATGGGGGCAGAGACTGTGATTTCCCCTCAGCCACCCTCTCCCCTCTTTGCAAACACAGTCATATACTTTCATATACTCCCATCATGCTGTATGTTGGGAGCCCAATTCTGCTCCCAGAGTGTTACCAGATCTAGAACTTTGCTAAAGCAGACGTAAGTACTTTCCATTATTCTCTGACATTGGGGAGATCATTACATTTTAGCTTTAAAAAAAACTTAAAACATTAATTTCATAGATTAAGTATCAAAAGATATATACCAGGGGTACCAAAAAATGTGTACACATTTTAAGATATTTTTGTCATGTTCAAAAGTGTCTGGATGCTGACGGTAACTACTTTGAGCACCTCTTGTAATTACAGAGGTCAAATGTGACTTGTATCTACTTTACTGAGTATTACAATTTTAATACAACTTTTTTCCTTTCTTAAACTGAGTATACTTTTTTGGGCACGATAGATAGAGGTAGATAGATAAATAGATAGATAGACAGAGAGATAGAGAGAGAGAGAGAGAGAGAGAGAGACAGAGAGAGAGAGATGGATATACCAAAAGTCTTAAAAGACAGAAGTGACCCAGGATTCTGTTAATCTCTGATAAACTCTGTCTATGAAGTAACCAAGTGAGTTGTCTTATCACTGGTAATTATAATAAAAAAATGTTAACAGAATGGCCATGAGATCTACAGAGGAAGGAAAAAGGAGAAAACTTTATTTTCAGCATTACAATCTGCAGATTGGGAACCGCAGCCTCTGGGAAGCCATAGCATACACACCGCAGAAGGGGAGGAAACGGAGGCATTTAAGCCTTCCAGGGTCTGTTTTACTTGCATATTCATTAGGTTTGGGAATGTCTATGAATATTTATGGAGAAAGTCTAGTGCATGGGTAGTGAGATAACATGTAACATACATCCCATGTTCACTTTAGGGCAGGGTTTTAACAGTAAAATGAAGTGGAAGACATTTTGTGTACGGTCTCTATAAGCAGGCTGGAAGAGACTTAGGGTCTGTAGCTTATCAGGAAAGAACATTTGTGAGACCAGTCTCCTATCTAATTGGTGCTGTTGGCTGGACCCTAAAGGCAGTACACCGAGGTCAGTTGGGCAATGTTTCTCTAGAACAGGTTTCTGCCTAATTACAGGAGGAAAGCTTTACGGCAGTTAACAAACCTAACAGTAGTTAACAATGTAGGAGTGCATGACCAAACCCCTTCCCTGCTATAACTGCTTAATATTTTTCTGCAGCATCTCCTCTTAACCACAGAGAGTCCATCTGGTCTGTTAGCCTGGGGTATGATGTTGATAAATCCAAGTAAGTATTCTGCCAAATACTTTTTGGAAAAGTCCTTGCTGTATGTGAGAATCATGTCCCAGCTATCCCATGCCTGGTAATTTTAATCTTTGGGACTGGAGCATTTTAAATATTGACCAGACAATACCATTACACATCAGAGTTGAGAACCACTGGACTCCTGCTGTGTTCAGGACACTGTTAGGTTCCTCAAACACATTTTCTTTTTGGTTTAATGAAACCTCCTCACTGCCTCATTACCATGACCTGGAGGGCCCAAAAGATCTGGCTCCAACCTTATCATTTTCATTCCCAGCTCACAGTTCTCTGGGCCCTCTGGCCTTGTGTTTCTTCAAATTGCCCACCTCGGATGAAAAGCCTGTGCACACACATTCCCTGTGCCTAGGTAACTCATCCCTGCACATATTCACAGTTGTTGTTTTATTTTCATTCAGGGGTCAGTCCAGATTCCCCCTCCTCAAATTAACCTTCATGATCTCCTAACCTGTTACTTTCCTCCAATTTTTTTGTATAGGGAGAGAACTAAAATTGCTTATGTTATTTGCTGCCAAATTCCAGGTAGGAAAAAAAAGACTGCTTGGAACATAGTAGGTGCTTAATAAATATTTGTTTAAGATTGAATATATAAACTGAAAGGAGGGACCCTGAGAAACTTAGAATAAATTTAGTTCACATTTTGCCTCAGTGTAACCTTTTTTTGCTTAGACTGACACACTTTGAATCCAGCACAGGTTAAACATAGATACATTTCCAATAGGCAGGTTTTAAGAAGTGTTCAGACATTTTACTGCAGGCCAAACTGGCAGCCTACCCCACCCCCTCAGCAAGTCTCCATCAGATGCAAGACAAAGACAGAGCCATAGAAGTGATAATACACCACCTTCTTGCTAAGGAGTTTGTGGATTGCAAATGTTTGACAGGTCTCTTGCAGGAAAAACCCTTCCCTTTGTCTCCTCCCATCTAGCCTACCACCCGAGGGCATAAGATGCTAATATTTCGCAACATCAAGATCTAAGACTCATGTGACTACAATCAATATCAAAGACCCACAGCCCTGGACATTCCTTTTGGCCCAGATCCCTCCAGGTACAAAGCCTCCTTACACCAAAGGCCCTTAAATATACCCAGTTTTTGTCCCTTCAATGCTACACTGGCCTCTGAGTGTTGGCCCCGTTCCCAATCTGTGAAAGGTGGATAATAAACTTTACTTCCTTCTACTTCTTACTTGGTTGCAATCATTTCTTACTTGGTTGTAATCTTGCATTATTCTTGTGGCTTCAGCACCAACACAGACACTGGCCCAGCTTGCTTTGGTTTACCCTTTCATCTGGTAGCCTGTATGGAGATTCGCCCCAATATTCTTGGGGTATCTCTTTTCCGCGACTGTTTCCTCACTCTCCTCTCTTCAAATCTGTGTCTCCCTGTGGACTGTGCTGGAACTTGGTGGCAACTGACAGCTCTGGCCAGAGTGGCTTCCTGGTGTGTCTGAAGGCTCCAAGGAAAGGCTGCAGATTGCTGGGGCCTATTAGGGTGGGAGACTAAGTAAGGTCTATCTTCTACCTCAACCTGTACTTGAGTTCTCCAAGCCTTTCTGTGGGCCATACTAGATCTTGGTGGATAACTGACTATCTTTTTACCAAGGAGACTCCCTGGAAAGGCAAGAAGGTCTCTGAAGAAAGGTCCTGGACCACCAGCACCTGACCAGGTGAGAGGCGAGGTACCTGGCTTTTATCTTTCAATGATTAATCTCTGTTCTTTCTTCACCTGAAGACGAACTACACTGAGTAGAGACCCCACATCACCTGAACCCTTCTCTATATGAAGCACCATCTTTGGTAAGTCCCATTGTTTGTCTGGTCAAGAATGAGATCCTGGACAGGAACAAGATGGTGATGACATAGATGGACTTGTGAGATTCTCCGAACATGAGTTTTCAAAAAGACTTACTTTTCTTCTCCCATCCCCGAGCCCACCACCAGTCACGCTGGTCTGAGGCCCGGGGACTTCGGTACCACGAAGGGCCGGATATTGTGGCCCCCTGCTGCTACTGTTCCACCGTGTGCGTGGGAGTCTCGGGTCCCAGCTCCCTCCCTGGCTACATCGTCTCCTGCCTGGCACCCAGCACCAAGCCGCCGGTCACTCAGGGAGGCTCCGGGTGCACACCCCTCAGAGACACCGGTTCCATTCCTGGCTGAAGTACCCTGTGGGGAGCCCAGGGCCCCTCTCAATGCTCACCACCTGCCCTTTGGAGCTTTGGAGTTCTGGAGCTCTGGGCCCACACTGGTTGAGGCACTCAGCATGTGACCCCAAGCTGGGGGACCCAGACAAGCGGAGAGAAATGGATCTGCAAAAACTGCCTCAGTCATTCTCTAGGCAGAGACTTTCATTGCCCCGCCCACCTATCAACAAACCCTACCTCAGTTCCTAAGGTAATGTTGCGAAACAGGAGACAAAGTCCCATCCCTACGCTGAATCAGACAAAAGCAACACCCAGGCAGTCGACTAAAAAATTAAAAAGCAAACAAACCCAAACTGCGAATAAATCTAGCTGGCTGCAATGAAAAACAAAGGGGAGAGGCCAGAGATCAGAGCTTAAGTGACTTTAGTCTAATCACTTATTTTGACTTATGATTTTATCATTTTGACTGTTTGTTTTGATCACATTTGTTGTTTGCCATCTGACTTACACTGTTTCTTTATTGGTCTGTCTCTGTGTAGCTATCAGTATTCTTTAGGGAATCTTTCTTATGTGTCTTTTTTCACTTCTTTCTGGCCTTGTGTCTCTTTCTCACCTGATAGTTGGTATGTATGTCTATTTTCCCTCTCACTCTTTCTAACTACCTATTGACCCCCCCCTCCACCATTATTTTCCTCCTTTATACCCGCTATCTTAATCTAGGTACCAAGACTACATACTGTTAATCAGACAGATTGTAAAGCAGAGGGAAATAGGTTCCAGTGTGCTCATACACCAGTTCGTGGATGCTAAAATCAGCATGTACATTCTGAACCACAGCTTCCCTCTCAATTAAACCTCAAAACTGCAAAAAGTACAGATTGCAGTCTACACTCCAACCTCAAAAGTGAAGAAAGCCAGAAGACCCTCATAAGGAAGAATAGGATATTGTAGAAGAGAAATAAAAGCAACCCCACCTTCCCTCAAAAACAGAATTAAAGAAGAGGAGGGAAAGGAGGATAGAGAAAAATCTACACAAATGAAGAAAAACCAAAAGAAGATTATGGGTCTCTCCCAGAATCCTGGGAGGGCAGACACTGAGAAAACTGACTTCGGAATGCAAACAATGAAGAGCCCCCAGAATGAAAGGTCTCAAATAACAAACCTAGATATCAAGACATTAATGGAGAGATTAAAAAGAATTGAGGAGACACAAGAAGAAACCAGGAAGGAACTGATATCTGAGATAACAGTAATAAAGAATATTGTGAATGAAATAAATAACAAACTGATAAACATGGAAAGCAGAATTACCCAAGCAGAAGAATCTCAGAACTTGAGGACCAAAATATAGAATGAAACCAAACTCTTAAAAACACAGAAAATAAGCTCCAAAAGTCAGAACAAAACCTTCAAGAGATGAGTGATTACTTCAAGAGACCAAACCTAAGAGTAATTGGCATTCCTGAGGCAGAAGAGAGACAGAGACCACACTGGGACAAACTCTATGAGATCATTCAAGAAAACTTCCCTTATCTAATCAGTGATGCAAAAATTCAAACACAAGAGATTCAGAGAACCCCTGAAAGACAACAAATGAGAAGACCAACTCCTAGACACATAATATTTCACCTAAACAGAGCAGGCATAAAAGAAAAAATCCTAAAGGCAGTGAGATAAAAAGGCCATATCACCTATCATGGAAGACCAATCAGAATAGCAGCATATTTATCTACAGGTACCCTGCAGGCTAGGAGAGCTTGGAGCCCTATTTCAAAGTCCTAAAATATAAACTATTTCAACCAAGAATAACCTATCCGGCCAAGCTAAGCTTCATCAGTGAGGGAGAATTAAAATCTTTCCCAAATATCCAATCCCTAAGAACTTATGCTGCCACCAAACCACCTCTACATGAAACACTTAAGAAAGTACCAAACACAGAAGAAAGGGAAAAAAAGAACAACGTTCATCACAAGAGTGCAGGGAAAAGAATAAAATATACATGAACCAACCCCAAAACCAAAAGAAAGAAAGAAAAAAAAAAAACCAAGTGGAAGAACAACAACTCTGTAAGAACTCTATGATAGGGATGAACTCTCACATTCCAAAAATTAACCTGAACGTGAATGGATGAAACGCACCACTGAGAAGACATAGAATGGAAAAATGGATAAAATATAACCAGGCAGCAATATACTGCCTGCAAGAGACCTATCTTAATAGAAAGGACATCCACAGATTCAAAGAGGATGGGAAACAAATTTTCAGGCGAATGGAACACAAAAGAAAGGAGGAGTCGTGATCCTAATTTCAGACAAAATACCACTTAAGCTATCAAAAATTAAAAAGATACAGAGGGCCACTACATAATAATAAAAGGTTCATTCCATCAACAAGAAATAACTATCCTAAACATACATGCACCCAACATAGGTGCGCCAACTTTCAAAAAGCAACTTCTAGGAAAACTAAAGAAAGATATTGACTCTAACACCATCAAAACTGGGGACTTCAATACCCCACTCACAACCCTACACAGATCATCAGGACAAAAAATCAGCAAGGAGACCAGAACCTCAATGTGACTCTGGACCAAATGGACTTAACTGATACCTACAGAACACTCCATCCAAAGACCACAGAATATACATTCTATTCATCACCGCATGGAATGTATTCTAAGATCGACCACATAATTGGCCATAAATCAGGCATAAGCAAATTTAAAAGGACCGAAATTCTACCATGCAACTTCTCGGACCACAGTGGAATAAAAATAAACATTGACACCAACAAGGTCCCCGCAAAACCCACAAAGACATGGACACTAAACAGCACGATGCTAAACAACTGGGTCAATGATGAAATCAAAACAGAGATCAAAAGATACCTGGAAACAAATGAAAATGAAGAAACATCTTACCAAAATCTCTGGCATGCCTTAAAAGCTGGAGTAAGAGGAGAATTTATATCCCTACAAACACACATGAAGAAAATGGAAGGAACACAAATTAACAGCTTAACAAGCCACCTAAGGAAGCTGGAAAAGCAAGACCACAAAAACCCTAATTTCAGCAGAAGAATTCAGATCACCAAAATAAAAGCCCAAATCCATGACATAGAATACAAAAAGATAATACAAAAAAATCAATGAAACAAAAAACTGGTTCGCCAAAAGGATAAACAATATCAATGGTCCCCTAACTAGACTGACCAAGAAAAAATGAAAAAAACCCAAATAAGCACAATCAGAAACACAAAAAACAAAGTCACATCTGACCCTGAAGAAATACAAAAGATCATTATAGACTACTGCGCACACTTGTATGGAACAAACTTGAAAACTTTAAGGAAATGGACATCACACAACCTACCTAAGTTGAAACAAGAAGAAATTGAGACCCTAAATAGACCAATAACAATCAAGGAAATCGACTATGTAATAAGAAAACTACCTACAAAAAAAAGCCCTGCTCCAGATGGCTTTCCAGCAGAATTCTACAAGACATTTAAGGAGGAGCTGATACCAATCCTACTGAAGGTATTCCAGGCAATTGAAAAAGAGGGAACTCTCCCCAAATCATTTTATGAAGCCAACATCACATTGATGCCCAAGCCAGGTAAAGATCCAACAAAGAAAGAGAACTACAGGCCAATATCTTTGATGGACATAGATGCTAAAATTCTCAACAAGATCCTAGCGAACCAGATTCAACAACACACCTCAAAAATCATCCATCTTGACCAAGTAGGCTTCATTCCTGGGATGCAAGCCTGGTTCAACATTCATAAAACCATAAATGTAATTAAATACATCAACAAATGTCAAAACAAAAACCACATGATTATATCATTAGATGCAGAAAAACTCTTGATAAAATCCAGCACCGCTTCTTGATAAAAACCCTCGAACATCTAGGCATACGGGGAACATACCTTAAAATAGTAAAAGCCATCTACGAGAAACCCACAGCCAGCATACTCCTAAATGGACAAAAATTGGAACCATTTCCCCTGAAAACTGGAACTAGACAAGGATGCCCACTCTCACCCCTCCTGCTCAAAATGGTATTGGAAGTCCTGGCTCGAACAATCAGAGAAGAGAAGGCAATCAGGGGTATCCAAATAGGAAAGGAGGAAGTCAAATTATCTTTCTTTGCAGATGATATGATTGTGTACCTTGAAAACCCAAGAGAATCTGTCAAAAACCACCTTACACTGATAAAGGCCTTTGGAAAAGTCTCAGGATACAAAATAAATGTGCAAAAGACAATGGCATTTCTTTACACCAATAATAAACAAATAGAAACCCAAATAAAAACCATAATTCCATTCACAATAGCCACACTCACACACACAAAAATGAAATACCTTGGCATCTTCCTAACCAGAGACGTGAAAGACCTTTACAATGAAAACTACAAAACACTGCCCAAAGAAATCAAAGATGACACAAACAAGTGGAAAATAGCCCATGCTCATGGATTGGAAGAATCAACATTGTGAAGATGTCCATCTTACCTAAGGCAATCTACAAATTCAATGTAATACCCATCAAATTACCAGCAACATTCTTCTCAGACCTAGAAAAAACAACACAGGAATTCACATGGAAACACCAACGTCCAAGAATAGCCAGAACAATCCTCAGCAAAAAAAACAAAGCAGGTGGTATCACATTGCCAGACTTCAAAGTTTATTATAAAGCTACAATCATCAAAACAGCTTGGTATTGGTATAGGAACAGGCATATAGATCAATGGAATAGAATTGAGATTCCAGAAGCAAAACCTCAATTTCTCAACCAACTCATCTTCGACAAAACCTCCACCACCTACCACGGGGGAGAGGAGGACCTATTCAGTAAATGGTGCTGGGAAAACTGGCTAACCACATGCAGAAGATTGAAACAGGACCCCTATCTATCCCCATGCACAAAGGTTAACTCCAAATGGATCAGAGACCTAAATGTAAAACCTCAAACCATAAGAACCTTAGAAAATGCAGGACATACCCTCATGGAAATCGGAACTGGCATCCAATTCCTGAACAAAACCCAAAACCCACAGGTCATAACAGAGAAGATAGAGAAGTGGGACCTTTTTAAACTGACAAGCTTCTGCAAAGCCAAAGAAACCATCAAGAGAGTGGGAAAAAGTATTTGCCAACACCAGGTCTGACAAAGGCTTAACATTTTGGATCTACAAGGAACTCAAACATGCTGAAAAGAAAAAAACAAACAACCCCATTATAAAACGGGCAAAAGATATGAACAGACACTTCACAAAGGAAGGTATCTGAGCAGCCAACAGACACATGAAGAAATGTTCAACCTCACTAATCATCAGGGAGATGCAAATAAAACCACACTGAGATACCACCTAACTCCAGTCAGAATGGCAATTATCAACAAGTCAAAAAATAACAGCTGCTGGAGAGGGTATGGTGAAAAGGGAACACTTCTACATTGTTGGTGGGAGTGTAAGCTAGTGTAACCTCTGTGGAAAGCAGTGTGGCGATTCCTAAAAGCTCTAAATGTCAACCTCTCATATGACCCCCCAATCCCCCTACTGGGAATATATCCTGAAGAACTCAAATCACTCTATAAAAATGATACCTGCACACGTATGTGTATCGCAGCATTGTTCACAATAGCAAGAACTTGGAAGCAACCATGGTTGCCCATGAAAAGAAGACTGGATTTTAAAACGTGGTACATATACACGATGGAATACTATGCAGGCATAAAAAAGAGGAAAATCCTGAATATCGCAGCAACCTGGATGGAACTAGAGTCTATAATACTGATTGACCTCTCACAGAAACAAAGATCCGAGTATCACATGGTCTCACTCATATAATGGACCTTGAACATCCAATGTAATACTATAAGAAAATGACTGAAAGTAGTGGGAAACTATGGGGGGAGGGAGATAGGATTAACGGTAGCAAATATCTGTCTGGGGATGGGGAAACACCTATTATCAACAGGGTGCCTGAATGAAATGTATTTGTATACCTAACCCTTAACTGTACCCCACAACATCATAATAAAAAATATTGATTAAAAAAAAAAAAAAGAATGAGGTCCTGGAACCCACTCTGAGAGGTAGCACTTTCTTTTTCTTTGGCACTAAGCCTCCCAAACGCACAAGTTGGGACAGCCCTAACATTGGAGTCTGGGGCCCGCTGGAGCTATGGTGCTGTCTCTGGTAGGTCGAGGAGACAGAGGACATTCTCACTTGTGCATGCACCCACACAGGCTGATTCTACCAACCCTCTGCCCAGGACACCAACTGAGGGCGTGGATGGTTTGGTTTTTTTTTCTTTTAAATGCTGTGCATAGGCACTGGATGGTCTAATTCCACCCTCCTTCATCTGGGATGCTGGACTTAGGTGGTTGATGGTCTTGCATGCTAATTCCACCTTCCTTGGCCTGGGACACTAGACTTAGGTGGTGAATGGTCTAATTCCACCCTATGCTGGGCACTGGATGGTCTAATTTCTACCCTATGGTGGGCATAGGTGCTGGATAGTCTAGTCATCTCTTCCTTGGACCATTCAGATGCAGTTTTTTTTTTTTTTTTTTTAGTTGGAGTCTTACTCTGTCACCCATACTGGAGTGCAGTGGCCGCGACCTGCTGGGCTCCGGTCATTCTTCTGGCTCAGCCTTCCGAGTAGCCAGAATTACAGGCATGTGCTACCATGCCCGGCTGGTTTTTTTATTTATTGTACAGATGAGGTCTAGCCAAGTTGCCCAGGCAGGTCTCGAATCCACTAACCTCAGCCTCCCAAAGAGCTGGGGTTACAGGCTGAGCCACCAAGCCTGGCTTCAGATGCAGTTCTTAGGACTCTGTCTCCCTTCTAGAGTTCTACAATGGGGAATGCTCAATCAGTCATGAAAAAAAGACTCACCATTAGCATGTCTTTTCATTAGAAAACTTCTCAGGACCCTCTCACTAAAGAGGAGCATCTGCCCTAAGCATCTCAATACCAGCTAGGTGACCAGGAGATGGGTCCGAGGTAAGTCTCTTGCTCCTGGTACTCTCCTTCAACTTGACCTCCATTGTTGCTACAAGAGCAAAGGGTACAGGGTTTGAAAAATGGCAATATCTGGACCCCTTGTTCTTCCTGTGGCACTCTCACACTACTTCTTCCATTACTTTATCTCCTTCCTGCTTTCCCTCAAACAACTCAGATACTGACCCAGTTGGTTTAACTTCTCCTCTCATTATCTGTTTTTATCATTGCACCCTCCATCAGTTTCCCTTATGCTCTTCCTTCTCACCTTCCGCTTTTACCTGTGGAGGAGGGGCCGGCATCTATAACCATGGCGCCTGACCCTGGCCTTCTGTCTCTCTCTTCTCTCCTACCCCACTGTCTGATAATTCCCTGGAAGCAGCCCTATTAGCTGCCACAAGTCAAACCATGTGCACTGCCTCCTCATACCTCCACTCTTTATGTGTACGTGGGAAGCCCATTCAGGTTCCCATATGGCTTAACCTGTTTCCCCTCAGGGAGGTGGCTGGGGTAAAAAGATATTAAAGTTCGTGTTTTTTTTTCTATGATTAATCCCTCAAATTAAATCTAAACTGGGACAATTAACCCTCTTCCTGGACAAAAGTAAAGGGATGTGTTAATTAGTCCTGTTAACTAACTGAGAAAATGTCAATTGTAATTTTAATCTGCTTTTCCAAACCAAACTTGCAAGTGCTCTAGTAAAATTTTGCTTCCAAATTTACCATGTGCTAAAGCATTATTGCTAGATAATACCAGCGTTTGTTATGTCAGGCTTGCTTTTTGAAAAGAAAAAATGTTAACTCACTTTACTAAGTCTAGTACCTCTCTTGTTGGATGGATAAAATAGGATACTCTGTGTGGGCACAGTAAGGATGGGAACTATCACTCCCACCTAATTGTCCACATCTCACAACCAAAACTGTAATTTAGTAACTTATAAAGAATTTTAAACAAATTTGCCTGTTCATTATTATAGATAAGTAGGGACAAATCATTTCACATCCACGTGGTCTGGCCACCCTAAAGGGTTTTGCATCAGATAGTTACAGACAGAGAAATGGTCAAAAATTTCATATGTGTAGCTAATTAAAAAAATAACTTTTGAGTTTTCTTTTTTTTTTTCCAGCTGAGACATTAGAAAAGCAACAGGGTGCCAACATGGAAGGCTGCAGAGTCAGAGGGTCAAAGAGGCACCCCAATTGGCATCACAATTAACAACAAACTCCAACTGCCCATCAGAGACCTGGGAAGAACAAACCTGCTAAGGGGATGGTTTCCATTGCTTATAGGTATAGTCTGCAGAGGCAAAAAAAGCATAGTTGTCCTAAAATGGACTAACCACTATGCAGAACAAACAGCCATTGGAAAGCAGGTGTACTGTCTCCTGAAGATAAGAGAGAACACCTGATTCAGAAATGGTGGCCGTTTAAGGAGGTCTGGAAATCTTCTAAAGTGCCTGGCACTGGTTCACCATACTCCAATAAATTATAGGTAAATAATAGGGCACTAGAACACAAATTAATTTTTTAATTAACACATGCCAGCTTTTTGGTCCTGGCCATCCATGTTGGAATCATATAATTTTATCTTAATCAAAAATTGCTAAGGATTAACTCAAAGTATAAATGTAAAAAAAAAAAATCTATAAAAAGGTAAACGAAAGAAACCAGAAAGCAAAGGAAATACGTAAAGAAAGTTGTTGCTATAAAGGTATGTTTTTGGTAAGAAAGAAGATAAAGAATAGAAAAATAATTTTATATAAGAAAAAGATCTTCTATGGTACATTTTTGTTCTATAATAAAATGGATGGTTATTTAAGGGAAGAAAAGTATAAGACAAAAATAGAAGGTTTAAGCATGTCAAAAAAAGGTATGAGTATGTCAAAGATGGTATGTTGAAGATTTGTGGAAAGAAATATATGAAAGATATTCTATGAACACTCAAGGCTACAAAAAGTTTCTATAAATGTACTAGTAATATCAATTACACTAATGCTAACCTAGAATGGTTCTCAGAGACCAGAATAGGAGCCTCTTAATTAGCAATCTTCAGAGGAATTTTCTTCTATAAAAAATAGATGTGAGGAGAAAGAGACAAATTTAGTTAGCCTCCCCTCCTCCCCATCTTTGTTACAAAAAGCGAGGTTTTTTCCCCTTTTCAAATATCTTTAGACTATCACTTGCAGAAAAAGTAACTTGAAATGACCTGTAATCCTGTGTTATAACATTATGATTTTAAAATTTTTATTGCTTAAACTCTTCAAGCTCTCAATTCAGTCTCTCAAGGGTGGGGTAAGAAACAAAAGCCTCAGGAACCACATCTACCCCACACCCTCCTTCTGAACAGTCTGCAAACCAAGAAATTGATTTCATTCACAGTTGTCTGTGATCAGCTACAATGCTTTTCAGAACCAAATTACTAATGACTTCAATGCCTTCTTCCAGGCACAAGGATGACTAATCCAACATAGGATGTAAGAAAATAACTTTTAATTTTATTTAAAGTATTACTAATTATTTTTGTTTGTGATCAGCTATAGTGCTTTTCAGTGCCAAATTATTGATGACTTTAAAGTGCCAAATTATTGATGACTTCTTCCAAGCACAAGGATTACTAATCCAACATAGGATGGGTAACAAAATAACTTTTTATTTTATTTAAAGTATTACTACTAATTATTTTTGTTAAACTTTAAGATAATATTTGCCTGTCAGAGGTCATAACCATCCCACCCCTCTCATCAAAAGTGGAGAGGTGTTAATCTCCCATCTCTCTGGAGTAAAGATTTGTGGGGGTCCTGCTCCCACAGGGTGTGGGATTTCCTGAAAGAGAGATGGACTAGGCGAAAGAAGGAACTTATATGAAATGATATACTTGAACACCTGTTTGAAGGACAGATGTCATTCTTTATTAGTTAACAGAAAGCCTTTATACCATTTGTATAGGGGTAAGACAAAGAAAATTCCTTCACGTATATATCCCTTAAAAGTTACCACCATCTAGTGGTCTTAGAAGCAACAAACAGGCCAAAAACACTAACTACTTTCAGTTAATGAGTCTTAAGATAAGTTCAAGAGGAGTTTTACTTAAACTAAACATAATGCATCACTTAATCTACAAGGTTTACTTTGATTTCTGTTCCACATGACTTGTCTAATTAAAAAAGCCTTAAAATCACCAAAACAAAACTATAGATTGTACCTAGTGATAGTAGGAATATGAAGCCCATTAACTTGACCAAAAAACAGTGGCTAACATTTAAAGAATAGCTATGAAAGTGACTTACTGTAAAAATACATACACTAATCTTTACTCTGAATAAACATATAAAGTGAACTAAGCATAATGAAATAAAACTAACACAACTAAAATTATTATGGTTGCATAATTGCTAATGCGCTTTTAAGTTTAGGATAATGGTGGTTTGGGGAGTGGTTTGGCTGTTTTCCCTTATGCTTGGCAATCTCCTGGAAAATATCTTTGTCTTAAGATAGGCACTTGAGCAATTATTATTATCTTTAAGGCACCAATTTTATCATTATGTGAATTTAAACTTATGAACCTAAAACAATTTTCAAAGTAATTGTAAAACATTAAACTATGGCATTAAAACTTAATTAATGATTCAAAGTAAAAACCTTGTTAAACATAACCAGAGCCTAATAATTTTTGTCAACCCTCATATATATGTATATTGATTATATAAACTTGCATGATATTACATTTACCAATTATGTTTAATACATGGATAAAACAATTATCATGTCTAGAATAGCACTACCAGCAACTCTTTTAAAAACAGTCCCAAGTTACAGTCCTTGAAGTGCTTCAAGAAAGTTTCCAGGTGCACGCTTCTCCATGTATGAGGAGTTTTCTCTGGGGCTTCTATGATCTTCAAAGCTTCGTAATTGCCTTTCTTGTCCAGGTGTCTTCATTACTTTTCTCTTATCCTGCAATGTCTATTTCTAAAGAAAACTCAAAAGAAGCTTTTAGTGATGTTTCCCAGGCCCCCAAGGTTGCTCTCTGTATTTAGTTAATTTATCATAAAAGTATCCAATTAGTATATTATGAATTCAGTGAAAACCCACTCTATAAATTTTTACTTAAAATTTTGACTATAGAATTAAGTAAAAACCTTGACTATTAATCTTCATCCTGAATCTGTGAAAACAGTGTTATAAATCACCTACGTAACTCCTAGATAAGTGTTAGAACTTATAATGAATTCATAATGAACTTACTATAAATGTGTTCTTCTAAAAAACCTTATGTCTAAACACTAAACTACATAATTCTAAATTAAATGAGTGAATATACTTATATCATTTTATACTCAAGCAATATCTAGTAACTTATAATCAAGTGAAAGAAAGCATTCTTGATGTGCTTCAGAGTTTAACCCTTGCATATGTTAGAAGAGGCCAAACAGCATAGTGGGAAATGGACAAATGAACCATGACATTCCCAGGTTAGCTGTGAGTACTTCACATAAACATGCCATTATCTTCTTCCATGACTGCACAGAATTCTTCGGCCGTACCAACAGTAAAGGTGGAAGACAGAAGGGCCTCAGCTTCCTGGGCTTGCCCTGCAGCCTGGAGTCTTCAGCCCACCAGGACCCTGTCAATCAGGTGGGCCTCCAAGGCTGGCTCCCAACAAAGATTAACTGGATTTCATCCTCTAGCATATTAATCATTGTGAGTGTATATCAGACCTATTATAAAACAAAAGTGACAGGTTTTTTTTACCCAGTATTTACCTGTTTTACATTCTCTTATTCATTATTATTTCCTACAATTTAAACTACAACCCAACTACATGTCTCTAATGTTTCAATTTTTTCTTCTTCAGACTTTGTCAAAGTAGCTATATTTCCTTGTTAAAGTCACTATTAACAAAACCCCTTATAGCTGTCTATAAATTCTTATCACAACCCAAAGAAGCTTGAAGACAAGCTGCGGGGACATCCACATACAGACCCAAGAATTCACTGGTGCAACAGTAAAAACTACCTGATTCCTGTAGTGGGTATTGAGCCCACTGGGGTAACTATAAATACAATTTACCAGACGTCAAAGCCTCAATATGCCATAACAGCAGCTATAATGGCCTTTATTATAGTAGTGTTAATTCTAATCGTATACGCTTGTACACAGTGCTTTTTATACATATCCTAAAAATACTTACCAACCCCATGGGCACCTGTCCTCTCATCCCCTCCTTTTGCACTAGACAGGTAGAAACAGCTCTATGCCTTATGTTCAGCAGGAAGTAGCTACAGACATCTGACCTCTGTCCCTAATTCCTAGTTGCAAATAAGAATATTTTTGAAATGGCAAGAGGTGGGAAATGAAAGGAGAAACCCTGGGAAACTTAGAATAAACTTAGTTCACATTTTACCTCAGCATAGTCATTTTTGCTTAGACTGACACACTTTGAGTCTAGCACAGGTTAAACATAGACAGATACATTTCCAACAGGCAGGTTTTAGGAAGCGTCCAGATATTTTACTGTAGGCGAAGTTGGCAGCCTACCTCACCCCCTTGGCAAGTCTCCATCAGATGCAAGACAAAGACAAAGACAGAGCCAGAATTGATAATAGACCATTTTTTTTGCTAAAGAGTTTGTGGACTACAAATGCCTGACAGGTCTCTTGCAGGAAAAACCCCTCCCATTGCAATCAACATCAAAAACCAGCAGCCCTGTGCATTCCTTTTGTACGGACCCCTCCAGGCCCAAACCCTCCCTACCCCCAAGGCCCTTAAATATACCCAATTTTTGTCCCTTCAATGCCACACTAGCCTCTGAGTGTTGGCCCCCTTTCCAACTTGTAAAAGGTGGATAATAAACTTTACTCCCTTCTACTTTTTACTTTTGTACCAGCACCCACCCATTTTGCCTCAGTTTACCCATTCATAAACTATTCTTGTCCTTTCTTTCCCTTTTCTTTTTGTCATTACTTCTTTATTATATAACCGTGGCTTTTTTAAAACCTTAATTTAATTTAATATGTATGATATGTGTGAAATATATAAGTTCAATATAACAAAGGTGAGAAAGACGTCCATGAATTTCTTTACCAACACTATTATTTCTATTACTTCTCATATGGAAACAGGAGGCCTGCAGAGACTAGGAGAAAGTGGAACATTGACAGTGGGAGATGTATCACTGTCAAATGAAGGCTGGTTTGCCCAATGAATCACTGAAAGCAAAGTAATACCCTACTCTTCACAAGTATTCTCTTGTCTCATTTTAATTCATGGACTATTAAGCATTCAGCTTAAGCCAAACTTGAACATTTTATTGATTTGTTCAGTACTATTCATGAAGATCATTTGTACTCACACAGTATGTTAGCAACTGGTGTTATTAGGTGAAAATGGAAAGTTAGCTGAAAAGAGAAAAAGTAGACATATATTGGGGAGCAATTACCATATAAATAGACATTAACTATTTAAGAGAGTTCTTCAACATAAAACAAGTAAAGCTGGTCTTTGGGGGTGTTATTTCTGAAATTTCAAGTTGAAATGCTATTTCAACTAGCTCCCTCTCTCCTTAGCCTTTCTTTTTTGCACTAGCAGAGAAAGAAAATTCTACATGTGAAGTTAAAATGTTCACATATTTGTACATAGCTACAAAATATCTATATGAACATATCATCCAGGTACAGTGTATTAAAAATATATAAAATTAGGCACAGCCCTAGGCATTTTCATATGGAAATTAAAATAATACGTTATCAACATTCAAATAATATGTAATAAGTATATTATGGGGATTTAGTAAGGTTGTATAGATTAAAAACAATCAAATTTAATTTATTTTTCAGTCCAATTTTAAAATTTTAGAGGAGGCTCCTGAAAGAAGTTTGGCATATAAATGGTGATATTTCCAAGATAATCAGATAGTATAAGAGAAAAATGAAACCCTCTGAATGTAAGTTCTTATGGAAACTGAAATACTTATATCGATCTACTTTGCTGTTATCTTAATATGTCACAGGAAATATAAATCCCCTCTTTACTTTATTCATCTGAAAAGTGAATCAAAGTTGTTACCACAATAAAATAATTTTTTAAAGGAATGGGAATAAATATTGCAGTTCTATTTGATTCTTTTTATGTGTATGCTCAAGTAATTTTTCTATAACACCCATAAAATTGAATGGAATATATTTAATTATGAACACATAAGATTTTTCAAAAACTATCATTAGGAAATTTTTTTCTCTTTTATTTCGATTTTTTGTTTCTTATATTTAAAAAATTTACAATGTAGGCATATTTGTTAAAGATACAGTTACTCTTTCTGTTTGACTTCAAAAACAATTACCATTTGTATATGGATAGTGCTTCACATTTCACAAAATAATTTAACATTGGTGGAACTGACAATACTCTAAAAGGAAACTAATGTTCAATGAACGTGTGTAATATAACTATAATCTAAAGTTAAGAAAGAGGCATTTTTGTGACTCAGAACTAAGTCTTCAAGCTTAGAGTCCTGTATTAATCCTGTATCCTAAACTGCCTCTGAAATAACATTGCAATTGATAATTTTTAAAAAAATAATAAAATCTGCCTTCTCTAAAAGTATATACATTGACTAATGTAATTTACAGGATTCCTAAACATTAGCTAAGACAATATTTGCCTTTATCTATTATTCTTATAATAATTATCATTGGCTGAGCATGGTGACTTACACCTATAATCACGTCACTTGGGGAATCTGAAGCAAGAGAATTGCTTGAGCTCTGAAGCTTGAGATCAACATAGCGAGACCTTGTCTCTACAAAGAAAAAAAAAGAATTAGCCAGGTATGTGTGTGTGTGGCTGTAGTCCCAGCTACTAGGGAGGCTGAGGAGGAAGGATTGCCTAAGCCCGGGAGGTTGAGGCTGTGGTGAGCCATGATAGTGCTGCTGCCCTCCAGCCTGGGCAACAGAGTGGAACTCCAATTAAAAAAAAAGAAATAATACGTGTGTGTGTGTGTGTGTGTGTGTGTGTGTGTGTGTGTGTGTGTGTGTATTTATTTATGTATAAAATATTATATATAATATAAAAATTACATTGTATTTGAATAGGATTTTAAGGTTTATAATTTGCTGTTATGTAAGCTGGCTCATTTTGCTATAAGCAAATGTATGGCTTAGTCATTTGCTACATGACCTCATCCTAAACAAATTCACATAGGAAATTTCTCATCCTGTTGCTTATTCAGAGCTAAAGGTTTCAAGGGAGTCTGTGATAACAGTCTTTGGAAACTCAAACAAGTGTGAGGAAATGATGTGTGTATTCAGCAACAGTCCCCACACCAAATCATTTGATTCTGACCTCCAAAATGTTTCAAAGTGTCTCTATAAATTCAAGTGTTATTCACTCATCAAATTTAAATGTTTTTAACTAGCAGACAGATTTTTTTTTCTTTTTGTTAAGGTGAAATTCACATAACATGAAATTGACCATTTTAAGGTGACTATATTCTGCTCACTGTGCTGAACACAAACAAAAGGCTAAAGAGACACCATTTCTGAGTTCAAGAAACTCCCAGACTCGTGAAGAAGACAGAGCTTGACAGGGCAATTTCCAGTGCCCTGTGCTGGTGCCCCGATAGAGAATACAGACCCCTGGTGGATCTGATGGGAAAGGTGTTCTAGGGATGAGTAAAAGTGTGGCAAAAATGAAGACTGTCACATCTGCTTGAATCTTTGAAAACTAAAAAGGAATTATCCATTCCAAGGAGGGGAAGAAAAACATTTTCCAGGACAAAGAGAATGTGAAGATGAAGCTATGGAAGCTTGGAATAGTGTTGTATAGAGAACATCATCAGATAATTAACTCAAGCTAGGAGGCAATATTCGAAAGGCATGAGGAAAAAGTCCAAAGAGATGGGACCAACAGGTGAGCAGAAGCAAACTTTGAAGCACACTAAAAAGCATGCTTCTTAGGATCCAGAAAACTTTATTTGGGATGCAGTGAGCAACATCTGCTCTGGTCAGATTTTCTTGAACATACATCACCTGGTTGCCGTGTGGGTCATCCATTGGAGGAGAGCGAGAGTGGAGACAAGGGTGGCAACAAGGATATCAACTGTGGTAGTTATTCATATTCTCAGTGGCCAAAGGCAGTGCCTGAAGCAGGAAGAGAACATTTAAGAAATATCTTGGGAGCAACATTTGTAGAACATGGAAGTTGACTACATAAGATTGCTGAGAGTAAGAGAGGCAGAAATACTACCCACATTTCTGTTTGGCAGGTAAAAAGCTCAGAACATCAAATTAAATATGAAATGAGCCTAAATGCCTATCACCCAATCAGTGGATAATGAAATATACCATGGAATATACTATTCAGTCATAAAAAACTGAAATAATGTATTTTGCAGCAGCTTGGAGGGAACTGCAGATCATTATCCTAAGTGAAATAATGCAGGAATGGAAAATCAAATACTGCATGTTCTCATTTGTAAGTAGGAGCTAAGCTATGGGTCTAAGAAACATGAAATGAACACTAAAGACTCAGAAAGGGAAGAGTTGTAAATAGGAGGGATGAAAAATCACCTATCAAGTACAGTGTGTACTTATCGGGCACAAAGGGTGTGACAGTCATACTTAAAGTTTAGACTTCTTCACTGCTGTTCAATACATCCATGTAATTTAAAACCACTTTTGCCCCTAAAGCTATTGAATTAAAAATTAATAATAAAGAATTAAGTTCAAATTGCATACATTAATTTGTTGAGTTTGCAATGAATTCTGTTTTAGATATGTTGTATTTCCAATACCTGTAAGTTGACTTGGTGGAATAATCCTGGAATTTGAGATAGAGATGGAGCCAGAGTTACACAGTTGGCACAGAGTATATAGGGTGTAGTTAAACTCAATCTCAGACATGGATGAGATAGTGTCAGGAGATTATATAGACTAAGTAACTGGGTAAAGAATAAAAGCAACATCACATCATAAAGATACAAAATAAGAATTAAAAGTGAACATTTAGCAATTACTGTGCAAATTGTTAGCTCTATGAAAATAGTTTCCCATTTAAAGTGCCAAGAGTTGAGACATGGATTTTATGTAAAAAAGTAGAGACTAGTTATAATCTGATTATCTTGGTAACCATGAATGAAACAAAATAAATAGTGGAAACAGAAAGCCATTGTGGCAACTGCCGTAGTGAGGGTCATGGGTTATCTAGGACATTCTTAACATAAGAGTTTCAATGTTAGTGGTCATGCAAATTAATAGAAAAATATATTCAAAATTACTGTGAAATTTTGTGTAATTGAATAATATTGATGGAATTTTCTTTAAAAAAAGCCACATAAACCGGAAACAACAAAATCCTGGCTATAGAATTTTATTACCAGTACACACATTTATATATATTTTTTATTCTGACTGGGGTAAGGTGGAATTTTGTTATGTGTGTGTGTTTTAATTTATATTTTATTTTAAAGATGTGTGGCACAATTCAAAATTAGGTATACAAGTGGAAATTGTACAGGTAAAGTTTGGGCCTCCCATTGGTCCCCATTTTGCCTGGCTTGCGATCAGGTACCCTTACTGATGTTGTGTCTCTACTCTCACAACCCCAGCAGTATCCCGCTACTGCCAATCTCTTTCTTATTGTATTATGGTAAATGTTCAGGGTCTGCTTATGAGTGAGAATATGGGGTACTCTGTTCTCTGTTTCTGTGACATATCTTGAGTATTATAGACGCCAGATCCATCCAAGTTTCTGTGGAGTCCATATGCTTGTCCTCCTTTATAGTTGCGTAATATTCCATCACATATATGTACCACATTATCTTTATCCAGTCCTGTTTCAGTGGGCAGAATTGTTGATTCCATGTTTTTGTTATTGTTGATAGTGCTGCAGTACTGTGCACAGATTTTGATTTAGGATGGAATGTCCATGATAATGGAGTAACTGAAATTTTATCAATGTCCAAGCACATTTATTAATAAGTCAAATAATTCTATATCATTATTAATTTTTAAATAAAGTAATAATAAATCATTGATCCCTTCAGGTGAATAATAATAATGTCTAACTGTTAACCTTTTCATTTCTGATTGCCTGAATAGTTGAAAGACCAAGTCATAGAAGACTAAATAAAATGCAAGCATGTAAACAATATCCTAATAGTTCCCTATATTTATCATATTCATCCTGTATAATTCAAATGACTTCTCCACAGGTATGGCTAGAGCATTTGTTACTCTCTGTGTCATTGCCAAAGACAAGGAGCTGCTGCTGTATTTAATCACTCTTTGATGTGTTCAGCCAGTTTTCAGCTAGAAGCGTATGTTTTCTGAATCTAATCATCAATATGCCAAGAACCAGTGTGATAGGTGTTTGATCTTCAGCAGAGTTTTTAGGAAAAAGGGATCAAAATCAATTTTCTTAATGTAACTGATATACTGACTACCCAGCAAGTCATAAGTTTTACAACATGAAGTAGTTACTAACTTCTTAACATATCATACTCTACCTTAATTAGTTCAAAGTGATGACTCTTACATCGTGAGAACAAAGAATGCAAAAAAAATTCCCAACAAACCCCCAACAAGTCAGAATCATTATCAATGTAATTACTGCTTTATATAACTTGTTTTCAACTTAAATATTTGGAAATTTGCTGTGGTGGTATTGTTAAATTCTATATCATTATTAATTTTTAATTTTTAATAAAGTACAATTTAAATAAATTTACCCCTTAAAATGTCTGTCACTTTATAACAGCAAAATGGTTCTTCCTCTAAACTAAATGTAATAAAATACATTTAAAAGATATTACTAGACTAGAAAAGTGTTAGCACTACCCAAAAGGAGGGTTCATGGGTGGGAATATGTATGTAGCAATATTTATCTGTGATTTTACTAACTTAAATCCTGAGAAGGAGAATTCTATGATAACAGGGGACATTCATATCAGGACCCATTTTTATAAGACTGTGATAAAGAGCCAGTAGCAAAAAAGAGCAGCTGAAGATCCTCAAGGAGGAAGAAATAATTGATAAATCAAGGTCTGAAGCAATCTGAGTGAAAAGAGTCAAGAGCATTAATGAGGGATTTGGCTTTGATTCTGAGTAGAGGCACTATGCATTTTGTGAGATTACAAGGAAGGCAGGTGATAAGAAAGACTTATCTTTCTTACATATAGTTTTTGAGCTGAGGGCTGCCTTCTTGGACTCCTTGGGGAGATGGCCTAATGACCAAGTCTGAGGGAGCTGAGGGGTCTAGAGTTAGCTAGGAGGATGGTGGCCCTGAGAAGGACCTGACCTACACAGACTGCCACCAGAGTTAAGCACCTGCCTCAGGCAGCAATCTACTCATTTTTCACCGCATAAGGACTTGTTGCTGTACCTTTTTCCCTAGCATTGCAAGGAAACCCAGGCTTCCCACTGGAATATACTAAGTAATCTTAAATTGTGGTAACATGGTTTTATTTTCTTTAATGCTACAATAAATTAATCATTTGTAATGATACATTTAATTATTCAAAGAGAAGGTAACCAGAAGTTTTTAAACTTGATCCTGAAATAAAGGTGTGTTGGATGAATTTCTGGAATGTCCAGGGAGAGGGAAAGGGATTTAGGGTGGGAAGGAAATAGTTTAAATGCTCAAGACAGGATTCAAATGGGATTGGGGTAGTTAAGGAAATCAGGGGACTCAAAGATACAAAGAATTCTATGGAGGCATATGAGGCTGTGGGAGTTTGGGGGCAAAAAATGCCAGGGCTGGATTTGAGACTAAGGGCAGTTTATTAGTGCCCCAACTCTCACAAATAAAAGGTTTCCAAGTGCAAACTAAGTCCATGGCAGGGTGTGGAGGATGGAATGATCAGAGTTAAGGATCTAGAAGGCTATGGAAAATGGGGGTCGAAATAGAGTATCTCTACCAGAGTGTGAGATTCACCCAGGTAGATGGAAAGGTTGAGAAGAGAGGGAAGTGTAAGCCAGGTGCCAGAGATTCAGTTCATTGTAGATGTGCCTTAGAAGGAGTTATAGATAATCCCCTTCACAGTCAGCAGGAGGCGCCACACAGACAGGAAGGTTTCCTCATACCAGTGAAGATGTGGACAGGTCCAGTCAGCCCAGCTGTTCCTTGCTCCCACCACACTCTGCAGGAGCAGTCAGTTTATAGCCTTCCAGAAGTTTCTGTACTTGATTATGCCCCTCGCTGGATGTGTTTTAGAGCACAATGGGCTTTGTGGACGTGCTAAACTCTCAGTGATTGAGCCTTCCTTCGACTCTTTGGAAGACAAGACTGCTAGCTGACCTGCAGTTGTTCGTTTGGGTCCATTGTTTGAGACAGAATAACTAACAGCCCCGTCACGTCCCACAACAAATGATGCTTGCCAGTCTTCTAAGATTTTGGTTCAATTTTCACGGAAAATCCATTTCAGAATTCAGAAAAGGTCTTTGAATATATTCTGAGATCGCACAGCTTACTGACCATCAGGGAGTGTATGGCAGATGGCAAAACTTATCGCTGGGCCACTGTGCTCTGAGTCTGGAGAGAAGCTCTCTTCTCAGCATTGCCATTACTCTCATGGTGTTTTGGTTTATCCCATTCCAATATTAATTTCACTTTGCTTCAACAGTTTCTCTTTTTCTTTCAATATTTTTTCCTATCTCTTTCTACTTCATATTGAGACTCCTTTTTTACCCCTCACCTATTCCCCAGCCATTCCCAACATTCAAATGCTTTATGATGGTCACTTTTCTTTTTCACTTTTAAATTTTTTATTTTAAAATTGTGGGATACAATTCAGGGTCAGGTATGCAAATATTCATTGTGCAGGTACCCTTGTTGATGAGATGTGCCCACTCCTTCCCCAGGCAGTTTCCCAATACAGTCAATCCCACCTGTCTGCCCCCCACCACACTGCCACAGTTTCCCACTACTGTCAATCCTTTTCCCACAGTATTATGACAGTTGTTCAAGGTCCACTTATGAGTGAAAACATGTGATACTCAGTTCTTTGTTTCTGTGAAAGATCACTCAGTATTACAGACTCTAAGTCCATCCAGGTTGCTGCAAAGTTCATGATTTTGTTCTTCTTTATGGCTGTGTAATATTCCACTGTGTATAAGTACCACATTTTTTTTATCCAGTCCTCTTTTGATAGGCAGCACAGTTGGTTTCATGTTCTTGCTATTGTGAACAATGCTGTGATAAACATATGTGTGCAGATATCCTTTTTATAGAGTGATTTGAGTTCTTCCGGGTATATTCCCAGTAGGGGGATTGCAGGGTATGATGGTCACTTTTATGTGTCATTTATCTCAGCTATGGTCCCCAGTTAACCAATCCAGCTGTCATCTAGGTCAGGAGTATCCAATCTTTTGGCTTCCCTAGGCTACATCAAGTAGCCTTTTGATTTCCCTGGGCCACAATGAGTAAAGCGGAATTGTCTTGGGTCATACATAAATTTTATAATATTGTCAGTGCATATGCATTATAAGACTTCTTTAAAAAATATTTTCATTATTAAGTTTAGAAAAATGAGAACAGTATAAAACAAGTGGGAAATGTGACCTTGTTTCTGTAAAACTAATCTATCAATGTCTGGTTTAATGGTAGAGGTCACAATAGTTAGTGAGTTCTCAAGATGCTCATCAGAAAAGTTTGTTTGAATTTTGCTCTGTGTGTGTTTCATAATTGAAAACAGCTGCTCACAAATGTATGTGATCACAAAAAGCAATGTCATGAATAAGACATGATTGTGAACTTCAAAAATGGAACTACACACGGGGTTATAAAGAAAATAAACATTAAAAAGCACATGATGCTAAAAGATTTTGTGGAGCTGCAATACTAGCTGTCCTGGGCCACATGTGACCAGAAGGCTGTGGGTTGACATGCCTGACTAGGTTCTGCTGGGAAGGTGTTCTGCAGATTTGATGGAAACCCCATCATCACTTCTGCTCTGAGTAAGATAAATGATCCTAGGTAAGCTGGTGAACCTGATTCATTCAACTGAAAGAATTTAAGGGAAGAACTGAGGTTTCCCTAAGGAAGAAGACATTCTGTCTAGGGATAGCAGCTTCTGCAACCATACAAGGGTTTGCAGTCCGCACTTCCTGACTATTAGCCTGGTCTATGGATTTCTGACTTACCTAGCCAGCTTCCAAGCAGGGAACTAATTCCTTGTAATAAATCTCTTAATGCATATGTCCTACTGGTTTTGCTTCTCTGATTAAATCCTAACTGATTTATACTCCTTTTTAATTTACCCTCTCCATGATGCGGGGAGCCAAATAAGACTCTGCCTTGTACTAGTAGACCAGGTTGCCAAAGTGAATTTATCATGTATAAAACCAGCATATGAGAGCTTGCCTTCAAGGCTTGCTGAGAGGACTAAATGGTGTGTTGCACATGTGCTTCATGCCACAAGGAGAAATCTCAGTCGATTAGTTCCACTTTTATCCTCTACTCTGCTTTCTTCTTCTGTTATTTACTTTATTCCTCTCCTAGTAACAGCCTTTACAGTTTTTATTTGCATAAAAACCTTGCTTACTTACATCTTCAGTGTCTGTAACTAGTAAAGTATCTTTTCAATGGCATGGGACCACTAACACTTAAAATGACTGAAGTCAAAATTTTTAACCAGACCTCTGCATTTCCCACGTTTTAATTCAATATGTGAAAGTTATGAGGTTTTTTCCCTCTTAACAAAGGATTCAGAGTGTAAATAAATAGGCAGTACACTGCAGATCAATATGTGAAAAGTAGTCATTGTATATTCTTGAAATGCTCAAAGCTTTCAAAGATTCCCTTAAGTGCTAATCCAAGCATTCATATCTTATTCTATTTCTGTTCTTCCTTTTCTCAGAATAATAGATTTTTGGTAATAAAAATTACGTATATAATTATATATTTGCATAAGTATTACACACACACACACACACACACACACACACACACATTTCTTTTCATAGTGTGTCCTTTTCTTCCTCAAGTCCACCTGTGACCTCCTTCCATTAGTCATCAGTTTGAGTATTTAACAGCTAGATGTTCTCTTTAAAATGTTTCAGGAGCCGGTTGTCTAATCCCAAATGATCTGTTCACTGGATCATCAAATAATATAACCCCAAAATTTAATTATAGCTTACCTAAAGAATTTCAGTAGGAAACCAAAAATAACTAAAATACATGAAATACATATTTAAAGTATCATAATGCTTCATCTGTCAATGGGGGAAAAGTGTTTTATGGAACTCACTTTCTCTAAAGAAAAATAATCCGGCTATTTTCTAACATGTAAAGCATAGTGTACATCAGGAGTTCTCCAAAATCACTGCACATGGACTCACAGTCAGGTTGGAAACATCTGACTCTCAGTTTGCATCGCTCACGAATCACATTGGCATGCCTGAGGGTGGTGCCTAAAAGACATTCTTCCTTTTTTTTCTTTTTTTTTTTTTAACTTTTTTAATGTTTTTTTTAATTATAAAGATGTGGGGTACAATTCAGGTATACAAACATTGATTATGCAGGTACCCTGGTTGATGAGGTATGCTTCTCCCTCCCCTGACAGTTTCCCTCAACTGCCAATCCCATTGTGCCTTCCCACTACTGCAAACCCCTTTCTTATAGTATTATAATTGTTCAAAATCTGTTTATGAGTGGGAACATATGGTACTCTGCTATTTGCTGCTGTGATAGATCACTGAGTATGATTGGCTCTAAATCCATTCAAGTTGCGGCAAAGCCCATATGTTTGTTCTTCTTTATGGCTGCATAATATTCCATTGTGTATATGTACCACATTTTTTTTATCCAGTCCAGCATTGATGGGCAACATGATTGATTCCACGTTTTTGCTATAGTGAATAGAACTGCAACAAAAATACGTGTACAGGTGTTTTTTGTAGAATGATTTGAGTTCCCCCGGGTATATTCCCAATAGGAGAATTGCTGGGTCATATGGAAAGTCAATTTCTAGTTCTTTCAGAAATCGCCACACTGTCTTCCAAAGAGGTTGAACTAGTTTGCATTTCTACCAGCAGTGTAGAAGTGTTCCTTTTTTCCGCAACCTCTCTGTCTGTTGTTATTTGTTTTAGTAATGGTGGCCATTCTTACTAGGGTTCGGTAGTATCTCAATGTGGTTTTGATTTGCATTTCTCTGATGATGAGTGAAGCTGAGCACTTTTTCAAGTGACTGATGGATGCCCATATATCTTTTTCTTAGAAGTGTCTATTCATGTTTTTGCCCACTTTTTAATGGGGCTGTTTGCCTTTTTCCTTTCGGCATATTTGAGTTCCTTATAGATCCTAGATGATAGGCCTTTGTCAGATATACAGTTGGAAAATATTTTTTCCCATTCTGTGGGCTGTCTCCCTGTCCTCTTGATGGTTTCTTATGCTTTGCAGAAGCTCATTAGTTTGATAAGGTCCCACTTGTCTATCTTTTTTCTTAAGGTATGGGCATTTAGGTTCTGAATAGGAATTGGTTGCCAGTTCCAAATTTCATAAGGGTGTCTCCTGCATTTTCTAAGATTCTTATAGTTTGAGGTTTTACGTTTAGGTCTTTGATCCATTTAGAGTTAATTTTTGTATATGGTGATAGGTAGGGGTCTTGTTTGAATCTTCTGTATGTGGTCAGCCAGTTTTTCCAGCACCATTTACTAACTAGGTTCTCCTCTCCCCAGTGGTTGTCATTGGAGGCTTTGTCAAAGATGAGTTAGTTGAGAAATTGAGGTTTTGCTTCCAGAATCTCTATCCTGTTCCATTGGTCTATGTGCCTGTTTTTGTACCATTATCAGGCTGCCTTGATTACTGAAGACTTATAGTAAAGTTTGAAGTTTGGAACTGTGATACCTCCTGCTTTGTTTCTTTTGCTAAGTATTATTTTGGCTACTCATGGTTGCTTATGTTTCCATATGAATTTCTGTATTGTCATTTCCAGGTCTGAGAAGAATGATGTTGGTAACTTAATGGGTATTGCGCTGACTCTGTAGATTGCCTTTGGTAGGATGGACATTTTAACAATGTTAATTCTTCCTATCCATGAGCATGGAATATTTTTCCATTTGTTTGTGTCTTCTTGGATTTCTTTGAGCAGTGTTTTGTAGTTCTAAGTGCAAAGTCTATCACTTCTCTGGTTAGGTTGTGAATGGGAATGTGCTTTTATTTTGAGTCCCTGTCTACTTGTTGTTGGTGTATAGGAATGCACCTGTCTTTTTCACATTTATTTTGTACCCTGAGACTTTGCCAAAGTCCTTTATCAGTGTAAGCAGATTTTTGACAGATTTTCTTGAGTTTTCAAGGTATGGGATCATATCATCAGAAAAGAGTGATAACTTGACTTCCTCTTTTCCTATTTGGATACCCCTGATTTCCTTCTCCTGAGCTAGGACTTCCTACACAATGTTGAACAAGAGGAGTGAGAGTGGGTAGCCTTGTCTTGTTCCAGTTTTCAGGGAAAATGTTTCCAGTTTCTGTCCATTTAGCAATATGTTAGCTGTGAGTTTATCATAGATGGCAGTATTTTGAGGTATGTTCCTTCTATACCTAAGTGTTTGAGTTTTTTTTTTTTTTTTTATCAAGAAGGGATGCTGGATTTTATCAAAAGTTTTTTCTGCATCTAATGATATAATCATGTGGTTCTTGTTTTTACATCTGTTGATGTATTTAATTACATTTATGGTCTTGTGAGTGTTGAACCAGCCCTGCATTCTGGGGATGAAGCCTATTTCATCATGGTGGATGATTTTTGAGATGTGTTTTTGGATCTAATTTGCTAGAATCTTGTTGAGGATTTTTGCATCTATATTCATAAGGGATAATGACCTGTAGTTCTCTTTTTTTGTTGGATCTTTACTACATTTGAGAATCAGTGATCTCCATTGATCTCCAACTCTCAAGTGCAATTCAAGGCTCCCTAGTCTGGTTATACCTGCAAAATCTCAGTCTCCTTCCCAACCCTGTTGAATCAGTCTGCTTGCTGTTTAACAAGACCTACAGGTGATTCCCTGCTATGCTTAAAACACTGCTTTACTTCTCTACTTGTTTTGCTCAATTGCCATCCATAATTTCTTCATTATTTCCTACGCTATAAGAATTACGCCATAAGAATGGGTTGACACTCCTCAATTAATGTAAACAATATTCTAAGAGATCACTGTTTCTGTAATAATTGCATGATTCACACTTTTTATGTTATTGATGTGTCTACCTACTTGCCTTACTAGCTAGCTTTGTAAGGTTGAATGTTAAATGCTTTAAGAAGCACACAGTTTTTCAGTCATCTTCTGTGGCTATGGTTTGAATATTTACCAACTCCACAGCTAATGTTGAAATTTAATCCCCAATGTGTCAATATAGAGAGGCGGGATCTTTTAGAGGTGATTGGGTCATGAATGGATAAATTGGTGAAATAATGGGCTATGAAAGTAGGACTGGTAGCTTTATAAAAGAGAGATACCTGAGCTAACATGCTCAGAGGACTCTGCAGAGTCCTCACTAGCTAGAAGGCTCCTCAACCAGCCAGATACAGCCCCTTCACCTTGGACTTCTTAGCCTCCATTACTGCAATAAACACATTTTTTTCTTTGTAAATAACCTATATGAACCAACCATGCTGCCCTTCGAAAAAGGACTGGATAATAAAAAATGTGGTACATATACAAGATGGAATATTAAGCAGCCATAAAGAAAGACAAAATTATGAACTTCACAGCAACTTGGATGGACTTAGATGCTATAATGCTGAATAATCTATCATGAAACAAAGAACTGAGTATCACGTGTTCTCACTCATAAACGGACCTTGAGCAGCTATCGTAATGCTACAAGAAAGGGATTGGCAGTAGTGGGAAACTGCCAGGAGAGGGGAGAGCACACCTCATCAACAAGATTACCTGCATAATGAACATTTGTATACCTAACCCTGAATTGTACACCATATACTTAAAATAATTTTTTTTTTAAAAAAAAGCAATAGAAACCAGACTAAGATATCTGTAGCTAGAAATCTTTTTAGTCTGGTTAGACCAAGAAGAATGACATGGTCTTAATTATAATTTAAGTATAAAAGGGTATTCCTTTAGACCTGTCTGCCACAGAAGAAAAAATATTGGCAGATTACAGAACATTTCTAGAAGAAATATCACCCAGTTTTGTATCTAATTAGGTTCGTGTCATATCTAAATACTTGACCCTACCTTTCACAATAAATTCACACCTTTTCCTTCTTCCTTTCTCAGAGATTTCCAATTGGAATTAATTTAGTCAAGCAAAACCTGATTGTTCTATCCACTCCTCACATAAGCATTTTTTTCTCGTGATGTAAAGTGACATGTGAACATGCTGTGAAAAAAACAGTCATCCTTGTTTCTTCACTTTCACTCTTCTCCCCTTGGTAGAGATACTTAATGATTTTTTTTTTTTCTAACGAAAAGCAGAAGTTAATTACTGACCTTCTCTTGTTATTAATGGCAAGCAAATTTAGAAGCCAAACCCACCTGGCTTATATTAATTTTTTTCCACTTTTTTTACAAACACAAGAAGATGATACAATAAATACTTCAAAGCATAAAATATCAAATTTTTATTAATACATTTTTTCTCAGTGGAATAAATTGTTTTTAAATTTTATGCAAATTATATCTTTTTATACTGACATACTCAGTGACATGAGGCATAAGTCAAATATTGGAGGAATTTAGAGAATATTTTTCCTCTTAAAAACATTGGTGATACTTATATCTGGGGCTACTTCAAATTCACATTTTGTGTAGGTGGAGCAAGAGTTCTGATGTACTAGTTAAAGGTTTCCTAACTTATAATGTTCTTTTTTTATTAGAGTCACTACCAAGAAGTTCAAAAACAAAATCCTCTTAAAGAGCGACACCTCATAGTCCCAGGCTTCCTTCTTACTCTGATTTTAGTTGTTACATGTATTCCCTTCTTGACTACACATCAGTGCACACAGAGAATAATTTGTTGTACAACTGACACTACAATGGCACACAACATGTGAGGCTACAGCCTAAATATATTTGGAGAATGCCAGTCTCATTCTCTTTTGATCAAGTTTCAAAGCATTCAATCCAGTGCCAATGCAGCTGATTGTGTGGACTTACCCAGCTAGTCCCTTCTGGAGTGAGGCTACCTGTCATGTTTGCTGTCACTGTTGTTTTTGAGATTTTTCCCAAAGTAGAAAGCTTTTCATATTTTTAAAGATACCTTCAGACAGAATATGTATGTTGTGTTTTTTACCTTTTTTGCTTGCATTATGTTCAAGCCCTAAATTCAGTAAAATCTTAATACTTTTACTTGTCCACAATTTTCATAATTATGCCATTTCAATATAACAGCTCTCCAAAATCACTGTTATCAATGCTATGCATTTTCCTACCCACTAACATTGAACAGGCTAATTAAAGACTGGCAGGTTAAGAGGCTAATTAAAGATTTTCCTTTGAGGATATAGTAGTCACCTGCCAACATGCCTATGTATGCCCTAAGATATAAATATATTTGGACATGGTTGGGGCTTCTGTGGAATGTTTTGTAAGTAACGATTCCGAGTACAGTGAGGTGGATTCTCAGATCAGATCCTTTGCACTTATATCGAAGTCTAAAATCTCTTGGAAATACTGCAATCAAAGGGTAGAGTTGCTTTTCATCTATTTTTTAGTGGTTACTTGTAGCTTACTATTTAAGCATCGAAGAGACTTAGCTGCTTAAGAAACAGGCAAGGCATAGCAGAGCACATCTGGTTTAGAGAAGATACCAGCTAAGGTGGGTGTGTAGAGGAGCTTTGCTCAAGGCAGCAGTGAGGAAGGGTCAGAGAGCAGTGGTCCCAACAAGTCTGACTGGTAAAAATACTTGGCAGCCGGGCTTGGTGGCTCAGCCTGTAATCCCGTGCTTGGGAGGCTGAGGTGAGAGGATTGCCTTAGCCCACGGGTTCGAGACCAGCCTGGGCAACTTGGCGATACCTCATCTCTACAATAAATAAAAAATTAGCCGGATGTGGTAGCGTGCCTATAGTTCCAGATACTTGGAAGGCTGAGGTGGAAGGATCGCTGGAGCCCAGCAGGTCGAGGCTGCGGGGACCGGGAGTGGCCACTGCACTCCATCTGGGCGACGGAGTGAGACTCCAGCTCAAAAAAAAAAAAAAATACTTGGCAAAAACCATCACACAGGAAACCAAAAATGGTGAAGAAGACATTAATAGATTCCAAAACTGAGGACATGGATTATATTTCTTAAAGCACACCGCTTGTCTCTCCTATGGGTTAAATTGTGTCCCTCCAAATTCATACTTGGAAGCCCCAACCCCCCTGGAACTCAGAATGAGACCTTATTTGGAAATAGTCTCTACAGAGTTCATCAGGTTAAAATGAGGTAATTAGGGCAGGCTCTAATCCAATGATTCATGTTTGTAATAATACAGGAAGTTTGGACACAGGTTTACATATAGGAGAACATCATGTGATCACGAAAATGATCATCTACAAGCCAATGAGCAAGGCTTGAAACAGATTCTCTCTCACAGCCCTCAGAAGGCCTAGAATTCAGACTTATAGCCTCCAGAACTGCAAAACAAATTTCTTTTGTCCAAGTCACTCAGTTTGTGGTTCTTGTGATGGCAGCCTTAGCAAACTCATACCAATCTCTTCAGAATTTCCTGGCTTAGCAGTCACAGAGACATATTTGTCTCACTTGGACGTATGCATGTATTCATTTTCCAGTCAGGAGGCAACAAGCATCTTTTCTAAGGAGGAAGAATAGCAACTGTTCCCTTTCTCCTGTAGGATCAGTTGTGGCTATTTCCTTTTTATTCAAGTTGTTAAAAAAAGAAAACAAAAAACTTCGATCTAAAATCTCTCTTCCTTGTTGCTACTAGAGCACCCCACCAAACACAGATTTCATAGCTTTCTTTCTGACATGTTATGCTAATTACACTTTTACTCTGTAACATTTCACTTATGCGTATCACCAAAATGAAGTGTTAGCCAAAACAACATTTATAGGAACTATGTAGCTCTCTCTCTCCCCCTCTCCTTTTCTCTCTCTCTTGGTCTCTCTTAATTTTAGATTTAAAAGACTGAGTAGGATACCGAGTCCTCCCTCTCCTTTTCTATTCAAATTTGAATTCTATCTTTTTAGTCTATTCCCCAAATTAGTCTTTCATTCCCCTTGTCACACTGTCACATTTATTGGTAGTATTAAGTATGTGACAACTTTTTTTTCTAGCCACATTCAGGCATATTCTAATCAATACTTTTCCAGCAGCTGTTTTATTCCCAAGGAGAACGGTATTTAATCCAGGCATAAAGACATATTCCCTGAACTATTTCAGCAGGCTTGCAACTTCCTATATCTTTTCACCAAAATGAGCCATTCCTATATCTGTAATTGTTTTCTTTCTCAGAAATATATGACTGGAAACTTATCTTAGAATTATTCTTGGTAAATTTGTAATAACGTTTCCCACAGTACTTTCTGCCTACTTTTTGCAAATGCTTTATTCCTTGTAAACAAATCCTGGGGTGGGGGAGGGGACAACAATCTTTCATAAGAAAACTTTCCTCTCCTTCATAGCTTTTGAAACATGATATACATTTGCATATTAACTTCCAATTTCTTTTCTTCTGGAGAGATGAATGCAGGGAGAATAAAAGAGCTAGTAGTTCCCTTCCCTTCATGTTTTTCCTCCTTGTTCTGTTCTTCCTTTGGGGCCCTCATGCTCAGTGTTCCATGTTTTCAGCTAGCTTCTGGAGACTCTCACCTGCTAGCTGCCTTCTTTTTCATAGGGGTTCACACTCACCAGGCACCTGGCTGCAAATAAACTTGCACAAACACACTCTTACGTGTCCTGAACTTGCCGATCTCATATTTCTCCAGATTCCGGGTTAATACAACCGTTGAGCCTACAATTTTCTGATGGAATGATATGATCCTCACTTCCTCATGTTCATGGGTAAGGAGACTTTGCACTGTGGGAAAGATTTGTTCACACGTGCCTAAAGGCACAAGTGTCAGGACTGAGAATCAGCAACAGAAAGGATGAAGAGATGGTGTCTGTGCCTGCACACAGTTCCATAAGTTCAGTTTTACTAACTCTTTTATAACTATTGAAGCATTTTCATAAATAGCACGAGTGGTGGGCTGAACTGTGTCCCATCAAAATTCGTATGCTGAAGTCCAATTCCTCAGTACCTCAAAAGTGACTAATTGCAAATTGGACCTTTAAAGATGTAATTATAATAAAATGACGCCACATCAGTGGTTGCTAATGTAATATGACCGATGTCTTTAAAAGTGAGATTAGGACACAGCGCACACAGAGGAAAGACCATTTGAAAACACAAGGAGAAGATGGCCATCTACCAACCAAGAGAGTGTCCTCAGAATAAGCTAACCCTGCTGACGCTCTGATCTCAGTGGTTAGCCTCCAGGACTGTGAGAAATTTAATTTCTGTTGTTTAAGCTACTGAGACTGATAATATGTCACAGCAGCCCTAGAAAACAGATAAAGTCGTCCTACATTATCTCTACCTACAACTATGGGAAGCTGTAAAATAGCAATTTTCCTCCAACATGTCACACAACAGTTTCATAAGGGAGGTTTCAATTTTTGATATCAAGTTACTACACTTGTCACTCTTGATCATCCCCTGTCAACTGGATGGGACAAATGAACATTTACTTAACTCCTTCTGAGAGCAAACTTCAGGAGTGCTGACTTATTGATTGTCTTCTCGTTTCTGGAAATCCTTGTCACTAGCTGGTGTATGAAGCCATTATCCCCTACTCCATGCCATTGAGTTATTTGAACTATCTGTGCCTTGCTTGCAGCTATCATCAGGGTACAGCACCTCCTGGGCAGCCCTGCTGCTGATGTTCCTGCCTCACTGAAACTCTTGCTACCATTCTGTGGGGGAAAATGGGCTCATTACAGTCGCCTAATGTGTGATGGCCTCTCTCAGTCAAGTGTCAGCCAAAGTCAACCCATACCTTAGCTGACTGAAATAGGAAACATCTCTTCCCACCCACCATGACCATCTTCCTCAATGCCATTCTAATTTTTTTTCCTTTCTTTTAGGACTAAATGATATCAACTCTATTTATAGCTTTTATGAGATAAGGGGTTTTTTGTTTGTTTGTTTTTTGTTTTTTGAGTTGGAGTCTCACTCTGTGGCCCAGACTGGAGTGCAGTGGCCGCTCCCGGCCACCGCAGCCTTGACCTGCTGGGCTCTGGCGATCCTTCCGCCTCAGTCTTCCGAGTAGCCAGAATTACAGGCATGTGCTACCACACCCGGCTAATTTTTTGATTTATTGTAGAGATGAGGTCTCGCTGCCCAGGCAGGTCTTGAACCTGTGGGCGCAGGCAATCCACTCACCTCAGCCTCCCAAAGGTGTGGGATTAAGGCTGAGCCACCGAGCCGGGCTTTTTTTTAAAAAAGCTCTGTGCCTCAGCAAACTTTCTCTCTCCCAACTTTCTCCCACACTGGCCACCCTTGTCACTTCTACACCAAGCACACTCCCATCTAAGTCTCTGTGTGGTGCTATCCCTTAGTGTATCCACCCATGGGAAGACTAACTCTTTCTCTTACTTTCTGCAGAATTTTGCTCAAAAATACTCCCTCTCTTAGCAATTTTCTTATCTTATCTTAAAACACACTACCATCATTCTTTCTCTTCCTTATTTTTTTGTATAATATAATCTATCATTGATATGATATCCATCCATGTATCTATTATTGAATATTTATCTCCACTGGAATGTAAGCTCTATGAGGGAAGGGACTCCTACATGATTTGCCCACTGCTGTAACCCCAACACCTAGAACAATACTTGCTGCAGAATATTAGTCCTCTGAAGTATACAGACATCTATAGGGAGCACTCCTTCTTTATAGCAATTCCACATAATTCCAAGAAACATACCCAGTGATGATAAATCTGGCTTAAACTATCAGAGTGCTCATTTATATGTGTGTATGTGCCTGGGTGTGTGCATGCATGTGCCTCCACACATTTATTTGTGTGTTTGTGTTTGCTGGGTATGTTCTAAGAAATTTAAAAGCCCACTGCCCCCAAATGAAGTAGAGACTCCTCTGTCGACATTTAAAGACCTTTGAAGAATGGTCTTAGTTTTCTTTGGGGGCCTTATCTCTCTTGGATAAGATGTGCATTTCCTATATTTGTCTGTACTCAATGTCCTCCTATAATAAAATATCTCTTCTCCACAATACATACAATCTTACCTCACCTGCTCCAATTCTGTCAAATGCTTTAAGGTTTAGCTTACATGTCTATTCTTTGGAGATTTTTCTGATCTGCAACAATCACCTACCCTTATCCAGAAGTTTAAAATGCCATATGATTTTGTTTGTTCTTCCCTTATAGCTTATATTCTTGTTTTATACGTCTTTGATGTGTTTCTGTTTTATTTCTCCCAGAATAAATATCAAGCTTTGTGTGAGTTTGCCAGGACTGCTGTAACAAAGTGTCATTAGTTAGGTGGCCTGAACAACAGAATTTTATTACCTCAAGACTCTCCATGCTAGAAACTCAAGATCAGGGTGTTTGCAGGGTTTTTCCTTTCTAAGGGATCTAAGGGATATGTGGGAGAATTTGTTCCATGTCTTGTTTCCAGTTTCTGGCAATTTTCTAGCAGTCTTTGGATGTCGTGTTTATAGAAGCATCACCCTGATCTCTGCCTTCATCTTTGCATTTTTCCTGTGTGTATGTCTATGTTCAAATTTCTCCTTTTTATCAGGACACCAGTCATACTGCACTACTCCAAATTGATCACATGTAACTAATTACATGTGAAATGACCAATTTCCAAATTTGATTTCATTCATATGTTAGAACTTTCAATATATGAATTTGCAGTGAAACTCAATTCAACCCATAACAAGTTCTTTTAAAAAAAAATTTCTTTTTGCTCCTTGTAAACCCATAACACCCAGCTCAGTAGTTGTCACATTACAGTGATTTCATAAATATTTTGTTGAATTGAAATATGTTGCTTACTGTGTCTCACAACTGCCTTTCTCCATGTCAGGTACATAGCAAGTATTCCACAATAAATTTTGTAAATTATTATTAACCATAGGAATTTTGTTTTACGCATTTTAGTTGAAAGATTACTCTGCAATTCCATTTCCCTCCTAATGTGGCATGCCCTAATGATCTAAGCCTTGGTGTGAGCAATGTTGTTTACAATAATCTAATACTGAACAATACTGGGGTCAGAAGGGGTTGTAAGTGGAGGAATACAAAATAAGATGAAATGGCAGAGGGGAGAAAATAGGGCTCTTGACAGGTCTTTGGCTTCTTCAGAACTTAGAAAATCACCTATTTGAACAGTATCACTACACAGACCCTGGAGACCCATTTATTTACATGTTTTCCTCAAGCTATTGCTCATCTATTTCTTTGAAAATCTTATAGATCCCATGCTTGTTGACTTAAGAAGTGAAGAATCAGATTTATTTTCATACACCGTTGCCTTTCAACTTCATATTATTGACTTCCTTTTCAGTGTCTTGTGATATATGCAATTTATATTCAAAATATCTTCTAAGACAAAATGTCCCTCCAGCCCAGTGATGTGCTTGAAATTCTTTTGTAAGATAGTATTCCTTCTGTTATTCCCTGTGTAAAAGATTTCTAAATGTCCTCCAAGATAATATTTTTTTTTCTATTATATAATTTTTAGTAGCCCTGGTTGCAACTGTCAGTTTGCTTCACAACTAACTGCCTCTAAGGAACATTCACCTGAGTCAACTATGAATGAGTTTTGCAGGCAAAGTGAAACCTTTACCTTTGAAAAAGAAGCAACAGTTTTATAAACAAATAAAATTATGCATTTAGCTTAAAAGCTATTTATATATTTTACCAAAAAAACCAAATTGATTTAAATAAATTCACTAAATTTCAAAATGAAAATAAATAACACTTTAAACTTTGTGATCTCTATTCATATTATTCAACAATTAATAATAAGTTTGAAAACAGATTCTTAAGAATTCATCAGGTAGGCCGGGTTTGGTGGCTCAGCCAGTAATCCCGGCACTTAGGGAGACCAAGGTGAATGGATTGTCTGAACCCACGGGTTCAAGACCAGCCCAGGAAATTTGGCGAGACCGTCTCTACAATAAATAAAAAATTAACCGGAAGTGGTAGCTCTCGCCTGTAGTTCCAGCTACTTGGAAGGCTGAGATGGAAGTATTGCCTGAGCCCAACAGGTCAACGCTGGGGTGGTCGTGAGTGTGCCACTGCACTCCAGCCTGGGCGACAGAGTGAGACTCCACCTCAAAAAAAAAATAAAAAGAGTTCATCAGTTAATATTATTATTAATTCTGAGGTATGATTTATTCTTTCATTTAATGCAATAGAATTGCAAAATAATTCCTAATTTTTTTATATACATTAGGACTTCATTATAGAATAAATTACATGGAAAGACTGATTCCGTTGGGTTTCATGGATTGAGAATTGCATTGTGTGATTTGAAAGAGCCAAAGACCTATTTTGTATTACATAATTAACTTTTCATAAATTTTTTTTTGTTGACAGATAATAATCATGCTTATCTGTGGGTACATAGTGGTTTTTCAATATATATAATGTACAGCAGATAGGGAATTAGAATATGTATTGCCGTGAACATTTATCATTTCTTTGTGCTGGGAGCTATTTGAAACCGTATAATATGTTATTGTTAACTATAATCATCCTAATTTGATAAAGAACCTTATAACTTACTCCTTCTATCTGTAATCAACAATATTTTTTTAAATAAAAGACTAATAGAGAAGAAATCACCTATGATAAAATATTTTATATTATTGTCTTTTAATTTTTTTAATCAATATTTTTTATTTTGATATTGTGGGGTAGAGTTAAGGGTTAGGTATACAAATATGCTTCTTTCAGGCCCCCTTGTTGAATAACATTTGTCTCCCCATCCCCAGACAGAAGTTTACTACCATTAGTCCCATCCCCCCCATAGTTTCCCACCACTGTCAGTCATTTTCTTATGGTAGTGAGTTGGATGATCAAGGTCCACTATATGAGTGAGAATATGATACTCAGATCTTTGTTTCTGTGAGAGGTCACTCAGTATTATAGACTCTAGATCCATCCAGGTTGCTGCGAAATTCATGATTTTGTTCTTTTTTATGGCTGCATAGTATTCCATCGTGTAATCCAGTCCTCTTTTGATGGACAGCGTGGTTGGTTCCAGGTTCTTGCTATTGTGAACAATGCTGCGATAAACATTCGTGTGCAGGTATCTTTTTTATAGAGTGATTTGAGTTCTTCAGGGTATATTCCCAGAAACCATCAAGAGAGCAGGGAGACAGCCTACAGACTGGGAAAAAGTATTTGCCAATTCCAGGTCTGACAAAGGCCATCTTAGATCTACAAGGAATTCAAAAGTGCTGAAAAGAAAAAAACAAGCAACCCCATTATAAAATGGGCAAAAGATATGAACAGACACTTCACAAAGGAAGACATCCAAGCAGCCAACAGACACATGAAGAAATGTCAGCCTCACTAATTATCAGGGAGATGCAAATCAAAACCACACTGAGATACCACCTAACTCCAGTCAGAATGGCAATTATCAATAACTCAGAAAATAATAGTTGTTTGAGAGGATGTGGTGAAAAGGGAACACTCCTACACTGTTGGTGGGAGTGTAAACTAGTGCAAACTCTGTGGAAAGCAGTGTGGCGATTCCTAAAAGCTCTAAACATCAACCTCCCATATGACCCTATTATTGTCTTTTTAAAAGGTTATTTAAAGTTGTGGAGTACATGTGAAGATTTGCTACATATGCAAATTGCATGCTGGTGAGGTTTGGGCTTCTTGTGAGCCTTCTTCCCTTCTGGTGGTGGACAAGGCACCCAATAAGTGGTTGTGCGCCCTCTCCTCCCTCCTTTAGCAGTGTCAAGCATCTGATATTCCTGACTATGCTCACATGAACAATATTCAGAGCCTGCATATCAGTGGGAAATGGCATAATCCTTTCTCTTTTTTTCCATTTGGCCAGAAAATCTTTCTCCAGCACTTTACCTTGAGCCTGTAGGTATTTTTTTGCAGTGAGATGAGTTTCCAAAAAGCAGTAGAAGAAGAGATCTTGCTTCTTTATCCAATTTACCATTCTGTGCCTTTTGAGTAGCATGTTCAATTTGTTTACATTTAAGTCACTTATTGATATGTGAAATTTTGTTCCTGTCATATTGTTTTTAAAAAGCTACTTTGTTTTTTTTTTTTTGTTTTGTTTTGTGGTTAAGTTTTAAGGTCTATAAACTCTGTACTTGCCTGTGCTTTTGCAATAGGTGAAAGCATTTTTCATTTCTATACTTAGAACTTTCTTAAGAATCTCCTGAAGGAATGGCCTTGAAGTGGCACATTCTCTTAGGGATTGCATGTTTGGAATGGATTTTAATTAACCTTCATGTGTGAAACTTAACATGGTGGGGTAGGAAATTCTTGACTGGAGTTACTTTTCTGTAAGAATATGAAAGATGGGACCCCAGTACCTTCTGGACACTCAGGTTTCTGCTGAGAAGTCTGCAGAAAATTTTATGGTAGGTGATCTGTCCCTCTTCTCTAAACTGCCTTTAGAATTTTTTATTTCATCTTTACCTTGATGAGATGGATTATTATGCGGTTTTGGGATGGTCTTTTCATATAATACATTACAAGAGTTCTTTGAACCTCTTGCGTCTACATGGCCATCTCCTTAGCAAGATAGGGGAAATTTGAGGGCAGATAACTTCTTGGAAGACTTCTTCCAGGAAGTTCTGTTTCCCCTTCTCTCTCAGTGGTGCCAATAAACCATAAATTTGATCTCTACATAATCTTAAGTCTGTTGTAGTCTTTGTTCCTTCTTTTAAGGTTTTTCTCCTCTTTTTTGTCAGACCAGGTTAGTTAAATTGTTACATTTTCAATCTCTGAGATTCTTTCTACTGTCTGGTTGATTCTGCTGAAAAGGCTTACTATTTTTTTTTTTTTTGAGTTGGAGTCTCACTCGGTCACCTAGACTGGACTGCAGTGGCCGCTCCCGGCCACCGCAGCCTCGACCTGCTGGACTCCGGCGATCCTTCCACCTCAGCCTTCCGAGTAACCGGAATTACAGGCGCAACTACCACGTCCGGCTAATTTCTTGATTTATTGTAGAGATGAGGTCTCGCTGCCCAGGCAGGTCTCGAACCCGCAGGCTCAGGCAATCCACTCGCCTCAGCCTCCCAAAGGCGCGGGATTACAGGCTGAGCCACCGAGCCCGGCTAAGGCTTACTATTGTATTTTGAAATTCCAGGAGATAACTTCATTTCTGGAAGTTCAGTTTGGTCCCTTTTTAAATAATAGATGAACTTTTACAAAGACTTACTTTTAAGTATAATATTAATATACCAAACCCGCATTAATCTAACTACCGGTGTTGCAATGTAGCCTTGTAAAGTTCTATGTTGTTAACTAAAAACCAAATCATTTATTTAACATGAAATTAAATATAAAGTGATTTTAGACTTCGACAAATTACTAGATAGTTAAATGTATGTTATTAATATAATTTTCTTTTTTAGAGTTGAATAATTTTTTTGATAACTAAAATATACATTCACCAAGCTAGCATAAGTTGTTTCAAAAAAATATATCAACTCTGGATTTTCAAAAAACATTTCAATAATAATAGCTCCATTAAAATTAACATAGTATGCACTACAAGGATATTTCTCCTGTTTTAAGAATCATGCGTGTCTACTGGCCTGAGTCTAACAATTTTAACTATGCATGTAAATTAGGTGAGCTTTCTGTTTGTCAGTTAACCACTTAAGGAAATCAAGTAAAATCTTTTAAACTGTACATTAGAAGATAGAAAGACAATTTATTATTGGTTGTTTTACTAACTACTAAAATACAAGTGTCTATTGCACAACAAATATATTAAATATTTTGTTTTCTTTTATGATTATGAAAAGTGACCAGGAGCAAACCTGCTTATTTTATGATAATGTCAAGTGAATTTCTACCATATGACAAATGATACATTCTAACTGATAACTGGAAATAAATTAAAAGACTTTAGCTCACTTTCAGGAGCTGATATTCTATCACAATTTGTCATCTGAAATGTAAGGTCTAGTTCTATTATTTTTTACATATTCTGAGAGTATCAATCTTTTTACATTCAATTTTATTTTTATTTTAAAGATGTGGGGTACAATTTACGGTTAGGTATACAAATGGTCATTATGCGGGTACCCTTGTTGATGAGGTGTGTTCCCTTTTGCTAGGCACATTCCCACTACTGCCAATCCCACTTACTCCCCACATCCCAAAAGTTTCCCACTACTGTCAGTCTTTTATAGTATTACAATAATTGTCCAACATCTGCTTATGAGTTAGAACATGTGATACTCAGTTCTTTGTTTCTGTAAAAGAACACTCAGTATTAGCTGGGCTCGGTGGCTCAGCCTGTAATACCGCGCCTTTGGGAGGCTGAGGTGAGTGGATTGCCTGAGCCCGCGAGTTCGAGACCCACCTGGGCAGCGAGACCTCATCTCTACAATAAATCAAAAAATCAGCCGGGCGTGGTAGCGCATGCCTATAATTCCAGCTACTTGGAAGGCTGAGGCGGAAGGATCGCCGGAGCCCAGCAGGTGAGGCTGTGGTGGCCGGGAGCGGCCACTGCACTCCAGTCTGGGTGACCGATTGAGACTCCAACTCAAAAATAAAATAAAATAAAATAAAAAAAGAACACTCAGTATTATAGACTCTAAGTCCATCACAGTTGCTGTGAAGTTCATGATTTGTTCTTCTTTATGGCTGCATAATATTCCGCTGTGTATATCTACCACATTTTTTAAATACAGTCCTCTTTTGATGAGCAGCACAGTTGGTTCCATGTTCTTGCTACTGTGAACAATGCTACAATAAACATACATGTGCAGGTATCTTTTTTATAGAGTGATTTGAGTTCTTCCAGGTATATTCCCAGTAGGGGGATTGCAGGGTTGTATGGAAAATCAACTTTTAGATCTTTTAGGAATCGCCACACTGTTTTCTACAGATGCTGTACTAGTTTACACTCCCATCAACTGGGTAGAACTGTTTCCTTTTCACTGCATCTTCTCCATCATGTTGTTTTTTGAGTTATTGATGCTAGTCATCCTGATTGGAGTTAGGTGGTGTCTCAGTGTAGCTTTAATTTGCATTTCTTTGATGACTAGTGAGGCTGAGCATTTTTTCATGTATCTGTTGGTTGCTCATATGTCTTCTTTTGAGAAGTGTCTATTCATATTTTCTGCCCACTTTGTAATGGGGCTGTTTGTTTGTTTTTTTTTTCTTTTTGGCACATTTGAGTTCCTTGTAGATCCTAGATGTTAGGCCTTTGTCAGACATACAGTTGGCAAATATTTTTTACCAGCCTGTGGGCTATCTCCACACTCTCTTGATGGTTTCTTTGGCTTTGCAGAAGCTTGTCAGTCTGAGAGGTCCCACATGTCTATCTTACCTCTTATGGCATGGACACTTGGGATTTGATCAGGAATTGATTGCCAGTTCCAATTTCCATGAGGTGTCTCCTGCATTTTCTAAGGTTCTTATAGTTTGAGGCTTTATGTTTAGGTCTTTGATCCATTTAGAGTTGATTTTTGTGTATGGTGATAGGTAGGGATCTTGTTTTAATCTTCAGCATGTGGCCAGCCGGTTTTCCCAGCACCATTTACTGAATAGACTCTCCTCTCCCTAGTTGTTGATGGTGGAGGTTTTGTCGAAGATGAGTTGGTTGAGAAATTGAGGTTTTGCTTCTGGAATTTTTATCCTGTTCCATTGGTCTATATGCCTGTTCTTATACCAGTACCAGGCTGTTTTGATTATTGTAGCTTTACAATAGAATTTAAAGTCTGGGAGTGTGGTACCTTCTGTTCTGGTTTTTTTTTTTTTTTTCCTGAGGATTGTTTTGGTGATTCCTGATCATTTATGTTTCCATATGAATTCCTGTATTGCTATTTCCAGGTCTGAGAAGAATGCAGCTGGTAATATAACGGGTATTGTGTTAAATCTGTAGATTGCTTTGAGTAGGATGGACACCTTAACGATGTTGATTCTTCCAGTCCATGAGCATAGAATATTTTTTCCATTTGTTTGTGTCATCTTTGATTTCTTTGAGCAGTGTTTTGTAGTTTTCATTGTAAAGGTCTTTCACGTTGAATGGTTAGGAAGATGGCAAGGTATTTGATTTTTTTTTTCTTGTGGCCATTGTAAATAGGATTGTACTTTGTATTTGGGCTTCTGTTTGTTTATTGTTAGTGTATAGAAATATGACTGTCTTTTGCACATTGATTTTATACCCTGAGACTTTGCCAAAGTCCTTTATCAGTGCAAGGAGGTTTTTGACAGATTCTCTTGGGGGAGAGAATCAATCTTATCATATTTCTTATTTTCCTTTTCTATTCATGAACTATTTTTTTAATCCTATGAACTCTTAGTGACTGTCTACAGTGAAAAAGCTTCCAGAAGTTTTCTAGAAGAATTACTTTTGTGGTTTCTTTTGTTTATAATACTATTGTGTCTCTGATAATATTGAATTTTACTGGATCCTTGTGTTCCTAAAAAATAAACAAGGTTAAGTATCATTTCTACCCTTTTATTTTCAGAATCCTCTAATATTTTACATTTTGGGAAGTAGATAATAGCAAAGGATCACACTGCTCTTGCATACCAAGATAAGAATTATTGTCACTCTTCCTCCATGAATCTTTTGTTTAAAACAAACCAAAAAACAAAAACAAAAAAACCTGTTTTCTCTCTTTATATTGAGATGCTACTTCTTAATGAATACATTTGTGTTATAATGAATCTGAATAAAATCATTTTCTTAATTATCTGGTGTACTTTTTCTTTCACAGTTTGAGTGCCATGACTTGGGTAATATTGGACCTTGCCTGTGGGTCTCCATTTGCTCTACTCAGGTACAGGAGTGTAAGCATCCTTTGGGTTCTATTCTTCATTGGAAACCTGGGAGCCTAATGATGACTGTAACTCTCATCCACTGGTAATGTGGGAAGGATATGACTTTGATTCTTTTTGAATATTTGCTTGGTAGTGGATACTATATTCTTTCGCCACCTTGGTGTGAGCAGGTGGCAATCTCAGGGAATGGATCGATAGTTTCTAGAGATCTTTTCTCTGTGGCATAAAAAATGACAGGCAATCTGATTTGTTAGTCTTTTTGTGTGTATCTATTTTGTCTATTTTGAGCTCAAATAAATTAACAATGTATGCCTACTGGGAAGAGAATATATCTGATGTGAACAAACTAGTTTTTATGTTTCTGTGTTTATGTTTAACCCATTGCTGATATTTTATAATTGAAGCCACACACGTTATGTGTCTATCTGTGTGTTAATATTTTTAAAATTCAGAAAGACATTCACCCCTCATGGTTTGTATGCAGTATGTTTTTAAAATGGTATTACTAAATTAAATGACTAAATCTCGTAACAGAATCCCATTATGATTGACTTAGAGATAAGTAAATAATAAGTATAATATTCTTAATTTCTCAGAAATGAAGAACATTAAACTTCAAATATTTCAGTGTACTTAAAAGTGTATTCTTTCAGAAAGAAACCCATACATCTTAAAAACTGAATCTCATATTTTTGGCAAAAGACACTATTTAAGATTGTTGGTTTAGGCCTGGTTCGGTGGCTCAGCCTGTAATCCCAGCACTTTGAGAGGTTGAGGCAAATAGATTGCCTGAACCTGCGGGTTCAAGACCAGTTGTGGCAAGTTGGCAAGGCATCATCTCTACAATACATCAAAAATTATCTGGGCACGACAGCACGCATCTATAGTTCCAGCTACTTGAAAGGCTGAGGTGGAAAGATCACCAGAGCCAAGCGGGTCAATGCTGAGGTGGCCATGAGCATGCTACTGCATTCTAGCCTAGCCTGGGTGACAGAGTGAGATTCCAACTCCAAAAAAAAAAAAAAAGATTGTTGGTTTAATAAACACATCTATGTGTTCTCTGAATTATCAACATTAAATGTAATACAAGCTTACATTTTTATTTAACTTAGGTATGTTCTTCTTAAACTTATTCAGGTTTGTTGATTAATGAGTTTCTGTTACTTCTACTAAATATTTAAAATTATTAAAAATGTAAATTTTATGTTGTATAACCAAATGAGATCATTATTCTGACAAACTTTGTTTTAATATTTGTTATGTTTTATTGTACATTAGTATAAAGAACATTTCCAAGACCTCTATGTACTTTAAAACCTTAGAATGATACTAAATTGAGCTAATTAATATTTATTAGATACCTAAATCATTCTTAAAAAAATAAAACATTAATAACTATACATAATTTTAAATTTGTACACATTTTGCCTCTCATTTCTTATATGCTACAGTGAGGCAATACCTATTTGCAACTATTCATGAACCTGTTTAGTTTTGCATCCCAAAGAGTAATACATAGGCTACTAGATTTCACCTCTGTATGACCATAAAAAGTTGTGAGATATGTATTCGTAAGTTCTGTCAACCTGTTACAAAATGCCAATGTGAGTGGCAGACAGGTAACAACTATTCACTCCTAGGTTTCTCTGTAAAATAAAAGTTGTTAAAACTTAAAATAGAAATGTGTGAATGAGATTCAATTAGCAGTAATAGTGACAGAGGGGTATCACCTTGTATGTAAGGTATACTGGATGAGATTTTGTTGAGAGAGAGAGAGAGAGAGAGAGAGAGAGAGAGAAAGTCAATTTGTTGTAAAATAAAATGACTGGTTATTTTGGAATGAGAGAAAAAAAAAGAATAGGAAAAAATCTAAATGGATGTAGAAAGTTATCAGGAAGGGAATTTGGCCTGTGGTAAAATTGGTGAAGGTTTGGTAGATTTATTTATGTGACTTTCAAAAAAAGTTTGAGTCAATTATTAAACTGGTACAAAATTATAACTTGGTCTCTTTTACTGAAATTTTCTCGTATTACTTTTCTCTGCAAAAGTTATAAAAAAATATTCTTTGCCTTTTGCATGATCTGTCTGGATAGCAAAGATTCTGACTTAACCAAAATAATATATTCTATGGTTTATAATGACAGTCTGTGCCCTTGATTATTTATTTAAAAAAAGATTGCTCACTTATGAGAGAGCTAAAGGTTTTTACAGTCATTTGCTACCTTTACCTTTAAAATATTTTGTTATTACTTTGGTCAAACAGATAACAAAGTGTTGCTTCTCAGTAACACATGATCATTTTTTATTTAAGTGTTTAAATCTCTTGACAATTTTTATATTTTGCCTTCCCCAAATCAGATCTTTCTGTTTTCTTCAACAAAACAGTCTTTGAGATTTTCCAGATTGCCTCTTGAAAACATAATGGGTTGTTCTTTCACCTTGTGAATGAAAAGTGCTAGAAATAACTGTTTATTTGATATCCTACTATTGATAAGTGCATGGATAACACTGTAAAATTAGAAGAGATGCTTAGACTTCCCTAGGTTAAATCATTATGGGTAAAATGTTATTAATATAAATCTCAGAAACTAAATGCTGTACTGAAATGAATCAGGTTTATCAATACTCTCTTTTTGCAGGTTTCTATTTGTCAGAGTCCTAGTGCTGCTTTGCTTGGATTAGACAACAACATTGTGGTGTTATCAGTTATAATATCAGTTTTCTTTTAAAGTTTGATTTGGCCATAATTTTACTTCTTTAATTCGAATATAATATCTAGATCAGTGGTTTTGGAGTAGTGATTTACATCACTTACCTATGGAATTTGATCAATACTCAAGTGTTTAGGAACTATTCAAGACTTGCATAATCTTTTTACTTAATATTCTCAATATATTCTAACTAAAAGCTTGATGTATTTGTGCTATATCTTAAGGTACTATATGTAATATCTGAATTTTTTCTGTGTAAAGATTATGTCATTCATTTTTATAAATTGAGTATAACTCCTCTTTTTCTGAAACTAAAGTTAATCATTCTGTTTATAATTTGTCTAAAATCTTTTTGTGTTGATTTTATTATCTTGTGCTACAAGCCACAAGAACAACCAATTTTTTGCCCATTTAATTATTCTTGTTATAAAATCTCATCAAATCTTGCATGTTTGAGATTTATCAGTAAGAAATTAACCACAGCCATTTTAAGTCTTTAGTCATTTATAAGTTTTTTGTTGTTGTTTTATTTCGAGGCTTCCACAAATGGCTTTGTAATCAACTGCAGCCCAGAGTGCTTCCTCTTTGACAAAAGAGGGCTGTCTCAGAGCACCATGGAATAACAAGTACTATGCCAGGTACATTTGCAAAAAGTCTTCTGATGGCATCTGTTAAGCAACTTTGAGACCCTACCAGTGGAAGAGTCAGGATTTCAAAAAATCTAGTTGAGAAACAGATGGACTCCTGAGAATGTTAACCCAAGATACTCCTGAGAATGTTAACCCAAGATCAAGAGGAACATGCATTAATTACATAGGAATGAGAGAACTAAAACAGACAGTTGTGGGTTTTGTTTGCAATATTATTGATATTTCGATTTTCTATTTTTATGGACACATTAGAAAAAGGGATTCCTTAAGGTATTTATAACTCAATACAATTTAGTGGACTTTGCTTTTGTAAACTAAAATGAAACATCTTTAATGAAATGTTTTCTCCCTGCCCGACTCTTTCAGAATTCTAAAACTCTTGAGTGTTCTTATATTCATAGCAATATAGCCATATGCATACATTCACATTATATAATGTAGTCATTTGCATGTCCTTGTCAAAAGAACACAATTAGAAACATTGATTATGCAACCAAGATCTTGCTTGAAATGTCATATTTGAGAATGATGTTCATTTAATCAGATGAAATCAGACACTCTTTCAAAACTAAAGTTGACTTTATAGAGCCAATGCTAACAAAGCCTTCTTAGAAAATTGGCCTGGTGCCTGCTTTATAAAGTTCCCTGCCTTATAAGAGGGCAAGTAAAGTGTCTGACTAGCAGATCCAGGAATCACTGGATATCCTGGAAACCCAAGAAAAGAGAAATTTTCTTGAATTTCTGGTGCTAAACTCTTACCTTGGATTTCAAAACTCTTTTTTTCTAAACTGTTGTTTATTCTTTAGAGAACGGTCTTGCTTTATTGCCCAGGCTGGAGTGCAGTGGCCACTCCCGGTCACCGCAGCCTCGACCTGCTGGGCTCCGGCGATTCTTCCGCTTCAGCCTTCCAAGTAGCTGGAACTACAGGTGCGCACTACAGTGCCCGGCTAACTGTTGATTTATTGCAGAGATGAGATCTCACCAAGTGACCCGGGAGGGTCTTGAACTTGAGAGCTCAGGCAATCCACTTGCCTCAGCCTCCCAAAGTGCTGGGATTACAGGCTGAGCCACCGAGCCCGGCCCAAACAATATTCTTGCCTCAGCCTCCATAGTAGCAGGAACTACAGGCATGCACCAAACACCTGGCTGAATTTCCAGACTCTCTAAGGCAGTTTTAAATGTCTAATCTGAGATTCTTATAAATCCTTCCAGGAAAGTAAACATAAGAAGGTCTATGTGGTAGATTACCAGTCTTGCTGCACCTGTTTAAATAGTCAAGACATCTCTAATGAGGCCAGACTTATTTTGTGATTAATAATGATCTTTCTTTGGGATTACTTTTGTTCAAAACACTGCAAGGAAAAATCATGTGTCTTAATTGGAAACTGTGCATGATAATCTTCTGGGTTATCAGAGTCTAGCCTTGTTCAGTACTTTTCAGCTATTTTGTACCTCTTTGTAAATTAAGGATAACTTACAGATATGTAAACTCCATCTAGTCTGGTAAATATTTAATTGACTTCTGCCCTCACTGTGTAGAAAACACTATTGGTCCTTAAATGCAAATTGGACTGGATCTTGTTACTCTGTCCAAATGTGCAGCCCTTTCTTCACATTAAAAAAAAAAAAAAAAATTCCAGGCCAGGCGCAGTGGCTCACGCCTTTAATCCCAGTACTTTGGGATGCTAAGGTGAGAGGAATGCCTGAGCCCCTGGGTTTGAGACCACCCTGGGCAACTTGGTGAGACCTCATCTCTACAATAAATAAATAAATAAATTAGCCAGACATGGTGGTGCGTGCTTGTAGTACCAACTACTTGGAAGGCTGAGGTGGAAGGATTGCCTAAACCCAGTAGGTTGAGGCTGCTGAGTGTGCCACTGCACTCCTGCCAGGGCAACCGAATGAGACTCCAACTAAAAATAAAAGGAATTTTTCCTTTATTCACATTAAAAAAAAATCCATTTACTATCCTCCAAACTACATTTTCAATTATTCTCACTTTCACCTGATTCAAAGATATTGCAGCTAAAACCTGAATGCCCATATTTCCACTGGGTCTGCTTCTTAATCTGGAGAAGCCCTGAGAGCTAAAGCCCAGTGACTTTGGATAAGGTCTCACAACAGCTGCAAATCACCACTGGCCTGAGTTTTCCCTAGATAAGCTGCTGTCTGAGTCACTGATGTAGTTCAATGAGATGCTCAGGTCATACATGCATAGAGTACAACATCACTGAGGGCATCAGCATTCCCGGTTGAGAGCCTCAAGAGACTCAAAGGATGCTTCTGCATAAACAAGGATTTTCCTACACTTGTCTCTTGAATCCTTTGGACTGATTATTCACAGTGTTCAACTCCTAGATCTTTACTTTAATACAATTTAAAAAATAGTTTTGCTTTTATTTTAATAAATCCTCTTTTGTATAAATACCTCACTATGGAACCCTAAAAAAGACTTAGGACTTTTATCAGGTCTTTTTTTTTTTTTTTTTTTTTTAGTTGGAATCTCACTCTGTCGCCCAGAATGGAGTGCAGTGGCTGCTGCTGGTCACCGCAACCTCGACCTGCTGGGCTCCGGCGATCCTTCCGCCTGAGCCTTCCGAGTAGCCGGAATTACAGGCGTGTGCTACCACGCCCGGTTGATTTTTTGATTTATTGTAGAGATGAAGTCTTTCTGTCCAGGCGGGTCTCTAACCCGCGGACTCAGGCAATCCACTCACCTCAGCCTCCCAAGGCACGGGATTACAGGCTGAGCCACCAAGCCCGACTGACCTTTATCAGGTCTTCCTGTAAACCAATTGAACCATGACAGGAGTTCTCAAAAGACGATTTCTTAAACTCTCTTTACCTCACTCAAGAAATTTGTGACATACTCTTATTGTTCAATGACCCATAAGTCTTGTGTTCCCAAAGAGCAAAAGTTGTTAAGAACTCTCCCACACCCTCCCCTCTTCTTTTAATTGAGAAAAATGGTTAACCACAAAGGACAATCCTTCCCTGGTATATTCCAAAGGTTCATCTTCACCTTCTCTCTTAACTTTGTGAAACCTCGTTTTTCTACCTCTTCCTTAAGATGTTTTCTTTTCTATTGCAATGCCCTAATTACAACTGTCTTCTTAATTATCTGGTGCATTACTTCCTTTGACATACCACATATCATTACAAATATTTAATTTTGATGAGATAGCTCATGACTTCCTTGAATAATTTTATAAGTATCTGTTTTAGTGTATTGATCTGATAATAAAAGATCAATATACCTTGCAATATTATAATGTCCTTTTATGTTATATATTATTTGAACATGGGGAACGGAAAAAAACTTTAATAAAAAGTTATCAAATATCAAAACAGGTCGATGTTAAATTCTGCTACGCCAATATATGGGGCAAAGATCTTGGGAAGCAGTTTTAGAAAAATAAAAGTTTTTGGAAAAGTAAACAAAAATTGTTTTTCCAGCTTTAGAATTATTACAAGAAAGTAAAGGAGCTTTGGTGAGTTTTTCTCCATAAAGTCTTATTGATTATTAGACAGGTTTTCACAACATTTGTTAATAATATGATGATAATTTTGGAAGCATATTTTCCAACTCATATAAAGAGATTACCTCAAAATCTGTTGGAAAATAACAGACAAGAGTCTGAATGTCAGAGGGGATGACAGGCAGTTCTAGAAACTGAAAAATAACACCCAGCTGAGCCATACCTACTTTGTGCATTTAGCACTAAGTTCCGTGTCTCTGTTCAATCATCTCTAAGAACAACTCAGACTGGGAGAGAAGACCAACAGTCAAGTCTCTCTCTCCTGTCTGAATTGGGACCCTTCTCTCTCTTCTTGGCACTTACTACTCTGGTAGCTTTATTTTATCCATGTGATTAAGAAATTTTGTCTCAAACCAGGCTCGGTGGCTCGGCCTGTGATCCCGTGCCTTTGGGAGGCTGAGGTGAGTGGATTGCCTGAGCCCGCGGGTTTGAGACCCGCCTGGGCAGGTAAGACCTCATCTCTACAATAAATTAAAAAAATTAGCCAGGCGTGGTAGCACGCGCCTGTAATTCTGGCTACTTGGAAGGCTGAGGTGGAAGGATCCCCGGAGCCTGGCAGGTCGAGACTGCAGTGGCCGGGAGCAACCACTGCACTCCAGTCTGGGTGGCAGAGTGAAACTCCAACTTTTGTCTCTACTCCCTAGATTTTAAGTTCTAGGAATGCACGGACCTTCATCTTTTTCTGCTCATTTTGTATTAGTTGTGTCAACACAGTGCTTGGTACATGGTAGAAACTGACCAATTATTTATTAAATCAATGAATAAATGTCTACATAAATGAGTCTGAGTGTGATTATATGCAGTATATATAGACTCTTTTATACCAACTTCTGAAGATTTTAAAATAGTATTTTTGATATATTCTGATCCAAGAGATTCCAAGGCAAAATTGTGCAGAAAGCACACTTTATTTTGCACATCTTCAGTTTTTATTTCCAGCCATTTATCTCAGCATCCCAGCTCCCCATCACTTTCCACCTGTGTGGTCCAGTGACAGCAACTCTAACTATTGTCTCTCCAACAGAAAACATCTCTGAGGAAATCCTCTAGAAGTCATTCAGGTCAGCATATAGTGACTGAAGGTGTCCTCACATTCAGAAAATACTTACTTTGTTTTTCTTTTGTCACAAATAGATACAAGACACTGAGTTTACGAAGAAGAATAAGAAATGATCTCTGTTCCTAAAAAAAGGTAATTTGCTAATTCTCTTGTCAGTATTATTTTAATTATTAGTGAATAATGTCAAAAAATAGTATTGATAACAGTAGAATTTCAAATCAGAGTCAAGTTAGTTTGAAGTTATTTTGGTGACATCAAACAAAAGTATTTCCTTAGCTATACACATGTCTGAAAAATAGTCACCAATCCTGGATGTGTAAAATAGAAGTCTGTTTCATGATCCAGATTCAAAAGGAGACAAGTCAGCAAATGGGAGAATCTCTGTTTTGATGACCACTAGTTCAGGCAGGAAGTCTTAAGATTAAATTGTGACTTTCATCCAACTTCTTACCCACCCTCTATCTAGATGTTGCCCCTATCTGAACCCAAGTAATCCTCATTCCGCTTCTAATTGTCTCCTTACACCACAGGTTGGTTTGTTGCTGTTTGAACTTTATATAGATGGACTCATACAGTGTATATCCTTGTGTGTCTAGCTTTTTCCATTTAATTTTTTTGTGAAATATGACCATATTGTGGTATGCAGTTTGAGTTGATTTATTTCTACTGTTAGAGAATTCCATGTGTAAAAATGCAGAATATTTTAAAATATATACACAAAATCATAAAAAGTAGAAGAATATCCATTGCAGCACTAATATATACCACCTGAAATTTATCTGAATTCCAACCAATAGCAGAATGAATGAATAAATATGGATATTATATAGACTGCTTATTTTCCTTAACCAAATATAACAGATCACAAACTATAGACGAGATGTTATTATAGAAGATTTTTAAATGTGTTTTAAAGCAAGTGTGCCAAAAAAATTTTTATATTTATATTAGAGCTTCATAATGTCTTTTTTTTTTTTTAGTTCAAGTCTCACTCTGTCCCCCAGGCTGGAGTGCAGTGGCATGCTCACAGTCACTGCAGCCTCGACCTGCTGGGCTTCAGCGATCCTTTCCCCTCAGGCTTTCAATTAGCTGGAATTACAGGCTCGCGCACCACACTCAGTTAATTTTTTGATTTATTGTAGAGAGGAGGTCTTGCCTAGTTGCCATGGCTGGTCTCGAACCCCTGGGCTCAGGCAATCTTCTCGCTTCGGTCTCCCAAAGTTCTGGGATTACAGGCTTGAGCCACCATGCCCAGCTTATAATATCATTATTATATTTGATATTATTATTGTTATTATTATTATTTTAAGATGTTGCTACTTGGCAGGCCCTGGTAGGAGGATTATGCCTTGCTCAAATACTATTCTAAAGGGGAACTATGCTTGTCAGTTTTGTTTACCCACTTTGAACACTAGCATCTTGATTGTGATCATCAGTTATTGTCAACCAAATCTCGAGAATTAGCTGTAAAATGCCATGGGACCAGGAGGTTGAAGGAAAAATGCTTTGATTGAGGACTCTATATTGATATCAAGAGAATGACTTGAGGAGGAGTGAATCTGCCCTACAAAACATTTGGGACCAAGCTCACACATAATAGTGATCATTATGTTAGCTAACATAAGATCAGAGTCATACTAAATATTTAAACTGTCTTCTTTGCTCAAGTATTCAAAGTTCAAAATCTAAAATAAAAGTTGTTCTATCCCACCTATTTATAGAACTAGCTATTGTTGTTCTATCTTGTATGGTAATTGATCGAACTATGCTTCTTGTCAATGTGTTTAATATAATACCTATGGTCAAATTGTTATTCCTGGGAATCTATGTGCATGGCCCTAAAACTATCTATTATATTCTTTGCATATGCTTACATCTTTGTATTGTCTCTTCTGGTACATAATCAGAAATATAAATTTGTAGTCCCAGAACTCTTGATGAAAACAATGATTTTTACTTAAACAAGGCTGACTCAGTGGACCTGCAATTTGGTTTAAGGCGCTGCCTCACCCTTTCGAAAGCCTTGACATTTTTGAAGAAAGTTCCATTTCATTTTCATTTTGCACTGGAAACTGCACATTTTGAAGCTGGTCCCAACATTAAACAAAAACTTTTTGAAAAAGGGTTTGCAGCAGTCAAGTTTCCTGGGGGCAGACTCTGCACTAGGGTGTAGTACATAGGATATTTATTAAGGAAGACTCTTGGGATATATACCTACGAGAAGAAGGAGGATGAAGAAAAAGTGGGCAGAGGGAGAAATTGGTCATTCAGGACCAACCTCAGCTCCAGCTGACTCCACAGGGAGCTCAAGAGCTAGAATGGCCTTTCTGAATTGTCTGGAGTTGAACTGAGATGCCTCTCCCTTCAGTAATCAGTTATTGGATTTGGGCTTCCCCAGGAAGGATGAGGAGGCTCATTGCAATTGAGGTGGTCCCTGAAATGGTTGCGAGCCAAAGGGTTTGTATCAACAGCATTTTTAGCATCTAGGGCAAACAGTCTTTAATTGACGGAAGACCAGGGTCACACATCTCTTTGTCCTCTACAATCTTCTACATTTGTATACAAGTCCTTAATTTTCTGACACATATGTATCATCCTTAAATATCCTCTTGGCAGCCGGGCTCGGTGGCTCAGCCTGAAATCCCGCGCCTTTGGGAGGCTGAGGTGAGTGGATTGCCTGAGCCCGTGGGTTCGAGACCCGCCTGGGCAGCGAGACCTCATCTCTACAATAAATCAAAAAATCAGCTGGGCATGGTAGTGCATGCCTGTAATTCTGGCTACTTGGAAGGCTGAGGCGGAAGGATCGCCGGAGCCCAGCAGGTCGAGGCTGCGGTGGCCGGAAGCGGCCACTGCACTCCAGTCTGGGCAACAGAGTGAGACTCCAACTCAAACAAAACAAAAACAAACAAACAAACAAACAAACAAACAAACAAAAATATCCTCTTGGTACTAGCAATCAGTCAGTTTGTCACTGCTCAATCATTTTCTAGCTGCTGGTTTATAAGCTGTTTAATTTTTCTTAAGTTGTGATGAGTTTTTGTAGCTCCATCCACATATTCTCATTATCTTTCCTTTGTCCTATGTACAGATTTATTTGTTGGATGGATGTCTGTACTTAGAAATACAGCCCATGGCAACAGAATAGGGCAAAGCTAATTGAAGTGGAATTGAATCTATGACCTTGACCTTGTTAATATGCCTTGTAGACCAAACAAAATGACCCCATTTGCCTTGCTAAACTAGGCTATTCCAGTTGCAGACAAAGAAGCAAAGACTACTCAGCCATGTACTATATTTATATATATATTTATATGTGTATGTATAGCTCAAAAAGTCTAGTAAATTTTTTAAATAGTCCTTTGGTTATTTATTTAAGTATAACAAAATCAATTTCGTGTCAGTGATTAATAGCAAAACAAGTCTATGAGTATTTAAATTGTTTTAACTATATAAAGTAGCATAATTTGAAGTGTAAAATAATTGTTCTACTTTGATTTACTTTACAAAACCAGAAACAATGTTAAATAAACACATAATCAAAACTTTAAAGTATGTCTAGAAACTTAAAGTTCAAAAATTAGATATAATATTAGAATCTTGCTGAGAATTTTTTGTCAGGATAAAGAAATTAAGGTAAATAAAGTAAAGGAGAAAGAAAAAGGCACTTCATTTATTTTTTAAAAAGTAAAAAAGTAATGGCCTGCTGACTATTAGGTAGAAGGAGAAATAAGACAGATTATAGCTGTTTTCTAAAAACATTTTAGAGATGCAGGGAGGAGCAGGAAGAAGGAATTTCATTTTGGATTCATGATTTCTATTGACTCAGTTTATTTCTAATTCCTTAAGATTGAAGGCCTTTCAAAATATCTTATTGTTTGAAAATTTGTACTTGCTCAAAGCCTAGAAGATACTAATATTTATCTGGTAACTTGACACCTTTGTATTTATGATTATGTAAGTGCTGGTTGGGTAACTGTTTAAAGAAGTGAACAGAAGATGTGAGGGAAAATGTTGTATAGATGATTTTCTCTTTCTTAGTATTTAGAATAAACAACTCCAATGCTCTCCAAATACTTTTGATGCCACAATTTTTTAATATTGGATTTCAGAGATACTGGAAATTCATTTGAAACAATCAACTTGTCCCTTAACCATCGATATCAAACTGGAAGTAACAAAATTAGCAGCTAAGTTGCTATTGCTTGATTAGGGAAAACAAAATCGTGCATGATATAATTCAAGATTTATTGGAAGTCCCTAATTTCACAAGGTGAAAATATAGGAGTTCTATTACCATAGGTCCATACCCTAAGACTTTACACCCAATAAAATTGTCAATTCTCTGGAGGACACTATATCTGCATGGTGCCATTTTTCATACCACAAAATGAATTGTGTGGTGTCTAGGTAGTAGCACTGAGAGTATAAAGAAGGATAGAAAACTTCAGTGGTCTGAGAAAGGATCCATGCATGATTAACTAAATAAAATGTTGAGGTTAGTCCCAACATTACTTCTAGCATTATCATTGTTTTTCTATATGTTAATTGCCTACTTCTTGTTTATCTCTTCTATTACACTATGATTTTTCTGAAGTTAGGAATGTGTTTAACCTCAATTTCCTTAGCTTAGCAGCTGATTGAAGTAAACCCTTAATGATTGATTATGGAAAGAAGAGATAATTGAATTGGCGAATACTTACTGCTCACACACACACACACACACACACACACACACACACACACACACACACAATACACATACACACGCATGCACACACACATGCACACAGAGTAAGAGAGAGAGAGAGAGAGAGACTTTCAGTATTTAGATAAGAAAAAATGAGATCCAAGATATTTAACTGACTTTTGCAAGGACACTTAGCCTGTTGACAGATATGATTATAACATGAAGTCATTTTGCAAAAGAACTAACTCTCTTGCCCTCTGCAATTATTTTATTATCTGTTGAATTATTTGTTGTATTTTTTCTTATGGACCCGAAGGACAGTAACATCTTTGCACTACAATTGTTTCTCCTATGTTACTCAAATACATAACCATAGATTCATTCATATTCTGAAATTAATACAAGTCATATATGCATGCCGTGGGAAAATAGTTCTCATTGAATTCGCAAGCACAAAAGTGTAAGAGCAGTTATTAAACTGTGTCTATCTTAAAATGAAAATGTCTATAGTAACTAAGAAAAATTGTTACCTATCTAATAATAGGATGCTTGTTCTTTTTTCTGATGAAATCCCTGGAATACACTTTCCTGTGGAGGACCTCATTGACACAAACATACTAACAAGAAGATTAGATGCTTTCTAAACTTCTTTACTGTGGAGACTGCTCAATTTTTTCTCAATGGACGTTTTTGTTTCCTAGCAACTGGAAAGTTCTAAAGCAATCTATACCTGCCTCCTTATGGGGATAGATCAACTCAGGTTCTATTTATGGCAATCATGCTTTGAAAGGAAAAAAAGGAAAAAAGATAACTGGAAAGGAATTTAGCATGTTGTTTAGATCCCTGCCTACCATTGGTTTAAATTATAATGATCCAAATTCAACTTTATTGGGATTGCAAATTACTATGTTGAAAGCAGCTTATATAGGTTTCTATATAGGTTTTATTATTAAGTAGGAAACACTAGCATATATTTTTAAAAATCCTTCCCTATTTCTAGTAATCTGAAATAATGCAATCACTTATTTTCAAATCTATTCAAATTGTGTACTTGGTAAATGCTGGATGGTGCTCCTTTTCCCACACATCAGTGTCATCAAAGTAATTAGACAATGGAAAATGACAGTGGCATGTCCCAGCTTATGTATGCAAATCTGGGAATACAAGTCATGGAATTAGAATTTCAGGACCATCACTTGCCAGAATCCAATCCTCATAAAGCTTGACACTCCTGGTTTATACCAAATCCCCTCATTAACAGTAAAACTGCCAATATTAATCCAAAATTCATTCAGAAAACACAATTCAAACTTGCACAGATTTAGATATTACACAATGTAGTAGGGATACAGTCCAAATCAGTATTTTGAAAATACTTACACTTATAATTTAAGGGAATAATTTTGTTATCCATTTGATGATTTTGACAGTACTAATATGCTACTTTTTGAATTAAAATTAGACTTATCTCCAGTCTAGGTTATTTGCTTCTTTTCTACTATTTCAATCCATTCATAATTTTTAAAAAATTTAAATTAATTAATAAAACTATTAATAGTTATATAAATAGTATTTTTCATAGTTGAAAATGACAACGGTAATAATGGTGAGAAAACTGTTATAATTTAGTGCTTACTCTTGGTTAAGCATTTTCAGCATTTATATATGTAAAGTATGTGTAGCTGATTAATAAGTGAGAATCTGAAGGGTAGCTAGCTCAAAGGCACTCACACAAATGATAGATGATAGATTAGGGATTTTAAATAAGGTCTCTGTTTTTTTTTTCTCACAAGGTAATATTTGGTATTGTTTGTTTGTTTCCAATATATGAGACAATCCTCTGAAAAACTTAGTGATTTAAAAGTATTTTTAATGGAAGTCCACAAATAATTCATTCCAAACACAGAATAAGTTAAATATCTTGAACTCCACTGACTGGTATTTATGTTTTTAAATAAGTTGATCCTGTGTGATTATGTTTTCATTTTCTGCCTTCACACTTTGGACTTTGTCTCCCATCTCTCCTCCATCTAATCCGTCTTTTACTCTGTGACCACAACTGCCTTCTTAGGACCCTGTCAGATAATGTCACATATCTGCTCTGAGATTTTTGATGGTGTTTGATTACCAGATAAAGTCCCAACTCCTTAAAATGATAGAAACAAACTTGGCTCAGACATCTCTTTGAAGCGTTACCCTCTAGTCACTGTTCTTTATAGACCTACATTCAAATTCAGCCACACTTGCCCACCAGGCACTCTTGAACATTCTTTGCACTTGTAGATCAGGAGCACAAAGAATAGCATCCAGAGATCCCTAAGGAGCCAGTTCTGCTCTTTTGCAGTTGGATGCTAAAAGGCAGGACGCTCCTTGAGGGCAGGTACCACATCCCTAGTAATCAATGCAGTGCTTGTCATAACTTTTGGATAAATGAATGGATAAATAAACAAGTAAATGAATACAGTGTGATTTTGAAAAATTTACTTAATGTTTCAATAACTTAATTTCTTCATCTGTTAAATGAGAAAGTAATTTTCATTATTACCTAATTTTGAATTACAATATACAGCTCAGCAGGTAATAAATACTGAAAAATCAATAGCTATTTTTACTTTTGTTACTGATATTTCGTTATCACATTTTCTCCCTTAAATGGCTCTCTCCAACTAGAAAAATCAACTCATTTTTCAGTCTTGCTCCAATTTTGTGAAGCAGACATAGTTCACTTAGCATCTGTGTTGTTAAAACATTGTTGGCATACCTTTAATGTAGTTTTATCACATTTTGTTGCAAGTCCATGTTTACATGAATTCTCCTTCTCTGTGCTATGACTATTCCTAGGACCTGAGCTCTGTGTTACTCAACATTTTTCCAACACGTAGTTACATTTGACACATGCAAAACACTCCATTTTAGTTGAACACAAAGAGACAGTAATAACAGGATAGTAGCTAGTTTAAAACATCACCAGCTCATTTCTCTATCTTTACTGACTAGAGCAGGAGAACTCACAGAGTAGACAAGGGTATGCATGAGTAAAAAGATATTTTCCTGAGTACACAATTGAAATGATTTCTCTATTTTCAATTATAATAAACAAATGAAAAAATCAGAACAATAATGTTTAAAGACACAAATGTTAAATGTCTTTTATCCTATTTTATTCATTCATCTTTCGTAGGACATTTTAAGTAATTTAAACTCATGTACTTGAGCATTTTTAATTAAATTGATTTAAACTGTAAATTTAATTTTATAGAAACGCCCCTAACTTCTTCTATACTTCTAGGTTTATTTCTTATAAAATGATAGATTAATAAATATTATAAAAGCCATTAAATTAGTTAATGATCCTACTGTTTGTGAATCTTGATGAGATTAAAAAAAAAAAAGATCTAGAGCGACCAAAAATAGAAATATAGAAATATCATAGAGTCATTACCTTGGGAAAAAACTAAATTATTCATAAAATCTTGTGTTAGAGAAATTTCCTTTCATTAACATATATTTTTGTAAGTACTGTGAAGTAAACAAAAGTGATTTTAAAAAACACAAAACAAAAATGTAATAATCTGAAAAACAGTGATTTAGAATATACTTTTTTGTGATTTTAAGACCAATACAATTTGACAGATGCCTGAAGTTCATCATCCCAGAATATATAAAGGTTTTTTAAAAGTTTTGTTAGCAGTGACTGTACAGAAAAAAAAAAATGGTAGAATTCTTCTATCCAAATATGTCAAAGAAGAGTTAATTAATATTTTTAATTTCTTTTTAACCTATTTTAGTAGCTTTTCTATGATGATCAACAATATAATTTAATTCAATTAAATATCACTTATTCTTTAACTACTATATAAAAATTTTCTGTTATATATATTATACAGTACAGATCTAGATAAATTAGATAGGATCACAGTGATTAGTAAAATTATAATCTAATTGAAGTGAATTTTCAAAATTTGCCATCTGCCAGTCAAACATTTACTCATTCATTCATTCATTCATTATAGTTATTGTTGACTTAGCACCACATAAAGTGTATCTTTTTTGAGAATGTAGAAATAAACAAAGCCTGAGGGATACATATTATAAGGGACATGATGGATATGCAGATAGGTATTTAATAACATGAGAAGTGTTGTACAAGTAGTATAAATAAATGCTCAAGAAGACCAGAAGAGGGATCAGATAGCAGTCCATTATTATTAAAAAGTAGTCTACTGCCGGGCTCGATGGCTCAGCCTGTAATCCCGTGCCTTTGGGAGGTTGAGGTGAGTGGATTGCCTGAGCCCGCGGGTTCGAGACCCGCCTGGGCAGCGAGGCCTCATCTCTACAATAAATCAAAAATCAGCCGGGCGTGGTAGCGCGTGCCTGTAATTCCGGCTACTCGGAAGGCTGAGGTGGAAGGATCGCCAGAGCCCAGCAGGTCGAGGCTGCGGTGGCCAGGAGCGGCCACTGCACTCCAGTCTGAGCGATAGAGTGAGACTCCAACTCAAAAAAGAAAAAAAAGTAGTCTACAATATTTTGCATGGCAGTCTGGTGTCAGGCATTTATAATTGCAGCCACAGTGGCCTCCGGTGGCTAGAAGATATTTCTACAAAGTAGTAATCTTTAGTTATGCTCAAATAAAATTTTAGAGCTTGTTCATATACAATTTTGCAAGTAGTGTAACATACAGAAAGTGATAGGGAAGTAGTCCAGATAAACGGTCTTCTTCATCACTTCTCTTAACCAAAGATATTTGCTTTTACAGATTTAGGAGTTCCTACTGAGTCAAACAGGCAAAACGGACCATGTGATCTTTGTTTTCTAGACAAACCAGTTCTTCCTTGGTTATATTGACTAATGATGTTTGCTTCCTTTTCTTCCATTTCTTCCAGGGTTTATATGTGTTAATGTTGGTACTTTTCTGAGGGCATGGATCTAGGCAATATCTTCACTCATCATATTTTTTGCACAGAGTTCCCACTAAGAAAATTGTTAAATGATTTAATTGACCTCAATCAATATTAAGTGAATTAAATGAGCTACTTGAGTACTGGGGTCAAGTATATTAATTTCAATTTCAAAACAAAATCAGTTTCAGTCCCTCTAATGCAGTTTGTTTACTCTTGGAATCTCAAAAACAAGGTTCCTAACTTTGGTCAATAAGAATTTATTCAACAATTTACTTAGCATATTAAATGTTCTAATTGTTTAAGAGGCAGAATACAAAATTGAGCAAAAAAGAATTGCAGAAAGAATTACTGAACAGCAAAAATTTAACAGCAAAAAGAATTACTGTTTTTATTTTCTTATATTCTATAGTGAAAGATAGAGTCAATAAGCAATTTAATGTATTCAGAGGATGACAAGTTCTATGGAGACTGTCTTTCAAAATAAAGTTTCAAATCTGCATCTTCAACACATTGACTTCCTTTTTCATTTTTTTTTTTTTACTGTGTTTCCTTAGTTCAACTGATTTTCTGGCATGTTTTGTTTTGAAAATGTGGCAGATAAAAAAAAAAGTCAATCTTAGTTATTTTAAAACCAAGTAAGAAATTTGGAGAGGGCAATAGTACAAAATTATTCAAAACTCAAGAGAAATTCAGTATTTACTTTTAAAAGTCCAACTAAGTTTGATGGAAAGACCTTATTAAAAATCAATCTACTAGGCTATCACTTGAAAGAAACAATGTCTCAAAGTATAATCAATTCTGTTATATAGGGAAATAACTTCTACGGGCTCAGGTGTACTTATTTTCATGTATATCAATGGGGAAGTAAAAAAAAAAAAAAGAGAGAGTATAAATGTCTCTCTACAAGAGGATTGCCTGAGCTCAGGGATTTAAGACCAGCCCAGACAACTTGGTGAGACCTTGTCTCTACAATAAACCAAAAAATTAGCCAGCCGTCGTGGTGCACGCCTGTAGTTCTAGCTACTTGGAAGACTGAGGCGGAAGTATCATCTGAGCCCAGCAGGTCGAGGCTGCAGTGGCCATGAGTGTGCCACTGTACTCCAGTCTGGGCTACAGAGTGAGAATCGGGCTAAAAAAAAAAAAAAAAAGGTTTCTATAAATAATCACAGCAACCTCATACCCACAAATTCTTTTAAACAATAATATAGGAGATATCTAGAACACAAATAAACAGGTTATATATTTTTAAAATTTGATGTTCATTATTAAAAATGAAAGTTACCCTTTTTTTCATTTTAGAAATTCTCAGATAAACGGTCCATGTCAAAGTACCCAGTGGTATTTATATTATTTATCTCAGATGTTTACATTTTGCAAATTAAAATTTGATTTTTTGACAATATAGAACATTTTTTAAAGAACATATTACTTAAAGTGTTCAAATACTAGATATACAAGTCTTGAAAAAAGACCCCACATTATTTTTTATGTTGTTTTTGCATAAGCAAGTATTTTTCTCACTTGGTGCAGATTATACAACACAGCATAACTGATTATTTAACAAGTCACAGCACAGTAAGGTAATATAGCTTAGTCAAGGCAATAATAAAATTAATTAAGTGATGATTCTATTATATAGGGCAGAGTGGTATATATACATTCCTTTTCATGACTTTAAAAGGTGCATGGTGAGGAAAGACTGTGTCTTCATCTAACTTGGGCTTTTTTTTTTTTTTTTTTTAGCTGCTCACAAATTCTTCTTATCATCCACAGTATAGATATGCATAAGGCAACTACCTCCCAGAAATCTCCCTTTCCCTGTGCTAAATGCTGAATTTTTAGGTGGCCTATATTCTTGTTCCCTTCAAAAGCAATAGAAAACACACAGCTCTGTAGTCATATTTAGTTTGCAAAACTATCAACAATAAAGTGTAGAAGAAATTCCATAGCACAACAGTACCATGCATCTTGGTTTTTCATACGTAGAATGGACTTTATTTCTAGTTGGCCCAGTGATTTTAAGGAGTGAAAATACATTTGTAACACCCTGGCATGAGAGATTCACTTGAAATTTTATAGCTCTCATCATTTTTACTATTGACAACAAAATTGGCCTTGAATTTTCACATTTAAATTTTAGTTTCAGTCATGAAGAGGACTATATAATTAAAAAAAGCATCTTAAATGTTTTTCCCTTTTAGGCAAATAATCATGATCATAATCAGTGGTTAAAAAAAAAACAAAACCTCATGAGAAAATAGCTGAAGCAGCAGAGAGGGAGGGAATGGGGAGAAAGGGAATTTTTTTTTCCTTTTCACATAAATTAGTCAGCAATTCTCAAAATTTAAAGTACAGTATGAGCCGGGCTCGGTGACTCAGCCTGCAATTCTGCCCTTTGGGGAGGCTGAGGTAAGTAGATTGCCTGAGCCCATAGGTTTGAGACCCGCCTGGACAACTTGGCGAGACCTCATCTCTACAATAAATCAAAAAATTAGCCGGGCATGGTAGCACACGCCTGTAGTTCCAGCTACTTGGAAGGCTGAGGTGGAAGGATCGCCGGAGCCCAGCAGGTCGAGGCTGCAGTGGCCAGGAGCGTGCCACTGCACTCCAGTCTGGGCGACAGAGTGAGACTCCAACTCAAAAAAATAAATAAATAAAAATAAAGTACAGTATGTTCTACATATGTATTGAAGACAAAATTGTTTTGCAACAAATTTAAATACTTGTAGACATCTCAAAGTTGTGTTATTGTGCCACAAAATAAATTTTAAATGGCCTTCTTATGTATCCACAACGTATGAACTGGTTACCTAAAGAATCAACTTCAGAGATTAGGATTGTTAAACTTGGTGACAGCAAATGAAAACCCCAGAGACTCTCATTATATTTTCTGAGCAGAGTCACAGCCCTGACACCCCAACAGCTGGTGGTGTTTCTGGGTGCACAGGCTGGTGTGAATAGAAAGCGACAGCAGTGTGCTCTGTGTCACATTTGAATGAACAGCTATCATGACAGGAAGACTTTTCTTGTCAACATAATCACTGTGACTCCATGAGCGCCCAAGTTATGTGTTATTTTCCCCTGGAGGGAAATTGGTACCTGATAAATAAAGATTTCCTTCAGTGCAATCAAAATATATTTATTAAGTGTCTACCCTTGACAGGCACTGCAATGACTCCAAGATTGGCAGGAGAGCCCCTGTCCTTACTCTCATGAAGCTTTCATTCCCTCAGAGAAAGGTGACAGAGAGCAAAACTCAAACCCCTCAATTTGATAATTTCAAAGGGGAGTATGTGATTGGAATGATTCAAGCAATGAAACGAGCAAGGGTGCAAAGTTACTGGCAGTCACTCAACAAGGTACGAGAGTTCTGATGAGGATACTGCTGTTGAGATGACACTTGAAGAATAAGGTGGAGCAGTCACGTGAACATGGAAGAAATGAGCATCCGAAGTCTTTGTGGTAGCAAATCTTGGAGGGTTTGTGAAAATCTCAAGTTGAGAGTGAGGGCTCTATTTCTACCTGCGTAGTATATCATAAAACTAGGAAAAACAAAACAAAAAATCCCTACAGTACCCCCCGAAACAATTGGTTTGCAAACAAGTCTGTGACTTCCCATAAGTTCTAAAGGAATACTTATTATTAAAACACACACACAGAGGTAAGTACCTTGGATTACATTTAGTTTTATTAATTATTGCATTTCTTTTTTGTTCATTCTACACTCTTCAGGAGCTAACTTTTGAAAGGATAAAACATTTAAATTCTCCCCTAGCCTAAAGTTGTATCAACTACCTCACCCTTTTCCATTTCATACTCACAGAAAATTAAAATATATCCCAGCAGATCTGAAGAAAGCTGTCCAGTAAATTCAATTTCTCTTTTCTATCTAATTTCACTTATAATTTGTCCAATGACAAACTTGCTGTCCTTGCTGATGGACATGAGGATCCATTGTACACTCTTAGAACATTTATGCCTATGACTAAATTTCAAGTGGCCCGTGACTCATCTGCTATTTCCCACATATCTATTTTAGACTTGCCAAAGGAAAAACAGCTCTGAAATATGTTGTTCAAGCAGTACTTTTTTTCAAATGACATATGCCCATAGTTCCTCATGCTACCACAGAAAATCTTGGGCACTTTTCCTGTCAAAGTCATATCCACTGCTATCAATAGAGTTACCAATGCAATATTTGGCAAGCGGATATTACGCTACCCAGAAGCAAGCAGCACTGTGAGCCAAGAACTAAAACCCGGTGGTATTTTGAGAATTTGAGAGAGAGCAGAAAACTTTACCCAGCATGAGATTGTCTAATGGATGCCTCCTGGCCAGATCAAGACACCTCTTCCGCAGTTCATGATCAGTTCACCAGAAACAGACCAGGTTCTCAGGTCAGACAGTCAGCATTTCTAGAGAAGGTGTCTTATCTTGAAGGTTCAGTTTCAAGCCCGGCTTATTACTGGTAGACATTGCTATTCAACAAATTTGTTTTAAGAAATTAACGTTTTAAGGAATGAATATTAGCATTACCTTGGCATGCAATAAATAAAAATCAGTTTCATTTTTTCATCCTAAGGTGAAGTAGTTTTAACTTGAAATAACTACTTCAGGCCCTAACCCCTGCTTTTCTAATCATTCATTTATATTGCTCTTTGTGTGTGTGTGTGTGTGTGTGTGTGTGTGTGTGTGTGTGTGTGTACGTGTACGCGCGCGCGCAGGTGTGTGTATAACAGAAGATGTCTTCCAGGGGGTAGAAGAAAGGCCTAGCATATGCAGGATAAAGTATGCTGAAGACTATATACAAGTGACACATCATTACTCAGGTTTTATGTTAATCATATAGAATGGATTCACTTATAATTTGTCCAGTGACAAACTTGCTGTCCTTGTTGATGGACATGAGGATCCATTGTACACTCCTAGAACAAAAAATTGAATAGACTATTCCTAACTCTATAAGACCTTATATTTCAAAAATTATGCCGTCGGAAAAAAGAGTCTGGAATAATCAGACATTTAGTATACTTTCATTGTTATTTCTTTATTTATAGACAATCTAGATACTTTAGTAATGTATGTTGAGATCTTGCAGCATTTTGGACCAAGGTCTGCGACCTCTTGAATTAGGATAGAGATAGAGGATTCATCTGTTTTTTTTGTTTTTGTTTTTGTTTTTTTTTTGAGTTGGAGTCTCACTCTGTCGCCCAGACTGGAGTGCAGTGGCTGCTCCCGGCCACCGCAACCTCGACCTGCTGGGCTCTGGCGATCCTTCTGCCTCAGCCTTCCAAGTAGCCAGAATTACAGGCATGTGCTACCACGCCCAGCTGATTTTTTTGATTTATTGTAGAGATGAGGTCTTGCTGCCCAGGCGGGTCTCGAACCCGCGGGCTCAGGCAATCCACTCACCTCAGCCTCCCAAAGGCGCAGAATTACAGGCTGAGCCACCGAACCCAGCTAGAGGATTCATCTGAATCAGGACATACACGCATATCATTTAGGGTTTTTGACTAGATTACCATACATCTTCCTGGATCATTCAAGTTGATGCCTCTTGTGAAATTAATAGGACCCAGGCAAAGATACAGTAATATTAGGCATCATATGATCAATGAAATAGCCCACATCAGTGCAGGCAGGTGAACCTTGGTCACTTAGTGTTTATAGAGAGAGTCTAGTAAATGTTGCTTTTGGTAGGATGATCCATACTGACAGCAGTTCTATTAAAGTAAGCATGATTGTATCTAAGTCTTATATAATGATAATTCTTATTTTAATATATACCATATATGTTAGGATATGTACGGACCAGGCGAGGGTGGGGAGGCGAGGCGGGGGCAAGCAGCACTGCTGGGGCTGGCAAACCGGAGGTGCACGCCGGCAACCCAGAGATCTGAGTAGATTGCAAAGAACTGCAACACACAGAGGTGAGAGAAGAAAAGATTTATTTAAGAAAAGTTCACCCACCCCCAAAGACAGGGAGTGGGCCTACACTCTAGGTGAGTGTGGCCTCGTAGTCCCCCAGAGTCCTGGCTTAAATCCTTCTCTTGGAGATGATGCATGTGACTGACATGAGTGCTGTGACTTCCTTATCAACCACCTGTGGATGTCTTGGTGAACGTGTGACACAGAGACCCACTAATGTCCACCCACATTATCATAGCCCCTAGAGAAGGGCGTGACAAGGATTCTAATTCTCCTGCACTTTCCCAAACAACATTCCTTAGACCTAATGGAGGGTGTACCTCCCTTTATCTCCTAGGCATTCCCAGTGGGTAGTTTCGGGGGATCCTTGACTTCCCTGTAGAAAGTGCCCAATTTACTGGAAGATTGAATCCCCACCTGCTCTCCCTCTGAGTCATTATAACTTTTGTAATTACAAGTTTCTTGACTTTTACAGTCCTTGCCCAATGCATGATGTCTTAGGCCTTGTAAATTCCCTTTACTCTAGGCACGTTTGATTGTCACTATGAGATACCTCAGATACCTGGAAGTCTGTTTCTGAAAAGACAAAGTCGGTAAAGTTAATTATACCTAAAGTGTGCATTTCTCCAAAAGCATAGCTTCTACTTTTCTACTTTCTCATCATTGTGTCAGGGTTTAAGAACAAGATGAAAAACGGCTTCCCACTCTCGGTCTGTCCTTTATATATATGTGTGTGTGTGTGTGTGTGTGTGTGTGTGTGTGTGTGTGTGTATGTATATATATATGATTTTATTCTTTAAGGTACAGTCCAGAAATAGAAAATCTGAGTCAAAATGATTATGGGCATATTTTACTTTTTTTTAAGTTGCACCAATTTTGTATTTTATATTAAAGAAGAGTGTCCATTTATAGTTTTGATCACATTGTGTATTATTGAAAGGACAGAGCCCCAAATGGAGTTTCCCTGGTCTCCTTGAGCTCATGCACGATGATAATAATCCTTTCCCAGACTCTGGGCGAATCACAAGACACTGAGATTAACATCTCCCAATAATTTGTCTTTTAGCTACAGTTCAGCCTTTCTCATTGATGTGATTAACCACCAATGACTGACTCACTAATCTAGATATGGGTTCACCTTTGTCTATGTGCTCACCTTTGTCTATGTGCTCATGACTGACCCACCTATCCATCTGGTCATCAGAGATAGGAGAAACAGACCCCATCATCATGACATCATCTCCTATGAATGCTTTGCCTGTCTCCACTCCCCTAGTCCCACAAAGGGAAGCTTTAAAAGCTTTCAAACTCAGGCATTCACTGACAAATATTCCTTAAGCATCTGACCCCCTCCCCCAGTCTTGGTAAGGTGAATCCACCTTTTTTCTCTGATCTACTTTCTAAATAAACTTTTTCTGACCTACTCTTTGTGAAATTCTTTTCATCTTTCCTGCTGCAGGGGCTCAGCAACCTAACAATTATCTTAGTACGTTTGCTTACTTGACGGAAGTAAATATTTTTATTCAATTTAAATCATACATTTGTATTACTAAGCATAAATATTGATTATTTTTAATTGCTTAAAGCATTTACATTTTTCTTCAGGAAATTGTAAGCTCATATCCATTCTTTTTACTGGATTGTTAGTACAAAAAAATGTTGTTGTTTTTTATTTTTTGAGTTGGAGTATCACTCCGTCATCCAGGCTGGAGTGCAGTGGCATGCTCGTGGCCACCTCAGCACCGACTTGTTGGGCCCCTACGATCCTTCTGCTTCAGCCTTACAAGTAGCCGGAACTACAGGTACATGTTTCCACGTCTGGCTAATTTTTGATTTATTGTTGAGGGGAAGCCTTGCCACGTTCCCCGGGCTGGTATCTAACCCGCTGGCTCAGGCAATCCATTCGCCTTGGCTTCCCAAAGTGCTGGGATTATAGGCTAAGCCACCAAGCCCCACCATAAACATATGTTTATAAGAGCTTCTTGAGAATGTATTCTTTGTCTGCATTAATGGCATTAACGTGACATTCATTTGTGATATTAATGTGCCATAGTTTTAAAATATTTTTACGTGGTCAAATATTTTATAATTTATTAAATACTTTTTTTTAAAGTAATGTCATTACTTTTAATGATGACACATTTGAATTTTATAAGTGAACATGTTGAAGTGATGATGAACATTGTGGTCAAACTTAGAAAGCTGTACTTACTCCCTCCCAAAAAAAGATATGCTGATACAATATAAGGACATTATATAATGTGACAGATATAAGATTTGAAAAGACATTAAGGAAAATGCCTTGAAAGGAAATAATGTGAAATTTGCATAAACCCAAATGAGGGGGAAAGCAAAGGGGAAGGGAACACTTTTAAAGAATACAAAGAAGCATTTGATTCAGGAAAAGAGGTAAAGTCAGCACAGTGTGAAAGTAAAATTCCTGGGAGGAGTGTATTCAAGAAGAGAGTCATTAAGAGTGTCAGACAATACAGAGCTGTCAAGAAAAACAAAGATTGAGAGAAGGCACTTGAATTTATCTGCTACTTGTAAAACCCTCAGCTGCCACTCAAATTATCCAGTACTTTCTTGAAAAGCCCCATTTAATGACTTCAGCTATCGACTTCAATACAACAGAGATATGGGAAAAATCCTGTTTAATACAGTTAAGAAACTGACATTTATCACTCCATTCACCACAATGCGAAACTTGCTAAAATAAAATACCCTGGCATCAGGAAGATTGTGGAAATGTGAACAATGGTTGTGAGAGTTCAACATGTGGCATTTATTCTAAAAGTTGTCATATCATTATATAGATATCTACTTTTTAAAATGCAATATTAAGAAGCATTCTTCCACAATAAGGATATCTCCTATAGCAGCCTCAATTGTAAAGTGCAATTTCTATTTGGGAAAACAATGTGGATATCTTAACTGGGAAAAGGACTCAACCTGTGCTTTCCATGTTAGTCATGCTGAGTTGTACAAGTACCTATGCCCCCTAACATGAAAACCCTTCTGCAAAAGCACACAAAACTCTGTCTCAAGCCACAAGCCACTGCCTCATGTTTTGCCTGTGTCTACACGCCAAACATCTGGAAAACAGTTGCCATTGCTATTCTTAATGTCCTCAACCCCTGCATGCCTTTAAAATATGTCTTATGTCTCTGATCTGAAACCCAAACAGTTCTGTATAATTTTCACAGCTACTATTCACTGAAGGCAGTGAATTTGTTTTCACATATGTAATATTGCCCTTTGCATTTGACCTGCAAACTGGAATTACAGGCTTGAGCCATCACTCCTGGCAACATCTGCTTTTTCATGTTGTTATTTTAAAGTCAGTAGCAGTCTGCTGTGTTGATATTTCTTAAATTTGTTTTTATCCACTTACCAAAGATAAATACAACCCAGAAAGGAAATTTTCCTTGTGAGTTCATGAGATGTTTGAGAGCTGAATAACTGGCAATATCCCCCCCTCCTGTAGGGAACAAAATAATGCCCAGAACTTTGCTGTTAGAGCAAAGGGAAAAAGAGTTAAACAAATGATTAGTGCAATTTCTATCAAGCTATAGTAGTTGGATGAATTTTATTTTTCTCTTTTTATGGTGATTTTTATCTAGATAAAAAGGACTAGTTATTAGCATCAGATAATTCTCTCTCTGCCAGACGGCATGGGAATGATACTGACAACTCTCACTATCCAGTCTCCTAATTCAGAGTTTCCTACAGTTAGCTGGTAGGTGTTCATCATTATAACACTTCCTTGTGCTAGATCTGTTTCCATCACCAACAACACAGCTTCTTGTCACTTAGATACATTTGGAATTAAGATATTTTTCTGGTATAAGAAGAGACATCTGACTTTCCACTGAGATTAGGAAAATGACCTAGTTCTACCAACAGAACACTGAATGATCACTTTTACAATGGATTATTTTTGTAAAACAGTTCAGAAAATAGCTGACATCACTCATCTTGTGTTGATTTTTATTAGTTTGAAGTTACATATTCTCACTTTGCCTCAAATGCTGCCAGAAATTTCTCAAAGTCTTTATGTAGAATACTCTCAAGTTTCTGTCTTTTGAGTTCCCAGTTTAAACAACTTGTAGCTCATTTCCATTACATTGTCATAAGTAATAACTTAAACGAAGACATATTCAAATTCAAGTTCATCATCACTCCTTGACTCCTCCATCCCTTCCTTTGCAACCCTCAACAATCTAGATTTGCCTCTCATTCTTCCTTCTTTGGATATGTTATCAGCATCCTACTGAGCTCTGAAATATGACCATGGTCTTGGATTTTTCACTTAACTCGCTATCCAATCTCCTGTTGGTGTCTACCTTGGAAATATTTCTAATCCCATGACGTTCATCTTGGTTCTTTTTTTTTTTTTTAATATTTGTAATAATCGCTCAATTGACCTCCAATTTCTAATTTTCCTGTAATAAATCTGTCCAATACTCTACAGCCAGCAGAATCATCCAAATTTACAGTCTTATTCATATTACAATCTTGCTATGAAGCCTGTTTTGGCTCCTTCTGGACTTACTTAAACCTAAAGTAATACAAAGAGAATAATTACAACGCAGGCTCAATGACACTGAGCTGGGTTTGAATCCTAACTATGCCACTTTTTAGATTTGTGACCAGACTGAATTCCCTCATTTGTAATACAAGTGTAACAATATTATTTATCATGACTTGCTTTGAGGATTACACTGGAAAACAAATATGAAGAGTTTAGTATATACATGATATATATTAAGCTATATCATTATGATTATTATTATATAATTTTAGAAGAATATTGAAGGAAATTTGTCTCCAAACTATTTTTTAAAATTTGAGTATCTTAAATTTATGTTTTAATCAAACTGACCCATACATATTCTAAATAATTATCGTACTATCCTGTTTCCATTTTTTTCTAACTGAACAATTAGGAATTGCCATATTATGTCTTAAGAGCTTTAAATATACTGCAACTTAGTTTCCTTCCCCTGAGTTCTCATAGCTTTGTGGTAAACTCGTGTATTATGGGCAGAATTCTCTTTCTAAATCACTGCTTTGATCATGTCATCACTCTCCTCAGAAATCTTTTTCTGGATTCAAATTGCACCCAAAGGATAGTGCTCAAATACTAATTCAATCCACTACGGCTCACTGTTGTAATCTTCCTCTTGTCCCTTGAATGCAGCGTTTCTCTCAAATGAAGCCATGTGCTGCCATGTACATTCTCCTTGCATTCCTGATGCAACACTCTGCTCATGTAACTTCTACCTAGATATCCTTTCTACGTTTTTACTCTATCAGTAGGGACAACTTCAAGTCCTAACACCCTCTCTAAACTGTCTTTAATAGCTCCAGTCCCAGATGATGTCATCGAATATGCAAGCACTGTGTGCAACACTCATTTGGAACCTAACAACAGGGAGAGCATTCAGTGTGTTATTTTGTATTTGTTTCTTTCCTCTTTAAATAATTCAAATGTTTTACAAGGACAAGGAGTGTGTTTTATGCTTCCTTGTATAATGAAGATCTTATTTAAGGTATAATGAAATGACCCATCATCATTTGCTCCCTAGGTTACCTTGACTTGTGACCTTCCCTCTTGGCTAAACAAAAAGTCAGAAGATTCCATGAAAAGAGAACATAGACCTTGACTGTGAAGAAAGGGCCCAGCTCAGCTTTGAACTTCAAAGAGGACTGTTGTAAATTCTACTCTCAACAATAATCTTGAAAGCCAAGCTTCATTGAAATAAAACCACACATTTGTCTGAAGTTCTTTAACTCCCATTGAACATATCAAGAAACAGACTTTGCTATAAGAAGGAAAAACCTCAGCCAAACATGAGGAGAGGAAAAGTTTACAACTTCAGATCCTAGGTGATTAGAAAAGGGGAAACTGATTAAGGAGAAGAAGGATTAGAACCCAGCGTTCCTGCTCTTCCCTCTCCAGATCATCTTAGTTGTAAGGTCTATTCCAGTTACTACGGTTTTGTAACATCACTTAGTTACAAAGAAGACTGAATCTATCCTGACTAGGCTCTGCTCCATACTGTGGCCTGAGTCAACTCAGAATGGGAGCCAGAGTCATCAGAAGATTCATTTGCCCACTTCTTTGTTCACAGTGCTGGAACCTGAGTTGAGAAGACACTGACATTCTCTGATGTCTGGGGCTGGGACCGGGGAGGTTAGGAATCTCTAACTCTATGTGATCTCTTCATCTTGTCTCCCAGATGATGAATTCAAGGTAGCCAGACTTCTCAGAAAGGAGAGAAAGAGGCTAAGTGGAAACAGTTTCCTTTTGACCTGGCTAGCCTGAAAAGTAATGCATCAATTCATCCATTCAGTGGAAGTTACTGGTGATAGCTCATATTCAGTGCAAAGAGGCTCAACTTGGCTGTTTGTAAAAGGTTTGTTAAAGAATCTTCAGATAATCTTTAAAACCAACACAGCAGGTTATGTAGTTTGCATGGAAATGTAAACAAAGATAAATACCATTGTCCTACTGCCCATGTGGAAACCTTGCAGGAGAGACCATCCCAGGCAGAACTTGAGCAGATATCGATGAAGCAGCATCAGTATAAAAATAGCAGTGCAGGCCGGGCTCGGTGGCTCAGCCTGTAATCCCACGCCTTTGGGAGGCTGAGGTGAGTGGATTGCCTGAGCCCGCGGGTTCGAGACCCACCTGGGCAGTTGAGACCTCATCTCTACCATAAATCAAAAAATACGCCGGTCATGGTAGCGCGCGCCTGTAGTTCCAGCTACTCGGAAGGCTGAGGTGGAAGGATCGCCGGAGCCCAGCAGGTCCGAGGCTGCGGTGGCCGGGAGCAGCCACTGCACTCCAGTCTGGGTGACAGTGAGACTCCAACTCAAAAAAAAAAAAAAAAAAAATAGCAGTGCAGCCTGGTTGGACAGAGAAAAAGTACTCCTGAATCCTATTCAATTCTGTGTAGAACAGGAAGGATCCTAAATTTCTCACCGCCTTTGCATTGATGCACCAAATTATCCTAGAAGGAGAAATAAAAGACTTCCAAGTTGCCCACAGGCCGGAGATTAAATGACAACTGTAACCACATGTCACCTATAAGAGGTAAGAAGTATAGAGATGAGACAAGAGGAAAGAGTACTAGGTCCTGACAAGGTAGGCGAAAATAGATCCTGACTTGATTCTGTTCTTCAACAGAGGATGCAGCTCTCAACCAAGGTATCAGAAAAGCCACTCAGTGAATCCCACTCTAAGGCCATCAAGGGGCCAGGAAGCCCCTCTCTCCCCACCACAAGTGTAAGACCCACCCAATCACACCTACTTTTTTTTTTTTTTAACCCAGACTCACATTGGGAAGAATGTAAAAAAGACAGAACTCTGGAGGACTGAGAATTTACTGAGAGACCAAATTATTGAACTTAGTTTCAGAAAGAAATTAAGCTTAGAATAGTTTAATATTATTTATGGAAAGAAAATGGGTTAAAACCAGACGAGATGGAGAGGCTGTTTTAATTTTCCTTGCACACAGTTGGACTGGGGCTTATAGGGTAGGCTTAATCAAATGTAGAATATAAAAATTTATACTATATTTCCTTTATACAAGTTAATATAAGTAGATGTGTGACACTGACATGATTATATCCATATTACAACACACTATAAATGTCTTGCATATAGGATAGATTCAGTAAATATGTACTAAGTTGGTCCTTAAAAAATTTTTGCAAATGCAGAGAATTTCAGAATATACCAAGAATAAACATATTAAGAGCAATCAACATCAAGATATATTTAGGTAGGTCAGTAGAGGAACCTTCCAGTTCCACATGACCAAAAGCTCTGCTTGTGAGGTAATTTATGCAGGGGTGGGCAGAATCTCTTGGTCATCACTTCTCTGGGTGTGTTAATTCCTGGTGCTGCTGCTGGTGGGTGGTTTGCTCCCCACCTCCAGCACACCAGCTCTGACTCTTTGCTGTCTACTTGCTTCCTCAGTCACTTAGCCACAAAGACCTGCAGCTACAAATGCTAAATGGAGATGCCCAAATTCTCCTGCCCAAATTCTAACTGATGTAACTTCCCAGTTGTTAATGTAATTTTCATTCTCATAAAAGAAGGCTTAATCTTGGCAATGGAGGACCTTATTTCTCATTACTGAGACTGAGTTAGGAACAATGAGTACAACACCACATTTCCAGTCCTGACACTGGCTGGCCTTGTTTCTCAAAGCACAGATATTTATTTGGCACATTTTAACCTCAAAGAGAGGTCCTAGCTTTCTGGGACCTGTAGAATATTGATATAAATATTCTGCCCATAAAATATTGAGATAGCTACTTTCTATATCATAGATCTCATCTCTCCTTTCTAGAAATCTAGTTATAGCACCAAATTCTCCCTCCCTCTCTTTCAAAACAAATTCACACAGGACTTCTATTAATTTTCAGGCAAATGGGCCTGTTTTGGCCTGTGAATGGGGCAAGAAGACAAAGGCTGGTGCAGGTTTGAAAAACTGACAAAAATGACAATTCAGATTCAGTTAAGTTTCTCTCACTTTTATTCAATATCAGTAACTTCCAGTACCCAGAACTCACAGGATAGGATATACTCAAGATGTAGGTTGGTTCAAATGGAGCCTAAGCTACTTCATACTTACCCTTGAGCCCCTGAAGCAAAGTAAATAATTGCATACTTGATTCAGGGAAAGTTTTCATTCTTTTTCTTAGACTCCAGAAGCACATCAGTCCATACCATCCCAACTTACTCCAGGGTCCTGGGTTCATCCTGTTTGCCATGCTGCAATAATGCCTTGTAAATCACAATGATTTTTGCATTTCCTTTCTCAATGTGTCAGGTTTCAACCCGCTCAGGTTTCAGGGCTACCTTGACATCACAGGATTTCTGACATGGCTAGCCATTTCAGATGGCACCCAATTCACTCCGTGCCTATTTCAAAATTTGTAATAATCATCAAGGAGAATTTGCATGTGCAAGATAATTTTCTATAATCTTTGAAACCAAAATAAATATACAGACTTTAGATTGTCATGATGGAGAAAGATGGGGAAGGGGGAAGAAGATGGGGAGCATTCCTTAGGTTGGTTTGATAAAAAGGATGTTCGTTATCATAAGAAAGAGGCTTGAAAAATGGGTGTGCTTTCTCCCCAAAAATGGTATATGGAAAGGGGACAAGTGAACAGAGGGAATGCCACCAAATGTATAAGACCAAAGGACACATGGCTAGAAAGTCTGTATTTGTGACCCAAACTAAAAATATAAACACAATTTTTTAGTGTGAGAAATTAGTACACTAATAGAGGTTTGAGTTAAAGTCCAGGTTTCAGCTAGGCAATCTCACCCCGTCCCCTCAATGTTATCCTATATATTATTCTTTATGAGACCAAAGCTATGATGAGGAGCCTAATGACAGCGAGTCAATCCAAAATTGGGAAGTGGAAGGAAGGTGGAAATTATTCTTCTAAATGCTTTCTCCTTTGCTTGGGGGTCTAGTTAGGAGCAATACAGATTTTTAAAAAATATATAGTTATAATAGGAAAAATAGCAGAATATGGTTAATTGTAAACATCAAGCGGCCTCATAGATTCACATGGTTATCATCTAAGAGGTTGTATCCTGATAATAGTTTTATTAACCTTTTATTGGACAATAACCTCTCTCCAACTAGCAGTCAAGGTCCTTGAAGGCAAGAGATTTTGACTTATTTGTATTCTTCACAATAAAATAGAAAAGTGTCTTGTAAATATACATAATAATATTCAGTTGATTTTCTTTAAAGTAATAGCATCAGGCAGGCTTTAGTACCTGTCATTTTTGGAAAAATTGGAAGAATGACTGTGCATAATGAAGGTCACCCCCTGATACCAATTCAGGGGAAGGAAAGAAGGGAGGGTCAGACTCTGCAAATGTTTAATTTGTGTCAGGATAGAGTAGCCTCTATCAATGTAATTTAATGCAAAATCAGATTGGTGTCCGGACACTGAATAATTCATATGTAACTTACACAAATATGTTTCCATTTGTGATACATTGTACACATTTAGGCCAACTTAGGTTTTGGTTGTTAACCCTTGAAAAGACACTTATTAAGTGAAGCATATATATATGTTATTTTTAAGTGGCCTTGTTAATCCATAGGAAAAGATTTTCTTTGTCATCTGTGACCACGCATTTAGCTAGATTGTGTAATTTAGATGATTAAATGTGGTCAACTATATCACTGATTTCTGGTAATATAATACGAGCTTCAGACAATAAATAAAAGGCAATTCATTGCTGACATGGAATGGAAAAATTGATGTTTATTTCAGGAAGTTAGTCTTACATTATTTTAAAATAATTCCTATCTACTTTTCCACTCATTTTAAGTGTCTTAATTGAGAAATAATTCACATACCATAAAATTTGTCTATTTAGAAACGTACAATTCTGTTTTCACTATACTCAACATTGTGCAACCATCACCACAATCAAAGTTTAGAACATTTTCATTACCCCAAAATGAAACCTCATGCCTAATAGCTGTCCTTCCCCCCTTTCCCCTAACCTCCTGCCTTACACAACCTTGAATCTACCTGATCTCCATAGATTGTTTATCTTGGATATTTAAGATAAATGGAATCATACACTATATAGTCTATTTCTCGTCTGACTTCCTTCTCTCAGCAGACTGTCTCCACAGTTCATCCATGTTGAGGTATGAATCAATGTTCCATTCCTTTTACTGGGAACAATATATGACTGTATGGATATACCACATTTTAAAAATGCATTCATCTGTTGGTGGGCATTTGGGTGGTTTCCACTTTTTGGCTACATCCTGCAATATTTCAGAGTTGCATTTTCAAAAATGTATAAAGCCCATTTTTGCTTTAACACATTGAAAATGTGAAAATCTGGCCTCTTCTGTACTCTCCAGCAGGGCAGCTTTCCCAGCTTGTTGGCACGGCAACCACTCAAGCCCCCGTGGTGTTTACTGTCTAAAGACGGACTTCCATCTCTTTCCTAAAACATGCGTTTTGTCTCATTCACTGGCTGGACCCAGTTCACCATAAGGTCTACATAATGCAATGGAATAAAAATATGTATTTCTTAAAATTCAAAACAAAGAGCCTTGATGTGCTAGTTAAAAATATATGTTTCTCTCTTCAATCCTGCAATTGACTATTGGGGAAAACAAGTATAGCCTTACGTTTCTCTATACTCAGACTTGTGTCACAGCAGAGTGACCTGCCTAACTTTCTGCCCTAAGCTTTAGGGAGCAATTCCTAAAACACAAACTTGCACCAAACAAAACCCCAAACCTACTAAAAGCCAAGAAATAAAAACTGACAAAACCCTCTTCACAATGTATTTTGCTTGTTTGCTTGCTTTGCTTTTTAAGTTTCTTCATTGCTGCATTTTCTTTATCTAGGGATAGAAATTTTAACACAAGCATACACACACAGAACATTCACTTCAGTTAGTTAAAATAAACTTTTTTTCTTTTTCTTTCTTCTTGTTTCCTTCCTGCCTTCTTTTCTTCCTTCTTTCTCACCTTGCTTCTGTCTCTTTTCTCCTTCCTTCCTTCCTTCCTTCCTTCCTTCCTTCCTTCCTTCCTTCCTTCCTTCCTTCCTTCCTTCCTTCCCAGAGACTTTGTCCCTGGGCAGTATATAAATTGAGACCTTCTATGCCCTAATTATTTCTTGTTTTTGTGGAGCTGGGTGGGAAAGTAATGAATAAGGGGAATCAATTTGAGTGAATTGCCGGAAATAAAAAACACACTGAGACGCTGGATGGACTGGATTTATGAAGAGCTATTTGAGAGTGGGTATGTGTCATCCCTTTCACACTAAGTATGCAGACAATTGAGGAGATGACCTCAGCACATATTAGGCTTAAGTTCTGTTGTGTTCAACAGAAAAATAAAATAAAATGCTGAACACAAGAGAAATTGTTACCTCACATATAGCATAAATCAAGACATTTGCAATCTGTGGCTAGTATGAAGCCTTCCCTATGTCATTAAGGGCCAGGCTGTGATTGCTCTAATCAACTATCCTAACATTTGTTTTTATCCTTCAGATTAATTTATGGCACAAAATGGCTGCTGGTTTTCTGGCTGTTATAGCTGTTTTCTAAGCTGTAGGAATGAGAAAGAAAGTAGACAGAAAGCAGCACACCTCACAAATGACTTAGCATTTTTAAGTATGTCTTTCTGATGTCATAAACAATGCTTTCACTTGCATTTAATTTGCTAAAACATTTAGATGAAAAGGAATTGGGAACATAGTCCCTCAGCTAAGTCAACAACCACCCCCTTTTTAAACCAAGTTGTGGTTAAGGGGATAATGGAGATGGTACATGGGGCGGTCTCTGCTCCAGGGTCAGTCTCCCCACATCCACAGGACCCGGGGCTGGAGAACTGTGGCTTTTGGATCTTTTAGAGATAACCATGATGGCACAGTTGCTGGAGTCTGTGGACACAAGCAACAAAAGTAGGATTCATATTTGACTCTGGGGACAGTGAACATTGGCCTGAAGAAATAGGGTGGGGGAGAGAAATATTACTGGGAGTGATTAAGCATCTGGTAAAGAGCAGGGATGTGAGAGTCTGAAGAAAAATTTTTAAATGAGCATTTTTTAAAAATGAAGAAAGGGGGCTAAGTCCTACCACCAAAGCCAGCCAGGGCTCAGCATCATGTAGTTTGGATATTATACTTAGTGCTACCCTACTCTCTATTCATAGGCATGAAGTTGAGTCCAGACACAAGCACTGCAGGACTCTATCCTAGGAACCTCCAAATGTCTTCATCATGTCCACACACAGGAAAGAAGAATCGAGTAACCACTCTCAAAATATGCATTTAAAAATTATAAATTAAATACATCACTACTGTACTGGTAAGATTTTTATATGGCAGATTATACATAAAATAAAAAGTTTTAAAAGATAAAATAAAAAATAAATATCAAGAAAAATTCTAATACTTTCCCTAACTCCAATGAATTATTTTACACAACCCTGGCATTCTATTAGGCTCTTCAATAAAAATAAGCATAATATTTTGTGATCTTGAAATATGTGCTGTTTTTGTAGAGACAAAAATTGTAACAGATCATTATAACGTAGTGATAAGTGCAAAAATCAAGTCGTATACTAGATATTGAGACAGTGATGATCACGTCTAACTATCAGAAAAGCTTCACGATGGAGAAGATTTTTTTTTTAAGGGAGAGGACTTCTCTCTTTGGTGAAGAAAGCCCCAGTGAATGTCATTAAGTATAGAACGATCTCACCTCTTGGTGTGATTCTCTGAGCTCCCAAATATAACACTGTACAGCCAAGAATGCATAGGTAGGCATGACTTAGAAAGGTAATGCTTATTATAAGTACAAAAAATAAAGCTCAGAAATATGAGTCAGATTCTCACTCTGTCGCCCAGGCTGGAGTGCAGTGGCTCACTCACGGCCACCCCAGTGTTGACCTGCTGAGCTCAGGCAATCCTTCCGCTTCAGCCTTCCAAGTAGCTGGAACTACAGGCATGCGCTACCATGCCCGGCTAACTTATTTTTTGACATATTGTAGAGATAGCGTCTCACCAAGTTGCCTAGACTGGTCTTGAACCCCTGGGCTCAGGCAATCCTCTCCTCACCTCGATCTCCTAAGGTGCTGGGATTACAGGCTTGAGCCACTGCACCTTACCAGTGCTTATATTTTAATGGGGAGAGACACAATGAATAAAGGATGAATACACATATTATACAAAAGATGGTGATAAGTATTCTGGATAAATGTAAAAATAAGGGTTAGACAGTGACAAAAGTATTATTTCTAGGTGGCATGTAGAGAGAAGGGCTCTCTGTAGAGGCATTTCAGCTTTTGTTTAAACAAAATAAGGAGCAGGACCTGTGGAAATTTGGTCATAAAATAATGTACAGTATAGTTTTAGGCAAATTAAGCTTGCAATACCCTCTAGGCACCCAAGATAACTATCTAGTGTGTAGTCAGATATACAGATCTGAGGTTTAGAAGAGTGGGTGGGCCTGGAATGACATTGTGAACTTCTTTAGTTTATGGTTGGTCCCTACAGTCATGGGACAAGATGAAGTCACCTGTGGAGAGGAGTAGAGATGAAGTCTGAGTTCTGGAGACCTGCAACACCCAAAGCCCAGGAGGAGGGAATGAACTTAAAAAGCACATAGAGGAGGTGCGGTCACTGAGCTAGGAAAAACCCTAGACCAGTGTGTTGTCACACAAAATGAAAAGTAAAGGACTGTCTCCGGAAAAGACAAATAAGTGACTTTGTCAAGTACAACTGAGAAGTAGTAGAACAAGATAAAACACAAGGACTGGCCATTTACAAATGACAAGGAGATCTGGAAATTCAGTTCTCATATAACAATTTTAAAGGTAGTTATTGTTACTGCTTGGTAGATTCAAGCAAAAGAGTTTAAAAAACTATTAACGACTTGGATGATAAGCCATCCTGCAACGGTGTGAGTGAGGGGCGTGTCAGTTTACCAAGAGCTTATAATTCCACTTCATTTGCACATGTGTCAGTGTTGACTCTCACACTACAAATGCATTAGAAACTAAGTCCCACACATGCATGAGTTTTACGTCTATTGCAGTTTCTCCCTGAATCTCTACATCAATCGCCCTCAGAGGCTTCTGTGGCTTGGCTCAGGGACTACAAGACACAGGCAGGGACAGAGGTTCCAAAGACTTTAAGACTTTAACAAGAAGGTCCTGGGCTTGATATCCAGAATGAGGATTCGAATAAGGTGTCTGCAAAGAGAGAGACTTCATCGCGTGGACAGTAGCAAGAAGAGGCTGTGCCCTCTCCCTCCATTTTCACTCATATTCTTCCTTCCATCTACTGCTGTTTACTGTCCCCTTTGCCCACTAAAAGATCCAGCCTATAGGGCGAGGGAAATGGTTTTAGAGAAGTTGGCCAGCTGAAATTTGTTGGTAATCACATGGATTTTTTTCCACTCTCTCTCCATTTTCCTCCTCAGTACTTTTTGCAATTGTGTGAAGCCAGAGATGGAGAAATGGGGTTAGCACAGTGTTATCTTAGCAGGGACAGGGGAAGAGCATAGAGAATAATCAAAGTCAGTCTCTCTCTCTCTCTCTCTCTCTCTCTCTCTCTTTTTGAGTTGGAGTCTCACACTGTCACACAGGCTGGAGCGCAGTGGCATGCTCCCGGCCACCATAGCCTCAACCTGCTGGGCTCAGGCAATCCTTCCACCTCAGTCTTCCAAGTAGCTGGAACTACAGGCATGTGCCACCACACCCGGCTAATTTTTTGAATTATTGTAGAGACAAGGTCTCACCAAATTGCCCAGGCTGGTCTCCAACCCTTGGGCTCAGGTAGTCTTCTCACCTCAGCCTCCCAAAATGCTGGGATTATAGACGTGAGCCACTGTGTCTGGCAGAGTGACTCTCTTTTATCTATAAATCTCTCAAGTCTGCATTAAATTTAGGGTCACAATTAGGGTTGGCTCTATATGAGTTTCTAGAAAATGAGGATGGGTTTTAGTGAACATACAGCAATTTAGTCATATAATTATGAACAGCATTGATATATTTTTAAGTTTTTGAGAAGCCTCAGTTGATTAAATGAAAGCTTAATTTCACCAAGACTTAAATACAGAGGTGAAATTTTGACCGACCCTCTCCTGTCTATCTTACCATTTTATTGCCTCTATTTGACACCATATGCAAGTACCACACAAACACTGGAATTAACTGTGAAAACTGACTGAATATAATTCTGCTTTTCTACTTGTGCTCAACTGTCCCAGGGAGATAGCCTGCAGCTGCTAAGAAAACCCATTTGATTCTGGACTTCAATTCACATGGTCCACTGAAAGTTCAAGGACTGCATATTTTTTTAAAAACTAGATAAACTTTAAAAAGGGAACCCGAGGAAGAGCAATTACTTTGGAATTGATTCTGCTGTTCAAGTGGCTTCTCACTTTGGAGAAACAATTAAAGTTTTCCTCTTCTGGGCCTCAGATCCTGGGATAATTGAGTACCAAAATTCCTCAGGATATACTTAAGAGATGAGGCTGAGATAGACACATGAAGATCAACCTCGTACAAACATCTTTTCTTTGCCACTCCACAGTGCTCCTGCAGTGGTCTCTAAATTGCAAGATATTATGTGAATGCCAGACCCCTACTGGCTTTCATAGTTAGACACACATTTCTTCCACATTTAGTACAATGTTTCCTAAGGCAATATAAGCTTTGCTGTCCGCAAATTCATAAACACCCATATCGTGCTGAAGGTTTGCAAAGAAAATTGAGAAGCAAAGAATATTTTCTACCCTAGAAGACGCACAAGCAGGAGTTTGACACAATATTGTTGAGCTCAAAGGCCTGGGATGTTACAGGCTAAGGCTCTGGCAATGGGAATTTTTTATATCTCTCATGTTTGATTCAAAGTTTACTTAAATGAACAAATGTAGCTTCTTGGTTGGAACTTCCCATCCTCCCATTAAGGAACTATCAGCATGAATGGATCTTGGGTCATGCTGAAACTGCTCCTGGGCCTTTTTCTAAAAACAAATATTCTATTTTTAAAATGTGGGGTACAGGTCAGGCTCAGTAACTCGGCCTGGAATTTCAGCACTTTGGGAGGCTGAGGTGAGTGGATTGACTGAGCCCACGGGTTCGAGACCCACCCGGGAAACTTGGTAAGACCTCATCTCTACAATAAATCAAAAATTACCTGGGCATGGTAGTGCACGCCTGTAATTCTGGCTACTTGGAAGGCTGAGGAGGAAGGATCACTGGAGCCCAGCGGGTCGAGGCTGCGGTGGCCGGGAGCGTGCCACTGCAATCCAGTCTGGGTGACGGAGTGAGATTCCAACTCAAAAAAAAAAAAAAAAGTGGGGTACAAATGAGAGTTAGGTACATAGGTGGTCATCATATAGGTAAAGTGTGGATACCCTTATTGATGTTATGTGCCCTCCCCTCCCCTGGCATTGCCCACTACTGCCAATTCCTTTCTTATGATATTATGATATATGTTCAAGGTCCACTTACGAGTGAGTACATGTGATACTCAGATCTTTGTTTCTGTGATAAATCACTGAGTATTATAGACTCTAATTCCATCCAGTTTGCTGCAAATTTCATAATTTTGTTTTTCTTTATGGCTGCATAATATTCCATTGTGTAAATGTTCCACATTTTCTTTGTCCAGTCACACGGTTGGTTTAGGTGGGCCTTGTTAAATCAATCTTGGGGGTAGGTGGAGGGATTAGAAGATCTTGAGTCATGTCTTTGTTAATTTAGCCTTGAAAGTCAGTTGAGGAGCTAAGGAGTATAAATTCTGAGTAAGTTGTACAGTCTGGGAATGTTTTGGGTAAATACACTGACAAACTTCCTGATTCCATGGTATCAGATTAAACAACTATTTCTCCCAGTTTCTCCCTCTCATCTTGATAGTCCATGAGAGACAGCTGCTGATTGGTTTATTGGATCAGGCCATAAAAGGGGGAGTCTGAAACTATGAAATGTTAGTTTTATACTCTATTATTTAGGAAATATCTGGTCATAGAATCCTCTCTTTTTTGTTGTTTATTTTTCAAAGGTATGGTTAACTTAAGATCCAAAGCTGTAAAATATTCATAGTGGGAAACATATTAGTGCATACATTAAATAAACATCAAATTTTCAAAGGTTGGTGTTACAGATATACACACAGATAGAAAGGATCTTACACACCTGTAGTTCTAGCTACTTGAAAGGCTGAGGCAGAAGGGTTGAGTGTGCTGCCTGGGTGGCAGAGTGAGACCCCGACTCGGAAAAAAAAAAAAAGGAAAGAAAGAAAGAAAAAAAAGAAAGCATCTTTCTACAAGATTCTTTCCATTTTTTTCTTTTCTTTTCTTTTCCTTTCAAGTTGGAGTCTTACTCTGTCGGCCAGGCTGGAGTGCAGTGGCCCACTCACGGCTACCGCAGCCTCAATCTGGCAGTCTCAGGGAATCCTTCTGCCTCAGTCTTTCAAGTAGCTGGAACTACAGATGCATGCCACCACACCTGGCTAATTTTTTTTTAATTGTAGAAATGAGGTCTCACCAAGTTGCCCAGGCTGGTTTCGAACCCCTGGAATCAGGCAATCCGCTCGCCTCAGCCTCCCAAAGTGCTGGGACTACAAGCTTGAGCCACCGTCCCCTGCCAAGATTCTTTCTTTATTAAATTACATTATGACATTAGAATGACTGAATATAATAGGATTATTCAATTTCACCCTTGGGAGCTTGGGTTAACCTCTAGTGGAATACAATTACTTTGGCCAATTATTTACTGTAGGTTTATAGCAAAAGAACAAAAATGGCATTATTATTATTATCTTTAACACAAAGTTCTACTGGTGTTATCCACTGAGTTTCTCTTTATATCAATGCTTGTATCACAGCAGTCTCAAGAAAGAAATTGGTATTAAGTAGGGTGCTATAGCAAATACCTGAAAAATATGGACATGACTTTAGAACTGGGTAATAAGTAGAAGCTTGAAAAATATCATAGAAAAAGCCTGCATTGATATAATAGAAAAAGCTTCATGATAGAAAAAGCCTGCATTGCTGTGAATGGGTCGTTAAGGCCGGCTCTGGTGACGGCTCAGAAGAGGGAAAGGGGAAAGCTGTAGAGAAAGTCTCAATCTTAAAGACTACCTAAGGAGTTATGAACAGAATGTTGGCAGAAATATGGATGATAAAGGCCATTCTGATAAAGTTACAGATGGAAATGAACAACATATTATTGGACATTGGAGAAAGACCAACCTTGTTATAAAATAGCAAAAAACTTGGCCGCATTGTGTTTATGTTCTAGTGTTTTGTGGAAGACAGAATTGTGAAGGAAGAGACGGGATATTTGGCTGAGGAAATAGCCAAGCAAAGTGTTGAAGGAGTGGGCTGATTCCTCTTGACTGCTTATAGTAAAAGTGAGAAGAGATAAATAATTTAAAGATGGCATTGAAGGGAAGCAGAATTGAATGATTTGACAAATTCTCAGCCTATTCATATTGTAAAGAATGAGAAAGTATGTTCAGGACAAGGGTGTGGCCAAGCGACTGATAAGTCAGACAGCTCAAGGGAAACCAGAAACTATTGTTCTAGACAATGAAAGAACGCACATGAGAGACCACTTCATTGTGCCCTGCCCACCTCTACCTCTCATTGAAGTCCTTACTCATTGTACTCTTGTGCTACATTCTTCAGCCACCCCAGATGTAACTCTAATGAGCTTTGGTGTTGCGTGAGCTATGCCCAGCAGAGCCATAGGGGCATGGCAGTATCCACCAAGGTTTCAAAGGACAGAGCTTGGGACCTCACTTCTGGGTTCTTATGGGCCCCTGATACAGTTATTGTGAACAAGCTTGAACAAAGCCATGAGAGGCTCAACCATGCCCAACAAAACTACTGGGGAAGGACCACCACTCTAGTGAGTCCAGAAGGCAGGATCCCTGCACCAGTGGGCCTGAAGGGCAAAACATCAAGTCAAAGGAGATTATTCTTGAGTCTTAAGGTTTACTGCTGTTTGCTCTGTTGGGTTTGAACTTGCTTGGAACATGTAACTCCTTTCTTATTTCTTTTTCTACCCTTGGAAATAGATGTATCTGTCCTGTGCCTGTTCTACCATTGTATTTTTGAAGTTACATATCTTGTTTAGGTTCACAGGTTCACAGTTGGAGAGGAATTTTCCTTGGAACAAATTGTACCATGAGCAATTACAATGGCTCCTGCCTGTAATCCTTGCACTTTGGGAGGCCCAGGCGAGATCATTACTGGAGCACAGGAATTCAAGACCAGACTAGACAAGATAGCAGGACCTCGTCTCTACAAATATATACATATTAGCTTTCATTGACCAATCGTAACTGCATACATTTATGGGGTACAATGTGACATTGTGATATATGTATACATTTGGAATGATTAAATCAAGCCAATTAGTATATTCGGCACCTTGTTTACCTATCAGGTTTTGTGGAGAGACATTTGACATTTACTCTTAGTTATTCTGAAATACACACTGCATTTTTATTGACTACAGTCACTCTGATATATATATAGCTAAGTGTGGTGGTATGTGCCTGTAGTCACAGATATTCAGGAGGTTGAGATGGAAATATTGCCTAAGACCAGGAAGTTGGGGCTGCAGTGAACCCTGCTCGTGCCACTGTACTCTAGTCTGAGTGACAGAGTAAAACTGACTGGAAAAAAATGTACCTTGAATCTCCCCCATATTTAATCTAGATCAAATTTAGATAAGACGTTGGACATTATACTGAGTTGACAGTGGGACAAATTAACACTTTTGAGGTTGCTGGGATTCAATAACTATTTTGCACATAAGAAGGACATAAATTTGGGAGGCCATGGGTTGGATGCTATGGACTGAGGGTGGGTGGGTGCAAGGGTAATGGAGTGAATCAGGAGTTGTTGGCCAAAGGGTACAAAGTTTCAATAAGACAGGAAGGATAAGTTTAGAGATCTGTTCTACATCAGAGTGACTGTAGTCAATAAAAATGCAGTGTGTATTTCAGAATAACTAAGAGTAAATGTCAAATGCCTCTCCACAAAAACTGATAGGTAAACAAGGTGCCGAATATACTAATTGGCTTGATTTAATCATTCCAAGTGTATACATATATCACAATGTCACATTGTACCCCATAAATGTACGCAGTTATGATTGGTCAATGAAAACTAATATATAAAAAATAAAAATACTTTTGTCTCAAAGCCTCATCATAAGAATTAACACACTTAGGAAAAAAATGTTGTTATGGAAACATATATAACAACTTTGGAGAAATGAAGGGTAAACTTACAGGTCATGGTGAGACTACCAAGAGATGAAAAGCATGGCCAATGCGACTGGGGTTGATGTGACTGAGGGGTGAGCCCCACAGAAGACTAGCAAACTGACTGCACTTACATGATGACAGGAAGTAAGGAGGTCTGGGGCAGACCAGGGAAAGGATACAAGATGGAACCAATGCAATTAACAGACCTGAAGCCGGGCTCAGTGGCTCAGCCTGTAATCCTGCAGCTTGGGAGGCTGAGGTGAGTGGATTGCCTGAGCCCGCGGGTTCGAGACCTGCCCGGGCAACTTGGTGAAACCTCATCTCTACAATAAATAAAAAAAAATCAGCCGGGTGTGGTAGCGCGCACCTGTAGTTCCAGCTACTTGGAAGGCTGAGGCGGAAGGATTGCCGGAGCCCAGCAGGTCGAGGCTGCCGTGGCCAGGAGCGGCCACTGCACTCCAGTCTGGGCAACAGAGTGAGACTCCAACTCAAAAAAAAAAAAAAAAAAAACAGACCTGAGAGGCTGGCTGGAGAGGAACTTATATGGGCTTCTTTAAGAATAAGCATTTTTTACATTTGTTTTGATATTTTGGCAAGTTTGAGAAAACTATTACTAATAGAATACGTTATTCAGTGACAAAGTTTTTGGATAATGTGATGCAGTCAATGTTTCCCACAAGAACAAATGTGCCACATTTATTTTAGACCAATTTACTGACTGTGTTTTCTAATAGAATTGTTATATCTTGTATTTCCCACTTACTCCAAGTACATGCATGCTTTGAGATATTTGTCTACCTTAATTATTGACATTCACTTGTCAGGTAGTTTGAAGGAAATAAAACAGTGTGTTGTTTTAGTTCTTCTGACAATTAATTAATAAAAACAGTTTAAACTGGGGAATCAAAAATGGTGTACTGACATATGTTAAACGTTATATTTGAACAGGAAACACAGACGTAAGGAGCAGGAATATGCAGACTTGTGAAGAAATCTGATTTCAGATTCAGAATCTTGAATTTTTACATATTTTCTTTGAATTTTTACATTTCTACTTATATGTAAACAGTATTTTTTCACTCATGAATTTTTGCACATGAATTTTACATGTTTTATAGAAAAAAACCTTATAGGATCTGCTTTCAAGTTGATCTTTTTAGATGATATTTGATCTTTTCATATAATTTAAATAATAAACTCAGCCACTGCAGATTGTATTTTGAAGAATTTTAAGCCATAACTTGGTAAGCATACAAATTAGCAATGGAAAGCAGAAATTCTAAGATCTAGAGAGTATTCAGCCAGCCAGGAGAGCACTAGGCCATAGACTGATATCAGCTGATGTAACAGACAAAATAAATAAACAAAAGGAGCAATTTGGTTCAAATAATAATCCATTAAGAGAACATTAACTCCAATGAACTCGCAAATTAATTATTTCCTTAAACTCTTCCGAGAAGCATAAAACAGGCTCGCACAACCAAGATGATGCTAACTCTACAAATGCCCACAGGAACAGGCCCGAAATCAGGGAAGCAGGTGTCCCCTCTCATACCTACACAAATACACATTTCTGCATGTCCCTCATCTGCCCAATCATAAAAAGAAGATTGTTTGGATGGGTTAACAAAACCAACAATTTGAAATCTCTTCTCATCACACTTCTCTCAATTTGCCTACACTCAAAAAGGCAGGTCAATTATAAATAGAATTTTTTTCTAATAACAGAAGTTAATGCATCAACACACTAGAAGCTCAGCATAAATTTTTAATCTGATGTGGAAACAGGATGTCAAGATATATTTTGCAATTAATATTGCATTTTATTTGATTTCTGATCAATATCTGGAGACAAGTGTGAGTGTACTATGGACGGTGAAAGCATGTACTTGTATGTGCAAATGTCTGGGCGTTTTTTCTTCAACCTTCATCCTTAACCCTCTCCCTTACTTCTGGAAGCAGAGAAAGGAAAAGGACAGACAGTGCCTAAAATACTTTTATTTAAAAACCTTTAATCGCGTTTTAATGAAAATTGATTTTAGAATTTTTGTTCACTGGATGAGATCCAGCAATCAAAGATTTTGCAACCTCCGTGTTTAAGAAGTTTCCTCCTTTTCTAGCTGAAAAATAATAGTTCATGTGAATCATTAGCTCCCTCTGGTGGCATTTTAAGCTATTACCACTACACATCTTTCAAAAGACTTTAGTTAGTCCTTTTTTTCCTATTACTAGGAAGTCATTCGAAAGAAAGAATAGAGAATACATTTTTGTTTTCATAACTGAAACTTATTTTAAAATTTCACACACAATTTACATTTTAATAAAAATGAGAAATGTCTTACGTCCAATACATCTGATAGATAGATAGTTTTGGTTGAAGAAGATTACTATACACACACACACACACACACACACACACACACACACACATATACATATTTTTACCTTGAGCAAACCTTGAAACAAAAGCAGAAATATGTCAGTGGCCATCTCAAAATTTTGAACTGAAGAAGCTGACATGGTGAGACAAGGAATCCTGCTTTGCTGGTTTCTACCCAGTCAAGCAGAAGATTACATAAGTCCCCCCTAAGCACTAACAGATAGAAAGGACAAAACACACATACACTTCACATGTTACTTTATGAAGGGCATGAGGGCAAGCTTTAACCAAACCTGAGGCCTCATGCGGCCTCATTCTTCTCAGTGTGCCAGCGATGCCTGGCAATTGACAATATTGAAAATGTCATGGCTATTATCATGAAAGAACACAAGCCCACATTACACAAACATGAAAGAAAGCTTACAAAAAATTTGGTTTGCTGAAATGCATCAATGTAGTTCAGGGATACAGAATATGCAATATGTTCACAGGTAAAGAATGAGTCAGTGATGCGACACATTTAGGCCACTGTGAATTTTTAAAATTAGTGTCAAATCACCTTAGAAGATTCTCCAAGTAAGAAAAGATCTGAATTAAAGTAACACCATTGAAATAGAGCTGTGAAAGCCTCTTAAGTGTTTTTTTCTGAGACAATTTATATAGTTTTTTTACATATTATTTGGAGAAATTGTCATGTCAACCATATGTATGTGTGCACATATATATACACACACATATATACATAATACTTTATAGTCAGGAGTCCACTTCAGTTTGAGACAGAATTAAGTCACCTGTCTTACTTGTTCAATCCTTAGTGATGTTTGGTCACTGATCAAACAGAATAACAAGGATCCAGCTATTCTCTCCTATGAAAATAGAGATGTTCCACCATCGCTGTGGTCTCTGCTCCCTTACTCCTACCTGTGATTGTATTCATTAAACTGACTCTTCATCAGGGGTCTCAGGGTCACTCCAGCTATATCTTCAAATCACTTTTCTGAGCATATTTTCCTTGCCTGGATACTTTATTCCAAGGTTGACAGAGACATTTAATTCCTCATTTATCCCCTAGAATCTCGGCTACTGAACTCTTTTTTTTTTCTTTACGGTTCTTTTTATTTTATTTTACCTTTACTGAGTTATAATTGGCAAGTAAAAATAAATATTTAAGGTAGACAACTTGATAAGTTGATGTACATAGTGAAGCAATCACAAAGCTAATGAATATGTTCATCACTTCAAGCAGTTACCTGTGTGTGTGTGTGTGTGTGTGTGTGTGTGTGTGTGTGTGTGTGTGTGTGTGTGTGTTAGGAGAACTTAAGATTCACCCTCTTGGAAAAGTCCAAGTATATTAGACAGTATTGCTAACTATAATCATAATGCAGTACATTTGTTCTCTAAAATTTATTCATCCTATATTAATAAAGTTTTGAACCATATCTCAAATTTACCCCCTACCCCCACTCAGCCCTCGGTAACCACCCTTTTATACTCTATTTCTATGAATTTGACTATTTTAGATTGCACATATAAATGAGATCGTGCAGTACTCATTTCTTTTTTAAAACTGAGTAATAATTTCATTGTGTGTGTTAATATATAAAGATATATATATATACGATATATACACACATACATGGTATATATATGTGTGTGTGTATAAATATATATACATGATTTTCTTTGCTCATTCATTGATGGACACGTAGGTTGATTCTATATCTAGCTATTGTGAATAATGTGATAAACACAGGGATGAAGATATCTCTTTGATATACTGATTTCATTTTGATTGGCACCTCTAATCTCTTCTTAGAGATTTTTTTCAACATCATAGCAGTATATTTTATGTCTAATATATAGTAAACCAAAAAAGCTTAAAACATTTACAATTTATTTTTAAAAGACGGAAAATATTTTTTACCAAGTTGGGCGAGTCGTGCTCAAGATGGTTTATTTCTTAGTATTTTTGGTTATAAGCAACAGAAATAGATGGCAATTGATCTACCTAGAAAAAATAAAATTGCTAAAATATAGCAGAAAATGCACACATTCACAAGAGGTCATGTTATAGGTAAAACATCCAAATTCATATGACAGATACAATATAGTTAGAACATAGCTCTTTCTTGCAGTCAAAAAGTCCTTGCCATGTCATGAAGACCACTAGCACTGAAGAGTGAGGTAGTGTCAACTGTGTCCTTAGAAACCCAGTGTGCTGACTTGGTCCTCAGGAAGCAGATGCCAAACAGAATCAGAATTGCAAGAGGGTTATCAGAGGTAATATCTGTGAGAGATAAAGGAAATGGGGGCCGAACTAGGCAGAGAAAGTCTTCAGGTATTCATGTAGGTCTGACACTGGAGAAATGAGAGGTAGAAGGAAGGTTTGGATAGCAAGAGCCTCAGACTGTGGTGAAACTCAGAGAAAGCCTTGGCTAGCCCAATAAATAGCTTCATTGCAAAGATTGGTCACAGAGAAATCCCCTGCTGGATACAAATAACCATGCTCTCATACTCCACTGTCCTTGGTCATTGACTGCAATTGTCTAGGTAAGCATGTCCTCTCCTGGACATGCTTATACCTGGAAGATATTTCTGGAGGCTTCCCACTGGTCGTGTTTGTTGCTGAGGTGTGCCCTTGGAGGAGACATGAGCAATACACTTCACATCTGCCACACATGTCCAGTGAGACCAGAGAGAGTATCTGCCTCTGTTTCTATTGATTGGCAGATGGGTGAAGCCAGGAAAGGGGCTTCTGCTATTTTCAGCTTCTTTCCAGAGTCAGAATCTCCCTTTCATAAGAATCATCATGTAGGTGTTCTTAAATATTTTCAGTGGCCATTTTAGACAGTCTGACAAAAATAGCCTTACGACATTTGGGAGGCTCATTTTGGGAGACTCCATAAGGCATCTCATATAATTGGTAGTTTTACTCCAAAAATGGACTGAGAAAGTTATATATTACTGCTGATCAAGAAAAAAATATTCAACATGAGTCAAGATTCTGTAAACAGAGAAAAATATGTGATTTCTCTATCAGAGACCGCAGAGCAGACATAAAGTTGCAAGTGTTTATTTTGAATGGAGCTACTTCCTACATGCACAACCCAAAAGAAGCAGTCAGAACAGGGTGTTATTTATACACAGTGGTAGTAATTCTCATAAAAAATGGTGGACAGGTCATTGGATGAATGTGTCTATTGTTACAATAAATTAGCACAATTTTAGCAGTTTAAAATAACACAAACTTATTTTTTTCATAAATCTATAAGGCAGAAGTTCAAGTACAGAATGGCTCAGCTAGTTCTCTGCTTAGAGTTTCAAACAGCCAAAATCAAGATGTTAAGATGATGCCATTATCATTCCAGAGGCTTTGAGAGTAAATCAGCTTTCAATCTCATTCAGGTTGTTGGTAGAATTCGGTTCCACATGGTTGTAGGACTGAGGTTCTTATTTTTTTGCTGATTCTTGGCTAGGAGTCATTCTCAGATTCTAGAAACCATCCACATTTTCTGGCTCATGGCCTGCTACAAAACCAGCAATGGTGGATTGAGTCCTTCTTGTGATTAATGTTTCTTTGACCTTCCTTTTTGCAAAATATCTCTTCCGCGTTTCTTTCCTGCTGCATGATACTGTCTCCTCTTCTGCTTTTGAAATTTAATATGCTTACATTGTGCCCACCCATAAAGATAATTTCTTCACTGAAAAGTCGGCTGACTGGCAACTTAATTGTATCTGCAGAGTCCCTTCAGAGCAGTACCTGGTTTCATCTTTGATTGGATAACAGAGGATGGGTGTCTTGAGGAGTGACACCTTTAGAATTCTGTCTACATAATCATGTGAACAAACTTATATGAGGCCTTGTGGTACCACTGGTATGATTATTTTAATCCCATAGATAACTATTTTCTGTGCCTTATGCATTCCCCATCCCACACACCCAAATTAAAAATGACTTTAGAGCAGGGGCCATGTAGAACACATCTTTATTTTCCTTCCTTATTCACAAAATTATTTGCATGTTTAGAGTATGTAATACACAGCTCTACCCTATAGAGGGAATCAGTATTTATTTAACACAAACATGGATACCAGAACACTCTACATAGTCATAGAAATGTGGTATCCTAGGTAAAATCATGGACTAGGTAGAGTTTTATTCATCCATGTCCACACACACCTACACCTTGGAGCCAATAGTTCAATTTCTAAATTTGAAGCATGATGGCAAGGCAGTAGCTATGGACTCTGTGAATATCTTAACACCTTTTCCTCTGCCAATTGTTTCAAAGTGTTAGTCTGTCACCAAGGACAATCCTTACACCAGTTAAGTCCTACTAGTGTTGGGAAAGGAGCTGTCATTTTGTTGTACCTCTAATTTTTCATATACTGTCTTTTTCCTATTCTAAAATAACTTATGGTAATATCAGTGTATGAGCACTGGACTCTCCTGCTTCTTGAATTAATCCAGTGTCAGCAAGTTGACATCTTCATTCATGGTGGTAAGCCAAGACAGTGGCCAAGTATCTCTGAACAAAATATGAGCCTTGGGTTCTTCAACATGCCAGAAGTCTTCTAGCATGTTGGGTTTTGTCCAATAAACTTTGAAGTTTTCAAAATAAACAAATTTTCTACCATCTTAGTCCCTCAGAAATTTTCTTGAGAGAGTGTTCTTATTGCACTGAAAGGTTTCAATCTTTGTTGTTGTTGTTTTTGTTTGTTTGCTTGCTTTTTTCTTTCCTTTTCCTCTTATCAGACTCTTTGCATCTTTTCAGTTTGACAACTACTCAGCCTTAAAAGGATATATAGTTAAAGATTTGGCTCAAAGACAGGATTTCCAGTAAGTGAGTAAAAACAACAAAGCACAGATGTGGGGCCTGTCAGCTTTTGAAGCGATCTCATCAATGCTTTCAAAGCAGATATATTTCATGAGGCTTTATGAGTCATCTACAATAACCTATTTTATTCCATAAATCATTTTAGTAAATTATTTACCCTCTTTTTAAATACTGAACTTTTCTTATTATAATTTGCACTTAATTTGCAATATTGAAGCATAATTTTATTTTAAAAACATATTAAACCATTTCAGCAAGGATAAAATAATTTCATTCCTTCTAGTTTTTTCCTCTTATAGCTAAATGTCCTGAATGAATGACAGCAATCACAGAAAGACCGAAAGAAGAAAGGAATGGCCAGGAACCTGTGGACTTGAGGAATGACATGGACTTCCTTATCTCCCTCCCATGTATCCCAGACAGGGCACTGCAGAAGCCTCAAACACAGAATGGTCAACAGGGACAAACATATTGCTTCCAGAAAAGTTTGATTCCCCCAGGTAAAGACCTAGCAATAAGTTGGCCAAGAAGCAAAAAAATCTTATTTAGCAATGCCTACCCTACTCCAAACAAATACGAACAGAAAAAAACCATAGCCTTTTCTTTTAGTATTTCACTGGGGTAAAGAGGGAGCTGATCTCACACACCACCATCTCACCCCACCAAAACACAGACCAGTGCTCTATATACTTCAGTAAGTGATGTTGGCAGATGAGTAGTTAGTAGACCCTCCATTTCCAACCCACTGAAACAGGACGTGCTTTGATTCTCTATGAGATAGTGTCAGCATGGTCCAGGTGTGAGCTCAGCCTCCACTCATTGTCAGCATCTGTGGGACAAGCCAGTGTGAAGCAGGGGTTGTCTGAACTGGAGTATTGCATCCCTGCAGGGGCTAGGAGGATCAAGTGGGGGAGCTGAGCATCCCCTCCACCTGCATCATGAGGTAAAAGGAGGTGTTCTGACTGGGGCTGGACTTGCGGACACCTTCTCTCTTCTTCTTTCCTAGTGTCAGTGATCTTAAAGGGGAGCTTATGTATAATCCCATTCAGACGCAAAGGGGTGGTTTTAACCAGTGCACCAGTTACAAAAGAAAAAGGACAGTGAGGCCAAGGGCTAGAGGAACTTCCGTTCCATCCGTAACAGAGGCAACAGAGTCAGTGCTCTACATTGGAGCTGGGGTGGTGCCATTAGGGCCCAGGGGGAAACTCAGCAAAAGCACACACCTGGGTCTCTTGCTACACCTCAACAGGAGGATAGCCTGATGAAAAAAACAAAAATTAAGTGGATCCAAAATATCATAAAATACAGTAGGCAACATTTCTTAATACATGGAAAATTCACTTACCATACCAAGGATCAGAAAAATCACAACTTGAATGAGAACAATTGATAGATACCAACACTGAAATGATACAGATATTATAATTATCTGGCATAGATTTTAAAACCTCCATCATAAAAATGCTTTGAACAATTATAAATCCTACTGAAAACAAAGGACCTGCATTGTATCCCACATCTTTAAAATAAAAAAAGAAAACAAATGAAAAAAATTTATATCTACAAAAACATAAAAGTCATAACAAAGAACCAAACTGAAAACATAGAACTGAAAAATATAACTGCTATAAAAATCTCACTAGATGGACTCAACAGTAAAATGTAGACTGAGGACAGAATAAATAATTTTGGTGAGAAATCAAGATAACTTACCAAATCTGAACAGAGATAACAGACTGAAAAGCAAATAATCAGAACCAGAGGCATGTGGGACAATAACAAATGAGTTCATATCACTAAAATCCCAGAAGGAAAGTGGAACACCAAAAATATCTGAAGGAATAACAGCTGAAAAATTTTCAAGTTTAACCAAAGAAATAAACTTACAGATGCAAAAGTCACAAATGGGAAAAACCAAAGAAATCATCATGATATTACAATGAATTTCAGAAAACTAGACAAAGAAAAAGTCTTGAAAACAGCCAGAAGAAAAAAAAAAAAAGGCATTGCATACTGGGAAGCACCAATTTTAGTGGCAGCAGATTTTTCATACAAAACTATGGAGGACAGGAGAAAAATGACACGTTTTTGAAGTTCTGAAAATAAAGAATTTTTGAGTACTAATTCTACACCTGACCAAATTATCCTTCGGGACTGAAGTGTAAGTAAATGTATTTTCAGATATAAGAAAATTCAATACGTTTCTCACTAGCAGGCTTACCATTGAAGAATGCTAAAGGAAGTTCATTAAACACAGCAATGAGAACAAAGTAGTCCAAGACTTCAGAAATTAAAAAAAAAAAAACTGGAATGGAAAAAAATAAAGATCTATTAGAATATTCTTTTTATTAGTTTCTTAAGTTATATTTAATAATTGGAAAAAATTATAGCATTATCTGATGTGGTGTTCAATATATAGAGAGGAAATACTTAAGGCAATTATGTTTTTTTAATGGGGGAGAATAAAGGGACTCAAATGGATGCAAGCATTCTATACATCACTTGAATCAATAAACTACAAATACTAGTAGAGTATGATGCATAATGTATGTCTTTTGTAATATCTAAAGTAACCTCTAACAAAACTGTACAAAGCAACATGCCTCAAAACATATAAATAAATCAAGTTGGAATTCTAAATATACTCAAGTAGTTCACAGAAAGATTGGAAAAGAGAAACATAGGAGCAAGAAAAAGAGGAAACAAACTAAAAGCAAATATTAAAATGGCATAACAAATAACGGAAATTTGGAAGGCTCAGAAAACATGGGGTGGTTGACAAAAGACACTGTGGATGACCTTGTAGAAAGAGAAATGAACTGGATGGGGCCCAGGTAGGTAAATTTGTCTCAGGGCCCAAAGGGCAACTGATTCACAGATACTGTTGAGTAGAAGGGTTTTTAATTGTGGAGTTTCATAACTTAAGCTCAACCACTGAGTTTCTTATTTATTTACCTGATAGCTGACTTTGAGCAGGTTCTCCTCCTTTGAAACTGAGTTATTCCAGAAAGAGATAGTTGTTTATTTCAAAGCTGATTATAAAGATTGAATAATACCTCAAACAAAGCGGTTGTCACAGTGTCTGGTACACAACACTCAATAAGTATAACTTACCATTCTACAGGCAGGGAGAAGGCATAGATTTCAGAGTTTTAATTGCCAGAAAGTTCGGTATTTTATGAAGTGGTCTTTTCTAATTTCGATTATAGAACTGTGGTGTAAATACTGAGAGGGGTTGATAATCTTCTTCTACTTAGCACTATGCTAATGTCACCTTGAGTAGTGCATCTGGGAGCTGTTTTCTTAGGGAACTGGAACAGTGGTTTTCAAACTGTGGTTCCCAGACTAGTAGCATAAGTAACATCTGAAAATTTGTTTTACTTGCATATGATAGAGCGTCACCTAGATCTACTGAATCAGAAACTCTGGGGCTGGGACACATAAACCTATGCTGTAACAAGTCCTTTAGGTATTTATGATACATGCTAACATTTGAGAACCACTGTTGGCAGACAACATGTTTGGAGGTGGAGGAAAGACTCAAAACTATAGCTCCTAAGGATAGTGGAAGAACATCAGTGAGTTCAGTCTGGAGAAAAGAAGACCTGACTGATCTGAAAAAAGGGTCAGATGGAAGAGGGAGCTGGTGTGTTTATTTTTGTTTTCCTAGCAGTAACAGTTCATGGAAAACAGGAAAACAAAACTGGCATGATGGATTTGTGAAAGTGTTTTTGGCTTAAATAGAGAACTGACATAAATGGTGTGAAGGGTGAGAAGTTTACTGATTAAAAACAGGAATCTAGAGGTTGGGATATCCGTTGCTGATTATTCACCAGCTCAGTTGCATCCTTGAAGACCCAGGATTTCCTGTCAGTCTTCTCTGTCATTGCACGTGGGTCAGTAGCTCTATGGTTACCCAGTGTTTTTAAGGCTGTCCTATTATACATGTTTAAGTATCAGCAAACAGAAAAAAAAGAGTACACCTTTATCTTTTTTAAAAATTAAGGTGAAATCCACAGAACATAAATTAACTATTTTAAAATGTAAAATTTAGTGGCATTTAGTGCATTCACTATTTTGCGCAACCACTGCTACTGCTAAGCTTTAAAACATTTTCATCACTCCAGAAGAAAATCCCCTATCTATTCAGCAGTCACTGTCGGGGACCAGCCCCAACCGAGGGTGGGTAAGGACTGCAACGGAGAATCCGGACGGAGAGAAAAAACCACTCAGAGGCAGTTTTTTCTGGGAACAGTCTGATCAGGACTGAAGCCAAATTTTATTCAAACTTCTTCCAACTTATATACCATTTTTCATACCCTCCAGCAGTGTGACAATCACTTGCTGGGGGCGTACACATCCTCACAAGATTGTCACAAGACTTTCAAGTTCCATGCACACAATTACAATTCCATGATGTAATTGTACATCATTGTTGCCCACAATGTAACAGGTACACAAATTAATCAATAGTTTCACAAGATGTTTCCCATAACCAATTCATGTTATACTTTATGTTCTAAACTTCTTGATTAATTCTAAATTCTAATCAATCCAGTGAGCTAAACTCTGATTAACATTAAATCCAAAATTAATAACTTCTAATGATTCTTAACAATTAAGACTATCAACTTATTATTACCTTAACTTTATATTAATCTTCTATCCTTACTCAATTTATATTTATCCTATTAACTTATGCCTATACTCTTATTATTGTAACTTTCTAAGTTATAATCAAACACCACATTAAGTATTACTTAACCTTACAGTATATCTATGAACTTATTTTTATGATACTTATAACCTACTGATTTTTAATATGCCATGCCCTAGAATCCTATGCTAATTACCTAAAAACTTATCCTTAAACTAAAATCTTAACATTACTTCTATGAATTTCTCGTGTCTAAACTATACCTCCTTATATACTTCATTACTTAACTCTTAACACTATGTATTATTCTAATTGAACCACTATTTTATTATAAACTCTTATAAACTTTATCACTAGCCTTAATTAATATCCAAACTATAAACTTACTCTTATCTTCTATAAAACTTAATATAACTGCAATTTAACCTAAAACCTAAATCTTATTTCCTGTTATGTGGAGGCTACCTGCGTCTGGGAGCCTGTCACACTACTTTGGGACAATGAACTGCACCGTTGCCATGACGATAGCCAGGGGCTGAAGTAAACTGAGAGTTTCAGCACATACAGAAACCAGGAACGTTCTGCTTGACCTAAGGCAAAATAACAAAACTATTATCACAATTATAATGTTTAATTTCAACCTAAGGGAAAACTTTCTAGCAAGAACAAAGGCTGACTAACCAGTTTACCAGGAAATAACAGCTAAAAAATATCTTGAGAAGGAAAAAACAGTTTAAGAAAAGAGGGAGAAATAGAAAATGATTCTGCTGTGAATTTCTTTTAATCATAGTTGAATTTTGTATATTACTGTTATAAACTTTATTATTATATAAGTACTGGTCTTTATTCATATGCCAATATTGTAGTTGTAGTGCTCGCCTTGTGTCAGAGACAATATTTCAGACGGGCCCTTATAGGCCTACATACATGTAGCTATAGATGTTGGCTCCCAACAAGTCACTACACATTCCTCCCTTCCTCTATCTACTGGTAGCCACCAGTTTACTTTCTTCTGTCTCTATGGATTTATCTATGCTGAATATTTCATATAAATGGAACCACACAATATATAACATTTTGTGTCTGGTTTCTCTCATTTAGCATGTTTTTAAAGTGCATCTATGCTGAAACATATATCAATATTTCATTCATTTTTACAGCTGAATAACATTCTATTGCCTGTATGTATTACATTTTGTTTCTCCCTTTGTCCATTGATGAGCATTTGGGTTATTTCTACCTTTTGACTACTGTGAACAGAGCTGCTCTAAACATTTGTGTACAAATTTTTGTTTTAACACCTGATTTCAGTTAATTTGAGTATATAGCCAGAAGCAGAATTCCTTGGGTCATATGGTAACTCTATGAAACGCCTTTTGAAGAACTGCCAGACTGTTTTCTGAAGCTGATGAACCATTTTACATCTCCATCAACAATAAGCAAGGGTTCAAATTTATTCAAATTCTTTCCCACCCTTGTTATCTTCCTTTATGAAAAATTATAACCTTCCATGGATGTGAAGTGCTTGTTGTTTTGACTTGCATTACTCTAAAGTATAATAATGTTAAGCATACTTCCCTGTGCTTGTTAGTCTATGTATTTTCCTTGGAGAAATGTCTATTCAAATCCTTTCCCATTAAAAAAATTACATTGCTTGTGTTTTTGTTTTTGAGTTGCAAAAGTTCTTTATATATTCTGGATTATAGACATTTATTAGATGCAGGATTTGCAAATGCTTTTCCAATTTTGTAGGTTGGCTTTCTCTTTCTTAATAATGTCCTTTAATGCATAGAAATTCTAAATTTTGATTCACCTACCAGGATAAAGACAATAGGTTGTTGAAGGGTTGTGAGACTTATAATTGCTTTTGTTTTTTTCTCTTATTGATATATAATCTTTTACATATTTATAGGATATGTCTGAGTACTTGTTACACACTTAGAATGTGAAATGATCAAGTCAGGGTATTTGAGGTGTATATCATTTTAAGTATTTATCATTTTCATTTGTTGGTGACGTTTCAGGCTCTCTCTTCTAGCTACTTTGAAACATACAATGTATTGTTGCTAACTGTAGTAAGCTTACTCTGCTATTGAACATTAGAACTTGTTTCTTCTATCTGTACGTTTGTCCCCATTAACAAACCTCTTTTCATCCCCTTTTCCCACTCACATACCTTTCTCAGCCATTGGCACCTATCGTTCCACTCTCTACTTCCAAGAGTTTGACTATTTTAGATCCCACATATTAAAGAAAACATGCAGTATTTGCCTTTCAGTACCTGGCTTCTTTCACTTAGTGTAATGACCTCCAGTTCCATCCATGCTACTGCAAATGACATGATTTAATTGTTTTTTATGATCAAATCGTATTCCATTGTGTGTATATATACCACATTTTATTCATTTGTCTGTTGATGGATATTTAGGTTGATTCTATGCCTTTGCTATTGTGAATAGTGCAGCAATAAACATGCTAGTGCAGGTATCCTTTTAATATACTGATTAATTTTCATTTGTATAAATATTTCATAGTAGGATTACTAGACTGTTTTACATGTAGTTGTTTGAGATTCTCTATACTGTTTTTTTTTTGTCTTTTTAATAATACTCATTCAAACAGGGGTGAGGTAATAACTCACTGAGATTTTTATTTGCATTGATTTAATGATTAGTGATGCTGAGAATTTTTACATATACCTGTTGCCCATTTGTATATCTTTGTTTGAAAAATGTCTATTCATTTTCTGTGTCCATTTTTTTCATGGAATTATTTGGTTTTTAAAAATTTTTCTTAGCCGAGCTCGGTGGCTCAACCTATAATCCCGCGCCTTTGGGAAGCTGAGGTGAGTGGATTGCCTGAGCCCGCGGGTTCGAGACCCGCCTGGGCAGTGAGGCCTCATCTCTACAATAAATCAAAAAATTAACCGGGTGTGGTAGCGCGTCTGTAGTTCCAGCTACTTAGAAGGCTGAGGCGGAAGGATCGCCGGAGCCCAGCAGGTCGAGGCTGCAGTGGGCCGGAGCGGCCACTGCACTCCAGTTTGGGCTACAGAGTGAGACTCCAACTCAAAAAATAAAAATAAAAATAAAAATAAAAATTATTCTTGAGTTGTATGAGTTCCTTGTATATTCTGGATATCCATTCCTTTTTGGATGAATAGTTTGCAAGTATTTTGTGTCACTCAACAGGTTGTCTCTCCACTCTGTCGTTTCTTTTTCTATGCATAAAGTTTTACTTTAATATAGTCTCATTTATCTATTTATTATTATTGTTGTGTTTTGAGGTCTTAGCCATAAAATCTTTGCTTAGACAAATATTCTAGAGTGTTTCTTCCATGCTTTCCTCTAGTAGTTTTATACTTTGAATTTTTACACTTCAGTATTTAATCTATCTCGAATTGATTTTTGTAAATGGTGAGAAATATAATTTGTTTTATTCTTCTGCATGATTATCCAGTTTTCCCAGCATCATTTATTAAAGAGACTGTCTTTTCTTCAATGCATGTTCTTGATTCCTGGTCAAAGGTCAATTGGCTGTACATTTATTTCTGGATTCACTACTCTGTTCCATTGGTTTGTATGTCTGTTTTCATACTAATGCTGTGCTGTTTTGGCTACTATAGCTTTATAATATATTTTGAAGTTAGGTACTATGATGCCTCGGGTTTTGTTCTTTTTTGTTCAGGGTTGCTTTGACTATTCTGTCTTTTTTTGTGTTTGTTTTTTTTTTTTTTTTCATCTTCATACAAATTTTAGGATTTTTTTCCTATTTCTGTAACAGAAAATGGCATTGTTATTTTTGCTGGATTTCCATGGAAACTGTGGAAGGATATGGTCATTTTAACAATATTAATTTCTCTGATTCTTGAGCAAGCAATGACTTTCCATTTGTTTGTATCCTCTTCAATTTATTTCATCAGGATTTTGTAGATTTCACTGTAAAGATCTTTTGTCATCTTGGTTAAATTTATTTCTAGATATTTTCTTATAGCTATTAGAAATGGGAATTTGATAAAATTCAACATCTCTTTATAATAAAAACTTTCAACAAACTAGACATAGAAGGAACACACCTCAAAATAATAAGGCCCATACATGACAAATTCACAGCTAACATCACAGTGAATGCAGAAAAGTTGAAAGAACAAGATAAAGATGCCACTTTCACCATACCTGTTCAATATATTGCTCCTCCCAGTACATTCAAACAAGAGAAAGAAATAAAAGGAATTCAAACTGAAAAAGGGAAAGTCAAATTGTTCCTCTTTCCAGACGACTATGATCTTTTTTAAAAATTAAGGTGAAATCCACATAGCATAAATTAACTATTTTAAAGAAAACCAAAAGATTTTAAGAAAAACCAAAAGATCCCACCAAGAAAAATAAAAACTCTTAGAATGAATTTTAAAAATTCAGTAAAGTTGCAAGACATAAAATCAACATACAAAAAAATCAGTAGTGTTTCTGTACACCAATAATGGAATAGCCAATGATGAAAAGAAATCACAAAGACTAACTTTTTTTAATCTCTCTCTAAAAAAGAAATTGATGTTAACACACGCTTTGTAGTGCTCTTTTCAAAGATAAGATATACGTTTTTAAACAAACTCACCATTACTCTCTTTTTAAATGTACTATTTTATATTATTACTTCCAAATACAGCATTTGACATGCATATATTCAGACTATTGTTGTGAAATATATTTTCTATTTCTATATTTCTACTAAAGAAGCTAAAATGTGGTAGAGCAAAATTGACTTGAGACTAGTTAATTATTTTAATTATGTCTAAGACTCATGTATATGCTAGCTAAAACCTTATAACCTACAGCTAACCTTATTTAATTTCAAAACTAGCTGATGTCTGGACACTGAAAGAAGAAAATTTATGACAATAAACCAACACTATCATCTAGCTGATTACTAAGATCAGCAAAATTTTGGTATAGGAAACACTTCATTCTTAATCAATTCCTTCAATTGCTCTCATTCTCTCTCTCTCTCTCTCTCTCTCTCTCTCTCTCTCTCTCTCTCTCTCCCCAGCAACTCACTCATTTCTTAGTTTCACATGTTCCTTAAAGCTGAATAAGTAAAGAAATGATCAAATTAGCCGAGTCTCATGGACGTTACTTTCTTTTGCTCTCATTTTTCTTTAGATTTTCTCTATTTCATATGTTTATTATTAAAAGTCTGCATTAAAAATGGGAGCAATTAACATGACAAGATACTTCAAGAGGAAGGTGACATTAGCATGCATTGATTACTTTGTTACAACTAGCAAAGATTATTGCTGCTTAGTTGACAAACGCAATAGTATTTCTTACTGATCTAAATTTAAAAAGTGTCACGTAACTCATTTGCAAGAGGACAAAAGTTCACATAAAATACAACTCTTTGATTAACAATTTCACAGAATCACAAAGCTGGAGGGGACAGTGAACCTTCAGCCATCAACCGGCCTTGTCCTCTTCAATCAGACAGGGCAATGTCAAACATTTCAACTTATTATTTTCTTCTCTGACATCTACTAAAGAGGACAGCAATGTCCTAGTTTCCACAAAGATATTGAACATCCTCTCTAAATGCCAATACAATTGTTTCCGCCCTTGGAAGTTCTTGCTTTTTGAAATACCTACTTCCTTTTCATATGGGTGAAGGGAGGATGTTGGCAGAAAAGAAGAGTTACTTTCAGGATCAAATGTCACTATGAATTAACTACTGGCTTTAAAATTGTGTTTGTGGCTATGTCTACAATGAATTGTAAAAAGTAATAATGGTGATATTTCTGGATTCATTCGTATATAACCAGTTAATATGAAATTGCATAAGATTACACTGAAAAGGAACTTGAGGTTACACTACATGTATCATAGTTACTAAATCTCCCAAGATGCCATACCATTTCTGTTAGCTTAAGGGAAACAGACTTACTTCAGGCAAAGATGATAGGAACAGGGGTAAGTCACTCAATGGGGCCACCCTTTACATCTGTGTTTGTTTATCGTGTGTGTGTGTGTGTGTGTGTGTGTGTGTGTGTGTGTGTGTGTGTACGTACACATGCACACATTTACATATATGTAATTCATAGTTTTTGGTAATATTTAAATATTATTTCATAATCTAGTGTAAATTTCCTATACTCCAAAATAATAAACAACTTTTCTGTTTTATTATTTATTATTTTTAAATATTATGAAAGGTTTTTAACCTGGTCTTACTTTTTCTGGTTTAAGTTATTTGTGTATATATATATATATATACATATATATATATATATATATATGTATATATATATGTGTGATATATATATATATATATATATAATGGTTATCATGTTTTTAAAACCTTTATTACTTCCTCCATGTAATCTCTGCTGTTGATTTGTCTTTCTAGCTTATTTATCCTGATAGGCAACTAGGTTCTAGGATTTCTCCCAACCCTATCCCTACAGTCTTTCACTGTTTCTATCATTTGTTTGCTTGTCTGTTTGTTTGCTTTTGAGTTGGAGTCTCACTCTGTCACCCAGGCTGGAGTGCAGTGGTACACTCACGGCCACCCCTGGGTTGACCTGCTGGGCTCCAGAGATCCTTCCACCTCAGTCTTCCAAGTAGCCAGAACTACAGGTGCATGCTCAAGCAATCCACTCACCTCAGCCTCCCAAAGTGCTGAGATTACAGACTGAGCCATTGTTAAAAATCAGTTTAAAAGTTTGTACTCTTTGTTTTACTGAACTGCAGGACCTGAATAAGTCATATAGTTACAATCAAGAGAGGAAAGAAACTGACTACAAACTTAACTTATATTGCTACTCATTCTGTGCACTCAGAAGTATTTGCTCTGCCTCTTTGGGTCAGTTTTTGCTATGGACATTATCTATAAACAGTAACATTTAGAATAATAAAAATAATCATTTTCTCTACTACAAACATTTCCAAACATTCTATGATTTCCTCTTCTATGTAGATTGTGTCTGGTGACACACTCACTTATCTTATTTTATAAAATGTTGAAAAGTCATTGCATTTTAGTCCATAAAGTACATCCAGAGAAACATGCTTTTTTGGAAATGTACATGGTCCTTGCATCATGTACACCATGGGATTTATGGTGTAGTGAGAGTTACTTAATCAAACAATCCTGCACATAAATGTGTAACAACAAACATTGGTAAGTAGTCTGATGATCAATATTGAGTACAATAAGAAGGCAAAATAGGGAAACCTGATCTAGTCTGATTACTCAGAGAATTACCTGGGCTGATGATATTTGATCTGATGTTTGAAGATAAATTGGAAATAGAGGAACAGGAGGAGGTAAGCTTGAAAATAGGTCATGAATAGAGAAGTCATTATGACTGCTTGAAGAACAGAAAGAAAGAGAGTTACATTAGTCAAAGTTCTCCAGAGAAGCAGAACCTATAGGAAATAAATATCTTGATATCTTTCTAGATATTGTATTATATATGTGCATATATATAGTGTGTGTGTGTATATATATATATACACACATGTATATACACACAAAAAAAAATTTATTTAAGAGTTTTGATTCATGTGATTATAGAGGCTGAGAGGGCCCTCAATCACCCATCTGCCAGCTAGAGACCCAAGAAGGCTGATGGTATAATTCTAAGACCTGAGAAGGAAAGGGCCAAGGATAAAAATTCCAGTCTGTGTTTGAAGAACTGAAAATCAGGAGGGCTGTGGGCAGCAGAAGATTGATAACATAGTTAATCAATCTAGAATATGAAAGAAGATAGTGAAAGACAACACTTGAATAGATATATAAAGTAATAGAATGTTTGCAGAAAGTAAACTTATTCATCTTTTATAATGACTTCAAATGATGAATATGAAAAGAATACAAAATGTTAAAATTTGTATAATGTTTGCTTAGTTTCAATGGGCTTATTCCCTAGATACTTTTTAAAAAGGAACTCATGAATCATTTACTGCCAAATATTATAAAAGGAGAGCTGGGTGCAGTGGCTCACACCAATAATCCCAGCACTTTGGAAGGCCAAGGCAGGAGAATTTCTTGAGCCCAGAATTCAAGACCAGCCTAGGCAACATAGTGAGACCTTTGTTTCTAAAAAGAAATAAAATAAAATAAAAATAAAAATTAGCTGAATGTGGTGGTGCAAGCCTGTAGTCCCACCTACTTTGGAGGCAGGAAGAAGGATCACCTGAGCCCAGGGGGTTGAGGTTGGAGAGAGACATGATTGTGCCACTGCACTCCAGCTTGGGAGACAGAGACTTCAAATAAAAACAAAAAAATCTATAGAAAGGAAAGCTAGCATTTAGTGTTCTTTCTGCTAAAATGATACAGTGGTCATAGAGTATTTAGTTTGCTTTTAACTAGGGATAATAACTCTTGTGTAAGCTGCCAACCTATCAAAGATTCCATTTTCACCCCAAAATTTTATCTATTTTGTGCTGAATTTGTAATGTCCTTGGTTATAAAGAGGTTGAGTACTTACAATTGTGTCACTTTCTTGGTGTGCTTTTTTTTTTTTTTTTTTTGAATTGGAGTCTCACTCTGTCGCCCAGACTGGAGTGCAGTGGCCGCTTCCGGCCACCGCAGCCTCGACCTGCTGGGCTCCGGCGATCCTTCCGCCTCAACCTTCCGAGTTGCCGGAATTACAGGCATGCACTACCATGCCCGGCTGATTTTTTGATTTATTGTAGAGATGAGGTCTCGCTGCCCAGGCGGGTCTCGAACCCGCGGGCTCAGGCAATCCGCTCACCTCAGCCTCCCAAAGGCGCGGGATTACAGGGTGAGCCACCGAGCTCGGCTGGTGTGCTTATTTTAAACTATTTTATTATCATTTTGATTAATAGGTGATCAAGTATTGTTTCTCAGACACACGTGACTTATCTTATTGAATGTCAAAAACACCTCTGACAACTCTTTTAATTTTTGCGTTTTCATAATAGGATACTAAATTTAACCAAAACTAAGATATATTTTATGCCAAGAAACATCTTTGAGAACTCTGAGGGTTTACAAAAAAACAAGTTTTTAAAGATTGTTTTAAGAAGAGGAAGAAAGCCTGTAATCCCAACACTTTGGAAGGCCAAAGTGAGAGGATCACTTAAACCCAGGAGTTCAAGAGCAGCCTAGGAAAGATAGCAAGAGGTTGCTTCTACAGAATTTTTTTTTTAAAGATAGCTGAGTGTGGTGGTGTGTGCCTGTAGTCCCAAATACTTGAAAGAATGAGGAGCATGGATCTCTTGAGCCCAGAAGGTCAAACTGCAATGAACCATGATCCTGCCACTGCACTCCAGCCAAAATGACAGAGTAAGACCCCAACTATAAATAAAAAAAAGTCTACTTAGGGAGAACATCAAGATGGGCACCATGGAACAGCAGACTAGTGCCTCTCTCATCTAGCAAGAAGGAGGTCGAGCTCACAAAGACCAGAAAACAATGGCAGAATGTAGAATCCCCACCCCTGCCCTGTTTCAACTCAAAGACAGTGATTCTATTTGGGGAAAAATAGGGGTGAATGATTCAAAGATGTTTTGAGTCATTCCAACCCCTCTCACTCACACACAAGTGTCAGTCCCATGCAGTAGGAACCTTGGTTGGGGCATAGTTGGGGCAACCAGATCCCAAGTAAAACAGGAAATGAACTTGTTTGCCAGTCACTGCTGCTGTCTTGGCAGCCTCTTCCCAAGCAGGAGTACAGCCCCATACAGAATAAATCTGTCTGGCATGTCCACCACTGGCAGCTAGTGGAGAAGTAGACCAATGTCTCCTGTGGGAGCAGGAATGAGAGTAGGGACCAACTGTTGACACATCTAGAACCCAATTGGAGACTCTTTGTACACACAGAGACCAGAAAGCAATGGCAGGTGCAGGACTCCCAGGCATTCCATCCCCCACCCTGTTCCAGATTCCAACAGAATTGGAAACTCTGCTCAGCGAAAGAGTGAAGTAGGTGATCCTAAGATGTTTTGAGTCAATTCATTACCTCCCACCTACACATGAGCCTCCAGTCCTAAGCAGGAGGAGCGTTGTCCAGATTATAATAGGGGGCAACAGGAGCCCAAGTGAAATGGGGAACAGACCCATCCATCAGTCACTGTTGCTTGACAGCCTCTTCCCAAATAGGAAGAGAGCTACATGCATGGCGGATTTGGCTAGCATCCCAACTGCTGGTAGCTACCAGAAGCAGAAAAGCATCACTTGTGCTGAGCAGGGCAGAGAATAGAGGCCCAATTGCTGATATATCCTGCACCTAGCAGGGGATACTTTGTACACAGGGAGACTAGAATGTAATAACAAGCATGGAATTCTGAGTTTCCTTCCCCCACCCCCACACCCATCCTGTTTCAGGCTTGGGCAGAATGGGAAGCTCTGCTTGGACTGAAAACTGGTTTGTCTAATTTAGCTCAGGGGGAGAGAGAACATGCAATTTTGGTATCTAACCACAGGGTGGAGCAAGCAGCAGAAGTAAATGCTGCTTCTCTCACTGAGTGATGGAATCAAAGATTTACAAAAGGAGATCCCTCCTAAATGAGGAAAAATCAATGGAAAAACACAGGTAACCTCTAGAGTCCTAAGGAGATAGCACCTGAAAAAAAAAACAGCCATCATAGCACAAATAATGGAAACCTCCCAGAATGACTTGCCTCAAAGGACAGCTACAGAAATCAGAGATTGGATGGCAAAAATGAAACAGAATCAAGAGAAAAAAGAAGCAAAACTCAATAAAATTGTACAGGAGTTGGCCAACTTCAAGAAAGCTTATTCTGACATAATGGAAATAAAGAACTCCATCCTCAAAATAAATAGAAATCTAATAAACATAGGAAACAGAATTAACCGAGCAGAGGAAGGAATCTCAGAGCTTGAAGACCAAAATATGAATTTAACCTAATCTGTTAAAAACATAAAAAAACTCAAAAAGAAGGAATAGACCCTCCAAGAGATGTACAATTATATCAAGAAGCCAAGCCTATGCTTGACTGGTAACCCTGAAGCAGAAAGGGAAATGGAGAAGACCTTGGAACAAGCATTCCATGAGGCTATCCAAGAAATCTTTCCTCATCTTGCCAGAGATGTGACCATTCAAGCACAAGCATTTCAGAGAACTCCCTCAAGGCATCACAAGGAAGACCTACCCCTGGACACATAGTATTCCACCTACACAAAGTATGTATGAAAGAAAAACTCCTAAAGGAGGCAAGAGAGAAAGATCAGACTACTTACCAAGGAAGACCAATCAGAATCATCCAGATGTACCTGCAGAAACACTACAAGCCAGAAAGGGATCAGAGTTAAATTTTTAAAGTCCTTAAAGATAAGCAATTTCAACCAAAAATTTCCTACCCAGTCAAGCAAAGTTTCATCAGTGATAGGTAATTAAAATCCTTCCCAGACATCCAATCCATAAGATAATATGCTGGTTTAGACCAGTCTTTCAGGAGATGAAGAAGAAAGAAGGAGGAGGAGGAGGAGGAGGAGGAGGAGGAGGAGGAGGAGGAGGAGGAGGAGAGAGAAGGAAGAAGAAGAAGAAGAAGAAGAAGAAGAAGAAGAAGAAGAAGAAGAAGAAGAAGAAGAAGAAGAAGAGATGGCCATGCATATCACAAGAGTACTGGTAGACAATCTATAGACTCAATGCAATACCCATAAAATTATCAATTATTTTTTTCAGACCCGGAGACAACACAGAAATTCATATGGAAACAAAAAAGGAGCAAAAGATAGCCAAAACAATCCTTAGCAAAAGGAACAAAGTGAGAGGTATCACATGTCCAGACTTTAAATTGTATTATAAGACTATATAATCAAGACAGCCTGGTACTGATATTGGTGCAAGGATAGACACATAGACCAATGGAACAACACAGAGATTATGGAAGCAAAAACTCGATCTCTCAACCATCTCATCTTCAACAGGACCACCAATAACAACCATTGGGGAAAGGAGACTCTATTTAGCAAATGGTGCTGGGAAAACTGACTGACCACATGCCGAAGAATGAAGCAAGACCCTTACCTATAGCCATATACAAAAATCAACTCCAAATGGCTTAAAGGCCTAAACATACAAAACCGCAAACTATAAGAATCCTAAAAAAAAAAAAGTAGGAAACACTCTTACGCACATTAGGGTAGGAAACCAATTCTTGAACAAATCCCCAAAAGTGAATGCCAAAAAAATAAGATAGACAAGTGGAACCTCATCAAACTGAAAAGGTTTGCATGGCAAAAGAAACTATCAAGAGACTAAAGGGACAATCCACAAAATGGGAAAAAACCAAACCAAACAAAACAAAAAACCCTGCTAACTATGTATCTGGCAAAGTCCTAACACCCAGGATCTGCAAGGAATTAAATAAGCTGAAAAAAGCAAACAGCCCTATCAAAAAGTGGGCAAAGGACATGAACAGACACTTCTCAAAAGAAGATATACAAGCAGCCAACAGACATATTAAAAAACGCTCATCCTCACTAGTCATTAGATAATTGCAAATCAAAATTATCACAATGACATACCACCTAACTCTAATAAGGATGGCCCTCATCAAGAAATCAAAATACAACAGATGCTGGAGAGAGTGCAAAGAAAAAAGAATGCTTCTATACTGTTGTGGGAGTATAGGCTAGTTCAGTCTCTATGGAAATCAGCATCGTGATTTCTAAAAGAACTATAAGTTGATCTTCCTTATAATCCAGCAATTCCTCTCTTGTGAATATAACTGGAGGAACATAATCATTCTGCCAAAAAAGACACCTGCACATGCATTTTTATAGCTGCACTATTCAGAGTAGGAAAAACATGGAACCAATTCCACTGCCCATCACAAGTGGACTGGATAAAGAAAATGTGTTGCATATACACAATGCAGTAACATGCAGCCATAAAAAAAGAACAAAATCAGGGAATTCACAGAAAATTGGATGGAATTGGAGATGATCAAACTTAGTGACATATCACAGAAACAAATAACTGAATACCAAATGTTCTCATTCATAAGTGGGACCTGAACTTTAATTATATTAACACAAGGGAGAGATGGGCAGCTGATGGACACTTCCAGGGAAGAGAGGGAAAGAGAAGGCACATAGCATCACAAAGGGTACCTGGTCTTAAACTAGGGGAAGTGAGGACCAGCTGGAGGTCTAAACTTCACTTGTATTCAGCCTGCTTATGTAGCCAACCCTGACTTGTACCCCACATATCAATAATTTAAAAAGAAAAACTAAAATAAACAAATAATAGAAATACCTGGTCAAGAGTGGTGGCTCTTGCCTACAATCCCAGCACTCTGGGAGACCAAGATGGGAGGATTGCTTGAGCCCAGGTGTTTGAGATCAGCCTGAACAACATGGCAAGACTTTAACTCCACAATACATAAAATAATTAGCCAGGTGTGGTGGTGCACGCCTGTGGCCCCAGTTACAAATAGGTCTGAGGCAGGAGGATTTCCTGAGCCCAGGAGTTCAAGGTTGTGGTGAGTCATGATTATGCCACTGCACTCCAGCGTGGGTGACAGAATAATACCTTGACTCAAAAAATACAAATAATAAAACAAAGAAATACTAGCAATAGTTAAGCAGATCTGATGTATTTATAATTCTTATTTAGATACAGTATTCTAAGAGCTACTAGAAAGAAATATCAAATCAGAGGGGACACTGAGCTTTCTCTTGGTTAAGTTTGTAGATAAAATATAATTGATGTAAAACTTGTGTGTGTGTGAGTGTGTATATATATAATATATATATTATATTTTATAATAAGGCCCTGAAAGTTTGATAATTCCTTGCTGTGTATGGCATGTTCTTACCACAGGAAAAAACACTGATAAGAACTTATATGAAATAGTTACATACTGTCATTCAGAAGACAATTTTAATTTTTCCTATTTGAATGTTTTTGTTCATAGTAAAAAATTAAACATAGCCATTAAGTAGTTTTCATCTATGAATAGTTTTTTTTCTGTTACCTTCCTGAAGCATATATGAGGAGGGATCCCCCCAAAAAACAAATATATTTATTTATTTTTAAAATGCTGTATTTATTCTTTCATGTTTAAACTTCAGTCATTCTGCACTTTCATTTGATGCAATACACATCTTGATATGCTTTTTCCACTGCTCAAAACAGTTTTTGAACTTATCAATTTTGATGCCTTTTAGTGTGTCTGTAGTTTTTGTTTTACTTCTTCCACATTGGCAAAACATCTCCCTTTGAGGACTTTTTTTATTTGAGGAAACAAAAAAGAGGTTTCTTGAGACAAGATCAGGTGAATTAGCAGAGCGGAGCACCAGGCTCATGCCATTTCTTGTCAAAAACAGCTGAACATTCAGTGCAGTATAGACAGATGCATTTGTAAATCATTCCTCATGAATGGGAAAATTCATTGAAATAATCTCAAAGACAAAAGCAAAAACAAATCACCAAACACAGCCTCTCACGACAAAGCTTGTTAGTATACTGAAGTTGAGGGATTCCTAGAACAATTACTTTGTTGGGGAAGCCTGTGCTATAAGGGACCACTCTTCAAAAAATAATTCCAGATTTTTGGGTACCCACCCTCATATAAGCTACATGTCAGAGATTGTGTTTCAACAAAGAAGGACAGAGCCATCTATGATAAACCAGTAGCCAACATTTTGCTCAATGGGCAGAAACTGGAAGTATTCTTCCTAAGAACTAGGGCAAGACAAGGAAGAAAACATAGTGCTGGAAGTCCTAGCCAAAGCAATCAGAAAAGAGAAAGAAATCAGGGGTATACAAACAGGAAAAGAGGAGGTTAAGCTGTCTTTGTAGATAATGTGATACTATACCTAGAAAACCGTAGGGAGTCTGTCAAAAGTCTCTTCACACTGATAAATGATTTTGGTAAAGTTTCAACATGCAAAAGACAGCTGCATTTTTTATACACCAGCAATAAGCAGGTGGAGAACCAAATAAAAACACAATCCCATTCACAATAGCCAAAAAAAAAAAGAAAGAAAGAAAGAAAAAGAAAAGAAATACCTTGGCATCCACCTAATCTGAGGTGAAAGGCCTTTACACTGCTCAAGAAATCTAGGATGACACAAACAGAAAACATCTTATGGTCATAGATTGGAAAAATCTATATTGTCAAGATGTCCATCCTTACCCAAGATAATCTACAGATTCAACAAAATACTCATCAAATTACCAACATCATGTTTCACAGACCTAGAGAAGACAATACAGAAATTTCTAGGGAAATAAAAAGCATGGATATCCAAAACAGTCCTCAGCAAAAGGAACAAAGCAGGAGGTGTCACATTTCCAGACTTTAAACTTTATTACAAGGCTACAGTAACCAAGATGGCATATCACTGCTACAGGAATAGGCACATAGACCAATATAACAGATGAAAGTTTCAGAAGTAAAAACATGATCTTTCAACCAACTTGTCCTTGTCAAAGTCACCAATAACAATCATTGGGAAAAGGCAACCATATTTAGAAAATAGTACGGGGAAAATTGGATAAACACATGCAGACGAATGAAACTGGACCCCACCTATTAACATATAAAAACACTAACTCAAAATGGATCAAGAACCTAAATGTAAAATCTCAAACTAAAAGAATCATAGAAGAAAACATAGGAAACACCCTTCTGGACATTATAGTAGACAATGAATTCATAACCAAACCCAAAAGCAAAGGCTGCAAAAGCTAAGATAGGTAGGTGGGACCTCATCAAACTGAAAAGCTTTTGCACAGCAAAAGAAGCCATCAAGAGAGTAAAGAGACAATCCACAGAATGGGAAGCAAATATTTGAAAATTATGCATCTGACAGAGGCCTAAGAGCTAGGATCTACAAGGAGCCCAAACAAAGTGAAAGGAAAAAACAAACAACCCCATTAAAAAGTGGGCAAAGGACATGAACAGGCACTTCTCAAAGGATGACATACAAACAGCAACAGACAAATGAAAAAAAAATGTTCAGTCTCACAAATCATCATAGAAATGCAAATCAAAACCACAATGAGGTATCACCTAACTCTGATAAGGATGACTATCGTTAATAAATCAAAAATTAACAGGTACTGGTGCAGCTGCAAAGAAAAGGAAATGCTTCCACACTGTTGATGGGAATGTCTGCTAGTTCAACCTCTGTGGAAAGCAGTGTGGCAACTTCTAAAAGAACTAAAACTTGATCTTCCATATGACCCAGCAATCTGTCTCCTGGGAATATACCCAGAAGAACATAAATCACTCTACCAAAAAGATACTTGCACAAGTATATTTATTGCTGCACTATTCACAATAGCAAGAACACGGAATCAACCATACTTCCCATTAAAAGTGGACTGGTTAAAGAAAACATGGTACATATACACAATGGGGTATGACACAGCCATAAAGAAAAACAAAATCATGGCCTTTGCAGCAACTTGGATGCAGTTGCTGACCATACTACTTGGTGATCTATCATGGAAACAAATAACAATATCAAATGTTCTCACTCATAAGTGGGCCCTGACCATGAGCAGAAGAATATGATAGGCAGTCACCAGGCACTGTTAAAGGAGGGAGAGAGGCAGGAGGGTGGAGGCACACAACAACACAAAGTGTATCTGGTCCACTACCAGGGGGAGTGAGGGACACCTAGAAACCCAAACATCACCTGCATGAAGCCTAGTAAATCCTCATTTGTACCCATAACATAATAAAAATTTATTTTCCTTTCTTTTTCACCAATTTCAAAAACTCAATTTATTAGATTCTGCTTTTATAAACTGAAATAAAATATTTTCAAATCACATAGGATTTGTATTGAACCTCAAAACTTAAAAACTTACTGTCTCCATATTTTTATGGCAGTATCATTACTTACATATGTTCAATAAAATCTATTCTCCTTTTTATCAAGACATAATTGGAACAAATCAATTGCACTACAATGGCCTTACTTGGACTGTCATATTTGCAGATAATCCTTATTAAATCATATATGAAATGTCACTTTACATATAAAATTAGTGCTGGAAAATGCTCCCAGAATGCTGGCTTAGTTCTGGCTTTCAGGGCCTCAGTCTTAAAGGCAGTAAGGAAAGTCACTTAGAAAAGTTAGAAGGGGATCATGGGAAAAGAGGAATTCATTTAAATTTATAAGTACTGCAGGTTGAATATAATTAACAGTCTGTACTTTCATTTACTCACCTCAAGATAGCAGATAATAGAATCATTAAAGAATCTAATATGAGATTCCTTACAAAAGTATCCATACTGAATTTAATTTTGTGACTACAGTTGCTCAGTTTTGCATGACTCTACATTTGCAAAGCAAATTCAAAGAAACTTACATAGTTTTTTTTTTGCTTTTTGTTTTTGAATTTGAATTGTGTATATGGGCATCTTGATTAAAATTTAGTATCCATAGTGATCTGGAAACATGTAATCCAGGTAAAAGAAATACACTGCCATAAAGGGTAGCTTTGTTTTCTTTTTCTTTTTTTTTTAAACATATTTTTTATTATAAAATTGTGGCATACAGTTAAGGGTTAGGTATACAAATGTGCATCATTCAAGCACCCTTGTTAATAAGAGGTGTCTCCCCATTCCAAGACAGATATTGAATACTGTTAGTTCCACCACCCTTCCCCTCCCTAAACCCCCCATAGTATGCCACCACTATCAGTCCTTTTCTTATAGTATTATGATAGATGTTCAAGGTCCACTATATGAGTGAGAACATGTGATACTCAGATCTTTGTTTCTGTGAGAGATCACTTAGTATTACAGACTCTAGTTCTATCCAAGTTGCTCCGAAATTCATAATTTTGTTCTTTTTTATGACTGCATAGTATTCCATCATGTATATGTACCACTTTTTAAAATCCAGTCCTCTTTTGATGGGCAGCATGGTTGGTTCCAGGTTCTTGCTATTGTGAACAATGCTGCGATAAACATTCGTGTGCAGGTATCCTTTTTATAGAGTGATTTGAGTTCTTCAGGGTATATTCCTAGTAGGGGGATTGCGGGGTCATATGGGAGATCAATATTTAGAGTTTTTAGGAATCACCACACTGCTTTCCACAGAGGTTGCACTAGTTTACACTCCCACCAACAGTGTAGTAGTGTTCCCTTTTCTCCACATCCTCTCCAGCATCTGTTATTTTTTGAGTTATTGATAATTACCATTCTGACTGGAGTTAGGTTGTATCTCAGTGTAGTTTTAATTTGCATCTCCTTGATGATTAGTGAGGTTGGACATTTCTTCATGTGTCGGTTGAACGCTTGGATGTCTTCCTTTGAGAAGTGTCTGTTCATATCTTTTGCCCACTTTATAATGGGATTGTTTGTTTGTTTGTTTTTCAGCATGTTTGAGTTCCTTGTAGATCCAAGATGTTAGGACTTTGTCAGACCTGGTGTTGGCAAATATATTTTCCCAGTCTGTGGGCTGTCTCCCTGCTCTCTTGATGGTTTCTTTGGCTTTGCAGAGCTTGTCAGTTTAATGAGGTCCCACTTATCTATCTTATCTCTTATGGCATGTGCATTTTGGGTCTTGCTCAGGAATTGGATGCCACTTCCAATTTCCATAAGGGTGTGTCCTGCATTTTCTAAGGTTCTTATGGATTGAGGTTTTACATTTAGGTCTCCGATCCATTTAGAGTTAATTTTTGTGTATGGGGATAGATAGGGGTCTTGTTTGAGTCTTCTGCATGTGGTCAGCCAGTTTTCCCAGCACCATTTACTGAATAGGTTCTCCTCTCCCCAGTGGTAGGTGGTGGAGGCTTTGTCGGTGATGAGTTGGTTGAGAAATTGAGATTTTGCTTCTGGAATCTCAATTCTGTTCCATTGATCTATATGCCTGTTCCTGTACCAATACCAAGTTGTTTTGATTATTGTAGCTTTATAGTAAAGTTTGAAGTCTGGTAATGTGATACCTCCTGTTTTGTTTGTTTGTTTGCTGAGGATTGTTCTGGCTATTCTTGGTCGTTTGTGTTTCCATATGAATTCCTGTATTGTTTTTTCTAGGTCTGAGAAGAATGTTGCTGGTAATTTGATAGGGTATTGCATTAAATCTGTAGATTGCCTTAGGCAGGATGGACATCTTCACAATGTTGATTCTTCCAGTCCATGAGCATGGGATATTTTTCCACTTATTTGTGTCATCTTTGATTTCTTTGAGCAGTGTTTTGTAGTTTTCATTGTAAAGGTCTTTCACATTTCTGATTAGGAAGATGCCAAGGTACTTTTTTTTGTGTGTGTGTGTGGCTATTGTGAATGGGATTGTGCTTTTTATTTGGGTTTCTGTTTGTTTATTATTGGTGTAAAGAAATGTGATTGTCTTTTGCACATTTGTTTTATATCCTGAGACTTTGCCAAAGTCCTTTATCAGTGTAAGGAGTTTTTGACAGATTCTCTTGGGTTTTCAAGGTACACAATCATGTCACCTGCAAAGAGAGATAGCTTGACTTCCTCTTTTCCTATTTGGATACCCCTGATTGCCTTCTCTTCTCTGATTGCTCTAGCCAGGACTTCCAATACTATATTGAACTGGAGGGGTGAGAGTGGGCATCCTTGTCTGGTTCCAGTTTTCAGGGGAAATGGTTCCAATTTTTGTCCATTAAGGAATATGCTGGCTGTGGGTTTCTCATAGATGGCTTTTACTATTTTAAGGTATGTTCCCCATATGCCTAGATGTTTGAGGGTTTTTATCAAGAAGGGGTGCTAGATTTTATCAAAAACTTTTTCTGCATCTAATGATGTAATCATGTGGTTTTTGTTTTGACATCTGTTGATGTATTTAATTACATTTATGGTTTTACGAATGTTGAACCAGTCTTGCATCCCAGGGATGAAGCCTACTTGGTCATGATGGATGATTTTTCAGATGTGGTGTTGAATCCGGTTTACTAGGATCTTGTTGAGAATTTTAGCATCTATGTTCATCAAAGATATTAGCCTGTAGTTCTCTTTCTTTGTTGGGTCTTTACCTGGCTTGGGTATCAATTTGATGTTAGCTTCGTAAAATGATTTGGGGAGAGTTCCATCTTTCTCAATCACCTGGAATACCTTCAATAGGATTACTATCAGCTCCTCCTTAAATGTCTTGTAGAATTCTGCTTGAAAGCCATCTGGTCCAGGGCTTTTTTTTTTTTTTTTTTGTAGGTAGTTTTCTTTTTATGTTGTCAATTTCCTTGATTGTTATTGGTCTATTTAGGGTCTCAATTTCTTCTTGTTTCAACCTAGGCAGGTTGTGTGATGTCAGAAAGTCCTCCATTTCCTTAAGGCTTTCAAGTTTGTTTCCATACAAGTGTGCATAGTAGTCTCTAATGATATTTTGCATTTCTTCAGGGTCAGATGTGACTTCATCTTTTGTGTTTCTGATTGTGTTTATTTGGGCTTTTTCTCTCTTTTTCTTGGTCAGTCTAGCTAGGGGACCATCGATCTTGTTTATCCTTTTGAAGAACCAGCTTTTTGTTTCATTGATTTTTTTGTAATATCTTTTTGTCTTCTATGTCCTGGATTTCAGCTTTTATTTTGGTGATCTGGATTCTTCTGCTGAAATTGGGGTTTTGGTGGTCTTGCTTTTCCAGCTTCCTTTAGGTGGCATGTTAGACTGTTAATTTGTGATCCTTCCATTTTCTTCATGTATATTTGTAGAGATATGAATTCCCCTCTTACTACAGCTTTCATGGTGTCCCAGAGAGTTTGGTAAGATGTCTTTTCATTTTCATTTGTTTCCAGGTATCTCTTAATCTCTGTTTTGAGTTCATCATTGACCCAAGAGTTGTTTAGCATCATGCTGTTTAGTGTCCATGTCTTTGTGGGTTTGGGGGGGACTTTGTTGGTGTTAATGTTTATTTTTATTCCACTGTGGTCCAAGAAGGTGCATGGTAAATTTCGGTCCTCTTAAATTTGCTTATGCTTGATATGGCCAAGTATGTGGTTGATCTTAGAGTACATTCCATGTGAAGATGAGTAGAATGCATATTCTGTGGTTGTTGGATGGAGTGTTCTGTAGGTATCAATTAAGTCCATTTGGTCAAGAGTCACATTGAGGTTCCAGATATCATTGCTGATTTTTTGTCCTGATGATCTGTCTAGGGTTGTGAGTGGGGTATTGAAGTCCCCAGCTATGATAGTGTTGGGGTTGATATCTTTTTGGAGTTTACGTAGAAGCTGCTTTATAAAAGTTGGCATGCCTATGTTGGGTGCATATATGTTTAAGATGGATATTTCTTGTTGATGGATTGAACTTTTATCATTATGCAGTGGCCTTCTGTATCTTTTTAAATTTTTAATAGCTTGAAAGGTAAGATCGTGATTTCTCCTTTCTTTTGTGTTCCATTCACCTGAAAGTTTGTTTCCCATCCTCTTACTTTGAGTCTGTGAGTGTCCTTTCTAGTGATGTGAGTCTCTTGAAGGCAATAAATTGTTGTCTGGTGATATTTTATTCATTTTGCTATTCTATGTCTTTTCAGTGGTGCATTTAGTCCATTCATGTTTAGGCTAATTATTGAAATGCAAGAGTTGATCCCTGTCATAAGTTGTTTACAGAGTTGTTGTTCCTGTTTGTTTGTTGTCTTTCTTTTGGTTTTGTAGTTGGTTCATGTGTGTTTTTAATGTTTTGCCTGTACTCTTGTGAAGAATGTTGTTGTTCTTTTTTCTTTTTCTTCTGTGTTCAGTACTTTCTTAAGTGTTTCTTGTAGAGGTGGTCTGGTGGCAGTGTAGGTTCTTAGGGATTGGATATCTGGAAAAGATTTCAATTCTCCCTCACTAATGAAGCTTAGCTTGGCTGGGTAGGTAATTCTTGGTTGAAATTTATTATCTTTTAGAAATTTGAAGATAGGGCTCCAGGCTCTCCTGCCTGGAGGGTTTCTGTATATAAATCTGCTGCTATTCTAACTGGTCTTCCCTGGTAGGTAGTCTGACCTTTTTCTCTTGCCACCTTTAGAATTTTTTCTTTTATACCTACTTTGTTTAGGTGAATTATTATGTGTCTGGGAGTTGGTCTTCTCATTTGTTGCCTTGCAAGGGTTCTCTGAATCTCTTGTACTTAAATTTTTGCATCACTGATGAGATGAGGGAAGTTTTCTTGAATGATTTCATGAAATGTTTGTTCCAGTGTGACCTTTGACTCTCTCTCTCTCTCTGCCTCAGGAAGGCCAATTACTCTTAGATTGGGTCTCTTGAAATAATCATTCATTTCTTGAAGATTTTGTTCTGACTTTTTAAGCTTCTTTTCTATGTTTTTGACAGTTTGGGTTAGTTCTGTATTTTGGTCTTCAAGTTCTGAGATTCTTTCTTCTGCGTGGCTAATTCTGCTTTCCATACTTATTAGTTTGTTTTTTATTTCCATCACAGCATTCTTTACTGCTGTTATTTCTGTCATCAGCTCCTTCCTATTTTCCTCTTGTCTCTCCTCAATTTTTTTTTATTCTCTCTATTAATGTCTTGATGTCTGGGTTTGTTGCATGTGACCAGTCATTCTGGGGGATCTTCATTGTTTGTGTTACGGAATATGTTTTCTCAGTGTCTGATCTCCCAGGGGTCTGTGTGAGCCCTATATTCTTCTTTTGGTTTTTCTTCATTTGTGCAGATTTTTCTTCCCTACTTTACCCTTCCCTCCACCTCCCTATCTTCTTTAATTCTGTTATTCAGGGGTGGAGGGGGTTGCTTTTACTTCTGTTTGTTCTATCTCCTATTCTTCCTAATGTATTTCCTCTTGCTTTGTTCAGTTCTGGAGTTGGAGTGTAGGTTGAGGACAGTCCTTTTTGTAATTTTGAGATTTAATTAAGATCCTGGTATCTGCCAACAGGTGTATGGATAGTCTGAAATCCACTTCCCACTGCCTTGGAGTCTGTCCATGCAGTGGGGTTGTAGGTTTACTCTCTGAAAGCAAAATGAGGTTAACAGAGGGGAGAGAATGGAGCAGGCAGTGGGGAGAGGAGGGGGGTGGAGAAAGAGAGGGGTGAGAGGGAAAACATATAACTGTATCAAGTGGTAAGTGAAAAGAGACACAAATACTGAAGCAAATATAAAGAAAAACAATAACCACAACTTAAAACTAACCAACAACCATATAAAAAGCTAAAACATAAAATGATACTAACGTACACGCTGACCAACCTCCTTATTGGTGTGCTATTCCTCTATACAGAGAAATAAGAAAAAAGGAAAAAAAAAGGCTGGGCTCGGTGGCTCAGCCTGTAATCCCATGCCTTTGGGAGGTTGAGGTGAGTGGATTGCCTGAGCCCATGGGTTCAAGACCCACCTGGGCAGCAAGACCTCATCTCTACAATAAATTAAAAAATCAGCCGGGTGTGGTAGTGAGTGCCTGTAGTTCTGGCTACTCGGAAGGCTGAGGTGGAAGGATCGCCGGAGCCCAGCAGGTCGAGGCTGTGGTGGCCAGGAGTGGCCATTGCACTCCAATCTGGGCAACAGAGTGAGACTCCAACTCAAAAAAAAAAAAAAAAAGGAAAAAAGGGAAAAGGGATAGATTAAAATCAGTAGACTAACAGAACCAGCCAAACACACTGAGACTTTTCCTTTAGGTCCAATGTCCTTATAGCTCTGATTTCTAGCTGTCTTTGTGGGCTGGTAGAATTGTTTGCAGTTAGGGTCAGTTGCCCCTGGCCTGCTGTGAAGAACAGTTCATATATGGGCTCCCTGCCTAGTCTATTACTGAGACCTGGCCTTGTCTATTTATCAAGGGGGAAGAGCATCTGTCATTCCTGTTTTGATGTTGTTATCTTGGATCCCCGGCAGGTAGTGCTATCTCACCACTGTAGCTTCTGAAACTGAAACCTGCAGTCCAGAGGGGAGTGAGCCGGTTATGGATCCTCGACCTGCAGCAGCCACCTCCCCGTACACTGGGGGAGTTCCACAGGCCTGGCTCTGGATGAGGGTCATGGTGTGGCAGTGGCAGTGGCAGTGGCAGCAGCAGCCAAGCAGCAGTGATCTCAGAAGATCCTGCTTGCAGAGTCTTCACCTCCGATGTCATGGGTTGCCCCAGGCAGATTTGCTTCTAATGCATAGAAGATGGCAAAGGTCATGGGCTATCACTTCTAAAACTAGGTTCCAGAAGTTAGAAACATCCATGTTACTAGGTGTATTTTTTCTACTTTGCTGTTTTGGCATGCATGCTTTAATGAAGTAGGGTACATATTGGAGATGCCTACATTGCAAGGAAATGTGAGAAGTCTTTGGTCAATAGCTAGCCAGAAACTAAAGTCTTTATTTCAACAAACCCTGAGGAACTGAACTGTGACTACAAATACCTGAGCCTGAGATAAGATTCTTCCCCAGTCAGAGACTTCAGATGGAACCTCAGCCCTGGCCGCCAAAACCTTGATTGCAGCCTTGTGAGAGATCCTGCTGCTGCAGATGACCCAACTCAGAGTCCTGAGTCACAGAAACTCCTGAGTCACAAAAACCATTGAGTCACAGGAACAGAACCACAATACAAGTAAAGCCATTAAGTTTGGAATAATTTGTTACTAAAACAAATCTAATGAAACCAACTTTTGGGGGGCTTATGATAAAGAATGTAATTTCTGGGGATTGTAATAAGATTGCATCTCTTTAATCTTATATTATTTGCATAATTTGGAGTAAATTTCTCTTTACTATTTTTTCACATTTGTTATTGTGTGATTTCTTTTATTTTTAGCTTTTGATTATTTCTTATAGAGGTTTATACACTGTACTAATCTTTCAAAAAGTAACTTCTGCTTTATTGTTTTCTCTATATTTGTTTTCTATCATATTGTTATTATCTCTTATTATTAGCATTTTTTCTTTTACTTTCCTTGGATTTAATTTGGCATTCTTTTCTTATTTCTTGATTTTCATCATTTTTCTACCATATATATAGACATAAAACTAAAAATTCCGTGTAAGCTTTGCCATATCAGTGCATTATAAACTTTGATTAGCTGTAAGCTTACAAAAAAATTAGTTCTTAGTGATATTGTTTGTGTTTTATTTTTATTTCAGACAGTCAGAAATTTTCTAGTTATTCACTGTTATTGACTTCTAACTTAATTTTAATTAGAGAACATAGTCTGGATATCTCTATTCTTTAAAATTTGTTGAAAATGTTTTACTATCAAAAAATGATCAATTTTGCTAAGTGTTTCATTTGTACTTGAAGGAATTTTGAATTATCTCATTCTTGTATTCAGTATCTAGGTTAGCAATTAGGTCATGTTGCTAATTATACTCTTAATTTTTCCAAATCTTTATTGATTCATTTTCCTGCACATTCCGAAAGCTATTGAGTTAATATCCAAAGATCTTCTATTAATAATTGTGAATCTGTATTTTACTAGTTAAGTTCTATTATGTCTTTCTTTTAAAAATTTAAAGCTATGTTACTGGGGACCTATAGATATACAACTTTTGTATTTTATTTGTATATGACTTTCTTCATTTAATATTATGATTTTGAGATTTAACCATGCTGTTGCATGTATCAGTTTATTGTTTTTGATATTATTGCAGTATGTATATGTATCATGATTTTCACATCTATTTACTGGTTAATGAACATGGCCATTGTTTCCAGTTGTAGGTTATTATAAAACTGATATGGACGTTCAAGTACAACTCTATGTGTGGTCATAAGTCTTCATATTTCTTGGATAAATAAGTATCTTGTAACATGATTATTGGTACAGGTGGTAAGTACGTAACTTTATGAGAAACTTCCAAATTATTTTCCAAAGTAGTTGTATTATTTTGCATTCTCACTAGCAATGTATCAGAGTTTCAGTTGTTTTACTACTATGCCAACACTTTGTGTTTCCTTATTTTTTAAAGCCATTCTCATAGGTATGTAATGGTATTTCATTGTGGTTATAATTTGGATTTCCCTAATGAATAATGATGCTGATCTTCTTTTTCATGTACTTATTTACCATGCATATCTGTGATGTTTTGTTTCTTAAAAATCATTGTATTGTTAGTCATTATTATTGAGTTATAATAGTTGTTTGCATTTACCATATGTAAGTGCTTCCTAGGTATGTGTTTTACATTGTTTTCTTCTAGTCTGTGGAATGTCTTTCCATTTTTTAAAGAAGTTCTTAAAAAACTGGAAAGTTTTAGTTTTGATAAAGTCCCATCTTTTTTAATGGCTCATGTTTTTTGTGTCTTAAAGTCACAAAACATTTGTTTTTAAATCAACGGGCAAATGCACAGGATTGATGCATGGGTATATTGCACAATAGTGAAGCCTGGGCTTCTATTGAGCCCATCACCCAAAAGATGAGCCTGGTGCCAAGTAGACAGTATTTTGTGCCCTTCCTCCTTCACCCTTTTAAAGATTCCCAGTGTCTCTTGTTCCCATCCTTAAAAATGTGTTTGCCCAGTGTTTAGTTCCTATTTATAAATGAGAACATGGGGTATTTGATTTTCCTTTTTATTCGTTAGTTTGCTTAGAGTAATGGCCTCCAGCTGCACCCATGTTGCTGCAAAGCACAGCATTTCATTCTTCTTTATGGCTGTGTAGTACTCCATGGTGTATATGTACTTCATTTTCTTTATCTAGTCCACTGTTGATAGACACCTGGTTGGTTTTACCTTTCTGTTTTATTTTAGAAGGGTTAATGTTTTATGTTTTACATTTAGGACTATGATTTATCTTGAATTAATTTTGTATGTGAGATGGGTTAAGGGTTACAGTTAATTTTTTACATGTAGATAGCCAGGGTTTTCAGCATGACTTGTTGATAAGAATTTTCACTCTGCTCCTCTGAGTTTTGTGTTTTCATCTTAGGCTTCAAATTCACATCGATGATTTAAAATATGTCAGACACTTGAAAAAAATGATCAACTATATGACTGGAGTCTATTAAAGAGTCCAGTTTTGCCCCTGAATCTTTTTGCAAACACTGAAAGCTCATCTTTTTCTCCGATCATGCCGCAGCAGGCTTATGACAGTTTCTTTTTCATAAGAAATTTTATTCTTTCAAATTACCTCTGCTTTTACAACTTTTCTTATTTCCACTGGTAGCATTGGCCTTATGTGAGCTACATATTCTACCCAGTAATATAAGTGTCCTCTTTGCGGAAGACGTAATATTTCCATGTTTCTGCAATGTTAGGGCTTACCGAGCAAAGATTGCAGAAAAACTAAGAAAACATATGATTCAGTAGAAACCATATATTGTAAGCTAAAAATAGAAGAGATTTAAAATATCTCTCCCGGAGCTATTTATTTACATTCCAGGGTGTTGAAAAGCAAACAAAAACTAGATATCTTTTCTCTCCCTAGAAAGTATCTGTTTGCATTTTGGAACAAGAGTCTCTCTATTTCTTGCTCTTGCTCTCTTTGACTCTCTTTATCTGGAGGGAAGAAGGGGCAGATGTGCCAATCATCCTAAATTTCTAGATTCATAATTTCAGGGTTCTTTGCAAATGTCACAATTCGGATTGTACACACACATGACATCTAGCACTTACTGTCTCATGGGATATTGTGTCTTGGAAAACTGACACAAAATGTTTTGTGAAAAAATAAAAGATGTGTTCCCTGTTACAGAGGACTTTGTTCTATCATTCAATCATCTATCTCTGTCATCTATCTATCTGTCTATCTCTTTCTATTCATTCATCCTGTAGGCCAATTTGCTGACTAGCAAGTTAAGTAACATCGCAGATTCTGCACAGTTTTTAACTGAACACTCATATCATTTGAACATCAAGTATTCTAGTAAACTTCTCAGAGAAGAAAATTCATTTTATTTAAATAAGTAAATTCCACATTGACTCCTAGGTATTTCAAATGCATAAAGCCTTCTTTGCCAACTATTTATAAAAAATCTTAATCAGTATCATATTTAAATGTAATGTTTGCCAAGATAAATTCAAAGTTGATGATTAATGAATATTTGTAAATGGCAAATCAATATGTGTTCACTGTAATGGCTCCATTTGGTCTCAAGAATTAATGAAAATGATGAATACAGAAAACTATATAGATGGTCAAATCGTACAGAATTTAATTCACACATGAAAATAAGAACATGTGTAACTGGGTAACTTTGAATAAGATAGGTGGATTACATAAATGTCAATATTCTGATTGTGGTATTATTTATAGTTTTTGTAAAATGCTATAACTTGGGAAGCCAGGAAACATATAAAAGAGATTTGCCTGTATTCTTCCCTATAATTGCATTTAATTTTAAAATTATCTAAATAAAAGTGTTAATGAAAAATTAATGACAATATTTTAGTAGGGCCAATGAATCTAAAGAAATCACATGCCTTATTATCTTAAGATTTCTGCTTACTCTCAATATTTACATAATTTTCATTTTAAAAATTCAAAAAATAGGATCTGTTAGCATAGTCCCACATGTGTTTTTCCCAATTGCCTTTATGTTAGTCCTAAATGTTAATGTTCAGAGTTCAGGTTTGTTAGTGAATCGACTGGGAGCAAACAATGAATTTAGCATCTGCATCTCTGAGTACATTGCAACGACAGTTCCCAGCACTTTGGAAGGCTGAGGTGAGAGGATTGCCTGAGTCCACGGGTTCGAGACCAGCCCGGGCAACTTGGTGAGCCCTTATCGCTACAATAAATAAATAAATAAATAAATAAATAAATAAATAAATAAATAAATAAAAACTTAGCTGGACGTGGTAGCACCCACCTGTGTAGCTACTTGGAAGGCTGAGGTGGAGTTCAGCAGGTCGATGCTGGGGTGGCTGTGAGTAGGCAACAGAGTGAGACTCCAACTTGGAAAAAAAAAGACATTGCATTTTGTATGTCTACAAGATGAGCACATATCCAGGTTCATCTACGTGAAGAATTGTTTCTAGGTTATTTATATAAAGCAGAACCTGTAGCACTGGTGCAACTGAGCTTCCAGGAAATTTTATGTGACTTTCATTCACTTAGAACTGTTCAACCACAGCTTCTACAATTAGTGTGGAAGCAAGACCTAAACGTTATGATCTGGAAACTGCTCAATTGTCAGCTGTGTATGCTGGCTGCCTTTTTATTTTGTAACATTTAGATAAGCAATGCTTGTTTGATTTGCCTAAGTGACTTCTGTATTTACTTTTTAAATTGAATTGAGCCTTCTTCTGACAATTGACCATATGGCGTTCACACATTTTCGTGAGTGGATCTTTGCAACTATGAAAACCTGTTGATCTCTGAAGTATATGATTTTAAAAAATCTTAGAGCAATGAAAATATAGTTGTGTTATTGCCCTGAAACTGAGAATTCATCTGATAACAAGATATGTTCTGTTCTCCCCAGTAGATGTCTCTCTTATACTTCCTGAAGAATCTAGAAAATACATTAAGCAATAGTTTGGTTTTTTGTGGTTTTTTTCCAGTTTTCTGTAGATGTTTGATGATAAATACCACTTTCATTCAATTTTGTGTGATATTGGAAAATTAATTTCAAGTCATGTCACCATTAGAGAATTTTTCCCACTGTTTAACACATAACTTTAAATAAAGTTGCAGAATAATTCTAACAGTTAAAAAGGTGTTGGAGCTTTCTGTTCTTATTGATGCTGACCAACAACTTAGAAAACAGATACTCTATGAGCACAAGTGCACATGCTCAGACTTTTTCAATCTCTCCACTTCATTTAAAAGGAAGATAATAGATCTGTCAAGGTTTTGGAAATGCATGTGAAATGCACTGCACATTTCTGCATTAAGTATCAGACGGTCAGATTTTTTAAAAATGTTTTTATTTTAAAGATGTGGAATACATTTCAGGATTAGGTACATAAGTCGTGATTGGACAGATAAAGTTTGGGCATCCCTTTTGTCACCACTTCACCTGGTTTTAGATAAGGTACCCTTATTGATGTTATGTGCCTCCAACACCCCTGGCAGTTTCCCGCTACTACCAATCCCTTTCTTATAGTATTATGATCTTAGTTTAACTTTGTGATGTTGCTATACTTGGCAGAAGGCAGGTGACAGCATTGCAAGATAACAGCTTTGATATTCCTTTAATATGTCAAATATGTCTTGGGAACAGGAAAGACGTTGGTCAGTGTTGTTTTCCTTACATTTGCTTTTAATGAATGAATGAGATTATGGAAAAAATGGTTTGAGGTACTCTTTCCCCCCAAGAAAAGTTTATTCATGGTCACTCAAATCTGCCAAATTCATAATTTTCCCCTCCACTATTTTATACGGGAGTCAATACATTTTATGGAGTTTCTATGACAGAACTAAAATCAAGCATCTGTCAGTGGAAAATCAAAATTGGGTCTACATCACTCTAAAGTCAAATTATTTCCACTACAAAAATTATCTCTGCTCATAAGCCCAAAGGTATTTATATTATTCATTTTAGTATCCATACATATACATGGGCTCAAAAATCAAATAATTTGTCTGAAAATCACATAGTTTACTTTGAATTTAATAACTCTTTTTACTGCTAAATTTTTGAAAGAATATAAGTAATATTATATTAATATTAGTAATATAAAAATAAAACCGGTGATATGATTTCTTTAACCTTTAAATATTAACAGAAACATTGTGATTTGACTTGCCAGACGTCTTTCAAGTTAGATAAAGTAACATTTCTTTGAAAGTCATCCTCAACTGCCAGTGCTGCTCATTGAAACATTTTATATACAGTGATGAAAATGAACAACAGAAACCAAAGTGAATCTAACTATCCTCTAGATAACGGGTATTGAATGCAATTATATGAAGCCAAATATTCAGCTGCTTTTTTTTTTTTTTTGAAAGATTGAGGATACCTATTTCAATGTTGATGGCTGCAGATTATATTCAACATCTTTCAGTAGAGAAAGCAAACTAAAATTTTTATGCTAAACAAATTGTACACTTTTGCTTTAAAGTATGAAATAACTTGTTTCCTACTTTACAATGAAATTGTTCAATTTCATTATAAAGATGGGATGGGTCATAGATAGAGATACAACTTTTGTTAAGTGCTAATGTTTGAGGCTACAAGAAACAATTTCAGCGATAGGTGGGAAAAATTCACAGTAATAATAATAATGTCTTAGCCAAAATCATATTATTTTCTATTCAAACTTCTCAACTTTTACTTCTTCGGGTATTCACTCATGAAATATTAGGAAAAGGGGATTTGAGGGGACAATATGAGGTTATTACTCTACATGTAAACTGTCTCCAACTCATTTCCTCTGTGACTGGATTCCTATAAACGCTTGCTTTTCTTTGCAAACCTATTGCTTAGCAATAATGCAATACCAGGCTCTGAAGAGCCTTATTACTCTTGGCTGTGGGAGAATGACTGCAAGATTTGTTTAAATTTGTCAATAAATAGGACATGGTGGCCTTCTAATGAATTTATGAGAATGCTATGCCTTAAAGATTAAAAGTATATTTATATAGAAGACTTCTGTTTATGTTAAAGTTACTTGGAAGTACTTGTTCTCTTTTCTTCTGCTAAACACGAATAAAACTTTGAACATTATATACAAAGCAAACATAAAAAGACTCTGAAATGTGGAAAGAAGGAAACAAACCAGCTAGTAATCTTGAGAACCAATAAAGGAGTAAACAGTTTCTGGGTTCCCTTTGGCCTTATGTATCCCAGACTTGAAACCGAAGAATTCTGCCAAAATAAATAAATTGTCAAAATAAATTCCAACAAAAGCCTGTCCTTTCTGGCCAAATGATTAGGAAAGAAGTGTCACTGGGAAACAGAACATTTTGGACAATAATCTCTCTAAGTTAGCAAATATCACAGGAAAAAATGAAGTGCTATCCCACCACCACCATCAAAAAGAGTAAGGATCTTAGATTTCCACCTCTGTCAGGCTGTAACAAGGCACCTCAGTCTACCTTCTGAAAGGTGTCATTCTGACAGGGCAGTAGCAAACAGCCCCGCACTGCAGTGCCAATGCAGACCCCATAAGAGCCTGGACTTTCACCTCACCCAGTAGTAATAACACCCATTTCAACCTCCTGGCTAAGGAGAGGCCAAGCAGAGATCCAAGACTTTCAACAGCAGTAATGAGGCCCAAGTAATACTCCTTGCCCCACTGTCAGTGGAGGTCAACTGGGGAGTAGTAACAAGTCTCCTGCTCCTCCAAGTCACAGTAGTCTAAGTAGTGACCAACTAGGGAGCAGAATTATTGCCCCACCAATAGCAAAGAGCAGCCCTTAGCCCTTCCCTTCCTGTCAATAGAGATTGATTGGGAAACTGGACCTCATCCCCACCTGGCAGTAGTTAGGTGTGCCTTCTCCTGTCTGAGGGATGTAAGAGGTAGCCAGCTAAAACAGGAGATTGAAATAAGATCCAGAGTGTCATATTATGTACCAGTTTTAACTGAAAATCACTTGTCACACAAAGAGCCAGGAAAAACTCAACTTGAATGAGAAAATTAAATGAACAGGCTGCAAACACTGAAAGGACACAAATGCTGGAATTGTCTGATCAGGAATTTAAAACAGCCACAATAAAATACTTCAATACCTTGGACATATTTGAGCAAATAAAAGTTTATTTGTCAAAAAAGAAATAAAAGCTATGAAGGGAAATCTTAGAACTGTAAAATAAAACTGAAAGAAAAAACTCAGTGGGTGGGCTCAATAATAGAATGGAGACAGAATAATCAGTCAAGTTGAGACCAGAATAATAGATATGACACAGCATGTAAAAAAGAGAAATATTGACTAAATAAACCAGTATAGAGCAGCAGAGGCTTGTGTGCTTCTAACACAAGACCTAAAATATGTGCTATCCTCATCTTAGATGGAGATAAAAAAGAGGGCAAGATTGAGAACTAAGTTGAAAAATTAATGGCTAAATTGTTCTCAAATTTGGCAAAAAATAAAAATAAATAAATATATTAATTCAAGAGGCTGTAAAAACTACAAACTGTGTAAACCCAAAGGAATATGTGACAACACTTATCATAGTCAAATTTTTGAAAACCTAGGAAAGATAAAGCAAATTGAAAGCAGAGAACAATATCTTTTAGGGGAAGAAAATTCTAGTGACTGGGGATTTCTCATAAAAAATCATGAGGCCACTGGAGTTGTCATGGAGGCTGTTGTTTAAATGATGAAAGAAAAGGATTAACAACCCCCAATTCTATATCCAGTAAAAAGATCTTTCAGGGCTGGGCATGGTGGCTCAAGCTTGTAATCTCAGCACTTTGGGAGGCCGAGGCGAGGGTATTGCCTGAGCCAAGGGTTCAAGAACAACTTTGGCAACTTGGCGAGACCTCATCTCTACAATAAATCAAAAAATTAGCTGGACGTGGTAGGACGTACCTGTAGTTTGGGCTACTTGGAAGACTGAGGTGGAAGGATCGCCAGAGCCCAGTTGGTGGATGCTGGGGTGGTCATGAGCGAGCCGCTTCACTCTAGCCTGGGTGACAGAGTGAGACTCCAACTCAAAAAAAAAAAAAAGATCTTTCAGTTATGAAGTTGGAGTCAAGACATTCTCAGATGGAGAACATTTAAGATTATCTTTTTCTGGCACACCTATAAAAAGGAACGACTAAAAGATGTACAAAAAAGAAGGAATCTTGGAACATCAGAAAGAGGAAGAACACAATAAGAAAAAAATGAGTGAATACTGTAGGTTTTTATTTTTCCTTTTGAGTTTTCGAAATTATGTTTGATGGTGGAAAAAATTTCAATACCATCTGATGTGGATTTCAATGAATGTAAGTGAAATATTTAACACAATTATATTATTAACAGATAAGGATATGGTAACATAAAGGTAGGCAAAGTTTCTACATTTTCCTCTAACCTGTAAAATGTTGACACTAGTTGACTGTAATGTTAGGTATAAATAATCCTATAGCAATCAATGAAAGAGATGATACAAAGAGAGCCTCTCAAAACATTATCAACAAATTGAAATGAAATCCAAAATATCTTCAAGTAACACACAGAAAAGCAAAGAAATGAAGAACAGAGAACTAATACAAAAACTATATATGTGCATACATATATGTGTGTACACGCATGTGCGTGCGCATAAGCCTCACTTAAGCCATAACATTAATAAGTAAATTACATTTAAATGATATAAAGATACAAATGCAAACTCAGAGATTTGTAGAATGGACAATAAAATAATAAAAAATTAATTAAAATTTCACTCAACTATAAGACGCTCACTTCAAACAATGAATAGGTTGAAAAATATGTAAAAAAAACCTTGCATGCAAGAAAAAAAAATCAACTCTATTAAAATTAGTTGGATTCGCTTTTAGAGCAGTGGTCCCCAACATTTTTGGTATCAATGAACCAGTTTTGTGGGAGACAATTCTTCCACATCTGGGCTGTCATGGTAGGGAGGCAGTATGTGCAGTCAATCCTCACTGTTAATGTTAATTTGTATTTTGCAGCCACTCGCCAGTGTTAGCATCACTGCCTCAGCTCCACCTCACATCATCAAGTCTTAGTTTTTTTATATCAATATTTTTTATTTTGATATTGTGGGGTACAGTTAAGGGTTAGGTATACAAATATGCTTCGTTCAGACACCCTTTTTGATAAGGGATGTCTTCCTGACCCCAGACAGATATTGACTACCATTAATCCCACCTTCCTTCCCCTCTCCCCCCATAATTTCCCACCACTGTCAGTCCTTTTCTTATAGTATTACGATGGATGTTCAAGGTCCGCTATATGAGTGAGAACATGTGATACTCAGATCCTTGTTTCTGTGAGAGGTCACTTAGTATTGTTGACTCTAGTTCCATCCAGGTTGCTGTGAGGCTCATGATTTTGTTCTTTTTTATGACTGCATAGTATTCCATCATGTATATGTACCACATTTTTTTAAATCCAGTCCTCTTTTGATGGACAGTATGGTTGATTCCAGGCTCTTGCTATTGTGAACAATACTGCGATAAACATACGTGTGTAGGTATCTTTTTTATAGAGTGATTTGAGTTTTTCAGGGTATATTCACTGTAGGGGGATTGCGGGGTCATATGGGAGGTCAATATTTAGAGCTTTTAGGAATTGCCACACTGTTTTCCATAGAAGTTGCACTAGTTTGCACTCCCACCAACAGTGTAGGAGTGTTCCCTTTTCACCACACCCTCTCCAGCAACTGTTATTTTTTGAGTTATTGATAATTGATTTTTTAATATTATTTTATTTTATATTTTATTTTGAAGATGTGCGATACAATTAGGATTCGGTACATAAGTGATCATTGTAACAGATGAAGTTTGGGCCTTCCTTTGGTTCTTACTTCGCCTGATTTGGGATCAGGTAACCTTATTGAGTTTTGTGCACCCCCCTCCCCCCACAGTAGTGTCCTGCTACTGCCAATCTCTTTCTTATGGTATTAGGATAATTACTCAGGGTCTGCTTATGAGTAAGAACATGTGGTACTCACTTCTTTGTTTCTGTGATAGATCACTGAGTATGATTGCCTCTAAAACCATCCAAGTTGCTGTGAAGTTCATAATTTTGTCCTTCTCTTAGATTCTTATAAGGAGCACAACCTAGATCCCTTTCATGCACAGTTCACAATACAGTTGGCACTCTTATGGGAATCCAATGTCTCTGCTGATCTGACAGAAAATGGAGCTCTGGTGCTAATGAGAGCAATGAGGTAAATACAGACAAAGCTTTGCTCACTGGTCCACCACTTACCTCCTGTTGTGCAGTCTGGTTACTAACAGGTCATGGACCTGTACTGCTTTGTGATCTGGGGGTTGTGAACCTCTGTTTTACAGCAAAGAAAATTACTAGGAATAGAAAAGGATATCACATAATAATTCACCAAGAAGTAGTCATAGCAATCCTAAATGTGTATGTGCCAACCAAGAAGTCATCATAGCAATCCTAAATGTGTATGTGCCAACCAAGAAGTCGTCATAGCAATCCTAAATGTGTATGTGCCAAACAATGGATCTGAAAAAAAAATATGAAGCAAAAACTGATAGAAGGAGAAATAGACACACTCATGACTCATCATTATAGTTGGAGACTCCAACACGTCTCTCTCACAAGCGATGAAACAACTGAACAGATAATCACAAAGAATATAGAAGAGCTTAACAACACCATTAGCAACAGGTTCTAATCAATAATTATAGAACACTTGAAACAACAGCCAGATATGAGTTGTTTTCAAGTGCTCGTGAAAGATTTACCAAGTTAGACCACACCCTAGGTCTTGAAACAAACCACATTTAAAATGACTGAAATCACACATATGTGTTTCTTGACCACAGTAGAATCAAATTAGAAATCAGTAACAGAAAGATAACAGGAAAATCTCCAAACACTTGGAACCTAAACAATGTATTTCTAAATAATCTTTGGTCAAAGAGAAAGTCTCAAAGCAAATAAAATAAATAATTTGAACCACGTGAAAATTCATTGAACTATATTAATAAGAGTTACAGAATGATTCTTAGGAGATAAAAAAACAACAAAACTAAATATAACAGCAAGCTAAGGCTGAATACTCTTGTCACAGAATATCAAGTTCCTAAAATTATGATGTGATTATCCAGCATTTTTAATTTTTTTCAGTAATTTGCAATAGAAATTGCCATTGACTATTAACTTTTATACTAACAATTTGAAGAAAGGGACACACTTTTGAAATTATTTGCATAAAAAAGAATTTAAATGGAAAGTCACCAAATAATGACCATACTTTAGAGAAGACATTCAGCTGTTAAGTCTTTGTCAGTCTAGGTAACTAAGCTGTAACCCCACATGTTCTTACCTTTACGTCACATCAGAAATAGCTTCCTCTTGAAAATGTTTTTATTTTTAGAGAAACAACAGGAATTAAACTCCCTATCTCTGATTACAATAAGAAAAATATAGCTCCAAAGAAGAAAGAAAGGTTTTGATATACTTTCTAAACATCTGGCAAAATATTTTAAAACACTGACTTAATATGTGAAAGGAATTTATAGAAGCTTTTTGCATGTAATATCAGAATAATTATGAGGTTGTTTCATTTTACAAACTTCTTGCAAATTAATATGATGTTGTGCTCTGAATTACTGTCCTGACTCTGTCACATTTTAGTGAGTGTGACGGGTACCTTAAAACCAACTAGTGATTGTTACACAAGAAAAAAGATAAAATAAAATGTTATCTGCTATTCCTAACGGCAAATGAACACCATGAGCCCCAGTTAATGCTGTTGATGTAAAATGTAAGGGGAGCGTTATAAAACTGCTCACTGACAGGTGTAAACACACTTCAAAATGTGTGTAAGATCAACCAACACAATATGTGGCTCTCACTAGCCGGCTGCCCCATGCAGATAAGACAACTGCAGAGTCCCAGCAGGGGACTTGCCAATCAAATGCCCTTCTTCCCTCACCTATGCCCATGGTGTGCAAGTGAAAATTCACCTTAATGCAGATGAAACAAAGGGACAAGAGAAAAATTATTTAGAGCTATGTGACTGATCAAATCAGAAGTCAGTGCAACAGATAGGGCAATTATTATATAATTAGTATATCATTGATACTGAAGCAATTAGTATAGCATTAATCTAAAATGAGAGAGAGAGAGAGAGAGAGAGAGGGAGAATGACTGAAGTTTCTTTAGGCAGTTTATTTATTGTAAAGTAGTTATTGGAAAACTGAACAATATATGAATGCCTTTAGGCAGACACTTTCAATTTGAAATATAAACTGAATCTTATAACCAGAAGAAGCCTCAGAAATCATTTGGTTCTATATTTTGTACTTGGGGAAATCATAGAATTAAGTTATTTAACAAGGTCATTGTAAGTCAGTAAGAGAGCTGATATTAGACCCTCATTCCATTTCTGATCAGACTATTCATCTCTCTCGTCAAATTGCTTGTGTCAAACAGAGCTCAGATTTGTTATTGTTGTTAAATTTTAATGTACATGATCGTACCTTCTTGAGCTAACTCACAGACCAGGGCTGTGATCAGTTCAGGACATGCTGAAAAGTGGAAGCTGTCAACAGGCCGGTGAGGAGATAAGCAATAGTTTACCTAACCTGTGGATTCTCTGTGTCTGTGTAGATAATGTATTTTTGAGTTAGAAACAGAATGTGCATGGAACCTTTGCTTTTCCATTACCAGACATGGAAAGAAGATAAGGACTGCATAAGGAAGCAGGTAGGTACTATAATTTAAACAAATCAAATTTTGGCTTCCCAGTTTTGTTTTGCACATACCGTGAATCTTATGAGAACTAAGTGTTAGGCTTAGCATTAAAACTAATTAGTTAGGTAGTAATTTTGCTACTTAGATTCTTAGTTTGCTAGTCTTAAACTGAGGAGTTGGATTAGATGTTCTTCTGTTTACACGTCTGATTTCTAAACCTGCAAACTCAGAATATAATTTACCTTTTTGGAGCAATGAATGTGAAATGATGATATAATGCATAAAAAAGTCTCTGATAAAGTAAAACAATGCAGGTAGTATGGAAAAAAAGAACACACCTCCATGGGGGGATGTGGAGGTATAGGTCATTTGTGCATATTTTCCAATGGCACACAGCCAGGGCTTCATGACTGTCTCCTTAATCCACTCTGCCCATAACCAAAGGAAAGGATAAAACATTGAATGTGGTGCATCTATTCACTCATTAAACAATATTTTGAGAGTCTGTCAAGTGTCAGGAATTGTCTTCTTCACTGGGATAAAATAATGATTAGGACAGACAATATCTGCTATTTAGGGGAGAGAGAGAAATGACATCAACAAAGGAGCCAATTCCATATAGTAAAAGAGTTATGGAAAATAAAAGTCCTAGATAGAGTCTGGGAACAGTGGTTAAGAGCATTTTTCTCTGAGTAGGAAACATTTGAGTTGAGATAATGATAAGACAGAGATTAGAGGTAAGAAATGTGCAGTCAGGCCAAATATACACATTCAAAAAGTCAAATTTATGGATTAATTATTTCCACTATTCAGTATTAAAAAATGATACTAGCAATACATGTATTTGCTATTTTTATGTTTACAACATAGACGGTATAGGTTCAATTGTGTCCCCCAAAATTCATGTTGAAGTTATAACTTCCAATACCTCACAACCTATCTGTATTTGGAAACAAAGTCTTTGGAGAAGTGATGAAGTTAAATTGAGGAGTTTGATTAGACACGCTTCTGTTTTTATGTTTGATTCCTAAATCTGCCAACTAAGAAAACAATTTGCCTTTAAAATAATAATAATAATAAATCTAAAAAAAATTACCTTTATGGGGCTATGGATATGAAATAATGATATAATGCATAGATAGTATTGGATAAAATAAAACAATGGCAGCTAGTAGGACAAAAAAAGAACACACCTCCATAGGGGGACACAGAACCACTTGGGTGGGCCCTAATCTAATATGAATATTGTTACAGAAAGGGAAAATCTGGACCCAGAGCTGGACACTCAAAAAGGGAAGATGATGTGAAGTATCATAGAAGATGCCATCTACAAGCCAAGGAGCCAGACCTGGAGCAGATTCTTCCCTTGCAACCCTCAGAAGGAACTGACCTTGCTGACACCTTGACCTTGGGTTCCTAATTTCTGGAACAGTGAAGCTGTACATTTCTATTGTTCAAGCTTCTTAGTTTGTGGTATGTTGTTACAGCAACCTTAGCCATCAAATTTAATAATGTAAAATCTGGGAAACCCCTTAATTTTTTTAACAGTAAATTGCACTGGTGACAAAATTTTTGAACTAAGAAATAAAACAGTAAAAAATCAAGGTGAGAAAGATCCTACAAAAGTGTGAATCTCCATTATGTTAAAAGACATAGCTACTTCATTAGCATTACAGATTTGAGGAAAGGTGAGTCAGAGTGCATTCGTTTGTGAAACTACCACATTGGCAGTATCTACCTACATGTGTGTATATATCGTATGCACGTGCATACATGTTAACATCTAATTAACCAGCTAAGCTTAACAAAAAGTTGGATTTTAATTGACATTATGTTCTTGTGAATAGAGTAGTTCAGAATTAACTGGCTTTAGCCTCAATAAACTCTTTCCAACTTTGCTTCCATATTCAGCCATTAAATCAAGGGGGGAGTGTGCAGTGGGATTTAGAGTTCTTTCACCTTAACAGTGATAAGCGAAAACCACAGTGCTGAATAGAATTTAGTGCTCTGAGTCTCAAGCCCATATTCTAATGCCAGCACAGCTACTTACTAATACAGTGGTCTCTTACACACACTTAAAAACTTCACCAGTCCTTCGTTTTTTCAGTAGTAAAAACCTTTTTAACATATAGCAATTAGGCATAAACACACAGAGCTGGCATTATTCTCATTGCATTTCTAATTTTATCCCACATACCCAAACACTTCCATGTCTAAACAGTAGTGCAAATATTTTGCCAAATAATCATCTTAAAGCATAGCTGCAGTGTTCTAATCTCCTATTCATATTACTTCTCTGGCACCATGCTTATCTTCCAATTGCCTACACATGAAGCCTAAATCCCTCACCATGGTTGGCATGCTCTTCCCATGCTCCAGGTACAGTGGCCTCAACACATATCATATCAACTTACCTTATCACATACCTTATCAACTGCATAACTTTCTACCCATGTGTATACTTTATCAACTGCATACCTTTCCCTGACCAGATGACCCTTTACTCTCTGTTCACCTGCCAAAAGCTGTCACTTGCCTAAGACTGACTCAGATGTGGCCTCTTCCGGATAGCCTGGCTGGGCTTTATTGCACTGGCAACACAGAATATTGACATGTGAGCATCATAGCAGCATTACAGTCTGGAACAATTTTGTCATTAAAGTCCACTTTACACAGTGATTTTTCACCATTGGTTGTGTCCCAGCGTTCTTTTTCAAAATAGTTTTAAATTATATTAAGAACAAACTAACGAATAAATGGCCATAAATACAATAGCCAGGAGAGAGACTATTATTGAGTAGAAACACATGCCACTTTAGGGAGTGCGTATTTGCTGAGGGAAGTGTGTTTTTTGAAAATCAATAAATGCTGAGTGTCAGCTGCATATGGTAAGCTGACAGCCTTTCAGCTGTCTAAGACCATGAAGTTGGGAGTGCTTTTACTGCTGCAAGACAAGGATGTTAGTGCCACCTACATGATGGAAAGAGTGTCTGCAACCCATGTTGCGAATTTTCCACACCAAATTGTAAGGTATATTATTTTCTCCAATCAAAGAATATTTGCTATTAGGTAAGTTTTAAAAGTCTTATTTTGTATCCGCTGTAGAAATAGGGAGAAAAAAGTTAATGTGATACAAGGAGATTGGTTCAGAGATCTCAGATTTGTGAAAAATATTAATCTAAAGGCAAATATCCTTATTGTTTTTAACTTATTAAGACTATAACATTCTCAAAAATATATGAAACAAAAAAAGAGAGAAATAGGGTATATATGATAGGTAAGCATAAATTATATTTTTATAAACTTGCTTAATATTATCCTTAAATTTCTCCTCCTTTCTTCCCTAAGTCATGACAGATAAGTAAAAATTACCTGTCAATTAAAAGAAAACTCACATGTTCTAAAAAGAAAAATATTTGGGCTCTATAAGTGTCACCATTTAGAAATAACCAGTCTTAATATTTTGTATTTGCTGAGGAAAATGTGTTTCTTGAAAATTAATGCCGGGCTCGGTGGCTCAGCCTGTAATCCCGCGCCTTTGGGAGGCTGAGGTGATTGGACTGCCTGAGCCCGCGGGTTCGAGACCCGCCTGGGCAGCGAGACCTCATCTCTACAATAAATCAAAAATCAGCCGGGCGTGGTAGCGCATGTCTGTAATTCCGGCTACTCGGAAGCCTGAGGCGGAAGGATCGCCGGACTGCAAGCGGCCACTGCACTCCAGTCTGGGCGACTGAGTGAGATTCCAACTCAAAAAACAAAAAAAAAAAAAAAAAAAAAGAAAATTAATAAATGCTGAGAATCAGCTACATATGGTAAGCTGAAGGCCTTTCACCTGTCTAAAACCATGAAGTTGGGAGTGTTCTTACTGCAAGACAAGAATGTTAGTCCCACCTACATGCTGAAAAGGGTGTATGTTCCTCTTTTTTTTTTTTTTTTTTGAGTTGGAGTCTCACTCTGTCGCCCAGACTGGAGTGCAGTGGCCGCTCCCGGCCACCGCAGCCTCAGCCTGCTGGGCTCCGGCGATCCTTCCGCCTCAGCCTTCCGAGTAGCCGGAATTACAGGCATGCACCACCACGCCCGGCTGAGTTTTTTATTTATTGTAGAGATGAGGTCTCGCTGCCCAGGCGAGTCTCGAACCCGCGGGCTCAGGCAATTCACTCATCTCAGCCTCCCAAAGGCGCGAGATTACAGGCTGAGCCACCGAGCCCGGCTGTTCCTCCTTTTTTAAATGCAGTCTTACACACAATACATATACTTGTATATACAATGTAATTTATATACACTTATTTTGCAAAGCATGAATTTATATCTTTATTCATTTTCTAATTCAATGCATCAAGAATATGTCTACATGTAAATAAAAATACAAATACACATCATATTTTTTTTTCTTTCTTTGAAACGAGGTCTCACTATGTTGCCAGGGTGGTCTCGAACTCCTAGGCTCAAGTAATCCTCCTGTCTCTGCCTCTCAAAGTGCTGGAATTACAGGCATGAATCGCCGCACACAGACTGCAGTATAGTTTTTAATGGAAGAATTATATTTCAATATATGGAAGTCAATTAAACTGATTAATTAATTAATTGAGTTGGAATTAGTGCCTTAAAAGAAGAAAACTTTATTCTTTCACCACTGTCATGAAAATGTCTACTCACACCTCCCTATCCTATAGGAGAAAGATACTACAGAACTTGCCTTTGTAAAGTATGAGGATACGTATAAAACAAATAAAATGTGCTAAGGGATCATGACCACTATGAAAATAAAAACCAAGGTAATGGGCTAAACAGTGAGGGTGGGAGCAAGAGAGGGAGGAACGATGCTCCTTTAGATAGAGTGATTACAGAAGCCATCTCTGTTAGGTTGAAAATTGAGCAGAGTTCTGTAGTGAGGGAGCCAACCACATGGGTATCTTGGGAAGGAGTTGACCAGGCAGAATAAAATAGCTTTGCTGTTTGAGCAACATCAAGGAATCTGTTCTGGTTAAAGGAGAGCATGAGAGACAGAGTATTAATAAGCTGGAGAGAGATGATATAGGAACTGTGATATTGGTGACATAATGTACACACATTATATTCAATAGTCAATGGTCTATTTTGAACAAATTGTCCATTTAAGCTTTTATAACTTGTTTCAGTCTTCTTGATTTCCAGCAAGTACACTCTAGTGCAGAAATGTTCAGTCTTTGAAGACTGTGAGATGAGAATGGAATAGGCTTATTAGCTCATTGTGTCCATTTTTCTGTCAGTGAAAGGAAGAGGTTAAAAGGACCCTTAGCAATTATCTGTGAGTTTAATAGCCTAAACATTTATAATCGATCATTTACAACAATGCTTTGTGGTGAATCTAAGTATTGCAATGTTCGCTTTCCAGGTGGAGAATTTGAGTCGGTAATGATGTTGAAGGCTACTGGGGAAACGGTTGTCAAGCCTAGCTTAAATTTCAGGCTTGTTAACTTTGTGATAACTTTATTAGACCTGAAAACCCCAAATCATCAATTGGAATCGATGTACAAACCACGTCTCATTATGCACAAAGACACTAAACAACTTACAAGTAAGAGGAAAAGAGTTACAACCACAGACTCCCTTTCCTGAAGTTTTCTGTTCAGTCACATGGGCATGCATGGATTTAAGGCAGAAAGGTCAGCTTCATCACATCAAAAATTCCATAGTGGCATTCCTGCATAGTATGTCACCTTTGATCAAGTCAGTGATATATCTCTGGTAGCATTCCATTATTTAAATCAAGGAGAAGTACTTTAAAATGCCAAGCTCTTATTCTGTAATTTTCAGAAATTATTTTTAAAAGCATAAAGAATAGCATTATTCAAAAAGGTAGAAAAAGAGTTATATTCAAAAAAATTTTAAAAATAAACATTGGCAGGATATAGTAGAGGAACTTCAGTGTTAGAAATACAGGCTTTGGCCAGGCTTGGTGGCTCAGGCTGTAATTCTGTGCTTTGGGAGGCCAAGGTAAGTGGATTGCCTGAGCCCGAGGGTTCGAGACCCACTGCACAACTTGGCGAGACCTCATCTCTACAATAAATCAAAAATTATCTGGGCATGGTACTGAGTGCCTGTAATTCTAGTTACTTGGAAGACTGAGGCGGAAGGATCACTGGAGCCCAGCAGGTCGAGGCTGTAGTGGCCGGGAGCGGCCACTGCACTCCAGTCTGGGTGACAGAGTGAGAATCCAACTCAAAAAAGAAAAGAAAAGAAAAGAAATATGGGCTTTGCACCACCACCGCAGAGGCCCTTGGTACCTGTTCCTCAGAGCTCTGGGCCCCTTTCCTGGCTGAAGTGCCCAGCCCAGCCTCAAGTTGCCACCCCCCGCAGAGGCTCTCTGTGCCCACCCCTTGGAGTGGCAGGGGGCCTCTCCACTGAATGAAGCGTTCTGCCCTGCCCCAAGCCTCTACCACCCAGGGAGACCCTCGTCTCCCTCCCTGTGGAGTTCTGTGCTCCCTTGTTGGCTACACCACCCCACATCCAGCCACCCTGAGCACTACGCTGACCAGCAACACCCGGCAGTCTTGCATTCCACCTCCCCAGACTCGGCTCTGACCAAAGCGGGACCAGAGAACAGCTGGAGCTCAAGACCAGGCAATGACCTGCATTGCCCCATGAGCTCCACCCATCTCTGTACAGCCTACAGCTTGGGATCTAAGAACAAAGAAAGAAAAAGAGGACCAAGCCGCATGTGACATGCCAACCTACAGCACCCGAAGGTCTCACACTCTGCCTCCCCAACTGTACCCAGCTGCAGTAGAACCTGAGATAGTCTGGAGCCCTGTGATCAGGCAGAGACCTGCAGTGCCTCGCCCATGCAACTCTGCCCAACCTCCAACTAAGGAGCTAAGACCTCATGTTTGTGTAAGGGAATAGTACATCATAAGGAGGTTGGTCAGCTTGTGTGTCTGTATGATTGTATGTCCTAGTTTGTTTGTTGTTGCTGCTGTTGTTTTTTTGGTTTGATTGTTTGTTTTTGTTTTCTCTTACTCTTATCTATCTTCTGGTCTATTTTCATTTATTAGCAGGTACCTTTGTCTGTTTTCCCTTTTACTCTCCTCTGCCTCCAACTTCTGCTTTCCCCCCTTCCTGTTCAATTTCTTTCCCTTTTCTTACATCATTCTATTTTCAGGGAGTAAACAAATACCTCCACTTCATGAACAGATTATAAGGCAGTGGGAAGCGGGATCCAGTGTATCCATACACCTGTCAGTGGATACTGGGATCTGCATATAAATTTTGAATCACAACTCCCCCCTCAAATGAATCTCAAAACTGCAAAATGTATAACCCCCAACCTGCAGTCCAGCTTCAGAATCAAACAAAGTCAGAGGATTCATGTAAGGAAGAATAGGAGACTGAGCAACCAGAAGTAAAAGCAACCCTGCCACTCCTGGACAACAGATTTAAAGAAGACAGAGGGAAGGAAAAAAAGGAAAAAGTGGGGATGCAAATCTACAAAAATGGAGAAAAACCAAAAGAAGAATATAGGTGTCACACAGACCCCTGGGAGTTTAGATATTGAGAAAACAGACTTCAGAATGCAAACAATGAAGAGCCCCCAGAATGACTGGTCGCATACTACAAACCCAGATAGCAAGACATTAATAGAGAGAATAAAAAGAATTGAGAAGAGACAAGAGGAAAATAGGAAGGAGTTGATAACTGAGATACAGCAGTAAAGAATAATGTGATTAAAATAAATAACAAACTAATAAGCATGGGAAGCAAAATTAACCCAGAAGACAGAATCTCAGAACTTGAAGACCAAAATATAGAACTAAACCAAACTGTCAAAAACATGAAAAAGAAGCTAAAAAAGACAGAACAAAATCTTCAAGAGATGAGTGATTACTTCAAGAGAATGAACCTAAGAGTCATTGGCCTTTCTGAGGCAGAAAGAGAGACAGAAACCACCCTGGAACAAACATTCCACAAAATTATTCCAAAAAACTTCCCTCACCTCATCAATGATGAAAAAATTCAAACACAAGAGATTCAGAGAATCCCAGCAAGACAACAAATGAGAAGACCAACTCCTAGGCACACAAAAAATGTGCCTGAACAAAGTAGGTATAAAATAAAAAAAATCCTAAAAGCAGCAAGAGAAAAAGGTCAGATTACCTACCAGGTAAGACCAATCAGAATAGCAGCAGATTTATCTACAGAAACACTTCAGGCTAGGAGAGCTTGGAGTCCAATATTCAAACTTCTCAAAGATAAACAATTTCAACCAAGGATAACCTACTCAGCTAAGCTAAGCTTCATCAGTCAGGGAGAATTAAAATCTTTCCCAGACATCCAATCCCTAAGAACTTATGTTGCCTCCAGATGACCCCTACAAGAAACTCTTAAGTAGTAAACACAAAAGAAAAGGGGAAAAGAATAACAATGTTCTTCACAAGAGTACAGGAAAAAGAATGAAAACACACATTAACAAAAGAAAGACAACAAACAAACAAGTACAACAACAACACTATAAGAACATCATGACAAAGATAAACTCTCACATTTCAATAATTAGCCTGAATGTGAATGGACTAAATGCACCACTGAAAAGACACAGAATGACAAAATGGCTAAAATATCATGAGACAACAATATATTGTCTCCAAGAGACACATCTCACCAGAAAGTACACTCACAGACTCAAAGTAAGAGGATGGGAAACAAATTTTCAGGCAAACAGAACACAAAAGAAAGCTGGAGTTGCCATCTTAATCTCAAACAAAATAACTTTTAAGCTATGAAAAAAATCAAAAAAGATGACGAAGGTCACTATATAATGATAAATGTTTCAATCCATCAACAAGAATCATCCATCCTAAACGTATATGCATCTAACGTAGGAGCACCAATGTCTGTAAAGCAGCTTCTAGACAAATTAAAAGAGATTGACTCTAACACTATCATAGCTGGGGACTTTGATACCCTACTCACAACCCTAGACATAAAATCAAGACAAAAAATCAGCAAGAAGACCCAGAACCTCAATGATATTCTTGAACAAATGGACCTAATTGATACCTACATAACACCCCACCCAACGAGCACCGAATATAAATTCTACTCATCACCACATGGAACATACTCCTAGATCGACCACATTATTGGCCTTAAATCAAACATACACAAATTTAATAAGATTGAAATCTTGCCATGCACCTTTTCAGACCACAGTGGAATAAAAATAAATATCAACACCAACAAAATGTCCCCAAACCCCACAAAGACATAGACTAAACAGCATGATGCTGAACAATGATTGGGTCAACACCGAAATCAAGACGAAATTGAAAGTTTCCTGGAAACAAATGAAAATGAAGAAACATCCTTCCAAAACCTCTGGGATGCCATAAAATCAGTTCTAAGAGGGAATTTATATCTCTACAAGCACACATTAAGAAAATGGAAAAATCACAAGTGGAGAGCTTAACAAATCACCTAAGGGAGCTGAAAGGAGAAGACCACCAAAACCCCAACTTCAGCAGAAGAATCCAAGTCAAAAAAATAAGAGCCCAAATATGGGATATAGAAGACAAAAATATCATAGAAAAAATTAACAAAACAAAAACCTAGTTCTTTGAAAGAATTAACAAGATTCATGGGCTCCTAGCCAGAATGACTGAGAAAAAGAGAGAAAAATAAACACAATCAGAAATACAAAAGATCAAATCACAACTGATCCTGAAGAAATACAAAACATTATCAGAGATTACTATGTACACCTATATGGAAACAAACTTGATAGCCTATGTGAAATGGAGGACTTTCTGACATAACACAACCTACCCAAGTTGAAACAAGAAGACACTTAGACACTAAATAGACCAATAACAACCCAGGAAATTGACTATGTCATACGAAAACTGCCTACCAAAAAAACCCTGGACCAGATAGCTTTCCAGCGGAATTCTGAAAAACATACAAGGAGAAGCTGAAGCTGATACCAATCCTATTGAAAGTGTTCCAGGAAATTGAGAAAGATGGAATTCTCCCCAAATCATTTTACAAAGCTAACATTACACTGAAACCCAAACCAGGTAAAGATGCAACAAAGAAAGAGAACTACAGGCCAATATCCCTTATGAACACAGATGCAAAGGTCCTCAACAAGATTCTAGCAAACCAGGTTCAAAAACACATCTCAAAAATCATCCACCATGACTAAGTAGGCTTTATCCCCAGGATGCAGGGCTGGTTCAACATTCGCAAGATGATGAATGTCACTAAATACATCAACGGATGTAAAAACAAGAACCACATGATTACCTCATTAGATGCAGAAAAAGGTTTTCATAAAATCCAGCATCCCTTCTTGATAAAAATCCTCAAACACTTAGGTATAGAATGAACATACCTCAAAATAGTAAATGCCATCCACGACAAACCCAGAACTAAAATATGGCTAAATGGACAGAAACTAGAAACATTTTCCCTGAAAACTGGAACAAGACAAGGCTGCCCACTCTGACCCCTCTTGTTCAATACTGTGATGGAAGTCCTAGCCCAGGCAATTAGACAAGAGAAGAAAATAAAATAGGAAAAGAGGAAGTCAACTTTTATCCCTCTTTGCTGATGATATGATCCTATAACTTGAAAATCCAAGAGAATCTGTCAAAAATCTGCTTGCACTGATAAAGGACTTTGGCAGTCTCAGGGTACAAAAGAAACGTGCAAAAGTTAGTTGCATTTCCCTATGCCAACAACAAGCAAGCAGAGACCCAAATTAAAAAGCACAGTCCCATTCACAATAGTCACCAAAAAAAAAAAATGAAATACCTCAGCATCTTCCTAACCAGAGAAGTGAAAGACCTTTACAGTGAAAATCACAAAACACTGCTCAAAGAAATCCAAGAAGACACAAACAAATGGAAAAATATCCCATGCTCATGGATAGGAAGAGTCAACATTGTTAAGGTGTCCATCCTACTGAAGGCAATCTACAGATTAAACACAATATCCATACGTTACCAACATCATTCTTCTCAGACCTGGAAATGACAATACAGAAATTCATATGGAAACATAAATGACCATGAAAAGCCAAAACAATCCTTAGCAACAGAAACAAAGCAAGAGGTATCACATTTCCAGACTTCAAACTTTACTATAAGGCTACAGTAATCAAAACAGCCTGATAATGGCATAATAACAGGCACATAGACCAATGGAACAGGATAAAGATTCTAGAAGCAAAGCCTCAGTTCCTCAACCAACTCATCTTTGACAAAGCCTCCAACAACCACTGGGAAGAGGAGAACCTAGTCAATAAATGATGCTGGGAAAACTGGCTGACCACATGCAGAAAATTGAAACAGGACCCCTACCTATCACCATACACAAAAATTAACTCTAAATGGATCAAAGACCTAAACGTAAAACCTCAAACTCTAAGAATCTTAGAAAACTCAGGAGACACCCTTAAGGAAACTGGAACTGGGAACCATTTCCTATTCAGAACCCTAAAGGTCAATACCTTAAGAAATAAGATAGAGAAGTGGGACCTCATCAAATTAACGAGGTTCTGCAAAGCAAAAGAAACCATCAAGAGAGCAGGGTGACAGCTAATAGAATGGGTCAAAATATTTGCAACTGTATATCTGACAAAGGTCTAACATCTAGGATCTACAAGGAACTCAAGCTCGCCGAAGGGAAAAAAACAAACAACCCCTTTAAAAAGGAGAAGGGAGGTGGGATTAATGGTAGTCAATATCTGTCTGGGAACAGGGAGACAGCCCTTATCAACAAGGGTGCCTGAACGAAGCATATTCGTATACCTAACCCTAAACTGTACCCCACAATATCAAAATAAAAAATATTGATTAAAAAAAAGTGGGCAAGCCGGGCTCGGTGGCTCAGCCTGTAATCCCGCGCCTTTGGGAGGCTGAGGTGAGTGAATTGCCTGAGCCCGCGGGTTCGAGACCCGCCTGGGCAGCGAGACCTCATCTCTACAAAAAAAAAAAAAAAAAAAAAAAAAAAATCAGCTGGGCGTGGTGGCGCATGCCTGTAATTCCGGCTACTGGGAAGGCTGAGGCGGAAGGATCGCCGGAGCCCAGCAGGTCGAGGCTGCGGTGGCCGGGAGCCGCCACTGCACTCCAGTCTGGGCGACAGAATGAACTCCAACTCAAAAAAAAAAAAAATAATAAAGTGGGCAAAAGACATGAATAGACACTTCTCAAAAGAAGATATAAGGGCAGTCAACAGACACATGAAAAAGTGCACAGTCTCACTCATCATCAGACAAATGCAAATCAAAACCACATTGAGATACCACCTAACCCCTGTAAGAATGGCCATCATTAATAAAACAAACAACGGATGCTGGCGAGGATGTGGAGAAAAAAGAACACTTCTACACTGCTGGTGGGAATGCAAACTTGTACAACCTTTCTGGAAAACAGTGTGTCAATTTTTGAAAGAATTAGTAATTGACCTCCCATATGACCCAACAATTTTCCTATTGGGAATATACCTGGAGGAACTCAAATTATTCTACAAAGAAGATACCTGGACACGTATGTTTGTTGCAGCTCTATTCACAATAGCAAAAACATGGAACCAACCATATTGCTCATCGAAATTGGACTGAATTTTTAAAATGTGGTACATATACACAATGGAATATTATGCAGTCATAAAGAAGTACAAATATTTGGCTTTGCAGGCACCTGGATGGATTTGGAGTCGATCATACTCAGTGATTTATCACAGAAACAAAGAACAGAGGTCCTCTCACTCATAAGAGGACCTTGAACAATTATAATGCCATAGAAAGCGATTGGCAATAATTGCAAACTGTTAGGGGAGGGGGGGTGGAATTGGTAGTTGAGGGAGACTGCTAAGGGAGGGAGGGGCATACCTCATCAACAAGGGTACCTGCATGATCAATGTTTGTATACCTAACCCTGAATTGTTCCCCACATCTGAATAATAAAAATTAAAAAAAAAAAAAAGAAATACGGGCTTTGAATTTTAATAGATAAGGATCTAAGCACAGCTGAGTAAGCTTTGGCAAGATTCTCAATCTCTCTGAGTCTAGAAACCTCAACTTTAAAATGGGCAAAATGGGCCAGGTGCGATGGCTCAAGCCTGTAATCCCAGCACTTTGGGAACCTGAGGTGAGGGGATTGCCTGAGCTCACAGGTTAGAGATCAGCCTGGAAAATTTGGCAAGACCTTATTTCCACAATAAATAAAAAAAATGGCCAGCATGGTAGCGCATGCCTGCAGTCCCAGCTATTTGGAAGGCTGAGGTGGAATGATCGCCAGAGTTCAGCAGGTTGACTCTGGGGTGGCAGTCAGTGTGCCACTGTACTCCAATCTGGGCGACAGAGTGAAACTCCAACTCAAAAAAAAAAAAAAAAAAAGGATGGGGGAGGGGGAATGATAATACCTATATTATAGGGTTGTTGTGGGTTTTAAATAGAATAATTTCTGTAACTTGCTGAACACAATCCCTTGGCATGTAGTAAGCACCTAATACATGTATCGATCGGAAAAAAAAAATTCAAATGATTATATTATATTATTCATTTAAGTATTAAAATCCATTAGACTCAGCCGGGCTCGTGGCTTAGCCTGTAATCCCGCGCCTTTGAGAGGCTGAGGTGAGTGGATTGCCTGAGCCCGCGGGTTCGAGTCCCGCCTGGTCAGCGAGAGCTCATCTCTACAATAAATCAAAAAATCAGCCGGGCGTGGTAGCGCGCGTCTAGTACCGGCTACTTGGAAGGCTGAGGCGGAAGGATCGCCGGAGCCCAGCAGGTCGAGGCTGCGGTGGCCGGGAGCGGCCACTGCACTCCAGTCTGGGCGACAGAGTGAGACTCCAACTCAAACAAAATAAATAAAATAAAATAAAATAAAATCCATTAGACTCAATTTCAGCCCTCTTTAATATAACTGCCTTTAATATCTATGACTGAAAGACATATACTTAATTCTTTTTTTTTTTTTTTTTTGAGTGGAATCTTCATGGTTTTATTGTTCTCTGATGTCTTTGTGGGTTGGTAAATGCTAAGTTAGATTAATGATTTTCAGCTGTATTCCAAGCTATCACTAACCACCTCTTTGCATTTGTTTTCTCTCACTTGAAATATGTGTACCTGATTTCACTTGCAGAAAAAAAGAGTACTTTAAAATGAATCACCATGAAGCTACAGTATAGTTGGGATGCTGGTGATAGTGCATTATGTGGATGACTTTACCATATAAGAAAACTCTATTTGGAATATTTGAGGGGAATTGTAACCTTTTGTGTTATTTTCTAGCAGTCATCTCATGTAGTAATATGCTACTTAATGGTATAACTATCATTACCCGGGTAGCAAACTCACTTACTGAATTAATACTCAATGGAATACATAGTAAAAATTGAAACTTAAGGTAAACTTTACATATATTATAAAACTAAGATCCAGCTTTGTTTAAATAATAGAGTCTACAAATTTACAAACTAAGATTTGTCATCTTTTCTAGATAAAAAAATCATAGACAACAATCCTACAATTTTATAACATTTCTTTGTTGTCTCAGGTAGCCTATACTTAGAGTCCCATTAATCTTCAAAGCTATATAATAACTGCAGTGCTCAGGAGATGAAAAATCATGAGATTCAGAGATTTCAAGTGGTTACACAATAAGTGAATGACCTTCCAGGCTGACTTTCCCACTATGGGACACTTCACTGACTCTTCAAAGTCTTCTGAGATTCTCTTGATATTTTAGGAGTCATTATAGCTAAAGAATGCATCAGCCCTTTGAAGTAGGAATGTAATTATAAGACCCACAAAGCAAGATGCTTTATAGGCATAAATTCATATTAATATGTATACACAAATTGTTCCTTTACTTATAAAAATGAAAGCAATGCTTATGTCTTCATAACTGCTATACAACAATCCTCTTAACAAAACAATACAATTTAAACAAAGCAAATAAAACCAAAACAAGCGAATAAAATCTTAATATACAATTGAAGTAGAAAGCTAGCCTTTGTGTTGTTATGACAGTTTTTTTAAAAAAAGTGAGACTGTGCCTCATGAGACAGAGAAGGATTTGTTTCCCAGCTTTCAAAGAACAGTTATGTAAGAACATAAGAGTGAGAGAGATGGAGACAAAATCCAGAAGAGGGTAAGACTCTGTTTATCACATTGTCAAGAAAAACCTCCATTTGGTGGAGTTCAAAGAGAAACAAAGTTAAAAATCTTTGCTATGTGATTTTGAATGTGTGTGAGAATGTAAAACCCATCCTGTGATCTTCAGTTGTCCAGTAGTCTCCTAACTTCACCACAAACACTTTCTGTGGGTAAATTGTGGGCATACTGGGGAAAAGCAAAAGGCTTGATTTTTTTTTCACCTGCAATTCTATGACAATGAGGAAAATTGTTATCACATGTCACCAAAGGTAACTAAAATAATGACTTTTTTGGACAAAATTGACAAAAATATTCCAGGGAGGGTCTTAGACACCCACCCATAGAATTTGGGATGCCAATGAGAATCTGCCTAACCAAATAGGGATTTGTGTTCTTAGACACAGTGGACAGCTTAGTAGTGGGGGTGGAGGGGGATGGGGGAATGGGGGTGGGGGTGAGGATTGGATGCAGATGGCCAACCTGACTCAGACTTTGTTCACTTCTCTGCTCTGCCATTTTAGCAGGTTATTGTGTCCTTATGAAATCAAAACAATTACTCCCACTTCAAGCACAGGACTAGAGTCCAAGCAGAAAGATAAGTAGGCAAACATTATGAGCCAGCTAGGTCCTATACTTTTGGGTCAAAATAAATGGTATCCCAGAATCCCCACTCATCTGACCTTTCCTTACAGATCACTGACTAAAACTGGTTCATGTGGCTAATGCCTACATGGGCAGGTGAACCCTTAACAGGACACACTGATACTCTGAACAAAATTGAGATTCTGTTCTTAAGAAAAAGGGTGAAATATTTATGACACTCTAGAGACTGAAGACTTTAAAGATATTTGGGATATCATTTCTCTTCTAAAAAGCAATTCTTAAATACAAAAGTGCAGAGAATTGAGTTTGTCATTCTATTCTAAAGTTTAACAACCCTCTAAATGCTCATCTTAGTCATACCATACAGTTAAAGTAAATGGTAGTTTTCTGGAATAGACTCATTCATTAAATCCCAAATGGATCTTTGGCTGCCAGTTAGAAATAACAAGTCAGCTTATGTAGAACTACTGCATTAATTAGAACCCATCTGGTTTCATGAAAATTCCAAACACTCCACAAGCCAAAAGGATGTGTTTTATCTGCCATGACAATAGGAACACCTAAGGCTGTATGTCAACTGATTTGATAATTAGAATGCTAAAGTAACAGAAGCATCTATTTCCTCTGGGCTTCCCAAGGTTCTCTACCTCAAGCATGTTTCAAGAAATCATTAAATTCCATAACACTGTGACTAAAGAGACTAGTATTTTTTAAATAAAGAGACAATATTTTTTTCCTTTTAGAATGTGTTAGTTTTGAATGCAGTAATGGTTTTGGAACTGAAATCTACTTTGTAGATACATTGGGATCTATATTGTTTTCTCTGACATGGTTGACTTCTTAGACCAGGTGGGAAATTATGCAAGCAACACCAATCTAGCAATTAGAAGAATATAATTGTGTTCTCTGATCTGTTGAAGGACTTTGGGGAAGTAGTTTAAGTTTCCTGGTTTATAATATTGCATTTATAAAACCAATAGTTCAGAATAGAGAGTCTCAGATTACTTTCAGCTAGAACATTCTTCCTTCCCTACGATAAGACCTTGACCATATACTCTTCAATATAGTTTTTTTAAATGACCACATTATACTCTGTTAATCATTCAGTATAGGTTCCTTTTATTAGGAGGTAAAAAGACACTTCACCTTCACTTCCAGTTATTCCCAAAGAAGACTCAGAAGATAGTGAGATCTCAGTAACAGCCTAAATACAAAAGTAATGTAAAAATGTTAGCTTACCTCTGGACTTGATCCCCTACCTTGGTGGTAATTAGTTAGAGTCACTCACTGGCAGTTCATCTTTTCAATTTTAGCAATGAAACCATCCCAGATATTTAGTAATAATGTATAAGCAATTAAATACTTATTTCTGATAATGGACAAAAGGTACACTATATATAAAAATGCATTATACACAGAATTTCTATATAGAAAATATTTGTGATAATAAACATGGTAACTCTGATGAGGTAACAAGGTGGGGACTGTAGTTTAGGATTTTGTATGTGTGTGTATATGTGTGTGTGGGGGGGGATTCCACTGGGTAGCAGTGATGAAGTAAAGGTAAAAAAATATGAAAAATATATGGTAATAAATTCAATATAGTGCACAATGCTTAGTAAGGCAAATTAATTAAAACAATAATTGCTTTATTTCTGGAAGACGTATGCTATGAATCTGTTTCTATCTCATTTGTTCTATGAGTAAGTTCTCAAAAAATAAAACTCAAAATGAATCATGTTAATCACCCATGGGACTGAAAAAATGGAACTTAATAGGGGAATATGACTTTAATATGTTAATTTCTATATTAAAATTTTGCTTATTTGGTTTATTATGTTATTTTCAATTTGCATTTTCTAAAAATCACATCACTTTATTGTTACCTAGCAAACCCTAACTAATGACCTTTCAATAAAGGAATACTATAATTGCTATTATTCAAATCAGTTAACAATTTAGTTATTTAGAGAAATATGTTTAGTGTAAATTCACTCTGCATTTTTGCTGACAGCTACTGCTTCAATCTTCAGGTCCCAAAAGGGATAAAAGATCTCATTGCATCCATCTCATTCTTGGGAAACTTTTGTGACAGAAAAATAAATAGAACCATCCACTCCCTCACAGTAATGCAGTTCACTTGGGTTAATTGATAAAAAATGCCTACTCATACATAATGCATGTTAATTATTAACAAATAAAGAGTCATTTTTGAGAAAAGATACAGGAAATCATGACTGGTATGATTGTGATGTAAGACTGGGATGGAGGAAGTTTAATCCCTCTTTTTTTTTTTTTTTTTTTTTTTGAGTTGGAGTCTCACTTGGTCGCCCAAACTGGAGTGCAGTGGCCGCTTCCGGCCACCGCGCCTCGACCTGCTGGGCTCCGGCGATCCTTCCGCCTCAGCCTTCCAAGTAGCCGGAATTACAGGCATGCGCTACCACGCCCGGATGATTTTTTGATTTATTGTAGAGATGAGGTCTCGCTGCCCAGGCGGGTCTCGAACCCGCGGGCTCAGGCAATCCACTCACCTCAGCCTCCCAAAGGCGCGGGATTACAGGCTGAGCCACCGAGCCCGGCTTAATCCCTCTTTATATGTAATTATTTATTTAAAAATTCTAGGACAACCCCCTGGGGTCCCCTCCCACTGTGGGAGCTTTTCTGTCCTTTCAGTAAATCCTGCTTTCTAAAAAAAAAAAAAAAAAAAATTCTACAGACGCTTATTGACAAACAAGATACTAGCAATAAATTATAAAAGAGACAGTCCCTCCCTTTCAAAGTCTCCAATATGATTAAAAGCTATCATTGAGGAAATCTGTCACTGCAGTTCAGTATCACCAAGGCTATGGTAGATGTGTTCATAAACTGAATGGGAGCAGAAAATAGAGATCATCAACCAAAATTGATGAAGTCAGGTACATTCTGGGTGCAAGACACTGAACGCATTAAGTGTTGTCAAGGTCAGTTTTGTAGGAAAAGGTGAGATGACACTGAAGATGACACTGAAGATCTTAGATGAAAGCAGAAGTTATTGTAAAGTACATTTGGTTTCCAAAATGATAACTTGGCACTAAAGAAGTACTCAACCCAGGATGTTCTTAATTTAAAGGAAGGCAAATTAATTTAGAATGTCAGATTAGAAAATTTAGATGTCAGAATGTCAGTAATGGAGATGGATGAAAAAGAATATACACAATAACTGAAAAAGGTAAGGCCAGAGAAACTTCAAAGATGCTTAGAATAAAAATAAATTTATTTTGTTGCTAGTTGGTCAACTATAGTACAGACTGATGGATGCTAAATGAAGCATTAGAAAACTTTTGAAGGTTGCACAACAAGCGTTGGTTGAAGAGAGTGGGACTAGCATTGATTTGTTTTTTCATTGTCCTGATAATGATGATATGCATAATTCAGGATTGATCTATTATTAATAAAGCTGCCTTAAAAGTTCTATGCAAGTATTTTTTCTGGACAAATATTTTTATTTCTTTTGGGTAGATGTTCAAAACTAAAATTGTCAGATCTCAAGTTTGGCATATGATTAATTTTTTATGAAACTAGCAAATGCTCTTCTTCTTGCATTTCTTGTGTTTAAAGTTGGCATCATTTCTTAACTGCCTAGAAAAAAAAAACCTTGTTACTTATTTTGTGTGCATCCGCTCAAATTTCTCAGTTTTAATTTTCCTAAAATCATATTTATTTTACTTTGAATTTTGATTACTATTTCCACCAAATTGGCTATTTACTTTTAGCTCTATAACAGTTCATTTCATTGTCTTCTGATTTTTATCACGAATATTTAAAAATATCTTTAATTGAATTATTGTTCCTTTAAGGGTAATATGTCTTTTCTCTAGTTACTTTTACAATTTTAGTTTTGTCTGTTGTTTCTGTACTAACAATTGATGTTCTAGGTGTAGCTATTTTTGTATGAGGAGGAACCAAAAAAACCTTTTATTTATTGATTATAGAAATATACAAAATTGCTTACTCTTACGTTTAAGTTTCAGTCGCCTTCAAAGTACTCTCCATTTGATGCAATACACCTATCCAGATGCTTTTTTCATTGTTCAAAATGATTTTTGAACTTGTCAATTTTGATGCCTTTTAGGGCTTCTGCTGTTTTTTGTTTCACCTTTCTTCCACATCAGCAAAACCTTTCCCTTTGAGGAACTTTTTCATCTGGAGAAACAAACAAAAGTCACTCAGGGTGAGACTGGGTGAATAGGGAGGGTGGGACATGGGGCTCATGGCATTTTGGTAAAAAACTGCCGTACGCTCAGAGTGGTGTGGGCAGGTGCATTGTCATGGTGGAAGAACCAGAAATCCATTTGCCACAACTCAGGACATTCTTCCACAATGCATCCTCTCACAATAATGCTAGCTGGTGCACTGATGACAATGGGTTCCTAGAACACTTGCTAGCAATGGAAGCCTGTACTACAAGGGGTCCACCCTCCAAAACATAATTCTGAGTTTTTCTTAGGTCCCCACCGTATTTCTCCTGTTGTGCATTCATAGTACAAATCATTGCATATTTATACAATAGGACACTGTTATATTTAATCAGCAATAAAAATGAACTTTTGATTTATGAAACAATATAAATTATGAAAACATATTGAGCAAAAGAAGCTGGATTCCAAAAGAGTGCATATAGTGTAATTTCATTTCCATAAAATTTCAACACAAACAAAACTGATATTTGGCTAACAGCGGTTATCTATGGAGGGTTGGAAATTTCTGGATTAACACAAATATTCTGAATCTTAAATGTGATCTTGGTAATACAGGTGTTATATTGTCAGACTCACAAAACTACCCAAAATATGTGCATTCTAGTGTCTGTAAATTTTATCTCAATTTTTTATAAAATAAATAAGGATGTTTTTCATAATATAAAGGAGACTTTAAAGCAAGAAGCATCACTAGAAATAAATAATTATATTCATAGCAATAAAAATTATGAAGGATTTAACAATTTTTAATTTATTTTCAAAATACTTTGGTCCTTAAAGGCATAAAGCATAAAAACAGAACTGAAGAAAACAGACACATAAAATTTAAGTGTTCAAATTTATTTCTTGGTAAATGACAGACAAAATTAACAAAAAGAATGGTAGAGATTTTAAAGAATTAAACAATTCTACTAAATGCAATTAAATTAATCAAGCATATGGGGTGAAAGTGGTTGTGTTCAAAGACAAAAGAATCAAACTAAAATCTACCAAGAAAAGTGGTTCTTTGTATAGAGAATTCTTTCCCTCTTAGTTGTCAATGTAGCCAAATACAAATTTTTGTTTACATCATTTTATGTTTTGAATTCTATATCCATCAGGTTAACAAATGAATTTAAGTGTTCAATTTCTCTGTGAATATACTTGCATTTTGGCAAATTTTTACTCCAACCTCTCCTATAATGTTTTGTTTTGTCATTTTCGTTTGTTTGTTTGTTTGTTTGTTTTTGTTTTTGAGTTGAGTCTTACTCTGTCGCCCAGACTGGAGTGCAGTGTCCGCTCCCGGCCACCGCAGCCTCTACCTTCTGGGCCCCGGCGATCCTTCCACCTCAGCTTTCCAAGTAGCCGGAATTACAGGTATGCGCTACCACGTCCGGCTGATTTTTTGATTTATTGTAGAGATGAGGTCTCGCTGCCCAGGTGGGTCTCGAACCCGTGGGCTCTGGCAATCCACTCACCTCAGCCTCCCAAAGGCGCAGGATTACAGGCTGAGCACCGAGCCCAACTGTTTTGTCATTTTCAAGGAACTTTGTTTGGAAGCACCAATTTGTTTTTGCTTTATCTTTAATGTATATTTAGATTTCTTTATGAATATAGTAAAAGGTTGACATAGTAGGCTTGGGTTATTCAAACCCTTAACATTTCAAAGAAAGAACCAGCTCTCAACTGGTTTCTGATAATAACCTCTGAGCCCTTGGAATATTATTCAACTAACAGTACTTTGGTATGCCGCAGGCTTTAGGGCACATTTTATCAGTTAGCCTAGAAAGCTTATGCTAACAATGTGGTTTATGGTGAATACATTTCTTTTTTGGTTAGTGTTCATGGGCCACATTGTATCAGTTTTACTGGGGTGGGGGAAGTAGGAGTCTAGAGACTGAGAAACAAAGGTTAGTCATATGGGCCCTACATGCCTACATGATTGAACAATAAAAACTCTGGACCCCAAGCTTGAGTAAACTTTCTTGGTTGGAAACCCTTTGTACATATTACATGTTGCTGAAAAAATTAAATATTGCCCATGTAACTCCACTAGGAGAAGACAATTGGAAGCTTGCAGCTTGTTTTTCCTGGACTTTATTTACTCTGTCGACCTAAACAACAAACGGAGAGAAATTCTCTAAAAGAAAATAATTTTTATTCAGGAGTAGGGTATTGCAATGGGAATATGGGTGCCAAATAAACTATGCACATAGGTAGGTAAAGAAAGGCAAATGTTTTTAAAGGACACATGGGGAGGATTACATAATCGCATTGAGATGTTTATCCTTGGCTACAAGAATTGGTCACAAGGGTTGTAGAGATCCAAGGCTGGGCAGGTAGTTACTGGGCAGATGTCCTTGCGGGACTACTTGTGTGTTAGTATGTGTGTGTAAGGTCGCAATGGCCTTTGTGCAAGGTTGTGTAGTCTTTGAGGTCTTTTCTGATAGTTCTTACTATCAGTCATTTGTGCATGAGAACCCTTCCTTTATAGTCTTCCTTGGCTCTATTTGTCAAGCATTTTGATTCTGACAACTTTAACAGCCCTATATCCCTTTTCCCTTTGATGATTCTAATTTGTATTCAATAAATACCATACTAAAGCTTCTTCTGAGTTTTTGGAGTTCTTTAGTGAAACTTCAAAGCTCAGGGTGGTCTTAGCGACAATCGAAACAGCATGCATTTACCAGTTTCTTTGCTCATATTTTCTTCTGATTTTAACTTTCTTCTTACTGGAGACAGTATGGCATAATAATACTTTCAATAAAGATTATAAGTTGCAAAATTTTCTAGTCTTTTTCTGGAAATGAACTGAAACCTTCTTTCTTAGAATTTTACTCATCCGGTTATAGAATTCTGGGTTAATAGACACTTTCCCTCAGCACTTTGAAAATATTATTTCTTTTTCTGCTGGTTTAATTATAGTTGATAATTATCTGATGACCATCATTATAGTAATAGCAACGAGGATAAAAATAAGAATCTTTGTGGTTCTTAGTGACACTGGGCAACATTCTAACCACTCCACACTCATTAACTTATTTAATGCTCACAACACAGTGAGGAATATACAATGACAACCCCTCTCTTATTCAACAGAAATGAAAGGTTTATAGAGACCATAATTGACTGATGGGGAAAAATTGGCTCTGGAGTCTTGGGTGTAAAAATGTGTTACTGTCAATTTACTTGCTTATCTTTTGGAAATGAGAATAGGGATAGAACTAGGCCAGTACCCAACTAATATATCTTTCCACACTTACCTGCTGACTATCAAGTCTTGCAAGTTTTCCGAAGATACTGAGATAAGCAACATTTCATCAAAATCTTACCCAAGAGAATTAACCCTTCCACCTGCAGGTGGACAATTCTAGAAAAATGACTGATCCTGACCCCATTCCTCATTATAATACTAAGATTACCACCTCAGGAGGCAATTATTTGCCATTTTTTAATATGTGTGACGTATGGAGAAGTATGCATTCACATGGCTAGAACCCCCTCTGACCACACTAACATATTGTTTCTTTGAAATCCCTTCTTATTGAAAAAAGGTTCCCTTCATGGAGCCAGCTGGAGAACTCTTCCTCCTGAGCTGTCTCTCTTGTGCTGGAGCATAATTCACAACAAACCTTGTCTGGAAAACCTTGCTTGGCCTCATGTCAATGTCTATTGCATAGAGAGCCCAAGAACCTGCAGCCAGTTACAGGAATAATTTGCTCCTTCTCTCTGCATTCTTTTGAGATTTCCATTGGTTTTGAAAATCTGAAAGTTTACCAAAACTTGTCTAGATATGCATTTGTTTTTGTTTAGCCTGCCCAGAACTTTCTGTGGCTTCAATCAAATCATTCTGAAATTTCTAGAAATTTTTCATCAATTCAATCGTCTAATGTTGCTGCTTTCCCTCAATTAACTTTTTATGTCTTTACCTTTTCATATACGAATGTTAGGCAGTCTCATGAATCCTTCATGTCTTTTTACTTCCTTTTTATATTTTCTCATCTCTTTCTTTTCTAATCTATTTTCCTTCTAAGCTGAATTCCAGTGAAATTCTTGATCTACTCAGTTTATAAATTTATTCTGCAGATGATATTTAACAAACAAACACACACACACACACACACACACACACACACACACACACACACACACACACATATTGCATAAAAATGACAAAAGAATTATATACATGTAAGAGTGGGATTGGCAGATGTTCAGCACAGTTAGGGAAGGGAAGGAGGAAGGAGATTGGGGGTATGTGGCAACACAAAAGGTACCTAGTTTACTACCAAAGGGAGAGAGGGCCAGCAAGAAGACTAAAGTTCAACTGCATGCAGCCTACTTATATAGCATATCCTCACAAGTATCCCAAAACTCTAGAATAAATTATATAAAAATAAAATTTCTAAAAAAGATTAATATACATATTTTTGAAATTCTTAGTTATTTAAAGCTACTTGTGCCTATCAATTTTTTTTGTTTTTTTAATTTGTTGATTTTTCATCTTGTCTTACTGATTTGGAGTGCAGTGGGCTCCGGCTACCAACCTCAGCTGTGGGCTGCGCGATCCTCGCCTCAGCTTCCAATAGCCGAATTCAGCATCCTACGCATCCCACTACTGAATTCCTTTTCTTATAGTGTTTTAATTGTTCAAGGTTCACTTATGAGTGAGAACATATGGTACTCTGTTCTTTGTTTCTGTGATAGATCACTGAGTATGAGGGACTCCAAATTCATCCAAGTTGCTGCGATGTCCATGTTTTTCTTTCTGGCTGCATAATATTTCACTGTGTATATGTACCACATTTTTTTATCCAATCCAGCTTTGATGGGTAATATGGTTGGTTCCATGCTTTTGCTATTGTGAATAGAGCTGCAACAAACATACATGTGCAGGTACCTTTTTTGTAGAATGATTTGAGTTTCTCTGGGTACACTCCCAACAGGAGAATTGCTGGGTCATATGGAAGATCAATTTCTAGTTCTTTCAAAATTGCCACACTGTCCTCCAGAGAAGTTGCACTAGTCTGCATTCCCACCGGTGATAAAGAAGCATTCCTGTTTCTCTGCACCTTTGCCAGCATCCATTGTTGTTTATTTTATTAATGATGGCCATTCTTACTGGGGTTAGGTGATCTCTCAATGTGGTTTTGATTTGCATTTCTCTGATGATGAGTGAGGCCGAGCACTGTTTCATGTGTCCGTTGGCTGCCCATATATCTTCTTTTGAGAAGTGTCTATTCATGTCTTTTGCCCACTTTTAAAAAAAAATTTAAATAATTATTTTTAATTTTAAAATTGTGGGATACAGTTAAGGGTTAGGTATACAAATATGCATCGTTCAGGTGCCCTTGTTGATAAGGGGTGTCTCCCCGTCCCCAGACAGATATTGACTACTGTTAATCCCACCTTCCTTCCCCTCCCCATCCCATAGTTTCCCACCAAGTTGAACATTTCTTCATGTGTCTGTTGGCTGCTCAGATGTCTTCCTTTGAGAAGTGTCTGTTCATATCTTTTGCCCACTTTATAATGGGGTTGTTTGTTTTTTTTTGTTTTCAGCACGTTTGAGTTCCTTGTAGATCCAAGATTTAAGCCTTTGTTGGAACTGGAGTTGGCAAATGCTTTTGCCCAGTCTGTGGGCTGTCTCCTTGCTCTCTTGATGGTTTCTTTGGCTTTGCAGAAGCTTGTCAGTTTAATGAGGTCCCACTTGTCTATCTTATCTCTTATGGCCTGTGGGTTTCAGGTTTTGTTCAGGAATTGGATGCCACTTCCAATTTCCATAAGGGTGTGTCCTGCATTTTATAAGGTTCTTATGGTTTGAGGTTTTACATCTAGATCTCTGATCCATTTAGAGTTAATTTTTGTGTATGGGGATAGATAGGGGTCTTGTTTGAGTCTTCTGTATGTGGTCATCCAGTTTTCCCAGCACCATTTACTGAATAGGTTCTCCTCTCCCCGGTGGTAGGTGGTGGAGGCTTTGTCGAAGGTGAGTTGGTTGAGAAATTGAGGTTTTGCTTCTGGAATCTCAATTCTGTTCCATTGGTCTATATGTCTGTTCCTGTACCAATACCAAGCTGCTTTGATTATTGTAGCTTTATAGTAAAGTTTGAAGTCTGGTAGTGTGATACCTCCTGCTTTGTTTTCTTTGCTGAGGATTGTTCTGGCTATTCTTGGTATTTGTGTTTCCATATGAATTCCTGTATTGTTTTTTCCAGCTCTGAGAAGAATGTTGCTGGTAATTTGATGGGTATTGCATTAAATATGTAGACTGCCTTAGGTAGAATGGACATCTTTATAATGTTGATTCTTCCAATCCATGAGCATGAGATATTTTTCCACTTATTTGTGTCATCTTTGATGTCTTTGAGCAGTGTTTTGTAGTTTTCATTGTAAAGGTCTTTCACATCTCTGGTTAGGAAGATGCCAAGGTATTTCTTTTTTGTGTGTGTGTGGCTATTGTGAATGGGATTGTGTTTTATATTTGGGTTTCTGTTTGTTTAGTATTAGTGTAAAGAAATGCAGTTGTCTTTTGCACATTTATTTTATATCCTGAGACTTTGCCAAAGTCCTTTATCAGTGCAAGGAGGCTTTTGACAGATTCTCTTGGGGTTTCAAGGTACACAATCATGTCATTGGCAAAGAGGGATAACTTGACTTCCTCTTTTCCTATTTGGATACCCCTGATCGTCTTCTCTTTTCTGATTGCTCTAGCTAGGACTTCTAATACTATATTGAACAGGAGGGGAAAGAGTGGCATCCTTGTCTTGTTCCAGTTTTCATGGGAAATGGTTCCAATTTTTGTCTGTTTAGGAGTATGCTAGCTGTGGGTTTCTCATAGATGGCTTTTACTATTTTGTTGAGGATTTTGGCATCTATGTTCATAAGGGATATTGGTCTGTAGTTGTCTTTTTTGTTGGATCTTTATCTGGTTTGGGTATCAGTGTGATATTAGCTTTATAAAATGATTTGGGGAGAATTCCATCTTTCTCAATTTTCTGGAATACTTTCAGTATGATTGGTATCAGTGTCACCTTGAACATTTTGTAGAATACTGCTGGAAAGTCATAAAGTCTTTGGCATTTTTTTCATTTTTGTTTTTGTAGGTAGTTTTCGTATGATAGAGTCAATTTCCTGGGTTGTTGTTGGGCTATTAAATATCTCATTGTCTTCTTGTTTCAACCTGGGGAGGTTGAGGGGAGGTTGTGTGATATCAGAAAGTTCTCTATTTCATTTAAGCTATCAAGTTTGTTTCTATGTAGGTGTACATAGTAATCTCTGATAATCTTTTGCATTTCATTGGGGTCTGTTGTGATTTGATCTTTTGTATTTCTGATTGTGTTCATCTGGGCTTTTTCTCTCTTTTTCTTAGTCATTCTAGCTAGGGGTCCATCAATATTATTAATTCTTTCAAAGAACCAGCTTTTTGTTTTGTTGATGTTTTCTATGATATTTTTGTCTTCTGTGTCATGTATTTGGACTCTTATTTTGGTGATTTGGATTCTTCTGTTCAAGTTGGGCTTTTGTTATTCCTCTCTTTCTAGCTCCTTTAGGTGATATGTTAGACTCTCCACTTGTGAACTTTCTATTTTCTTGATGTGTACTAATGGAGTATAAATTCCTCTCTTAGAACTGAGTTCATGGCATTCCAGAGGTTTTGCTAAAATATTTTTTTTATTTTTCATTTGTTTCTGGGAAACTTTTAATTTCTGCTTTGATTTCAGGGTTGACTCAGAGGTTGTTCAGCATCATGTTGTTTATGTCCATATCTTTTTGGGTTTTGGGGAAATGTTGTTGGTATTGTTACTTATTTTCATTCCACTGTGGTCTGAGAATATGCAGGGCAATATTTCAGCCTTATGGAATTTGTATATGCTTGAGTTATGGCCAAGGATGTGATTGATCTTGCAGTATGTTCCATATGGTGGTGAGTAAAATGTATATTCTGTGGTTGTTGGGTGGAGTAATCTGTAGGTATCTTTTAGGTCCATTTGGTCAAGTGTCAATTTTAGGTTCTTGATCTCCTTGTTGATTTTTTACCTCAATGAACTAACTAGGGCTGTTAGTGGGATATTCAAGTCCCCTGCTATAATAGTGTTAGAGTCTATATATTTTCTTAGTTTACTTAGTAGTTGCTTTATAAATGCTGGTGCTTCTGTGTTGGGTGCATAGATGTTTAGGATGGATATCTCTTGCTGATGGATTGAACCTTTTATCATTATGTAGTATCCTTTGGCATCTTTAAAATTTTTGATAGCTTAAAGGTTGTTTTGTCTGATATTAAGATGGCAACTCCAGCCTGCTTTTGTGATCCATTTGCCTGGAAACTAGTTTTCCATCCTTTAACTTTGAGTCTGTGTGCATCCCTTGTAGTGAGATGAGTCTCCTGGATACAGCAAATAATTGGGTCTTGGTTTCTTGTGCAGTTTGCCATTCTGTGTTTTTTCAGTGGTGCATTTAGTCCATTCACATTCAGGTTGATTATTGAAATGTGATTATTTATCCCTGTCATGAGGTTCTTATAGTTTTTTCTTTGTTTGCTTGTTTTCTTTGGTTTGGAGGTTGATGTATGTGTGTGTTTTCAAGTTTCTTGTTTTGTTGTATTCTCTGTTGATTCTGTGCTGCTCTCTTGAGAAGTGTATGGTCATTCTTTTTTTTTTTTCTTCCTTCTTTGCTTAATACCTCATTAAGTGCCTCCTGTAGAGCTGGTCTGGAAGCTGCATGATCTCTTAGGGATTGGATGTATGAGAAGAATTTTAATTCTCCATCACTGATGAAGCTGAGCTTGCCTAGATAGGAAATTCTTGGTTGAAATTGTTTATCTTTGAGGACTTTGAATACAGGGCTCCAGTTCCTTCTTACTTGTAGTGTTTCTGCCAATAGGTCTGCTGCTCTTCTCATTCGTTTTCCCTGGTATGTAGTCTGACCTTTCTCTCTTGCTGCCTTTAGATTTTTTTTGTGTGTGCCTATTTTGTGAGGCAAATTACTATGTGTCTTGGGGTTGGTCTTCTCATTTGATGTCTTGTGTGGGTTCTCTGTATCTCTTGTACTTGGCTGGTCACATCTCTGGTGAGATGGGGAATGTTTTCTTGGATTACCTCCTGGAATACTTGCTCCAAGTGGTTCTCCATTTCCCTTTCTTCTCCTCGAATACCAATCAGACATAGGTTCAGCCTCTTGATATAAATGCACATCTCTTATATATTTTGTTCTTTCTTTCTGAGTCTTCTATTTTTTTTTTTTTTTTTTTTTTACATATCAGGTTAATTCCATGTTCTGGTCTTCAAGTTCTGAGATTCTTTCTTCAGCTAGATTATTTCTGTTTTCCATGCTGTCATCTTGTTATTTATTTTTTGAATGAAATTTTTTTATTGCCAAAATCTCTGTTACAAGTTTTTTCAGTGTTGCATCTTGTCTTTCTTGAGTCTTTTTCACTCTTTCCATCCATTCTGTAATCCCTTTTGTGTTCTGGGGCCAGTCATTGGTGACTTCTATTGTTTGGGTGCCAATGTCTGATTTTTCAGCAGTTTTCACTTTGGTACACTTGAAATTGCCTGTGGTCTCCCTTTGATATTTCCTCACTGTGACAGATCTCTGGTTTTTCTCTTTAGTTCTGTTATTCAGTGTCAGTGTGAGAGGTTTTCCCTTCTGATGTTTGCTCAGCCCTGTATTCTTCCCTGATCCGGGCTCTGGATTTATTCTATTTTGAAATAGGATGGTGGATGAGAAGCTTTTCTTTCTCTTGTAGCTTTTGAAATTTGAATAAAGTAGTAATTTGGGTGCTAGGGCTCAGAAACCATTTGCAAATTACAATGTTCACTTATTTTGGTATGTGTTCCCTGAGATGCACTCCCCACCACCACTCTCTATGACTATACAAAGCAGAAACCAATGCAAAAAACAATTGAACACACACACACAGACATACACACCCCCCCCAAACAACCTGGAATAACAACACAGTGAAACAAAACAAACAAACAACAACAACAAAACAAGAAAACTGAACACACACACACACCTAGCACAAAGTGAATGGAGAAGAAAAACAGAAATACCAGAAATTTTAAAAAAAGGAATTCAGAGCAAACCCTCACACATGTATTGACACACACCTTAAAATACAAAATATGAAAATAAAAACCCCAGAAGGACAAAAGAGCAAAAATGAACAACAACAAGATTGAAAGATGAACAATCACCGGGCTCAGTAGCTCAGCCTGTAATCTCAGCACTTTGCAAGGCTGAAGTGAGTGGATTTCCTGAACCCGCAGGCTCGAGACCTGCCTGGGCAACTTGGCGAGACCTCATCTCTACAGTAAATAAATAAAAAAAAATTAGCTGGGTGTGGCAGCACACGCCTGTAGTTCCAGCTACTTGGAAGGCTGAGGCGGACGGATAGCCGGAGCCCAGCAGGTCGAGGTTGCAGTGGCCGGGAGCGGCACTGCACTCCAGTCTGGTTGACAAAGTGAGACACCAACTCAAAAAAAGAAAAGAAAAAACAAAGATGAACAATAAATCATTCAAATGCATACATAAACAGAAAACTACAAATAAAAGAAGAAATAGAAAAAGAAAAGACAAAAAGATAAAAATTTTTGGAGGGATGCAGATCAAACCCTCACACATTCATGCAGAAAGGAAAAATATTTTTAAAATAGCTAACAAACAAACAAGGAAAATTTTTAAATTAAAAAATTAAAAACAAACAAAAAACCTGTCCCTTTGTGACAGTATCTGTAATTTTTCCTTTAATCAGGTCTCTCCTGCAGAACCACCTCTTCCCTGTCTGGAGCAGGGAAGGAAGAGGGGCAGTGGAGGTGAGTGGGGTTGTAGTCCTCCCCTCCTACTGTTGTATGGTCATGGAGATCTCCTCCGGTTGGGAGGTGCAGGATTGTCTCTTCCCCAGGTATGTACTCATGGGGTGCGCCAGTCAGGCTTATCCTGGAATGGAATTCTCCTAGTGTGACTGATGTCCAGGCTCCACCTGGGTTTGTCTCACTCAGTTGTGACCCAGCTGTGTGGGTCTGACATTCAGAGAATTGCTGTGGAGGAGGGGGATTGGGTCAGTCCTGGACTCACCACTGATCTCTTTGTAGTCCTTCCTTGTCTTTTTCTGGTCACACCCTTTGTCCTTTGGCTAGATCAGGATAGGTGTGGGACACTTGGAACTCAGCACTCATCAAGTCCCCCTGAAGTGTGTGCTTTCAGGATGTTCCCTCTGGGTTATGATCAGTCCCTGAGTTGTTGATCCGCCAGTCACAGAGATCAGGTCTGTTGCTCCATGGTGAGCAAGTCACAGCACTTTCCTGTCCTGCCTTCAAGATGTTGGTAGGGTGTCTCTCTTGTCTTCTTCCATGGGACTTTGCTTCAGGACTTTCCAATGCAGCCCCCCCTGTTGTCAGTGCCCTGTCAGGCACTGAAGTGGTGAGGCATACCTGGAGTAGGCAGTCTCTCCTGCTGCAGTGGTGAGGCAGAGCCTGAAGTGGTAGTCTCTCCCTGCCTCTTCTTCACAGGAAAACTTTTAATTGTTTAAAAAAATACAGTATCAATTAGTTATTTGTTTGTTTATGTATTATAAAGATGTTGGGTACAATTCAAGGTTAGGTATACAAACACTGATTATGCAGGTACCCTTGTTGATGAGGTATGTCCCTCCTTCCCATGGCAGTTTCGCTCAACTGCCAATCCTACCCCCTCCCTTGACAGTTTCCTACTACTGCCAATTCCTTTCTTATAGAATTATAATTGTTCAAGTTCCTCTTATGAATGAGAACATATGGTATTCTGTTTTTTGTTTCTGTGATAGATCATTGATTATGATTGACTCTAAATCCATCCAAGTTGCTGTGAAGTCTGTATGTTTCTCTTTCTTTATGACTGCATAATATTTCATTGTGTATATGTACCACATTTTTTAAAATTCAGCGTCAATTTTATAGAGAGGTGAGATAGATTGTATTACTGTCTCTTAATTTGTCCCCTTCTCCCTCTTAAGAGAATTTTGCATTCCTCGCCATTGACAACTGATTCTGAGTTTGGCCATGTTAGTTTTACCTATTTGGCATAAGCCAAGATCCAGCAGAACATTCAGATTTATACTAGAAAATCCTCCATCTCTTTTGTTTCCTTCTCTGATAAGAATGGCATGTCTTTCCAACTAGATTCCACAATGAGAAACCTGGAAAGGTGACACAGAGCCACAGGAGCAGACCTACAGCTCCTGACACATAAGGAGAGGAAGAAAGCAGTGCTTGCTTGCATAAACTGCTGTATTCATGGGTCCCGTCTTAGGGTTGCAAACTATTATAAAAGAAAAATGTCTTGGTGTTTGAAACCACAAAGCTAAAGCCAACAATCATTGAGGACATTCTAGAATATTTAATACTGAATAGTTCCCTGATGTGAAAAAAAATTAAACTAAACATAAATTATGATTTTTCAAAATATATTACCTACATCATTTATATATTCATTTATCAGATATATATGACGAGTCTTCTCTGTACTTGGACCAATATTAGACATTGTATATAGGGTGATAATTAAAATATGCAACATATGATGTCTGCACTCTAGAGAAACCATTTTTTTATACTAATTGTTGGCACACTGGAATAGCGATTATCTTAGTAGGAAGGTAGATTGAGGAACTTGGGGAGTGAGTATCACCCAACAGGAAAACAATTGTTTCTCTGCATAAGTGAGGAGCTGGTTCTAGATCTTCTGCATATACCAAAATTCATTCATATTCAAGTCCCAAGTCCCTGTGAAACCAACATATATGCTGAGTTGACCCTCTATATGTGCAGGTTTCCGGTTCTATGAATACTGTATTTTTCTTTTGAGTTTCATTAATGAAATGTGCTTTTAAGTGGACCTGCATGGTTCAAACTTGTGTTGTTCAAGGGTCAACTGCATTGTGGATGCAGATACTATTTATCTGTATGACTGAAGTGACAGATGGTGTTTTAGCCAAAATGAAAGCTAGGGAACACGAATTAGCAGGAAGAGTGGAAGCTGTAAAATTAAGTAACCAAGATAGAAGTCTCCTTTAAAAACAGGAACATTTTCTTTCCAGAAGCAATTTTTTTTATATTTGTAGATTAAAACTTTTCATCACTGAGTTACCACCTAACTCCAGTCAGGATGACCATCATCAAGAACTCAGAAAACAACAGATGCTGGAGAAGATGCAGCAAAAGGAAACAATTCTACACTGTTATGGGAGTGTAAACTAGTACAGCCTCTGTGGAAAACTGGCGATTCCTAAAAGATCTAAAAATCAAATTTCCATATGACTCCACAGTTCCCTTACTGGGAAGATGCCCCGGGGAACTCAAATCACTCTATGATTTGTGAACATCTATGAAAAAGATATCTTGCCGGACTCGGTGGCTCAGCCTGTAATCCCATGCCTTTGGGAGGCTGAGGTGAGTGGATTGCCTGAGCCCACGGGTTCGAGACCCACCTGGGCAGTGAGACCTCATCTCTACAATAAATCAAAAAATCAGCCAGTCGTGGCAGCGCGCGCTTGTAGTTCCAGCTACTTGGAAGGCTGAGGCAGAACGATCGCCGGAGCCCAGCAGGTTGAGGCTGCAGTGGCCGGGAGCGGCCACTGCACTCCAGTCTGGGCGACAGAGTGAGACTCCAACTCAAAAAAAACAAAAAGAAAAAGATATCTGCACATGCATGTTTATTGCAGCATTATTCACAATAGCAAAAACACGTAACCAACTGTGTTACCCATCGAAAGAGGACTGGATTAAAAAAATGTGGTACATATACGTGATGGAATATTACACAGCCTTAATGAAGTACAAAATTATGAACTTTAGAGCAACTTGGATGGACTTAGAGGCTATAATACTGAGTGATCTATCACAGAAACAAACATTGAATTATCATGTGTTCTCTCTCATAAGTGGACCTTGAACAACAACTGTAACACCATAAGAAAGGGATTGGCACTAGTGGGAAACTGCCAGGGGAGGCAGGGGCATGATTGGCAGTAGTGGGAAACTGCTGGGGGAGGGGAGTGCACACCTCATCAACAAGGGTACCTGATTATGAGCATTTGTATACCTAACCCTGAATTATACACCACAAATTTAAAATAAAAAATGAAAAACTAAAACAAAAACTTTTCATTACCATGCTGTACATATGTAAAGGGAAGCACTACCAGGTAGATTTGGGATATTTATCATCAGCCATTGTGCTGATTGCAACAGATTCAGAATTTCCAGTTGAAGAGGCAGAAGGTAGATGCCATTGTTGTCATGGTAACTGAAGTTCTTAATTGGGAATAGAATCCATGACACTGAAGGAAAGGTTCAGACAGCATTTACCACATTATAGACCTAACTCTTTTTCATCCCATTACTGAAAACATAAAACTCAATAAATGTTATTTTACTTTCACAAATTAGTATTCACTCATGTATTGTAGAACATTATTCATAACTGTTTTATTCATTTATTGGTACGTAACTGTTTAAACAGTTATGAAGAGTCAAATTATACATTTGTATATACATTGATAAGTAATTCTATTCTATAAAAAATTCACAGCACTGTTAGGCATAAAGGTTCTTTTATTCACCAGAAACATTGATAGACCAAGAATAAGTAACACTTATAATAGAGAGAAGGCTGTTAATCTTTATTTAGTGAATTCTAATAAATGGAACTGAATCTCATAATGTTAATTGCATTGAGCACTTAATAGCAGATTTCATTTTCTAAGGATTTCCTTTGAATTAATCTTTATAACAGCATTGATGACATTACTATTATTTTATGGTCTAGGTTGTACAGTCTGCACACAGAAGCTATTTCCCCCCCACATATATCATGTTATATGGTGCCACTACGTAACTAGTAAGACTTTATCTTCACAACCCATGGTTTTAAAAATTTAGGCTTTTTTAATGTAGGCTTACCTGAATGTGGTGTTTTCATGTCTTTGACACCAAATTGTCTATTATAAAAAATATAGTTTATTATGAACTCAATGGGCTCAAACTTCATATACATTCAGTAAACAATAGCTGTATTCATAATAAACAGTGAAGTACATTATTTTAAAATACAAACTTTAAAATATATAGTTAATATATAATACAGTCAATATTATTATCAAAGTATTTAAATCTTTAGTCTCATTGCTAAATAGTGATAAGAATATTGTCACTATTTCTGTTTTTATGATGTTAAAATATTTGTACATGTATTTATGTAATCCATTTAATGTCAAAGCCAGTGCATGCAATTATTCTCCCCAAAGCACTACTTGACTGTAAAAGCAATTTGGATAAAGCATTCACCTTATTATTTCCACAGGCTTATTTATATGTGTTAATTATTTCTCTGATGCTTTCTATTTTTTTAATCCATGATCAACTGAGTAGAATTAAGTGAACTTTTTGATACACACAGATACACACACACGTATATATGTATAGATATGTGTGTGTATATATTTTTTATTTTTATTTTATTTTTTTAATTTTTATTTATTTATTTATTTATTTTTTGAATTGGAGTCTCACTCAGTCGCCCAGACTGGAGTGCAGTGGCCGCTCCCGGCCACCACAGCCTCGACCTGCTGAGCTCCGGCGATCCTTCCGTCTCAGCCTTCCAAGTATCTGGAACTACAGGCGCGCGCTACCACGCCCGGCTGATTTTTTGATTTATTGTAAAGTTGAGGTCTCGCCTGCCCAGGCGGGTTTCGAACCCGCAGGCTCAGGCAATCCACCCACCTCAGCCTCCGCGGGATTATAGGCTGAGCCACCAAGCCCGGCTTCTATCTTTTAATGTCAAGCATGTTTCACCCAGTGGCCATCCTCTTTATTTTAGAAAAACACCCCTGCCTTCATGTTGGTAATACCACAATTTGAATCAGGCCACATGAAAAATTTACTACCTGTGTTAGTCTGGTTTTAGTGAGGAGGACCGAATTTATATAGCATCATAAAAATAAATCATTTAATATAGGATTTAGGGTTTCCACAGATGTGGGAGAAGGTGAGGTAATAGAGGCCTGGAGGACAGGAACTGAGGGACTGGAGAAATAGTCTGAACTGGGGCTTGGGAGAAGCCAGAGTACTCTGAGAGGTTGAAGACTACCAGATCTGGTCACTGTAATTAAGAGCCAGAAGTTTGTAGCTTTTTTTCTCCTTTTTAATTTGTTATTCTGTCCCTGGTGGGAAAGGGATGCATGGGTCTTAATTAGGGACCCCCAAAGCCACCCCAAACCACTTTTTTTTTTTTGAGTTGGAGTCTTACTCTGTCACCCAGACTGGAGTGCAGTGGCCGCTTCCGGCCACCTCAACCTCGACCTGCTGGGTTCCGGCGATCCTTCTGCCTCAGCCTTCCAAGTAGCCGGAATTACAGGCATGCGCTACCATGCCCGGCTGATTTTTTTTTTGATTTTACTGTAGAGATGAGGTCTCGCTGCCCAGGCGGGTCTCAAACCCGCGGGCTCAGGCAATCCACTCACCTCAGCCTCCCAAAGGCGCGGGATTACAGGCTGAGCCACGGAGCCCGGCTCCCAAACCACTTTTATTCCTCACCTGTACATGCATACGACTTCATTTCTGTTTCTCTACAACCCACCACCCTCATAGCTAGAGCAAATTCAGAAATGTCCTTGGTTACCTGTAAGTATGTGGGAATAGACCACTTGGGTCCCTGGGGGAGATGGGGAAGGGTCCAAAACGGGCAAGGAGTCTGGAAGGCCAGGGTTGCTGTGTGATGAGGAGCTAAGGACTCGCCTTTCTGAGTTCTGTGCCTGGAGCCAGCCCCAGGCCACGGGGTAGCCACGCAGAGCCAGCCGTCCAATGGAGAGCTGGACTCCGATGTCCTGGAAAGCATGGTGTTGCTGGGCTGCTTCAGGGACAGCAAGTGGCTGAGAGGGCCATAACAGAGTATGCCATAGACTTAGGTTAAGAAAATGCTATAACCCAATGAATATGTAATCGGCTTGTGGACAATAGCACAGCCATTTTAGTTTTCTGCTTTAAAATATAACCTGTAGCTGTTTAAAGTTTCAGTTATAGGAAAAACTGCAAATCTCCAGTTCAAGCTTCAACCCCTTCCCTTGACCCACTTTCCCCTTAGCAACAACCAATCAGGTGCCAGGGAGAAATCACCTAAAGTTTCCAAATGTCTCTGCAACTTCCCCAGCTAGTGGGCCAAGGTCAGCCCAAGTCAAGTTAGCCAATCCTCCACGATTGAGCTGACCACCAGAGGTTACTACCCAATTAAATGGTAACAAGACTGAAAAGTCCCCCCAAACTCCTCCTCCCTTTGTGTAACCATGATAAAAAGTGTCTGCTTAAAGAATCCAGGGCTTCTGGGTGTACTCTGCTGCATCAGTTGTCGACAGAGGTCTAGGCTCGAGCTCGCAAATAAAGACCCTCTTGAACTTTTATCGGAATTGGCTCTTGGTGGTCTCTTGGATTGAACATTCGGCGACTACACGGCTGCACCACAAGCTGCGCAGCAAGTAGGACCCCAAAAGATCCCAAGACCCCAAGTGCCCGGAGCGCACAGTGTCCCACGCAGACCGAGCTCAGCTTGTAACTTTATCTAAGAAGCTGCTATAGCCTCCCACCATGACTTTCTGAAAAGTATGACTTCCACTCCATTCCTCCTTCCAAGTCCTGTGTAGGTTTCCTACACTGAATGACTCTCATCTGTTGCCAGAGAGGGAAGGCATGCTGTGGGAAGGAATGTTTAGTTCTGGTAGAGAGCTTTGTTGGTGTTTTTTAAAATAACAGATACTCCAATGTAATTTTTTTTTTGAGTTGGGGTC